>OZ020555.1:17218713-18555797 GCA_963971465.1 Lepidochitona cinerea
AATGACTGTGTAAGACATCCACATGATGGACATAGCTGTGTAAGACATCCACATGATGGACATAGCTGTGTAAGACATCCACATGATGGGCATAGCTGTGTAAGACATCCACATGATGGGCATAGCTGTGTAAGACATCCACATGATGGACATAGCTGTGTAAGACATCCACATGATGGGCATAGCTGTGTAAGACATCCACATGATGGACATAGCTGTGGAAGACATCCACATGATGGACATAGCTGTGTAAGACATCCACATGATGGGCATAGCTGTGTAAGACATCCACATGATGGACATAGCTGTGTAAGACATCCACATGATGGACATAGCTGTGGAAGACATCCACATGATGGACATAGCTGTGTAAGACATCCACATGATGGGCATAGCTGTGTAAGACATCCACATGATGGACATAGCTGTGTAAGACATCCACATGATGGGCATAGCTGTGTAAGACATCCACATGATGGACATAGCTGTGGAAGACATCCACATGGTGGACATAAATGTGTAAGACATCCACATGGTAGACATAGCTGTGTAAGACATCCACATGATGGACATAGCTGTGTAAGACATCCACATGATGGGCATAGCTGTGTAAGACATCCACATGATGGACATAGCTGTGGAAGACATCCACATGATGGACATAGCTGTGTAAGACATCCACATGATGGGAATGACTGTGTAAGACATCCACATGCTGGACATAGCTGTGTAAGACATCCACATGATGGACATAAATGTGTAAGACATCCACATGATGGGAATGACTGTGTAAGACATCCACATGCTGGACATAAATGTGTAAGACATCCACATAGTGGGAATGACTGTGTAAGACATCCACATGGTGGACATAAATGTGTAAGACATCCACATGATGGACATAGCTGTGTAAGACATCCACATGATGGACATAGCTGTGTACGACATCCACTTGTGGGGTATATTGTACTTGTGGGGTATATTATCCAGTTTTCTTCAATCAAACTGGGGCCTCGGTGGCTTAGTCGGTTAGAATGACAGTCCCTCGGACCCACACAAGCCTTCCATCGATGAATCGCGGGTTCGAATCCCACTCAGACAAACTAAAAATTCAAAAAAAGTTGATTTTTCACTCGTTTGCCGTTTGTGGAAGAGTTGTCAGGTAATCGCCCAAGGCCAGCCGTTTTCTCTTGACAAAGAGCCCGGTTTCTTCTTCCACTAAATCTCAAATAATCTAAAGTGCGGTGTAAAACATCAACCAACCAATAAATCTAATTAGCCTCAGAAGGAATGTACATGCAGTTCGATAGCAGTTTACGGTCGACATTTGAATATAGACGTAACACATATGCGATTTGTCAAAAAATAATATACTATACAAGAAATTGCAAAGGTTTTTAAGATATGATAATCAAGCTTTGTGAATCGCTATTGTCTACATAACACTGACCTTGTTTATTCATAGCGCTGTTTTTAACTAAAGCTTTTTTTCTTTTTGGAATAATGAACTGTCATATATTTTATATTCAAATATGCAGTTCTATCTTAGGAACTGGGGGTATAAAAGTAACTGGAATATGCACTTAAAGTGCCAATCAAAATGTATTGACTAAAAAGTAAGATGATTCTATATAATAACAGGTAAAATCTATTTGAGTTTGGCTACGGGCGGAAGACCAGGCTGTAGGAATAGGAGTAATGACTGTATTTAACATTGTCCTATTCCGTATCTCTTGGCGCTCATAAAATAGAAATTCCTCTTCAAATCGATTAACAGCGTGTAGCCCAGCCCTTCACTGATTAATTTGGCGTCTAAATATAATTAATTCATCTCATACTGTGTAATGTATGGAGGCCCTGAGGGACCATCTAATCGACTGACATCATGACCACCTTGAGTGCGCGTAAATTGGATTCCTTTATTACCGTATTTGGTTTATCAAACTCAGGTTAAGCTTGATGCATAAGAAAATGCCAAGATCCGTTGATTGCACGTTTTTGTCTTTCGCATGTTTGTTTTTAAATACTTGAAATTCTAAATACGAAATATAGAATTCATAAGACCATACAAACTAACATATAGATCACTGATACTGATACAATTTCCTGAGTGACGTTGAGCGCTGTTGTGATAAGTAGAAAATACAATTATTACCTTTTCAATTTAGTATTGGGAAGCAATATATCAGAATGACTAGTTTATCATTTGAACATATGGCTAAACATTATAACTTCCTCTGGAAGGATTCAATTTGGACAACGGGGCCTCCGTGGATCAATCCGAACAGCCTTCCACTAATGGGTCGCGGGTTCGAATCCCACTGGGTTTTCACTCGAACGACCTATGTGGGATGGTTGCCAGTTACCAGCGGAAGGTCGTGGGTTTTCTCCTCGCACAGAGCCAGGTTTCCTCCCACAATAAAACTGGCGTTGCCGCCATATAAGTGAAATAATCTTGAGCGCGGCGTAAAACACCAAACAATCAATCAATCCTTCGGCCCTCGGGCTGATATGGAGCTATCAGACTGATATGGGGTATGATATGAAAAATGGCATGTGGTAACCTGTAAATACTGGCCCAGCGGATACTTTTCATGACGCTCTTAAACAGTTTTATTCTACCTTATCTACTCTATCCTCTAGTGATTTTGGCGTCCCTCAAGGTTTCATACTCGGACCCAAAATTTCCTGATCAAAATCAATGATCTAAAATGAAGTATCGAACACAATGAACTATACATTCTTTGCAGATGACACCAGAAAAGAACAAATTAATACAATATAATATGTACTTAGTAAAATTGATGGCTGACTGATCATTAACAGTCTTTCAATTAACATTACTAAAACCAAAAGTATGATAATTGCCCCTAATCTGCATCTACCCCTGTTATTAACTGACGCGGAAACAGCCTATCTCATCAGCGTCAATGATAACCAATGGTTTTCTCATATCAATAACATATTTTTGCACGCTAAAACACACCTGTATGCATAGGAAAATCTTTTGGACTAAATAACCATGGATACAAGTTTATAATTGTGTTAAAAGGGGGGGGGGGGGGGGGGCACGCTACCTGGACCCCGATTCCAACCACCCGCTGCTGCAACAAAACAAAAATCACTAGGACAGAAGGGAAAAATGGGTTTTTGTCTGTAGAATTTCTGTGACACTTTGTAATATAAAGACATGGTCGTACGGATCTTCAGCCATGAAAAGAATACAGGGCCATTTCAATAAAAATGTTACCTCAGGTTCAGATCTCTATTTTTTAAAAATTATTATTGTTAAGGTTTAGATTTATTTGAAATTGTTCAATCCATCATATCATATCGATAAATTGGCACCGAAGTGTTTTCCGTTAAGTGGTTGCTATTTTAAACTTTGGTTGTTTGCTAAGTGAACGAGAGATGAACAACATCGGTTGTATAAATTCCTCAAAATTCTTTTTTTTTTTTTGGTATAATTATCAGTTTTGTTAAAGCGGAAAAAAATATCTGTGTTGTTGCCTTAATGGTGTAACATTCTTCTTAAAATCCACAAACATCTTTTGTTTTACGTAAACATATTTAGAGAAATCTCAATAACTAAAAGCTGGATTGAAATGGAGGGATTGCGTCCGTTACTATAAGTTTACAAGACCCACAGATTCAAAGATATATGGATAGAAATACATCGTTGAGGGCAGACAAGGGAGTCCAATGTTTCAAGACAAAATAATAAAAGAAGAAATTCAGAAAAGACCAGCAAAGTTTGATTTCTATTTTTAAAAAAGACAAACAGAACGTATTTACAGGTCAATATTATACAAACTGAAACAAAAATAATATATATCAAAATGAGTTACTTTTACAAACTAAGAACTGACAGTTCCGAAATAGGAATCTGTAAACCGTAAACTCACAAAGATCACTGGTATAGCAGTATTTATCCGATGATCTCGAAATATAAATTCACAGAATGAAATCGCTTGAAAACACAAGGGTAGATGAACAGAATTGGCGGAGGGTATTACGTGTATTGACCGCTCTAGAGTTCTTTCTCGTCCTATTTTCTTATTCGATTGTTGTGGGGTTTCTTTTGTAAATTTGTTGTGTTTCATGTAAAAGTCTAAAGATCTATCTCAAACGTTATTGTTTATTCACCGGTTAAACCCGACCTCTACCAACGGATATTTAAAATGGTGGTTTTTGTTCATACGAGTTTTTACAAATATTTTTTTATTTCAGCGTCAATCATTTAGTTTTTAAGGTACTTCAAACACTGAACTTAAGAAAAAAATCAGAAGTTATGAAAAAAATCCTTCTTCTGAATCTTAAAGCGATTTTTTAAATTTTTTTCCGGCCTTAAGCCCTGGTTAATAAAACTCAGTGTTAAGTTAGAGTATGTTGCGAAACTGAACTGGGTAAAGCTGATAACTTAATAACTAAGTGTCTTTAAACATACAAGTTTATAATTGTGTTAAAAGGGTGGGGGGGGGGGGGGGGGCACGCTACCTAATCAGAAGTTATGAAAAAAATCCTAATTTGTGCAGCTCATGCCACTTTAAATGACCTTTCTGAAGAATAAAGTTGTTTTGATAATAACCAATTAGTAATAACCTTATTGTTGTAAAGAGTTTGTTTACTTCTCATTATTTCCCCACTTGTCCTTTTGCCCGATGGATCCTCCGATCACAGGCAGGTCGGCGCCACATTCCATCATACATACCGCGTCTAGAACAGCGCTGCTGACAACAAAATTAATTCAACCTGAACCATAAACAAAACTGTCATCGCTGATTGTCCAGCTCAAAATAATAGCACAAGAGTATTAGGTCTATCTTTTGGAGGTTATATCTAATACCTTTTACTGGATGTGTGTTGCAGTTGTTAGAATTTGGGGTGTCTGTATAAATATAGCTGCCGGTTTTTGATGATAGTTTTATAAGCCGAAGTATTGAACATTTATAATAGTCTGTCAGTCGTCAACCTAATGAAATATCATAGGTTTGGTTTGTTACAACAATTTATGTGGTATAAAGGTCTAAATGATATACCTCTTTTTAACACCATTAGAAACTTGTCTCCGTGGTTATTTTAGACAACAAGATTTTCCCTGTGCCCGTGTGTTTTAGTGATCATAAATATGATACTCTGTTTTAACTTAGCCAGATTAGGTATTGGTGCAAAAGAAAATCTATGTCAATTGTATGAAATAAACAAAAGTCAATTCCGTTTGAGACATTGCCATGTCAAGATGTGTTTTTTTGCTGCCACTCTATTTTCTCGATGAAGGCTGTGATACAGGCTTAATGATGAATCAATACCCGTGTCACTGCGACCTGAACCATTCGGTAAGTACTTGATGACCCTTGAAGAAAATATCTATGTATTGTTTACGTTTCATTTCTCAGGCTAAAACGAAATAAAGAGAACAAAGCCTAACGAGTAAACACTTAACGTGGAGAACTACGGGGAATAGGCCTACCAGTGAGTATCAATACCAACGATTAGTATAAAGGAGAGGGCATATTTACATTGTTATAATCACGTCGTGGCCATTCCAAATGGAAACGATTCACTCGTACTGTAAATATTATATTCAATAACTGTCCAATATATATCCGTGGGTAAAATGCCATGCATCGAAGACCACATACAGTAGAGTTAGTTTACATAAGGTTCAGCGCCATTGCTGTTAGCCAGTTAACCAACCAATGGGTTTTATTAATTTCTTTTTAATTTAACACTATTAATAAGTGTGATATTTCGTATCGAAGACCACATACAGCCGAGTTAGCTTACATAAGGTTCAGCGCCAATGCTGTTAGCCAGTTAACCAACCAATGGGTTTTATTAATTTCTTTTTAATTACTTTGATTGATTGTTTGGTGTTTTACGCCGCGCTCAAGATTATTTCACTTATATGGCGGCGTTGCCAGTTTTATTGTGGGAGGAAACCGGGCTCTATGCCAGGAGGAAACCCACGACCTTCCGTTGGTAACTGGCAACCATCCCACATAGGTCGTTCGAGTGAAAACCCAGTCAGAAAATTTTCCAATTTTTTTTGGACTGAGTGGGATTCGAACCCGCGACCCATTGGTGGAAAGCTGTTGGGATTGAGCGTCCAACGCTCTACCTACTGAGCTACGGAGGCCCCTTTTAATTACTGCAGAGCCTGATGAAGTCACAAAGATTTACGCAAAGCATTCTGGGTAAACTATCTACCTCAGTTCGCCATTTTGTTCATAGGTACTTAGCAAGTTGTCACTATTTTTAGAAAATATTGGTGACATAACGTGTTTTTATCCACATATTGTTCTGGTAAATTTACGCCTTTAACGTCTTCTTCCCGATACATTATTATTTCTTCCGCCATATTTTAAAATTATGTGGGCATCCCTCAATTCCCCGAAATGCTTTGCGCGTAAATTCCAAGTGACGTCATCAAGCAATTGGTGAATTTAACACCAATAATAAGTGTGATATTTCGTAAACGAGATTTTCCTTCAAGCAGTTGTATGATGGCCATTGACAATAAAGACACTTAGTTATTAAGTTATCAGCTTTCCCCAGTTCAGTTTCGCAACATACTCTAACTTAACGCTGAGTTTTATTAACCAGGGCTTAAGGCCGGAAAAAAAAAAAAATCGCCTGACAATGAAGTTAATAAAAAATCCCAATAAGCAAAACAAATTGGTCAACTTTCAAAATCTCCCATTTAAGCCTAGGTTAAATTCATCATTAAACTCACGAATATGACACGCCAGACCAATTTTTTTTTTTTTTTTTGCTTTTCAACAAAGCTAATATAAGTTTACAGAAACTGAAAGCAATTTTCTGGACATACTTTGAACAGAGTGAAATTAACCTGGGTTTAAATGGGAGATTATGAAAGTTGGCCAATTTGTAACGATTTTGTGTATGTAACATAATACGGTATTTCATAATCTTCATCATGGCCCATGAAAAAATCTCAAAAATATGTGTTTGGTACCGTTGGAAAGGAAATATAAACGCGCTTCTTCTGAACCAACACGTATTTTATTGTTTTCTTCTCCTTTAATCATGTACGCATGTTTAGGTTTCTATAAAGCTGGAGGTGTATGTGACATGAGATGCTTTCAATTCGGCCTTTTCATGAACTTCCCATTGTTAAGATAAAAAGAGGATAAGAAGTTCAGCCGAAACCTAAATGATTGACGTTTCAATTTTACTTCGTACTTTCATTACGTGTATTGACCTATTTAGATTTCTTCCTCGTCCTATTTTGATATTTGATTGTTTTGGTAAATATTTTTTGTTTCATGTAAAAATGTACAGATCTTGCCTGAAGGCAAACTAGTTATTTTAAAATCTTATTATTTAGTATAACGTTTAAGCATTAAGAATACTTCCCGAGAGTTTCCATAGTAAAATGGAACCTGAACCAATCCTATTTCAGTTACAATCTTGTCGCATAGACATCCAATATTGCCAGGTTATTTCTCTATAGATGAGGGTGCTTCTAAATGCAATCCTGCCCGGAAGGTACAACACGACGGGAATTGTAACATATGCAACAGAATTGGATTCAAAACAATATTTGGCTGAGCTCAAATAAAACGGTTCACATACACCTCTTCTTAGCTTAACCGATATCGATGTTTATACACATCTCTTCGTAGCACTTATATCGGTATTAATATATGGGCTGTAGCCAGTTTTAACTGTCACTTTGCAGGGGGTTGTTTTCTATTCAGAGAACTTCTTCACATATTGATTTACTCCAAAGGACCTGGTCTATGCGTTTCTGTATAAATCTAGGAACTGGTTATACTTTATCAACAAAATGCTTCTATTATATCAAAGTGTTTCATCACGCTATAGAATGAGTGAGGATATTATCCATACAGTATCTTTCTCTCCTTAAAAACCCCAGGTCCTTTTGGGTTGATCGGCTTATGTATGTTGCATGATCAGAGGGCTTCCAAATTACCGTTTATGCTTATCTGTAAATGGTATACGGGTTTAAGCTCAATTGTATTGCATGTTTTAACATCTTAAGAGGTTAAGTAATTCTCAATCGTACTAACATGTACTCCTGTACAGAGACAATCAATATATTGTTATATTGTGTTCAAACATCACAGTTTTCTTAATCGCTCAAGGTAATAATTACTCACTAGTATGGCGTACATCATTCATACGAATGGACGCGCCAATAAGCTGAAACAACCAACCAACCGTTTATGCTTGTGTGAACTTCGTTTGTGGAAAATTTAAAGTAATTCCATAAATTCTGATGGTTACGACAGAGGCTTTGAAGGTCGTCGAAAAAATAAATGATTGACGTTGGAATGAGGAAATACAGTACATGCATGACCAAAATAATGTCAGAAAGTAAAAAAAAATTGAATAACCGAGACAAACCGTCATTCATTGTTCAAAACACTACTTCGCGTAGTTTATCGAGACCAAAAACACTAAAAAACTTCTGAATTGTACGTCGTTAGAAAAGTGTGAACCTTCTAGCAGCTCAAGTGGCATAAGCTTCCAAAATTCGAAAGTTTTTTTTCTTCTAAAAACAAATTTGGATTGTTAACATGCAGACGTGGAGCGTTTGACTTAAATTTGAAAAATAAGGGCTTGTCCAAAGAATAAAATATTTATGCAAAGCCTATAGCAAGCAGTACGAAGATGTGTGGTAAATACCAGGCAAAATTCTAACAGCCAGTGTGTATCAGGGCTGCTTATGAGATCGGTATAAACGGAAAGGTCTTATTTTGTACTCCTTGATAAAAAGGCCGAACAATTAAAAAAATTATATTTGTCAGTTGATGGGAAAATTGAAACAGAAGTAACTAGCGATTTGTTGTTCATTTTATCAAGAAGAACAATATAAGAAACATGTTTTCAACCAGAATCAAGATAAAAATTCCGATACACTATCAATTATATCAAAAAAATGTGTATGGAATTGTTCTACGTAAATCTGAGAAAAAGATACTTTTTAAACATTTCTTAGAATGTTGCTTTCTTAACTGTCTTTTTTTTTTTAAATTTTTCACAAAGATGTATATATGTATTCCTGGTGTATACTGCCCACTCGGAACTCCCTTCGGTTATCTTCGCTCGCTACCGGTCGGCTTTGCAGTCCGAAAATCCCCGAGGATAGCCGAGTGGTATACTGCCACGACAGGGATTACATAACCTATAAAACACTCCACCGATTAACCACTTTGTGTTTAAGTAAACACATCTATTTCACATAGAAAGTGGTTTACTTATCTGATTTATAGTCACTTACTTTATTCTTTTCATCTTTTTCTCGATAAATCTGATAAAACAAGTTACGCCTTCAATTAACCCCTGACTCTGTGTCTAAGTGGACCTACCCAGGCACGTGCATGAAATACCAGCCGACCGGTAGCGAGCGAAGATAGCCGAAGGATGTTCCGAGTGCCTACCCAGGTTGATACATGTGAAACTGATTATTGTTAGTGACGTTTTCTTCACTGAAAAACTTTGTGCAATTACGGGTTAAGTGTAAAAATTTGGATTTTCGCCATTTTTAAAAAAGACAAAAAAATGGAAACATTCTTTAGAAAAAGTTGCCAGGCACTCGATCGTGGAAGGTCAGGAGTTTCCTCCGGACAAAGAACCCGTTTTCCTCTCCTTACTGACAAACTTGTAACGCCGCCATATAAATGAAATACCATCAATCAACCCTTTTAAAGATGCAGGAGCTGCCAAAATGTTGAGATATTGGCGTTAGAACAGAATGTTGAAATTATTGGCTATTTTTCTCAAGACATATAATTCAGGAGCTTTTTAGTGCTTCTAGTCTCGAAAATGTACGATAGCGTTTTGTTTTGAACTAACTTAAGCTTAGAATGAATGAATGGTCGTCCCGGTTATTTAAATTTTGTTTACTTTTCGAACACGTTATCGGTTTGTACAGGCCACATACTGTATGGATTTTCCTCATTCCAACGCCAATCATTTAGTTTTTCGATGGCCTTCAAAGCCTCTTACTGTCGTGACGATCAGAAATTAAGAAAAAAGTGAGAATTGTGACAGCTCATGCCACATTAAATGACATCGTATGACTCGGTAAGGCACTCAAGAGATCTTATAACTGTTGCTTTGAATATATCACCTTTTTATTCTAAACATCACTTCTAATGCAATGAGATGACCGGAGGCTCGGCGCAGACTTTAATATCGAAACCCAAAAAAGAAGACACCCGGAGCCATTGCAAGTCCATAAGATGTCGCTTGACTGACTAATGTTCAATTGTATCATTTCATCCTGAGGCAAATCGGATAATGGGCAAAAACGTACTCGATAATCAAGTGATGTGCTTTTGTCTGCCTGCGAGCTCTAAGTCCTGTCATGAGATAATTGCTAAGTGAAGGGATAGCGCTGGAAGCTACATGCCCATATAAGGTTCTGTACAAAGTAAAGATACAGTGAAGATTCACTCGGAACATCCTTCGGCTATCTTCGCTCGCTACCGGTCGGCTTTGACACGCACGTAAATCCCCGAAGTTATCAGAGTGAGTGAAGATTTTGAACTGCTATAACGATTGTTAGGGTTTGGAGAGGGAGATACGTGTGAGGGTTTGAATTCCATTATTAAAGTCACGCGAACCACTAAATGTAAAAAAAAATGTTAAAACAGAAATTGATGACTGTTCGCTAATTTTTATGAGACGGACATAATCATAATAGACGCTTTTCGTTGATTGCAATTAGGGGAATGGTAAAGGTAGATTTTAAAAGCGATGGCAAAAGTGAGTGGTTAAAGTAAAATTGAAAAACAATTGAGATTTTCCCTCGATCGCCCTATATAGTAGGGTTACCAGTTAATTGCCGAGGGTCAAAGGTTTTCTCCTCACAAAGAGCACGCCCCCACCCCACCCTACCCACTTATTTTGGCAACAGCGCCATATAGGCATGTAAGTGCATGGAATCATTTTGACTGTGGCATAAAAAATCAATCAATCAACCCAAGCTTTGTCTGAGTAAATAAATCCGTTCTAACATCTACTTCGGATATTATTTTATTCATCATTTTTCTATTTCGTTATTATGTGTATAGACTGCATATATGCATGAACACAAAAACCCACAGGCAGAGGGAAAATCTTATTGTCTAAAAAAACCATGGAGACAAGTTTCTAATTGTGTTAACAAGGGGGGTATATCATTTAGACCTTTATACCCCATCATAAGTTGTTGTAATAAACTAAGCCTATGATATTTCATCAGGTTGACGACAGGCGGGAGCTTGGCCTTGAATAGTCAGTAGAATTTTCTGGAACACTTCATCAAACATTGACCATGCTTAACCATCTTTAGCTATGGCAATAATATCGGTAAACTGAGAATGTAGACTGTATATAAATGTGCGATACCTCCCCCACCCCACCCAACCTGCCCACCTCCTTCTATTCTGATTAAAACTCCCATAGAAAGTCCATGATATATAGTTTAATAAGCCCCTTTCGTGTTTGGCGGAAGTCTCACGAGATCACGCGAGACCCGTGTTTAGGGGTATAACTTTCACCGATCGGCTGTCCGATTAACATTAGTGCTTATGGAGATCGACTGTAACCCTGTTGTTATGTCTGTGATTCTCAGCTTACAATCTATACTTTTTAAATAAGTCTTTTTCCGAGACATATCAAGATATATATAAATCCATTAGATACTTCTTCTTGATGGACAAAAAAATACTATTATTTCTAACACCAAAATAACACGTCATAGTTGTGTTTTCACCGTTGGTTTTTGACAACTTCGAAGCGTATCCACGCGATATAAATGTTTTTATTGACAGTCATCTGTCAAAAAACCAACTGATAGCTTCTGGCGTGCTTCAGAAAAAAATTTGGATTAAAGAAATGATTTAGAAATAAAGAATCAAAGACAAAACCACACGATAGCCGTCGATCACCATAGACGCTAATGTTAAACGAAGGGCTAGTCAGTGAAAGTTATACCCCTAAACTCATTTCTCGCGTGATCTCGCGGGGTTTTAGCCAAACTCGAAAGAGGCTTATTGGTTAGTGTCTTTTAGAAAGTGAGTATAACAGTATTCCTCTACAGATTTTTGTGTGACGCCCGAAACGGGACTCGAACCCGGGTCCCAGAGTATGGCACCTATCGCCAGCACTAAATGTCGGCTGCCTTATCCATTTAGTGCTGGCGATGGGTGCCATACTTCGAAATTTCTGTCATATTTTCAAGAAAGTGTAATCCCAAAATAACGAGAATACCATGATATATAGTGTCATATATATGATACACCAAATAAATGCACATATCTACCTAAACTTTGATAAAACTTGTTTAATTGTTGTTAAAAAAAGGAAAATAGCCTCTGGGATTTAAAATGTGTCTCTGGCGACAACTATTGTCGATTGAACGGGAACTAGATTTGACGGTAATCCAGTTGAATAGCTTTGAGATGTTTTGGGTCGATATGTCCCTATTGGGTAATCTTGAATGGATTAGAAAGGTCATTTGATAATCTACCTGTGGGGTATCTACGTTAACTTATTGACCAAAAATCAGTATCTGTGTATGGATACTCTCGTTGTAGAGTTGTTTAGTGCCTTAAGACAGTATTGCTCTCGTAACTGTAAGCATATTTTTGAAATGAAATAACCACAGTCGATAATGTTGCCAAGAAAATTTAATTTCTCAGCACGAGGCATCATGCATCTGATGCAAATTACAGATAAAAAAATTCCCACATTTTCCTGTCGAACACATTTTGGAAAGGTTAACAGGTAAACCTGTTTTTCCTAATAAACCATTTAATGACGAGTGTAATACAATTTTTGTTATCCCTTTGCAGCTGGTTTGTTTACAGAGGCCCCCGAACGGGCAATTGAACCCTTACATCCTAGCCGGTCAATTCGTCATCGTCTTACCTTTTGTGTGTGTGTGTGTGTTTCTGCCTGATTCTATAATGTAGAAATAAACTAAAGAAGGTCGGTACTTCACAGTTTATCAGATAGATAAATCTTAGTTACGCTTTCACAACTCTCTACAGTAGGGTTCACCCATGTCGGACCTCTGTTTATATGCCCGAAACCACCCTTAAGACAGTCAGCAATGTACCACAAAATTCGCACTAATTGTACATTTTTCGCTTATAATCGAACTACCACCTTTCATCCAAAGTCAAATCCCTCTTACTTTTCAAATTAGTAGAATTATTATAATAGATATAAGCAATAATACACGATTAGTCCCTTTAAAGTAACACATCACACAGAATAATCTGATTGTAATCCATTATATTACCCCCAACTGCAAATGTCCAATCTCGTAATGAGAAAGTGGCATTTGTATATTTCTTTGATATTCAAGCCTAAAAAAGAAAAACATTTGGAAAAAAATTCTGTAAGTTTGCTTCAGTTTTATCTTAGATTATGTAATTGCGATCTCGTGAAGTGAACCAACCTAAAATATGGGTTCTTTTAGGTTCTTTAAAGGCACACTTGCCGCGAAAATCAAGAATATTGTTTACATTAAAAAAGAAAGACCGTTTTCTGTATTTTTCCCAGACAATATAAGTTAGGAACTTTCTATTTTTACCAAAATTTAAAAGTTTGGACGTCACTTTGTATTTTTAATTTGAATTTGAAAATTTGAATTGTTAGGTGCCCGGAACGTAAACAAACCAAACTGCTCGCGCATTTCAGTCTAGTGAGTGAACTAACGGCACAGTGTAATTTTACGTAGGCCTATTTATCTGAGAAATACAGACTGACGATCGGTTAACAGCGACTGGAAAAGCCTGCTGATAATTGTTTGAGTGTAAACCACAGATAAAAAGGCCTGAAATGAGGGTAATCCAACACGAATGTTGACCGACACTGATCGTTGTTGTTGTAATCAGCCTTCGATTCTTCGTTTGTTTTTCACCCCATTTCTACATTCTAAAGCTAACTAGACATGTTTTATGTGTCCTATGTTTAAGTTTAGTGGTATTAGTCGTAGTAAGCTCATGTAAATTGGTTTTCTTAGCAAATTTAAACAGGCTACGGCGGCAAGTGGGCCTTTAACCCTTGATGAGGTTAGATTGTTGGAAGACATTGATATTGGTTACTGGAAGTGAGCGTTCCAAGGGATGGTAGTTGACGTTTTAAGAAACAACAAAGTATAATATAGTGGTTTTGTAAAGATCATAATATTAAAATTGGTATGAGCTGTCAAAGTTCGGAATTTTTCATAAATTCTGATTGTCCCGAGAATGAAGTATATCTTAAAAACCTAAAAGATTGACGTTGAAAAAAAATTCGGTAAAGCCAGTAACCTACGAACAGAAGATGTGTGTTATTAAAGTGGCATGAGCTGCCAAAATGTTGATATTTTGACGTTGAAACAAAACATTATCGGCTATTTTTCTCAAGACGTATAATTCAGAAGCTTTTTAGTGCTTCTAGTCTCAAGAATGTACGATAAAGTGTTGTTTTGAACTTAGTTTGACTTAGAATGAATGAATGGTCGTCCCGGTTATTTAAATTTTATTTACTTTCGATCACTATTCCGGTTCGTATAGGCCACATACTGTATGGATTTTCCTCATTCCAACGCCAATCATTAAGTTTTTCTATGGCCGTCAAAGTCTCTTACTGTCGTGACGATCAGAAATTATGAAAAAAATGTGAATTGTGGCAGCTCATGCCACTTTAACGAACAAAATGTTAAAGCCGGGATGTACAGTGTGAATATATAAGTTCATTTTCCAGTTTTACATGCATATCAAAGCTTCTGTAACGTATACCTCCGATATTAATGAAAGCTTCTGTTTCGCATTTCATGATAAAATGACGAACAGTTTAGGTTATTTTGTTTCTTCTTTATATTAGGTTCTGAGTGGATCGTTCACTGATGTGGAAGAGTGGCCAGGTACTTACCGAAGGTTGGAGGTTTCTTCTGGGCAAAGATTCAGGTTTCCTTCCCCACTAAACCTGGCAACACGGCCATATAAGTTAAATAATCTTGAGTGCGGCGTAAAACATCAATCAATCAATCGATCGATCTCTATATTTGGCAGATTATTCCACTTTAAAATAAGCTTTAATATATATTTCATGTACAACTTTATTTCGTGGATATTATTGATGATTATGTAGTGAGTATTCTAGACAGAGAGCCAGACGACGAGGGGCCATCTATGAGATGAAATAAACAATAAATATCTCATCTGGGATAGCTTCGGTCCGTGTAACGTTCGTTAATTCACTTTTCAATTTTTGATATCGCAAAATGAAATTTGGAAATGACCATTTTAAGGTCAATTTTTCATTTTCGTTTTCTACTTTTTGAAAAGAAGAAATGAAAATTGAAATTTGACGTTCAATTTTCAATTTTTGTTTTCTCTCTATTCAACACACAAATTAAAAATAGAAAAATGACGATCATTTCACTCTTCATGAAACGAATATTGAAAGTTGTAACCTTCGTCAATGAAACACACTGCGCAAGTCACAAAACACCGAAGCAAACCGCAATACGCATTGCCGCAGCCCTTGTGAAGCAGGCCAGATAGAGCAAAACTTACAGCCCTTGCGGAGCACAAGATAACACGCGTCTTTCTCTAAAACAAAGACTCTTAAAACAAGGACTGCTTTACTAAAATCACAGGAGTAAGATTTCCAATACCTAAAACCTCAGAGTTAGGCAGGTACGCCACAGAATAGCATTAAAATTGGCCCTGAAACCACGCTAATGGTGATGTGCCCCACAAGGGATGTTGGTGTTTTTAGGCTAATCAAAAGTCAAATTCACGATTTCTTCATCAGAATGTGTTTATTAGACTCTATTAAGGAGACAGAAACAATCAAAGATTTTGTTAAAATCGCTTAATGTGCCTGGCTATTGGCCTCTTCGCACCCAGAAAGTACATTCTTCTCATATTTAGCTTGTTCATTGTTAGAGCCATGCAACACGTTGCTTAACACTGCAACACGGACTATGGCGCAAAAATAAAAACATACATGCATCGCCATGGTTACCGCCAAACTAAAGACGACATGAAACTGCATTGCAGACCTTGCATTTAATAGATTGCATACATAATGGTACATTTTGATCCCCGTTTTTTTTTTTTCTCTTATTTTATCTTATTTTGCTCAAGAAAAAAAGGAGGGGGGGGGGGGGCTGACCCCCTGGGCACCCCCTTGATCAGCCCATACTATTGACGATATGTTTCGCAAGGGATGTTGGTGTTCAAGACTAATTAAAGGTCAAAGTCACGATTTCTTTATCAGAATGTGGCCATTAGACTCTAGGAAGACGGAAACAATCAAAAGTTTTATCAAAATCGCCCAAAGTGCCTCGCTGTTGGCGATGTGTTCCACAAGGGGTGTTGGTGTTTTAATTAGCCTTTAAACACCAACATCCCTTGTGGAGCACATCGCCAATATAGCGAGGCACGTTAGGCGATTTTAATAAAACATTTGATTGTTTCTGTCTCCCTAGAGCCTAATGAACACACTCTGATGAAGAAATCGTTAATTTGACTTTTAATTAGTCTAAAAACCTCAACATCCTGTGGAGGGCATATCGCCAAGAGCGAGGCACAAAGCACGATTTTAAGAAACTTTTGATTGTTTTTGTCTCCTTTTAGTCTAATGAACACATTCTGATGAGAAAATCCTTAAAGTGGCATGAGCTGCCAAAATTCGCAGTTGTTTCATAACTTCTGATCGTCACGGCAGTAAGAGTCTTTGAAGGCTATCAAAAAACTAAATGATTGGCGTTGGAATGAGAAAAATCCATACAGTATGTGGCCTGTATGAACCGAAAACGTGTTCAAAAGTAAACAAAATTTAAATAACCGGGACGACCATTCATTCATTCTAAGCCAAAGTTAGTTCAAAACAGTACTTTATCGTACATTTTCGAGACTAGAAGCATTAAAAAGCTTCTGAATTCTACCTTTTGAGAAAAATAGCCAATAATTTCAGCATTCTGTTTTAACGTCAAAATATCAACATTTTGGCAGCTCATGCCCCTTTAATTTGACTTTTAATTAGCCTTAAAATACCAACATCCTTTGAGGAGCACATCACAAATAGCGTGGTTCTATGGCCAATTTTGATGCTAATCTGTGGCGTACCTGCCTTACTCGAATGTTATATGTCCTGGAAATCTTACTCCTATGATTTTCATAAAGCAGTCCTTGTTTTAGGATTCTTTGCTTTAAAGAAAGTGTTTTTTGTTCTTTGCTTTAAAGAAAGTGTTTTTTGTGCTCCACATGGGCCGTCAGTTTTGCTCTAACCGGCTTGCTCCACAAGGGCTGTTCACTTTGGTGGTTTGTGTCTTGCGCAGATGTGTTTGGGGACTGACTTCGACCAATTGAAAATTGAAACATTGACGAAGGTTACAATTTTCAATATTCGTTTCGTGTAGAGCGAAAAGACAAAATGAAAATTGAAACATGACCGTCATTTTTCAATTTTTGATTTGTGTGTTGAAAACATAGAAAACAAAAATTGAAATTTGAACGTCAAATTTCAATTTTCATTTCCTCTTTTCAAAATATAGAAAATGAAAATGAAAAATTGAACTTAAAAATGGTCATTTCCAATTTTCATTTCGCAATGTCAAAAAATGAAAATTGAATTAACGAACGTTACACGGACCTTGATCTGGATATTCCAGACTCACCGTAACTCTTTATCTATTTACTTTAAACATTAAGTGGACCATTCTTGATTCGGAGACGTTGAAATGGTCAATAAAACATCTAATTTTTTATTTGATAATGTATCAGAAATATTTGATAATATATCATAAATATTTGATAATATATCATAAATATTTGATAATATATCATAAATAGTTGATAATATATCATAAATATTTGATAATATATCATAAATATTTGATAATGTATCAGAAATATCTGACAATGTATCAGAAATATTTGATAATGTATCAGAAATATTTGGTAATGTATCAGAAATATTTGATAATGTATCAGAAACATTCAGCTTTGAGAGTACATGTCCTACATTTTGGTACTGAATTATACCCATTTGAAATAAAAATCGTTTACCTTGTTTGTTGACCCAAGCCTTTGACAAGATACTTTGGTTATACATGTAGTTTAGTTACACACGTAATTCAGTGTACCACACAAATCTTATATCTGGGGCCTGTTTCACAAAGCGGCGTAGATGTATTTTTTGCGTAACTTTCATACTAACGTATCTCTACAGTGTGGGTTGCTATGGCAGTTACGTGAAAACTTACGCTACGCCGCTTTGTGAAACAGGGTCCAGGTACGTGTGAAAGGCTTTGTCTTTCGTTTTCTTTGAGGATATATCGAATTGAAGCTGCTCACCAAAAATGTTACATTAGTACTAGAGCAGATTTGTAAACACCAGTGTAAATCTAGCACGAGACTTGAGGGTCTGTTATATTGCTGTCAGCCATCGAGTCTGAGAAAATCTCTTCACCGAATTCTTCATCAGCGGGAAAACACTTCAGTTGGTTTTCCTGATATTCCCGGATACCTGTGCGATAAACCATATGAGATAAACACTTGAGATTTGTTTTACCGGTATTATTCCCTATAGTTAAATATGTTTGAATCTTTTTAGGATAATTCCTATCTCTGATTATCGAACCTTATATATTTGGGATTGTTCAGTAAATAACCTGTAACAATAACTGTCTTTGTAACAAACTAAGAAGAAGGCTATGTAAGCTTACATGCCTACCAACTAGCAACGTCAATTGTTAAATGGATTTTTAGATTAGGAAATTTGAGCGAATCGGGTGGAAAATTTTATGATCAATATCTCCAGGGGCTGTACATGGTTTGACGTAATGTTGAGACTGGACGTAATGTTATATACCTGGATTATAAAGCTTGTTTGAGCATCAGTTTGTACTGTAATGTTGACACTGGACGTAATGTTATATACCTGGATTATAAAGCTTGTTTGAGCACCAGTTTGTGCTGTAATGTTGAGACTGGACGTAATGTTATATACATGGATTATAAAGCTTGTTTGAGCACCAGTTTGTGATGTAATGTTGAGACTGGACGTAATGTTATATACCTGGATTATAATGCTTGTTTGAGCACCAGTTTGTGCGGTAATGTTGAGACTGGACGTAATGTTATATACCTGGATTATAAAGCTTGTTTGAGCACCAGTTTGTGCTGTAATGTTGAGACTGGACGTAATGTTATATACCTGGATTATAAAGCTTGTTTGAGCACCAGTTTGTGCTCAAGATACTTTTCTGTATTCAAATCCAAGGTTGAGATCATAAATCTTTTGAGTTCGTTTCTGTGCTCAGCTGAATACGAAATTCTGAAAGCCATCCACCTTGCTCCAAGTTAGGATCAACGTAAAAAAACGCGTTTTCCAACGACATTTAGTCAACATAGTGGAGTTTTTGTTAGTTAATTATCGATTATTATCGATAGGACCTTAATTTTACTTACACCAAAACAAACATCCATTTTTACCACCTTTCCCTGCGAGCTTCAGAAGCCGTGTTCAATCAGTCTGAGCTTGTCTTTGTTTTTATGCTCAGTGGAGTTGAACATGGCGCATTTTTGTAACCCCAACCCCAGGTTTCGGTAGGCATTATATTAGACGTAAGTCGGGCATGAATCAGTGGAGAATTCCCAACCCACCCTTCTCTTGGCCACTTTGGTCCCGAAAGGCGTCCGAGAATGCCTCCATTGTCTCTAGAAGGCGTCGGTTATATTAATGATATGATGGGGTTTTTTTTTTACATCAGAGCATAGCTCTCCAGTAGGTTCTTAATGTAAACCTTGTAGCGTGGGACTTAAGTAAGACTGGATTCTGCCTTAATACAGACACACTGGGTATCAATAACATATGGCCATTTCTCTCTTACAAGATGTTTATTGACATATTAAAGCGACATCTTAAGGAGAATGTTCTCGTTCTGATTATAGAAAACGGTCTCCTGCTAAGCACTATTTATAACTGACTAGAGTCGGGGGGTATTGATGGTGTGTGTATTCAATTGCTTTGAAAAAATATCGATATGAGCAAAACAGGGTATCGTGTGTGTTCAGAATTTATACGACCAAAAATAAATCTTGATCACTCTGTAAAAAACGGTGCACGTGTTACATTCCCTTCCTATCTTAACCTCTTTGGTCATATGTCATAACGTGAAGGAAAGATTGTGTAATAAAAACCTCAGTTTATGAAATAGAAGGGACCCTTTAGAATACTTCTTGTTATTCCTTTCTAAAAATACCCTGAAAACCATTAGCTGTCACTGTGTGTATTGAATAATGGAGGGTAATGTATTGATGCGGATTTTTTAGGTGTTTTCTACGTTACATAAATATAGCTCCTGTTTGGTGTGTATGACAGTCCTTTTTGACAGTATAGATTATCATTGGGGTTTTATCGACGAAAACAACTTACATTTGTTCTTATGGGCCGATTGTCCGGAATATATCAGGATTTGTATTTCCGAACATGGCGTCATAATTACTAAGGATGTCCACCATATTGTATTTGGGATTACAGATATGTTAGGGGAATAAATGATGCGTGCAAATGAATTAGACATCAGGGGCCTGTTTCACAAAGCGACGTAGATGTATTTTTTGCGTAACTTTCTTACTAACGTATCTCTACAGTATGGGTGGCTAAGGCAGTATACGTAAAAACTTATGCTACGCCGCTTTGTGAAACAGGGTCCTGAACATCAAACCAGTTCTTAAGAGAAGAATCCCTCTACCAGTCGCTGTTGGCTGCGTAACGGGGAAAACAAAAAATAATAAGTTTTCCATTCTTAAATTAATCGCCTTGGATCAGACGATATCGATATTTGCCTTGTGGACGACATAACTTCGAATAATGCAGTCAACAATTTGTATACAACACACAAGAACATCTGTGTGTCGCATTGTGTCAATGACAACTGCAATACAAGAATAGCAACAACCAACTCTGTTGCAACTGAAATTATTATTAGGGTGTATAGGTGAAAAAGGGTTTTATAATCAGTTATATCGTTAAATTTTAGTTGGTTTAGAAAACACGGTGTTTATATCTTATCATTTTCCGTTTCTGTACGACTCTTTTGACTTCATTCAGTTGGAATCGGCTTTATTTTCCTCTAACATAAACAGGCTACATATTCAGCATCTTTTATACAAAGCCATTCCAGATGTGATATGCTTTGTTTATGACATACCTTGAAGGGCCCGTTCTCGTCTGGGACATTGTTTTGTTGGAGAGGCTATTTTCAGATTCATTCACAGCCGAGTCATTCACCAGGCCTGGGATTGTAAGATACTCATCATTCAGCAAATACTTGGGTCATCCAATGAAAAGAACGTGTCTCTGGTTTTTATAATTCCCCCGTTTGTTTGTAGCTTGACATCAATACAGGACAAAATTTCTTTTTAACATATTATCCGTCTCATTCCATTAGTCGTACGTTTGAAAGCTGATTATTTAAACAATATGTTTTTACCTGAAATCTCTTTTCCCTAATTCGTATACTGTTTAACAAACTGAGTTTGATATATGGTTCAAAGATCAACTTGATGTCATTAACACAAATACTTATAGTGTTGTCCCACTCTGATAACTTCGGGGATTTACGTGCGTGTCAAAGCCGACCGGTAGCGAGCGAAGATAGCCGAAGGATGTTCCGAGTGTGTGTTGTCCCTTATTCAAGTGCCATATGAGCTGTCTTCGACCAATATGGCGAATATATCAAGTTATTTCAACCCGAGATTAAGTATCCACGCCCACTGATATTTGACAACAATGACATAAACAGTATTTGTTTTTGGTAAACAGCTATTACGCCGGTTATTGTTTATGTCATTGTTGTCATTAATTATTTTATATTTCGATGAACCGCAAACCGAGTATTGTCATGTCAACCAGAATTTATTGAACACATTGGCAGCTTATATGACTTTAAAGACTTGGCTTCTCTATTTTTGGAGTTTTTGGTAAACAGCTATTACGTAAGTTATTGTTTATGTCATTTCCATAGCATCCCAGTGATTTATGTAAAGTCGAGGACAATGAGCGATTCTTGTTTTCTGTAGTTAAGAAAGTCCCAATATTGAGCCTTTGATGAGGTTGTCAAACGAGAGGGGGACAAAGGTTGGTGTTTTATTGATATCTCGACACAGACTGTAGGCTAGGTTTTTTTCATTCAAAAACTTCATTCATTCATTTAATAGAGATTGTGGTATACAAATAAGTAAAATATGGAATTAATTTGTAAAATACATGTAAGAATTTCTAATTATACTTTTTAAATGTAATATTGATATTGTTTTGTTTTTTTTAAGTTTTTTTCACTGACTAGCTTGACATAATAAAGTAGAGTGAGCAATCCGAAGAAAGACATGTAAGACATATTAACTCAATATTTCGGTTTATTCTCCTGATGATTGTTTGAGAATAAACAGAAATATTGAGTTAATATGTCTTACATGTCTTTCTTCGGATTACTCACTCTACTTTATTATGTCTTAATTTTTTATCATTAGTAGCCAACCCACGTTTAGAGTTTCAAACATTTCTTACAGAACTGAATTGTTACGTCGGTGTAAAATCGTTTTTGTTGGTTAATCACAATCTAACAGAATATCACATTTTACTAATGAATTGACCGTGCTATATTAAAAGAGATCAGGGTGAATGATAAGAAGAAGTATCTCGTGTTTATATACATCTTCTGTCCATGTCGATGGCGCATGTACATATCATCTACCCGAAAGTCTCAATCAAACCAGACTTTATTTCCACTGTGAAAATTGTTGTCTTTTGATTGGAAAGCGTAAAGGAGAAATCAATATATCCGAAATCCATATCCTCGGGGAATGTTGAATGGATGCTATGAGGTTTTACGGCTGGTCCTAACTGATGATTACAGAGAATATTATATTGATAACTTGAATATGTTAGCCAGCTGCCTGGTAATTCATACCAGTGAAACTCTAACATAGGTCCTGTATAAACCCCTTCGAATGACTTTGAAGTTAAAATGTAAAATGTTTGGCTCTCTCACATACAAATCGCCATGGAAACTGCCTTGGTCTTTGTCAGAGAGATAACGAAAAAAAAACGTTGCTGCGATGTTTTATTTAGAATTTTAGATACCCATTTGTACGGTCATGTTCCACAATATGTCACCCGTTTTTGGTTGTTGGGCTGGGGAAAAAAATGAATAAAAGCCTACCTTACAAACAGATAATACCTGTAATTTTCTTTTTGTTTAGGAGATGTGATATTTCATTAAGCCGATAACGCAACGGTAATGTGTTAACCCACCATTTCACAGTATAGGATATTCCCGCACCTTCCGGATTGGGATTTGCCGAAGACACGAGTAGAATGCACCTCCATGCTAGCTCTTGAATCCAGAGCAACGAGTTGCTTCTGAACACAATACTCACATTTTCAACTGTATTTTAGAATTGTATGCGGGGAAAACTTATATATGTTAGAAAGAACCTAATGTTATAAAAAAGCCTAGATCTACTTCAACTTTTTACGAGCGTAGCAAAGGAGACAAATTAGAAAAGAAATCTGAGAATTTTACGCAACATAAGGGATATGACGAGCCTGTGTTTTAGAGTCAACATCTCAACAGAGAATGGTGTATGTATTTTGTTTTTTATTTTAGAATCTATTTCGCCTATATATTTAATGTTACAGGATTATCACTGTCTGGTAAATAATAACGACTGGTAGTTTAATTCACAATTAATAGAGGTTTAGCTAGTTTTGGATAGATATCTAGTAGTTATATGTACACCTGCTCATCTCTCATCGGCTAACATCGATCTGGGATTACAAGAGATATACAGATCGATCAACCCAGACAGCACCACCACAATGTAACAGCCTGGAACCAACGGCTGGTCCATGATCAGCCTTGAATGTTGCGTCATTTTGCTCATCGTTCTGACTTTCACCCATATGCCATTAGCTCGAGAAAGGGAACAATACATAATCCAATATAGCTACCATATTATGTAACGAGTGATGTCAAAAATAGTTCGCCACACACCTTCTACCCATAAGGCATATACTCAGAAAAAATTGTTCACTTGGACACAGGACCCGGGTTAAGTTCAATATTACCGGCTAGTAAAAGTAGCTATGTCAATTCGACTAAATGACGGACTATCTTTCTGACGACGAAGCCACCGAGCAATCTTGAGTTTTGCATAAAACATCAATCAATCAATCAATCGATAAGCTTGACAACGTTGCCATCTTTACTGCGGCATAACATATACCCCGAAAATCCGTCTCTGGGGCCTGTTTCACAAAGAAGCATAGATGTATTTTTGCGTTACTTTCATACTAACGTATCTCTACAGTATGGGTTGCTAAGACATTTACGTAAAAACTTACGCTACGCCGCTTTGTGAAACAGGCTCCTGGTGCTGAAAATATTAACCCTGTCGTTTGTATCTTAGACGACCTAAGAAAAAATACAAAACCTGGCAGAGCCCACATTTCCCGGATAGCCCAAAATACAAAGTAATCATCAGCCCAAACAACATGCCTGTACAATTATATCAAACCCTTGGTCGTACAATCAATATTTAAAAAATCAATATTATTGTCAGTCGGTATCATATATACAGAAAGATCGGTAAAATCCGAAGTTCCATTCATAGACTTCTGGTAAAAGTCAAATGAGATAATGGCTCCCTCTACCAATGTCAAACAAACTAAAATGGTTTTGGCACCAGAGAACAATTCGTTCAAGAGATTCTTGGTGAGTGAATAGCTGGCGAAGAAATAGCTGCAGCTAACAACTAAACGATGTTTTCTTTTATCAAAAACCAACCGGCAAAGAACGCAGTTATCATGTTTCGTGGAGGAGGGCCTATTGTCGAGACCATTATCAATTACCACGATGACCATGTAAATAGTTCGTATCCACCCTCCATGAACCGTGATAACTACACGTATTGTTATTATTAAAAGAACACAGTGAACATTGAAAATCTCGTTAGCATTGCAAACATTAGCATATCTAGGCTAATTTGAGCTTTTGGTGTACCGGGGTATTTCATTTATTTATGTTGAGTGAGGAATACATGAGATATTTACGATTTTCATCTGGTCGGCGTGGGATTCGAACCCACGCTGAATCGATGGAAGACCTGTGCCGTACTTTAGACTTACGTTCAACTTAAACTTTTAGAGAATGAGCTGCTAAAATAAACAAATCAATCAGAAAACATACAACATATATTATCTGTAGTCTGAATAGGTCTATTGCTTAACAATACAGGTTATCCTAAACTGTGCATTCCTTTTTTTCGAATTTACATATACATCTTCCAAATTATTTTTTCGCTTTACTAACTCATTATAAATTCCCAAGGGTCATTGGAACCAATAACAAAATTCCCCAAAACAACATTTTCCAGGCTGCTGCTGCTGCTTCATTTGTTGACCGTTTTGTGAAAGGTTATGTTGTAATACTTGTTTTAAGAAGGACACATGAAAATACGCTTTAAATAACTTTCTTCCAAATGGTGGTTTGTCTTCAAGCCACTCATAACGATATCCAAGTGGTGGTTTGTCTTCAAGCCACTTATAACGATATCCAAGTGGTGGTTTGTCTTCAAGCCACTTATAACGATATCCAAGTGGTGGTTTGTCTTCAAGCCACTCATAACGATATCCAAGTGGTGGTTTGTCTTCAAGCCACTTATAACGATATCCAAGTGGTGGTTTGTCTTCAAGCCACTCATAACGATATCCAAGTGGTGGTTTGTCTTCAAGCCACTTATAACGATATCCAAGTGGTGGTTTGTCTTCAAGCCACTCATAACGATATCCAAGTGGTGGTTTGTCTTCAAGCCACTCATAACGATATCCAAGTGGTGGTTTGTCTTCAAGCCACTCATAACGATATCCAAGTGGTGGTTTGTCTTCAAGCCACTCATAACGATATCCAAGTGGTGGTTTGTCTTCAAGCCACTTATAACGATATCCAAGTGGTGGTTTGTCTTCAAGCCACTTATAACGATATCCAAGTGGTGGTTTGTCTTCAAGCCACTCATAACGATATCCAAGTGGTGGTTTATCTTCAAGCCACTTATAACGATATTCACACACATTGTTGCAACGTTTAAAGTGGCATGAGCAGCCAAATTCCAACTTTTCTCGTACATTTTAATTGCCAAGAGAAAACGAGCGTTTAAAGTACTGTAAAAAGGATCGACGTTGAAATAAGAAATATCGGTAAAGTCAATATTGTAACTAACAGAATTTATGTTCGTGATAAAAATAAACAACAATAAGCTACTTCTGTTTCAACAAAATGCTGTCTTTATATTAACCAGCTCATGCCACTTGAAATAAAACGCGGACGAAATTACCCCATTAAGATCCACGAAAGAACTAACATGGTTACTTCATGTACTGTATTTAATAAGCGTGTTCAGTTTGTTTCCTTAAGCTGAACAAATTTCTTACGATGATCACTAGTTTTATCGATCTGTGTAACTATATGGAACAGAGTTTCCAAGAAATAATCAATCCAGAAGGTCCACAGACTCCACAGATTGTCTTGACGGCTATAAGTAGATTGATGATGTTTATAGGAACTTACTTTTAGTGAAAAACATGACAGAGACAGAGCAGTCTTTTTGAAAACAAACTTGAGTAAAACAGCCATCACTGACCGATACCTATTTCAGCCTTAACACCTGTAAGAATTTTGAATAGCGATTTTGGTATTTTAATATTGTTGAGATATAAGAACGAAAGAGAAAGGTTCGTCCCATAATAAAGCTACGTTTGAACGTACAGTGTTGACGTTTTGTGGTTTGTTAATTCTGGAAGTCTTCGTCATTAATCTGGGGGCTGTTTCTCAAAAGATATACGCCCTGACGTGAGTCCAATGCAAGGCGTAACTACCATGGTAACCTATGCCTTCAGCCTTATGTTACGACCAGCAGGCGCCCAGTAACGTCGGGCGTAAATGCTTTGAGAAACAGCCCGCAGGGTGATAAATTTTGCGTTTGATGTATTACACCACAGTCAATAGTATAACTATTTCACTTATATATGACAATGTTGCATGTTTTAAAGGGGCATGAGCTGCCAAATTGTTGATATTTTGACGTTGATACAGAATGTTTAAATTATCGGCTATTTTTCCTAAGACGTATAATTCAAAGACTTTTTAGTGCGCCTAGTCTCGGGAATGTACGTTAAAGTATAGTTTTTAGCTAACTTTTGCTTAGAATGAATGAATGGTCGTCCCGGTTATTTAAATTTTGTTTACTTTTCGAACACATTTTCGGTTGGTACAGGCCACATACTGTATGGATTTTCCTCATTCCAACGCCAATCATTGAGTTATTCGATGGCCTGTAAAGCCTCTTACTGTCGGGACGATCAAAAATTATAAAAAAAAGTGTAAATTTCGGCAGCTCATGCCACTTTAAAGCAGGGGAGAAAACTGAGATTTTGGAAAACCCTGGCCATTAGCGAGTAAATGACAACTCTTCACACCGGTCGATGAAGTGAATTGTTTAAAGCCTACTGTGGACTGAGTGGCATTCAAACCCGCGACCCATCGATTGAAGGCATGTGCCAGACTGAGAAGACCAGTCTGAAACTTCGGGGGTTTACGTACGTGAAATACCAAAGCCGACAGGTTCCGACTGACTGAGAGACCACTTTTTTGTCAACTGAGCCAAACGGTCCCCCTCGCCCAGAACTATTGACTAAAAGTATATCGAGATATTTTCTAAGCGCATGGGGGCAATCGATATCTCGTGCCATTCTACGAGATCGCACTCCATTTTGCGCATAGTTAACTGCAAGAAATCTACTGAGAATTTTTAATCTATATACTATTTCTTTGTCTGTTCTATTGTGTTCGCAAACATGTAACCCTATCATAATATGCTGCATTGCAGGTTCTTAGGGCAGAAATACTTGTTAAAAATCAAAAATATAATCGGCACTACATCAGCTCTTAAATACATTAAAAACAAGATGGCAGCGCCCATGGATGTCAAGGCAAAATATGATATAGACTTCAAGGTATTTCATGGTATATTATATGTATTAGGAGAGTAGCAATCAATATAACAAAACAGGTTGTCGGCGGCTTAAACGTTACCTACCAGAATTATATCGAATATCTCTCTACACAACCCAGCCAACTATCAGTGTCACGTGTCGTTGTTTACAATTTTAAGGACGTGGACAGCAGTGGTCTCCCTTTGTAAAGCAACATGTCACTCAATCGTTTTAGAGTTGATATCTCAACGAATGGCAGAAGGATCAATCTCTATTTTAGATTGCGCATGGGGGTTCTACGCTGGCTTGAATATATGACATTTAGTCCTTTTAGTTTTGAATTTTTTTTTCAGTTTCAAATTGAGTTTTACATTTTTTTTAGTTATGAATTTTTTCTTTTGTCTAACATTTTATTTTTAGGAGATTTTCGCCCAGGTGAATAATCACATAACGATAAGTCATAAACAACAGTAAAGAGATGGCTGTCAGCTAGCTCTCTGCGAGCCGCTTTGCTACCAGACTTCAAGTGTGAAACAGCTTTGCAAATTGTATGCGTGATCACCCCATAGCTGAATATCTCTATAATTGTAGGGCCATTTGGTTTGAAGAAATTACTTTTGTCTTGAGATGAACTCTTGAGTTTTGTTTGTTCCTTCAGCACGAACTGAACTGCTGACCGACCTTGGAGCTGTCTGAACTTAACGCATATTCAACCCTATATTGACACTCAGTTAAAATGTTACATTAAGAACCGTTCATTAAATCTAAGCCTAATTACAAAATTATTTTAAAACAATACTTTATCGTACGTTATCGAGACTAGAAGTATTAAAAAGCTTCTGAATTCTACGTCTTGAGAAAAAAAAATAGCCGATAATATTAACATTCTGTTTTAATGGCAAACTATCTAATATTGGCAGCTCATGCCACTTTAAACATGTTCGACTTGCGATCAAGTATTGACAATGTTGTTGTGTGAAAACTTTGCTATTTAAAACTTACGACCTGAATGCCTGTATCCATTTCAAAAATAGCTCAAATGACTCCCAATGGGATTGAAACATCATCGTTTGTTGACTTTTCTGAAAGTTTTGCTGGTTGTCTGCTACCATCATTTTCCCATCAGCCATTCAATCTGGTCGAATCTCTTGACCGAATTCCTGGCACTCTCACAAACAACTCCGTTTTTCCTATGCTGGTATTTTACCCCTTATACATTGTGTTCTCACTCGGATCTTTCCCATACACATTACAGACTGGTAGCTTTATCGATTTTTGAAATCGACCTTTACCTGGTCAAAATAATGGATAGGTTTTCCTTGAACGTGTCATTTTCTAAGTCAGAAAATTAGTAGAAATGTTAGTCGACTAAATCCTTTTGTCTTTCTACACATTACATTTGAATTAAATTCCTTCATCCAGAAATAAGGGACAATTTTAGTCCCTTATTTGTGTTCCTAAATCCAGAACATTTGTGGAAATGTTATTAAAGTAAAGCCTTTTAAAGATCTAAATCTAGAAAATTCATATCGAAAATGACATATATACTTCGTCCATTGGAATTGTTTTCGGATAAACTTTTTCTGCAAAGCCCCATCGACATGAGCCGCAAATGCATTCGGGGCAAATGTTATGTAAGACATTATATGCGACGTGTTGCCATGTATAGACAAGTGGGTAATCCAAAAGGACTATTATTTTTACTGACGGTCGTCATTATAAAAAAATAGTCATTTTGGAACCAGAAACCCGGACTAAGGAGTGGGGCGATTTTGAAACTTGTGTACAAAGTCGCCTTACCCCTGTATGGCTCGTAAAGCTTGCAATCCAAAGTGTTAACTAAATGTAAGTAAAATATAAATAACAAGGATGCACGTTCATTCACTCTAAATCTTCCAGACAATAACTTATCGTATATTTTTAGCATAACATTACTCACTGGCTTCTAATTTGAACAAGTAACAATTTTATTTTTGATATGCCATCCGCTTTAGCGAAGTCTGTTGCGAAAGTCTGCACAGGTAACAGAAAGTCAAAAGTTAAAAAGACTTCAGTGAATATAAACAAAGAAAGATAACGTTTTTTATATATAAAGCATTGACCAATCAATTAACCGCCTCAGAGACAAACGGACGGGTGAACAGATAGCTATTAATGAAAATATAATAATTAATGACAAATGGGCGGACATACACACAGAAATTGGATCGAGTAAAAAGCCCATGCGTTTCCTCTCCAACTAAACCTGGCAATGCCGGCAGGTAAGTGAAATAATATTGATTGCGGCGTGAAACATCAATCAATCAACCAATCGAAAAAGAGGATGTATTATTGGGGTATACGGGTATAACGTTATATCCCATCTATTTAACCCTGGAAAAAAACGTTTGTAGTGTCAGAAACGCCTACAGCGACGTCTTGTCAGTTGACCACCTGGAGATACAACTCCAATCGAACCAGTTTTCAGTGAAAATCGATCACCTTGGAGACTTATTGTCGAGTTATCAAATTTGGTGATTTGGGTTCCGAGAAATAGTTCTGATATATAGTTACTGGGTGGATGGACTCGGGGTATAGGTAAACTTCCTGGTCAATTTGATAAATATAGACCTCCAAATCACTGACACGCCATCTAGGTCATGACCTATATGTTCAATTTTGTCAGAGTTAAAACTTTTTCATCAGTGAAAAAATGGCTAGTTTTAGTCCAAATTGGTTAACCTATAGGGACAATGTGCCATTAGGTATAGTATATCTGTTAATAGACGTCGGTTCCGTTAAAACTCAGATTTAAATCACCGAAATTGAGGATGATATGGGATCGCAAGTAGCAGGACAACATGGCAACATACGCCTTAAGCTTACTTCAGTAATGTGTCAAAACCTGACATCAAAAAACGGTGCTTTCAGGATGCAGTCGGTTTGAATGACTTCCCTCTTATCGCATAATGCCTGTACGAAATGGACTTAGAAATGTGAAACAATCCGGATATGGGGGAATGTAGGCTGCTGTCAACTCTTAAAGGAGGGGAAAACAAATAAACAGCATGAAATCGTAACGAACAATCACCCCTAGAGTGTCAATTTTTAAGCTGTAAATCTTACCTGCGTTTTATAGTGATGCAGAAAATTGCACGTGTTTGAATTGGGTCACAAAAACGATGGGGGCCGCCATTTGTAAAACGAGAAATTGACAGGAAACAGATGTGCCTAGAAATTAACCTAGGCTGAAATAGCAGACTAAGAAAGTTGACCAATTTCACTTGCACGTGCGCTTAGGGTTGCTGGGCATGCGTCTACTGATTGGCCGAAGGAGACACACCCCTAAGCACTGTTGTGATGATGGCGGCCAAGTAGGGAAGTCGGTCTCAGTCAAAACTCGATGGTTTTATATAACTTCACTTTAGGACTGTGCGGTGGGAAAACATCGTAAAAATATGTCTTTGGTACCATTGAAAAGGGAAATTCGCCGTCCGTTTAGTGCATTTGCCGGTTTTATTTGTTTTCTCCTCCTTTAACTACAACTGCAAAATGACCTTTTTATTTAGATGGTTGTCATATTTAACAACTGTCAATATATTAAATAAGCCATTTAAAGTCTAAAAACGGACAATAAAAATGGTTGGAAATGTCACACAGACAGGGCAAAGGGAAGAAAACGCCCAACAGACCTTTTTTGCTTAGACCGCTGGGAATGTTCCAATCGGACTTTAGTCGAGATGTTCATTCTATTCAATGAATATCTTGACTTTAGTCAGATTGGGAATGTTCCACATAAAACCCTATAGATTTAATCCTTTACATACGCACTAAACTTAAAGTGGCATGAGCTGCCAAAATGTTAATATTGAAATTATTGGCTATTTTTCTCAAGACGTATAATTCAGAAGCTTTTTAGTGCTTCTAGTCTCGAAAATCTACGATGAAGTATTGTTTTGTACTAACTTTGACTTAGAATGAATGAATGGTCGTCCAGGTTATTTAATTTTTGTTTACTTTTCGAACACATTTTCAGTTCGTACAGGCCACACACTGTATGGATTTTCCTAATTCCAACGCCAATCATTTAGATTTTCGATGGCCTTTAAAGCCTCTTACCGTCGTGACGATCAGAAATTATGAAAAAAGTGAGAATACTCAAACTGTTATGTTGTCATAAAATGCTATGATATGAAGCGGTATAAAAACGGACTGACCTTCACCGAGGTTGGAAACACAAATCCTCTTTGAAGGTGATTTAAAAGTAGGATATGTCAGAAATCAAGAGCCACAATTAATGCGGATAATGACGTTTTTTACGGAACACCATATCAATACGTGTAGCCCTATAGTATGGATACTTGATACAAGTTAAAATGGTAGCTGCATGGGCTCAGAATCATATGCCCTCATCGACATTGGATTGATTTGATTGACGTTTTACGTTATACTCGAGATTATTTCACTATTATATTATTCTTTATCTCTGCCTCTTTGTAACATATATTTTCCAAATTCCATCTTTTTTGTCCCCTAAGTCAGCCAATTCAATTAGGTCCTTTTATCTCTAGTTTGTATCAATTCTTTTTGTTTCCCGACATATTTTTCCTTTCTATCTCTGTCTCACTTTCCCAACTCCATTTTCCCTTTTCATCTAGTTAGACTAATTAAGTATATTGGCATTTAGGCAGAATGGCAAAACAAGGGCGTGGTAACAGAAGCAGGCAATTTTCAGTTAGCAATAGGCATGGAAATTCAAAATCTAAAAGTCCCCAATATTCAGAATTCTCGGCTCTGGTGAAAGCCCTTTTCAAAATTTTACAATGTCTTCACCACATTGGCATCCTTGAGGGACATTTACGTGACCAAACCCTCCCAAATTCCTTAAATAATAAAATTAAAGAGCTTAATTCTTTTCTTAAACCGGCTCAACGCAATCGGGAAGTTGATATTGCGTTTGACCATGTACACAAAAATTGGGCCCATAGGATCATACAAGAGATGATTTCACATTATGCGGCTTGTTTAAATAGATTAAAAGCACGGGTGACTTCTGCCAGGTCATCCAATGGTCTAAACTTTGACAGTGCTTTCAATAATGCTTTAAAATGGGGCAAACAGAATTATAAAGGTAAATTACAACTTTCGACCATTCAAAATTTTTATTCTTTTCTTTCCATCACTAAATCTGTCACTTCTGCTGCTACTACTCAGTTTAGTCCACCATCGTCTCCCCAACCCCATCCGCCTGTCAGTCCGTCGACATCTGTTATCTCACCTCCAACTCTGCAGTCACAGACTCCTAGGTCTGTAACTTTACCTTCTGTTTCCCCTTCGCCTTTCCCTACTGGTACTCCCCCCCTTAGACCTACTACCTCTGCCCCCTCTTTTTCTTCCCCTCAGTCCCCCTCCCCTAGACCTAGTAGAACATCTGTCCCCTTTCGTCCTCCGTCGTCTCCAGTTTCTACTAGGGTCTCTTCTCCTAGACCTAGTACATCTAGTCCCTCTGCTCCTCCCCCATCCCCAGTTTTGTCTGTCCATTCTCCTATGAGATATTCAGATGCAGTGAGATCCCCTCCGAGGGGTCAGCGCAACCCTCGGAATAAATTAGCTAATTCTAAATTTTGGAAATTTCGGCACACTTCCTCTAATTGGCACCTTCCTAATGTAACTAAGAAAGTTCTTTTACTTGGGGATTCTAATCTTTCTAGAATTAACCTTGACCCCCACCCTGATATGCAGGTAGAATGTTTTCCTGGTGCCAATTTCAATTCATTTCGGACTCTAATTCAAAAGTATCAAGGTCCCAAACCTGAGAAAGTTATCTTGAATATTGGTATCAATAACAAGACAACTACTGAGCCAAACACTTCGTTAACTCAAATGCGCAACATGATGACAGCGGTTAGGAAGACTTTTTCCAACTCGCTCATCTACTTTGTAGAGATCCAGTCATCCACTAAACTGCCGGCCAGTGAAGTTTCGAACCTGAACCTATATAACTCTTCTGCTTCCAAGATGAAGAGAGTTATGGTCATACCAAAAATCCCCAATTCAAAATTTAGAGTATCCACGGACAAAATTCACTTTACCGAAGATACAGCAAATTGCTTGTATACCCACTGGCTTCAGACACTAGATTTAAACTAAATTTGGGACAGGGCATGTGCCACCCTACTTTCGGCTTAGGAAGTAATATTGTTAATCTTAGTAACGAGGAACTCACTGCTGATGATATATCTCTACTCAATAGAGGACTCTCATTTGTGCCTTGCCCTAAAGCATTATCTGATAGGGACTTTTCTATTAGTAAATTAGTGCATGTTATGGAGTTCTCCAGAAATCTTAGTCTGGCTGATATCTACCGAGATTCTAGTGGGGTACGCAAGCCGTTTACATCTAAAAGCGGCTATACACCTCCTTCTCACATGTATGATCCAGAAATAAACATTAGTCGTGACTCTGTATCAAGGAAGTTTGATGCTTTAACTAATCAGAAAAACCAACATAACCTTACTCATTCAGAATGTCTTGCCTTAAGTAAGCTAAGGAGAAATCCAAACATAGTTATTAAACCTGCTGATAAAGGTTCGGCAACAGTTATTATGTCAAAACAGGATTATATTGAAGAGATAGAACGGCAGCTAAGCAACCCTCTTCATTACAAAAAACTTGATAAGGAAATTTGGCCTGAAAATGTTAGGAAGTTTAATAAAATTCTTGTTTCTCTTCAAGATAAAGGCTTACTTAATGAAAAACAGTATCACTATTTGGAATCTGATCATAACTCTAAAAACAGGGTCTTCTATATTCTTCCAAAAATTCACAAACCCATTGAAAAATGGCCGAAGCCTACAATGCCCCCTGGGCGTCCTATTATCTCAGATTGTGGCAGTGAAAGTTATAGAATATCAGAGCTAATTGATTACTATCTAAAACCTATAGCGAATCGGCATCCTAGCTTTATAAAGAATACGGATGATTTATTGGCCAAATTGTCTGAGAAATCCATCCCACAAGATGTGATTTTGGTTACTCTGGATGTGGAGTCTATGTATACAAACATTGACATAGATTTGGGTCTTAAATCCATAAAATCAGCATTCCAGAGATATCCTGACCACCGTCGTCCGGATAAAGACATTTTAGAATTGCTGGAACTTAGCTTAAAAGGTAACGATTTTGAATTCAATGGGGAGATCTTTCAGCAAATTAAAGGGTGTGCTATGGGGAAACGTTTTAGTCCTAACTTTGCCTCTATTTTTATGGCTGAGTGGGAGAGTGATATTCTTCACAAATGTCACCTACAACCTTTTATTTACCTTCGGTATCTGGATGACATTTTTATCATTTGGCAACATACGTTGGAAGACCTTCATATTTTCATCGATACTCTTAATTCTCACGACTCAAGCATTAAATTACAGCCTACTATTGATCACACTTCTGTGGATTTTTTGGATGTAACTATTTACAAGGGTCATACATATCATACTACTGGGTATTTAGATTACAAAGTATTCTTCAAACCTACTGACACGCATCAGCTACTACATGCTGGGTCATACCATCCTCCTCACACTTTCAAGGGGGTCATTAAATCTCAGATTTTTAGATTCTATAGAAACTGTAGTTCTTTAGATTTTTTTAACCAGGCTTGTTCTGTTCTTTTTAAAGCTCTCCTCCCTAGGAAGTATTCTATTAGATTACTCCGAAGGATGAAATCTAACACAGTAAGACAAATCATGTTTCCCCCTTCATCCCCCGATACGCTTACCTCCCCTTCACGAGTGTACCACTACCGTCCAACATTTCTCTCAGGTACATCAATGAAATGCCTTAAGACGCGATGCAAACTCGATATATACGTACCCGATCGCGGAACCTTTTTCGGAGAACAAACTCGCAACAAATATCAAATGGCAGAGAACCTTAATTGTGACTCCTGTAATATCGTGTATGTAATCACGTGCAAAAAATGTCGCAAACAGTACGTCGGAGAAACTCAGAATTCTCTACGACAAAGAGCAGCCAACCATTTATCTAGCATAAGACTTAAACATGATGTACCCGTGGCACAACATTTCAATACTCAAGGTCATTCGGTCAAGGACCATTTTGAAATCATGCCTATTGAGAAAATCCCATTTCTCACTTCCGCTGCAGATACGAAGCACAAACGTTTGGAAAGGGAAAGTTTTTGGATTCAAACATTACAAACTATTTATCCTTTGGGTTTGAACTTGGACCCCGGAAGATGTCGTGAAAAAACTATAATACCATTTGTGTTTCAGTATAACAAAGCTAGCATCGCTATGGCCAAGATTATAGTAGAAGAATACAAACTACTTCAAAGTAAACTTGCTCGACCTCTGACCCAAAGGCCAGTCATTGCTTATAAAAAGAACAAGAGTTTGAAAGACATACTGGTCAGGGCTAAACTCCCCTGTCTGCCTTCTACCTAGGTTTTCTGGGAAAGGGTATGGGGGGGGGGGCATACTATATAGTCTGACGATATTCTTACTATAGCTTAAGATGCGTAAGCATTGTCAATGTAATACAAAGTGTTCCAGAAAATTCTACTGACTAAGGCCAAGCTCCTGTCAGTCGTCAACCTAATGAAATATCATAGGTTTACTTTATTACAACAATTTATGATGGGGTATAAAGGTCTAAATGATATACCTCTTTTTAACACAATTAGAAACTTGTCTCCGTGGTTATTTTAGACAAGAAGATTTTCCCTGTGCCCGTGTGTTTTAGTGTCCATAAATATATATATTTGCCTGTGCCAGGGGTTCAAAATAACCATTGTTTTAAAACAAAAAACTATCCACACATTTGTACACGGTTGGAAGCAGTCTGCAGCATTGTTGAACTTTCTTGATATATATTTTACTTTTATCTTCTAATATTACCTTCCATCTTCAAACACTTCATTAGTTTTCATCTAAAATTATTTTTATCGTTTGAATTCTGTCTTTTAACGTTTAAATATTTTATTGCATTCAATATACAATAGGCTAGGTGTTCCCACCCTAGATTTCTTCTCCTACCTTATATTGTTTCTCTTCAGTTACTGTAATTTCCTTTTGATTTAAGCTCCTTTATTTCAAAACCACAGGATATTTATACCCCAGCTCTCTCTAACCATATGACCTTTTATGTCTAGACTTAACCATACCTCCAATGGTTATGAGTATAAACTAACTTCATCAAGCTTCCATGCTTTAGTTAAATGTTTTAATAGCTTAATCTTCCCTAGTTTACAAAAATATTCTTTAATCACCCAAGCCCTTTTTATTTCCTGTCATTTTTCCATATAAACACAAGAAATTCAACATAACTTTAGACTTGTTTCTACGGCTATTGATAAAGGACAGCAAATCCGAAAGGCCTCTAGCAAAACCGTGTGCGATCCCGTTTTCTGCTAAGTATTCTTTGCTTACTGTAAAACGTTGTATATATTACTTTCTTTTATATTCCTCTTATACCTTTTTCATCTCTTTATATATTTTCATTATTTAGGCTTACTATTGTTTTGCCCTTTTATTTATGATTTAACCTTATCTTCCATTTACAGCCCTTGTATATTTTTCTTCCAAATTTTATTTCTAGGACTTCATTATTATTTCCTGTTCCAATTGTACATTAATTTTAACCTTAGTGTCTTATTAAGTTGTTTTTCCTTCCCGCTCCATTTAGTCTTCCTATGCTTATATATCTCACAATTTGTGACTAGATTTATTACCCTTTTTACTTTAGTCCTTCTGTCTCCAGACACATTTTATTCTTTATCTCTGCCTCTTTGTAACATATATTTTCCAAATTCCATCTTTTTTGTCCCCTAAGTCAGCCAATTCAATTAGGTCCTTTTATCTCTAGTTTGTATCAATTCTTTTTGTTTCCCGACATATTTTTCCTTTCTATCTCTGTCTCACTTTCCCAACTCCATTTTCCCTTTTCATCTAGTTAGACTAATTAAGTATATTGGCATTAAGGCAGAATGGCAAAACAAGGGCGTGGTAACAGAAGCAGGCAATTTTCAGTTAGCAATAGGCATGGAAATTCAAAATCTAAAAGTCCCCAATATTCAGAATTCTCGGCTCTGGTGAAAGCCCTTTTCAAAATTTTACAATGTCTTCACCACATTGGCATCCTTGAGGGACATTTACGTGACCAAACCCTCCCAAATTCCTTAAATAATAAAATTAAAGAGCTTAATTCTTTTCTTAAACCGGCTCAACGCAATCGGGAAGTTGATATTGCGTTTGACCATGTACACAAAAATTGGGCCCATAGGATCATACAAGAGATGATTTCACATTATGCGGCTTGTTTAAATAGATTAAAAGCACGGGTGACTTCTGCCAGGTCATCCAATGGTCTAAACTTTGACAGTGCTTTCAATAATGCTTTAAAATGGGGCAAACAGAATTATAAAGGTAAATTACAACTTTCGACCATTCAAAATTTTTATTCTTTTCTTTCCATCACTAAATCTGTCACTTCTGCTGCTACTACTCAGTTTAGTCCACCATCGTCTCCCCAACCCCATCCGCCTGTCAGTCCGTCGACATCTGTTATCTCACCTCCAACTCTGCAGTCACAGACTCCTAGGTCTGTAACTTTACCTTCTGTTTCCCCTTCGCCTTTCCCTACTGGTACTCCCCCCCCTTAGACCTACTACCTCTGCCCCCTCTTTTTCTTCCCCTCAGTCCCCCTCCCCTAGACCTAGTAGAACATCTGTCCCCTTTCGTCCTCCGTCCTCTCCAGTTTCTACTAGGGTCTCTTCTCCTAGACCTAGTACATCTAGTCCCTCTGCTCCTCCCCCATCCCCAGTTTTGTCTGTCCATTCTCCTATGAGATATTCAGATGCAGTGAGATCCCCTCCGAGGGGTCAGCGCAACCCTCGGAATAAATTAGCTAATTCTAAATTTTGGAAATTTCGGCACACTTCCTCTAATTGGCACCTTCCTAATGTAACTAAGAAAGTTCTTTTACTTGGGGATTCTAATCTTTCTAGAATTAACCTTGACCCCCACCCTGATATGCAGGTAGAATGTTTTCCTGGTGCCAATTTCAATTCATTTCGGACTCTAATTCAAAAGTATCAAGGTCCCAAACCTGAGAAAGTTATCTTGAATATTGGTATCAATAACAAGACAACTACTGAGCCAAACACTTCGTTAACTCAAATGCGCAACATGATGACAGCGGTTAGGAAGACTTTTTCCAACTCGCTCATCTACTTTGTAGAGATCCAGTCATCCACTAAACTGCCGGCCAGTGAAGTTTCGAACCTGAACCTATATAACTCTTCTGCTTCCAAGATGAAGAGAGTTATGGTCATACCAAAAATCCCCAATTCAAAATTTAGAGTATCCACGGACAAAATTCACTGGACCGAAGATACAGCAAATTGCTTGTATACCCACTGGCTTCAGACACTAGATTTAAACTAAATTTGGGACAGGGCATGTGCCACCCTACTTTCGGCTTAGGAAGTAATATTGTTAATCTTAGTAACGAGGAACTCACTGCTGATGATATATCTCTACTCAATAGAGGACTCTCATTTGTGCCTTGCCCTAAAGCATTATCTGATAGGGACTTTTCTATTAGTAAATTAGTGCATGTTATGGAGTTCTCCAGAAATCTTAGTCTGGCTGATATCTACCGAGATTCTAGTGGGGTACGCAAGCCGTTTACATCTAAAAGCGGCTATACACCTCCTTCTCACATGTATGATCCAGAAATAAACATTAGTCGTGACTCTGTATCAAGGAAGTTTGATGCTTTAACTAATCAGAAAAACCAACATAACCTTACTCATTCAGAATGTCTTGCCTTAAGTAAGCTAAGGAGAAATCCAAACATAGTTATTAAACCTGCTGATAAAGGTTCGGCAACAGTTATTATGTCAAAACAGGATTATATTGAAGAGATAGAACGGCAGCTAAGCAACCCTCTTCATTACAAAAAACTTGATAAGGAAATTTGGCCTGAAAATGTTAGGAAGTTTAATAAAATTCTTGTTTCTCTTCAAGATAAAGGCTTACTTAATGAAAAACAGTATCACTATTTGGAATCTGATCATAACTCTAAAAACAGGGTCTTCTATATTCTTCCAAAAATTCACAAACCCATTGAAAAATGGCCGAAGCCTACAATGCCCCCTGGGCGTCCTATTATCTCAGATTGTGGCAGTGAAAGTTATAGAATATCAGAGCTAATTGATTACTATCTAAAACCTATAGCGAATCGGCATCCTAGCTTTATAAAGAATAAGGATGATTTATTGGCCAAATTGTCTGAGAAATCCATCCCAGAAGATGTGATTTTGGTTACTCTGGATGTGGAGTCTATGTATACAAACATTGACATAGATTTGGGTCTTAAATCCATAAAATCAGCATTCCAGAGATATCCTGACCACCGTCGTCCGGATAAAGACATTTTAGAATTGCTGGAACTTAGCTTAAAAGGTAACGATTTTGAATTCAATGGGGAGATCTTTCAGCAAATTAAAGGGTGTGCTATGGGGAAACGTTTTAGTCCTAACTTTGCCTCTATTTTTATGGCTGAGTGGGAGAGTGATATTCTTCACAAATGTCACCTACAACCTTTTATTTACCTTCGGTATCTGGATGACATTTTATCATTTGGCAACATACGTTGGAAGACCTTCATATTTTCATCGATACTCTTAATTCTCACGACTCAAGCATTAAATTACAGCCTACTATTGATCACACTTCTGTGGATTTTTTGGATGTAACTATTTACAAGGGTCATACATATCATACTACTGGGTATTTAGATTACAAAGTATTCTTCAAACCTACTGACACGCATCAGCTACTACATGCTGGGTCATACCATCCTCCTCACACTTTCAAGGGGGTCATTAAATCTCAGATTTTTAGATTCTATAGAAACTGTAGTTCTTTAGATTTTTTTAACCAGGCTTGTTCTGTTCTTTTTAAAGCTCTCCTCCCTAGGAAGTATTCTATTAGATTACTCCGAAGGATGAAATCTAACACAGTAAGACAAATCATGTTTCCCCCTTCATCCCCCGATACGCTTACCTCCCCTTCACGAGTGTACCACTACCGTCCAACATTTCTCTCAGGTACATCAATGAAATGCCTTAAGACGCGATGCAAACTCGATATATACGTACCCGATCGCGGAACCTTTTTCGGAGAACAAACTCGCAACAAATATCAAATGGCAGAGAACCTTAATTGTGACTCCTGTAATATCGTGTATGTAATCACGTGCAAAAAATGTCGCAAACAGTACGTCGGAGAAACTCAGAATTCTCTACGACAAAGAGCAGCCAACCATTTATCTAGCATAAGACTTAAACATGATGTACCCGTGGCACAACATTTCAATACTCAAGGTCATTCGGTCAAGGACCATTTTGAAATCATGCCTATTGAGAAAATCCCATTTCTCACTTCCGCTGCAGATACGAAGCACAAACGTTTGGAAAGGGAAAGTTTTTGGATTCAAACATTACAAACTATTTATCCTTTGGGTTTGAACTTGGACCCCGGAAGATGTCGTGAAAAAACTATAATACCATTTGTGTTTCAGTATAACAAAGCTAGCATCGCTATGGCCAAGATTATAGTAGAAGAATACAAACTACTTCAAAGTAAACTTGCTCGACCTCTGACCCAAAGGCCAGTCATTGCTTATAAAAAGAACAAGAGTTTGAAAGACATACTGGTCAGGGCTAAACTCCCCTGTCTGCCTTCTACCTAGGTTTTCTGGGAAAGGGTATGGGGGGGGGGCATACTATATAGTCTGACGATATTCTTACTATAGCTTAAGATGCGTAAGCATTGTCAATGTAATACAAAGTGTTCCAGAAAATTCTACTGACTAAGGCCAAGCTCCTGTCAGTCGTCAACCTAATGAAATATCATAGGTTTACTTTATTACAACAATTTATGATGGGGTATAAAGGTCTAAATGATATACCTCTTTTTAACACAATTAGAAACTTGTCTCCGTGGTTATTTTAGACAAGAAGATTTTCCCTGTGCCCGTGTGTTTTAGTGTCCATAAATATATATATTTGCCTGTGCCAGGGGTTCAAAATAACCATTGTTTTAAAACAAAAAACTATCCACACATTTGTACACGGTTGGAAGCAGTCTGCAGCATTGTTGAACTTTCTTGATATATATTTTACTTTTATCTTCTAATATTACCTTCCATCTTCAAACACTTCATTAGTTTTCATCTAAAATTATTTTTATCGTTTGAATTCTGTCTTTTAACGTTTAAATATTTTATTGCATTCAATATACAATAGGCTAGGTGTTCCCACCCTAGATTTCTTCTCCTACCTTATATTGTTTCTCTTCAGTTACTGTAATTTCCTTTTGATTTAAGCTCCTTTATTTCAAAACCACAGGATATTTATACCCCAGCTCTCTCTAACCATATGACCTTTTATGTCTAGACTTAACCATACCTCCAATGGTTATGAGTATAAACTAACTTCATCAAGCTTCCATGCTTTAGTTAAATGTTTTAATAGCTTAATCTTCCCTAGTTTACAAAAATATTCTTTAATCACCCAAGCCCTTTTTATTTCCTGTCATTTTTCCATATAAACACAAGAAATTCAACATAACTTTAGACTTGTTTCTACGGCTATTGATAAAGGACAGCAAATCCGAAAGGCCTCTAGCAAAACCGTGTGCGATCCCGTTTTCTGCTAAGTATTCTTTGCTTACTGTAAAACGTTGTATATATTACTTTCTTTTATATTCCTCTTATACCTTTTTCATCTCTTTATATATTTTCATTATTTAGGCTTACTATTGTTTTGCCCTTTTATTTATGATTTAACCTTATCTTCCATTTACAGCCCTTGTATATTTTTCTTCCAAATTTTATTTCTAGGACTTCATTATTATTTCCTGTTCCAATTGTACATTAATTTTAACCTTAGTGTCTTATTAAGTTGTTTTTCCTTCCCGCTCCATTTAGTCTTCCTATGCTTATATATCTCACAATTTGTGACTAGATTTATTACCCTTTTTACTTTAGTCCTTCTGTCTCCAGACACATTTTATTCTTTATCTCTGCCTCTTTGTAACATATATTTTCCAAATTCCATCTTTTTTGTCCCCTAAGTCAGCCAATTCAATTAGGTCCTTTTATCTCTAGTTTGTATCAATTCTTTTTGTTTCCCGACATATTTTTCCTTTCTATCTCTGTCTCACTTTCCCAACTCCATTTTCCCTTTTCATCTAGTTAGACTAATTAAGTATATTGGCATTTAGGCAGAATGGCAAAACAAGGGCGTGGTAACAGAAGCAGGCAATTTTCAGTTAGCAATAGGCATGGAAATTCAAAATCTAAAAGTCCCCAATATTCAGAATTCTCGGCTCTGGTGAAAGCCCTTTTCAAAATTTTACAATGTCTTCACCACATTGGCATCCTTGAGGGACATTTACGTGACCAAACCCTCCCAAATTCCTTAAATAATAAAATTAAAGAGCTTAATTCTTTTCTTAAACCGGCTCAACGCAATCGGGAAGTTGATATTGCGTTTGACCATGTACACAAAAATTGGGCCCATAGGATCATACAAGAGATGATTTCACATTATGCGGCTTGTTTAAATAGATTAAAAGCACGGGTGACTTCTGCCAGGTCATCCAATGGTCTAAACTTTGACAGTGCTTTCAATAATGCTTTAAAATGGGGCAAACAGAATTATAAAGGTAAATTACAACTTTCGACCATTCAAAATTTTTATTCTTTTCTTTCCATCACTAAATCTGTCACTTCTGCTGCTACTACTCAGTTTAGTCCACCATCGTCTCCCCAACCCCATCCGCCTGTCAGTCCGTCGACATCTGTTATCTCACCTCCAACTCTGCAGTCACAGACTCCTAGGTCTGTAACTTTACCTTCTGTTTCCCCTTCGCCTTTCCCTACTGGTACTCCCCCCTTAGACCTACTACCTCTGCCCCCTCTTTTTCTTCCCCTCAGTCCCCCTCCCCTAGACCTAGTAGAACATCTGTCCCCTTTCGTCCTCCGTCCTCTCCAGTTTCTACTAGGGTCTCTTCTCCTAGACCTAGTACATCTAGTCCCTCTGCTCCTCCCCCATCCCCAGTTTTGTCTGTCCATTCTCCTATGAGATATTCAGATGCAGTGAGATCCCCTCCGAGGGGTCAGCGCAACCCTCGGAATAAATTAGCTAATTCTAAATTTTGGAAATTTCGGCACACTTCCTCTAATTGGCACCTTCCTAATGTAACTAAGAAAGTTCTTTTACTTGGGGATTCTAATCTTTCTAGAATTAACCTTGACCCCCACCCTGATATGCAGGTAGAATGTTTTCCTGGTGCCAATTTCAATTCATTTCGGACTCTAATTCAAAAGTATCAAGGTCCCAAACCTGAGAAAGTTATCTTGAATATTGGTATCAATAACAAGACAACTACTGAGCCAAACACTTCGTTAACTCAAATGCGCAACATGATGACAGCGGTTAGGAAGACTTTTTCCAACTCGCTCATCTACTTTGTAGAGATCCAGTCATCCACTAAACTGCCGGCCAGTGAAGTTTCGAACCTGAACCTATATAACTCTTCTGCTTCCAAGATGAAGAGAGTTATGGTCATACCAAAAATCCCCAATTCAAAATTTAGAGTATCCACGGACAAAATTCACTGGACCGAAGATACAGCAAATTGCTTGTATACCCACTGGCTTCAGACACTAGATTTAAACTAAATTTGGGACAGGGCATGTGCCACCCTACTTTCGGCTTAGGAAGTAATATTGTTAATCTTAGTAACGAGGAACTCACTGCTGATGATATATCTCTACTCAATAGAGGACTCTCATTTGTGCCTTGCCCTAAAGCATTATCTGATAGGGACTTTTCTATTAGTAAATTAGTGCATGTTATGGAGTTCTCCAGAAATCTTAGTCTGGCTGATATCTACCGAGATTCTAGTGGGGTACGCAAGCCGTTTACATCTAAAAGCGGCTATACACCTCCTTCTCACATGTATGATCCAGAAATAAACATTAGTCGTGACTCTGTATCAAGGAAGTTTGATGCTTTAACTAATCAGAAAAACCAACATAACCTTACTCATTCAGAATGTCTTGCCTTAAGTAAGCTAAGGAGAAATCCAAACATAGTTATTAAACCTGCTGATAAAGGTTCGGCAACAGTTATTATGTCAAAACAGGATTATATTGAAGAGATAGAACGGCAGCTAAGCAACCCTCTTCATTACAAAAAACTTGATAAGGAAATTTGGCCTGAAAATGTTAGGAAGTTTAATAAAATTCTTGTTTCTCTTCAAGATAAAGGCTTACTTAATGAAAAACAGTATCACTATTTGGAATCTGATCATAACTCTAAAAACAGGGTCTTCTATATTCTTCCAAAAATTCACAAACCCATTGAAAAATGGCCGAAGCCTACAATGCCCCCTGGGCGTCCTATTATCTCAGATTGTGGCAGTGAAAGTTATAGAATATCAGAGCTAATTGATTACTATCTAAAACCTATAGCGAATCGGCATCCTAGCTTTATAAAGAATACGGATGATTTATTGGCCAAATTGTCTGAGAAATCCATCCCACAAGATGTGATTTTGGTTACTCTGGATGTGGAGTCTATGTATACAAACATTGACATAGATTTGGGTCTTAAATCCATAAAATCAGCATTCCAGAGATATCCTGACCACCGTCGTCCGGATAAAGACATTTTAGAATTGCTGGAACTTAGCTTAAAAGGTAACGATTTTGAATTCAATGGGGAGATCTTTCAGCAAATTAAAGGGTGTGCTATGGGGAAACGTTTTAGTCCTAACTTTGCCTCTATTTTTATGGCTGAGTGGGAGAGTGATATTCTTCACAAATGTCACCTACAACCTTTTATTTACCTTCGGTATCTGGATGACATTTTTATCATTTGGCAACATACGTTGGAAGACCTTCATATTTTCATCGATACTCTTAATTCTCACGACTCAAGCATTAAATTACAGCCTACTATTGATCACACTTCTGTGGATTTTTTGGATGTAACTATTTACAAGGGTCATACATATCATACTACTGGGTATTTAGATTACAAAGTATTCTTCAAACCTACTGACACGCATCAGCTACTACATGCTGGGTCATACCATCCTCCTCACACTTTCAAGGGGGTCATTAAATCTCAGATTTTTAGATTCTATAGAAACTGTAGTTCTTTAGATTTTTTTAACCAGGCTTGTTCTGTTCTTTTTAAAGCTCTCCTCCCTAGGAAGTATTCTATTAGATTACTCCGAAGGATGAAATCTAACACAGTAAGACAAATCATGTTTCCCCCTTCATCCCCCGATACGCTTACCTCCCCTTCACGAGTGTACCACTACCGTCCAACATTTCTCTCAGGTACATCAATGAAATGCCTTAAGACGCGATGCAAACTCGATATATACGTACCCGATCGCGGAACCTTTTTCGGAGAACAAACTCGCAACAAATATCAAATGGCAGAGAACCTTAATTGTGACTCCTGTAATATCGTGTATGTAATCACGTGCAAAAAATGTCGCAAACAGTACGTCGGAGAAACTCAGAATTCTCTACGACAAAGAGCAGCCAACCATTTATCTAGCATAAGACTTAAACATGATGTACCCGTGGCACAACATTTCAATACTCAAGGTCATTCGGTCAAGGACCATTTTGAAATCATGCCTATTGAGAAAATCCCATTTCTCACTTCCGCTGCAGATACGAAGCACAAACGTTTGGAAAGGGAAAGTTTTTGGATTCAAACATTACAAACTATTTATCCTTTGGGTTTGAACTTGGACCCCGGAAGATGTCGTGAAAAAACTATAATACCATTTGTGTTTCAGTATAACAAAGCTAGCATCGCTATGGCCAAGATTATAGTAGAAGAATACAAACTACTTCAAAGTAAACTTGCTCGACCTCTGACCCAAAGGCCAGTCATTGCTTATAAAAAGAACAAGAGTTTGAAAGACATACTGGTCAGGGCTAAACTCCCCTGTCTGCCTTCTACCTAGCTTTTCTGGGAAAGGGTATGGGGGGGGGGGGGGGGGGCATACTATATAGTCTGACGATATTCTTACTATAGCTTAAGATGCGTAAGCATTGTCAATGTAATACAAAGTGTTCCAGAAAATTCTACTGACTAAGGCCAAGCTCCTGTCAGTCGTCAACCTAATGAAATATCATAGGTTTACTTTATTACAACAATTTATGATGGGGTATAAAGGTCTAAATGATATACCTCTTTTTAACACAATTAGAAACTTGTCTCCGTGGTTATTTTAGACAAGAAGATTTTCCCTGTGCCCGTGTGTTTTAGTGTCCATAAATATATATATTTGCCTGTGCCAGGGGTTCAAAATAACCATTGTTTTAAAACAAAAAACTATCCACACATTTGTACACGGTTGGAAGCAGTCTGCAGCATTGTTGAACTTTCTTGATATATATTTTACTTTTATCTTCTAATATTACCTTCCATCTTCAAACACTTCATTAGTTTTCATCTAAAATTATTTTTATCGTTTGAATTCTGTCTTTTAACGTTTAAATATTTTATTGCATTCAATATACAATAGGCTAGGTGTTCCCACCCTAGATTTCTTCTCCTACCTTATATTGTTTCTCTTCAGTTACTGTAATTTCCTTTTGATTTAAGCTCCTTTATTTCAAAACCACAGGATATTTATACCCCAGCTCTCTCTAACCATATGACCTTTTATGTCTAGACTTAACCATACCTCCAATGGTTATGAGTATAAACTAACTTCATCAAGCTTCCATGCTTTAGTTAAATGTTTTAATAGCTTAATCTTCCCTAGTTTACAAAAATATTCTTTAATCACCCAAGCCCTTTTTATTTCCTGTCATTTTTCCATATAAACACAAGAAATTCAACATAACTTTAGACTTGTTTCTACGGCTATTGATAAAGGACAGCAAATCCGAAAGGCCTCTAGCAAAACCGTGTGCGATCCCGTTTTCTGCTAAGTATTCTTTGCTTACTGTAAAACGTTGTATATATTACTTTCTTTTATATTCCTCTTATACCTTTTTCATCTCTTTATATATTTTCATTATTTAGGCTTACTATTGTTTTGCCCTTTTATTTATGATTTAACCTTATCTTCCATTTACAGCCCTTGTATATTTTTCTTCCAAATTTTATTTCTAGGACTTCATTATTATTTCCTGTTCCAATTGTACATTAATTTTAACCTTAGTGTCTTATTAAGTTGTTTTTCCTTCCCGCTCCATTTAGTCTTCCTATGCTTATATATCTCACAATTTGTGACTAGATTTATTACCCTTTTTACTTTAGTCCTTCTGTCTCCAGACACATTTTATTCTTTATCTCTGCCTCTTTGTAACATATATTTTCCAAATTCCATCTTTTTTGTCCCCTAAGTCAGCCAATTCAATTAGGTCCTTTTATCTCTAGTTTGTATCAATTCTTTTTGTTTCCCGACATATTTTTCCTTTCTATCTCTGTCTCACTTTCCCAACTCCATTTTCCCTTTTCATCTAGTTAGACTAATTAAGTATATTGGCATTTAGGCAGAATGGCAAAACAAGGGCGTGGTAACAGAAGCAGGCAATTTTCAGTTAGCAATAGGCATGGAAATTCAAAATCTAAAAGTCCCCAATATTCAGAATTCTCGGCTCTGGTGAAAGCCCTTTTCAAAATTTTACAATGTCTTCACCACATTGGCATCCTTGAGGGACATTTACGTGACCAAACCCTCCCAAATTCCTTAAATAATAAAATTAAAGAGCTTAATTCTTTTCTTAAACCGGCTCAACGCAATCGGGAAGTTGATATTGCGTTTGACCATGTACACAAAAATTGGGCCCATAGGATCATACAAGAGATGATTTCACATTATGCGGCTTGTTTAAATAGATTAAAAGCACGGGTGACTTCTGCCAGGTCATCCAATGGTCTAAACTTTGACAGTGCTTTCAATAATGCTTTAAAATGGGGCAAACAGAATTATAAAGGTAAATTACAACTTTCGACCATTCAAAATTTTTATTCTTTTCTTTCCATCACTAAATCTGTCACTTCTGCTGCTACTACTCAGTTTAGTCCACCATCGTCTCCCCAACCCCATCCGCCTGTCAGTCCGTCGACATCTGTTATCTCACCTCCAACTCTGCAGTCACAGACTCCTAGGTCTGTAACTTTACCTTCTGTTTCCCCTTCGCCTTTCCCTACTGGTACTCCCCCCCTTAGACCTACTACCTCTGCCCCCTCTTTTTCTTCCCCTCAGTCCCCCTCCCCTAGACCTAGTAGAACATCTGTCCCCTTTCGTCCTCCGTCCTCTCCAGTTTCTACTAGGGTCTCTTCTCCTAGACCTAGTACATCTAGTCCCTCTGCTCCTCCCCCATCCCCAGTTTTGTCTGTCCATTCTCCTATGAGATATTCAGATGCAGTGAGATCCCCTCCGAGGGGTCAGCGCAACCCTCGGAATAAATTAGCTAATTCTAAATTTTGGAAATTTCGGCACACTTCCTCTAATTGGCACCTTCCTAATGTAACTAAGAAAGTTCTTTTACTTGGGGATTCTAATCTTTCTAGAATTAACCTTGACCCCCACCCTGATATGCAGGTAGAATGTTTTCCTGGTGCCAATTTCAATTCATTTCGGACTCTAATTCAAAAGTATCAAGGTCCCAAACCTGAGAAAGTTATCTTGAATATTGGTATCAATAACAAGACAACTACTGAGCCAAACACTTCGTTAACTCAAATGCGCAACATGATGACAGCGGTTAGGAAGACTTTTTCCAACTCGCTCATCTACTTTGTAGAGATCCAGTCATCCACTAAACTGCCGGCCAGTGAAGTTTCGAACCTGAACCTATATAACTCTTCTGCTTCCAAGATGAAGAGAGTTATGGTCATACCAAAAATCCCCAATTCAAAATTTAGAGTATCCACGGACAAAATTCACTGGACCGAAGATACAGCAAATTGCTTGTATACCCACTGGCTTCAGACACTAGATTTAAACTAAATTTGGGACAGGGCATGTGCCACCCTACTTTCGGCTTAGGAAGTAATATTGTTAATCTTAGTAACGAGGAACTCACTGCTGATGATATATCTCTACTCAATAGAGGACTCTCATTTGTGCCTTGCCCTAAAGCATTATCTGATAGGGACTTTTCTATTAGTAAATTAGTGCATGTTATGGAGTTCTCCAGAAATCTTAGTCTGGCTGATATCTACCGAGATTCTAGTGGGGTACGCAAGCCGTTTACATCTAAAAGCGGCTATACACCTCCTTCTCACATGTATGATCCAGAAATAAACATTAGTCGTGACTCTGTATCAAGGAAGTTTGATGCTTTAACTAATCAGAAAAACCAACATAACCTTACTCATTCAGAATGTCTTGCCTTAAGTAAGCTAAGGAGAAATCCAAACATAGTTATTAAACCTGCTGATAAAGGTTCGGCAACAGTTATTATGTCAAAACAGGATTATATTGAAGAGATAGAACGGCAGCTAAGCAACCCTCTTCATTACAAAAAACTTGATAAGGAAATTTGGCCTGAAAATGTTAGGAAGTTTAATAAAATTCTTGTTTCTCTTCAAGATAAAGGCTTACTTAATGAAAAACAGTATCACTATTTGGAATCTGATCATAACTCTAAAAACAGGGTCTTCTATATTCTTCCAAAAATTCACAAACCCATTGAAAAATGGCCGAAGCCTACAATGCCCCCTGGGCGTCCTATTATCTCAGATTGTGGCAGTGAAAGTTATAGAATATCAGAGCTAATTGATTACTATCTAAAACCTATAGCGAATCGGCATCCTAGCTTTATAAAGAATACGGATGATTTATTGGCCAAATTGTCTGAGAAATCCATCCCACAAGATGTGATTTTGGTTACTCTGGATGTGGAGTCTATGTATACAAACATTGACATAGATTTGGGTCTTAAATCCATAAAATCAGCATTCCAGAGATATCCTGACCACCGTCGTCCGGATAAAGACATTTTAGAATTGCTGGAACTTAGCTTAAAAGGTAACGATTTTGAATTCAATGGGGAGATCTTTCAGCAAACTAAAGGGTGTGCTATGGGGAAACGTTTTAGTCCTAACTTTGCCTCTATTTTTATGGCTGAGTGGGAGAGTGATATTCTTCACAAATGTCACCTACAACCTTTTATTTACCTTCGGTATCTGGATGACATTTTTATCATTTGGCAACATACGTTGGAAGACCTTCATATTTTCATCGATACTCTTAATTCTCACGACTCAAGCATTAAATTACAGCCTACTATTGATCACACTTCTGTGGATTTTTTGGATGTAACTATTTACAAGGGTCATACATATCATACTACTGGGTATTTAGATTACAAAGTATTCTTCAAACCTACTGACACGCATCAGCTACTACATGCTGGGTCATACCATCCTCCTCACACTTTCAAGGGGGTCATTAAATCTCAGATTTTTAGATTCTATAGAAACTGTAGTTCTTTAGATTTTTTTAACCAGGCTTGTTCTGTTCTTTTTAAAGCTCTCCTCCCTAGGAAGTATTCTATTAGATTACTCCGAAGGATGAAATCTAACACAGTAAGACAAATCATGTTTCCCCCTTCATCCCCCGATACGCTTACCTCCCCTTCACGAGTGTACCACTACCGTCCAACATTTCTCTCAGGTACATCAATGAAATGCCTTAAGACGCGATGCAAACTCGATATATACGTACCCGATCGCGGAACCTTTTTCGGAGAACAAACTCGCAACAAATATCAAATGGCAGAGAACCTTAATTGTGACTCCTGTAATATCGTGTATGTAATCACGTGCAAAAAATGTCGCAAACAGTACGTCGGAGAAACTCAGAATTCTCTACGACAAAGAGCAGCCAACCATTTATCTAGCATAAGACTTAAACATGATGTACCCGTGGCACAACATTTCAATACTCAAGGTCATTCGGTCAAGGACCATTTTGAAATCATGCCTATTGAGAAAATCCCATTTCTCACTTCCGCTGCAGATACGAAGCACAAACGTTTGGAAAGGGAAAGTTTTTGGATTCAAACATTACAAACTATTTATCCTTTGGGTTTGAACTTGGACCCCGGAAGATGTCGTGAAAAAACTATAATACCATTTGTGTTTCAGTATAACAAAGCTAGCATCGCTATGGCCAAGATTATAGTAGAAGAATACAAACTACTTCAAAGTAAACTTGCTCGACCTCTGACCCAAAGGCCAGTCATTGCTTATAAAAAGAACAAGAGTTTGAAAGACATACTGGTCAGGGCTAAACTCCCCTGTCTGCCTTCTACCTAGGTTTTCTGGGAAAGGGTATGGGGGGGGGGGCATACTATATAGTCTGACGATATTCTTACTATAGCTTAAGATGCGTAAGCATTGTCAATGTAATACAAAGTGTTCCAGAAAATTCTACTGACTAAGGCCAAGCTCCTGTCAGTCGTCAACCTAATGAAATATCATAGGTTTACTTTATTACAACAATTTATGATGGGGTATAAAGGTCTAAATGATATACCTCTTTTTAACACAATTAGAAACTTGTCTCCGTGGTTATTTTAGACAAGAAGATTTTCCCTGTGCCCGTGTGTTTTAGTGTCCATAAATATATATATTTGCCTGTGCCAGGGGTTCAAAATAACCATTGTTTTAAAACAAAAAACTATCCACACATTTGTACACGGTTGGAAGCAGTCTGCAGCATTGTTGAACTTTCTTGATATATATTTTACTTTTATCTTCTAATATTACCTTCCATCTTCAAACACTTCATTAGTTTTCATCTAAAATTATTTTTATCGTTTGAATTCTGTCTTTTAACGTTTAAATATTTTATTGCATTCAATATACAATAGGCTAGGTGTTCCCACCCTAGATTTCTTCTCCTACCTTATATTGTTTCTCTTCAGTTACTGTAATTTCCTTTTGATTTAAGCTCCTTTATTTCAAAACCACAGGATATTTATACCCCAGCTCTCTCTAACCATATGACCTTTTATGTCTAGACTTAACCATACCTCCAATGGTTATGAGTATAAACTAACTTCATCAAGCTTCCATGCTTTAGTTAAATGTTTTAATAGCTTAATCTTCCCTAGTTTACAAAAATATTCTTTAATCACCCAAGCCCTTTTTATTTCCTGTCATTTTTCCATATAAACACAAGAAATTCAACATAACTTTAGACTTGTTTCTACGGCTATTGATAAAGGACAGCAAATCCGAAAGGCCTCTAGCAAAACCGTGTGCGATCCCGTTTTCTGCTAAGTATTCTTTGCTTACTGTAAAACGTTGTATATATTACTTTCTTTTATATTCCTCTTATACCTTTTTCATCTCTTTATATATTTTCATTATTTAGGCTTACTATTGTTTTGCCCTTTTATTTATGATTTAACCTTATCTTCCATTTACAGCCCTTGTATATTTTTCTTCCAAATTTTATTTCTAGGACTTCATTATTATTTCCTGTTCCAATTGTACATTAATTTTAACCTTAGTGTCTTATTAAGTTGTTTTTCCTTCCCGCTCCATTTAGTCTTCCTATGCTTATATATCTCACAATTTGTGACTAGATTTATTACCCTTTTTACTTTAGTCCTTCTGTCTCCAGACACATTTTATTCTTTATCTCTGCCTCTTTGTAACATATATTTTCCAAATTCCATCTTTTTTGTCCCCTAAGTCAGCCAATTCAATTAGGTCCTTTTATCTCTAGTTTGTATCAATTCTTTTTGTTTCCCGACATATTTTTCCTTTCTATCTCTGTCTCACTTTCCCAACTCCATTTTCCCTTTTCATCTAGTTAGACTAATTAAGTATATTGGCATTTAGGCAGAATGGCAAAACAAGGGCGTGGTAACAGAAGCAGGCAATTTTCAGTTAGCAATAGGCATGGAAATTCAAAATCTAAAAGTCCCCAATATTCAGAATTCTCGGCTCTGGTGAAAGCCCTTTTCAAAATTTTACAATGTCTTCACCACATTGGCATCCTTGAGGGACATTTACGTGACCAAACCCTCCCAAATTCCTTAAATAATAAAATTAAAGAGCTTAATTCTTTTCTTAAACCGGCTCAACGCAATCGGGAAGTTGATATTGCGTTTGACCATGTACACAAAAATTGGGCCCATAGGATCATACAAGAGATGATTTCACATTATGCGGCTTGTTTAAATAGATTAAAAGCACGGGTGACTTCTGCCAGGTCATCCAATGGTCTAAACTTTGACAGTGCTTTCAATAATGCTTTAAAATGGGGCAAACAGATTATAAAGGTAAATTACAACTTTCGACCATTCAAAATTTTTATTCTTTTCTTTCCATCACTAAATCTGTCACTTCTGCTGCTACTACTCAGTTTAGTCCACCATCGTCTCCCCAACCCCATCCGCCTGTCAGTCCGTCGACATCTGTTATCTCACCTCCAACTCTGCAGTCACAGACTCCTAGGTCTGTAACTTTACCTTCTGTTTCCCCTTCGCCTTTCCCTACTGGTACTCCCCCCCTTAGACCTACTACCTCTGCCCCCTCTTTTTCTTCCCCTCAGTCCCCCTCCCCTAGACCTAGTAGAACATCTGTCCCCTTTCGTCCTCCGTCCTCTCCAGTTTCTACTAGGGTCTCTTCTCCTAGACCTAGTACATCTAGTCCCTCTGCTCCTCCCCCATCCCCAGTTTTGTCTGTCCATTCTCCTATGAGATATTCAGATGCAGTGAGATCCCCTCCGAGGGGTCAGCGCAACCCTCGGAATAAATTAGCTAATTCTAAATTTTGGAAATTTCGGCACACTTCCTCTAATTGGCACCTTCCTAATGTAACTAAGAAAGTTCTTTTACTTGGGGATTCTAATCTTTCTAGAATTAACCTTGACCCCCACCCTGATATGCAGGTAGAATGTTTTCCTGGTGCCAATTTCAATTCATTTCGGACTCTAATTCAAAAGTATCAAGGTCCCAAACCTGAGAAAGTTATCTTGAATATTGGTATCAATAACAAGACAACTACTGAGCCAAACACTTCGTTAACTCAAATGCGCAACATGATGACAGCGGTTAGGAAGACTTTTTCCAACTCGCTCATCTACTTTGTAGAGATCCAGTCATCCACTAAACTGCCGGCCAGTGAAGTTTCGAACCTGAACCTATATAACTCTTCTGCTTCCAAGATGAAGAGAGTTATGGTCATACCAAAAATCCCCAATTCAAAATTTAGAGTATCCACGGACAAAATTCACTGGACCGAAGATACAGCAAATTGCTTGTATACCCACTGGCTTCAGACACTAGATTTAAACTAAATTTGGGACAGGGCATGTGCCACCCTACTTTCGGCTTAGGAAGTAATATTGTTAATCTTAGTAACGAGGAACTCACTGCTGATGATATATCTCTACTCAATAGAGGACTCTCATTTGTGCCTTGCCCTAAAGCATTATCTGATAGGGACTTTTCTATTAGTAAATTAGTGCATGTTATGGAGTTCTCCAGAAATCTTAGTCTGGCTGATATCTACCGAGATTCTAGTGGGGTACGCAAGCCGTTTACATCTAAAAGCGGCTATACACCTCCTTCTCACATGTATGATCCAGAAATAAACATTAGTCGTGACTCTGTATCAAGGAAGTTTGATGCTTTAACTAATCAGAAAAACCAACATAACCTTACTCATTCAGAATGTCTTGCCTTAAGTAAGCTAAGGAGAAATCCAAACATAGTTATTAAACCTGCTGATAAAGGTTCGGCAACAGTTATTATGTCAAAACAGGATTATATTGAAGAGATAGAACGGCAGCTAAGCAACCCTCTTCATTACAAAAAACTTGATAAGGAAATTTGGCCTGAAAATGTTAGGAAGTTTAATAAAATTCTTGTTTCTCTTCAAGATAAAGGCTTACTTAATGAAAAACAGTATCACTATTTGGAATCTGATCATAACTCTAAAAACAGGGTCTTCTATATTCTTCCAAAAATTCACAAACCCATTGAAAAATGGCCGAAGCCTACAATGCCCCCTGGGCGTCCTATTATCTCAGATTGTGGCAGTGAAAGTTATAGAATATCAGAGCTAATTGATTACTATCTAAAACCTATAGCGAATCGGCATCCTAGCTTTATAAAGAATAAGGATGATTTATTGGCCAAATTGTCTGAGAAATCCATCCCAGAAGATGTGATTTTGGTTACTCTGGATGTGGAGTCTATGTATACAAACATTGACATAGATTTGGGTCTTAAATCCATAAAATCAGCATTCCAGAGATATCCTGACCACCGTCGTCCGGATAAAGACATTTTAGAATTGCTGGAACTTAGCTTAAAAGGTAACGATTTTGAATTCAATGGGGAGATCTTTCAGCAAATTAAAGGGTGTGCTATGGGGAAACGTTTTAGTCCTAACTTTGCCTCTATTTTTATGGCTGAGTGGGAGAGTGATATTCTTCACAAATGTCACCTACAACCTTTTATTTACCTTCGGTATCTGGATGACATTTTTATCATTTGGCAACATACGTTGGAAGACCTTCATATTTTCATCGATACTCTTAATTCTCACGACTCAAGCATTAAATTACAGCCTACTATTGATCACACTTCTGTGGATTTTTTGGATGTAACTATTTACAAGGGTCATACATATCATACTACTGGGTATTTAGATTACAAAGTATTCTTCAAACCTACTGACACGCATCAGCTACTACATGCTGGGTCATACCATCCTCCTCACACTTTCAAGGGGGTCATTAAATCTCAGATTTTTAGATTCTATAGAAACTGTAGTTCTTTAGATTTGTTTAACCAGGCTTGTTCTGTTCTTTTTAAAGCTCTCCTCCCTAGGAAGTATTCTATTAGATTACTCTATTAGAAATTCAACATAACTTTAGACTTGTTTCTACGGCTATTGATAAAGGACAGCAAATCCGAAAGGCCTCTAGCAAAACCGTGTGCGATCCCGTTTTCTGCTAAGTATTCTTTGCTTACTGTAAAACGTTGTATATATTACTTTCTTTTATATTCCTCTTATACCTTTTTCATCTCTTTATATATTTTCATTATTTAGGCTTACTATTGTTTTGCCCTTTTATTTATGATTTAACCTTATCTTCCATTTACAGCCCTTGTATATTTTTCTTCCAAATTTTATTTCTAGGACTTCATTATTATTTCCTGTTCCAATTGTACATTAATTTTAACCTTAGTGTCTTATTAAGTTGTTTTTTCTTCCCGCTCCATTTAGTCTTCCTATGCTTATATATCTCACAATTTGTGACTAGATTTATTACCCTTTTTACTTTAGTCCTTCTGTCTCCAGACACATTTTATTCTTTATCTCTGCCTCTTTGTAACATATATTTTCCAAATTCCATCTTTTTTGTCCCCTAAGTCAGCCAATTCAATTAGGTCCTTTTATCTCTAGTTTGTATCAATTCTTTTTGTTTCCCGACATATTTTTCCTTTCTATCTCTGTCTCACTTTCCCAACTCCATTTTCCCTTTTCATCTAGTTAGACTAATTAAGTATATTGGCATTTAGGCAGAATGGCAAAACAAGGGCGTGGTAACAGAAGCAGGCAATTTTCAGTTAGCAATAGGCATGGAAATTCAAAATCTAAAAGTCCCCAATATTCAGAATTCTCGGCTCTGGTGAAAGCCCTTTTCAAAATTTTACAATGTCTTCACCACATTGGCATCCTTGAGGGACATTTACGTGACCAAACCCTCCCAAATTCCTTAAATAATAAAATTAAAGAGCTTAATTCTTTTCTTAAACCGGCTCAACGCAATCGGGAAGTTGATATTGCGTTTGACCATGTACACAAAAATTGGGCCCATAGGATCATACAAGAGATGATTTCACATTATGCGGCTTGTTTAAATAGATTAAAAGCACGGGTGACTTCTGCCAGGTCATCCAATGGTCTAAACTTTGACAGTGCTTTCAATAATGCTTTAAAATGGGGCAAACAGATTATAAAGGTAAATTACAACTTTCGACCATTCAAAATTTTTATTCTTTTCTTTCCATCACTAAATCTGTCACTTCTGCTGCTACTACTCAGTTTAGTCCACCATCGTCTCCCCAACCCCATCCGCCTGTCAGTCCGTCGACATCTGTTATCTCACCTCCAACTCTGCAGTCACAGACTCCTAGGTCTGTAACTTTACCTTCTGTTTCCCCTTCGCCTTTCCCTACTGGTACTCCCCCCCTTAGACCTACTACCTCTGCCCCCTCTTTTTCTTCCCCTCAGTCCCCCTCCCCTAGACCTAGTAGAACATCTGTCCCCTTTCGTCCTCCGTCCTCTCCAGTTTCTACTAGGGTCTCTTCTCCTAGACCTAGTACATCTAGTCCCTCTGCTCCTCCCCCATCCCCAGTTTTGTCTGTCCATTCTCCTATGAGATATTCAGATGCAGTGAGATCCCCTCCGAGGGGTCAGCGCAACCCTCGGAATAAATTAGCTAATTCTAAATTTTGGAAATTTCGGCACACTTCCTCTAATTGGCACCTTCCTAATGTAACTAAGAAAGTTCTTTTACTTGGGGATTCTAATCTTTCTAGAATTAACCTTGACCCCCACCCTGATATGCAGGTAGAATGTTTTCCTGGTGCCAATTTCAATTCATTTCGGACTCTAATTCAAAAGTATCAAGGTCCCAAACCTGAGAAAGTTATCTTGAATATTGGTATCAATAACAAGACAACTACTGAGCCAAACACTTCGTTAACTCAAATGCGCAACATGATGACAGCGGTTAGGAAGACTTTTTCCAACTCGCTCATCTACTTTGTAGAGATCCAGTCATCCACTAAACTGCCGGCCAGTGAAGTTTCGAACCTGAACCTATATAACTCTTCTGCTTCCAAGATGAAGAGAGTTATGGTCATACCAAAAATCCCCAATTCAAAATTTAGAGTATCCACGGACAAAATTCACTGGACCGAAGATACAGCAAATTGCTTGTATACCCACTGGCTTCAGACACTAGATTTAAACTAAATTTGGGACAGGGCATGTGCCACTCTACTTTCGGCTTAGGAAGTAATATTGTTAATCTTAGTAACGAGGAACTCACTGCTGATGATATATCTCTACTCAATAGAGGACTCTCATTTGTGCCTTGCCCTAAAGCATTATCTGATAGGGACTTTTCTATTAGTAAATTAGTGCATGTTATGGAGTTCTCCAGAAATCTTAGTCTGGCTGATATCTACCGAGATTCTAGTGGGGTACGCAAGCCGTTTACATCTAAAAGCGGCTATACACCTCCTTCTCACATGTATGATCCAGAAATAAACATTAGTCGTGACTCTGTATCAAGGAAGTTTGATGCTTTAACTAATCAGAAAAACCAACATAACCTTACTCATTCAGAATGTCTTGCCTTAAGTAAGCTAAGGAGAAATCCAAACATAGTTATTAAACCTGCTGATAAAGGTTCGGCAACAGTTATTATGTCAAAACAGGATTATATTGAAGAGATAGAACGGCAGCTAAGCAACCCTCTTCATTACAAAAAACTTGATAAGGAAATTTGGCCTGAAAATGTTAGGAAGTTTAATAAAATTCTTGTTTCTCTTCAAGATAAAGGCTTACTTAATGAAAAACAGTATCACTATTTGGAATCTGATCATAACTCTAAAAACAGGGTCTTCTATATTCTTCCAAAAATTCACAAACCCATTGAAAAATGGCCGAAGCCTACAATGCCCCCTGGGCGTCCTATTATCTCAGATTGTGGCAGTGAAAGTTATAGAATATCAGAGCTAATTGATTACTATCTAAAACCTATAGCGAATCGGCATCCTAGCTTTATAAAGAATAAGGATGATTTATTGGCCAAATTGTCTGAGAAATCCATCCCAGAAGATGTGATTTTGGTTACTCTGGATGTGGAGTCTATGTATACAAACATTGACATAGATTTGGGTCTTAAATCCATAAAATCAGCATTCCAGAGATATCCTGACCACCGTCGTCCGGATAAAGACATTTTAGAATTGCTGGAACTTAGCTTAAAAGGTAACGATTTTGAATTCAATGGGGAGATCTTTCAGCAAATTAAAGGGTGTGCTATGGGGAAACGTTTTAGTCCTAACTTTGCCTCTATTTTTATGGCTGAGTGGGAGAGTGATATTCTTCACAAATGTCACCTACAACCTTTTATTTACCTTCGGTATCTGGATGACATTTTTATCATTTGGCAACATACGTTGGAAGACCTTCATATTTTCATCGATACTCTTAATTCTCACGACTCAAGCATTAAATTACAGCCTACTATTGATCACACTTCTGTGGATTTTTTGGATGTAACTATTTACAAGGGTCATACATATCATACTACTGGGTATTTAGATTACAAAGTATTCTTCAAACCTACTGACACGCATCAGCTACTACATGCTGGGTCATACCATCCTCCTCACACTTTCAAGGGGGTCATTAAATCTCAGATTTTTAGATTCTATAGAAACTGTAGTTCTTTAGATTTTTTTAACCAGGCTTGTTCTGTTCTTTTTAAAGCTCTCCTCCCTAGGAAGTATTCTATTAGATTACTCCGAAGGATGAAATCTAACACAGTAAGACAAATCATGTTTCCCCCTTCATCCCCCGATACGCTTACCTCCCCTTCACGAGTGTACCACTACCGTCCAACATTTCTCTCAGGTACATCAATGAAATGCCTTAAGACGCGATGCAAACTCGATATATACGTACCCGATCGCGGAACCTTTTTCGGAGAACAAACTCGCAACAAATATCAAATGGCAGAGAACCTTAATTGTGACTCCTGTAATATCGTGTATGTAATCACGTGCAAAAAATGTCGCAAACAGTACGTCGGAGAAACTCAGAATTCTCTACGACAAAGAGCAGCCAACCATTTATCTAGCATAAGACTTAAACATGATGTACCCGTGGCACAACATTTCAATACTCAAGGTCATTCGGTCAAGGACCATTTTGAAATCATGCCTATTGAGAAAATCCCATTTCTCACTTCCGCTGCAGATACGAAGCACAAACGTTTGGAAAGGGAAAGTTTTTGGATTCAAACATTACAAACTATTTATCCTTTGGGTTTGAACTTGGACCCCGGAAGATGTCGTGAAAAAACTATAATACCATTTGTGTTTCAGTATAACAAAGCTAGCATCGCTATGGCCAAGATTATAGTAGAAGAATACAAACTACTTCAAAGTAAACTTGCTCGACCTCTGACCCAAAGGCCAGTCATTGCTTATAAAAAGAACAAGAGTTTGAAAGACATACTGGTCAGGGCTAAACTCCCCTGTCTGCCTTCTACCTAGGTTTTCTGGGAAAGGGTATGGGGGGGGGGGGGGGCATACTATATAGTCTGACGATATTCTTACTATAGCTTAAGATGCGTAAGCATTGTCAATGTAATACAAAGTGTTCCAGAAAATTCTACTGACTAAGGCCAAGCTCCTGTCAGTCGTCAACCTAGTGAAATATCATAGGTTTACTTTATTACAACAATTTATGATGGGGTATAAAGGTCTAAATGATATACCTCTTTTTAACACAATTAGAAACTTGTCTCCGTGGTTATTTTAGACAAGAAGATTTTCCCTGTGCCCGTGTGTTTTAGTGTCCATAAATATATATATTTGCCTGTGCCAGGGGTTCAAAATAACCATTGTTTTAAAACAAAAAACTATCCACACATTTGTACACGGTTGGAAGCAGTCTGCAGCATTGTTGAACTTTCTTGATATATATTTTACTTTTATCTTCTAATATTACCTTCCATCTTCAAACACTTCATTAGTTTTCATCTAAAATTATTTTTATCGTTTGAATTCTGTCTTTTAACGTTTAAATATTTTATTGCATTCAATATACAATAGGCTAGGTGTTCCCACCCTAGATTTCTTCTCCTACCTTATATTGTTTCTCTTCAGTTACTGTAATTTCCTTTTGATTTAAGCTCCTTTATTTCAAAACCACAGGATATTTATACCCCAGCTCTCTCTAACCATATGACCTTTTATGTCTAGACTTAACCATACCTCCAATGGTTATGAGTATAAACTAACTTCATCAAGCTTCCATGCTTTAGTTAAATGTTTTAATAGCTTAATCTTCCCTAGTTTACAAAAATATTCTTTAATCACCCAAGCCCTTTTTATTTCCTGTCATTTTTCCATATAAACACAAGAAATTCAACATAACTTTAGACTTGTTTCTACGGCTATTGATAAAGGACAGCAAATCCGAAAGGCCTCTAGCAAAACCGTGTGCGATCCCGTTTTCTGCTAAGTATTCTTTGCTTACTGTAAAACGTTGTATATATTACTTTCTTTTATATTCCTCTTATACCTTTTTCATCTCTTTATATATTTTCATTATTTAGGCTTACTATTGTTTTGCCCTTTTATTTATGATTTAACCTTATCTTCCATTTACAGCCCTTGTATATTTTTCTTCCAAATTTTATTTCTAGGACTTCATTATTATTTCCTGTTCCAATTGTACATTAATTTTAACCTTAGTGTCTTATTAAGTTGTTTTTCCTTCCCGCTCCATTTAGTCTTCCTATGCTTATATATCTCACAATTTGTGACTAGATTTATTACCCTTTTTACTTTAGTCCTTCTGTCTCCAGACACATTTTATTCTTTATCTCTGCCTCTTTGTAACATATATTTTCCAAATTCCATCTTTTTTGTCCCCTAAGTCAGCCAATTCAATTAGGTCCTTTTATCTCTAGTTTGTATCAATTCTTTTTGTTTCCCGACATATTTTTCCTTTCTATCTCTGTCTCACTTTCCCAACTCCATTTTCCCTTTTCATCTAGTTAGACTAATTAAGTATATTGGCATTTAGGCAGAATGGCAAAACAAGGGCGTGGTAACAGAAGCAGGCAATTTTCAGTTAGCAATAGGCATGGAAATTCAAAATCTAAAAGTCCCCAATATTCAGAATTCTCGGCTCTGGTGAAAGCCCTTTTCAAAATTTTACAATGTCTTCACCACATTGGCATCCTTGAGGGACATTTACGTGACCAAACCCTCCCAAATTCCTTAAATAATAAAATTAAAGAGCTTAATTCTTTTCTTAAACCGGCTCAACGCAATCGGGAAGTTGATATTGCGTTTGACCATGTACACAAAAATTGGGCCCATAGGATCATACAAGAGATGATTTCACATTATGCGGCTTGTTTAAATAGATTAAAAGCACGGGTGACTTCTGCCAGGTCATCCAATGGTCTAAACTTTGACAGTGCTTTCAATAATGCTTTAAAATGGGGCAAACAGAATTATAAAGGTAAATTACAACTTTCGACCATTCAAAATTTTTATTCTTTTCTTTCCATCACTAAATCTGTCACTTCTGCTGCTACTACTCAGTTTAGTCCACCATCGTCTCCCCAACCCCATCCGCCTGTCAGTCCGTCGACATCTGTTATCTCACCTCCAACTCTGCAGTCACAGACTCCTAGGTCTGTAACTTTACCTTCTGTTTCCCCTTCGCCTTTCCCTACTGGTACTCCCCCCCTTAGACCTACTACCTCTGCCCCCTCTTTTTCTTCCCCTCAGTCCCCCTCCCCTAGACCTAGTAGAACATCTGTCCCCTTTCGTCCTCCGTCCTCTCCAGTTTCTACTAGGGTCTCTTCTCCTAGACCTAGTACATCTAGTCCCTCTGCTCCTCCCCCATCCCCAGTTTTGTCTGTCCATTCTCCTATGAGATATTCAGATGCAGTGAGATCCCCTCCGAGGGGTCAGCGCAACCCTCGGAATAAATTAGCTAATTCTAAATTTTGGAAATTTCGGCACACTTCCTCTAATTGGCACCTTCCTAATGTAACTAAGAAAGTTCTTTTACTTGGGGATTCTAATCTTTCTAGAATTAACCTTGACCCCCACCCTGATATGCAGGTAGAATGTTTTCCTGGTGCCAATTTCAATTCATTTCGGACTCTAATTCAAAAGTATCAAGGTCCCAAACCTGAGAAAGTTATCTTGAATATTGGTATCAATAACAAGACAACTACTGAGCCAAACACTTCGTTAACTCAAATGCGCAACATGATGACAGCGGTTAGGAAGACTTTTTCCAACTCGCTCATCTACTTTGTAGAGATCCAGTCATCCACTAAACTGCCGGCCAGTGAAGTTTCGAACCTAAACCTATATAACTCTTCTGCTTCCAAGATGAAGAGAGTTATGGTCATACCAAAAATCCCCAATTCAAAATTTAGAGTATCCACGGACAAAATTCACTGGACCGAAGATACAGCAAATTGCTTGTATACCCACTGGCTTCAGACACTAGATTTAAACTAAATTTGGGACAGGGCATGTGCCACCCTACTTTCGGCTTAGGAAGTAATATTGTTAATCTTAGTAACGAGGAACTCACTGCTGATGATATATCTCTACTCAATAGAGGACTCTCATTTGTGCCTTGCCCTAAAGCATTATCTGATAGGGACTTTTCTATTAGTAAATTAGTGCATGTTATGGAGTTCTCCAGAAATCTTAGTCTGGCTGATATCTACCGAGATTCTAGTGGGGTACGCAAGCCGTTTACATCTAAAAGCGGCTATACACCTCCTTCTCACATGTATGATCCAGAAATAAACATTAGTCGTGACTCTGTATCAAGGAAGTTTGATGCTTTAACTAATCAGAAAAACCAACATAACCTTACTCATTCAGAATGTCTTGCCTTAAGTAAGCTAAGGAGAAATCCAAACATAGTTATTAAACCTGCTGATAAAGGTTCGGCAACAGTTATTATGTCAAAACAGGATTATATTGAAGAGATAGAACGGCAGCTAAGCAACCCTTTTCATTACAAAAAACTTGATAAGGAAATTTGGCCTGAAAATGTTAGGAAGTTTAATAAAATTCTTGTTTCTCTTCAAGATAAAGGCTTACTTAATGAAAAACAGTATCACTATTTGGAATCTGATCATAACTCTAAAAACAGGGTCTTCTATATTCTTCCAAAAATTCACAAACCCATTGAAAAATGGCCGAAGCCTACAATGCCCCCTGGGCGTCCTATTATCTCAGATTGTGGCAGTGAAAGTTATAGAATATCAGAGCTAATTGATTACTATCTAAAACCTATAGCGAATCGGCATCCTAGCTTTATAAAGAATACGGATGATTTATTGGCCAAATTGTCTGAGAAATCCATCCCACAAGATGTGATTTTGGTTACTCTGGATGTGGAGTCTATGTATACAAACATTGACATAGATTTGGGTCTTAAATCCATAAAATCAGCATTCCAGAGATATCCTGACCACCGTCGTCCGGATAAAGACATTTTAGAATTGCTGGAACTTAGCTTAAAAGGTAACGATTTTGAATTCAATGGGGAGATCTTTCAGCAAATTAAAGGGTGTGCTATGGGGAAACGTTTTAGTCCTAACTTTGCCTCTATTTTTATGGCTGAGTGGGAGAGTGATATTCTTCACAAATGTCACCTACAACCTTTTATTTACCTTCGGTATCTGGATGACATTTTTATCATTTGGCAACATACGTTGGAAGACCTTCATATTTTCATCGATACTCTTAATTCTCACGACTCAAGCATTAAATTACAGCCTACTATTGATCACACTTCTGTGGATTTTTTGGATGTAACTATTTACAAGGGTCATACATATCATACTACTGGGTATTTAGATTACAAAGTATTCTTCAAACCTACTGACACGCATCAGCTACTACATGCTGGGTCATACCATCCTCCTCACACTTTCAAGGGGGTCATTAAATCTCAGATTTTTAGATTCTATAGAAACTGTAGTTCTTTAGATTTGTTTAACCAGGCTTGTTCTGTTCTTTTTAAAGCTCTCCTCCCTAGGAAGTATTCTATTAGATTACTCCGAAGGATGAAATCTAACACAGTAAGACAAATCATGTTTCCCCCTTCATCCCCCGATACGCTTACCTCCCCTTCACGAGTGTACCACTACCGTCCAACATTTCTCTCAGGTACATCAATGAAATGCCTTAAGACGCGATGCAAACTCGATATATACGTACCCGATCGCGGAACCTTTTTCGGAGAACTAACTCGCAACAAATATCAAATGGCAGAGAACCTTAATTGTGACTCCTCTAATATCGTGTATGTAATCACGTGCAAAAAATGTCGCAAACAGTACGTCGGAGAAACTCAGAATTCTCTACGACAAAGAGCAGCCAACCATTTATCTAGCATAAGACTTAAACATGATGTACCCGTGGCACAACATTTCAATACTCAAGGTCATTCGGTCAAGGACCATTTTGAAATCATGCCTATTGAGAAAATCCCATTTCTCACTTCCGCTGCAGATACGAAGCACAAACGTTTGGAAAGGGAAAGTTTTTGGATTCAAACATTACAAACTATTTATCCTTTGGGTTTGAACTTGGACCCCGGAAGATGTCGTGAAAAAACTATAATACCATTTGTGTTTCAGTATAACAAAGCTAGCATCGCTATGGCCAAGATTATAGTAGAAGAATACAAACTACTTCAAAGTAAACTTGCTCGACCTCTGACCCAAAGGCCAGTCATTGCTTATAAAAAGAACAAGAGTTTGAAAGACATACTGGTCAGGGCTAAACTCCCCTGTCTGCCTTCTACCTAGGTTTTCTGGGAAAGGGTATGGGGGGGGGGGCATACTATATAGTCTGACGATATTCTTACTATAGCTTAAGATGCGTAAGCATTGTCAATGTAATACAAAGTGTTCCAGAAAATTCTACTGACTAAGGCCAAGCTCCTGTCAGTCGTCAACCTAATGAAATATCATAGGTTTACTTTATTACAACAATTTATGATGGGGTATAAAGGTCTAAATGATATACCTCTTTTTAACACAATTAGAAACTTGTCTCCGTGGTTATTTTAGACAAGAAGATTTTCCCTGTGCCCGTGTGTTTTAGTGTCCATAAATATATATATTTGCCTGTGCCAGGGGTTCAAAATAACCATTGTTTTAAAACAAAAAACTATCCACACATTTGTACACGGTTGGAAGCAGTCTGCAGCATTGTTGAACTTTCTTGATATATATTTTACTTTTATCTTCTAATATTACCTTCCATCTTCAAACACTTCATTAGTTTTCATCTAAAATTATTTTTATCGTTTGAATTCTGTCTTTTAACGTTTAAATATTTTATTGCATTCAATATACAATAGGCTAGGTGTTCCCACCCTAGATTTCTTCTCCTACCTTATATTGTTTCTCTTCAGTTACTGTAATTTCCTTTTGATTTAAGCTCCTTTATTTCAAAACCACAGGATATTTATACCCCAGCTCTCTCTAACCATATGACCTTTTATGTCTAGACTTAACCATACCTCCAATGGTTATGAGTATAAACTAACTTCATCAAGCTTCCATGCTTTAGTTAAATGTTTTAATAGCTTAATCTTCCCTAGTTTACAAAAATATTCTTTAATCACCCAAGCCCTTTTTATTTCCTGTCATTTTTCCATATAAACACAAGAAATTCAACATAACTTTAGACTTCTTTCTACGGCTATTGATAAAGGACAGCAAATCCGAAAGGCCTCTAGCAAAACCGTGTGCGATCCCGTTTTCTGCTAAGTATTCTTTGCTTACTGTAAAACGTTGTATATATTACTTTCTTTTATATTCCTCTTATACCTTTTTCATCTCTTTATATATTTTCATTATTTAGGCTTACTATTGTTTTGCCCTTTTATTTATGATTTAACCTTATCTTCCATTTACAGCCCTTGTATATTTTTCTTCCAAATTTTATTTCTAGGACTTCATTATTATTTCCTGTTCCAATTGTACATTAATTTTAACCTTAGTGTCTTATTAAGTTGTTTTTCCTTCCCGCTCCATTTAGTCTTCCTATGCTTATATATCTCACAATTTGTGACTAGATTTATTACCCTTTTTACTTTAGTCCTTCTGTCTCCAGACACATTTTATTCTTTATCTCTGCCTCTTTGTAACATATATTTTCCAAATTCCATCTTTTTTGTCCCCTAAGTCAGCCAATTCAATTAGGTCCTTTTATCTCTAGTTTGTATCAATTCTTTTTGTTTCCCGACATATTTTTCCTTTCTATCTCTGTCTCACTTTCCCAACTCCATTTTCCCTTTTCATCTAGTTAGACTAATTAAGTATATTGGCATTTAGGCAGAATGGCAAAACAAGGGCGTGGTAACAGAAGCAGGCAATTTTCAGTTAGCAATAGGCATGGAAATTCAAAATCTAAAAGTCCCCAATATTCAGAATTCTCGGCTCTGGTGAAAGCCCTTTTCAAAATTTTACAATGTCTTCACCACATTGGCATCCTTGAGGGACATTTACGTGACCAAACCCTCCCAAATTCCTTAAATAATAAAATTAAAGAGCTTAATTCTTTTCTTAAACCGGCTCAACGCAATCGGGAAGTTGATATTGCGTTTGACCATGTACACAAAAATTGGGCCCATAGGATCATACAAGAGATGATTTCACATTATGCGGCTTGTTTAAATAGATTAAAAGCACGGGTGACTTCTGCCAGGTCATCCAATGGTCTAAACTTTGACAGTGCTTTCAATAATGCTTTAAAATGGGGCAAACAGAATTATAAAGGTAAATTACAACTTTCGACCATTCAAAATTTTTATTCTTTTCTTTCCATCACTAAATCTGTCACTTCTGCTGCTACTACTCAGTTTAGTCCACCATCGTCTCCCCAACCCCATCCGCCTGTCAGTCCGTCGACATCTGTTATCTCACCTCCAACTCTGCAGTCACAGACTCCTAGGTCTGTAACTTTACCTTCTGTTTCCCCTTCGCCTTTCCCTACTGGTACTCCCCCCCTTAGACCTACTACCTCTGCCCCCTCTTTTTCTTCCCCTCAGTCCCCCTCCCCTAGACCTAGTAGAACATCTGTCCCCTTTCGTCCTCCGTCCTCTCCAGTTTCTACTAGGGTCTCTTCTCCTAGACCTAGTACATCTAGTCCCTCTGCTCCTCCCCCATCCCCAGTTTTGTCTGTCCATTCTCCTATGAGATATTCAGATGCAGTGAGATCCCCTCCGAGGGGTCAGCGCAACCCTCGGAATAAATTAGCTAATTCTAAATTTTGGAAATTTCGGCACACTTCCTCTAATTGGCACCTTCCTAATGTAACTAAGAAAGTTCTTTTACTTGGGGATTCTAATCTTTCTAGAATTAACCTTGACCCCCACCCTGATATGCAGGTAGAATGTTTTCCTGGTGCCAATTTCAATTCATTTCGGACTCTAATTCAAAAGTATCAAGGTCCCAAACCTGAGAAAGTTATCTTGAATATTGGTATCAATAACAAGACAACTACTGAGCCAAACACTTCGTTAACTCAAATGCGCAACATGATGACAGCGGTTAGGAAGACTTTTTCCAACTCGCTCATCTACTTTGTAGAGATCCAGTCATCCACTAAACTGCCGGCCAGTGAAGTTTCGAACCTGAACCTATATAACTCTTCTGCTTCCAAGATGAAGAGAGTTATGGTCATACCAAAAATCCCCAATTCAAAATTTAGAGTATCCACGGACAAAATTCACTGGACCGAAGATACAGCAAATTGCTTGTATACCCACTGGCTTCAGACACTAGATTTAAACTAAATTTGGGACAGGGCATGTGCCACCCTACTTTCGGCTTAGGAAGTAATATTGTTAATCTTAGTAACGAGGAACTCACTGCTGATGATATATCTCTACTCAATAGAGGACTCTCATTTGTGCCTTGCCCTAAAGCATTATCTGATAGGGACTTTTCTATTAGTAAATTAGTGCATGTTATGGAGTTCTCCAGAAATCTTAGTCTGGCTGATATCTACCGAGATTCTAGTGGGGTACGCAAGCCGTTTACATCTAAAAGCGGCTATACACCTCCTTCTCACATGTATGATCCAGAAATAAACATTAGTCGTGACTCTGTATCAAGGAAGTTTGATGCTTTAACTAATCAGAAAAACCAACATAACCTTACTCATTCAGAATGTCTTGCCTTAAGTAAGCTAAGGAGAAATCCAAACATAGTTATTAAACCTGCTGATAAAGGTTCGGCAACAGTTATTATGTCAAAACAGGATTATATTGAAGAGATAGAACGGCAGCTAAGCAACCCTCTTCATTACAAAAAACTTGATAAGGAAATTTGGCCTGAAAATGTTAGGAAGTTTAATAAAATTCTTGTTTCTCTTCAAGATAAAGGCTTACTTAATGAAAAACAGTATCACTATTTGGAATCTGATCATAACTCTAAAAACAGGGTCTTCTATATTCTTCCAAAAATTCACAAACCCATTGAAAAATGGCCGAAGCCTACAATGCCCCCTGGGCGTCCTATTATCTCAGATTGTGGCAGTGAAAGTTATAGAATATCAGAGCTAATTGATTACTATCTAAAACCTATAGCGAATCGGCATCCTAGCTTTATAAAGAATACGGATGATTTATTGGCCAAATTGTCTGAGAAATCCATCCCACAAGATGTGATTTTGGTTACTCTGGATGTGGAGTCTATGTATACAAACATTGACATAGATTTGGGTCTTAAATCCATAAAATCAGCATTCCAGAGATATCCTGACCACCGTCGTCCGGATAAAGACATTTTAGAATTGCTGGAACTTAGCTTAAAAGGTAACGATTTTGAATTCAATGGGGAGATCTTTCAGCAAATTAAAGGGTGTGCTATGGGGAAACGTTTTAGTCCTAACTTTGCCTCTATTTTTATGGCTGAGTGGGAGAGTGATATTCTTCACAAATGTCACCTACAACCTTTTATTTACCTTCGGTATCTGGATGACATTTTTATCATTTGGCAACATACGTTGGAAGACCTTCATATTTTCATCGATACTCTTAATTCTCACGACTCAAGCATTAAATTACAGCCTACTATTGATCACACTTCTGTGGATTTTTTGGATGTAACTATTTACAAGGGTCATACATATCATACTACTGGGTATTTAGATTACAAAGTATTCTTCAAACCTACTGACACGCATCAGCTACTACATGCTGGGTTATACCATCCTCCTCACACTTTCAAGGGGGTCATTAAATCTCAGATTTTTAGATTCTATAGAAACTGTAGTTCTTTAGATTTTTTTAACCAGGCTTGTTCTGTTCTTTTTAAAGCTCTCCTCCCTAGGAAGTATTCTATTAGATTACTCCGAAGGATGAAATCTAACACAGTAAGACAAATCATGTTTCCCCCTTCATCCCCCGATACGCTTACCTCCCCTTCACGAGTGTACCACTACCGTCCAACATTTCTCTCAGGTACATCAATGAAATGCCTTAAGACGCGATGCAAACTCGATATATACGTACCCGATCGCGGAACCTTTTTCGGAGAACAAACTCGCAACAAATATCAAATGGCAGAGAACCTTAATTGTGACTCCTCTAATATCGTGTATGTAATCACGTGCAAAAAATGTCGCAAACAGTACGTCGGAGAAACTCAGAATTCTCTACGACAAAGAGCAGCCAACCATTTATCTAGCATAAGACTTAAACATGATGTACCCGTGGCACAACATTTCAATACTCAAGGTCATTCGGTCAAGGACCATTTTGAAATCATGCCTATTGAGAAAATCCCATTTCTCACTTCCGCTGCAGATACGAAGCACAAACGTTTGGAAAGGGAAAGTTTTTGGATTCAAACATTACAAACTATTTATCCTTTGGGTTTGAACTTGGACCCCGGAAGATGTCGTGAAAAAACTATAATACCATTTGTGTTTCAGTATAACAAAGCTAGCATCGCTATGGCCAAGATTATAGTAGAAGAATACAAACTACTTCAAAGTAAACTTGCTCGACCTCTGACCCAAAGGCCAGTCATTGCTTATAAAAAGAACAAGAGTTTGAAAGACATACTGGTCAGGGCTAAACTCCCCTGTCTGCCTTCTACCTAGGTTTTCTGGGAAAGGGTATGGGGGGGGGGGCATACTATATAGTCTGACGATATTCTTACTATAGCTTAAGATGCGTAAGCATTGTCAATGTAATACAAAGTGTTCCAGAAAATTCTACTGACTAAGGCCAAGCTCCTGTCAGTCGTCAACCTAATGAAATATCATAGGTTTACTTTATTACAACAATTTATGATGGGGTATAAAGGTCTAAATGATATACCTCTTTTTAACACAATTAGAAACTTGTCTCCGTGGTTATTTTAGACAAGAAGATTTTCCCTGTGCCCGTGTGTTTTAGTGTCCATAAATATATATATTTGCCTGTGCCAGGGGTTCAAAATAACCATTGTTTTAAAACAAAAAACTATCCACACATTTGTACACGGTTGGAAGCAGTCTGCAGCATTGTTGAACTTTCTTGATATATATTTTACTTTTATCTTCTAATATTACCTTCCATCTTCAAACACTTCATTAGTTTTCATCTAAAATTATTTTTATCGTTTGAATTCTGTCTTTTAACGTTTAAATATTTTATTGCATTCAATATACAATAGGCTAGGTGTTCCCACCCTAGATTTCTTCTCCTACCTTATATTGTTTCTCTTCAGTTACTGTAATTTCCTTTTGATTTAAGCTCCTTTATTTCAAAACCACAGGATATTTATACCCCAGCTCTCTCTAACCATATGACCTTTTATGTCTAGACTTAACCATACCTCCAATGGTTATGAGTATAAACTAACTTCATCAAGCTTCCATGCTTTAGTTAAATGTTTTAATAGCTTAATCTTCCCTAGTTTACAAAAATATTCTTTAATCACCCAAGCCCTTTTTATTTCCTGTCATTTTTCCATATAAACACAAGAAATTCAACATAACTTTAGACTTCTTTCTACGGCTATTGATAAAGGACAGCAAATCCGAAAGGCCTCTAGCAAAACCGTGTGCGATCCCGTTTTCTGCTAAGTATTCTTTGCTTACTGTAAAACGTTGTATATATTACTTTCTTTTATATTCCTCTTATACCTTTTTCATCTCTTTATATATTTTCATTATTTAGGCTTACTATTGTTTTGCCCTTTTATTTATGATTTAACCTTATCTTCCATTTACAGCCCTTGTATATTTTTCTTCCAAATTTTATTTCTAGGACTTCATTATTATTTCCTGTTCCAATTGTACATTAATTTTAACCTTAGTGTCTTATTAAGTTGTTTTTCCTTCCCGCTCCATTTAGTCTTCCTATGCTTATATATCTCACAATTTGTGACTAGATTTATTACCCTTTTTACTTTAGTCCTTCTGTCTCCAGACACATTTTATTCTTTATCTCTGCCTCTTTGTAACATATATTTTCCAAATTCCATCTTTTTTGTCCCCTAAGTCAGCCAATTCAATTAGGTCCTTTTATCTCTAGTTTGTATCAATTCTTTTTGTTTCCCGACATATTTTTCCTTTCTATCTCTGTCTCACTTTCCCAACTCCATTTTCCCTTTTCATCTAGTTAGACTAATTAAGTATATTGGCATTTAGGCAGAATGGCAAAACAAGGGCGTGGTAACAGAAGCAGGCAATTTTCAGTTAGCAATAGGCATGGAAATTCAAAATCTAAAAGTCCCCAATATTCAGAATTCTCGGCTCTGGTGAAAGCCCTTTTCAAAATTTTACAATGTCTTCACCACATTGGCATCCTTGAGGGACATTTACGTGACCAAACCCTCCCAAATTCCTTAAATAATAAAATTAAAGAGCTTAATTCTTTTCTTAAACCGGCTCAACGCAATCGGGAAGTTGATATTGCGTTTGACCATGTACACAAAAATTGGGCCCATAGGATCATACAAGAGATGATTTCACATTATGCGGCTTGTTTAAATAGATTAAAAGCACGGGTGACTTCTGCCAGGTCATCCAATGGTCTAAACTTTGACAGTGCTTTCAATAATGCTTTAAAATGGGGCAAACAGAATTATAAAGGTAAATTACAACTTTCGACCATTCAAAATTTTTATTCTTTTCTTTCCATCACTAAATCTGTCACTTCTGCTGCTACTACTCAGTTTAGTCCACCATCGTCTCCCCAACCCCATCCGCCTGTCAGTCCGTCGACATCTGTTATCTCACCTCCAACTCTGCAGTCACAGACTCCTAGGTCTGTAACTTTACCTTCTGTTTCCCCTTCGCCTTTCCCTACTGGTACTCCCCCCCTTAGACCTACTACCTCTGCCCCCTCTTTTTCTTCCCCTCAGTCCCCCTCCCCTAGACCTAGTAGAACATCTGTCCCCTTTCGTCCTCCGTCCTCTCCAGTTTCTACTAGGGTCTCTTCTCCTAGACCTAGTACATCTAGTCCCTCTGCTCCTCCCCCATCCCCAGTTTTGTCTGTCCATTCTCCTATGAGATATTCAGATGCAGTGAGATCCCCTCCGAGGGGTCAGCGCAACCCTCGGAATAAATTAGCTAATTCTAAATTTTGGAAATTTCGGCACACTTCCTCTAATTGGCACCTTCCTAATGTAACTAAGAAAGTTCTTTTACTTGGGGATTCTAATCTTTCTAGAATTAACCTTGACCCCCACCCTGATATGCAGGTAGAATGTTTTCCTGGTGCCAATTTCAATTCATTTCGGACTCTAATTCAAAAGTATCAAGGTCCCAAACCTGAGAAAGTTATCTTGAATATTGGTATCAATAACAAGACAACTACTGAGCCAAACACTTCGTTAACTCAAATGCGCAACATGATGACAGCGGTTAGGAAGACTTTTTCCAACTCGCTCATCTACTTTGTAGAGATCCAGTCATCCACTAAACTGCCGGCCAGTGAAGTTTCGAACCTGAACCTATATAACTCTTCTGCTTCCAAGATGAAGAGAGTTATGGTCATACCAAAAATCCCCAATTCAAAATTTAGAGTATCCACGGACAAAATTCACTGGACCGAAGATACAGCAAATTGCTTGTATACCCACTGGCTTCAGACACTAGATTTAAACTAAATTTGGGACAGGGCATGTGCCACCCTACTTTCGGCTTAGGAAGTAATATTGTTAATCTTAGTAACGAGGAACTCACTGCTGATGATATATCTCTACTCAATAGAGGACTCTCATTTGTGCCTTGCCCTAAAGCATTATCTGATAGGGACTTTTCTATTAGTAAATTAGTGCATGTTATGGAGTTCTCCAGAAATCTTAGTCTGGCTGATATCTACCGAGATTCTAGTGGGGTACGCAAGCCGTTTACATCTAAAAGCGGCTATACACCTCCTTCTCACATGTATGATCCAGAAATAAACATTAGTCGTGACTCTGTATGAAGGAAGTTTGATGCTTTAACTAATCAGAAAAACCAACATAACCTTACTCATTCAGAATGTCTTGCCTTAAGTAAGCTAAGGAGAAATCCAAACATAGTTATTAAACCTGCTGATAAAGGTTCGGCAACAGTTATTATGTCAAAACAGGATTATATTGAAGAGATAGAACGGCAGCTAAGCAACCCTCTTCATTACAAAAAACTTGATAAGGAAATTTGGCCTGAAAATGTTAGGAAGTTTAATAAAATTCTTGTTTCTCTTCAAGATAAAGGCTTACTTAATGAAAAACAGTATCACTATTTGGAATCTGATCATAACTCTAAAAACAGGGTCTTCTATATTCTTCCAAAAATTCACAAACCCATTGAAAAATGGCCGAAGCATACAATGCCCCCTGGGCGTCCTATTATCTCAGATTGTGGCAGTGAAAGTTATAGAATATCAGAGCTAATTGATTACTATCTAAAACCTATAGCGAATCGGCATCCTAGCTTTATAAAGAATACGGATGATTTATTGGCCAAATTGTCTGAGAAATCCATCCCACAAGATGTGATTTTGGTTACTCTGGATGTGGAGTCTATGTATACAAACATTGACATAGATTTGGGTCTTAAATCCATAAAATCAGCATTCCAGAGATATCCTGACCACCGTCGTCCGGATAAAGACATTTTAGAATTGCTGGAACTTAGCTTAAAAGGTAACGATTTTGAATTCAATGGGGAGATCTTTCAGCAAATTAAAGGGTGTGCTATGGGGAAACGTTTTAGTCCTAACTTTGCCTCTATTTTTATGGCTGAGTGGGAGAGTGATATTCTTCACAAATGTCACCTACAACCTTTTATTTACCTTCGGTATCTGGATGACATTTTTATCATTTGGCAACATACGTTGGAAGACCTTCATATTTTCATCGATACTCTTAATTCTCACGACTCAAGCATTAAATTACAGCCTACTATTGATCACACTTCTGTGGATTTTTTGGATGTAACTATTTACAAGGGTCATACATATCATACTACTGGGTATTTAGATTACAAAGTATTCTTCAAACCTACTGACACGCATCAGCTACTACATGCTGGGTCATACCATCCTCCTCACACTTTCAAGGGGGTCATTAAATCTCAGATTTTTAGATTCTATAGAAACTGTAGTTCTTTAGATTTTTTTAACCAGGCTTGTTCTGTTCTTTTTAAAGCTCTCCTCCCTAGGAAGTATTCTATTAGATTACTCCGAAGGATGAAATCTAACACAGTAAGACAAATCATGTTTCCCCCTTCATCCCCCGATACGCTTACCTCCCCTTCACGAGTGTACCACTACCGTCCAACATTTCTCTCAGGTACATCAATGAAATGCCTTAAGACGCGATGCAAACTCGATATATACGTACCCGATCGCGGAACCTTTTTCGGAGAACAAACTCGCAACAAATATCAAATGGCAGAGAACCTTAATTGTGACTCCTCTAATATCGTGTATGTAATCACGTGCAAAAAATGTCGCAAACAGTACGTCGGAGAAACTCAGAATTCTCTACGACAAAGAGCAGCCAACCATTTATCTAGCATAAGACTTAAACATGATGTACCCGTGGCACAACATTTCAATACTCAAGGTCATTCGGTCAAGGACCATTTTGAAATCATGCCTATTGAGAAAATCCCATTTCTCACTTCCGCTGCAGATACGAAGCACAAACGTTTGGAAAGGGAAAGTTTTTGGATTCAAACATTACAAACTATTTATCCTTTGGGTTTGAACTTGGACCCCGGAAGATGTCGTGAAAAAACTATAATACCATTTGTGTTTCAGTATAACAAAGCTAGCATCGCTATGGCCAAGATTATAGTAGAAGAATACAAACTACTTCAAAGTAAACTTGCTCGACCTCTGACCCAAAGGCCAGTCATTGCTTATAAAAAGAACAAGAGTTTGAAAGACATACTGGTCAGGGCTAAACTCCCCTGTCTGCCTTCTACCTAGGTTTTCTGGGAAAGGGTATGGGGGGGGGGGGGCATACTATATAGTCTGACGATATTCTTACTATAGCTTAAGATGCGTAAGCATTGTCAATGTAATACAAAGTGTTCCAGAAAATTCTACTGACTAAGGCCAAGCTCCTGTCAGTCGTCAACCTAATGAAATATCATAGGTTTACTTTATTACAACAATTTATGATGGGGTATAAAGGTCTAAATGATATACCTCTTTTTAACACAATTAGAAACTTGTCTCCGTGGTTATTTTAGACAAGAAGATTTTCCCTGTGCCCGTGTGTTTTAGTGTCCATAAATATATATATTTGCCTGTGCCAGGGGTTCAAAATAACCATTGTTTTAAAACAAAAAACTATCCACACATTTGTACACGGTTGGAAGCAGTCTGCAGCATTGTTGAACTTTCTTGATATATATTTTACTTTTATCTTCTAATATTACCTTCCATCTTCAAACACTTCATTAGTTTTCATCTAAAATTATTTTTATCGTTTGAATTCTGTCTTTTAACGTTTAAATATTTTATTGCATTCAATATACAATAGGCTAGGTGTTCCCACCCTAGATTTCTTCTCCTACCTTATATTGTTTCTCTTCAGTTACTGTAATTTCCTTTTGATTTAAGCTCCTTTATTTCAAAACCACAGGATATTTATACCCCAGCTCTCTCTAACCATATGACCTTTTATGTCTAGACTTAACCATACCTCCAATGGTTATGAGTATAAACTAACTTCATCAAGCTTCCATGCTTTAGTTAAATGTTTTAATAGCTTAATCTTCCCTAGTTTACAAAAATATTCTTTAATCACCCAAGCCCTTTTTATTTCCTGTCATTTTTCCATATAAACACAAGAAATTCAACATAACTTTAGACTTCTTTCTACGGCTATTGATAAAGGACAGCAAATCCGAAAGGCCTCTAGCAAAACCGTGTGCGATCCCGTTTTCTGCTAAGTATTCTTTGCTTACTGTAAAACGTTGTATATATTACTTTCTTTTATATTCCTCTTATACCTTTTTCATCTCTTTATATATTTTCATTATTTAGGCTTACTATTGTTTTGCCCTTTTATTTATGATTTAACCTTATCTTCCATTTACAGCCCTTGTATATTTTTCTTCCAAATTTTATTTCTAGGACTTCATTATTATTTCCTGTTCCAATTGTACATTAATTTTAACCTTAGTGTCTTATTAAGTTGTTTTTCCTTCCCGCTCCATTTAGTCTTCCTATGCTTATATATCTCACAATTTGTGACTAGATTTATTACCCTTTTTACTTTAGTCCTTCTGTCTCCAGACACATTTTATTCTTTATCTCTGCCTCTTTGTAACATATATTTTCCAAATTCCATCTTTTTTGTCCCCTAAGTCAGCCAATTCAATTAGGTCCTTTTATCTCTAGTTTGTATCAATTCTTTTTGTTTCCCGACATATTTTTCCTTTCTATCTCTGTCTCACTTTCCCAACTCCATTTTCCCTTTTCATCTAGTTAGACTAATTAAGTATATTGGCATTTAGGCAGAATGGCAAAACAAGGGCGTGGTAACAGAAGCAGGCAATTTTCAGTTAGCAATAGGCATGGAAATTCAAAATCTAAAAGTCCCCAATATTCAGAATTCTCGGCTCTGGTGAAAGCCCTTTTCAAAATTTTACAATGTCTTCACCACATTGGCATCCTTGAGGGACATTTACGTGACCAAACCCTCCCAAATTCCTTAAATAATAAAATTAAAGAGCTTAATTCTTTTCTTAAACCGGCTCAACGCAATCGGGAAGTTGATATTGCGTTTGACCATGTACACAAAAATTGGGCCCATAGGATCATACAAGAGATGATTTCACATTATGCGGCTTGTTTAAATAGATTAAAAGCACGGGTGACTTCTGCCAGGTCATCCAATGGTCTAAACTTTGACAGTGCTTTCAATAATGCTTTAAAATGGGGCAAACAGAATTATAAAGGTAAATTACAACTTTCGACCATTCAAAATTTTTATTCTTTTCTTTCCATCACTAAATCTGTCACTTCTGCTGCTACTACTCAGTTTAGTCCACCATCGTCTCCCCAACCCCATCCGCCTGTCAGTCCGTCGACATCTGTTATCTCACCTCCAACTCTGCAGTCACAGACTCCTAGGTCTGTAACTTTACCTTCTGTTTCCCCTTCGCCTTTCCCTACTGGTACTCCCCCCCTTAGACCTACTACCTCTGCCCCCTCTTTTTCTTCCCCTCAGTCCCCCTCCCCTAGACCTAGTAGAACATCTGTCCCCTTTCGTCCTCCGTCCTCTCCAGTTTCTACTAGGGTCTCTTCTCCTAGACCTAGTACATCTAGTCCCTCTGCTCCTCCCCCATCCCCAGTTTTGTCTGTCCATTCTCCTATGAGATATTCAGATGCAGTGAGATCCCCTCCGAGGGGTCAGCGCAACCCTCGGAATAAATTAGCTAATTCTAAATTTTGGAAATTTCGGCACACTTCCTCTAATTGGCACCTTCCTAATGTAACTAAGAAAGTTCTTTTACTTGGGGATTCTAATCTTTCTAGAATTAACCTTGACCCCCACCCTGATATGCAGGTAGAATGTTTTCCTGGTGCCAATTTCAATTCATTTCGGACTCTAATTCAAAAGTATCAAGGTCCCAAACCTGAGAAAGTTATCTTGAATATTGGTATCAATAACAAGACAACTACTGAGCCAAACACTTCGTTAACTCAAATGCGCAACATGATGACAGCGGTTAGGAAGACTTTTTCCAACTCGCTCATCTACTTTGTAGAGATCCAGTCATCCACTAAACTGCCGGCCAGTGAAGTTTCGAACCTGAACCTATATAACTCTTCTGCTTCCAAGATGAAGAGAGTTATGGTCATACCAAAAATCCCCAATTCAAAATTTAGAGTATCCACGGACAAAATTCACTGGACCGAAGATACAGCAAATTGCTTGTATACCCACTGGCTTCAGACACTAGATTTAAACTAAATTTGGGACAGGGCATGTGCCACCCTACTTTCGGCTTAGGAAGTAATATTGTTAATCTTAGTAACGAGGAACTCACTGCTGATGATATATCTCTACTCAATAGAGGACTCTCATTTGTGCCTTGCCCTAAAGCATTATCTGATAGGGACTTTTCTATTAGTAAATTAGTGCATGTTATGGAGTTCTCCAGAAATCTTAGTCTGGCTGATATCTACCGAGATTCTAGTGGGGTACGCAAGCCGTTTACATCTAAAAGCGGCTATACACCTCCTTCTCACATGTATGATCCAGAAATAAACATTAGTCGTGACTCTGTATCAAGGAAGTTTGATGCTTTAACTAATCAGAAAAACCAACATAACCTTACTCATTCAGAATGTCTTGCCTTAAGTAAGCTAAGGAGAAATCCAAACATAGTTATTAAACCTGCTGATAAAGGTTCGGCAACAGTTATTATGTCAAAACAGGATTATATTGAAGAGATAGAACGGCAGCTAAGCAACCCTCTTCATTACAAAAAACTTGATAAGGAAATTTGGCCTGAAAATGTTAGGAAGTTTAATAAAATTCTTGTTTCTCTTCAAGATAAAGGCTTACTTAATGAAAAACAGTATCACTATTTGGAATCTGATCATAACTCTAAAAACAGGGTCTTCTATATTCTTCCAAAAATTCACAAACCCATTGAAAAATGGCCGAAGCCTACAATGCCCCCTGGGCGTCCTATTATCTCAGATTGTGGCAGTGAAAGTTATAGAATATCAGAGCTAATTGATTACTATCTAAAACCTATAGCGAATCGGCATCCTAGCTTTATAAAGAATACGGATGATTTATTGGCCAAATTGTCTGAGAAATCCATCCCACAAGATGTGATTTTGGTTACTCTGGATGTGGAGTCTATGTATACAAACATTGACATAGATTTGGGTCTTAAATCCATAAAATCAGCATTCCAGAGATATCCTGACCACCGTCGTCCGGATAAAGACATTTTAGAATTGCTGGAACTTAGCTTAAAAGGTAACGATTTTGAATTCAATGGGGAGATCTTTCAGCAAATTAAAGGGTGTGCTATGGGGAAACGTTTTAGTCCTAACTTTGCCTCTATTTTTATGGCTGAGTGGGAGAGTGATATTCTTCACAAATGTCACCTACAACCTTTTATTTACCTTCGGTATCTGGATGACATTTTTATCATTTGGCAACATACGTTGGAAGACCTTCATATTTTCATCGATACTCTTAATTCTCACGACTCAAGCATTAAATTACAGCCTACTATTGATCACACTTCTGTGGATTTTTTGGATGTAACTATTTACAAGGGTCATACATATCATACTACTGGGTATTTAGATTACAAAGTATTCTTCAAACCTACTGACACGCATCAGCTACTACATGCTGGGTCATACCATCCTCCTCACACTTTCAAGGGGGTCATTAAATCTCAGATTTTTAGATTCTATAGAAACTGTAGTTCTTTAGATTTTTTTAACCAGGCTTGTTCTGTTCTTTTTAAAGCTCTCCTCCCTAGGAAGTATTCTATTAGATTACTCCGAAGGATGAAATCTAACACAGTAAGACAAATCATGTTTCCCCCTTCATCCCCCGATACGCTTACCTCCCCTTCACGAGTGTACCACTACCGTCCAACATTTCTCTCAGGTACATCAATGAAATGCCTTAAGACGCGATGCAAACTCGATATATACGTACCCGATCGCGGAACCTTTTTCGGAGAACAAACTCGCAACAAATATCAAATGGCAGAGAACCTTAATTGTGACTCCTCTAATATCGTGTATGTAATCACGTGCAAAAAATGTCGCAAACAGTACGTCGGAGAAACTCAGAATTCTCTACGACAAAGAGCAGCCAACCATTTATCTAGCATAAGACTTAAACATGATGTACCCGTGGCACAACATTTCAATACTCAAGGTCATTCGGTCAAGGACCATTTTGAAATCATGCCTATTGAGAAAATCCCATTTCTCACTTCCGCTGCAGATACGAAGCACAAACGTTTGGAAAGGGAAAGTTTTTGGATTCAAACATTACAAACTATTTATCCTTTGGGTTTGAACTTGGACCCCGGAAGATGTCGTGAAAAAACTATAATACCATTTGTGTTTCAGTATAACAAAGCTAGCATCGCTATGGCCAAGATTATAGTAGAAGAATACAAACTACTTCAAAGTAAACTTGCTCGACCTCTGACCCAAAGGCCAGTCATTGCTTATAAAAAGAACAAGAGTTTGAAAGACATACTGGTCAGGGCTAAACTCCCCTGTCTGCCTTCTACCTAGGTTTTCTGGGAAAGGGTATGGGGGGGGGGGGGGCATACTATATAGTCTGACGATATTCTTACTATAGCTTAAGATGCGTAAGCATTGTCAATGTAATACAAAGTGTTCCAGAAAATTCTACTGACTAAGGCCAAGCTCCTGTCAGTCGTCAACCTAATGAAATATCATAGGTTTACTTTATTACAACAATTTATGATGGGGTATAAAGGTCTAAATGATATACCTCTTTTTAACACAATTAGAAACTTGTCTCCGTGGTTATTTTAGACAAGAAGATTTTCCCTGTGCCCGTGTGTTTTAGTGTCCATAATTATATCGACATAGCCAGGGGGCCGTTTCACGAAACCGTCGCACAATGCAATCAATCGCAGTTGCCATGACGTCGTATCTCTTCACTATGGTATCCATTAGCAACTATGCGTCGTTTGCGATGCGACTGCTTTGTGAAACGAACCCCTGGCCGCTTTCTCGGATAAAAACTTCCTCCTTAAAAGTCAAGGGCCATATGAATTAAAGATCAAAGTCAATCTAAAGTTAGCTGATATCACAATTTTAATATGGGAGGTTTAAATACATTTAATCCAACAGTCAAAATACACAGGCATGTCTCTTTCCTTTGTTGTATAAATTTACCCCCTTTACCAGTATACAGATAATTTCTATCATCTCTGTTTCTCGCTGATTTAAATATAAATAAACACAAACTAAAATCTTGTTCATACAGTCCACAAATAAAACGTGAGCAATGGAACTCTAAACAGGGACTGAACGAAATATATGCTTAAAAACTTTATGTAAAAAAATAATTGATGTTTTATGCAGGGCTCAAGATTGTTTCACTTACGTGTAGGTTAGTTTAGTGGGGGAGGATCTAACTAAATTGATTTAGAGAGAAATTCGAAACCTGCATGTAAACTGTCAAATCTACGGAGGGACATTATTGTCATGGGTGAAATTTCGATATTTCGGGTGTTTTGGGGCCGTTATCAGAATTTTACCCCTGTAATAACTTCGTTCTGAAACGTTGTTCTCGGTATGTTATACAAAATCAGCAATCTGATATTGTGGGACAAAATACGTAAAATGGAATTGCAACGTCCGTAACAGCATACTGTCTTAATGGCGTCATCTGTCACCCAATGTCACAGAATCTTGTACCGTTACCTGCAAGACCTACATTTTCACCTTTCCTACTAATCTTGTGGACTTGTATGACTATCTGTTTGAGGTAAGAGTTAGTTACCAACATCTGAATCCATGTGATCAGGGCATGCTGTACACATGACAAAACTCGCACATAACAAGTAAGATAAATTGATGGAATCTAGATAAGACTGATCAATGTAAGGATTGCTAATGTTGGCTATGCTGTGAGGTAACACCCTCAAGTGTCACTGTTGTCTGAGGAGTGTCACCAGATAACAAACTACCTGGTGGACATGATAAACGAGCAGAATATATCTGTGCTATACCTGGTAGTGTAACAGGGTTATTTCATAGAGAGTTGTAAGCTTAACCCAGATACCAAACTATGGCTAAATAAGATTGATCCCTATATAGTGGACAGTAAGCTCTGTTTGCAGGAAAGATAGGGACATCTTCTAAATATTCAGCCATTCTAATGGCCTAAATTTTCCAGTGAGTCAGACAATAATGGAGACGAGGAGTTGTCTTTAAGGATAACCATTTTCACACACTGCTCAGCGGGTCATATTGCCTTAAATTCCCTCTAATGGGCAAATTTGTCTGGCCTCATTTAGCAGATTTCTTTTCTAATGATCAAATCCTTATGAGGAAAAAAGTGGCTGAATCTTTAGAAGAAATACGGTACATGTATGTTCAGGTAAATGATGCTGGTTATGTGATGATAATCCTGTCTTACTAGTCAAGAAAACAGGCTGTACCCAAATGGAATCATCAGCAGGTTCTAGTTGCTTCAAATTTTCTCCATTAATGGCAGTATTTTCAAGGTTATTGGTGGGAGAAAACTTCAGAAAAAAAACCCAAACCTCTTTATAGTTCCTCAGACCCATTGAAAACCCTTAATTGATTGATTGATTGTTTGGTGTTTTACGCCGCGCTCAAGATTATTTCACTTATATGGCGGCGTTGCCAGTTTTATTGTGGGAGGAAACCCACGACCTTCTGCTGGTAACTGTGAAAAAAACCCTTAATACCTGAGGTACAACAAGTGTTAGAACTGTGAACTCATGACATTATTGTCACACTATTTCCAGCTCCCATCCTGTGACATTATATCAAATATCAGAACTACTAAAGTTCATATTATATAAATAAAAAAGTATTCGAAAATAACACAACTAAATTCTTTAAAAAAAATAAAATATTTAAATTTACAAAATCATATTTACATCTGAAACTTTGTTAGTCATAAATAATACATAGTTTATTTTTACAAATACAACAAAATTGTTTATTGCTTTAAATAAAAACTGTGCTTTTTATCATATAAAATTCTTGTGGTTTATTATGAGGGTGGATGAACTTATTATAACCACTTTTATCTATTATAAAGTCTCTTGACATACAGCAACAGCCAAAATTCTGAAATAACATTTACCCAACAACCATCTGATTGAGTAAAGACAGATATCAATAATATCACATGAGTTTTAACAAATAAAGTAGTCCGGGTTTCTGACTCCAAAATTACTATTTTTATACTGACGGACGTATTTTGGAGTCAGGGTTCACTGCAACCAAAAAGCCGGAGTTGACTGCAGTCCGATTCAAACAGAGAAATAACAATATAACCTACTCAAATCGTGTCTAAACGGTCATAATCACGGCCATGGATAATTTCGCTACCTACCAGTGCCTGATATGGGCAAGCAGGATCGGTCAGTAAACATTATTCTTCCCCTGAATTCACTTTTGCCTTCTCCAGTCTCAAACTGTCCGCCATTGATGACGTAACACTGTTTAGCGGTTTTTCAGTTTTTAAACGTTAAATTCACTTGACAAAAGGCTAAATTATTAATGAATGTCGTACTGATTTGAGTTATTTATTTTGTTATTTACTATCTAAATCTGACCGCAAACTGCCTGATCAGAAGCGTGCAATCTACTCCGACTTTTTGATTGCAATGAGCCCTGACTCCAAAATACGACCGTCAGTACAAAAATAGCCATTTTAGAGTCAGAAACCCGGACTACAAATAAAGATAATAATAAATACCAGATCTCAAGTTCTCAACAGATTTAAACAACACAAAACATACATGTATAAAGAAACGGTCATGTTTTTGCCCCTTTTAGTCGAATAATTTCTTGATCTTTTTCTTGAAGAAGTAATCTTAAACGTACCAGCTCAACCTCTTGGTCATTCACTGTCCTTCGTAAATCTTGGATCAACTGAAATTGAAATGTTTAAACTGATTGATTGATTGATTGATGTTTTTCACTTACATGGTACCGTTGCCAGGTTTATCGGGGGAGGAAACCCCTGACCTTCGTTGATTACCTGGTTACTCCTCCAAACACGACAATCAAGAGAAAAATCCACTCAGAAATTTTGAAATTTTTATTTGATCTGAGTTGGATTCAAACCTGCATCACATGGATGGAAAGCCTGTGTTGGACTGAGCGACAATCACTCTAAGGGACTGAGCCACTAAGGCCACAGAAATGTACATACAGATATTTATTCCGAAGCAAAACCAGCAAGGTGTAAAACAAAAGCCATTGTTTTGGGGATTTCAAAAATAGTTATGAAAGGGTTGAAATTAAATTTAACAAGCATTCTGAGAGTATTGCATACCAATACATAGTCCCCTGTTGTTCAGGGAGATCCCTGAAATCCTTAAACTCCTCATAAGAAGTTCTAAATTGTTAATTGATCAGTAAAATACCAAGAAATAAATGACGAGAGACATATAAAACCTAAACTTGGCCTATATGCCAACATGGTGTACTCGCATGTATACCAAACATCAGCTAAATGTCAAACAAACATTTCGTAAAGTCAGGAAAACTGTCTTTATAAGAAATTTCTAAAGCCCGAGTTCGATAACTTCTGTAAAAAGGTGCGAAGCAGAACAAACGTAAACTTGATCTGTAACCAACCATGTTGTACTCACATACTAACAACAATTTGAACCGGTGTGAACATCTAGCACAAAAGTCAGAAAAACTGTATAAAATGTTTAAGTCCAAGGGTGATAGCTGCGCAAAAAATGTGTGAGACTGAATAAAACTTAAACTTGATCTGTAACCTACCATGGTGGAACCAAATACAAAACAAAAGAATTGAGTAGCTTTGTAAAGCATCCAGGAAAAAGTCTGGAAAACTGTTATTTTTGTGATATTTCTTAAGTCCAAGGGCGATAACTTCAGTAAAAATGCACGGAGCGGAACAAAACATAAACTTGATCTGTAACCCACTATGGTGGACCCACACACAAAGAAATCAATTAAATATCTGAAAGCATATAGAAAAAAAGTCCGGAAAGTCCAAGGGCGATGGTAAAAATGCCTTGGAGCGAAACAAACATAAGGTGGACCCACATACAAACAAGAGTTTTAGTAAACTCAACATACGCCCGCCGTGGCAAAGTCGAACCGCTACGATTAACAACTTTACATTTAATATAACATTTGTTTTAATTTCATCAATTCGAATTTCTTGGGCAAGTTAGAAGTTTTTCTTTTCTGAATTTGATGAAGCTGCAACTAAATACAAGTACCTTATAGTACACATATATTATCTGTTCAGGTAATTTCAATCACATTTTAATAGCAACAAGAGTTTTAGTAAACTCAACATACGCCCGCCGTGGCAAAGTCGAACCGCTACGATTAACAACTTTACATTTAATATAACATTTGTTTTAATTTCATCAATTGAAATTTCTTGTTCACATTAGAAGTTTTTCTTTTCTGAATTTGATAAAAGTGCAACTAAATACCAATACGTTTATAGTACACATATGTAAATTCAATTACATTTTAATTGCAAAAACTGAAATATTGTGGCTGTTTTGGCATTGCTATTATGTTCCATAATTGGGAAGGAGCAATCTATGCAATAGCTTAAAGTTCTTTTAACAGTTTTGACTTGAACACTGTTCTATTGGACTTGGCTGTAATAGTTTTAGTACAAAGCAAACAAACTTCAGGCTGACCACTGATACAATGGTGTGTAAATATACAAACCTTGTGAGTCAACTTCAGGGATGTCCCCTTATCTCTATTTAAACAGCCACTCTGATAAATACCAGATGGGCAATAAAGCTGTGAAAAATTTTCTTTTTTTGTTATTGTAGTGCACATTAAACTATCCAAGAAAACAGTCTCAGAATGTATAAATTAACTGGCTTCCAGTATTGCTCTGGACCAAGTGTACTAAAAAAAGCATTGATATATATCAATGTATATATATTAAACATCAGGTACACATTTCTGATAAAAAAAAAACTCTTGAAAACACAAAAAAAATATGTGGACCCAAATCGTATTTGGTATGCGACACATCATCTACCTACATGTATAAGGTATATATACTCTAAAAGAATTGTAAAGATTATATCAAAACGAAAGAAGTTCTGGAGCCGAAAGGGAATATTACATAATCCAATATGGCTGCCATATTATGCAACAGGTGATGTCAGAATTGGTATGTGAAACACCGTCTGCCCATAAGGTATATACTCTGAAAAAAATGGTGAAGATCGGATCAAAACTTTAGAAGTTATGTAGCGGAAAGGAATATTACATAATCCTATATGGTTGCCATATTATGCAACGGGTGAAGTCAGAAATGGTACATGACACAACGTCTGCCCACAAGGTATATACTCTGAAAAAATTGTCAAGGTCGGATCAAAACTCTTCAAGTTATGGAGCGAAAGGGATTGAAGATATAGACTAAGACAGAATATTATATAATCCAATGTAGAAGCCATATTATGCAATGGACAATGTTCTTAATGGTTCATGACACACCTTCTACCCCTAAACTATATGTTGTAAAAAAAATTATAAAGATCGGATCAAATCTCTTCAAGTTATAGAGCGGAAGGGAACGAAGATATAGACTAAGACAGAGTATTACATAATCCAATGTAGAAGCCATATTATGCAATGGACAATGTTCTTAATGGTTCATGACACACCTTCTACCCCTAAAGTATATGTTGTAAAAAAAATTGTACAGATCGGATCAAAACTCTTCAAGTTATGGAGCGGAAGGGAACGAAGATATAGATTAAGACAGAATACTACATAATCCAATGTAGAAGCCACATTATGCAATCGCCGATGTCATAAATCGTTCATGACACACCTTCTACCCACAAGGTATATGTTGTGAAAGAATTGTAAAGATTAGATCAAAACTCTTCAAGTTATGGAGCGGAAGGGAATCCGGGATGGACGGACGGCGCTGGTGATACCATAATACGACCGACTTTTTTTAAGTCGGGCGTATAAAAACGGAAATATTGTGGCTGTTTTGACATTGCTGTTATGTTCCATAATTGGGAAGGAGCAATAGCTTACAATTCTTGAATTTTAACAGTTTTGACTGGGACAGTGTTCTATTGGACATGGCTGTAATAGTTTTATGACAAAGCAAACAAACTTCAGGCTGACCACTGATACAATGGTGTGTAAATATACAAACCTAGGGTGCCCACTTCAGGGGATGTCATTGTCCCCTTATCTCTATTTAAACAGCCACTCTGATAAATACCATATGGGTAATAAAGTGGGAAAATGGTATTTTTTGTTATTATAGTGCACATTAAACTATCCAAGAAAACAGTCTCAGAATGTATAAATTAACTGGCTTCCAGTATTACTCTGGACTAAGTGTACTAAAAAAAGCATTGATATATATTAATATATATATATTAAACATCAGGTACACATTTCTGATAAAAAAAGCTCTTGAAAACAGACAAAAAATATGTGTACCTAAATCAAGTTTGGTATGCGACACATCATCTACCTATAAGGTATATATACTCTTAAAGAATTGGAGAGATTATATTAAAACGAAAGAAGTTCTGGAGCCGAAAGGGAATATTACATAATCCAATAGAGCTGCCATATTATGCAACAGGTGATGTCAGAAACGGCACATGAAACACCGTCTGCCCATAAGGTATGTACTCTGAAAGCATCGTCAAGATCGGATCAAAACTCTTCAAGTTATGGAGCGAAAGGGAACGAAGATATAGACTAAGACATAATCCAATGTAGAAGTCATATTATGTAATCGGCAATGTCCCAAATGGTTCATGAAACACCTTCTACCCCTAAACTATATGTTGTAAAAAAAATTGTAAAGATCGGATCAAAACTCTTCAAGTTATGGAACGGAAGGGAAGGAAGATATAGACTAAGACAGAATACTACATAATCCAATGTAGAAGCCATATTATGCAATGGACAATGTTCTTAATGGTTCATGACACACCTTCTACCCACAAGGTATATGTTGTGAAAGAATTGTAAAGATTAGATCAAAACTCTTCAAGTTATGGAGCGGAAGGGAATCCGGGACGGCTGGACGGCTGGACGGCCGGACGGACGGCCGGACGGACGGACGGCGCTGGTGATACCATAATACGACCGACTTTTTTTAAGTCGGGCGTATAAAAATCAATTGAATACCTGAAAGCATATAGAAAAAAAGTCCGGAAAACTGTTACTTTTGTGATATTTCTAAAGTCCAAGGGCGATAACTTCGGCAAAAATGCACGGAGCGGAACAAAACGTTAACTTGATATGTAACCCACAAGGTGGAGCCACATACACAAAATCAATGGAGTATCAGAAAGCATATAGAAAAAAAGTCCAGAAAACTGACTTGCCGGCCGGACTGACGGACAGACGGAGCGCAAACCTATAGTCCCTTCGGCTTCGTCGGTAAGGGACTAAAAATTCTTCAAGAATAAATACCTGTGTTTTTGACTTGAACATTTCGCTAGCAAGGAGATCTTGAGCTGAAGGTCGAAGGGCAGGGTCGAAGCTCGTCAACGCATCGATAGTCTGGGCCTAGTAGAAACAATTATAAAGAAAGCAATCATTGTTTATAGCTTCTATTTCAAGACAATTCATTCATGGATAGTGCATTTCACATATATGGCAGTGTATTTACATAAAAAAAGAATGCAACTAAAATCGCACCTGGTCACACCCATTTAGACCCTGCCCTACAGTTTCTGATTGCACTTCAGAGCCCGCTGTAAATTTAGCAGATTGCGGCCCCAGTAACACTAGCCCAAGCCATGAGGGAAATATCAGGCTTCATTGTTTGTTCCAAAAAGAAGTCCTTAAATGATATGTAACATTGTTGTTTTGTTAGACATTTTAGACATAAATCCAACATCAATTTAAGATTTGTTTCAGATCATAGTAAATCTGACAAAATTCCCCAGTAATTCTTTGAGAGGAGTGTTTGACAACAAGTACCTGTTGTGGCCACTTAATTTTGAAATCCTGTGGTAAATCGGAGTCCCGGAGTACTTTGAGTTTTTCATGTCGCTCCATCTCCGTTTGAAACTCCTCAAACATCTCGTATAAAATCACTCCTAAACTGTACATATCACACTGAAAATAACAAGTATTTAGTTTGATTGGTTGATTGCTTTTGAAGCAGAATTACTCTCATTACACTAACACTTATATGGCGGTGTTGCCAGTTTTATTGTGGGAGGAAACCGGGCTCTATGCCAGAAGGAAACCCACGACCTTCCGTTGGTAACTGGCAACCATCCCACATAGGTCGTTCGAGTGAAAACCCAGTGAGAAAATTTTCCAATTTTTTTTGGACTGAGTGCGACTTGAACTAGCGACCCATTGGTCGAAGGCTGTTTGGAGGTTGTTTGGATCCAACGCTCTACCTACTGAGCCACGGAGGCCCCCGCAATTCCATGACATTATCCCCCAGTGACATTTTCCCCTGATTGAGGCTCCACTGTTTATTGGACGCGCTGTTTTGCAGAAAGTAAAAAGTAACTCAGGATGTCATATTGTCCGAGTACACACGTTAAGTTAGTGGGGGAAAATGTCGCCGGGGGGAAACAGCAGTAACATTTTTCTCAATTGATTCTTTATTTATAGTGATTCTTTATAGTGAATTTTTTTCTTCAGGTATGTTCACCAGTGAGACTTCTATGTGGATCAAAGCTAACAAAAAGTCTCAAAAACAACACAATGTTTTCTACCGGATTGAAAAATAATACACAACTACAAGGAATGGAAGCCAACCTTGTTAAACTTCAAAATGATAAATGTTCTCTTGATTTCAACACAACCTGTTTACTTGTTTGATCGCTCAAGTGTACGGAGTCACGACCAATGAACAATATGAGTGGAATGGAGGTCACATGGTATATGATGTGCATCGAATGCCGCCATTACTAGGAGATGATGCAATAGCAATCCAGATATTTTTGCACGCGCACTTCAACTATCAATGGCGGCACAGTTTACAAAGTCAGATCCAAACCAGCCAATGAGATGCGTCCATTCCACGCATATAGTTCATTGGTCACGACCATCTTATGATATATTTATTTTTCAAGTAAGAGAATTCTTTTTTTTTCTTTTCATCCTTTACCCATATGTGATATTGTGGCCTCATTTATGTAATAAATTATATTATAAGCATTTTCATCGCTAAAATCACTCTGTATATCTGAGCTAGAAATGCAATACTTTCTTCGCGGACAGCCTAACATGTAATTCCAGAACGCCACAGCTCAGCTAATTTTTTCTAGCACAAGTTGGCGTGTAGATTTCGAAGATCGCTGTAGGCTTGCGTTTATGTTATGTTGCACAGGGGATTTTTCTGGTCATCCTCTGCTAGTATGAAATGTTATTTAAAGGTAATTGAAGGCATTTGGGAAACCCTTTTAATTAAGTTTTAATTAGGTTGTTTTTTTTTAAACCAGCTGATATTTTCAGTATATATTTATGAGTAGATACATGTATGTTTTGATAGTATAATAACTAGTCCATTGATATTTGATGATGAAGGAGAGAATGTGTCTATTAAAGGCACACTTGCCGTGAAAATCAGGAATATTGTTTACATTAAAAAAGAAAGACCGTATTCTGTATTTTTCCCAGACAATATAAGTTAGGAACTTTCTATTTTTACCAAAATTTAAAAGTTTGGACGTCACTTTGTATTTTTAATTTGAATTTGAAAATTTGAATTGTTACGTACCCGGAACGTAAACAAACCGATCTGCCCCCTATTGGCGATTTTATGTTTCAGTCGAGTGAGTGAACTAACAGCACAGTGTAATTTTATGTAGGCCTATTTATCTGAGAAATACAGACTGACGATCGGTTAACAGCGACTGGAAAAGCCTGTAGATAATTGTTTGAGTGTAAAACACAGATACAAAGGCCTGAAAGGAGGGTAATCCAACACGAAAGTTGACCGACACTGATCGTTGTTGTTGTAATCAGACTTTGATTCTTCGTTTGTTTTTCGCCCCATTTTTACAGTCTAAAGCTAACTAGACATGTTTTATGTGTCTTATGTTTAAGTTTAGTTGTATTAGTCGTAGTAAGCTCATGTAAATTGGGTTTCTTAGCAAATTTAAACAGGCTACGGCGGCAAGTGTGCCTTTAATATTTAGGGGTACCTACTCGGACATTCTGTCTCCTTCTTACCTTGTTATCATAGAGGGAGCCACTAAGCTGTTCAGGGGCAGCATATGTTGACGTTCCCACCCCTAAAGTAGGGTCCTCGAAGAACTTGTATGCTGGCGACGCGAAACAGAACAAGATTTATGATAAACCTGTGTGTCAATATATCACTAAACAAATATCTTCATTATCTCCAACAAGGTGGTTAGAGGGCTTGTTACTGTGGAATTGATTGATTGATGTTTTACGCTTCACTCAAGATTATTTCACTCGGAGGCCAATTACATCAATCAGAAAGTTGACAGATTGGTTAATTTGACTACATTGATCATCATTGATTTATTGGTGTTTTAAGGCTGAGGATTATTTTGCTTCTTTTGAGCCGAATGTTTTTTCTCATTCATTGTCTCATTCATATCTTTGGGTATAATTATAGTTTCTATTTATACTATTGGTGAAAACCATTAAGCTATTTCTTAGTTATTTCATTTCAACAAAACCTGTCCTGTAAATGGCATCAACTGTCAAATACGAGTTAATTGTCATGCATACTGAATTTTGGGTTATAGGAATACTGAGAAATAGTGAAAACAAGCCAAGAGTTATGTAAGTGGAATGATGAAGTATTATAAATTTTGTCACATGACCATCTCCTCTACCATTACAAAATCAGCTAGCACTTCAAGTATGCACACCGAGGAGGAGAAAATCATATGACCAGTCCAATAGAAAAACTGTAGTTCAAGAAGAATATGGGAGAGCCTGGGGGTCCAAAATTAAAGTGGCATGAGCTGCTAAAATTCACACTTTGTTCATAATTTCTGATCGCCATCGAAAATAAATGATTGGCGTTGGAATGAGGAAAATCCATACAGTATGTGGCCTATACAAACCGGAATACTGTTTGAAAAGTAAACAAAATTTAAATAACCGGGACGACCATTCATTCATTCTTAGCCCAAGTTAGTTCAAAACCATACTTTATCGTACATTCTCGTGGCAAGAAGCACTACAAAGCTTCTGAATTATACGAATAATAGCCGATAATTTCAACATTCTGTTTCAACGTCAAAATATCAACATTTTTGACAGCTCATGCCACTTTAAGAATTGTAAATTTTTGTACAGATTTTCAGTCTACCACCTGACAGGTATGCAGAATGGTTGCCGAACAGTAGAAAATTGGGAGTCTTCAAGAACATAACCTGGAACCTGTTTCATTAAAAGATTTAGCTTTTAACTTTTTATGTATCAGTCATACTAGCGTACCTCTACATAATGGGTCAAAATTTGAAATTGTTGAAAATTACAGGAACATGTACCAAAAATATCAAAAGAGTTTTACCTTTTAAATTAGCCGGTGGAGACAATATGGTTTCTGTCATATCCCCCGCCAAGCTTTCTCTTGCTAAGCCAAAGTCCCCAATTTTCACATGTAAGCTGGATCCATTCAAAAAGATGTTACGGGGCTGGAGAGAGAATACCATTGATTTTATAGGACATAAACCAGAGATTTCTTTTGAGGAATCCAGCAATGATTAAAAATGGATTTTTGTAATAAAAAAGGATCTGCCAAACCAGAACTTGTAAAACTGAAAAATTGAAAGATAATTCTCATTTTCCCCTTAGATATAATACCTATCTTTACAAACACATGCCTGATGTTGGTTGGTTGATTGGGGCTTAACGTCGCACTCAACAGCTAAGGTTATATGGCGACCAAAGTACCAATCGAGCAAAAGATCACCCCCACCCTTCTCACCCACCCAGATTTAAATTTTGACAATTGACATCAAGGAACATAGAATGTCAGGAAGGCTAATGTATGTGGCATACTTAATGTTCCTCCTTGCTGGGTCAGCATACATGGCTAAAGCAGAGTCACAATGCTCCAGCTCGAGGGTTTTGACATCAGGAAAGCATTATCAAAATTATTAAGACAAACATCTTGTCATCACTCATTATGATATTACAGGTAGAGTAACGGCCAATGCTCAATCCAGCTTCTTTATACAGATCATTGATTAAATATGGAATTTTAACCTTTAGGTGACCTTGCCCCTATGACTGACCTTGAGATCTCTATGGATGACACCTTGTGAATGGATATATTCAACTCCGGACACCAACTGTTGGAAGATTTGCAGGTTCTCTTGGACATTGATTACAGAACCTGTAAAATATACACAATTAAGAAACAGTTTCATCAACAACCATAAGTGAGGAACATTTCCTCAATAAACAATATTTAGTCAAATGTTCTATTGAGTTTAACTTTACTTTTACACATATTTTGCATGATGCAGAACAAATTTTAGGGTTGAGATAAAGGGGAGAGGGGGCCTGTTTAGCTTTTATCATTTCTTTATCGTCATATACAATTTTGCAATGTTCATTATTTCCCTATACATGGCGGCGTTGCCAGTTTTATTGTGGGAGGAAACCGGGCTCTATGTCCGGAGGAAACCCACAACCTTCTGCTGGTAACTGGCAACCATCCCACATAGGTGGTCCGAGTGAAAAAACAGTCATAAAATTTTCCAATGTTTTTTTTTTGGACTGAGTGGGATTCGAATCCGCAACCCATTGGTGGAAGGCTGTTCGGATTGAGCGTCCAACGCTCTACCTACTGAGCCACGGAGGCCCCTATATTCCTTTTTGAAAAGGTCTGTAAACTGACCAGAAGGATGTTTGGGAGACTGATTTCTATCTGCCAACCATTCCTGAAGTGTATGACTACAAAGTTCCATCTGAATAAATAATGTAACAGTCATCTGAAAAACAGGCGAAAATGAGAAACTGTTAAATAAAATAAAAAACCGACTGCACATACAAAGACAAGTGAAGTCTTACTAGAGAGTAGTTTAAGTAAAACAATGATACTGAAGATGCTGTAAAGCAAAGCTATCTTTTAGTGACATGAGAACCAGCCAAAAAAATAAAATTTTAATCTAAAAGAAAAACACATATCCTTTCAAATTCAATTCTTAAGAAATCTTGGAAAATTAACCCTTAAAATTAAAACGTGCAATGTTTTAGGATACACCTTTTTTTAATACGCTTACCCAAATTAGGATCATTTTGTCTGCTGAACCTATTAGGCATTGGTTTTTGGCATTTACCCAATATAAAAATAAAATGATCACTTCAAATCAAAGGAAGGCAGTGGCCTTCTCCGTTAATGATCCTGACTGCATTATAGTGCAAAGTGAAAGATTTTAAATAGGTTAAGAGTAGGGGGCAGGGGGTTTGGGGGCTTGGTGACTCTTAATCCACCCCAGTCAATCATAAGATACCAAATCCCAGTGCAAAGAAAATATAAGTGAAGTAATATTGAGCGTCACATAAAACATCAGTCAAACGAAGGGTGTGAAAACAAACAAATATAATCAATTTCTATTTTCCATGAAGTTAATTTTAGAAGACTGTATTTGACTCTGACCTCGATGAGGAAATTTTCATCTGTGTATTCAGATGAGTTTAAATCTCCCAGGACAACTGGATCATAACTAATACTGCGTTTCCAAATAACATGGTTGGTTTTTGGTACAATACTCCGGTATTTATCTGAACTTCTAGCTTCTTCCATTGAATGTCTTTGTAAATGAGCTACAGGTTGATTGTCACTGACTGACAGATCAAACACATGTGAAGGGTCTTTATCCTCATCCAAAATTGAAATATCACTGGTAGAGTTATCTCCCTTTTGGTCTTTATCCTCATCCATAATTGAAATATCACTGGTAGAGTTATCTCCCTTCTTAACATCCAAAATTGAAATATCACTGCTAGAGTTATCTCCCTTTTTGAACTCTTTCTTGTGTAAAGATTCCACCTCAGACACAGAATTATGGGAGGTTGTAAATGAATCAATGTCATTGTTTGGAAATGCTAAGCAATTATTTTTGGATAAATGGTCATTTTTTGAAACACAATTTGAAATCTTTAAACTGTCTTCCGTACAAAGGAACTGCACATCATCTTGGGGACCAAAACCATAACTGTTAACTTGAAACTCAACCACTTCATGTTTATCATCTTCTTCAAAAACAATCTCACTATCATCAATGTTTGAAATACCGGACCTAAAATAAATATAGTAAAATCTCAATAAAGATCATTTCATGTACCAATTGTCTTATACAGTTTGTTGTAACTTAAAGTGGCATGAGCTGCCGAAATTCAAACTTTTTTCATAATTTTGGATCGTCACGACAGTAAGAGGCGTTGAAGGCCATCAAAAAACTAAATGATTGGCATTGGAATAGGGGAATTCAAGAGGTCTACGACCTATACGAACCGAAGTAGTGTCAGAAAAGTAAACAAAATCTAAATATCGGGACGACCATTCATTCATTTTAAGCCAAAGTTGGTTCCAAACAATACTTTATCGTTCATTCTCGAGACTAGAAGCACTAGGTAATGCTGAATTGTACGTCTTGAGAAAAATAGCCAATAATTTCAACTTTCTGTTTTAACGTTAAAATCTCAGTATTTTGGCAGCTCATGCCACTTTAACTGTATGCAATTTATTCAACTTTAACTCATGCCAAAAACACATAAGAGCAACTTGAACTGTGTTGTTGGAGTCCATTTTATCAACTTTCCAGAACAGCCGTTTTCATTATCAAAAATTACACAGATACCATATAATGTACCTGCTACACACAACTAAATTTTATTTTATAGCCCTTTTATATACAGAATTATACCATTTGTGTTTCAGTATAATAAGGCCAGCATGAATATAGATCACATTATAGTAGAAGAATACCCACTACTTCAAAGTCATTACTTCTAAAAAGAACAAGAGTTTGAAAGATCTACTAGCCAGGGCTAAACTCCCCTGTCTGTTTTCCACCCAGCTATTTCTGATGGAACCATAATTTTATTTTCTCTTTTCAAATGATAATATTTGGTTTAATCTCAGATTAACGATATTCTCGCCATAGCGGGAGATTAGTACAACCATGTCAATATATTACAAAGTGTTCCAGAAAATTCTACTGACTAAAGCTAAACTCCTGACAGTCTTCAACCAAATTACATATCATGGGTTTTGGCTTATTACAACAATGATTAGGTATAAAAGTCCAAATGACAAAGCCCCCTATTTTAACAATTAGAAACTTGTCTCCATATAGGCCGGTGGCTGTAACTTGAAAAGTCGCTATAAATAGGGTTCCGTAGCCGATCTCTGGAATATACTTTTTGTATGTTTTCTTATATTCCTTAGGACATACTTTAGCACCAAAAAAAGTTCGTCCATTCCAAACCCCGGCGTTTTCGCAAAAAAGCCATGTCAAAGGAACACTTTTTTGCATATACAGTGACCATAGGCAAAATGAGTGCTCTCCCCTTACCTCTATCTAAAACATATAGACACAGACATCAACATTCCCGAAATATGGTTATTAAATCTGTTAAAATATGACTTACCTAACTTTGATATATGTTATGAAAGGGTTCTATTAAGCGGACTACAGCAGCATCAAAGTTTTCGCACCTCGTTGATTCTTTTCTTTTTGACGGAAAACGGAAGTGTCTCGCAACACACACATGGGCCCAGTTTTTACGTAACTGTCATGACAACCCATATTGTAGAGATACGGTCTACGAAAGTTACGCAAAAAAATACATCTACTCCGTTTTGTGAAATAGGCCACTGGCTATTACTTTTTCCACCAATACTACGTTTTTTTGGTCGTTTCCATAGACATATGATTAAAGGTAGACACTATTTGCATCCCTCTGCCGTATATGAGAGAAATGTCAAAATAAACAGATTTGTATGAGGATCAACATGTGTATGCAATCTATTAACACTATACATTTTTAACTCTATATTTTCATCCGATTTTTCCCCGCTGCTTCACGTAACAAACCTGCAAAATATATATAGTAGGGCAATTAAACCATTTAAAGAGCTTCTTCCACACCCAGCAACCCATACAAACCATTTGCGCTGTAAGGAATATACTTTTTGATTGGTTGTTTAACACCGTATTCAAGTTTATTTTTTATTTATAGGCCTATAGTGGCATTGGCAGGATTATTACCAGAAGAAACTCAATGTCAGATGACACCCCAAGGTTCTTTCTGTTGGTTTCTGGCTACCGTTCAACTTGTCAACAAATTTGGTGTCTAAATCGAGAAAAGAATTTCCGTCCTCACAGGTATTGGGATGGATGGATTGACGTTTTACACTTCACTCAATTTTTTTTCGCATGTATGATGGTGTTGCCAGGATTATAGGAGGACACTCAGAGAAACCAGGCTTAATCTATATCCCTCCCCCAAGAAAACCCTGACCTTTGCTGGTTCCTGGCGACCATTCCACTTACATCGTTCATGGCCCCCTGAGTGATCGATAATTTACCTCACACATTTAGTGTCTCAGTAAATTCCGGATTATTTAAGAAAGACATCTACTTAGTACATAGCAAATCCACACTAAATCGAATTATTGTATTAAACATAGGGAGTATTAACAAATATTTAATACCCACCCCCCCCCCCCCCCCCCCCACCACCCACTTTCAAGTTTAACGTTATAATTTAAACTAGGGCACCATACTACACTACATAACTAGGCTTACACAGAAAATTGCTATAATAGAAAATACAAACCCCTGTCTTCGGTCCCAACTAGAAGAAGTTTATCTCTAACTATTTTGTGGTGAAGTGTAATCTTTTTCTCTACACCTGTCTTGCATATAATGCATAGCATTGGCAGCACTACCAATTGATTGATTGATGTTTTACGCCGCACTCAAGATTATTTCTCTTATATATGGCGGTGTTGCCAGATTTAGTGGGAGAGGAAACCGGGCTCATTGTCCGGAGGAAAACCCAGGACTTTCGGCGAGTACTTGGCAACTCTTCCACATACGGCGATCGAGTGAAAAATCCACTCAGAAATTTTTAAATATGTATTTGGTCTGAGTGGGATTCGAGCCCGCGTCGCATCGATGGAAGGTTTGTGTGGGACTGAGGGACGATCCCTAACCCACTGGACCACCGAGGTCCCGGCAGCACTGCCGAAGACCGTGTATCAGTTCGACTGCTTTTTCTCGATCTTAACTTTTTCGGTGTTGGGGCTTAAATAGGAGCTTCAGACTTTTTTTTTGGCAGCCTACATTCGTTAATTGTTTGTGAAATGCTTATAACAGGATCGATGATACCCAATATTTGTTAAATATGTCATTTTTCTCTCTGACCGCAATGAATTCGTCTGTGTCTAAAAGTACCCATTTTGATTTGATTTGATTTATTCACCGGATAAAATATTACAATTGTTATATTCATTTATATTTGTGGTCTGGCGGGAATAAAACCCCACGGGACTTATTGTATCCTGTTTAAATTGAAGTCTATCGTACATCTTTTGACACTGCTCCATCTAGTTCTAGTGAAAGGCAATTCAACTTCATTTTCCCTGCTTTGTGTGTGTATTGTACAGGAATAAGTACTTGATTTTCCATCCGTTCGCTCTACCATCTTGCTGTCATTCTGTATGTTTACAAACTATTGTTTATATCGGAAATAGAATTTCAGCGATCTGATTGGCTTGTTCAAAAATTATACTGCCAGAAACGAGTAAGTAGGTCACAAAGGTTAAACATAGATTAGAAACATAAATCGATATTCAGTTGAAGATATCTTATAAACGTCGGGGTTCTGTATGGACGAACTTTTTTTATATATTCTTTAGTTAATCATTACTATTTAAAAACTATCGGAACGTATATTCTTGAGATCGGCTACGGACTGATCGAATTGAAGCTTCGGCCACCAGCCTAATAGTTTGTGGTCGTGTGTTTCTGTGTTTATAATTATATACAGAAAAATAAGCAGCAATTGCATATCATAGAACAAGAAAGATTAGCACAAATTAGGTTACCCAGATACAGTTCAACAAGATTTATACCTTTTTACCGTTAGAGCTGATAATGCTCCCAATACAACTCAAATCTCAAGAGCAGGATAAAACAAAAGTCTTGAGTGCAGCATAAAATATTCCATGGAACAATTTCAAGTGAAACATAAAACATTTAAGTCAAACAATCTCGAGTACAGTATAAGACAATTAAGTCAAACAATGATGCTTGCAGCAAAAAGCATTTAAGCCAATCTTGAGTACAGCAAAAAGCATTTAAGTTAATCTTGAGTGCAGCAAAAAGCATACAAGTCAAACAATCTTGAGTGCAGCAAAAAGCATACAAGTCAAACAATCTTGAGTGCAGCAAAAAGCATGCAAGTCAAACAATCTTGAGTGCAGCAAAAAGCATGCAAGTCAAACAATCTTGAGTGCAGCAAAAAGCATTTAGGTCAAACAATCTTGAGTGCAGCAAAAAGCATTTAAGTCAATCTTGAGTGCAGCAAAAAGCATGCAAGTCAAACAATCTTGAGTGCAGCAAAAAGCATGCAAGTCAAACAATCTTGAGTGCAGCAAAAAGCATTTACGTCAACACTCTTGAGTACAGCATAAAACATTTAAGTCAAACAATCTTGAGTGCAGCAAAAAGCATTGAAGTCAAACAATCTTGAGTGCAGCAAAAAGCATGCAAGTCAAACAATCTTGAGTGCAGCAAAAAGCATGCAAGTCAAACAATCTTGAGTGCAGTGTAAAACATTAAGGATCAATCCACATAAAGACCAAAGGGGTCCAGAAATCTTGAAGGCATGTGTTTTGTCAGGCGCAAACTTTATTCTATGGGCTATTTTGGGTAAGATGAATGCATATCTTCCAGAACAAAAATACATTTCCGTTTGCTTACAGATGATATTATCAAAATAATTATGACATGCCCAGAGATTGTTATTTACCTTAAAATAAGCAATATTTAGAACTTTGTCTTTGTAAAGCATTGCTTATTCGGGGATACATGCAAGAATCCACAATGTTTGAGAAAGTCAAAAGAATCTAGAGACTAGAATACAAATATGTTAAACATACTTAAAATACAGCCTTTCTTCTTTTCTCTAATAAAAATACTCAAGGCTATAATGATAATATACCTTGTACCAGGAGTCGTATGAATGAATAAGGTAATATTGAACAGAAAATCTTACTTAGAATTGTAGCTGGAATTAGATTCCTCACTGTGCACAAGTCTTGGGAGATTACATAAACCTGTGGTAAAAACAAAGACGTAGATAATAATCAGATCATATATACACGTAGGCACGATGATTAAAGAGTAAAGTACTTGCCATAAGGTTATAAACGCTATGCCCCGAGACAGAATCCATATATTATCTCATTCATCATCATATACCCCAATAAGCTTTTGTGTTCCTCAAGCATTCAAAACGAGAACGGCTACCTTTATCAGAGGGAAACTCCCTGCCATCAGGGTCCTGTCTTACAAAGCTGATGTTAGTTTTGCGGACGTAAATCCGTGTTAAAGCTATATGAACTTACACTCTAGTCGCAACTGGTCTATGTTGTAGGCCTATGCGCAACTTTACGCCAGCTTCGTAACACAGGGCCTTGGAGGTACCCAGCAACCCTTTAGCATTGGGCAACCTAGTAAAAACCACATGATTTTATCCCAGGGCAGTACAGAGTCACACATATCACTACATGCATTCAGCAAAACTTACTGTTAAATGTTGGTTTTTCATACTCTAACCAGGCTCCGTTATATCCTATTATGTTAGGGTGCTGGAGACTGGCCAGAGCTTTTACTTCTCTTAATACCTGGGATAAATAACAAATAGGTGAATGACAAGATGATGGGTGAGTTAATAACAGACAGGTGAATGTCTTTTGACAAGGTAATCAAGCTATCAAATAATTATTTTTCTTTTTCGTGCATTCACACTATTAAACAGTTTGGTGGATTGGTGATTCCATTCTGCTAGAGAAGATAATTCATCAGTTGACGGTGGACACAGCTCTTAATTAATTTTTAATTTTTCATCATATGATTGACAATTTGACATATTGCCCAGGTTGAATCCCATAAGTAACGGGTTTATTATGAAATTGAAATCCTTATGTTTTGAAGTTAATATGTTACACTTCTTGATGTATAGAAAAATGAAATCAGTGAAATTGTAAACTTTATGAAGGTTTATTGATTGCGGTTAAAAAATAGGGACAGTATCACCTGATATTTTAATACCCTATCCCCTTTAGCCCAATTTTCCCTTAAGGTTGTACAAGCCCCATGAGGATATAACCATGATTAAGAAAGCCAGGTTGTGAATTTGTAAACGTTATAGATTGCTGTTGAAAGTGGGTACACCACAATTTTCCCATACAGTTGTACAAGCACCAGTTTGTCAGGAAGGCTAATATATTTAGAGGATATAAACTAGCGTGATTAAGAAAGCCAGGTTGTCCCTGGACAGAAGGATCGGTAGTTTCCTTACCTTTAATAATACATTAGGACTAGCATGACGGAACTTTATTTTCTTCACAGCATACTGACGACCATCTAACTTATTACGAGCCTTAAAAATCAAACAATAGAACATATAGTTTTCTTGAGACATTTTGGCTCATAGCTGAGCTTTAGGCCGGTGTTAGCTTTTTCTTCTATAAGTTATAGGCATATTTACCTAAAGCCTTAAATGACTTGTCATTCCAAGGGAATTTCTAAAAACTCACAAAATGAAATTATTAAAAAAAGGAGCAATTTTATTTGGCCAAAAATAAAAATGGCTAGTCGAAGAATTAAACATCTTTATATATATAATTATCAAATCCAGTTATGTTACCCTAAAAACTGAGCCAAATCCTCCCCGTCCTAACTGATCGACTTCTACAAATTCTTGACGATATCGAGACGTATTGGAACTGACAACATCCTCAAACCGTACAAATGGTAGCTCTGGACTCACACTAAACATTACAAACAAAACTCAGAAATTCAAGAATTTATATTGTTCACTAAGTTGTTTATATGAGAAACAGCTTAAAAGATAAAATTTTCCTGGTAAAGGAAATTTACTATTGTATCCTGTATCAAATTACAATAAATATATTCCTAGAACTTATTCTTAGTACTGTATTTCTCAAGAAAGAGCAAATTAGAAACCTTTCACCCCTATGAGCGTCGACAACGTATATCAAAACAGTGTTCATAATATATTAAAACAATGTTTTGAACTTAGGCCCAAAATGAATGGATGTTCCTATAGGTTATTTAAATTGGCTTGCTTCTAACACAATATTTTGTGCATAGGCCTACATATCACAGACAATATAGATTTCCATTATTCCCACGTTAATCATTTAATTTCTCTTTGAACTTCAAACCCTGCTATGGTCTTCATGATCAGAAATGATAAAAAAAAAGTGTGACTTTTAGCAGCTCATGTCACGATAGACCATTTGCCAGTTTTTCACTCAACAGTGATATGACAATGAAATGAAATTACTATGGATTAGTAGATTAGATTTCAATTTACTTGAAAACGATGTTAGGATAAACATCGAAACGTCGTAACTAAATTTGTTCAAGGAGTTGTTTATCCATAGTAATTTCATTTCATTATCCTTTCAACTTCTATATGCCTCTTAAACAAGTTAATGATATGACAACGAGACACCACTCCAGCTTCCGTTTAGATTTCAGCCATATTCATTTGGAATATATCATGCAATATCTTTTGGCATTGTCACTATATCGGTTTTATTGTAAAAATGAATTTAGGTTAAAAACATACTGATGGTTTGTTCGGTCTATCACATACATGTAGGGTGTAATTGATGTCGTTTGCAAGTTATTGGCAAATCTCCTATTTAGCACCAACAATACAGTGATTCGATGGATTTTGGAAAGTGAAATTGATGACTACATCTCACCCGTTGATGAAGGGAGACCACCCTTCGAAGTTATCTGACAGTTTCTTCATAGGAGCAGGTAATGCTGGTCTCAGCATGTGTCGCTGTAAAGAAAATCAAAATGTCAATTGACAATGTTTGCTTAATTCTATCTGTTCCTAATATGTATAAGATATGGAGTAGGTAAATGATACAAACAAACAAGAATAATTAAGACAAAAAGTGAAATTCATCTATGCTCAAGTTAAAATGGATTCCACATTACAAAACAAAATAGCAATACGGTGAATTCTGTCAAATAAAAATAACCCTCTTTATCTTGAAAGCAGTTATATTTTGTTATGGATGAAATTTCACGGACTACCCATTTCGGCAATTTGTAATATGATGATTGGTTCTCTACTAGGCAGAGCGAATCGGAATTGCGAAAAAAAAAAAAATCTATACTTGAGTCCACCCACCATCAATGAATATCTAGGAAGGGAGTCATCAATCAGTGGCTCAAATTGTTCATCATAACTGAACTATACATTCAGGTTATTCAAAATATAACTGACACACCCACCGCGCAGTGGAAAACTGAATCAATTGAACCACCCTTACCTCCCAAACAGGGTTTTCAATCTATTAAAACTCATTTAACATTATAGACAAAGAGATGGCATAATAACCTGGTGGTGAGATGTGTACATGTATCTGGGATGTGACACACGTGAGAGAGAAAGAAGAATCGAATGAGATCATGGATAAATGCGATGTTGGGTGGCAAGTGTTGAGCGGAAAGTGTTGCCACTTGGTTGTGGTTTCTTAAGCATGGTAAAACACTTACATAGGTTAGAATAACGTGTTTACAAATTAAAACTATTACATTCTCAACTCTATAATTGATCAGATAGAAATGAATGACTTCTGGGTGGGCTGCTAAATAAAGGGTCTGTCAAAGAAACCTACGCCACCCACCACAGTGCTACTTTTTCTCCAGATTATTTGTTATAAACAAGGCCAGGAGAAGTGGTGACTTCAGAAACCATAATGAAACTACATGTACCTTATGGACAGTGTCTGAGGCAGCTTGAATCATTTTATGTACATGAAATCTGTACTGGTCTCTCATCCCACTCAGTTCATCCAGGCTAGTCAAAGGGGAGACAACTCTCATAGCCACCAGCTGCTCACTAAGTACTGTGGAGAAGAATGTTTGTTTTTTAAATGTAACCATATATTCACCCTCTGTATTGTGGAGAAGATATCACTTATTATTTTGTGATCATGACTTACGATAATATAAGTCAGGCTTTATACATGAGAGAAATTAATAAAACTTCTCATGATTTTTTCTAGTTACTTAATTCTACTAAAAAACGTCCAATATACAGGCCTTTATCCAAAATTGAATTCTTGTTTTTCTACTAACCATGTTTGCTATTAAATATTTAATAACATAAAAATTTATGATCACTAAAACACACAGGCACAGGGAAAATCTTCTCGTCTAAAATAACCATGGAGACAAGTTTCTAATTGTGTTAAAAAGAGGTATATCATTGAGACCTTTATACCCCATAAATTATTGTAACAAACCAAACCTATGATATTTCATTAGGTTGACGACTGACAGGAGCTTAGCCTTGGTCAGTAGAATTTTCTGGAATCCTTTTGTAACACATTGACAATGGTTACGCATCTTAAGTATGGCAAGAACATCGGTGGACTGAGACTGAACCCCATAATTTTGCTTCCACATATATGTAGCTATGGAAACAGCTTTTTATTAACCAGCTAGTGATATTGATGAAGTATTACATGTATTACATGTATACCCACATTTGAAGAGTTCCCTGGCTGCTGTGTCATCTTTCTCATACATCATACAGAGTTGTTCCAGTACGGAGATCATTAGTAGGTGGTTAGGGACAGTCCTGGGTAACGTCACAGCTTTATCTACTGATACCGAGCTACTGGCTGTATCTACTCCATTCATCTCACTCAAATCGGAATCTACATAAACAGGATAAGTTTAACAATAAGGTGAAGAATTACTTATGGATAACAACTTCTTGGTTTATTGGGTGACGAAAGAAGTGCAGATTGTATTGATTGAATGATAAGTTTGTTCGAATTAATTTACTAAAGAAGTGCAGATTGGTTGAATGATCAAAAAGATGTTTACATAGTCATTAAGATTATTTCACTATTCATGGCAGTGATGCCAGGTCTAGAGGAAAAGTTGGTAGTTGGGCTATCAATGTAGGGTTGAAGCCAAATGGATTAATCGAAGTTCCAGACATTCTGTGGTACATTGTTTACTGTTTGATAGACAGTTTCAGGTTAATGTAAACAGACGTCATACATTGATGTACAAGAGTTACTAGTATTCATCTGTCTGATAAACTGTAAAGAACCGAAGTTCATTTCGACATTATGTAAAAAAGCACAAGACAATGAAATGATCGGCCAAGCTGTAAGCATGCAACGGCTCGCTATGATGCCTCTGTTAGAAACTCAAGCCTGTTCGATGTGTCAACGGAAAGAAGTTTACCAGTGATCATCCCAATACCTTCCCAATATTTGTAAGCCAGTAAAAAGTAGAATTGTTTTTAATCTTTAATTTCTCTCATACGCCCGGAGCCCTTTTAAATGTTTATACTTATAAGAAGTTATGTCAAACACTCACCATCAAATGTACGGATAGGCTTTGGGATCCCTCTGATCTTAAAACCTGCAATGGTTTTTCGAGGTACACTTCCTGTTGCCATGGTTACTGGCTTTATTCTTCCACCATCAGGTTACATGGATGTGATATAATGCTGTAAAAAAATATAAAACAGTATGTTGCATAGCACTATGTAAGGCAAGGGTTCATCCAGAGGGGCGTCCACATGTCTTTTGGACACCTTGTGGTCAAAATTCATCTTATTTGGACATCCAATAATGCAGCAATTTAACATGGTCAAGACTCAAGATACAAACGTACGGTACGCTTTCTGCCATGTTCGGTCTAAAACAACAACAATAGCGATTGCTCGATAGGATTATCGGTCGCTCCATGCAGGAGGTAAGAAACCCAACGAAAAGTCTAAAACTTTAAGAGTGCTTTTCGTAATGTTTTGAGTACTTGAATTACCGTAGGTAATGATGGACACCTAATTCTGAGTACCGGGTATATACATGTAACAATATAACTTACTAAAATAGTATCAAAACGAAGGTTATGAATAATTTAGCTTTCTGTACTTGATCTTAGTTAATTTAACGCTTAAAACCAGCAAGACAGTGTTAAGTCATCAATGGTGGGGATGTTTGAGACTGGAAAAGGCAAAAGTGAATTCAGGGGCCGAAAATTATTTACTGAATGATCGTACTCGTCCTTATCCGTAGCTACATTATTACAATTATGGTTGTTTTGACACGATTTGAGTGGGTAATATTGTTATTTCATTGTCTAAATCGGACCACATACTGTTCCCTAAGAAGCAGGCAGTCTACTTTGGCTTTTTGATTGCAATGAAATGATGAATCTCAACTCCAAAATGCGGCTGTCAGTGTCAGTATGAAAAAATAATCATTTTGGACTAAGAAACTCAACTAGAATGGCACCCAAACTGTTAAACTGTCTAGTTTACTGTTTAGTTTAGCCTTAGGCAACAGTCGTACACGGTATCCCCCTACACTACACTACAGCTGTAGTGTACATGTACTGATGTAGCCTTGTAGGCCTATCTCGTTATTAACATTCGGGTCGGTACCAGATAGACTCCCAATAATTCGATTCGATGAATGTCATTGGAGCACTTGAATCCCAACAATTCTAACTGAACATTTTGCGATCTCTTGTCATTGTGAATATTTTTCTAAACAATTCAGTTTTATTGCTTGACTTAGGAATTTACAAAGTATGGCATAACATAACTTTAACTTAACATAACAAATTAAGAAAGAAAATCATTGGGACGGAATGTTACAATAAACATATTTACAAAACATACAATGTATAAGGTGGAGGTGCTCAGCTGGGAGCTGGTGTTTTCAGTATATAGTTCTGGGGGGCCAGGGATCTTTTAGAATACATATTATGTAGAATAGAGCTTATTTGGGGATAAAGTTGGGGATCAGGGTTGAAAATGGCATTCAGTTTTGTATTAGTTTCTGTAGAATCTGAGGAGAGCAAAGGTATAATTTGCAACAGAGGATCACGTTCTGTCTTAATTGTGGGACATCGGAGCAGAAAAGGACATTCGTCTTCCACCTCAAATAGTGGACACACTGGGCATAAGCGCTTTGGGTGTGGTGTGTTTTTGTAGCGACCTCTTTCTATTTGTAAAATGTGGGTGCTGGTCCTAAGTTTTGAAAGTGTTTGGGCTGCATTCTTGTTTTTTATCGATGTCAGGTAGGGTTGTAATTGGTAGTTTTTGTAAATTTTTTGGAGTAGGGATAGTTTAATGTTATCTGCTAGGTTATTTATGAAAAATGTGCCGTATGATTGTTTCAATGAGGATTGTAGTTGTTTTATGTGAGGATTAATTGGGTTGGGGATGGATGAGATAGTCTGTTTTAGTTTTTTGTAGAAATTTTCGTGTTGTGTTTTCCCAATTGTGTGTTGAATGAAGGTTAGTTAGGTAGTAAGAATATGCGTCTTTAAGTTATGTGTTCTCTGTGTGTTGTAGTCGGTGTCTGTATTTCAGTGAATTTATTAAAATGTCAAATAAAAACGGTTATGACCAAGTTCAGCTGTTCAGCTCTACTTGCAATGTTATTGTTAGTACTACTACTAGTATGTTTGGGTAGATTTAATGTAAATTTGCAGTATTTATTGAGTGCTTGTTCGGATGGTAACTTTTGTATATTTAACCAGTACTCGTTTTCTTGTTTGTTTAAGAGTTTTTCGTCTAAACCCCAGATTTCGCTGTTATAGAGGAGCTGAATTGAGCATTATATTGACAATAGGTTCTTATCACTAACAAGTGTAACAACAACAACACAACACAAAACAACATACTACATAGCATTTGCATCTTACCAAATGCGCTTTCCAAACTGTAACAGGCACTGAGAGAGAAAACTGACGATGTAATCACATTGCCCTTCACCAGTTCAGGAATGTTTCTAACTGTGTCAGTTGATTTATTTAAGGTTCTTGAACTTTAAGGTTGCATCACAATCGCTTTTAAAATGCATGCTGTGTTGTGTTGTCAGCGCAGCGAAGGGCAGCTGTCGAATATAACGGAAACCTCCACATCGTGGAGAGTGAACATCTAGAGAAAAGTCGAGAATCACAAGTACCATGAACTGACCTATAGAAAATATGTAGGTCAGTGGGACCATACCAAAAATCATATTATTGATGTAATTTCAAATTGATAATTATAATGAAAAGATATAACAAAATCTACGCAAACGATAAGGATAAAGAACAATCAAGTTATATATAGATCTTAATTTTGATTTGAAGCAACTTTCTCTTGCCGTAATTTCGTAATGACGTTGACCAGTAAGATATTCACGCGTTTTCAACTTTCCATGGGGTTGTTTCTCGGTTATCTCTCCAGGGGGGCTGTTTCTCAGATACTTGCATTGGACTTTACGTCGGGTGTAAATGTTTTGAGAAAAAAAAAATTACAATGCTTGGTGACTATCCTCAATTTTACCAACAATAAACGATATTATTACATCAAAACACATCTAGCCAAAACTTGAAGGTTTGCTGTTTACGGTGAAAGTTGGAAAAGATGGGATCTAATCTATTTGATCCAATAAACAACTTAACATAATAAAGTAGTAAGGAAACTCCGTAAATATTCATGGTGTAATCTGCATTGTATATTATATATTACGTGCATGGGTCGCTCTTCCTATTTTCTTATTTGATTGTTTTTGTAAATAATATGTCTTTCATGTAAAGGTCTACAGATCATTCTCGAGCGCTGTCGTTTTTTCGTCGGCTTACCCCGCCGGCTGTGTATGTTTTAGATAAGTATGTATAGATTTCAGCTGAATATTCCCATGGCTTAATCATGTCACGTTTCTATGGCTATACAAATTGATGCTCATGCTTGATATATATAACTGGATTGTTCCCGCGAATCTTTTTGAAGACGCTTTGTTTTAGTTGCATTGTCCGTTTCCATGGCAGCAACTATGCGGTGATATTATTAAGTATGCTATGCTATGTGGTATGAAATGTTAATATTCGACTTTCTGTGACTTGGCATTGACACAGTCATTTATTTGATTCGTGATTTCTATCAAAATTTTATTTTGTGGATTCACCAGTACGCCAGGGTATGCTGATGTATGTTAATGAGGTCGTCACACCGTGGTCCGGGCTTTTGACTCCAACATGATGGTCGTATTTTGAATCTGAATTTGCCCCTTGAATTTGCCCCATTTTTGCCCCTCGTCCAGTTTGTTCTAAATAAATGCCAAAGTAATGGACAGCTCTGATCACTGGTGTGAACTGCTCTACAAAGAATCTCTTCCCCACTCAACACGTACAGGTGTTAAAGCTTCTAAAGAATAAACTTTGTTTAGATAATAATTTGTTTGTAGTTTTGAAATTATTTTTATTATCATAATATCACTCTACCTTAATCCGCCATCCATATTTTGTTTTAATATTTTAATATTAAAATTTGTGTCTGATGCCCTTTTCTCTTTTGTCTTTGTATATTAATCCATTAGAAATAACATTTTATCAATGTATAAATATCTGCATTTTTTTGTACACTGTCACATTTTCCTGAAGATGGCAAATATAACTTTGTTCAAATATTGAGATTGTCAATAGACAGCCAAGATGTAACGCAGAATATTTCCCACATACGACCCGCTCGATATGGCCCATCTTCTACCCAAGTGAGCTGGCCCTGGGGGGTGTATACTAGCTTGAGAAATTCCGAGATGACAAGTCGAAATTCCGAAATTAAAAGTCGAAATTATGAGATCAACAGTCACATTTAGAGTATTTATGTTGGAATTCTGAGTTTTAGAATGTCAAAATCCCCAATTTACAGTCGAAATTCAAGATTTTTTTTTTCGTCCACACTGACAATAATTATATTGGGATTCCGTACAATCAACGAATTAAACCGTTAAAAATAGAATCTGTGAAAAAACAAGCTCAACATAAATTTCTACTTTTTTAAGAGACATAAACTCATATAAACGAGTTTCTGGAAATCCTAAATAAAATATTCTTTTCCAAATTGTTTTTTTTTTTTTTTAACATTTATTTTGGCACATAGATCACGATTTTACAACTAGATCAATGAAAAAAAAAAGAAGATATTCGGACATTTACGGTGGTTGATAAGTGCCGTGATTTAGTTTTCTTACTTTGAATTTTGTGATTTCATATTTTGTTTTTTAATTTTAATCTCGGTCAAACTCCGGTTAAACTAATTTCGACCTTAGACTTTCGCTCACCGATATTTTTATAATAACTCGAGATAATAATCTAGCAGTCTAAAACTTCGGGGGTTTACGTCAAAGTCGACCGGTAGCCAGCGAAGGATGCCGAAGTTTGTTCCGACTGGAGAGATACACAGATTTTGATGACGTAGTTCACGCCTTGCACCACCACGCGTGTTTGGATGAAATTTCACTTGGGTCTGTCAATTCTATTACTATTAGTTCATTCCTTACTGTTTAACGAGTAAAACAACGCAACAAACTGAACTATTTGTAAACCTGTGTTAAAATGGCTGTACGTACCCAGTTTGAAGGAAGCAACGAAATAGGAGTGTTTTCCAAACTGACAAATGCATATTGTTTAGTGGGGATTGGTGGCTCAGCCAATTTTTACAGGTGAGAAATTGACCACACTTACCACTATAAGTATAAGTTATAAGGCCTGACCAACTAATTCAATAATATTAAATGCCTACAGGTACCTCGTTATTTATGTTTGGATATTTATTGGTCGGTACCTGTGGCATTTAACCGGCCTTACCGACGTCGATGAACGCAGAACAAAATTTAATATATTATTCATGGGATGAATATGAAAGGGATATGAAACGACTTTGTATTGTAGTCAGAACGTTTGGCTCGCTATTGTTGTTTCAGACACCCCGTGACGGCATTCCCATCAGCCTCGAGAATAGACGAAAACGCATTCGGAACACACTTCGGCTATCTTCGCTTGCTACCGGTCGGTTTTGACACGCACATACGTAAATCCCCGAGGTTTTAGAGTGCCGAAACCCGTGTTGTGTATTCCGAACCTTACCGATGTTGTGGATATATGGACTGCGAATGAATCTGAAGGCCTTCACAGGGTGTCTGGGATAGACAATAGCGAGCCAAACTGCTGCTCGTAGACTGATTATAATACAAAGGCGTTTCATATTCATCCCAAGTACAGGCTGGATCTGCTTCCCAAACTATAAAAAACCTCAGAGTTATCCAGTGTCAAATTTTCAAGTTTTTTTTTTTTAATTAACAATAATGTCTACACACCAAACTAATAACTAAAGGCAATGATGCTAAAATTTAAATGTTAATTAGATTTATTATGCAAAAGGTGACTGATGTTAATTAGATTTATTATGCAAAAGGTGACTGGTCAGTTGTTTTCAAAAGTTTTGAAATCTGAAACCCAAGTATAAATGAATGCAGGCACTGTGTTTGTGACAACCAGGTAAAAAATGTGTTCACAACGTAACTCATTTCTTATGTTGAATTTTGATGTTGAAGATTTAAAATTCTGCCATTTTCATTTTCTTGGGATGTAAAATTATTTTAAGTATATGAACTTTCTTCTATTTTCAGTGCATTTGAAGGAGAAATATCTGAAGTAATTCCGGTTGTACATGCATCAGTGGCTGGATGTAGAATTATTGGCAGATTGTGTGTTGGTGAGAAAACTTAATCATCATTTCTTACCTTGCTTGTTAGGGGTCAATCAGGTTTTATAAGCAGTACAAATTCAAAACCCCACCCTTTGATTACTCCCGCTCAAAAACCCAAATAGACCCATTACTTAAAATGGCATAAGCTGATAAAATTTTTCCGTTAAAACAGAAATTTAAAATTATGGCTATTTTTCTCCAGACATTCGATTCAGAAACTATTTAATGCTACTAACCTTGAGAATCTATTTAAAAGGAGTGTTTTGAACTGACTTACATGTAGACATAGAATGAATCAACGTCTGTCCCGGTTAATTTAAACTTGGCTTACTTTTTGAACAAACCCCCTCAAATCATAAGTCTACTCAGTACAGTGAATCAGTTATCCTGTTAAAAGTCTTCTTTTGTTCTCACCAGGCAATCTTTGTATATCAGTATTCTTGTTATTTTGGGATTACACTTTCTTGAAAATACGGCAGAAATTCTTCTACCGATTTGGGGTGACGCCCGAAACTTGAATCAAACCCCGGTCCCAGAGTATGGCACCTATCCTCGCCAGCACTAAATGCCGGCTGCCTTATCCATTCAGCCAACCGGCATCACCCAAAATAGGTAGAAGAATTTCTGCCATATTTTCAAGAAAGTGTAATCCCAAAATAACGAGAATACTGTTATACTAAAAGACACTAAGGGACCTTATCCATCCATCGTTTGCTGTTCGATCGTTTGCCACGATCTGAGCAAACGATGGCCCAAACGATGGGTGTGTAGAAAGCCATCGTTTGCTGCCAAACGATGGACGTGTACACATACAGACTATCGTTTGCACCCGCTGTGAACGCAGCGAGAGTCTACGCCTCGCGAACATGGCAAAAGAAGTTCCGGCTTTAACTAATTAAAATCCTTGTATATGGCTCCATAGTTTTGTTTTCATCACAGTTTCTGGGTGTCTATCACATGATCTAAATGTTAACATTTCCTTCATTACACCAGGCAATAAACATGGCCTTCTAGTCCCCAGTAACACTACAGACCAAGAGTTGCAGCACATCAGGAATTCATTGCCTGATACCGTCAAGATACAAAGGGTGGAAGAAAGATTGTCAGCCCTGGGGAATGTCGTTGCTTGTAATGATTATGTGGCTCTGGTCCACCCAGATCTTGATAAAGTAAGAAGGATTGTTTTATACTCACAGAGTCCAAAATTTACGAACCGAAACTAAAAAATTAAAGAGAAAAAGACTGATCATTTCAGGCCAAAATTGAGTTAACCAACATATTCTTTACAAACATATTCTTATTGACTTTTTGATTTGATAATTAAAAGTGTGAGCTTCAGATACAAAATAAAAATCAGTCAATAAAATTAATAACATGTGAAACATAAATCAAGGTTATCCCTTTCTCACCTATGTGTGATTGATTGTTTGGTGTTTTACGCCGCGCTCAAGATTATTTCACTTATATGGCGGCGTTGCCAGTTTTATTGTGGGAGGAAAGCAGGCTCTGTGCCTGGAGGAAACCCACGACCTTCCGGTGGTAAGTGGCAACCTTCCCACATAGGTCGTTCAAGTGAAAACCCAGTCATAAAATTTTCCAATTTTTGGACTGAGTGGGATTCGAAACCGCGCCCCATTGGTACATGTAGAAGGCTGTTCGGATTGAGCGTCCAACGCTCTACCTACTGAGCCACGGAGGCCCCCACCTATGTGTGAATTTAGTGACAATAAAAAACTGCTGCTTTAATTTACTCTAAGGACGTAAATGCTTGGCTTTTTTTTAATACCAATTCAACAAGATAAGCCCCTCATTAGATATGTATAGACACTAAAACACACGGGCACAGGGAAAATCTTCTTGACTAAAATAACCAAGAATCTCGGTAAAATGGATATATCTGAATCCCTATGTCTCATAACTAATTAGAGATTTCCATGTCTTAATCATTAGAAGGGGCCCTCGGGGCTCAGTCAGTTGAGCGATAGTCCCTCCCATGCCTGATGGATCGCGATTCAAAATAATACAAATTTAAAGATGTTATAACATATAGACCTCACATAAAACAGGTGGTAATGATATATAAGTTTCACTGGGGTACTTTAAAGTTTTCTGCAAAAAGTTTTAGCTTTACATAACCTGAAAAATTAAATATCAATACATTGGACAAAAACGTAAAGGAAAAGATGTGGTCCAGTTTTCTATATAAATATTTCCTTCAAACACTTTCAAATATACGTACTGTTCAATTTATCTCTGAGGCCTTGGTGGTTTAATCAGCAGAGCTTTAGTCTCTTACTGTGATACAGGCCTTTCATAAGTGTAATAATCTTGACTGTGACGTAAAACATTATACAATTATTTGTTTTATCTATTTGTATTGTTTTTACCAGGAAACTGAAGAAATCATACAAGATGTTTTAAAAGTAGAAGTTTTCCGGCAGACAATAGCAAACAATGTTCTCGTCGGAAGTAATTGTGCTATTAGTAATCGAGGAGCATTGGTAAGAGGTGATATAATCATACATAAGATGTTTGTCCCGTAGCAACTGAATGTTACTCACTCAAGTTGCCATCTAAGTGGGACTATCTTCTGTGACGCAAAATGCCTACTAATAACATAAAGTGTCGCAAGCTGTCAAAAATTCAGACCTCTTATGGAAACTGATTGACAAAAAGCGACTGTTTTATGTTCATTGAAAAACTTATTAACTTAAAAGTAAATAATATTAAAGCCTGTAAACTGTATAAAGGTAAAGTGTCAGGAGTGCAACACGAAGACTTAATAAATCTCCTATTGTTGCCAATTTTCTTTTCAAATGTTTCGCTCATGTCCCGTCTCAAATAAATCATTACCAGTGGAAGGTTGTGGGTTTCCTCCGGGCATAGAGCCCAGTTTCTTCCCACAATAAAACCGACAACGCCGCCATATAAGTGAAATAATCTTGAGCGCGGCGTAAAACACCAAACAATCAATCAAATAAATCAATGATTGCACTGATTTCTGATAATTGTTACATCAGGTCCATCCAAAAACAACGGTACAAGATCAAGACGAACTTTCCTCACTCCTCCAAGTTCCACTTGTAGTAAGTACAACCATTCAAATCAACGTCATTCTTCTCACAACACTAACTTTCCATAGATGGGCGGCGCAAGTTCTAATCCCACTCGGGTCAAATAAAAATTGAAAAATTTTCGAGTTACTTTTTCACTCGATCGCTGTATTTTCTCTCGATCGTCGGGGGTTTCCTGTGAGCAAAGAGCCTAGTTTCCTCCCCAACCAAACCTGGCAATGTTGCCATATAAGTGATATAATCTTCAGTGCGGCGTAAAAACACCAATCAATCAACCCAAAAAATGAAGAAAGGTGAATGCGTTTCCCCTTGATCACTGGAATGGCTGACAGGCGGAGTGCTTTTTCTCTGGGTTTAGAGCTCAGTTACTTCCCTTACAACTTAAATAATATTGATTTGTTGTAAAACACCTATCAGTCAACCAAAGTAAATTCACAACAGTTCCCAGGTTGTCTTCGCGGAAAGGTGTTTGATGTTCACAGCAGCAAACCTCCCTCACATTTATCAGAGATAAACCAAACCACTGAGATTTTCCTGGGTTTTGTCCAGTCTATAAATTATCTTTTGGCTCTGACCCAAGATAATCATGAATACACTTGTTTGTTTTATGAAATGAATGCATGAGCTTTTGCATTTAGGCCGGAACGTTAAATCGAGGCAGTGACGTGATAGGCGCTGGAATGGTGGTCAATGATTGGATAGCTTTCTGTGGGCAAGATTCCACAAGTACGGAAGTCTCTGTTATTGAAAGTATTTTCAAACTGGGAGACTCTCAACCTTCTACAATATCACAGAATCTTCGAGAAAGCCTCATAGACAGGTCAGTATACTTATCATCATCATTCAGTATTTTAACAAGCATTTAAAAAAAAAAATGTTTAATTTTCCCACTTTCAATAGATTGATTGATTGTTTGGTGTTTTACGCCAGGCTCAAGATTATTTAACTTATATTGTTAGTTTTATTGTGGGAGGAAACCGGGCTCTATGCCCAGAGGAAACCCAGGACCTTCCGCTGGTAACTGGCAACCATCCCACATACATGAAGGTCGTTTGAGTGAAAACCCAATCAGAAAATTTTCCAATTTTTTTGGACTGAGTGGGATTCGAACCAGCAACCCATTGGTGGAAGGCTGTTTAGATTCAGCGTCCAACGCCCTACCTACTGAGCCACGGAGGCCCCACTTTAAATAGAAGCTCTCCGCAAAAACGCTCAGCAAAGGTAGTTTTATCACCTAGGATTAGCAGAGAAAGTAAGATTTATTTTGTGCTTATGAGACTAATCTGGTGGTATAATGTTTGCCTTCTGTGCTATATTATACAGCCTAAACCCGTAACTAAAAAATATGCAATAAATTTTAGTTTTGAGACTAACTACTACGTCTTCAATCATAAACGGGGGCCTCCGTGGCTCAGTAGGTAGAGCGTTGGACGCTCAATCCAAACAGCCTTCCACCAATGGGTCGCGGGTTCGAATCCCACTCAGTCCAAAAATTGGAAAATTTTCTGACTGGGTTTTCACTCGAACGACCTATGTGGGATGGTTGCCAGTTACCAGCGGAAGGTCGTGGGTTTCCTCCGGGCACAGAGCCCGGTTTCCTCCCACAATAAAACTGGCAACGCCGCCATATAAGTGAAATAATCTTGAGCGCGGCGTAAAACACCAATCAATCAATCAATCAATCATAAACTCTGGGGTTTATCTCTTAATATTTATTTTGGTTATTTTTGGCAATAAATTTTAGTTTTGAGACTAACTACAATGTCTTCAATCATAAACTCTGGGGCTTATCTCTTAATATTTATTTTGGTATTTTTTATTTTGTTTCAGCATGCCATAATGCCAGTGGAAGTGAATGATGCCTGTGGTTTGGGAAGCTCTAGGAGTTATCTTCATCTGTTCATCATATGATCATGTCTCATTACATTAATGTGGCATGAGCCGCAAAAATTCAAACTTATTTCATAAATTGTGATTGTCACGACAGCAGCCTGAGGTTTTGAAAATCATCGAAATGCGATATGATTGATGCATACAGGCTGTGTGCTTTACGATTAAGATAGTGTCCCAAATGTAAACATGATTTAAATAACCAAGAGGAACGTTCATTCATTTTAAGCCTAAGAAAGTTTAAAACACTACTTTAACGTAGATTCTTCAGGCTAGTAGCACTATAAAGCTTCTGAATTACGCGTCTTGAGAAAAAGTCGATAATTTCTGCTATCCGTTCTAACAATTTGACGGCTCATGCCACTGAACATTTTGTTTAAATAGATTGTCCAAGATTTACACACATCATGCATTTATTTATCACATTTTGATTTCTTATTGTGCAAGCTGTTATTTTTTCTGAACTGTGAAATCACAAGAATGCTAGCCATTTTATAAAAAAAAGTGTCTTTTTAGTAACAAAATCTAATACCTGTAACAGTACATAGATAATTACTCTTAGGGTATTCTGGTTATATAGGTAACACAGCAGACTCCTTACTCCAGCCCCTATACCCACTCTTAATACACAGTTTGAATCTCAACTCATACTCAGGGGTTCATTCAAGCCTGGAATGGTCTTGATTTTCAAATGATTTTTCCAGGTCTTGAATGTCCTGGTACACTCGTGTTTGACCTGGAAAAGCCTTGATTTCCCAATGATTTTTCCAGGTCTTGAATGTCCAGGTACACTCTTGTTTGACCTGGAAAAGCCTTGAAAATCAAGACAATGCTGAACCAGTGTTATGCAAAGCTGTTTCCATGATGTGCAAACCTCAGCATTGGTGATTCAACAGTGCCCAGACAGTTGATGGCTTTGTACCTGTGGATAGTCACAGCAATCGTTAGGCCTCAGGATTGTGCAGACAAATAGCCATTTGACAGAAAAGTTTATCGTAATTGCCTGGAAAAAACAATTTTGGGCATTGATTAGCCTTGAAAAAGCCTGAAAATTTGAACGAGGCCACTTTTACGAACCCTGAAAATAACTATCAACATGGCTAACAGAGAAAATAGTTGGGAGTTCAAACAGCCATTGGGGGTGTCTTGGCTTGGGGCTCGTTTATGTTACAGCCATTGGGTTTGTCTGGGCTTGGGGCTTGTCTATGTTACAGCCATTGGGTTTGTCTGGGCTTGGGGCTCGTTTATGTTACAGCCATTGGGTTTGTCTGGGCTTGGGGCTTGTTTATGTTTACCTTTTTGATGTAACTTACTGATGTGGGTAATAAATAATGGCTGACTTGTATGACTCATTAAAACAGCAGTGTATTTTTTTTTACGTTTAGGTGTTAGTGAATTAATTAGAAAAAGTCAATATCCTGTATACCTATCCACATAACATAATTATCTCAGATGAATGAGAAATGACTCAGTTCACTTCACAGTTGTCTCCCCTTTCAAATGCATAGTGCTATTTTATTTTACAATACGGTGAAGAAATACTTATGGATAACAACTTCTTGGTTTATTCGGTGACGACGTTTCGATGTAGTTCTTCCATCGTTACCAAAGTCAATAAAGTCATTCTTCACCAAATTGTAACATTTCAACTTCTAAATGCCATTGAAAGATTCATTATATTTGAGGTTCCGAATACATGTTTTATCTTTAATATTCAGAAGGTATATGTGTTTTCTAATCATAAACTTACTGATTTCAGATTATTTCTTATTAAAGTGGCATGAGCTGCCGAAATTCACACTTTTTTCATAATTTCTGATCGTCACGGCAGTAAGAGGCTTTGAAGGCCATCGAAAAACTAAATGATTGGCGTTGGAATGAGGAAAATCCATACAGTATGTGCCCTGTACGAACCGAAAATGTGTTCGAAAAGTAGCAAAATTTAAATAACCGGGACGACCATTCATTCATTCTAAGCCATAGTTAGTTCAAAACAATACTTTATCGTACATTTTCGAGACTAGAAGCACTAAAAAGCTTCTGAATTATACGTCTTGAGAAAATAGCCGATAATTTCAACATTCTGTGTTTACGTCAAAATATCAACATTTTGGCAGCTCATGCCTCTTTAACGATTCCATCGTTTTATTGGAAGTAATAAATACATGAAATGTGAATTATTCTTCTGTATTAATTTCTACAAGCCATGGGATTTCCAGACATGCCTATCCTGCATTTTGTGTACGTCCCAAAAAAAATTTGCCCGTCCTAAAAACCGTAATACACCTCCAATGCTAAACTTTTTTCGCACAACCCCAGAATTGTCTAATGTTTACTTTGAATAAATAAAAATCATCTTTAACAAATCAAATAAGCAGTAAATTGAGTCGCCGAAAGATTGATTGTTTGGTGGTGGTTGGAGATTTTGTTTGCATCCTATCTGCCTCACAGGCAATGCTTTTAGCCAAAGTCCAGGAACACCGCATAACTAAATGACATATCTAAAGTTCCAACTTGTAAGGACACTCAAACAAGGACACCTATGTGGGATGGTTGCCAGTTACCAACGGAAGGTCGTGGGTTTCCTCCGGGCAAAGAGCCTGGTTTCCTCCCACAATAAAACTATATAAAAGCCATATAAGTGAAATAATCTTGAGCGCGGCGTAAAACACCAAACAATCAATCAATCCAACAAGGACTCTACACCCAACCCTAAAGAAGCTCAGTCAACTGACCCTAAAAGAGGCTGTAAAGCTCAGTGAAGGAACACCATACAACCTGACCGTTTATGGCAAGAGTGCCTCACCTGGCCCTAATTGATCGCTTTATGTTTTACGCTGCACTCAAGAGTATTTCACTTATATGGCGGCGTGTTGCCAGGTTAAGTGGGGGGGGGGGGGGGGGGAACCCCCCAACCGTCGAGTACCTGGCAACTCTTCCACATATAGCGATCGAATCTTGAGTGACCCTAATTAAGAACACCTTTAATCATAGTCAAAGATGCCCAACTGGACCATACATGAAAAAGGTCTTAAAGCTCAGCGAAATGAACACCACCTGGCCCTAAATGAGAAGGCTCCTCTGCTCAGGGTCAAGTGGGGGGTCAAGGATGCCTCTCATGACCTCTGCTCGTAAAGGATAAATGGCAAGTTTAAGTCAATGCCTCCTATTTGATTATCAATTTGTTTAAAAACATGCACTGTATAGACCTACAAACTCTGCCAAAAAGAAAATGAGATTCCAGGCACAAAACCTACAAAATTCAAGCATTCTTTTTACAGCCTAGATTCTGAAATTAATTAGCTTTAGCGCCGTGACAGCACAGTTGACATCTTAAAAGTACATTACAATTATTATGGCGTCATTCATGGCTGGTTGAAATGACGATGAAAGCGTTCAAATGTCAAGTATGACGTCAAATACGAAGATATTTCCGATTGGTGACGGAAGACATGCATATTTTCAATCACTGTTTCTTGGACACGCTGGGACCTTGCAGGAAGTTATTTTTGTTTTAAGATACATATTTAGTCAATTTACAATAACAAATCATCGCTAGGTGTTCAGAAAGCACTTGGCGCCTAACTTTTAGGCTCTGTCAAAGGCCGTTCATATCAATCAAGGATGTCCCCCACCTTTTTAAAATCAAAGACGTCCCCAACTGAGGTTAATTGAGAAGGTCGATCAGCTCAGTCCAGGATGTCCTATCTGATAGATCAGCAGGACACCCCATCTGACCTTAAATGTGGACATAAATCAGTCAAGAACACCCCCACTGGATAGTAAATGTGGACATAAATCAGTCAAGAACACCCCCACTGGATCGTAAATGTGGACATAAATCAGTCAAGGACACCCCCACTGGATCGTAAATGTGGACATAAATCAGTCAATGACACCCCCACTGGATAGTAAATGTGGACATAAATCAGTCAAGAACACCCCCACTGGATAGTAAATGTGGACATAAATCAGTCAAGTACACCCCCACTGGATAGTAAATGTGGACATAAATCAGTCAAGAACACCCCCACTGGATAGTAAATGTGGACATAAATCAGTCAAGGATACCCCCACTGGATAGTAAATGTGGACATAAATCAGTCAAGAACACCCCCACTGGATAGTAAATGTGGACATAAATCAGTCAAGAACACCCCCACTGGATAGTAAATGTGGACATAAATCAGTCAAGGACACCCCCACTGGATAGTAAATGTGGACATAAATCAGTCAAGAACACCCCCCCACTGGATAGTAAATGTGGACATAAATCAGTCGAGGACACCCCCACTGGATAGTAAATGTGGACATAAATCAGTCAAGAACACCCCCACTGGATAGTAAATGTGGACATAAATCAGTCAATGACACCCCCACTGGATAGTAAATGTGGACATAAATCAGTCGAGGACACCCCCACTGGATAGTAAATGTGGACATAAATCAGTCAAGGACACCCCCACTGGATAGTAAATGTGGACATAAATCAGTCAAGAACACCCCCCCACTGGATAGTAAATGTGGACATAAATCAGTCGAGGACACCCCCACTGGATAGTAAATGTGGACATAAATCAGTCAAGAACACCCCCACTGGATAGTAAATGTGGACATAAATCAGTCAAGAACACCCCCCCACTGGATAGTAAATGTGGACATAAATCAGTCGAGGACACCCCCACTGGATAGTAAATGTGGACATAAATCAGACAAGGACACCCCCACTGGATAGTAAATGTGGACATAAATCAGTCAAGGATATCCCCACTGGATAGTAAATGTGGACATAAATCAGTCAAGAACACCCCCACTGGATAGTAAATGTGGACATAAATCAGTCAAGGATATCCCCACTAGATAGTAAATGTGGACATAAATCAGTCAAGAACACCCCCACTGGATAGTAAATGTGGACATAAATCAGTCAAGGATATCCCCACTGGATAGTAAATGTGGACATAAATCAGTCAAGAACACCCCCACTGGATAGTAAATGTGGACATAAATCAGTCAAGGATATCCCCACTGGATAGTAAATGTGGACATAAATCAGTCAAGGACACCCCCACTGGATAGTAAATGTGGACATAAATCAGTCAAGGATATCCCCACTGGATAGTAAATGTGGACATAAATCAGTCAAGGACACCCCCACTGGATAGTAAATGTGGACATAAATCAGTCAAGGATATCCCCACTGGATAGTAAATGTGGACATAAATCAGTCAAGAACACCCCCACTGGATAGTAAATGTGGACATAAATCAGTCAAGAACACCCCCACTGGATAGTAAATGTGGACATAAATCAGTCAAGGATATCCCCACTGGATAGTAAATGTGGACATAAATCAGTCGAGGACACCCCCACTGGATAGTAAATGTGTACATAAATCAGTCTAGAACACCCCCACTGGATAGTAAATGTGGACATAAATCAGTCAAGAACACCCCCACTGGATAGTAAATGTGGACATAAATCAGTCAAGTACACCCCCACTGGATAGTAAATGTGGACATAAATCAGTCAAGAACACCCCCACTGGATAGTAAATGTGGACATAAATCAGTCAAGGATACCCCCACTGGATAGTAAATGTGGACATAAATCAGTCAAGGACACCCCCACTGGATAGTAAATGTGGACATAAATCAGTCAATGACACCCTCCACTGGATAGTAAATGTGGACATACATGTACATCAGTCAATGACACCCCCACTGGATCGTAAATGTGGACATAAATCAGTCAAGGACACCCCCACTGAATAGTAAATGAGGACATAAATCAGTCAAGGACACCCTCCACTGGATAGTAAATGAGGACATAAATCAGTCAAGGACACCCTCCACTGGATAGTAAATGTGGACATAAATCAGTCAAGTACACCCTCAACTGGATAGTAAATGTGGACATAAATCGGTCAAGTACACCCTCCACTGGATAGTAAATGTGGACATAAATCGGTCAAGGACACCCTCCACTGGATAGTAAATGAGGACATAAATCGGTCAAGGACACCCTCCACTGGATAGTAAATGTGGACATAAATCAGTTAATGACACCCCCACTGGATAGTAAATGTGGACATAAATCAAACAAGAACACCCCCACTGGATAGTAAATGTGGACATAAATCAAACAAGAACACCCCCACTGGATAGTAAATGTGGACATAAATCAAACAAGAACATCCCCACTGGATAGTAAATGAGGACATAAATCAAACAAGAACACCCCCACTGGATAGTAAATGTGGACATAAATCAGTCAAGGACACCCCCACTGGATAGTAAATGTGGACATAAATCAGTCAATGACACCCCCACTGGATAGTAAATGTGGACATAAATCAGTCAAGGATATCCCCACTGGATAGTAAATGTGGACATAAATCAGTCGAGGACACCCCCACTGGATAGTAAATGTGGACATAAATCAGTCAATGACACCCCCACTGGATAGTAAATGTGGACATAAATCAGTCAAGGATATCCCCACTGGATAGTAAATGTGGACATAAATCAGTCGAGGACACCCCCACTGGATAGTAAATGAGGACATAAATCAAATAAGAACACCCCCACTGGATAGTAAATGTGGACATAAATCAGTCAAGGATATCCCCACTGGATAGTAAATGAGGACATAAATCAAACAAGAACACCCCCACTGGATAGTAAATGTGGACATAAATCAGTCAATGACACCCCCACTGGATAGTAAATGTGGACATAAATCAGTCAAGGATATCCCCACTGGATAGTAAATGTGGACATAAATCAGTCGAGGACACCCCCACTGGATAGTAAATGTGGACATAAATCAGTCAATGACACCCCCACTGGATAGTAAATGTGGACATAAATCAGTCAAGGATACCCCCATCTGACCTTAAATGTGGACATAAATCAGTCAAGGACACCCCCAATGGATAGTAAATGTGGATATAAATCAGTCAATGACACCCCCACTGGATAGTAAATGTGGACATAAATCAGTCAAGGATATCCCCACTGGATAGTAAATGTGGACATAAATCAAACAATGATACCCCCACTGGATAGTAAATGTGGACATAAATCAGTCAAGGACACCCCCACTGGATAGTAAATGAGGACATAAATCAGTCAAGGACATCCCCACTGGATAGTAAATGTGGACATAAATCAGTCAAGGACACCCCCAATGGATAGTAAATGTGGACATAAATCAGTCAAGGACACCCCCAATGGATAGTAAATGTGGACATAAATCAGTCAAGGATACCCCCACTGGACAGTAAATGTGGACATAAATCAGTCAAGGACACCCCCAATGGATAGTAAATGTGGACATAAATCAGTCAAGGATACCCCCGCTGGATAGTAAATGTGGACATAAATCAGTCAAGTACACCCCCACTGGATAGTAAATGTGGACATAAATCAGTCAAGGACACCCCCACTGGATAGTAAATGTGGACATAAATCAGTCAAGGACACCCCCAATGGATAGTAAATGTGGACATAAATCAGTCAAGGACACCCCCAATGGATAGTAAATGAGGACATAAATCAAACAATGACACCCCCACTGGATAGTAAATGTGGACATAAATCAGTCAAGGACACCCCCACTGGATAGTAAATGAGGACATAAATCAGTCAATGACACCCCCACTGGACAGTAAATGTGGACATAAATCAGTCAAGGACACCCCCACTGGATAGTAAATGTGGACATAAATCAGTCAAGGACACCCCCACTGGATAGTAAATGTGGACATAAATCAGTCAATGACACCCCCACTGGATAGTAAATGTTGACATAAATCAGTCAAGGATACCCCCATCTGACCTTAAATGTGGACATAAATCAGTCAAGAACACCCCCCCACTGGATAGTAAATGTGGACATAAATCAGACAAGGACACCCCCACTGGATAGTAAATGAGGACATAAATCAGTCAAGGACACCCTCACTGGATAGTAAATGAGGACATAAATCAGTCAAGGACACCCTCACTGGATAGCAAATGAGGACATAAATCAGTCAAGGACACCCTCACTGGATAGTAAATGAGGACATAAATCAGTCAAGGACACTCCCACTGGATAGTAAATGAGGACGTAAATCAGTCAATGACACCCCCAATTGATAGTAAATGTGGACATAAATCAGTCAAGGACACCCCCACTGGATAGTAAATGAGGACATAAATCAGTCAAGGACATCCCCACTGGATAGTAAATGTGGACATAAATCAGTCAATGATACCCCCACTGGATAGTAAATGAGGACATAAATCAGTCAAGGACATCCCCACTGGATAGTAAATGTGGACATAAATCAGTCAAGGACACCCCCACTGGATAGTAAATGTGGACATAAATCAGTCAAGGACATCCCCACTGGATAGTAAATGTGTACATAAATCAGTCAAGGACATCCCCACTGGATAGTAAATGTGGACATAAATCAGTCAATGATACCCCCACTGGATAGTAAATGAGGACATAAATCAGTCAAGGACATCCCCACTGGATAGTAAATGTGGACATAAATCAGTCAATGATACCCCCACTGGATAGTAAATGTGGACATAAATCAGTCAAGGACATCCCCACTGGATAGTAAATGTGGACATAAATCAGTCAAGGATACCCCCGCTGGATAGTAAATGTGGACATAAATCAGTCAATGACACCCCCACTGGATAGTAAATGTGGACATAAATCAGTCAATGACACCCCTACTGGATAGTAAATAAGGACATAAATCAGTCAAGGACACCCCCAATGGATAGTAAATGTGGACATAAATCAGTCAAGGACACCCCCAATGGATAGTAAATGAGGACATAAATCAGTCAATGACACCCCCACTGGACAGTAAATGTGGACATAAATCAGTCAATGACACCCTCCACTGGATGGTAAAAGTGGACATAAATCAGTCAAGGACACCCCCACTGGATAGTAAATGTGGACATAAATCAGTCAAGGACACCCCCACTGGATAGTAAATGAGGACATAAATCAGTCAAGGACACCCTCCACTGGATAGTAAATGTGGACATAAATCAGTCAATGACACCCCTACTGGATAGTAAATGTGGACATAAATCAGTCAAGGACACCCCTACTGGATAGTAAATAAGGACATAAATCAGTCAAGGACACCCCCAATGGATAGTAAATAAGGACATAAATCAGTCAAGGACACCCCCAATGGATAGTAAATGAGGACATAAATCAGTCAAGGACACCCCCAATGGATAGTAAATGAGGACATAAATCAGTCAAGGACACCCCCACTGGATAGTAAATGTGGACATAAATCAGTCAATGACACCCCCACTGGATAGTAAATGTGGACATAAATCAGTCAAGTACACCCTCCACTGGATAGTAAATGTGGACATAAATCAGTCAATGACACCCCTACTGGATAGTAAATGTGGACATAAATCAGTCAATGACACCCCCAATGGATAGTAAATGAGGACATAAATCAGTCAAGGACACCCCCACTGGATAGTAAATGTGGACATAAATCAGTCAAGGACACCCCCAATGGATAGTAAATGAGGACATAAATCAGTCAAGGACACCCCCAATGGATAGTAAATGAGGACATAAATCAGTCAAGGACACCCCCACTGGATAGTAAATGTGGACATAAATCAGTCAATGACACCCCTACTGGATAGTAAATAAGGACATAAATCAGTCAAGGACACCCCCAATGGATAGTAAATGAGGACATAAATCAGTCAAGGACACCCCCACTGGATAGTAAATGTGGACATAAATCAGTCAATGACACCCCTACTGGATAGTAAATAAGGACATAAATCAGTCAAGGACACCCCCAATGGATAGTAAATGAGGACATAAATCAGTCAAGGACACCCCCACTGGATAGTAAATGAGGACATAAATCAGTCAAGGATACCCCCACTGGATAGTAAATGAGGACATAAATCAGTCCAGGATATCCCCACTGGATAGTAAATGTGGACATAAATCAGTCAAGGATATCCCCACTGGATAGTAAATGTGGACATAAATCAGTCAAGGACACCCCCACTGGATAGTAAATGAGGACATAAATCAGTCCAGGATATCCCCACTGGATAGTAAATGTGGACATAAATCAGTCAAGGATATCCCCACTGGATAGTAAATGTGGACATAAATCAGTCAAGGATATCCCCACTGGATAGTAAATGTGGACATAAATCAGTCAAGGATACCCCCACTGGATAGTAAATGAGGACATAAATCAGTCCAGGATATCCCCACTGGACAGTAAATGAGGACATAAATCAGTCAAGGACATCCCCACTGGATAGTAAATGTGGACATAAATCAGTCAAGGACACCCCCACTGGACAGTAAATGTGGACATAAATCAGTCAAGGATATCCCCACTGGATAGTAAATGTGGACATAAATCAGTCAATGACACCCCCACTGGACAGTAAATGAGGATATAAATCAGTCAATGATACCCCCAATGGATAGTAAATGTGGACATAAATCAGTCAAGGATACCCCCACTGGATAGTAAATGAGGACATAAATCAGTCAATGATACCCCCCCCCCCCCCCACTGGATAGTAAATGAGGACATAAATCAGTCAATGACACCCCCACTGGATAGTAAATGTGGACATAAATCAGTCAATGACACCCCCACTGGACAGTAAATGAGGACATAAATCAGTCAAGGACACCCCCACTGGACAGTAAATGTGGACATAAATCAGTCAAGGACACCCCCACTGGATAGTAAATGTGGACATAAATCAGTCAAGGACACCCCCACTGGACAGTAAATGTGGACATAAATCAGTCAAGGACACCCCCACTGGACAGTAAATGAGGACATAAATCAGTCAATGATACCCCCCCCCCCCCACTGGATAGTAAATGAGGACATAAATCAGTCAATGACACCCCCACTGGATAGTAAATGAGGACATAAATCAGTCAATGATACCCCCCCCCCCACTGGATAGTAAATGAGGACATAAATCAGTCAATGACACCCCCACTGGACAGTAAATGTGGACATAAATCAGTCAATGATACCCCCACTGGACAGTAAATGTGGACATAAATCAGTCAAGGACACCCCCACTGGACAGTAAATGTGGACATAAATCAGTCAATGACACCCTCCACTGGATAGTAAATGTGGACATAAATCAGTCAATGACACCCCCACTGGACAGTAAATGAGGACATAAATCAGTCAATGACACCCCCACTGGACAGTAAATGTGGACATAAATCAGTCAATGACACCCCCACTGGATAGTAAATGTGGACATAAATCAGTCAATGATACCCCCAATGGATAGTAAATGAGGACATAAATCAGTCAAGGACACCCCCACTGGATAGTAAATGAGGACATAAATCAGTCAATGATACCCCCACTGGACAGTAAATGTGGACATAAATCAGTCAAGGACACCCCCACTGGATAGTAAATGTGGACATAAATCAGTCAATGACACCCCCACTGGACAGTAAATGAGGACATAAATCAGTCAAGGACACCCTCAATTGATAGTAAATGTGGACATAAATCAGTCAAGGATACCCCTACTGGACAGTAAATGTGGACATAAATCAGTCAATGACACCCCCACTGGACAGTAAATGAGGACATAAATCAGTCAAGGACATCCCCACTGGATAGTAAATGTGGACATAAATCAGACAAGGACACCCCCACTGGATAGTAAATGTGGACATAAATCAGTCAATGACACCCCCACTGGATAGTAAATGTGGACATAAATCAGTCAATGACACCCCCACTGGACAGTAAATGTGGACATAAATCAGTCAAGGATATCCCCACTGGACAGTAAATGTGGACATAAATCAGTCAAGGATATCCCCACTGGATAGTAAATGTGGACATAAATCAGTCAAGGATATCCCCACTGGATAGTAAATGTGGACATAAATCAGTCAATGATACCCCCAATGGATAGTAAATGTGGACATAAATCAGTCAATGACACCCCCACTGGACAGTAAATGTGGACATAAATCAGTCCAGGATATCCCCACTGGATAGTAAATGTGGACATAAATCAGTCAAGGATATCCCCACTGGATAGTAAATGTGGACATAAATCAGTCAAGGATATCCCCACTGGATAGTAAATGTGGACATAAATCAGTCCAGGATATCCCCACTGGATAGTAAATGTGGACATAAATCAGTCAAGGATATCCCCACTGGATAGTAAATGTGGACATAAATCAGTCAAGGATATCCCCACTGGATAGTAAATGTGGACATAAATCAGTCAAGGACACCCCCACTGGATAGTAAATGAGGACATAAATCAGTCAAGAACACCCCCACTGGATAGTAAATGTGGACATAAATCAGTCAAGGACACCCCCACTGGATAGTAAATGTGGACATAAATCAGTCAATGACACCCCCACTGGACAGTAAATGTGGACATAAATCAGTCAAGGATATCCCCACTGGACAGTAAATGTGGACATAAATCAGTCAAGGATATCCCCACTGGATAGTAAATGTGGACATAAATCAGTCAAGGATATCCCCACTGGATAGTAAATGTGGACATAAATCAGTCAAGGACACCCCCACTGGATAGTAAATGAGGACATAAATCAGTCAAGAACACCCCCACTGGATAGTAAATGAGGACATAAATCAGTCAAGGACACCCCCACTGGACAGTAAATGTGGACATAAATCAGTCAAGGACACCCCCAATGGATAGTAAATGAGGACATAAATCAGTCAATGACACCCCCACTGGATAGTAAATGTGGACATAAATCAGTCAATGACACCCCCACTGGACAGTAAATGAGGACATAAATCAGTCAAGGACACCCCCACTGGATAGTAAATGAGGACATAAATCAGTCAATGATACCCCCCCCCCCCCCCCACTGGATAGTAAATGAGGACATAAATCAGTCAAGGACACCCCCACTGGATAGTAAATGTGGACATAAATCAGTCAAGGACACCCCCACTGGATAGTAAATGTGGACATAAATCAGTCCAGGATATCCCCACTGGACAGTAAATGTGGACATAAATCAGTCAATGACACCCCCACTGGATAGTAAATGAGGACATAAATCAGTCAAGGATATCCCCACTGGATAGTAAATGTGGACATAAATCAGTCAATGACACCCCCACTGGACAGTAAATGTGGACATAAATCAGTCAATGACACCCCCACTGGATAGTAAATGAGGACATAAATCAGTCAAGGACACCCCCACTGGATAGTAAATGTGGACATAAATCAGTCAAGGACACCCCCACTGGATAGTAAATGTGGACATAAATCAGTCCAGGATATCCCCACTGGACAGTAAATGTGGACATAAATCAGTCAATGACACCCCCACTGGATAGTAAATGAGGACATAAATCAGTCAAGGACACCCCCACTGGATAGTAAATGTGGACATAAATCAGTCAATGACACCCCCACTGGACAGTAAATGTGGACATAAATCAGTCAATGACACCCTCCACTGGATAGTAAATGTGGACATAAATCAGTCAATGACACCCTCCACTGGATAGTAAATGTGGACATAAATCAGTCAATGACACCCCCAATGGATAGTAAATGTGGATATAAATCAGTCAATGACACCCCCAATTGATAGTAAATGTGGACATAAATCAGTCAAGGACACCCCCACTGGATAGTAAATGTGGACATAAATCAGTCAATGACACCCCCAATGGATAGTAAATGTGGACATAAATCAGTCAAGGACACCCCCAATGGATAGTAAATGTGGATATAAATCAGTCAATGACACCCCCAATTGATAGTAAATGTGGACATAAATCAGTCAATGATACCCCCAATGGATAGTAAATGTGGACATAAATCAGTCGAGGACACCCCCACTGGACAGTAAATGTGGACATAAATCAGTCAAGGATATCCCCACTGGACAGTAAATGTGGACATAAATCAGTCAATGATACCCCCAATGGATAGTAAATGTGGACATAAATCAGTCAAGGATATCCCCACTGGACAGTAAATGTGGACATAAATCAGTCAAGGATATCCCCACTGGATAGTAAATGTGGACATAAATCAGTCAATGACACCCCCACTGGACAGTAAATGTGGACATAAATCAGTCAAGGACACCCCCACTGGACAGTAAATGAGGACATAAATCAGTCAATGACACCCCCACTGGACAGTAAATGAGGACATAAATCAGTCAATGACACCCCCACTGGATAGTAAATGTGGACATAAATCAGTCAATGACACCCCCAATTGATAGTAAATGTGGACATAAATCAGTCAATGACACCCCCAATGGATAGTAAATAAGGACATAAATCAGTCAAGGACACCCCCAATGGATAGTAAATGTGGACATAAATCAGTCAAGGATACCCCCAATTGATAGTAAATGTGGACATAAATCAGTCAATGACACCCCCAATGGATAGTAAATGAGGACATAAATCAGTCAAGGATACCCCCACTGGATAGTAAATGTGGACATAAATCAGTCAAGGATACCCCCAATTGATAGTAAATGTGGACATAAATCAGTCAAGGACACCCCCAATGGATAGTAAATGTGGACATAAATCAGTCAAGGATACCCCCAATTGATAGTAAATGTGGACATAAATCAGTCAAGGACACCCCCACTGGATAGTAAATGTGGACATAAATCAGTCAAGGATACCCCCAATTGATAGTAAATGAGGACATAAATCAGTCAAGGATACCCCCAATTGATAGTAAATGTGGACATAAATCAGTCAATGATACCCCCAATGGATAGTAAATGTGGACATAAATCAGTCAATGATACCCCCAATGGATAGTAAATGTGGACATAAATCAGTCAATGATACCCCCAATGGATAGTAAATGTGGACATAAATCAGTCAATGATACCCCCACTGGATAGTAAATGTGGACATAAATCAGTCAATGACACCCCCAATTGATAGTAAATGAGAAGGTCGTTCAGATCAAACACGGAAACCAGGTTGATAAATACTAAAGACAAAAAAAAACTGACCATGTTTTGTAATGCCCAGAAATATATATATATATATATTTAAAATTACATGAACACATTTTGATTTCTAATATTATATGAAATTTGAACTCTGCTTGAGAGTCTAAACTCTCTAATAATTCCTAAAAAAAATGCTGACAATACTGTAAGGATCAACTTGGTGACCACAGACATATCATTGTAAACAAAATTTGATTTATGTTTATGCCACATTCCAGATCATTTCATATGTGCAAAAAAATAAAACGTTCACAAAACAAACATGAGGGTATATATAATTATATAACATAAACTTATTACATACTACATGTATAAGTAGAACAAGCTGTCAAATTTGGATATTTTCCATAAATTATGGTTATGAAGAGGGAAAAACTAAATCAGTTGAATTAAAAGCATATCATGAACCTTTGGTCTACATGAAAAGAAAATCCAACTACCGGTAACTAACAGAGCAGGTAATTTTGTGTTATTTTAATGTAAATGTTCATTTTGTTTCCTGGTTATATGGTATCAAGAAAAGTTCAATCATGGTTGCAGGGCTGCTGCTGATGATATTTAAAGTGGCATCATTTGCCAAAATTTTCATATTTTTCTGTTAAAACCGAATTTCAAAATTGCCCTTTTTCCTAAACTGTACAAATAAAGAGATTTCAGTTGATATTATTCTCAAAGTTGCACTATATTAAGAAACTATGTCCAGTATATTAGAGCTTATTCTCTGTCCACTCTGGAGGGTCAAGATTGATTGATTGGTGTTTTACGCCGCTTCAAGATTATTTCACTTATATGGTGGCTTTGCCAGTTTTATTGTGGGAGGAAACCGGGCTCTATGCCCGGAGGAAACCCACGACCTTCCGCTGGTAACTGACAACCATCCCAGATAGGTCGTTCGAATGCAAACCCAATCAGAAAATTTTCCAATTTTTTTGGACTGAGTGGGATTCGAACCCGCGACCCATTGGCGGAAGGCTGTTCGGATTGAGCGTCCAACTTACTTAGCCACGGAGGCCCCACTTTCAATAGAAGCTCTCCGCAAAAACGCTCAGCAAAGGTAGTTTTATCACCTGTGATTAGCAGAGAAAGTAAGATTTATTTTGTGCTTATGAGACTAATCTGGTGGTATAATGTTTGCCTTCTGTGCTATATTATACAGCCTAAACCCGTAACTAAAAAATATGCAATAAATTTTAGCTTTGAGACTAACTACTACGTCTTCAATCATAAACTCTGGGGTTTATCTCTTAATATTTATTTTGGTTATTTTTGGCAATATGCCCGGAGGAAACCCATGACCTTTCGTTGGTAACTGGCAACCATCCCACATGGAGGGTCAAGCAGGCAAAACTAGTTGGTTGCATCGCAAAATGGCGAAATTTGAGTTTCAAAACAAGGTATAAGTATAAGATTCATCGAATAATTATCGATTCTCTATGAATTAAAGGTTTTCAATAAGCCACAAATTCTCGCTTTGGCAATCTCTGAATTCATGAAAATATATAATTATTTGGCAGCTCCTTGTGTCACAGCAGTGTAAATTGTACATAATTATCCCAAATTTTTTTTAAAAAAATATACAGCTGAGAAACTTGATGAAATATTCAACGTTTCAATGCCCAATATAAGACCTTTTAATTCACGCAAATTGTAACTGATAAACATCAATGTTTTTAAAATGTCTTTCCAGTTGAGTAACTTTCACAGTTTATCAGTTCCATTTTGTCACATCGGACTAATGTTTACCACAGACCCATGTGACATAACTCTCAAAGTTTATCAGTTCCATTTTATCACATCAGACTAATGTTTACCACAGACCCATGTGACATAACTCTCACAGTTTATCAGTTCCATTTTGTCACATCAGACTAATGTTTACCACAGACCCATGTGACATAACTCTCACAGTTTATCAGTTCCATTTTGTCACATCAGACTAATGTTTACCACAGACCCATGTGACATAACTCTCACAGTTTATCAGTTCTATTTTGTCACATAAGACTAATGGTTACCACAGACCCATGTGTTTACCACAGGCCCATGTGACATAACTTTCACAGTTTATCAGTTCCATTTCATCACATCAGACTAATGTTTACCACAGACCCATGTGTTTACCACAGACACATGTGACATAACTTTCACAGTTTATCAATTCCATTTTGTCACATCAGACTAATGTTTACCACAGACCCATGTGACATAATTTTCACAGTTTATCAGTTCCATTTTGTCACATCAGACTAATGTTTACCACAGACCCATGTGTTTACCACAGACACATGTGACATAACTTTCACAGTTTATCAATTCCATTTTGTCACATCAGACTAATGTTTACCACAGACCCATGTGACATAACTTTCACAGTTTATCAGTTCCATTTCATCACATCAGACTAATGTTTACCACAGACCCATGTGTTTACCACAGACACATGTGACATAACTTTCACAGTTTATCAATTCCATTTTGTCACATCAGACTAATGTTTACCACAGACCCATGTGACATAACTTTCACAGTTTATCAGTTCCATTTTGTCACATCAGACTAATGTTTACCACAGACCCATGTGACATAACTTTCACAGTTTATCAGTTCCATTTTGTCACATAAGACTAATGTTTACCACAGACCCATGTGTTTACCACAGGCCCATGTGACATAACTTTCACAGTTTATCAGTTCCATTTCATCACATCAGACTAATGTTTACCACAGACCCATGTGTTTACCACAGACCCATGTGACATAACTTTCACAGTTTATCAGTTCCATTTTGTCACATCAGACTAATGTTTAACACAGACCCATGTGACATAATTTTCACAGTTTATCAGTTCCATTTTGTCACATCAGACTAATGTTTACCACAGACCCATGTGACATAACTTTCACAGTTTATCAGTTCCATTTTGTCACATAAGACTAATGTTTACCACAGACCCATGTGTTTACCACAGGCCCATGTGACATAACTTTCACAGTTTATCAGTTCCATTTCATAACATCAGACTAATGTTTACCACAGACCCATGTGTTTACCACAGACCCATGTGACATAACTTTCACAGTTTATCAGTTCCATTTTGTCACATCAGACTAATGTTTACCACAGACCCATGTGACATAATTTTCACAGTTTATCAGTTCCATTTTGTCACATCAGACTAATGTTTACCACAGACCCATGTGACATAACTTTCACAGTAATCAATTCCATTTTGTCACATCAGACTAATGTTTACCACAGACCCATGTTACATAACTTTCACAGTTTATCAGTCCCATTTTGTCACATCAGACTAATGTTTACCCCAGACACATGTGACATAACTTTCACAGTTTATCAGTTCTATTTTGTCACATCAGACTAACGTTTACCACAGACCCATGTGACATAACTTTCACAGTTTATCAGTTCCATTTTGTCACATCAGACTAATGTTTACCACAAACCCATGTGTTTACCACAGACCCATGTGACATAACTTTCACAGTTTATCAGTTCCATTTTGTCACATCAGACTAATGTTTACCACAAACCCATGTGTTTACCACAGACCCATGTGACATAACTTTCACAGTTTATCAGTTCCATTTTGTCACATCAGACTAATGTTTACCACAAACCCATGTGTTTACCACAGACCCATGTTACATAACTTTCACAGTTTATCAGTTCCAGTTTGTCACATCAGACTAATGTTTACCACAGACCAATGTGTTTACTGACTAACGTTTACCACAGACCTATGTGTTTACCACAGACCCATGTGTTCACTGACTAATGTTTACCACAGACCCATCTGAAGTCAGGGTCTTGAAGAGGGGACAAATCTGTTACACTTTTCCAGGAACACTGGCAGCAATAAGCACGACTTCCTGCAACCAAAAAAAATAAAAAATAGGCAATAGGAACTCTGAAATGAGTGAGAAGATAATATAATTTGTCAGAAAATGCTATCAAATTTATCAATATCCAAATTGATAGGTACAAGTGCTATCTGCAGAAATAATCGGACCCAATCAGATTTGTGATTGATGTTTTTACGCTGCACTTTAGTTAATCACTTATATCGTAGTGTTGCCAGGTTTGGTGTGGGATTGGGGTGGGGAGATACTAGGATCAGTGTGTGAGAAAACTCCCCTTCGTGTGGTAACTGGTGATCATATTGCCAAACCCTGAAATTACATGATTATATTGTAGCTTGCTTGATCAATTTTAAATACACTTTGATCTGAAAAAACATGGATTATTGACTGATAACTTAAGACACAATGTTGAGACTTAGTGGCATGAGCTGCCAAAATTCACACTTTTTCATAATTTCTGATTGTCTCGACAGTAAGAGGCTTTGAACGCCATCGGAAAACTAAATGATTGGCTTTGGAATGAGGGAAATCCATACAGTATGTGACCTGTACGAACCGAAAACGTGTTCGAAAAGTAACGAAATTTAAAAAACCGGGACGACTTTTCATTCATTCTAAGCAAAAGTAAGTTCAAAACAATACTTTATCGTACATTGTCGAGACTAGAAGCACTGAAAAGCTTCTGAATTATACGTTTTGAGAAAAATAGCCAATAATTTCAACATTCTGTTTTAACGTCAAAATATCAACATTTCGGCAGGTCGTGCCACTTTAACAAATATCTGTTTTCTTTACCATAAACATAATTTGCCATTGAAACTTGCTGATGGATGACAGAATGGAATTCCAATGGTTTCCTATGTACAACTTCATCTAAAAGTACCAAAATTCAATCCATAAGTTACCTTTTTTACTTATTAGCCTTGACCTCAGTTTGTGGAAATCAGGGACATTGTTTCTGAGAAATAAATAATCTGTTTTAGTCGTCCATTCCATGTTGTCAAATGAGGAGACTTTAAAATCACATGCAGTACATCGCAGAGAATTACACGGCCTGAAAATTAATGTTAAGAAAAAATAGTTTTATACTGAGAAAATTTCAAAGTCGTGAAAAACAGAAACTTTTGACCTTATTATAATATTGATGTTTTATTAGGTTGAATAAAAATGGATTAATTGTTTGACGTTTTACGCCGCACTCAGTAGTATGGTAGCATTGCCAGGTTTACAGGGGGAGGAAACCGGCTCCAACCTTCAACAAGTACTTGGCAACTCTTCCAAATCAGTTTAATCAAAACATCAATATAGATGACAAATGTCTATGGTTTACACAACCTGCGGTGATGTATTCTCGATTTCGGCATGACGTCAAGATCCCGGCAACAAGGCTCCGAGGTGAAAACAAGTCCATGACGACTCCATTTTGACTGGCTGAGGGAAGACCACGTGACCCTAAGTACCCTAGAAGCACTCCTGTTTTACTTACTCGGCTGGTCAGGTACCCGGATGTCCGAAACCGAGAATACATCATGTAAAACAATTGGATCGGACACAACCTTCATCATGTCTTCTCTCACTGGAATTTATGCTAAAAAAGTATTTCTTATCATACATGTAGATGAACTCTTACATTAACTGGGATAATTGATCAAAAAGTGAAATTCCTCTACGATTCTAAATATATGTAGTTAATAGAGGGTTTTCGGGAGAAAACGTCTTCAATATTGGCAGAAAAAGATTTGTCTCGTTTTCTTTGTTATGCCAGGTCATTTAACCAGCGACACGCGTATAAGCTAAAACAACCAACCATCATTTAGCCAGCCATTTGGCTAATTTTCTTATTAACAACATCCCCCTGGTTGTTTGTAAAGCATATTCACTTAGTGCTTCAACAGGCTTTGATTATTTTTTGTGCATTCTCAATGGTCAAGAGAGATTATGTCAGATAAATGTTTGCACAACTTTCAACAACTAGGACCTAAATGTACCAATCAGTAGCGGAGAAATTTAGCTGTCCACAGCTGTCTGGGATTATTACTTAAAGGTAAAATGTGTGCCCAGCTTTCAACAAATCGAAACTAAAAACACCAATAAGTAGCGGAGAAATTTAGCTGTCCACAGATTTCTGGGATTATTACTTAACCGCTGAGAATAAAGAGCCATAATTCATTTTAGTTAAGTCCCAAGAAATAATAATCAAAACCTGCAGAGACCAGGAGAAAATTGCCTTTAAAATACAGTATAATATCATATTTGTTAAAGTGTTTACATGCCTTTTACTGAGACTGTTTGACAAGCCTTCACTTGTTGAACTACCACTCAAATATACTGCAAAACACCTAAAAATGATAACAAGAAAGTGTTGTAAGAAGGACCTATATCAAGAACAAGGGAACACTTCAGATCTTTACTCCACTAGTATTCAGGAATTCACAAGGAAATGCATACATTTATCACCAAAAACAGAAATGAAAAAAAGGGACTAAATTATGTTACATATTTAACTATACTAATAGGAAGAACTACAAGTAAAAATGTCATGAAAATCTGTCCAGATCGAAAGTGAAACTGCTACATGGTGATTATGTTTTCAATTTTATTGGTTTAAGTACTTAGTGTAAAAACGTTTATCATCAATTTTAAGACTTGTGAAATCAACATTTGAGGCTGTGCTTTGGATTGATTGAGTGTTTGGTGTTTTACGCTGCGCTAGGAGGAAACCCACGACCTTCCAGTGGTATAAACTGGCAACCCTCTCACATAGGTCGTTTGAGTGAAACCCAGTCAGAAAATTGTCCACTTTTTTGGGGATTGAGTGGGATTCGAACCCGCGACCCATTGGTGGAAGGCTGTTCGGATTGAGCGTCCAACACTCTACCTACTGCTGTGCTTTAGATAAAATGATCTTGTGAAAAAAAATGAAGCAATCATGTTTTATTATTGTTGATGATGATGATGAGTATCCCGCCGTTACAAGAACAGCAACATCATAAGATTATACGTCATTCTGTAACAGGGGTCAAAGTTCATTTTATCTTACAATATTTAACACATTGAGGAATATAGTTTGACGATACATCAATTTTGTGACCATAGAGAGAGGCTCATATGTTAACTGGCAAACCAGAGTACCTATGTCTTTTTAACATCAAAATCATTGCTCCAGAGTCCTGTTTCACAAAGCGACGTCGATGTATTTTTTGCATAACTTTCTTACTAACGTATCTCTACTGTAGGGGCCTATGGGTTGCTATGGCAGTTGCGCTACGCCGCTTTGTGAAACATTGCTCCAGATTAAGAAATTAGTGTCAACCATGAAAGCACTTACTTCTTTTTGTCTCTTGGAGATATCCCACAAGCTGTTTGGTCTCCGGTGACTTGTAGGTTAGTCGCTTGCTGACAGCAATTGGGGAAAAAAAAACAATAAGTCATTAATATTCCTGCAATAGCAACAATCTTAAAGTGGCATGAGCTGCCAAAATGTTGATATTTTGACGTTGAAACAGAATGTTGAAATTATCGGCTATTTTTCCTAAGACGTATATTTCAAAAGCTTTTTAGTGCGTCTAGTTTTGGGAATGTACGATAAAGTATTGTTTTGAACTAACTTTGGCTTCGACTGAATGAATGGTCGTCCCGGTTGTTTAAATTTTGTTTACTTTCCGAACACTATTCTGGTTTGTATAGGCCACATACTGTATGGATTTTCCTCATTCCAACACCAATCATTTAATTATTTGATGGCCTTAAAAGTCTCTTACTGTCGTGACGATTAGAAATTATGAAAAAAATTGTGAATTTCGGCAGCGCATGCCACTTTAAAGGTGAAGAATTTTGAAAGCAATAGTTGTCCAGATCCAATGATGACACGAATGCTAATATGAAACCATTACAGCTTCTTGTACAAATAGTTTGTTTGTATTCTCTTTTTTCAGGGGGGGTTCCATATAATAATTAGAACCTATAATTGTTTCCTTTACAACAATACACAGAAACATGAGAAAATAAACGGACAATAAACAAATCAATACAGTTTAAAATTACAACTAAAAATCTTCAGCCCTAAATTTTTCAGCCCTAAAACAAATACATGAACATACATACCTTTTCTAGAGGCAAATCACAAATATCATCAATGATTTGATTCAGGTCCTCATCTCCATCCACAGGCTTCCTAAAGAGAAGAGGGTCAATTATTGAAAAGGTCATGAAAGGGTTGTCTTTTTATCAACTGGATACAATTTAATGTACATGTAGGGCATTAGTCTTCAGTTCAATTTTGCAGATTCTTTATAAAGTTAACTCACAGAAACCGGGCTATGTACTTTGTGTAAATCTCAAGTTAAAGAGATTGGTTCAATGAAGTTTGTCATAATATATTTCATAATGTTTAGTAGAAATACTTTCTCTCTCAAGTGGAATTTCAGCTTTATAAATATACTTGATTATTATTATGTAGCAAAGCTCCTGCCTGTCACCCACCTAATGAAATATCATGGATTTTAGTTTATTACTACTTATGATTGAGTATAAAGGTGTAAATGATATACCTCTTTTTAACACAATTTCCTCCCAAGATTTTCCCTGTGCCCGTGTGTTTAGTGTTCATAAATATAATTATGTATAGGGGAAACCACATATCATTTATGACAAAATACAGAACTTTTCGTTGATCATGCTTTCCTGTGAACTGGCTGATAGGGTAGATACAAAAACTCTTTTTTTTTTTCAAATAAAACCCCTCTTGATTAGACTCTATTGCCATTTTCTAATTTCTAAGTGAAAGATAAATTTCCAATCTGCCAGTTAAAGTGTAGACAAGGGTCTGACAGACAAAACTGCTTGGGAAAGATCAGCTATATCGCCAGGTACTAACGAAGCAAAATGGTTCACCTACTTTCACTTTCAAAACAAACAATGATAAATTTCTTTGAGTTAACAGAAAGTATCTGTTTGGCTAGTTTAGTTTTTTATGAGCTGCAAATTCCCTCATGACAATCTGAATACATGAAAATACCCTTATGTTGACACCTCATTTCTCATTTGTCAACAAAATATAACAGTTTCTGGGTACTATATATAAATATTAAATTCTAATATGGAGTGGTTTTACTAAAGCAAAAACACTGATAAATAGAGACTCGTATAATTATGAGAATTTGCTGTTGTAACACGGAATACTTAAGAATTAAAAGTTAGATAAACAAATAGAAACATTAAATTTGAATCATAAACTGCCAATATCCCTTGTTTAAATCACAAACAGAGAAATTTAAGTTCGGGTTCGTACTTTTCTCACTTTAAAAAGTTTTCCGCCGATGGTGGTTTCCTTTTGGCGTGACGTCAGACATGAACACAAAGCATAGATGTAACAATAGCGATGACGCGAAATCCTTGTATACCTCACTTGAAAATGACGAAGGTGACATCATCACAGTTGGGGCAAAAATGTCAAGATGACGCGGCTATGACAAAACAATAAGAATACGGCTTATCTCATGATTTCAAGATATCTTTCAATAATTTCATGACACAAGCAATTTCTTAAAATTTTACACCGCACTAAATATTAATTCGCTTATACGGCTGTTGCCAGCTTTAGTGGTGGGGGGAGGGGGCATTGTTCGGACCTTTGGCGAGTACCTGGCATCCTTTCCTCACATCACATGGCTATATAAAACATTCATCGCGTTGCCGTTCGCATCTAGGCTTTGCGAACGCAAGTAACAATACTTGAATATATCATCAGGTTGGGGAAAGTCGCCGATCGACGGGTTGTCATTTTCGTCCAAGCTTTACCAACCGATCGACGGGCTTTATTCTCCGTCGATCGACGGTTTATCCGTCGATCGATGACAACCTGTCGATCGGCAACTTTCCCCAACCTGATCATCATCATCTAGACTTTTTGGACTGTACGTACCTTATTTTTTTGACGACTCCACAATTTGTCCTCTTTTTGGAACAAAATTTTTGTTCAACTTCATCCAGTAGATCGTCTATTTCATCAGCCATTTTTATTTCAAGAGTTACAAAGTGAGGAAGGTTTGTTTACTTCACACCTTTTGGTTGTGCAGGTCGTTGTTGTTGTCAAATGTGTTTATAAAAAAAACAGCATTTTTATTAGAGGCGAATAAGTATATTTTGACCAGTCAGTTCAATCTAACTTTTAAGATTTTTTTTTATTATGACCAGATGGTAAAAAAAGAGTTTTAGTACATCTTATTCAACCCAAATATATAGCTTACGTGCTAAATTAGATTTAAATAGGTCCGATTCCGACTTAATCAACTCTTCAACCTCTCTTCCGCCGCTGGCACCACGCATGCGCAGTGGAATTGATGGTGTATCAGCTTTTACCAATTTTCGAGAAAAAGCATTTTTCTAGGACATTTCTTGGTACCATTAAGTCAAAATGTCGAAAACTGAACAGGTTTTATCACTTGATCCCCCACACGAATTACGGTTTCGAGGTAAGTTCTTTATTTCTAGGAGATAAATGATGGAATCACTCAATGTAGTTTTGTCTTACTCAGAAAGCAAGTGCTCGATTTGTAGATTACAATGTAACACTAACAGTTCTACTACTTGAAATTTGAATTAGTCAAATTGTGGTTTTCTTGGAGTTTTGTTCTGTTACCTTGGTTATTCATCACCTTTTTCCACGTCAACCTTTCAATACTTTCAATTTGAAAGAACTGTCAATCAAACCTCAGCTTTGAGCAGTGTGCACTGATCTGGTCAAGGAAACTTAGTTACGCACCAGGAGTGTACTCATGATCTGACTTATAGTCTCGAATGCCACTAATCCGCGTTCCTGACTCCAAACTGACTATTTTTTTTATATTGACGACCATATTATGGAGTCAAGACTCATAGCCGCACTTGTGTGTCTCTATCCTGGTTTACTTACTTTGCCGGTCAGGTAGTTCAATTTACCAAACTTATGGTGATATTACATATACCAACGTTCAGTCTGTGAATTCTGAAATGCTGCTCGGAAAACTCCGACAAACTTTTGTCGGAAATTACAAGCCATGAAAATAATATTGTAACTGCTCTGTATGGACAATTCCTACCCCAGACTTAATAAAAACTCATAAAAGATTATTCTTTCCTCCTTTATTTATTTTTATTTATTTTATTTATTTGACATGCACCGTTTGACCCAGTTTGAACGTCGCGCAAAATGGCGGCAAAGTCTCCAAGAAATGACAGTTTGTTGTTGTTTAAGACCAGGTGTACGCCCTTTGGAATAGCTACATGTAATAAAAGCGGACAAGAATAATCTTTTATGAGTTTTAAAGAAGTCTGAGGTAGGAATCGTCCATACCAAGGAGTTACAATAATATTTTCATGGCTTGCAATTTAAGCATCATTTCCACCTTGTATTTCTAATTCGTATACCGAACGTTGGTATATGTAATATCACCATAAGTTCGGTAAATTGAACTACCGGTCAGGTAGAGCCACACATTAAACCACCATTATAAGGGTGAGATAACTCGTGTAAAGTCATTAGGCGTAAGGCCAATTTTTATGCTATGCTTTACAAAGAGCGATTTAACAGTTTAACAACAGATTTCGAAGAAATCAACTGGTTCAGTGAAAAGAGGAATGTTTCAAAGATACAATAGGCGGTAATAGCTGAAAGGTAGTTAAGATTAAGGATAGTTAAGACTTAGCTTAATTTTGTTAACTTGAGACGGTCCCCACGGATTACTTGCGTACAAAATCTGCCCGTAACATTATTTCCCATAATTCCTGGTGCGTGCATTGCCGCAGTTCTAATGCATTGAAAGTCAATCAACAAGGTTTTGATTGAAAATCCTCTCAAAACATTCTTTACCAAGCTAAGCTGTGGCCAAATATGTTATCAGTCATTTCTCTTGACATATATTCTTTCGGTAAGACGTTTGTTTTTGCCTTTTCCATATTTTCACCTTTTACTGATGAAATCGCTACCAAAAGCCGAATTAGCTCTGACAGTAAAATAGCAATATAATTTGATGACATTCATAGATAATGTAGCTTTGACTGTGTAAAGTGAACCTAATGTTAAAAAACAGCAAAACAGTGTTACGTCATCAATGGCGGGGAAGAGTGAGACAGGAGAAGGCAATAGTGAATTCAGGGGAACCATGTTTACTGAAAGGTCCTGCTCGTCTATATCACTGGCTGTTTTAACTTGATTATATTGGGGTTTTTTTCACTGTTAAATACATGTAGGACCACATACTGCTTCTGCACAGGCAGTCTACTCCAGCTTTTTGAATGTAAGAGAGCAGCCGTTGGAAAGTTTTTAATTGGCTTGCATTTATTGGCTTTTGACTAAACTCTCTAAATTAACATGGGCTTGGATGTTTTAAGAGTATATTTAAAGTAGTAGATGGCGATGCTGGAATCATCAAAGCTCTACTTCTTTCGTCTTCTTGCTGTATACAACAGCGCCATCTTACCTCCAGTCTTAAGGTCGATAACTCCATTCATTGTAACACACCTAAGTTTTTTTTTCTATTACGTCCGCACTCGACAGTTTCGAAGCCCTTACTACCCTCCCAATCAGAAGCTGCGCACAACCACACGCACTCAGTAAGACTGTTGCATCTTACCACTTGACCCACTACCAACACAGTGTTAAAGTTATTGAATTTATTGAATACACACGTGCACTTCAGGATTATGACCAACGATGACCAACGATGACGAATCCAAAGGGGTCCTTCTGTCATTACGGCCATTTTTCGAAGCATTATTTTTTTTGTCAACTGTTGTACTAGCAAAAAGGCTTTCCCTGGCTGGCCGATGAACCCTCTCATGTCCATAATTGTCTCTGATTGGTTGCCTTGGATCATTCCATCATAGCAATAACCCACTCAAAATGGCCTGTTCGCGACTGTGGCGGTTTTCTGGAGCCCAAAATCAACAAAACTAGGTAACAGAAACTTACAACAATAATTGATGTGTTGGAGGCTCACAGGAAAGTTTAAACCGAAGCTGTTATTCTGTTTAGAGTAATTGAAGCTTTCAGTTTCAAAAGTCTTGAGCTCTATAGCTACAGTATTGCATTCGTTCAAAAACCCATACTTATGTCTGAGGCTCTCAGGCAGATTTAGTCAACATGTTTATGGTCGGCAGATTCCAAAGTTTGACAGCATGAACAGGTAGCAGAAAAATACATCCACTCTTATTTTTGATCAACTTCATCCACTTCAAAAGTGAATCCCCTGTGAAACATTAAACGCTATCGCCAGAGGCAGACATTTTAAAATATTTTTTATTTTTTTTTTTTATTGTTTGTAACTTACATGGAAAATCAGGAAAATGAGTAAACCTTCATACAAGCAACATGGAGTAAAGTTAAAACTTGACTCCATGTTGCTTGTATGAAAACTTGTCCATCTCAGACAGTGCTCAGACTTGTAATTTTTAGTTGCTGCTTCAAGTTTTACCGGTCGCGAGCCCTGCTCAAATTAGTTTTAAATGACACCAAAACTTGTATTTTAAAATGAATGAAATGTTTCAAACTTACTGGAGGTAAGATGGCGCTGTTGTATACAGTATGGGAAAAATACAGAAGACCTCTTATCCCCTGACTAAGACTAGTTATAAGTTTTTAACAAGATCCTTCATTTTACCCATTTAGTGTGTTTATATTTAAGTGTATACCAGGCCACAGATAACTGTCAAATTTTATCAAAAAGAGAAAATTCCAAATTGATCAGGAAAAAATATAGGAAACTGTCATAGTGATTTGAATGTAAATACAGTCCTGTGGATTGTAGCAACAAGTGTGCCTTTAAGCAGGGACTGATCCAGGGAAAATTTGGGCATACTATTTCGGTTGAAAATGTTCCAACAATAAGACTAAAACAACATCTCTGGCCCAAAATTCAACATAAAATGCTATTTTGACATTAAAATCTGTTGGTTTTAAGAATTTGGGCTGATTTTTTTCTTGTGAGTTTGGGCGCCCATACCTGTGTACAGGTATCAAAATGTCTCTGGATCAGTCTATGCTTTAAATTATCAGGCTGTTGCTGTATGATGTGTATTTCTCTACATGTATACAGACTGCCTGAGAACTGTTTCAATTTAAATTGAAAGGGCGACCTTCCATTGATCCAATTATTGATTCTACACCTATAGTTTGTCCCTCCTGGGACGTTCTTCTTATTTATTGATGCAATTTTATCTTCTATCATCCAAGTATCTGTTATCATGCTCTGCAGAAAAGTTACATGAATGAAATTAAAAACTGATATATACTAAATTAATTCAATTTTGTTTGTAACAGTTGCATGTGTAACAGTTCTAACAGCGACTAGTACATGTACAAATGTACACATAATCTCTATCAACCTGTTTAAGTGTGTAGCACAGGACTAGAATATATACTACATGTAAGTATTTAATTCCTGTTAACGTGTGTAACAGAGGACTAGAATATGTAGTGTGTCTTGAATTCCTGTTTACATGTGTAACACAGGACTAGAATATGTAGTGTGTCTTAAATTCCTGTTTACATGTGTAACACAGGACTAGAATATGTAGTGTGTCTTGAATTCCTGTTTACATGTGTAACAGAGGACTAGAATATGTAGTGTGTCTTGAATTCCTGTTTACATGTGTAACACAGGACTAGAATATGTAGTGTGTCTTGAATTCCTGTTTACATGTGTAACACAGGACTAGAATATGTAGTGTGTCTTGAATTCCTGTTTACATGTGTAACAGAGGACTAGAATATGTAGTGTGTCTTGAATTCCTGTTTACATGTGTAACAGAGGACTAGAATATGTAGTGTGTCTTGAATTCCTGTTTACATGTGTAACACAGGACTAGAATATGTAGTGTGTCTTGAATTCCTGTTTACATGTGTAACACAGGACTAGAATATGTAGTGTGTCTTGAATTCCTGTTTACATGTGTAACAGAGGACTAGAATATGTAGTGTGTCTTGAATTCCTGTTTACATGTGTAACAGAGGACTAGAATATGTAGTGTGTCTTGAATTCCTGTTTACATGTGTAACACAGGACTAGAATATGTAGTGTGTCTTGAATTCCTGTTTACATGTGTAACACAGGACTAGAATATGTAGTGTGTCTTGAATTCCTGTTTACATGTGTAACACAGGACTAGAATATGTAGTGTGTCTTGAATTCCTGTTTACATGTGTAACAGAGGACTAGAATATGTAGTGTGTCTTGAATTCCTGTTTACATGTGTAACACAGGACTACAACCTGTAGTTGTAAGCCTGTAATAACTTCAGCCATTGATTCCCACTTAGACCAAAGGAAATTGACAAATTTCTGAGTGAATTTTTGCTTGATTGCTATTTGTGGATTAGTTATCAGGTTTACGTAGAGCCTGGTATCACGAGCTGCCAAATTCTCTTATTTTTCATGAATTCTTAACAAGAGAAGTTGAGCATTTGAAAAAGTAAAAGATTGTAATAAAAATATATAGGCAAAGTCAGTTTCCTGTATAAACCAAAGAGATAACTGACAAAATTCATAAAGCCTGGTGGTACATTTGGTTTTTTGGGGGGCTTATTATTACAGTATCTGAAACAGAAGTCTAGGCCTATATGTATACTTTACGCATACATCATCAGAAAGCTCTAATTTTATACCTCTTCGTCTAAATAAACAACAGTTAGCTAATTCGGTTTGAATAGAATTTTCCATATATTTGACAGGTCATCCCATTAAGAGTTAAGATAAATGTTGCTTTTGTGTATATGTAGGTGGTCCTGTGGTTAGATTGATTGATTTGGGGTTTTACGCCGCATTCAAGATTATTTCACTTATATGGCCACGACCTGTTTGTACATGCAGATTATACAATAACATGTGGTTGGAACAAGAACCAATAAAACAGCTGACAGCACATGCAGAGCTTAAAAACTGTTTCAAATCAGATACCGGTAATTGAAATAATATAGTAGGCCTCATGCTGTCTCTGAACTGTCATAGGAGGGATTAGAAGCTACAAAAGGAAAGTAATATTTGTAACTCTGTGTTAAGACACTGTTGTAGGTGGGGCTCTGACCTGTGAACTTTCCAGGAATCAGCTGTTGATGTCTGGCTTACTCAACAGTGGAATATTTACTACTGTTAGCAATCCCCTTCAGATTCTTGTTACACAGTTATCCCCCCTTTAGTTACTAACTCTCTTTCTGTCAATGGATGCAAGTTGCTAGCACAATTGTCCTAAATAGAGCATACTGTCCATATTGAAAATGGCAATAACTGCTACGGATCTTCATACATTATATTAGTTTAAATATGTGCCTGTCATTTATTTGTCAAATCTAGATCAATTGTGTTTACATGTATGTATGCCAGGAACTGATCCAGGGAAAATTTGGGCATACCATTTCAAAATGTTCCAACAATAAGACAAAAACAACATCTCTGGCCCAAAATTCAACATTAAATGCTATTTTGACATTAAAATCTGTTGGCTTTAAGAATTTGGGCGGATTTTTTGCTTGTGAGTTTGGGCGCCCATACCTGTATACAGGTATCAAAATGTTTCTGGATCAGTCTATGTATGCAGTAGCCTATTAAATGAATAAATGGCCTTAAATGAGCGTTTATAATATTATTAATTGATTGATACATATGAAAGCAAACACAATTATTGCCAGACCAGCCTGTTGTTTTTCGTGGATTTGAAAATAGGCAGTGGCATTAACCTGTTTTTGTTAGACAATTGTAAACATCCAGCCTCCTACACAGCACTCTGGCAGGATATATATATATGTAAAGTATTTAAAACATGTTGAAGTCATGGTAACTAATAGATTCTTAACACACTTAGTTTCTTTTGAGTTGTTTTTAACCAATATGCTTACATCCAATGATCTATATGCGTGGATTGGCTGTCACGTGACATTTGAAGTACAATGAGCATCGCCATTATTAAGAGATGACACTTCTGATCCGACATTACAGAGAAAGCGAAAGAGAACGACGTGAGTGACTAGCCCTCATACGATCACTGCTTTATTTATGTGATGACATTATGACAAAACACTATTGTGACATCAATTTTGACCGTTCTTTCGTGACGTCATAGAAAAACGTTATTTGCGTTTCCAGATACAGCATCCCATAGTTATGACGGCAATTTTAGCACGTCAGATCCAATCTAACCGACGATGTGACCATTCCACGCATATAGTTCATTGCTTACATCTCCCTAAATGGCTGGAGATGTAAATTTTGTTCAACTGTGTAGATCTATGTCTAGTAACTTCCTCACCTTAATCACAAGGTAAATAAAATATGTAGGCAGAGCCAAATTGCACCCCTTATTAATGTACAAGTATTTGTCACATCTTCTTTTACAAAACATCTGTAATCATGGTTGTATGCCAGATTTCCACATATATTTTCGAGACGTTAGTCAAATATTTTTGAGACGGTTAGACAGTAGGCAAATTTAATATATGTCTGTTTAACCTGATTGCTAGGTACAAAGTAAAGGTGATAGTTTTTTTCTCAAAGAACCTGCCCCGCCCCCCCAAATTCCAATACACCTGCCAATGCCAAATATAAATTGAAACACCAACTAGTGCATTGAAGAAGAGCAATATTTTCTAACTGCAATGTTTTTGTTTAAAAATAGATTTTCTTTCAAGATAGATTTTCTTTCAATGTATATTTAGCTGGGCTGTGTACTATTTGGTTTCATTTCTTCTGGCAAAAGAATGTAGAGAGGCCCACTCTTGTAGAGCCTCGTCTATTTATAGTGGAATAAGTGTTTCCTTGTATTCGTATGGGTGTGAATCCCAGTATATCAAGTGGAAGGGACTATTTGTTTGATAAACACCTGTTGTTCATTTCAGTAGGCAGTTGTCTATCCAAGAAATGTTTGAAACTCTCTTTAAACGTGGGTTCCATACTAATGATACAAAATTAAACACTTAATAACACTTATTGAACAGTTACACTTGACAAAGACACCGGTGCAGGTTTCGAAAGCTCGTGTTGTTCAAAAACAACTGAGGACGTGGTGATGTCTTAATTTTTTATCATTAGTTGTCTATCCACCAAAAAGGAAAAATATGTGAGGCAAATGATCACTTTTTAAAAATCTATTGGGTCAAATAAAATGATGTTTTCATTAATACTAGTATATGTTGCCTTCAGGGCTGTTTGACAGATTAATATGAATATTGGCCCTTTGACAAATGTTATTTGATTGGCAGCTGCATCAACACACTTGAGCCAAGTGCACGCGTGAGGTTGCGGCTGAGGCCGTAGCGGTTTTCGGGTTCCTCCGTTTGGACGTAAACTTTGGTGAGATTTTCACCTCGCAAGGAGGAAAATGTCTAGCATTTAACTTGTTTAATATTTTCTGCCTCGCGAGGCAAGAGTCTCCCCGTGTGCACACAACATGAGTTAGCAGTTGACCTGAGAGGGGGAAAATGTCAATCGCTTTTGCCTATTAAAACATCAATCTTAATACAAGAAATACACTTTGGCATGGAGAAAAACACCCAAATGTAACTTAAAACTGTTCAATCTCAGTCCACCGATGTTCTTACCATAGTTAAGATGCGTAACCATTGTCAATGTGTTACAAAAGGATTCCAGAAAATTCTACTGACCAAGGCTAAGCTCCTGTCAGTCGTCAACCTAATGAAATATCATAGGTTTGGTTTGTTACAACAATTTATGGGGTATAAAGGTCTAAATGATATACCTCTTTTTAACACAATTAGAAACTTGTCTCCATGGTTATTTTAGACAAGAAGATTTTCCCTGTGCCTGTGTGTTTTAGTGATCATAAATATATACATACATGTATAGGTCTTACCACAAAAACTTTCATTCCCCATTTTTTTATTTTTTTTATTTATATATTTATGAACACTATAACACAGTGCAGTTGTGTCATTTGTCATTTACAATTTGTTCTTGAATAACTGCTGCCAGGCAAAGTGTGCACATAATCTGGTTTGTACTTGTAAACTGTGTATTTGTAAACTGTGTGATATACCATGTATAGTTTACCACTGATCTACAGCCTTTAAGTTTAATGATGTAATTAGAAATGTTTTATTTACATGCAGCATACCAATGTAATCTTTATTCAAACAATTCCTATAGGTAATCAATTGTACCATTCTTGAATTTTAATTTTAATAAAAGTAAATATATTGTGTAGGTTGATTTAATTTTTTATTTACATCTACATATAACTAGTTTGCAACCCTGTATAAATCTTTCTATTAAAAATAAAAAAAGAGTATAATGCGCCCCTTTGCCATGAATATAGTTTGTAGATAAGGTCCCTTATAAATTAAATCCTAAGCTATTTTGAAAGTGTAAGCTTTAAAGTGGTCACAATTATTGTATTTTACTCAATGGGAGCTACATGTATGGAAACAACAGTAAAATATCTCAATTCAACTTGGAAAAACTTCATTTCTAAGAAGTGGCTTCAAAATATGGACTTATTACTTATATGAAAGCAGGGAGTAAAATTCGTGGCCAACGGTCGTCCAGGTTATTCATCGGTCGCCGGATCCCAAAATGACGGGAACGGCCTTCCGTTGAAAGCTTTGGTCTATTCATTCAAAATACAGGCACGGTCTCTTGGCCTGCATTGATCAGGGATTTCTCTTCAGAGTCATCTTCATTTACATAGATATTTAATCTGCTGGCTGTCCAAATATCCAACCATTGCTATATAGAGCTGTTGGATCCAAATCCAATTGTGATGATTAGAATCCACGGTATTAGATTCCATAACAATATGATGATTCCCACATGATCTCTTCATGTAAGCAATTCAGTGTGAACATCAGAAATAACACAATCAATTGTCATGATTAGAATCCACGGTATTAGATTCCATAACAATATGATGATTCCCACATGATCTCTTCATGTAAGCAATTCAGTGTGAACATCAGAAATAACACAATCAATTGTGATGATTAGAATCCACTGTATTAGATTCCATAACAATATGATGATTCCCACATGATATCTTCATGTAAGCAATTCAGTGTGAACATCAGAAATAACACAATCAATTGTGATGATTAGAATCCACTGTATTAGATTCCATAACAATATGATGATTCCCACATGATGTCTTCATGTAAGCAATTCAGCGTGAACATCAGAAATAACACAATCAATTGTCATGATTAGAATCCACTGTATTAGATTCCATAACAATATGATGATTCCCACATGATATCTTCATGTAAGCAATTCAGTGTGAACATCAGAAATAACACAATCAATTGTGATGATTAGAATCCACTGTATTAGATTCCATAACAATATGATGATTCCCACATGATATCTTCATGTAAGCAATTCAGTGTGAACATCAGAAATAACACAATCAATTGTCATGATTAGAATCCACTGTATTAGATTCCATAACAATATGATGATTCCCACATGATATCTTCATGTAAGCAATTCAGTGTGAACATCAGAAATAACACAATCAATTGTGATGATTAGAATCCACTGTATTAGATTCCATAACAATATGATGATTCCCACATGATATCTTCATGTAAGCAATTCAGTGTGAACATCAGAAATAACACAATCAATTGTCATGATTAGAATCCACTTTATTAGATTCCATAACAATATGATGATTCCCACATGGTATCTTCATGTAAGCAATTCAGTGTGAACATCAGAAATAACACAATCAATTGTGATGATTAGAATCCACTGTATTAGATTCCATAACAATATGATGATTCCCACATGATATCTTCATGTAAGCAATTCAGTGTGAACATCAGACATAACACAATCAATTGTGATGATTAGAATCCACTGTATTAGATTCCATAACAATATGATGATTCCCACATGATATCTTCATGTAAGCAATTCAGTGTGAACATCAGAAATAACACAATCAATTGTGATGATTAGAATCCACTGTATTAGATTCCCTAACAATATGATGATTCCCACATGATATCTTCATGTAAGCAATTCAGTGTGAACATCAGAAATAACACAATCAATTGTGATGATTAGAATCCACTGTATTAGATTCCATAACAATATGATGATTCCCACATGATATCTTCATGTAAGCAATTCAGTGTGAACATAAGAAATAACACAATCAATTGTCATGATTAGAATCCACTTTATTAGATTCCATAACAATATGATGATTCCCACATGGTATCTTCATGTAAGCAATTCAGTGTGAACATCAGAAATAACACAATCAATTGTGATGATTAGAATCCACTGTATTAGATTCCATAACAATATGATGATTCCCACATGATATCTTCATGTAAGCAATTCAGTGTGAACATCAGACATAACACAATCAATTGTGATGATTAGAATCCACTGTATTAGATTCCATAACAATATGATGATTCCCACATGATATCTTCATGTAAGCAATTCAGTGTGAACATCAGAAATAACACAATCAATTGTGATGATTAGAATCCACTGTATTAGATTCCATAACAATATGATGATTCCCACATGATCTCTTCATGTAAGCAATTCAGTGTGAACATCAGAAATAACACAATCAATTGTGATGATTAGAATCCACTGTATTAGATTCCATAACTATATGATGATTCCCACATGATATATTCATGTGAGCAATCCAGTGTGAACATCAGAAATAACACAATCAATTGTGATGATTAGAATCCACTGTATTAGATTCCATAACAATATGATGATTCCCACATGATACCTTCATGTAAGCAATCCAGTGTGAACATCAGAAATAACACAATCAATTGTTATGATTAGAATCCACTGTATTAGATTCCATAACAATATGATGATTCCCACATGATCTCTTCATGTAAGCAATCCAGTGTGAACATCAGAAATAACACAATCAATTGTGATGATTAGAATCCACTGTATTAGATTCCATAACAATATGATGATTCCCACATGATATCTTCATGTAAGCAATTCAGTGTGAACATCAGAAATAACACAATCAATTGTGATGATTAGAATCCACTGTATTAGATTCTATAACAATATGATGATTCCCACATGGTATCTTCATGTAAGCAATTCAGTGTGAACATCAGACATAACACAATCAATTGTGATGATTAGAATCCACTGTATTAGATTCTATAACAATATGATGATTCCCACATGGTATCTTCATGTAAGCAATTCAGTGTGAACATCAGAAATAACACAATCAATTGTGATGATTAGAATCCACTGTATTAGATTCCATAACAGTATGATGATTCCCACATGATATCTTCATGTAAGCAATTCAGTGTGAACATCAGAAATAACACAATCAATTGTGATGATTAGAATCCACTGTATTAGATTCCATAACAATATGATGATTCCCACATGATATCTTCATGTAAGCAATTCAGTGTGAACATCAGAAATAACACAATCAATTGTGATGATTAGAATCCACGGTATTAGATTCCATAACAATATGATGATTCCCACATGATCTCTTCATGTAAGCAATTCAGTGTGAACATCAGAAATAACACAATCAATTGTGATGATTAGAATCCACGGTATTAGATTCCATAACAATATGATGATTCCCACATGATATCTTCATGTAAGCAATTCAGTGTGAACATCAGAAATAACACAATCAATTGTGATGATTAGAATCCACTGTATTAGATTCCATAACAATATGATGATTCCCACATGATATCTTCATGTAAGCAATTCAGTGTGAACATCAGAAATAACACAATCAATTGTGATGATTAGAATCCACTGTATTAGATTCCATAACAATATGATCATTTCCACATGATATCTTCATGTAAGCAATTCAGTGTGAACATCAGAAATAACACAATCAATTGTGATGATTAGAATCCACTGTATTAGATTCCATAACAATATGATGATTCCCACATGATATCTTCATGTAAGTAATTCAGTGTAAACATCAGAAATAACACAATCAATTGTGATGATTAGAATCCACTGTATTAGATTTCATAACAATATGATGATTCTCACATGATCTCTTCATGTAAGCAATTCAGTGTGAACATCAGAAATAACACAATCAATTGTGATGATTAGAATCCACTGTATTAGATTCCATAACAATATGATGATTCTCACATGATCTCTTCATGTAAGCAATTCAGTGTGAACATCAGAAATAACACAATCAATTGTGATGATTAGAATCCACTGTATTAGATTCCATAACAATATGATGATTCCCACATGGTATCTTCATGTAAGCAATTCAGTGTGAACATCAGAAATAACACAATCAATTGTCATGATTAGAATCCACTGTATTAGATTCCATAACAATATGATGATTCCCACATGGTATCTTCATGTAAGCAATTCAGTGTGAACATCAGAAATAACACAATCAATTGTGATGATTAGAATCCACTGTATTAGATTCCATAACAATATGATGATTCCCACATGGTATCTTCATGTAAGCAATTCAGTGTGAACATCAGAAATAACACAATCAATTGTGATGATTAGAATCCACTGTATTAGATTCCATAACAATATGATGATTTCCACATGGTATCTTCATGTAAGCAATTCAGTGTGAACATCAGAAATAACACAATCAATTGTGATGATTAGAATCCACGGTATTAGATTCCATAACAATATGATGATTCCCACATGATATCTTCATGTAAGTAATTCAGTGTAAACATCAGAAATAACACAATCAATTGTGATGATTAGAATCCACTGTATTAGATTTCATAACAATATGATGATTCTCACATGATCTCTTCATGTAAGCAATTCAGTGTGAACATCAGAAATAACACAATCAATTGTGATGATTAGAATCCACTGTATTAGATTCCATAACAATATGATGATTCTCACATGATCTCTTCATGTAAGCAATTCAGTGTGAACATCAGAAATAACACAATCAATTGTGATGATTAGAATCCACTGTATTAGATTTCATAACAATATGATGATTCTCACATGATCTCTTCATGTAAGCAATTCAGTGTGAACATCAGAAATAACACAATCAATTGTGATGATTAGAATCCACTGTATTAGATTCCATAACAATATGATGATTCCCACATGATCTCTTCATGTAAGTAATTCAGTGTGAACATCAGAAATAACACAATCAATTGTGATGATTAGAATCCACTGTATTAGATTCCGTAACAATATGATGATTCCCACATGATATCTTCATGTAAGCAATTCAGTGTGAACATCAGAAATAACACAATCAATTGTGATGATTAGAATCCACTGTATTAGATTCCATAACAATATGATGATTCCCACATGATATCTTCATGTAAGCAATTCAGTGTGAACATCAGAAATAACACAATCAATTGTGATGATTAGAATCCACTGTATTAGATTCCATAACAATATGATGATTCCCACATGATCTCTTCATGTAAGCAATTCAGTGTGAACATCAGAAATAACACAATCAATTGTCATGATTAGAATCCACTGTATTAGATTTCATAACAATATGATGATTCCCACATGATATCTTCATGTAAGCAATTCAGTGTGAACATCAGAAATAACACAATCAATTGTGATGATTAGAATCCACTGTATTAGATTCCATAATAATATGATGATTCCCACATGATCTCTTCATGTAAGCAATCCAGTGTGAACATCAGAAATAACACAATCAATTGTGATGATTAGAATCCACTGTATTAGATTCCGTAACAATATGATGATTCCCACATGATATCTTCATGTAAGCAATTCAGTGTCAGGGCTCGAAATGTCCACCTGTCTACCTGTCGCGACAACCAGTTTTTTTAAGTGACAAGTGGGGAAAAAATGTACCTGTCGCACGCGACAAGTAGATATTTTCAAGTTTAATGACTAATTTTATCAATGAAGTCATTTAAATAATAAATCATATCGTAGTTTTAATGCATACGCAATCTACGGAGCCCGAACCGACGTGGTTTTAGCTTTGTGCAGTTTATCGATCGGTTGTTGACAGAGATATTTACGACTGCCGAAAACCTGTTATGCGCGCACACGTCATCAATGTATGCGGTTATGCTACACACAAACAACCATGCGGTAATCTATGGTCGCATCCATAGTTACTGTTGACAGTCTGCTTTTTTCGAACGATTTTTTTTAGAAAGGCCGACGAATCGACTCCCCCCCACTCAGGAACAACACGAATCTGTGAATAAAGCCAAAAAGACATGCGGTAATCTATGGTCGCATCCATAGTTACTGTTGACAGTCTGCTTTTTTCGAACGATTTTTTTGAGAAGAAAGGCCGACGAATCGACTCCCCCCCCACTCAGGAACAACACGAATCTGTGAATAAAGCCAAAAAGACACGCGTTTTAAGTTTAATCCGGCGTGGAAAGTGGACCGATCGTGGTTGGAGTTCGATGTTGACACGAACACAATGTGCTGTTCATTTTGCAAGCGTTTTCGGCCGAATGGCGCAAAAAAAAAAATACTTTGAAATTGTATTTTCTGCTGGAAATTAAACAGTTAATCTTCACAAAGTGTTCAATTTTGCTGAATTACAAATTGACTGTTTATTCTTTTAAGTTTTCAAATTGAATATAAATATTCTGTCATTGGCAGCATATTTTAATGAACATGGTAATAATTGGTTGATTGTGACAGGTGGAAAATACAAGTGACAGGTAGAAAATATTTTTACCTGTCACCTGTGACAGGTGAAATTTTTCAAACATTTCTAGCCCTGAGTGTGAACATCAGAAATAACACAATCAATTGTGATGATTAGAATCCACTGTATTAGATTCCATAACAATATGATGATTCCCACATGATATCTTCATGTAAGCAATTCAGTGTGAACATCAGAAATAACACAATCAATTGTCATGATTAGAATCCACTTTATTAGATTCCATAACAATATGATGATTCCCACATGGTATCTTCATGTAAGCAATTCAGTGTGAACATCAGAAATAACACAATCAATTGTGATGATTAGAATCCACTGTATTAGATTCCATAACAATATGATGATTCCCACATGATATCTTCATGTAAGCAATTCAGTGTGAACATCAGAAATAACACAATCAATTGTGATGATTAGAATCCACTGTATTAGATTCCATAACAATATGATGATTCCCACATGATATCTTCATGTAAGCAATTCAGTGTGAACATCAGAAATAACACAATCAATTGTGATGATTAGAATCCACTGTATTAGATTCCATAACAATATGATGATTCCCACATGATATCTTCATGTAAGCAATTCAGTGTGAACATCAGAAATAACACAATCAATTGTGATGATTAGAATCCACTGTATTAGATTCCATAACAATATGATGATTCCCACATGGTATCTTCATGTAAGCAATTCAGTGTGAACATCAGAAATGACACAATTCAGTGTGAACATCAGAAATAACACAATCAATTGTGATGATTAGAATCCACTGTATTAGATTCCATAACAATATGATGATTCCCACATGATATCTTCATGTAAGTAATTCAGTGTGAACATCAGAAATAACACAATCAATTGTCATGATTAGAATCCACTGTATTAGATTCCATAACAATATGATGATTCCCACATGGTATCTTCATGTAAGCAATTCAGTGTGAACATCAGAAATAACACAATCAATTGTGATGATTAGAATCCACTGTATTAGATTCCATAACAATATGAGGATTCCCACATGATATCTTCATGTAAGCAATTCAGTGTGAACATCAGAAATAACACAATCAATTGTGATGATTAGAATCCACTGTATTAGATTCCATAACAATATGAGGATTCCCACATGATATCTTCATGTAAGCAATTCAGTGTGAACAGAAACAGAAATAACACAAAGTAATCCACGGTTTCCTGGAATATCTGCCTCAAAATAACCATAAAAACTCAATTCGCACCATGAAAACTTAAATACGAGTCAATTCATTTATCATTTAGCAAATATTTGATTTCTGGCAGCTAGATTTATTGTCAAATGCCGAATTTAACCTGGAAATAACTCAATGATTTCGGTTGTGGCCTCAAAAGTGTTGACTTTTTTGAAACGCTGATAATCAGTGCTGCATACTGATACTGTTCCAGATTGCACGTCACTCGAACGACCTATGTGGGATGGTTGCCAGTTACAACCGGAAGGTCGTGGGTTTCCTCCGGGCATAGAACCCAGTTTCCTCCCACAATAAAACAGGCAACACCACCGTATAAGTGAAATAATCTTGAGCGCGGCGTAAAACACCAAACAAACAATCAATCAACCAGATTACACGAAAATTACAAAAATATGCGTTCTACTTCAGGTAGTAGACTATAATGTTTGCATTTATATGCAATACGTTCAAAAAGCTTTTTTAATTATTTTGGTGTCTTTTTTTCAGGGCCTTTTACCGATGTTGTGACGGCCAATTTAACTCTCAGCAACCCAACACAGTCGCGAGTATGTTTCAAGGTAAAAACTACTGCCCCAAAACGGTACTGTGTACGTCCAAACAGTGGGCTCATAGAGGCAGGAAAAGCGGTCTCTGTCGCAGGTAAGATCATCTCAAAACATTGCCTTGACTTTAAGGAGGACCATGGAGGTCTGTAGCCTTTGGGGGGCCTCCGTGGCTCAGTAGGTAGAATGTTGGACGCTCAATCCTAACAGCCTTCCACTAATGGGTCCCGGGTGCGAATCCCACTCAGTCCACAAATTGGAAAATTTTCTGACTGGGTTTTCACTCGAACGACCTATGTGGGATGGTTGCCAGTTACCAGCGGAAGGTTGTGGGTTTCCTCCGGGCACAGAGCCCGGTTTCCTCCCACAATAAAACTGGCAACGCCGCCATGTAAGTGAAATAATGTTGAGTGCGGCGCAAAACATCAATCATCAATCCATATAGCATTTGAGAGTGGCTAGACTCTTTATATCAGTTCTTAATAGAGGGTTAGCCAAATCTAAGAGTCCCATTTCACTTTTTATTGGGAGAAAATGTCCTGATGATTGATCAAAGTTTCCAAAATATGCCTTCCTGCCTTTTGGGGGGCCTCCGTGGCTCAGTAGGTAGAGCTTTGGGCGCTCAATCCGAACAGCCTTCCACCAATCAATCAATCAATCCTGCCTTTTGCTTAAATTGTACAATGCATGTGTCCAAATCTGTCACTTGAGCAGGCCCACTGGTTGGTGCAGGCTAACCCCATGAATATCGTGTAAACAGTCTATATTTGTGTTATGTTACAGTGATGTTACAGCCATTTGACTATGACCCTAATGAGAAAAATAAACATAAATTCATGGTACAGACAATGATTGCGCCAGATGGAAAGATCGACAATCAAGAAGCTCTGGTAAGGCTGTATTCAAAATTAATAAAAAAACAAAAAGTAAAAAATTTCATAACAATTACCTGATTTCAAATATCTCCAGTAAATACATTTAAAGCTAAATGCACACAACAGAGAAAAGTAGGAACTTGGCAAAGCCTGGAGTACCCCTACCTCACAGCTAAACATTGAAAAGCTGCCAAAGCCTGGGGTACCTCTACCTCACAGCTAAACCTGGAAATTCGGCCAAAGCCTTGGGTACCCCCTACCACACAGCTAAACCTGGAAAAGCTGCCAAAGGCTGGGTTACCTCTACCTCACAGCTAAACCTGGAAAAGCTGCCAAAGCCTGGGGTACCCCCTACCTCACAGCTAAACCTGGAAAAGCTGCCAAAGGCTGGGTACCTCTACCTCACAGCTAAACCTGGAAATGCTACCAAAGCTGGGGTACCCCCTACCCTGAGCTAAACCTGGAAAAGCTGCCAAAGCCTGGGGTACCCCCTACCCTCAGCTAAACCTGGATATTCTGCCAAAGCTTGGGGTACCCCCTACCCTCAGTTAATCTGGAAAAGCTGCCAAAGCCTGGGGTACCCCCTACCCTGAGCTAAACCTGGAAAAGCTGCCAAAGTCTGGGGTACCCCCTACCTCACAGCTAAACCTGGAAAAGCTGCCAAAGCCTGGGGTACCGCCTACCTCACAGCTAAACCTGGAAAAGCTGCCAAAGCCTGGGGTACCCCATATCTCACAGCTAAACCTGGAAAAGCTGCCAACGCCTGGGGTACCCCCTACCTCACAGCTAAACCTGGAAAAGCTGCCAAAGCCTGGGGTACCCCATATCTCACAGCTAAACCTGGAAAAGCTGCCAACGCCTGGGGTACCCCCTACCTCACAGCTAAACCTGGAAAAGCTGCCAAAGTCTGGGGTACCCCCTACCTCACAGCTAAACCTGGAAAAGCTGCCAAAGCCTGGGGTACCCCCTATCTCACAGCTAAACCTGGAAAAGCTGCCGACGCCTGGGGTACCCCATATCTCACAGCTAAACCTGGAAAAGCTGCCAAAGCCTGGGGTACCCCCTACCTCACAGCTAAACCTGGAAAAGCTGCCGACGCCTGGGGTACCCCATATCTCACAGCTAAACCTGGAAAAGCTGCCAAAGCCTGGGGTACCCCCTACCTCACAGCTAAACCTGGAAAAGCTGCCAACGCCTGGGGTACCCCCTACCTCACAGCTAAACCTGGAAAAGCTGCCAAAGCCTGGGGTACCCCCTACCTCAGCTAAACCTGGAAAAGCTGCCAAAGTCTGGGGTACCCTCTACCTCACAGCTAAACCTGGAAAAGCTGCCAAAGCCTGGGGTACCCCCTACCTCACAGCTAAACCTGGAAAAGCTGCCAAAGCCTGGGGTACCCTCTACCTCACAGCTAAACCTGGAAAAGCTGCCAATGCCTGGGGTACCCCCTACCTCACAGCTAAACCTGGAAATGCTACCAAAGCCTGGGGTACCCCCTACCTCACAGCTAAACCTGGGAATGCTGCCAACGGAGGGAAATATTATTCAGTGTGGCATTCAACATCAAGAAATCAATCACTACCGTAAGAAATAACCAAGTGCATGGTCATTCATTCACTTGGTAAAGGCAACATATATGTTAATGAAAGCCGGCTATTTTGTTTTAAAGTGGCATGAGCTCTTATTTTGTACTTCTTGATGAAAAATAGGTGATACTGGTTCAACGAAATTTTCCAGATAATTGGTAGCTCATGCCACTTAAATAATTTCTATTGTAACTAAAATGTTTGTGAAATTGTATATTTGTGTTTTCAGTGGAAAGATGCTCCAGCAGATAAGCTGATGGATTCAAAACTAAGATGTGTTTTTGAACTTCCCCTTGACATGGTAAGGAAAACAACCTCTACTGGCAATATATCAAACTGAACTTTGTTTGTGTAGAGAGATTGACACTGGTTGATTACTCAGGTGTTGCTAGCCTGGACAATCTCTCTTAGGTAGATGCCCCACTCACCCACCCTCTAACATGGAAAAAGTCAATATCAAAATCGTCAAAATGCCAAAGAACCACCCCCTCCCCCTTCCTCACAATTGATATGACTTCTTTTGACTAGGATTAAAGTACCCGGTATTGCTTTTATGATTATGTGTTTTCACATTATACACTGTCAAATTTACTGAATTTTGTGTCCTTTAATTTCCTTAAGTTTTGAATGAGTAATGTCTCCTAAAGTTTGCTTTCCAGAAGGTTCTGGGTTTATAGAACATATAACATTAGAATTTTAAAATCTCACTTTCAGAAAAATAATGTGGCTGATGAGGAGATAGAGAAACAGGTAAATCCGGAGCGACCACCCATAGCTGTACCTAAGGTATTTCTCTTTACCCTTTTCAATGTTTTTATAAATGAAAATAATATATAAATTGTTGTACAACTATGTATTATGGTATCACCAGCGGCGTCCGTCCGGTCGTCCGTCCCGAATTTCCTTCCGCTCCATAACTTGAATTTTTTATCTAATCTTTATTTTTTTAAATTTCATTTTCATTTTTATACGCCCGCTCTTAAAGGGGGTGTATATTGGTATACCGTTGTCCGTCTGTCCGTCCCGGATTCGTGTCCGCCCCATAACTTAAAACCTATTGCCTGAATTTATTTTTTTTCTTCTGGTATATGTAGCTTATGGGTAGACGGTGTGTCGCGTACCAAAATTAAATTGGAGTCTCAATATATTTGGCGACCAAAACAGTCACCAGCCTTTTGGCATTGAGTTTCTCTGGAACTATTCAATGGATTTAATTTTTTTTTTCAGATATAACTAGCTTATGAATAGATGGTGTGTTCTGTACCAAAATTAAATTAGGGTCTTAATATTTGCGGCGACCAAAATGGTCACCAGCCTTTTGACATTCAGTAAACCCAGAACTATTGCATGGATTTTGAAATTTTTTTAGTTATAACTGGCGTATGAGTAGATGGTGTGTTCTGTACCAAAATTAAATTTGAGTCTCAATATTTTTGGCGACCAAAACAGTCACCAGCCTTTTGGCATTGAGTTTCTCTGGAACTATTTGATGGATTTAAATTTTTTTTTAGTTATAACTGGTTTATGAGTAGATGGTGTGTTCTGTACCAAAATGAAGTTTGAGTGTTGATACATGTATTTGCGGTGACCAAAACAGCCACCAGCCTTTTAGCTTTGAGTTACTCTGTAATTATTTCATGGATTATAATTTTTCTTCTTCTAATATATGAAGCTTATGATTGGACGATGTGTCCTGTACCAAAATTGAATTGGGATCTCTTTATATGTGGCGACCAGAACAGTCACCAGCCTTTTGGCATTGAGTAACTTGGTACTTATTGCATGGATTATCAATTTTTTTTCAGTTATAACTATCTTATGAGTAGCCTTTTGGCATTGAGTAACTCGGTACTTATTGATGGATTATCAATTTTTTTTCAGTTATAACTATCTTATGAGTAGACGGTGTGTCTAGTACTAAAAGTAAATTGGAGTCTCTCTATAGATATGTGTTGACAAAAATCAGTCACCCAGCCTTTAGGCATTCAGTAATTGAGGAAATGGCTTTTATTCTGTCTGTGGTTTCACAGAATAGCTTAGTTATATCCAAACAACTTATTTGATAACCAAGATGACCAAATGAGTTGTGTCCTTCTTTCTATTGTTTAATCTGTAATTAAATGAAATTGCTGTTGTATGCCTATATGTAGTGTAGACACTTTTGCAAGTAGCTTTGGTACAGCTTTCAGATCTAGGTAGCAGCTTATAGGTATGTGATCTGTCAAATACTAAATACCAAGCCCCAGTCTTATTTAGGTGACTGAAAGATTCTACCAGCCGAAATTCTGTTTAAAGCATGTCTTTAATATTGAATATTAAGATAGTATGCTACAATGTATTTACCCTTGCGGGCGTATTATGATTTTCTTAAACTCTTGTTTCCATATGTTTTCCCATTGACTTCGTTGCTTTCTTGTTTTCAATATTAAGCTGCTTCAAACAATTTATTTTCTGTCGCCATTTTAAGTCCTATTAAAGTTGCAATAAAGGGAATACTAAACTGTGTGTCTGTGACCAATGTAATTATATAATTGCCTTGAGGAATGGTTGCCAGGAGCCTGTTTCAAAAAGGGGCGTAGCGTAAGTTTTTACGTAAATGCGTAATAAGAAAGTTACGCAATAAAAATACATCTACGCCGCTTTGTGAAACAGGCTCCTGGTACCTGCTAACAGTCATGGGTTTCCACCTGACAAAAACACCTGGTTTCCTCACCCCACTAAACATGTCAATCTAGCAATATTAGTGAAATAATCTGGTTCATTAAACCTCAGTACTTGATAATATTTATTTTAGACAGAACTTCAGATTCCCAAACTGCTGGAAAAAGGCAATAGTTGTTCCCATACACAAATCAGGAGATTCCTAAAAATCTGAAAATTATCGAACATGTCTCTGTGACCACATGAGAGAAATTATTTCAAATGTCTACGGAAATGGTTTAGTGCATGATGGGTTATATAGGGAGTGTTTGTTTGAAGTGACAGACTTACAAACCCTTGTAGTGACAGGCATGACTGAACAACTATGTTTTTCTGTGCAGAAAACTTCCAATGTTAATTCCCTCTTAGTACCTCAGTCTTTTATTTGGTCAATCAATATTATACTTGAGTGTGACACTGAACTCAAAACAAACCTTCCAATTGCAGGTAAACCCAGCTGATCCTCTGGGAGAATATAGGAAACTGGCTGAAGAATGTAAAAGGTTGCAATCAGAAAAAGGTCAACTGCGAGAAGAAAACACTCAACTGAAATCAGAAAACAGTAAGATGAAGGTAAAGTAGAAAAACAAAACTAGCTTTCTAAAGGCAAGGGTCTGTATCCCGAGGATTTGGTGATATCTATGTTTCTAACAATGTCTAGCCCCAAGCACAATGCCACCCCCGGACATGTTTCTAACAATAATGTCTAGCCCCAAGCACAATACCACCACCAGACATGTTTGTAGCAATTATGTCTGGCCCCAAGCACAATACCAACTGGACATATTTCTAACAATGTCTAGCCCTAAGCACAATACCACCAACGGACATGTTTCTAAAAATAATGTCTAGCCCCAAGCACAATACCACCCCAAACATGTTTCTAGCAATAATGTTTAGCCCCAAGCACAGTAGCAGTCCTGAATGTGTTTCTGACAACAATATCTAGCACCAAGCACAATACCACCCCCGAACATGTTTCTAACAATAATGTCTAGCCCCAAGCACAATACCACCACCAGACATGTTTCTAGCAATAATGTCTAGCCCCAAGCACAGTAGCAGTCCTGAATGTGTTTCTGACAACAATATCTAGCACCAAGCCCAACACCACCAACAGACATGTTTCTAGCAATAGTGTCTAGCCCCAAGCACAATGGCACCACCTGACATGTTTCTAACAATAATGTCTAGCCCCAAACACGATTATACCACCATATGTGTTTCTAACAATATGAATATTGTCAAGCCCCAAGCACAATGGCACCACTGGATGTGTTTCTCATTGCATTTTTTCCTACAATAATATTTTGTAGACTTGTTGGGGAGGATGGCAACGCCGCCATATAAATGAAATAATCTTGAGCGCGGCGTAAAACACCAAACAAACAATCAATCAATCTATTTTTATACGCCCGACTTAAAAAAAGTCGGTCGTATTATGGTATCACCAGCGCCGTCCGTCCGTCCGTCCGTCCGTCCGTCCGTCCGTCCGTCCGTCCGGCCGTCCGTCCCGGATTCCCTTCCGCTCCATAACTTGAAGAGTTTTGATCTAATCTTTACAATTCTTTCACAACATATACCTTGTGGGTAGAAGGTGTGTCATGAACCATTTATGACATCGTCGATTGCATAATGTTGCTTCTACATTGGATTATGTAGTATTCTGTCTTAGTCTATATATTCGTTCCCTTCCGCTCCATAACTTGAAGAGTTTTTCTCCGATCTTTACAATTTTTTTGACAACATATAGTTTAGGGGTAGAAGGTGTGTCATGAACCATTAAGAACATTGTCCATTGCATAATATGGCTTCTACATTGGATTATGTAATATTCTGTCTTAGTCTATATCTTCGTTCCATTCCGCTCCATAACTTGAAGAGTTTTGGTCCGATCTTTACCATTTTTTTGACAACATATAGTTTAGGGGTAGAAGGTGTGTCATGAACCATTAAGAACATTGTCCATTGCATAATATGGCTTCTACATTGGATTATGTAACATTCTGTCTTAGTCTATATCTTCGTTCCATTCCGCTCCATAACTTGAAGAGTTTTGATCCGATCTTTACAATTGTTTTTACAACATATAGGTTAGGGGTAGAAGGTGTGTCATGAACCATTTCTGGCTTCACCCATTGCATAATCTGCCAGCCATATAGGATTATGTAATATTCCCTTCCGTTCCATAACTTCTAAAGTTTTGATCCGATCTTGACGATTCTTTCAGAGTATATACCTTATGGGCAGACGGTGTTTCACGTACCATTTCTGACATCACCTGTTGCATAATATGGCAGCCCTATTGGATTATGTAATATTCCCTTTCGGCCCCAGAACTTCTTTCGTTTTGATATAATTTGTCCAATTCTTCTAGAGTATATATACCTTATAGGTAGATGATGCGTCACATACCAAATTTGATTTGGGTCCACATATTTTTTGTCTTTTCAAGAGTTTTTTTTATCAGAAATGTGTACCTGATGTTTAATATATATATATCAATGCTTTTTTTAGTACACTTGGTCCAGGGTAATACTTGAAGCCAATTATTTATATATTCTGAGACTGTTTTTTTGGATAGTTAAATGTATGCTATGATAAAAAAGGACCATTTTCACAGCTTTATTGCCCATCTGGAATTTACCAGAGTGGCTGTTTAAATAGAGATAAGGGGACAATGTCAGTGGTCAGCATATCAGTGGTCAGCCTGAAGATTGTTTGCTTTGTAATAAAACTATCACTGCCAAGTCTAATAGAACAGTGTCCCAGTCAAAGCTGTTAAAATTCAAGAATTGTAAGCTATTATGGAACATAACAGCAATGTCAAAACAGCCACAATATTTCAGTTTTTGCAATTAAAATGTGATTGAAATTACCTGAACAGATAATATGTGTGTACTATAACGTACTGGTATTTAGTTGCAGCTTCATCAAATTCAGAAAAGAAAAACTTCTAATGTGAACAAGAAATTTGAATTGATGAAATTAAAACAAATGTTATATTAAATGTAAATTTGTTAATCGTAGCGGTTCGTCTTTGCCACGGCGGGCGTATGTTGAGTTTACTAAAACTCTTGTTTCACTTTACATGCCATTGATGAATATAACATAGGGCTGGGAGAATCTTCTGAATCAAATTTCTGTTTCATGCAATGTATTTAAGCCTGACTTAAGCTAAATACAGTTTTGTACAACCAGTCTTTGATCAGACTCTTCCTAGAATATTTGCAAACCATTAACTTCGCATAACTAAATATTTTATTTGTCTTTCAGGAGGAAACTGTACGTTTGCGTAAAGTAGCTGTGTCAGACACCGTTTCATCAACGCCCGCTTCCGTTTCCATGGCAACAAAGTCGGCTAGTCCTGTTAGCGCTATCCCCCCTATAATTTTTGTGATTGTGGCTTTAATACTGGGAGTTATTGTTGGCAAATTGATTCTGTAACACAGTTCTTATTCTCAATATTCAAATTAAATTGCCTTTTTTAAGTGCAACCTAATGCTAGATTCTTCCTAATTTCTATTACAAGATTCTCCTTAAATCTTTCTTATTCATTGCATTATTTGTGATGTATTGAGAATTGAAAACTGCAAATTGCCCTATGAAAGTTTGCATTATAACTTAGAACCACATGTATTTATATAATTTATAGGTATAATACTAAGGAAAACAACAACAACAATAAATTCTTTGAATAACAAGTGGTGGTTTGGAGTTTGTATGATAAATTACCCTGGATATATGTGTTTGCTGGCTATCATATTTGTGCCTATTCATTTATGTCATGTATTAAGCATTTATGACTCTATTACTTCTCTTTATTTCTTATTTAAATTGTCTATATTTAGATTTAAACTAATTCTTTTACTGTGTCCGTACGCCAACTTTTGAAGATATGGATTAGTTAATTCTGGACTTCAGACATATTGGGACTATTTAGTGTCGATTGGATTGTGGGTTCAACGTGTCACCAATTAGACACATCCTTTTTAATTCTCACTGGCTAAGCCTTTCTAACTTTATTAGCACCTTTCTTGATAGGTATTATCATTGTAAACTGTTCTATGCTGTACCATTGACTTGTGGCTTAAAAAGCAGATTCTATCAAATAATAAGCTTTGCTGTATATGGCTTTTTATATTACTGACAATAAACATATTTTCAGTAGGATAATTGTAAACTTAAAACAAATTACTAACTTATTCTTTTTCTTCGTTCTAATACTGTAGTTCAATTGTAAATTTTCTTCTATTTGTTTTTTTTAATGTGTTTTGTGTTAAACAAGTTGATTGTTTGTAGATTTGAACAGTTTCTATTGACTATGATATTGGTGGCTTGGAAAATACTGCAGAACTATGTTTGTATGCAAGAGTAACTTCCCCTTCTCTGTAGCTCTCTTGTCAAGTAGGATGCAATGATTGAACTTACTGCTCAAGCTTTAGGTAATAACAGATAACCCATCTACCAATGGCAATAACTGTCTCAACAATTAAATAAAATTCATAAATCAAGCAAAGTTTATTTTAATTTTGAAATTTAAGGTATCAAATCTTTGATGGGTGTCCATCTTTTGGTGAATTGTCTGATGAATTGCCCAAAACCAATAAACTTTTCAACAGCCATTCAACTGAGTTCCTTAAATGATGGGCAAAAATTAATTAATCGATTAAGAAAAAAATCAACCTACTGGCTTATCTATCCTTTGTCCCTGCTATTTTCATTGTTCTCTGTTTTTAAGTTTATTGCTTATACTTCTAGAATGTCAGACGCTAACTTACAAAGGTGAATTATTGCTTGTACAAACCGGTCAATTCTAGAATCATTTTGGAAAGAGAACATTTCAGAATGATTCTCTGTTTGTCCTATAGTCAGCATAGTACTACTTGTAAATATATAAATATATTTGGTATATAAAAGGCGTTTATATAGTTTAATAATAATTTGGATTATGTGGTAGTTTGGTTAATGTTTGGAGAAATTAAAAATATAATTTTTGTAAAGATGTACTTCAGTTATGTGGGTAAAGGCAACACAAATACTAGCTTTTTATGTGTTTCACTTCTTTGTTATACAATTTCTTTTACATGCTTCTCTAAGCTCTGAACTAAGAAGTTTTTAGCGTGCCGAAAATTATGCAAAAAGTTTTTCCAAAATATTTCAACCATTTTTTGCTGTTTAATCACACCGTATCAACATGCTGTAGTTTATTTTGTGTGTTTTCATTCTATGTCTTATTGTGCCAAGATATTTGATTGGTGTGTTCCTAATCAGCGATATTGATGTGTAATAGAAATTTTTAACCCAAATTACTTGGACCAGTAGCTTTCTCTCAGAAATGTTTTTCTTTTGATTAAACTAAAGGATAGCTTACGAATCGATGTATAAACAAAGATGACATTTTTATTAAATACATTTTCAAAAGAATACAATTGCCAGCTACAATCAGAATGTTCCAATCTTTATAAATCTGGCAACGGGACTTAAAAGGGAAATAATCCTGAGCTCCACGTAAAAGAATAGATGGGCTTGTGTGTTTAAGATATAGAACAGAAGGTCAGAATCAAACGATGTTCTGAAGGGCATTATTCGGCCCCCTTCCCGCTCTCCCTGGGGGTAACAGAACTGTAACCATGTTTGTGGCTTTGGCAAAGGGTGAATATTGAATTTGTTGATTACCATCAGTAAATTAGAGTTATTCATAGGTTTAACTTCTATCGATTCTTCTTTTTTATGCTTGAACATTGGTGATGCCGTCCTATGAGTAACTAAGTGTTGGGTAGTACCACATAGCCCCCCCCCCCCCCCCCCCCCAATATCGATCAATAGCGATCAATAATATGTGTATTTTCAAAAATATTTACCACTAAAATCACTACTGTTTCTGTGTAAGTTGAAGGTAGTGTCTTTAGCCCCAGAGAGGAAAAGAAAGGCGTTTTGTTTCCGGCTTTGTTCAGGTTTGAGATTCTATTTATTTCCCTTACTTGGTGCTCCTTCTATGTCAATATTGCCATTATGTTTAAGATACCTGGTCTTTGTTAAACTAGAAACAATGCTGTTTTACTTCAGAATTCTAGTGTCTATATACCTTAAGGGGCTAACACTTATTTATGTAGACATATTATATAATACACGGCAATTCTTCTGCACAATCAACATCTTGTATAAAATTGTGCGAATAAAATCTCAAATCGTCTTGATTTTGTTTGTTTGTTGGGGTTTTTTTTCATATGTAACATGGGTGTTATTGCTTTCATATATGGAGGGGGCCAAAAAGGCCCCAGACCTAGAAATATTTAGGCAGTGCTCATTTGTCACTTCTGAGTATAGGCCTATTCTCTCTTTCTTCAATAAATTAAACATCAGTCTTGTTAATCGCTCAGTTGCCCTTTGAAAGAGTGACCCAGTACTCACATAAGGTTACGTTTTCCTCTTCCTAAACCTGGCAATGTCGCCATTTAAGTGTGGCATCAAAAATGTTATGCTTAACATAAATTGAATTCTACCAGAGTACTTGGATACATTGTACGCTGAATCCCAAGGACCGAAGGTCGGGTTTCCTCCTGACAAAGAGTCCGGTTTTCCTTTCCCACTTAACCTAAAACATCAATTAATCAATCAGCCTCACGTTGGGGGAATTGAATTGAAAAAGTTAGCCACATCACGCTCATGTAGAATAGCTAACAAATGCCTTGTTTTGCTAAATAGCGGACAATTTCCTTAACTTGCTAAATAGCGGACAATTTCCTTAACTTGCTAAATAGCGGACAATTTCCTTAACTTGCTAAATAGCGGACACTTTCCTTAACTTGCTAAATAGCGGACAATTTCCTTAACTTGCTAAATAACCCGCAATTTCCTTAACTTGCTAAATAGCAGACAATTTCCTTAACTTGCTAAATAGCGGACAATTTCCTTAACTTGCTAAATAGCGGACAATTTCCTCAACTTGCTAAATAGCGGACAATTTCCTTAACTTGCTAAATAGCGGACAATTTCCTTAACTTGCTAAATAGCGGACAATTTCCTTTACTTCCAAAAACGCTGACAATTACCTCACCTTGAGGAAAAAAGCCAACAATTTCTTCATCTTGGGGAAATATCCAAAAATGTCTTTACCTTTGGCAAAAAGCCAACAATTTCTTCACCTTGGGGAAATATCCAACAATTTCTTCACCTTTGGAAAAAAGCCAACAATTTCTTCACCTTTGGGAAAAAGCCAACAATTTCTTCACCTTGGGGAAATATCCAACAATTTCTTCACCTTTGGGAAATATCCAACAATTTCTTCACCTTTGGGGAAATATCCAACAATTTCTTCACCTTTGGGGAAATATCCGACAATTTCTTCACCTTGGGGAAATATCCAACAATTTCTTCACCTTTGGGGAAATATGTAACAATGTCTTCACCTTTGGGGAAATATCCGACAATTTCTTCACCTTGGAGAAATATCCAACAATTTCTTCACCCTTGGGGAATATCCAACAATTTCTTCACCTTTGGGGAAATATCCAACAATTTCTTCACCTAGGGGAAATATCCGACAATTTCTTCACTTTGGGGAAATATCCGACAATTTCTTCACCTTGGGGAAATATCCAACAATTTCTTCACCTTGGGGAAATATCTAACAATTTCTTCACCTTGGGGAAAATATCCAAAAATGTCTTTACCTTTGGCAAAAAGCCAACAATTTCTTCACCTTGGGGAAATATCCAACAATTTCTTCACCTTTGGAAAAAAGCCAACAATTTCTTCACCTTTGGGAAAAAGCCAACAATTTCTTCACCTTGGGGAAATATCCAACAATTTCTTCACCTTTGGGAAATATCCAACAATTTCTTCACCTTTGGGGAAATATCCAACAATTTCTTCACCTTTGGGGAAATATCCGACAATTTCTTCACCTTGGGGAAATATCCAACAATTTCTTCACCTTTGGGGAAATATGTAACAATGTCTTCACCTTTGGGGAAATATCCGACAATTTCTTCACCTTGGAGAAATATCCAACAATTTCTTCACCCTTGGGGAATATCCAACAATTTCTTCACCTTTCGGGAAATATCCAACAATTTCTTCACCTAGGGGAAATATCCGACAATTTCTTCACTTTGGGGAAATATCCGACAATTTCTTCACCTTGGGGAAATATCCAACAATTTCTTCACCTTTGGGAAATATCCAACAATTTCTTCACCTTTGGGGAAATATCCAACAATTTCTTCACCTTTGGGGAAATATCCAACAATTTCTTCACCTTTGAGGAAAATCCAACAATTTCTTCACCTAGGGGAAATATTCGACAATTTCTTCACCTTTGAGGAAAATCCAACAATTTCTTCACCTTTGGGGAAATATCCAACAATTTCTTCACCTTGGGGAAATATCCAACAATTTCTTCACCTTTGGGAAATATCCAACAAATTCTTCACCTTTGAGGAAAATCCAACAATTTCTTCACCTTTGGGGAAATAGCCAACAATTTCTTCACCTAGGGCAAATATCCAACAATTTCTTCACCTTGGGAAAATATCCACCAATTTCTTCTCCTTGGGGAAATATCCAACGATTTCTTCGCCTTGGGGAAATATCCAACAATTTCTTCACCTTTGGGGGAATATCCAACAATTTCTTCACCTTGGGGAAATATCCAACGATTTCTTCGCCTTGGGCAAATATCCGACAATTTCTTCACCTTGGAGAAATATCCATCAATTTCTTCGCCTTGGGGAAATATCCAAAGATTTCTTCGCCTTGGGGAAATATCCAACAATTTCTTCACCTTTGGGGAAATATCCAACAATTTCTTCACCTTGGAGAAATATCCAATAATTTCTTCGCCTTGGGGAAATATCCAACAATTTCTTCACCTTTGGGGAAATATCCAACAATTTCTTCACCTTGGAGAAATATCCAACAATTTCTTCGCCTTGGGGAAATATCCATCAATTTCTTCACCTTTGGGGAAAAATCCGACAATTTCTTTACCTTTGGGGAAATATCCAACAATTTCTTTACCTTTGGGGAAAATCCAACAATTTCTTCACCTTTGGGAAAAAGCCAACAATTTCTTCACCTTGGGCAAATATCCGACAATTTCTTCACCTTGGAGAAATATCCAACAATTTCTTCACCTTTGGGGAAAATCCAACAATTTCTTCACCTTTTTTTCACCTTGGGAAAATATCCAATAATTTCTTCACCTTGGAGAAATATCCAACAATTTGTTCGCCTTGGGAAAATATCCAACAATTTGTTCGCCTTGGGAAAATATCCATCAATTTCTTCGCCTTGGGGAAATATCCATCAATTTCTTCGCCTTGGGGAAATATCCATCAATTTCTTCGCCTTGGGGAAAATCCAACAATTTCTTCACCTTTGGGGAAAATCCAACAATTTCTTCACCTTTGGGAAAAAGCCAACAATTTCTTCACCTTGGGCAAATATCCGACAATTTATTCACCTTGGAGAAATATCTAACAATTTATTCACCTTTGGGACAATTTCCTTTACTTGTTAAATAACCGACAATTTCTTTAACTTGCTAAATTGCCGACAATTTCCTTAACTTACTAAATAACCGACATTTTCCTTAACTTGCTAAATAGCCGAGAATTTTCTTAACTTCCGAAAAAGCTGACAGCTACCTCACCTTGAGGAAAAAAGCCAACAATTTCTTGACCTTGGGGGGAAAAAAACAACAATTTTTTCACCTTGGGAAACTGTTCAACAATTTCTTCGCCTTGGGGAAATATCCAACAATTTCTTCACCTTTGGGAAATATCCAACAATTTCTTCACCTTTGGAAAAAAGCCAACAATTTCTTCACCTTTGGGAAAAAGCCAACAATTTCTTCACCTTGGGGAAATATCCAACAATTTCTTCACCTTTGGGAAATATCCAACAATTTCTTCACCTTTGGGGAAATATCCAACAATTTCTTCACCTTTGGGGAAATATCCGACAATTTCTTCACCTTGGGGAAATATCCAACAATTTCTTCACCTTTGGGGAAATATGTAACAATGTCTTCACCTTTGGGGAAATATCCGACAATTTCTTCACCTTGGAGAAATATCCCAACAATTTCTTCACCCTTGGGGAATATCCAACAAATTCTTCACCTTCGGGGAAATATCCAACAATTTCTTCACCTTGGGGAAATATCCAACAATTTCTTCACCTTTGAGGAAAATCCAACAATTTCTTCACCTTTGGGGAAATAGCCAACAATTTCTTCACCTAGGGCAAATATCCAACAATTTCTTCACCTTGGGGAAATATCCAACGATTTCTTCGCCTTGGGCAAATATCCGACAATTTCTTCACCTTGGAGAAATATCCATCAATTTCTTCGCCTTGGGGAAATATCCAAAGATTTCTTCGCCTTGGGGAAATATCCAACAATTTCTTCACCTTTGGGGAAATATCCAACAATTTCTTCACCTTGGAGAAATATCCAATAATTTCTTCGCCTTGGGGAAATATCCAACAATTTCTTCACCTTTGGGGAAATATCCGACAATTTCTTTACCTTTGGGGAAATATCCAACAATTTCTTTACCTTTGGGGAAAATCCAACAATTTCTTCACCTTTGGGAAAAAGCCAACAATTTCTTCACCTTGGGCAAATATCCGACAATTTCTTCACCTTGGAGAAATATCCAACAATTTCTTCACCTTTGGGGAAAATCCAACAATTTCTTCACCTTTTTTTCACCTTGGGAAAATATCCAATAATTTCTTCACCTTGGAGAAATATCCAACAATTTGTTCGCCTTGGGAAAATATCCAACAATTTGTTCGCTTTGGGAAAATATCCATCAATTTCTTCGCCTTGGGGAAATATCCATCAATTTCTTCGCCTTGGGGAAAATCCAACAATTTCTTCACCTTTGGGGAAAATCCAACAATTTCTTCACCTTTGGGAAAAAGCCAACAATTTCTTCACCTTGGGCAAATATCCGACAATTTCTTCACCTTGGAGAAATATCTAACAATTTATTCACCTTTGGGACAATTTCCTTTACTTGTTAAATAACCGACAATTTCTTTAACTTGCTAAATTGCCGACAATTTCCTTAACTTACTGAATAACCGACATTTTCCTTAACTTGCTAAATAGCCGAGAATTTTCTTAACTTCCGAAAAAGCTGACAGCTACCTCACCTTGAGGGAAAAGGCCAACAATTTCTTGACCTTGGGGGGAAAAAACCAACAATTTCTTCACCTTGGGAAAATGTTCAACAATTTCTTCGCCTTGGGGAAATATCCAACAATTTCTTTACCTTGGGGAAATATCCAACAATTTCTTCACCTTATGGGAAATATCCGACAATTTCTTCACCTTTGGGGAAATATCCAACAATTTCTTTACCATTGGGGAAATATCCAACAATTTCTTCACCTTTGGGAAATATCCAACAATTTCTTCACCTTGGGGAAATACATGTATCCAACAATTTCTTCACCTTGGAGAAATATCCAACAATTTCTTCACCTTTGAGGAAAATCCAACAATTTATTCACCTTTGGGGAAATAGCCAACAATTTCTTCGCCTTGGGGAAATATCCAACAATGTCTTCGCCTTGGGGAAATATCCAACAATGTCTTCGCCTATGGGAAATATCCAACAATTTCTTCACCTTCGGGGAAAATCCAACAATTTCTTCACCTTGGAGAAATATCTCACAATTTCTTCACCATCGGCGAATTATCCAACAATTTCTTCACCTTTGGGGAAATATCCAACAATTTCTTCACCTTGGGGAAATATCCAACAATTTCTTCACCTTGGGGTAATATCCAACAATTTCTTCACCTTTGGGAAAATATCCAACAATTTCTTCACCTTGGGGAAATATCCAACTATTTCTTCACCTTGGGGAAATATTCAACAATTTCTTCACCTTGGGGAAATATCCAACAATTTCTTCACCTTGGGGAAATATTCAACAATTTCTTCACCTTGGGGAAATATCCAACAATTTCTTGACCTTTGCGGAAATATCTAGCAGTTTCTTCAAGTGGGGGAACCTATGTGGGATGGTTGCCAGTTACCAACGGAAGGTCGTGGGTTTCTTCCTGGCATAGAGCCCTGTTTCCTCCCACAAAAAAAACACAATCAAGTGGGGGAAAATAGCCAGCAATTTCCTCGTTTTGTTTTAAAGAATACCCTCAACATTGCGACAAGTCTATGCGATGAGTGTTCCGTGAGGTTAATTGTTGAGTAGGACGTGTCCATTAACCTATACCATACCTTTTTCTCGCTGGAAATGGGTTACCAAGATGTTTGGTTGCCAATGTTTATGGTTGGTTGCCCACTGCACCTTTGCACAGTTTTAAGGACTAATAATAGAAAACCACATCACTCGTCTATACTTAATTAATATTGGAGAACTTAAATATCTTATAAACTTGAAATATATTTAGAGCTCTGAATTCTCCCAGATTGCAAATTTATTGTGAAATGGCAATCACTTTTCATTTCCTTATTTCAAGAAGATCCAGTTACTCTTTGTAAAAACTTTGGATTTCCAAGATAAAGTAACACTGGAAACGTACAACCGTGGTTTTTTATCTATATATTTTATTATTTTTAATCTATCTATTTTATTACCTATTATTTAGTCACTGCATGCAATTTAGGCCTACACGTACGGCATTTTTCGAAAGCATACCAAATTATATTTGTATTATTTTCAAAGTATTAGATTGGCATTAAATTGTGACAGGTTTAATAAGATGCGTATAGCTTTGTCGGGAGTTTGTTTAAAGTTTCTAAATAGAAAGGCAATATAGCCTTATCTGTAAATGTTCCAGAAAAACACCAAAACCGTATGGCTTCATTATATAGACTACTAATGGCTGGCTATTGAATACAATAGACTTTTATTTAACTGAATGATAAAAATTGACTACTATAAAACGGTCTGCTATAAAACTGCGCACTGATGCCTATCAAACTTAATTAAAACCAATAATTCCACTCAACACATTCAAATTGTTTTGTAAAATCTCAGTAGATAGGACCAGGTTTGCCCTCGAATGACCCCAAAACCGTGTTCTTCGGCAGCAGTCGGAACACCCTTCGGCTATCTTCGCTCGCTACCGGTTGGCTAAATCTAACTGTAAACATAAACATTGACTGAAATATCAAGTCAAACCTGGAACAGACATGAATTGTCAGAGAAAAAGAAAGTTAAGAAATATTGATATTCAACATTAATTATTTAATTATCTAAAAATAAGCATTAAATTTTGACGTGAAAATAAGCCAAGCTGTGAACGCCAAGATCTGACTTATTCCTGTATTTTGCAAACCAGTCATTCCGGGGTAAAAATAGTTTCGTACGACAGACAAACGTCTACAGTTCTTATTTATATCACTACATGGTTGCAAAGGAAATGTGTTCAAATAATAGCAAATGTCATGACAACAGCCTAACTGGACGTTTTCAATTTCAAATCAAGCCTACCGCTCAAGCAACTTGGTTTCAAGGTGCACCCGCGGAAGAGTAGGCCTACTAAGCCTACACAGAGGCTGTAGAAAGCCTTTTTAATGAGCTAGTTTTTCGTACCGTACTTCAAAGCATGCGTACACAATTTTGTCGATGGCCCAAAGCGTTAGATGTTTGTCTACATAGAAATGACGTCAATGCCATACAATTCGAATAACGTCGTGTAAAGCATATTCTAAACCTAAACGGTTTACAACAAACGTCATTAGTCGAGACGCCTTCAAAATGGCGTCACTGTGGACGTTGTGTTGTATCGTTGGTTTCACTTTAGCGATTTCAGATAGTGTTTTGTCTGCCGATTACACTGAAGATATCGTCCATCGAGATAAACGATTTTATATAGAAGGATGGAGCCAAGATACCTCTAAAGTTGCTTTAAATGAGGAGGAGAAAATAGCAATAATTCTTATACACAATGCCCTCCGACGGCAAGTTTCACCCACGGCTACAAATATGGCCTTTTTGGTAAGATTGGCTAATCCTTGAATATAAAGTGGTACTAAAATTAGATATACTGCTGATTTTTAGATAAGGGTCCATTCTACATAATTTCGCATAGTTCGTATGATCATAAGTACCTTAGTGGACATATTAAATACACTTGTTTGATGCGAATATAGAATTGGCACAGTCTCATTAGCTTCCAAAAATGTGGAATTTTTAGCCGTGATTCTTTTTTATTATTATTAATCTGCATTTATTATTTTTCTCAAGAAGTACAATTTATAAGCTTTTAAGTAGGCTACTATACGAGTCTCGAGATTGTACGTTATAATAATAGTGTTTTAAACTAATTTAGGCCTTGACTGAATTAAACGCTCTCTCGCCCACATAGCCTTTCAGACAGTTGTCAATCTATGCATGAGAATTTGAAGTTAACCGGGTTCTGATCGCTGTTGTTGTAATCGTGTATCGATTCTTCGTAGGCATTTTAAACCTATTAAACTGGGCATGTATAATGTGTTCTATGTTTAATTTTAGTGGTTCTACTTGTAGAAAGTTCGTGTAAATTGGTTTTCTTAATAAATGTTACAAAGGCTGTAAGGACAAGTTTGCCTATTAGAATAGGATATTGAGATATGTGAATGTAAACTTCCAAACATAGGCCTATATATGCATTCTGTAACTGACAGATTTGGGCGGATTATTTGGCAGTTGAGGCTCAGCAATGGTCGACTGGATGCGATTTTCAACATAACTATGGGAATGATTACGGAGAAAACTTGGCCGTACAATCATGTGAGTGCCAACGAATGTTTACTTTATTCTGAGGATACATCCAATGAACTATATGCGTGGAATGGAGGTCACGTGGCATTCGATGTGTATCGAATGCCGTCATTATTCGGAGATGGTGCAATATCAATCCAGATCTGTTATGCACGCGCACTTCAACTATCAATGGCGGCACATTTTACAAAGTTAGATCCAAGCCAGCCAATGAGACGCGTCCATTCCACGCATATAGTTCATTGGATACATCTTGGTTGATGTCGCGGTCAAAGGTCAACGCGGCTAAAATGTTCACTTCATTCACTTTAAAAATTACACAAACTGTTGGGATCGGGAATACTCTTTACGTTAAAAACAGCAGACTTAAAATACGGCATGTCCAATGAGACGGGGGACTATTGAGACGGGGGACCAATGAGACGGGGTACCAATGAGACGGGGGACCAATGAGACGGGGGACCAGCGACATGCTTCCCCCGAACACATTGCCCTTACCCATGCATATGTAAGTTATCCCCCTTTGCATCACATTCTATAGTCTTGTCTTTATTGTAAGAGTTTCTTTCTTCATCCATTTAAGCTTATTATAACGTGACGGACATGGTGACAGGATGGTTTTCTGAAGGAGAAAGTTATGACTACAGTAGCCACACCTGTTCTACAGCCACCTGTGCCCATTACCATCAGGTAACTTCTTCTTGAGGTCCTCAACTATGATATACTGTTTATGTTTATTGTTCGGTTTAAAAACATAGTTATTTACAATATAAAAAATAGGGCCTAAGCCCATAACAATGACTAAGACAATTTTTTTATCCTTCATTTGGTCTCTGTGGGTAGAACGAGATAATTATTAACAAAGGCTTTACTTAGCAATGAACCATAATGAATAAAATTCATGTCACATAACTACTGACCGCATGCAGAATTTTCTCTTAAGAAAATATGTAAATGTCAAAGATTTCTATATCTTTTGAAGGTATCCTTGGCTGAAAGTCGATTTTTTGGCTGCGGGATGACGTTCTGTCCCTCTATGAGTACAGTCTCAATGACCAATGGCTATTACCTCGTCTGTAATTACGACCCAGCGTAAGTTTATCTTCATTAATGATATTAATTGATTCGAGACTGGGAGCACAATTAATTAAAAGCTTCTGAATTGTTCGTCTTGAGTAAAAGAGCCAATAATTTTAACATTCTGATAAACCGTGACGTATCGAGTTTTGGAAAACTAGAAAGGGCTACAAGTCGAAAGTTTATCAGCCGTTACAACTTTTGATCTAGGCTATACATATTTTCAATCGCTGTTTCTTAAACACCGTGTGACCTTATAGGAAGCTCATTTTGGTTCAACATTACGTTTTTAATTATTTATTCAATTTACAGTTACAAATCAACGCTAGTTCTTCGGAAAGAAATTTGAGGTAAATCTTGAAGTCTGATGCCATTTATTGGAAGGGTTTTCTGAAATATATATTCAGAAATATTCATATTCAGAATATGTCGATAAATTCGGGATTCGATATTCAAATCCTAAATCCGGGATTCGGTATTCAGAGTCACGGAGCACGGATCAAAGGGTTGTGGTTTTTTTTGGTCAAGTTTATTGACGGCAACCGAATCTTCATATTATAAATCATAAATTACCAAAACCATCAGTTAAATATTGCACAGAGACATTCAATATATTGCTATAGGCCTACTGTGTTCAAACATCACAGTTTTCTTAATCGCTCAAGGTAATAATTACCCACTAATATGGCGTACATCATTCATACGAATGGACACGCCAATAAGCTAAAACAATCAACCAACCATCAGTTAAATCTTTCTTCCAACAATCTTATTTCACACAGACAAAACCGAGGAAGTAGTGTGCCCTACGAGTCTGGAAGTTCTTGTTCTAACTGCCCCTCTGCATATCCCGTATGTGAGGACTCATTGTGCCGTGAGTATATGAAATATAGCTATTTTATTTCACCCAAAAATGATCAAAATTGGTCGGAAATTGGCCTTATCTATTCAGACAATTTCTGCCATTTTTCAAGAAAGTGTAATCCCAAAAAATAACTAGAACACTGTAATACTCACTTTCTAAAAGACACTAACTAATTAAACTAATGTCTCTATCTTTCATGGGTTTTAAAGGCTCGGATCCTAACTGTGAACGATAATGTCTCTATTTGTTATGTATTTTTTAGGTTCTGATCCTGTCTGTGGTGGACTTTCCTGTAACAATGGTGGTGTGTTGGTTAGCCCACTATGCTCATGTGATTGCTCTGGTACCGGGGAGAGTCCCCCCACATGCGGAGGTAAGAATGCTTACTTTATTTTTCTGTCGATGGGGATCGGCTTACCTGTGTAATAAGACTCAGGCTTAAACGTTGCTGTTCAATTGTTTTTAACAGGGGACTCGGTAGCTGAGTCGGTTAGACTAGCGTGATTGTGCCTTAGCCAAACACAGGCATCTGGGGGCTGTTTCTGGACACCGGCGTAATTTTGCGCCTGGTCGTAACGTCATGGCAACATATACCTTCAACATTACGTTACGACCAGGCACAAAGTTACGACGGGTGTAAATGTGTTGAGAAACAGCCCCCAGATCGATGCGGCGCGGGTTCGAATCCTACTCATACAAAATAAAAGTTGAAAAATTTCAGAGTGGATTTTCCCCTTTCGCCGTATGTGAAGAGTGGCCATTCAGGTATACTCACGGAAGGTCGGGGGTTTCCTTCGGATCAAGAGCCTGGGGCTCGTTTCACAAAGCACTCGCATCGCAAACGTAGCCTAGTTGCCAATGGATACCATATTGAAGAGATATGACGTCATGGCAACTGTAATTAATCGCACTGTGCGACGGCTTCGTGAAACGAACCCCTGGTTTCCTCCTCCACTGTACCCGGCAACGCCGCCATATAAGTGAAATACTATTGAGTGTGGCGTAAAACATGAATCAACCATGTTGCATTTACCAATACAATAAATGACTTATTGTCCGATCTTTTCTGTATTTATTACCATTCACCTATTGTCCAATTATACGCCAGACTATCAGTGATTCTCTATCATTGTTTCAGAAGCTAGCAATGGGGGCGGAGGTGGTGGCGGTGATGGAGGTGGCGATAGTAATAATGAAACCGGCAACCTGAACTACAATAATAATACTGGCAATGGTGTTATGAAGACGTTATCGCCCTGTTGGAATGCAATGTTTGCTTTAGTGACGACACATTTATTCAGCCATGCTTTATTTACTTATATATAAAAAATATATCATTAAATTCCATCAATTCAGTCGTTTTCTTTTTTTCATCTAATTTTACCTGTCGCCAGAAAAATGACAGCTAGGCTTTCATTTGATGGATAAGGATTGTTAATTTGTTCCCGGGAAATCCAGTTAACTTTCAGTGTCTGTCTATTGTGGTGATAATAGGGGTATCGTGGCCGTGAATGACGGACCCCAGTGAGTAAAACTGCTTCTAAGGTTAATGATAAACAATTAAGTCACCACGTCGTCAGTTGGTGATGTCTTAATTTTTTATCATTAGTATGGAACCCACGTTTAAAGAGTTTCAAACATTTCTTGCTTTGAAGTTCATACATCCGTGTTCTTTATACAAGTGCCTTTTGAAGACAGGTCTTACCATACACATTCCTTTCTTTATGGTAACTGTCTTTCCCTCATGCCTCATTGCTACTAACACCCATTGTATAACACATTACGCTAGACGCCCAAGTCGCCATTGCCACCAACACCCATTGTATAACACATTACGCTAGACGCCCAAGTCGTCATTAAAGAACCTTTCTTTCAATCTAAAGATATCTCGGTTGTCATTTGGCTGAGGTATACGCAGCAAGGAAGGTAAATTGAGATGCAAAACTTAACCCAGAAAAAGTTTTTGGAAAACTCTGTTTATTCATTTAGGCTCAATCTGGCTTGGCCTTCAGAAGTATTTTTTCCAAATTGAAAAAAAGGAATTATCGTTCAGAAACGAAACGCTCCGGAATTTCGCCGCTGTCCGAGGCGTGTCAAAGCCGACCGGTAGCGAGCGAAGATAGCCGAAGGGAGTTCCGACTGGGTCTGAGCAATCTCATTCTCGCGAGATCCCCTGCTACTACGTGAACGCGACGGACCTCTTAGGCCGTCCCAGGCCATTTGCTTTCGTCTGCTAAGGGGAATCCCCTTTTGCCAGTGCTGCGGAGGAATACTCACACTACAATCACATGACGTAGACATACAAAATTATGGTGTTCTATTTGGGCAATTTCTCCGTCGCGCGTCGACTTACACAAACGCGACGCGCGACGCGACGCGGTACTCGACGTCGACCTCCGCGTCGCGCGTCGCGCGTCGAGTTTTATAATGTTAAAAGATAGACAGTGAACTCGACGTCGCGTTTTAAAGCGCGACGTCGCGTTGCGCGTCGCGCGTCGAGTTTGCAAACGCGACGCGCGACGCGACGCGGAACGCGACGTCGACCTCCGCGTCGCGCGTCGCGTTTGGCAATGTTAAAAGATAGGCAGTGAACTCGACGTCGCGTTTTAGAGCGCGACGTCGCGTTTTTTTGCGCGACGTCGCGTTCCGCGTCGCGCGTCGAGTTGGAATGTTTAGGGCTTTATGTCCTTTGCGCATGTGTGGGGACCATTCATTATTATATATCACTAATTATAATCAGACGTCTATTTCAATGTGTAGGCTATTAAAAAATTAGCTGTCAAACCGCTATTATGTGGTTACGGTAAGTCGTTTCATCTTTAAAAACTGAGAATTTAATTCTAGGGTTCGTTCGCAAAAAGCGAAGTATATCAATACCATCGATCAGATTTATTCACTGAGCTAAATAAATAATAAATCCATGTACCGTACGGGTTGGCTGACGGTCACATCGAAATCTGGTACGTGTACGTACTGTCATGGCACTATTTCTGTTTGGCTGATTTTATAGGATTCAAACATGATTTTATATGTGTCAGTTGGTATTTGGAATGTCAGTAAATATCATAATACTTATAGTTATAGTTATACTGTAAGATACAGCGTAGCTACATGAAATTGTTATTTCACATCAAGGGAGATAATTGGCGATTACCACCGAACAACAATTCTTACTCAAACCACCTTTTTTCGAATGTTTCAAATTATCATCCCAGGTAAATACAGTAACAGGTAAGTGAACTCATTCACTGTAGTGACACAATAGTTTCTTATTACGGTAGAAATTGTTTACAAATAAAATTCATTAATGTGATTGTGAAACTGATAAGCTTGGATTCGAAAATTTATTAATCGGCATCCAATTTTCGACAGTACAGTCAGTGGTAGTTAATACTGTTTAATACTATTAATTAATAATAGTAATACTATGATGTATTACCTGTTGGTTGGGGTGTGATAAATGCAACGTGTGAGGTCAGGGTTGTCAAAAATGAGGTTAATTGTGCCAAACTGAATGATATTCTATCCCTAGTTCCTACTGTGAAGCATCTACACTACAGACCAATCAACTAGAATAAAAATGTTGTCTTTATTGATTTGATGTATGCGGACCTGTTTAAGGATTAGTTGGATGAAAAATTACGGATTGAATGGCGTAACATGGGAAATCTTAATCAGTCCAGCTAGTATCAGTGGACATGCATCAGTATCAGTGGACATGCTCCGTGGCTCAGTAGGTAAAGCGTTGGACGCTCAATCTGAACAGCCTTCCACCAATGGGTCGCGGGTTCGAATCCCACTCAGTCCAAAAAAATTGAAAATTGTCTGACTGGGTTTTCACTTGAACGACCTATGTGGGATGGTTGCCAGTTACCAACGGAAGGTCATCCGTTTCCTCCGGGCATAGAGCCCGGTTTCCTCCCACAATAAAACTGGCAACGCCGCCATGTTATGTAAGTGAAATAACCTTGAGCGCGGCGTAAAACACCAACTAATCAATCAATAACATGCTGGATGTGAATGTACTCTAAACTGTCACCACGCTAGTTAGGGAAAAGCATATATGGGTAAGGATAAAAGGGATAGATTTTTATTTGTTAGAAATTTTACAGTTGCCCTTTGTAATTCTCAGGAACCCTTATTGCAAAATTCATGACTATACAAGTTTTCGGTGGAAGTTCAGCTTGTTCTCGATTAAGAACTTTTTGTCTTTCAGATCCAAAGTGCCGAAGATGTACAATCATTCAACAAGGCTGTGTCTGATGCGGAGCAAATTATTCAGCTGGCTGGCTGTTATAACTTGACAATAGATATGGAGAAAAAACATAATCTATATAATGCTCTCATCCATTTCATCCTCCTTGGGAGATCTAAACAGTGCTTTGAGGAGTAAGTTTTTGTTTGTTTTTTATAACTACAGACTTTAAGCAATGCAATAAAAAAGACAGGAAACAGATTTCAACTCTGTTACGTGTTACTTTCCTGAAGATTTTATATTAAAGGAATAATCGTAAATTCATCCAAGCTCCTGGGTTTAAAGTGGCATGAGCTGCCGAAATTCTCACTTTTTTCATAATTTCTGATCGTCACGACAGTAAGAGGCTTTGAAGGCCATCGACAAACTAAATGATTGACGTTGGAATGAGGAAAATCCATACAGTATGTGGCCTGTACGAACCGAGAACGTGTTCGAAAAGTGACAAAATTTAAATAACCGGGACGACCATTCATTCAGGCAGTAGGCAATACTTTATCTTATTTTTTCGAGACTAGAAGCACTAAAAAGCTTCTGAATTATACGTCTTGAGAAAAATAGCCAATAATTTCAACATTCTGTTGTAACGTCAAAATATCAACATTTTGGCAGCTCATGCCCCTTTAAATTATCAGACAGATGAAACATTTACTTCATTAGATAGCTAACATGTTGCATCTGTTAATATTTGTATATGTGCAAATAATTTATGTGAGATATTCTTTCTTCAAACCAGATTTTGTGAAGGATTAAAAACCCTTTCGTGTCCTGAATGCCTTGAAAAAGACTCATCCAAAAATGAAAGAACTGTTTGTTTTTGGCAACAGTACAGATAAACTTTCCTCTCATACACTTGAGTTACTTTTAGACATACAGTTTTCCGAGGAAGGCTCCAACATACGAGCCGAAGAGGAAATCACCCTTACTAACTGGAGGGATATGCTTATAGATCTGGAAGGTACAGTGCAGGACACCATTCATATCAAAAACAAGAACACATCAAAATGTAAATGAAATGTGTTTTCCTTTCACTTGGATCACTCCAAAATATGTTAAGACTAAATCTATTAAAGCAGGCTTTGATTTTTCAAGATAAAATAAATATGTATAAATATGTACATGTACATGCTTTTTGAGAAATAAGAATCATGATCCTGACACTCCCGCTGATTTCCTTAGTACCAATGCGTTTAAAGCTTGTTGCCTCTCCAATAAACCCTGCACCGCTGTGTATAAGTGAAACAATCTTGAGTTCGTTGTAAAACATCAATCAGTCTGTATGACAACCAATCTTTATTTGGTGTACTGATAAGCGGTTCAACACTTATTCCCTGATCAGACATCTGTTGTAGACATCAAAGTGAAAAATTATTCAATTTGTTAGTCATAAATGATTTGCAAACAGAATTAATTCTTAAATGTGTTTCATTTTTTTTTCTTTCAGAAGGGAATGAAGCAATAACCTTGAAAGATGTTCTTATTTTTGTAACTGGAGCAGATAGAGTGCCTTATCTTGGCTTCGTCCCAAGGCCAGCTTTAAAGTTTCACCCCTCATGCATATATAATCCAGAGAGCAAAGACAATTTTCCATTTGCGAACACATGAGCCAATATTTTGAATTTGCCCCTGATTACTGATTACCAAAACTTCAAGAAAAATGTGTTGTCTGCTTTATCAATAACATTTTTCACTACTCAGTGACTCAATGTTTTCTTCAAATAATAGTATACTTTCTCCAGTCACTACGAGCTACATACTTTCTGATCTAAAGTTGATAAGATTTGATGATTTTAAAAATTTCTTATGCTAATGAATCAGATTTGATGATTTTAAAACTTTCTGATGCTAATTTGGTCAGATTTGATGATCCGAAAACTTTCTGTTGTTAATTTGGTCAGATTTGATGATCCTAAAAACTTTCTTATGTTAACTTGGTCAGATTTGATGATCCTAAAACTTTCTGATGTTAATTTGGTCAGATTTGATGATCCTAAAACTTTCTGATGTTAACTTGGTCAGATTTGATGCTCCTAAAACTTTCTGATGTTAACTAGGTCAGATTTGATGATCCTAAAACTTTCTGATGTTAATTTGGTCAGATTTGATGATCCTAAAACTTTCTGATGTTAACTTGGTCAGATTTGATGCTCCTAAAACTTTCTGATGTTAACTTGGTCAGATTTGATGATCCTAAAACTTTCTGATGTTAACTTGGTCAGATTTGATGATCCTAAAACTTTCTGATGTTAATTTGGTCAGATTTGATGATCCTAAAACTTTCTGATGTTAACTTGGTCAGATTTGATGATTTTAAAACTTTCTTATGTTAACTTGGTCAGATTTGATGATCCTAAAACTTTCTGATGTTAACTTCAGTTATGTTCATTTGAATGGAATAATTAGATAGACAAGGTTAACAAGGTAATAAATGAGCTTCTGTCTCCAGTGGAGAAAAAAAGTTCAGTAAACTGCTAGATTCAGTAAATAGTTTGTATATATGGATATAGTTTTACATCAGGGCTATATCAAAACCCCTGCTTTCACAAACTCGTCCATATCACTTATGACAATACGTAAATACTTGTCCGGTTACTTTCCAAAATTCTAAAATGTACCTAGATCTTAAACGGTTTCGTAAGCGGTGTCTGAGTTTTGGTGTTATTCACAGGAAATTCAAGTTTAAGCAGTAGGCTAATTGTCATTGTGAAAAGTTTCACAAAAATATTAGACAATTTTTCGTTAATAAAGGAAATTCTCGTACAAAGGTACATCTTTCTTGATGCCACTCTCAGAAATGTACCTGAAGGTTACGTCGAGAAAACTAATTTTCGGTTCGTACAAGGTGAATCATATAGTTTTTCTTGACAATCTGAATTTATACATGTAATAAAGACCAAATTTGATAGTACATGCCACTTGAAATCGCCCAATTTCTGATTGTTAGCGGAAGCCATCAGGAATTTCAAGATCTGTATTGTCGACCAATGCATACGGACCGCTATTGTAGAGAGGCTATATCTTTATTTATTAATGCATCAAGAGACCTACACATGGCACCCGGTGACCATACCACTTATCCTACACAAAATAAATCCAGTCCAAGGTCTACATGCAATTCGAATCCGGGACCCATTGGTGAAGGGGGGCCTTTTATTGATACATTTTGATATATAGCCTTTTGCACCGCCGGCTTTGCCTGGCACCCACTCCTTATACACACACCCCCACTCATTTACCTGTCCCTCTTTACCAGATACATATTTTAAAAGAATGAAAACTAAGTGCAGCCCACCGGACCCCCTTTCCCAAAAGGAAAAACTGAAAAGGATATTGCCACTTGTATGGGAAGATTTTTCCGACAGGGAAGTATAAACATATGACATCTGCGAAGCAAAAGTGAAATGAAAAGCACAATCTTTGACAACAGAGAAAAAGACGTCGCTATCGTACAATTAGAATAAATTTTACCGGTTTAAAATGCAAATATTGCTTTTATCGATATGTTGATAATAAGATGACAAAAATAGGCACCGCCCTTCCTTTTCACATTTAGAATACCGGTATAGTAAATCCTTGTTACTGTCATCATATTTTTAACACGAGAATGATATAATTAACTAAGCAAACTTAAAAATATAGTTTAAATTTTACTGTTTCATTTTTTTCCGTCAACTCAATCTTCTAAACTAACATTCTACATCTTTTTAAATAAAATTCATTAAAAAAATCGACCAATCAAATTATAATGTACAATCTGCTTCTGTGATATAGGCCATTCTATAAGTTTATTCTGTAGCGTCATGTCATTTATATATGGTAAATTAACAAATCAAATGAAAACCAATCTATAGATAACCATAGCTAAACTTGAACTGCCATTGTGAGTAGTTGTCGTTGTTAGAGGATATTTAATGACGAAAATAGCTTCTAACAACGACAACATTCCTTCGAGCGACTCTGTTGAGTAGGCCTTACTGAAAACGTGTTCCTAGAAAAAGTACAAGCTTAAGGATTAATGATCTTCTAAAGCTAAACGTTCATAAGAGTTACACTAAAATATACAGCTTATATAACCCACGCTACAAGTTGACTTCTATAGATACCGGCCTACGATTACTGAACTGAAAGCCAGTGTATTTAACACACATTTAATGGGTACAAATGGCGGTTTGATAGTTAATCTACAATAACGAATGGTCCCCACACATGCGCAAAGGACACAAAATCCTGAACTTTCCAACTCGACGCGCGACGTCGCGCAAAAAAAACGCGACGTCGCGCTCTAAAACGCGACGTCGAGTTCACAGCCTATCTTTTAACATTGCCAAACGCGACGCGCGACGCGGAGGTCGACGTCGCGTTCCGCGTCGCGTCGCGCGTCGCGTTTGCAAACGCGACGCGGAACGCGACGTCGCGCAAGAAAAACGCGACGTCGCGCTTTAAAACGCGACGTCGAGTTCACTGTCTATCTTTTAACATTCTAAAACTCGACGCGCGACGCGCGACGCGGAGGTCGACGTCGAGTACCGCGTCGCGTTTGTGTAAGTCGACGCGCGACGGAGAAATGGCCCAAATAGAACATCATACAAAATAGCATGTTGAACGCTGGCCTGTTCACAATGGCGGAGGGTAGAAATATAGTCCCTGTATTTCCTCAACGATAATTCAAAACTTAAGGGCGTGTACCAAAAACGAAATACAAGCCAACATATAGAATCAGGTAAAGATCACGTACAAATCAATTTTGGAAGTAAGTTTGATTACCCAAATTTTGGGTAAAATGGCTTGGGACGGCCTGAGAGGTCCGTCGCGTTCACGTAGTAGCAGGGGATCTCGCGAGAATGAGATTGGGGTCTGAGGACACTTGGATCTCCCTTCGGCTATCTCGCTTCCTACCGGTCGGCTTTGACACGCCTCGGACAGCGGCGAAATTCCGGAGCGTTTCGTTTCTGAACGATTATTCCTTTTTTTCAATTTGGAAAAAATACTTCTGAAGGCCAAGACGAAAAAAGAAAAGAAAAATATTCATAAATTTATTAAATTCTAATATCATTTAGAAAGATATTTGTTTATATATTTTATTTAGCCCGGAAAACCACATGTTGTAGACAGACGCAGTTTCGGTACACATCAGCAATTCTCCTATGCTTCAATTAGGCTATATATAACTGATCGAGGCTGAAAGTTAACAAACCTAGAGTTTCGGTCCATTACATTATCACGGGGACACTTTTGTGGGGTCCTCAAGAAGATTTGGAAATTGTACGCTTCACGGCTTCCTATTTGGTCGCCATATTCAAAATGACCTGCAGTAGATCAGAGCAGGGACCGCGGAGCATAATTGCGTTTGTGGGGGCCAACTATCACAGCCCATCGGGCGAGGGTCCAGGGGCCGCCTAGGCCCCGGAGCCCGCCTAGGCCCCGGAAGCTCCGAGGCGCTAGACGGCCGGAGATGCGTTCTGAGGATTTTCTGGAAATAAAAATGATGATTTGCTTCCTTGTTTTTATAACTACATTCAGTAAAAAATGTCTAATATCGGCACTTGACCCCAGTTCAAGAAGCGGTGGTCCGGGGACCACCTCGGCACCGGAAGCTCAGAAGCATTGGCATTACTTATTCAGCTAAAAAAAAACATCGCTTGATAGCTAAAAAAATTATAGACACAAATATCACAGCCCAACAGGCGAGGGTCCAGGGGCCGCCTAGGCCCCGGAAGCTCTGAGGCGCTAGACGGCCGGAGATGCGTTCTGAGGATTTTCTGGAAATAAAAATGATGATTTGCTTCCTTGTTTTTATAACTACATTCAGTAAAGAAATGTCTAATATCGGTACTTGACCCCAGTTCAAGAAGCGGTGGTTCGGGGACCACCTCGGCACCGGAAGCTCAGAAGCATTGCCATTACTTATTCAGCTAAAAAAAAACATCGCTTGATAGCTAAAAAATGGTAGACACCCTGTTAAAACCCTTCCGAATTACACCATAACCTCCATCGCTATTCAATTTGCGCTGATGGAGAAATGGAAAACTGAGATATATCACAAACTGTGAGTTATTGCTCCAAGAAGGGGATCCCTAACTAGAGTTTGTTGAAGTTGCAGCGGGGAAACTTCAAGGTCCAGGATCCCCATACAGATAAGTTTCTATCAGTTCATTACTTGGAACTTGAAGTTTGGGTCACTGTGTAAAGACTTTCCCCGGCATATAGTATTGTAAGGTGTCATCAGTGGTGTGCAAAATTCAAAATGAAACCAATGTCAAATGATAGAATAAATTGTTCTGTTTTAAGAATTTCGGTCGAATCCTTTGTAAAGAATGTGTACATTGAGCAAGAAATCTCCGAAATAAAACCTAAATTCAGGAAATTAAATATTTATTCGCTTATATTTTTCGATCATAATTTGCGGTAAACATGTTTAGTACTGGCTCTGATATTATTATTCTAATTACATTTTCCTGAATGATAATAGCAAAAATGCTATAATACCGATTTTTTGGACTGATTACAAACCAGTACTCCAACCAAATAATGATGCTTATTTCCGATTTATTTCTATGTTAGCGGGTCAAATTTATATTGGAAAAATAAAAGAATATAAGAAATAAATGGCCCACGTTATTCATTAAATAATGAATTATTTTCATTACGGGAAAATCTCGCTTGGGGAAATGTTGTGTAGGGAGAAATTGTTGGCCGTGAACCCGCCGAGTCAATGCACGTATGTAATGGTTTGCTTTATCCACTCGGCCAATGGGACTCCCCTCCCTTCCCCACACATGTGTCTCATCCTGTTTTACTAACTTGCCGGTCAGGAAGTGACCATGCTAGTCCGAAATATCTGCGATGATGATGATGATGGCCTATCTGTCAGAAAATGTCTTACATCATCATCGCAGATATTTCAGACTACACTCGTATAAAACCATTTTTTACAATATTAACGCTTTCATTTGGAACGTGTTGTATTTTGTGTCAATTGATTGACAACTTTCATCTCACATACCAAACTACGAGGACGTTGATCTTTTAAATCATCTTATATGCATGTAAAAAATGCAATACCGGTAGTTTAAAAAAGATTGACGAGATTCGAAGGCCCTCATCCCTACCACACTTCGTATAACTCAATGAATTTCGGCCACTTTATTCCAAGTCCATATTTGTATGTAAGAAAACTGCAAAAAAATATTTTGCCAAAAAAAAAAAAAATTGGTAGGCCAAAATTTGGGGGGGGGGGGGGGGCAGGGCCCCCCCGGCCCCCTCTGCTCCGCGGTCCCTGCATAGGGTATTTCACGCACGTAAATCCCCGAAGTTTCAGGGTGGGTCTGAGGCCACTCGGAACTCCCTTCGGCTATCTTCGCTTCCTACCGGTCGGCTTTGACACGCCTCGGGCACACTCTGAAACTTCGGGGATTTACGTGCGTGAAATACCCTCTGATAGACTGCAGGTCATTTTGAATATGGCGACCAAATAGGTAGCCGTGAACCGTACAAATCCCAAATCCCCTTGAGGGCCCCACATAAGTGCCCCCGTGAGAATGTAAGGGACTGAAACACTCGCTTTGTTAACTTTCAGCCTCGATCAGTTATATAATTGAAGTATTTGAAGATTCCTGATATGTACCGAAACTGCGTCTGTCTACAACATGTGGTTTACCGGGCTAAATAAAATATATTAACAAATATCTTTCTAAATGATCTTAGCATTTAATAAATTTATGATTATTTTTATTTTCTGTTTTCGTCGGTAGTAAAACATTTTGATATTTACTTTCGACGCCATTTTTATTCAGCCCAAAAATACGGTGATTTGCCGTATAAAAAGCGCAGACTGCCCGAGGCGTGTCAAAGCCGACCGGTAGCGAGCGAAGATAGCCGAAGGGAGTTCCGACTGGCCTCGGGCAGTCTGCGTTCTTTATACGGTAAATCACCGTATTTTTGGGCTGAATAAAAATGGCGTCGAAAGTAAATATCAAAATGTTTTACTACAGACGAAAACAGAAAATAAAAATAATTATTAATTTATTAAATGCTAATATCATTTAGAAAGATATTTGTTTATGTATTTTATTTAGCCCGGTAAACCACATGTTGTAGACAGACGCAGTTTCGGTACATATCAGGAATCTTCAAATACTTATTATATAACTGATCGAGGCTGAAAGTTAACAAACCGAGTGTTTCAGTCCCTTACATTATCACGGGGACACTGTTGTGGGGCCCTCAAGGGGATTTGGGATTTGTACGCTTCATGGCTACCTATTTGGTCGCCATATTCAAAATGACCTGCAGTCTATCAGAGGGTATTTCACGCACGTAAATCCCCGAAGTTTCAGAGTGGGTCTGAGGCCAATCTCATTCTCGCGAGATCCCCTGCTATTACGTGAACGCGATGGACCTCTCAGGCCGTTCCAAGCCATTTTACCCAAAATTTGGGTAATCAAACTTACTTCCAAAATTGATTTGTACGTGATCTTTACCTGATTCTATATGTTGTCTTGTATTTCGTTTCTGGTACACGCCCTGAAGTTTCGAATTATCGTTGATGAAATACAGGGACTATATTTCTACCCTCCGTCATTGTGAACAGGCCAGCGTCCAACATGCTATTTTGTATGTCTACGTCACGTGATTGTAGTGAGAGTATTTCTCCGCAGCTCTGGCAAAAGGGGATTCCCCTTAGCAGACGAAGGCAAATGGCTTGTAACGGCCTGAGAGGTCCGTCGCGTTCACGTAGTAGCAGGGGATCTCGCGAGAATGAGATTGGGTCTGAGGCATGTTAAAGCCGACCGGAAACAAACGAAGACAACCTTGGTTTGTTCCGAATGAAACTGATCCTGTTAATCGGCAGTGTTACATTTTCCACAGACATATCATCAGGTAAGTGCATAGAGAAGGATAATATATAAACCTATTATCTTACACTTAGCATAATTAATTCAGCGATATTCATAAAAGTATGCCTTTGGACAAACGAATATTCCCATACCTTGATTGATTTCTGTGTTATATCATATAGCTTATACCATGGCTAGCATGTTATTGTGTTTTGATACAGTTTAGGGTCAATAAATCTGTTTGCTTCGTGTTGAAGGAAAGAATGAAGAATGGGTTGTTCTACGATACGCCATTTGCCAGTAAAATATACTAGTCAACACTATCTATATAGGGCCATTGCACGTTGTGAAACCGGCACTATGACTGATATCCCCTTGACAACGTGTAAACAGTTCAACACATTCCATTAGTTCAGCGATCAATGCTATTCAAGTGTCTTCTGTCGCAGTCTTTAGAAAAGATAGCTTACACTGACCCACAAATTCATAATAGGAATAATCCAATATTAATATTGCATGGAGAAATTCTCGAATATCCGAAATTGAATGACCGCCTCGCCACCATATAACCTTTCTGGTGTTTATGAAGGTATAGTGGATTTACCATCAGTAAAATCCCTAAGATGGGGCACATATAAAACATCCAATTAGGTTCCAAAGAAAAAGGAAGTTTGAATGTCAACCGATTGACCCGAAAGCACGTAACTTCAGTGTTGGATTACACTCATTTCAGGTATTTTTAATTTTAATTTATAGTCCCAAATTTATCGGAAAGCCTTTTTTCGGCCTTCAAACTAAAATTGTCATCTGTAAAGATATAGAAAACAGTCTTTCATTTTTAATGCAAACATTTTTTTTTGCATTTTCACGAAAATGAAATTCATTCTTGAGTTCAAATTACCTGAAGTCTTCATGGGACGGCCACCTTTGATTGGATGGCGTTTATGACTAGACTTTACGGCTTTGAAAATCCTCCTTTAAAGGCCCACTTGCCGCCGTAGCCTGTTTAAATTTGCTAAGAAAACCAATTTACATCAGCTTACTACGACTAATACCACTAAACTTAAACATAGGACACATAAAACATGTCTAGTTAGCTTTAGAATGTAGAAATGGGATGAAAAACAAACGAAGAATCGAAGCCTGATTACAACAACAACGACCAGTGTCGGTCAACTTTCGTGTTGGATTACCCTCATTTCAGGCCTTTTTATCTTTGGTTTACACTCAAACAATTATCAGCAGGCTTTTCCAGTCGCTGTTAACCGATCGTCAGTCTGTATTTCTCAGATAAATAGGCCTACGTAAAATTACACTGTGCCGTAAGTTCACTCACTCGACTGAAACATAACATCGCCTATGCGAGCAGATTGGTTTGTTTACGTTCCGGGCACCCAACAATTCAAATTTTAAAATTCAAATTAAAAATACAAAGTGACGTCCAAACTTTTAAATTTTGGTAAAAATAGAAAGTTCCTAACATATATTGTCTGGGAAAAATACAGAAAACGGTCTTTCTTTTTTAATGTAAACAATATTCTGATTTTCGCGGCAAGTGTGCCTTTAAATAGAACAATGCCTTTGGTTCTTAACTAATGGATAAAGTAGAAAAAATTAACACCGAAAACCCACGAGCATTTTGTGATCATATAAAAAGTGATTTCGTACATATACAACACTTTTTAACGGTTGTATTTTACCAATCCGAAATTATGGAGTTGGTATTTGGCGCAGCTGTGATGGTTCACTAAAACCCTGTGATCTAATTGTGGACAAAACCCAACGCTATAACCTCGGTATCCACAAATTAATCCCGCTCGATACCTTCTACGGAGAATTTGGTTGGCAGTCATTGGAATGTGTATGTAAAACTGAAATCGCCCAGACATACCAAACATTTTTTATGGGAGTTAGAATATAAAGGCCATTGGTCGAAAAATATATGTAGAAACTGTGTTAATGTTTATAGATATATTTAATAATCGTCAGCTATGTGATCTGAATGTTTTGTTTGAGAAATGGTTAAACAATGTAAATCGTTGGTCTCGGGCTGTTAGACAAAACCCCAGATTAACAACATATGTAGAATTCAAACATACGTATTGAAGAGAATTTAACACAGTAAGACAAATCATGTTTCCCCCTTCAGCCCCCGATACGCTTGCCTCCCCTTCCCGAGTGTACCATTACCGCCCAACATTTCTCTCAGGTACATCAATGAAATGCCTGAAGACGCGATGCAAACTCGATATATACGTACCCGATCGCGGAACCTTTTTCGGAGAAAATCTCGCGACAAATATCAAATGGCAGAGAATCTTAATTGCGGCTCCTCTAATATCGTGTATGTTATCACATGCAAACATGTCGCTAACAGTACGTCGGAGAAACTCAGAATTCTCTACGACAAAGAGCAGCCAACCATATATCTAGTATTAGACTTAAACATGATGTACCCGTGGCACAACATTTCAATACTCTAGGTCATTCGGTCAAGGACCATTTTGAAATCATGCCTATTGAGAAAATCCCTTTTCTCACTTCCGCTGCAGATACCAAGCACAAACGTTTTGCAAAGGGAAAGTTTTTGGATTCAAATATTACAAACTATTTATCCTTTGGGTTTGAACTTGGACCCAGGAAGATGTCGTGAAAAAACTATAATACCATATGTGTTTCAGTATAACAAAGCTAGCATCGCTATGGCCAAGATTATAGTAGAAGAATACAAACTACTTCAAAGTAAACTTGCTCGACCTCTGACCCAAAGGCCAGTCATTGCTTATAAAAAGAACAAGAGTTTGAAAGACATATTGGTCAGGGCTAAACTCCCCTGTCTGCCTTCTACCTAGGTTTTTCTGGAAAAGGGGTGGGGGTGGGGGTGGGGTGGGGGGGGGGGTCGGTGGGGGGGGGGGTGTTTAGTACTATCAATATTCAGTACACATAAACGAGTCTTCGTCATTTTGTGGTCTTTTAAGTTCTTTTGAAGGAGATTGTACACACGTAACTGCCTGCTGCGTATTGTCAGTAACCACAAGACTCAAATCCAGTTGGTTTATAACAACCAGTATCGCGATTTTGTTGCCGTTTTAGTTGAAAACAGACATCAGACTGCCAGTCTTTTTATAATAGTTACATGTAATTCTACTAAAAAAAATTAAATCTTTTAAGTTGCTGTAATAGTGGTTTACCTCTTTAGAAAGACATCACCCCTCGAATAATTGTTCCTTTTTCGTAGCAAATTTAGTGTAGGTTTTATCTTGATTTTTTCACAATTATACGGAACTTTTGACGATAAGCCTCCGGAACAAGATTATAGGCGTGTAAAATAGCATTTGTGACTGTTTCTAAACTTTCAGACTGCTTTACCGATAATGATGTGTACATATCCATATAGCTTTACAAACAAGTACGCTTTGTAAAAGTATAGTCCAAAATTCTTTAGGCCAGTTTAAATTTTCGGCCCCTTTTTCCATGTCCCGTGTTGAAGATCTCGTAGAATGGCACGAGATCTCGATTGTCAAATGATAGAAAATAATTGACAACGTCGTTCTCACGGAATGCTTGAACTTATCTAATATTATGAGCTAAATCAAATTTACAATCCCTTTCCGACCTTTGTTGAATATCTGATTTATAATTTCTATTTCCCTGTCAATTCTCATTTTTTTCCTTTTTCTCGTTCATTTTTAAGTTGCCGCTCTTTCATTTGTAGTTCTCTATCCCTAAATTTCTGGGGTTTTTTTCAAGTTCTTTCTCTCTAAATTGTAGTTCTTTTACAAGTTTATTTTCTCTAAATTCTCGTTCAAATTTCAATTTTTCTTTTTCAATCTCTTTTTCTTTCAAATTTTAATTTCTTTTCACTCATTTCTTTTTCATTTAGTAATTTTTGCATTTCTATTTCAATTTTCAATTTTTCGTGTTGGTAAATATTAACTTAATGTAGAGTCATCCAACTTTTCGAACTCAACTAAATTTTGAGCAATATTACTCGTTCTTACTTAGAGAATCAAAAATATCCCGATCGGTTGGTTGCATGAACTTGTCTGGATTAAACTTAGACACTTAGACAAAATTAGACATGATGTTTATAATCTGCTGGTATAATAGTAATTTCAAAGTGTAATGGAATTTAGTTTAGAATTTGGAATTTGCCGGAGCACAATCTCGCTGAATGAATAACGAAATATTCCCGGCTAAAGCCCTCAATTTTCTCACCAGACAAAATAATGATAAAAAGAAGTAACAACAGAGCAGTATATTTTACATACAAATTCTGATTTATATAAAAAAAAAACACAGAGCAAAGTATTTACAAGCAAATATCATACAAACATTGAAAAGAAAGGATATATCAAAATGACTTGCTTTTACTAAGTAAGAACTGACACTTCCGATAGAAAATCCGAAATCTGTAATCCGGTCGAGAACATAAAGTTCACTGGTATATATCAGTATAGACCCGATGATCATAGAATGAAATCCTGGAATCATACTGGTAAATCCACAGAATAAAATATTGTAAACTCGCTGGTTGTACTCACAGATACAGATTATTGTCTGTATCATTGACAAGTTAGCAAGCCGAACATCCAAGCATCCATATAACACAGAATAAAAGGCATTCAAATAACTTTAATAGCATCCTCAGTGCAGTTGGAAACTGACTGACGAAATACCAAAATAAACATGTCTTTGAATAAATTATCAGAAATTCCAGAACACTCCGGTTAGAATGCATTAGAATAAATTTGAATATCTATAGACTTGCCATATCCAAGCTTTGAGAAAGTTCCTTGACTTTAGCAATACAAAGACTATTTGTATTACAAAACATCCGTCGGTGAGCCGGTGATCAAACAATTGGCGAATAAACATTAGAGATCTGCAGATCCCTACATAAAACAAAAGCAACACCAACCAAATTAGAAAAAAGAGGTTACTATTTTACTATACGTAATAACACACTTAAAACGTTTCCCTATAACAATTATCGTCACATGTTTATGTACTTACCACTATATATAAACAGTACAGACTTATTTGTCAATTAACACACGGTTGATCTCCCGCCCTCTCTAATAAATCTGATTACAGAGCGATATAAACTAGGTTTATTCGAGTGAGACCGATTAAACTAAGGGTGAAAGGTTGCCATTTTCGGGGGTGCCATCGGTGTAGCTTCAACCACGTGGATTGGCATCGTGGTTAAGGTGATGCACTTTAGTAGAATCCTTTGCATACTGACCTGAGCCAGATTTATAGGAAAAACTGTCTGGTAACAAAGGCATACATTCTTCGAAAAAACACACACATGCACACTTACATCTAAAGAGATATTGGAAAGAAGAACTTTTAAAGTAAGTCTGTCGTTCGAATAGAGATTCTCCAGGCTCAACCAATAGGTGGAAACGCTGGAGTTTTTAAATGAACATAAGATTTCCGGTTTCTCCGTCAAGGTCATCTAATCGCATTGCTGGTTAGATAACAAAAAAATAAATCCACAACATAAGATTTGTTTAATTATTTAGTATCTTTTAGAAAGTGAGTATAACAGTATTCTCGTTATTTTGGGATTACACTTTCTTGAAAATATGGTAGAAATTCCTCTACCGATTTTGGGGTGACGCCCGAAACGGGAATCGAACCCGGCCGGTTTGCTGAATGGATAAGGCCGCCGGCATTTAGTGCTGGCGATAGGTGCCATACTCTAGGACCCGGGTTCGATTCCCGCTTCGGGCGTCACCCAAAAATCGGTAGAGGAATTTCTGCCATATTTTCAAGAAAGTGTAATCCCAAAATAACGAGAATACTGTCACAACATAAGATATTTATACACTTCATTGTGATTTCTAGGAAACAATGCTAATATCTTATAACCTGTATACTCTTTGTTGGTCAGCAGAATGCCTCCAGTGGTTGTTGTGGATCCACATGGAAACAAAATCCGTTGCCATGACTTCAAAGGTAAACGATTTCCGCCAAATCCATTCCACGACCTTGACCTTAGTCTAAGGAACCTTTCTCAACTTTCTGCCAAGGACAATGACGTCATCCTCGTGTCTTATCCTAAATCAGGTTAGTTTGTCATCTTAAGGAAATCATCGATATCACCGACATTTAGGGCCTACATCTGTTGTAGAATGACCAGATTACTATGGTAAATCATCGATATTTACATCCATGCATCACTATATGCTATGGCTATAAAGCTATGTTTGACAAGTGATAGGTTAAGTTAGAGTTATTGAATGGCTTCCCGAGGGTATGGAAGATATTCTGAGAGGTGTGGCCAAGTGCGAATGCACGAGACCACACCTCTCAGAATTTCTTCTATACTCGAGGGAGCCATTCAATAACGTGCTTGTATCATGGTATTAGTGATTGACGTTGTCAATCAACTACCACGTGTTTACTCTCTGATACCCAGTCAAGAGAGCCATACAACAACTTCCAAAACCGCCCACTCTCTGTCCACTGGGTATCGGATTTGTCGAGGACTGCTCATCAAAAGAAAAACGCCGCAACCATGATACAAATGCAGTTGTTCTATCGTTTGTTATTGTCGCTATGTAACTTTATTGGATAGTATTAGCTTGAGTTAAGCAGAGGAATTACATGTGAGATGGTGTTTGACTTGTAAACGTGCCTGTGCCGTTTGTGTTGACGGCCTTCTGCAACCGAGGAGCGGGAGTAACGTGACCAATGAACTATAGTTCATTGAACGTGACCATTCCACAAATTTCCTGTCACCGGCGTTGTCATTACGCGTGTGAGAAGCCTTTAACGTTCGAATATGACGCTCATTTATGACGTTTTAGAACAAAAAACGTCAATCGAACTGACGTCATGAAAAAACGTCATCTGTCACCGGATATCGCGAAATATCTCGGTAGACTCCCAGGCCCTATTGATTCGTACATACTACATGTGATAATGGTTGGGATGATATGATTTTTGTGTACTTTATCAGTTTTGTCAATTCATGAATGACATGTTGGGAAGGTAGAAACTAATTGTGTGCTTGAGACATTTTTCTGTCCTTTTCGTGTATCTTTTCCTTCTTTAATAGGAAGCCATTGGGTTTGGGAAATAACGAATATGCTGATATCTGGTGTTGGAGAAATATCGAGGACATCATCGAAAGAGGACGGTTTGATCGAGATACAACCCACCGCCGCCATTAACTCTCTGCCAACAAGACGCATACTGAGTACGCATGCGTTACCGGAGTTCTTCTCAAAAGACTTTATACGAAAAAAATCCAAAGTTATCTATTTACTGAGGAACCCCAAAGATGTTTTTGTTTCATATTATCATCACGTGAAGAACATTAGAATGTATGAATATGATGGTGAATGGGACAGTTTCTTTGATCATATCATGACGGGAGGAGGTAGGAATTATAGAGATAATAAAATCGTTATCATGGTTTGTGGAGGGGTACACGAACTATGTTCATGGTCAGCGTAGTAATTGACATCCTCAGATGCCCAGGGTTAAATTCTCAACAAGCTCACCTATTACTCTTCATTTTTTTAGACACGTTTATCGAAGTGAGGTGTAAACCGAAAAGTCGTCCATCTTTGTTTTGAACACTGCTTGGATGCTTACGTAACGCCGATTCTGATTTGTGAACCAATCAAAGTCTACATGCATATTAAATTAGAAACGACGAATTTGGTTCCACTTGTCCCACGGGTAAAGTGAGCGTGAGCGACGATGAGTAATTACCGCCGAGCCTGATGACGTCACATAGATTTACTCAAAGCTTTCTGGGTAAATTGTACCTCAATTCGCCATTTTGTTTATTGGTACTTGTCACTTTTTTTTGGAAAACATTGATGACATAACCTGTTTTTATCCACACATTTTTCTGGTAACTTTATGCCTTTTACGTCTTCTTCTCGATACAATATTATTTCTTCCGCCATATTTTAAAATTATGTTAAGATCCCTCAATCCCCCGAAATGCTTTGCGCGTAAATTCCCAGTGATGTCATCAAGCAATCGGTCAATTGATAGTGGTCTTGTCTATGGGCAGTATCGGCATCCCCCGTCACGAACCATGATAACTATGAATAGTCCTTCTTATTAAAGTTTTCTTAAGCTAAATTGGAATTTTTAAAGCGCAAGAACTTCTGAAGTCGGGAATGCCTTAATGAAATATCTATGATCAAGGCAATATAAGCCGTACGAAGAATAACAGACCACTATCCAACTTGTTTACGCATGTTAACTTTTTAGAGAGTAAGTTAGAATTCATCGACTTTTTTCGGATTTTCTTAGACTGAAATCTCCACGAATTTAACCAGCAACATTTTTTCCGTATGTTTTTACTAACGGTGTGTAATTTCACACAATTACCAACATGAGGTAATGCAGGGATTCCTTGTCATTTTCAGTGGATTATGGAGGTTGGTTTGAATACACAAGGAAATGGGAGAAATTTTTCAAAGATAATCGCACCCTATCAAGTTTAAGGATATATTACGAAGACTTACAAAAGGTAATCAATCAAGTTATTGAATAGTCCGGATTTCTTTCTCCAAAATTACTATTTTTTTATACTGACGGTCATCAATTGAGAGTGGAGAAGGCAAAAGTGAATTCAGGGGAAGAATAATGTTTACTGGCCGATCCTGCTCGTCCATAGGCCTATCAAACACTGGTAGGTAGCTAAATTATCCATGAACGCGATTATGGCCATTTAGACACGATTTGAGTAGGTTATATTGTTATTTCTTTGTCTAAATCGGACCACATAGGCCTACTGGCCGCTTTTGAGCGGGCAGCCAACTCCGGCTTTTTGATTGCAATAATCCCTGAATCCAAAATACGACCGTCAGTATAAAAAAAATAGTAATTTTGGAGACAGAAACCCGGACTAGTTATTGAATTATTTGAGCGAAAGTGTTTTCCCCTCCTTGTGTACAGTCGACAGAGTGAGTCCCTCAGTCCGACATAGGCATTCTATTTAATGCGTCACGGGTTCGAATCCAACTCAAACCAAATCTTCTGATTGGGTTTTTACTCGATCTTTGTATTTGGAAGAGTTGACAGGTACTCGCCGAAGGGTCCGTGTAACGTTCGTTAATTCAATTTTCAATTTTTGATATCGCAAAATGAAGTTTGGAAATGACCATTTTAAGGTCAATTTTTCATTTTCGTTTTCTACTTTTTGAAAAGAAGAAATGAAAATTGAAATTTGACGTTCAATTTTCAATTTTTGTTTTCTCTCTATTCAACACACAAATTAAAAATAGAAAAATGACGTTCATTTCACTCTTCGTGAAACGAATATTGAAAGTTGTAACCTTCGTCAATGAAACACACTGCGCAAGTCACAAAACACCGAAGCAAACCGCAATACGTATTGCCGCAGCCCTTGTGAAGCAGGCCAGGTAGAGCAAAACTTACAGCCCTTGCGGAGCACAAAATAACACGCGACTTTCTCTAAAACAAAGACTCTTAAAACAAGGACTGCTTTACTAAAATCACAGGAGTAAGATTTCCAAGACCTAAAACCTCAGAGTTAGGCAGGTACGCCACAGAATAGCATTAAAATTGGCCGTGAAACCACGCTAATGGTGATGTGCCCCACAAGGGATGTTGGTGTTTTTAGGCTAATCAAAAGTCAAATTCACGATTTCTTCATCAGAATGTGTTTATTAGACTCTATTAAGTAGACAGAAACAATCAAAGATTTTGTTAAAATCGCTTAATGTGCCTGGCTATTGGCCTCTTCGCACCCAGAAAGTGCATTCTTCACATATTTAGCTTGTTCATTGTTAGAGCCATGCAACACGTTGCTTAACACTGCAACACGGACTATGGCGCAAAAATAATTAAAAAAACATACATGCATCCCCATGGTTACCGCCAAACTAAAGACGACATGAAACTGCATGGCAGACCTTGCATTTAATAGATTGCATACGTAATGGTACATTTTGATCCCCGTTTCTTTTTTTTCTCTTATTTTATCTTATTTTGCTCAAGAAAAAAAGGAGTGGGGGGGGGGGGGGCTGACCCCCTGGGCACCCCCTTGATCAGCCCATACTATTGCCGATATGTTTTACAAGGGATGTTGGTGTTCAAGACTAATAAAGGTCAAAGTCACGATTTCTTTATCAGAATGTGGCCATTAGACTCTAGGAAGACGGAAACAGTCAAAAGTTTTATCAAAATCGCCCAAAGTGCCTCGCTGTTGGAACACATTGCCAATATAGCGAGGCACGTTAGGCGATTTTAATAAAACTTTTGATTGTTTCTGTCTTCCTAGAGCCTAATGAACACACTCTGATGAAGAAATCGTTAATTTGACTTTTTATTAGTCTAAAAACCTCAACATCCTGTAGAGGGCATATCGCCAAGAGCGAGGCACAAAGCACGATTTAAAGAAACTTTTGATTGTTTTTGTCTCCTTTTAGTCTAATGAACACATTCTGATGAGAAAATCTTTAATTTGACTTTTAATTAGCCTTAAAATACCAACATCCTTTGAGGAGCACATCGCCAATAGCGTGGTTCCAGGGCCAATTTTAATGCTAATCTGTGGCGTACCTGCCTTACTCGAATGTTATATGTCCTGGAAATCTTACTCCTATGATTTTCATAAAGCAGTCCTTGTTTTAGGATTCTTTGCTTTAAAGAAAGTGTTTTTTGTGCTCCACAGGGGCCGTCAGTTTTGCTCTAGCCGGCTTGCTCCACAAGGGCTGTTCGCTTTGGTGGTTTGTGTCTTGCGCAGTTGTGTTTGGGGACTGACTTCGACCAATTGAAAATTGAAACATTGACGAAGGTTACAATTTTCAATATTCGTTTCGTGTAGAGCGAAAAGGCAAAATGAAAATTGAAAAATGACCGTCATTTTTCAATTTTTGATTTGTGTGTTGAAAACATAGGAAACAAAAATTGAAATTTGAACGTCAAATTTCAATTTTCATTTCTTCTTTTCAAAATGTAGAAAATGAAAATGAAAAATTGAACTTAAAAATGGTCATTTCCAATTTTCATTTCGCAATGTCAAAAAATGAAAATTGAATTAACGAACGTTACACGGACCGCCGAAGGTCGACGGTATCCTCTAGACAAAGGGTCGGGTTTTCTTCCTCAGTAAACCTGGTAACGCCGCCATATGAGTGAAATAATGTTGAGTGCGGCGTAAGACTTCAATCAATAAAAATTGCGATGTTTCTGTTAAGTAAACCTGTCATTTTTTTTAAATTTCGACCTAAATGCGTGCATGCTGCATGGGTCGAGAAGTATTCGAAGGACACTTAGGCCTATCTGCTAATGCAAAAATTGAATAACATTCTCGATGGCCAGAAGGGATCTCTATTCCTCTTAAGATTTAGGACTTCTCAACGAGTTTAATAACTACTTATTTCACTACCGGTTTGTTGGTTTTTAGGATTGTCCGGCAGAAGTGAATAAAATCGCAAAATTTCTTGGAGTACCGAATGATTCAGATTTCAATAAAAGAATCTCTGCAAAATGTAGATTTGATAACATGAAGAAGGCCAGAGAGTTTTCAGAGGAAAAGGTCCAGTTTACCAAAGATGGCAAAAATCCCATGTTTAGAAATGGTAGGTGTAATCGATATTCGTTTTGTTGGGCAAATTATACTGATTACAATGTAATTTTGTTTCGTCTTAGCGTCTGTCTACCAGTGTGAAACGTCCCATTGCACCATTTAATTTTAAGGACACTGGCTACCGTTGCCCTGCTAATATATTGTGTGACGTTTAAAGTGGCATGAGCTGCCAAAATTCACACTTTTTTCATAATTTCTGATCGTCATGACAGTAAGAGGCTTTGAAGTTCATTGAAAGACTAAATGATTGGCTTTGGAATGAGGGAAATCTATACAGTAGGCCCTATGTGGCCTATACGAACCGAAATAGTGTTCGAAAAGTAAACAAAATTTAAATAACCGAGACGACCATTCATTCATTCTAGGCCAAAGTTAGTTAAAAACAATACTTTATCGTTCATTCCCGAGACTAGAAAGACTGCTTCTGAATTATACCTCTTAGAAAAATAGCCGATAATATTAACATTCTGTTTTAACATCAAAATATCAACATTTTGGAAGCTCATGCCACTTTAAGCTCTGTAGATTTGGAAATTGTCAATAGTTGCGCAATTTCAAACCAGAAAATAATTTCGCTCTCATTTTAGTGGACTATAATTGACATCCCCAGTTCGGAGAATGAATTCACCCCGGCTCCGATATCTAAATTTCGACTCATCCCAACCAAGGCTGCACGCGCTTGTCTCAATTTCAACTATGTGAAGTTCTTCAGAAACTTTAACTTTTGATCTATCGAATGCTGCTGTCGCATCTAAAACGTTCGCCATCTTTCTTTTCTTATGCATCTCATAATAGTTCATACGAGGAAAGGGGGGAAAAAACACGGCCTCTGATTACAGAGAGGGCGCTGTTTAAGGTGACCTCTGGGTCAAAAGGGGCCCGTGCCCTGAATATGGGGTATAATGGGACGCTTCACAATATATGAAGAACCAATTAAGTATAATAGGCCTACTGTGGCTTGTTTGAATCTCTTTATGTTTACTTTTTATTACTTGCAGGGAATACTGGCGAATGGAAGGAATTCTTTACCCCGACTCAAAATAAACTATTCTTGCAAGAGTACCGAAAGCAAATGACGGGATTCAATTTTAAGTTCAGTCACGACCTATAATCCATTCTTACAGGCACTCTCACCGCTAAAATACAGTATACTGTTTACATTAAAACAGCAGACGATTTTCTGTAATTTCCCCTGAAAAAGTTAAGAACTGTCTATTATTGTCAATATTTAAAAGTTTTGGCATTATTTTCGAGTCTTGTGAGTTATCCCTCAGCCTTTCAAGAGAAAACATACAACTGTTCAACATGCTCTATTTACAATTTCTAACTGGGTTGTTTTCCTCCAGGCAAAGAGCTGGTTTCCTCCCTGATTAAACCTGACAACGTCGCCACTTAATGCAAATAATCTTTAGTGCGGTGAAAAACACCAATCAATCCCAGCGTTAACACGTGTGTCCCAGTCTGTTCCCACAATTCATTTTTGTACCTTGTTTACTGAAACTTGGCATTCTGAACATGTGAATGTCAATATGAATGTCCTGAGTGAAAGCCTTACATTGTGACATTCAATATGAATGTCCTGAGTGAAACCCTTACATTGTGACATTCAATATGAATGTCCTGAGTGAAACCCTTACATTGTGACATCCAATATGAATGTCCTGACTGAGTGAAAGCCTTACATTGTGACATTCAATATGAATGTCCTGAGTGAAAGCCTTACATTGTGACATTCAATATGAATGTCCTGAGTGAAAGCCTTACATTGTGACATTCAATATGAATGTCCTGAGTGAAACCCTTACATTGTGACATTCAATATGAATGTCCTGAGTGAAACCCTTACATTGCGACATTCAATAATATGAATGTCCTGAGTGAAACCCTTACATTGTGACATTCAATATGAATGTTCTGAGTGAAACCCTTACATTGCGACATTCAATAATATGAATGTCCTGAGTGAAACCCTTACATTGTGACATTCAATATGAATGTCCGGAGTGAAACCCTTACATTGCGACATTCAATATGAATGTCCTGAGTGAAACCCTTACATTGTGACATTCAATATGAATGTCCTGAGTGAAACCCTTACATTGTGACATTCAATATGAATGTCCTGAGTGAAACCCTTACATTGTGACATTCAATATGAATGTCCTGAGTGAAACCCTTACATTGTGACATTCAATATGAATGTCCTGAGTGAAACCCTTACATTGTGACATTCAATATGAATGTCCTGAGTGAAAGCTCTGTTGGAGAGTTTCATTTGTGTACATTTGGCACTGGTGTTTCTCAGATGGTAGTAGTCTTGCTACATAATTTTTTCAAAGGATAGGGCCTTCTTGTTGTCAGGCCCTAAATAAATTCGTTAAAAAATAAGCTATCGGATTGCAGAAAAAACTGTTTTTTAGAATTAATGAAGCACTTTTCCTTGCATTGGTATGCTTGTAAAGCTGAATTCAGCCACAGACCGGTATCTTGTTTGGGCTAGTATACATGTTTACAGCTGTTTACAGCTATTGTACTATAGTTGTTTTCAGCTACTTTGCTGATATGGCATCGAGTGGACCTATAGCCACTTGTAAGAACAAAACACCCCAAGAAAAAAGAGGTAGGTCCTGCTGTGAAAGTGTGCCATGTAATGGTTGAATTTGGAGACGAGTTGTACTGAATTATGGAGTTAAAATTGTCAGTCACTGGCTCATTTTGAAGTTGATGCAACACGTATGAACAATAAAAGGCTACCTGCAGAGCTGATAGACGTGTTGGATTAAGAACAGCCACAGTGTAAAAATAAACAAAACAGTGAACTCAGGAACTTAATAGTATTTCATTATAATTTATTAAATCTAGAAAATATACATAAATATGTGATGAAGACTTAATGCCGTTGCAAGAGCAACCATGGCGTTACGGTAGTGTGAAGTCATTAAAACACTGATATCAGCACCGTTGTTTAGGTTTCCAGGATTGGTACCGCCTCCTGCAGCTTCTAAAACAAAAGGTAGTGAAAAAAATGGGTTGAATGATTGTGATTTGAGGTTTAACCTGGAAAAAACGGTTGACGCGAAAAAAAACCCAAAAACGCTTCCTGTTGAAACTTAATTAACTTCGTCATTTTTAAAGCTATCAAGACAAATTTGTACAATTTTTTTTACACTTATCAATTGTAAATATTACCAAACGTTATTCATAGCGTCGCAAGATTTATCACCAATGTATCCTTACCTCCACAGGTGGGCTGGCTGTGTCCGGTGCCGGTACAATCACATAAGCACACTAGTTCGGACAACACTCCACCATTATTACAGGTTAATCCATCACAGATAGGATCCGAACCTTTAAACATGAAAATAATTGTAACGCTAAAACGTAACATGCTATGCATATGGGGCAGATTTTTGTTGCCTTTTTTTTTACATTATTGATTAGGATTCAATGATACATTATGAAAATCCGAAAGTTACTAAATTTGCGTTATAATCTAAAATCGAAAAAGGGATGAAAACACACCGCAATAGACCCTTTCGGCTTAAGGATTGACGCTTGTGCACTAGCCTCTCTGTATGGCAAAATGATGTTAAATCGAGTTTTTGGAGCAAAAGAGGTGTGCCACAGGGACCACAACAGAGACATGATGCCAATGCCGAAACAGTCTATTCAAGTTTAACATTGACATGTATAAAGGCAAGTACAAGCAGGTTTGTATAGTTTTCTTAGGCTGGTAAAGTCATCACTGACCTATAAGCCCTAGAAGTTCAATTTAACGTGAGTGTTGAAGGAAAGGAAAGAAATGGCAATTTCAGAAGGAATTCAATTGGCAGTCCCATCAAAGTTGGAAAGTGAAAAATGTCGCTTGCAGTTTTTGAATTGTTCAATTAGGCTACATAGTTATGACAACGACATCACCAACGTGATTTTCTTTTCTGTATCAGTTGAGAACTAAAGGATCCATTGGTATTGCTTGAATTAGGAGAAAAATACAGAAACAATCTCAAACTCTGATAGTCGACAACGACAATATGATTTGGTCATTGATTGATTAATGTTTTACACCGCACTCATGATTATTTCACTGATATGGCGGTGTTGCTAGGTTTAGTGGGTGAGGAAACCGAGCTCTTTGCCAGAGGAATCCCAACTGGAGTAAAAAATCATTTCAGAAATTTTGTTATTTGATCTGAGTGGGATAAAAACCCGATGACATCGATGGAAGGCCTGATTCGGACTGAGGGACAATCCCCCTAAACGACTGAGCCACTGAGGCCCCCAATTCGGTCCAGGAGAGTATTTTAAACTAGTTGGATAGTTCTCTCAAGCTATTTTGGTCTAAGTTCAAATACTCACGACACAGGGAGTCGCCACATAATGGATAAGCAGCCGGACAATTGGCACAGGAAGTTCCGGATTCGTAAGGCACAGTGCTTCCCCCGCTGTATCTGTGGTGTTAGATTGCAAACAGAAACAATGTTAGATTTTTAATGTTCTATCATAACGTAATATAATTAAAATAATTGAGTAAACATAAGCGAGTCACATGACTGGGTTTTAACCAATGGCTGTTTGTACTCAAAGAGGAATGGATTTTCTCAAATGGCTATTTGAATGTATAATCTGAACCTCTGCTTGGATTAACAGAATCAAGAAATCATATGAAATTCAACACCATGTGAATTCAACAGAGCCTTAAAACTCTGAGGTAAGAGAGACTGTTTAGGTTGATTGATTGATGTCTTACGCCTACTCAAGATTATTTCACTTATATGGCAGCGTTGCCTGGTTTATTGCGGGGAAGAGACCGGGCTCTTTGTCCACAGAAGACTCCACGAGTACCTGGCAACTCTTCCACATACGGCGATCGAGTGAAAAATCCACTCAGAAATTTATGTTTAGGCCTTGAATATTAACAATAAGAATGCCTCGCTTGGCGAACATTAATAAGAACTTACGGTGGGTCATAATTGCAGACAAGGTAATAAGCATTTGTTGATACAACTGTGGTCATGGATGGACAGTATGTCATCCCGCAGCCAAAAGATCGAGTTTCTGCCGAAACTACCTGTAACAGATGCAGATCTTCATCTTATTAATCGAAGACAAGTTTTATCATAATACTTTAACATGAGATGTGGATAGGAGACAAGAATGTTGACAGCCTATTGATGCGAACCGCATTGGTGAGCTCCACAGTTCAGTTATAAATAATCCATTGGAATCACAAATATGTATTTATATATTTAAGAACACTAAAACACACGAGCACAGGGAAAATCTTCTTGTATTTATACATAAGTAAATCGGGAGGAAAAAATTGACAGCTCACTTTCATGGATGAAATAGCTTATTCTGTTTCAACGAAATTTTCACTATAGCTGTCAGCTGATGTCACTCTAACTTCGCAGACACATAAGCATAGAGAGCAAAATTTTAAAAATATAAAGCAAGCATTTATATTACTGTCGTTTTTTTTACCTCTGTCAGTTGAAAGTTTTTTTAGGATTCCTCGAGCAAATCCCCTCTCCAGCAATGCGCTATGGATCCGATTACCAATATATTAAACAAAAAAATATTGAAATTTTGTCGCCATGTTGTTTCTGTGTTTTGGGCAATATAAGAACTTACCTGATGGTAATTATCACAGGTAGATGCCGTACAGGTGTGGGTACTGATGTCATAACTTGCCCCTTCAGAATACCATTCTAATACCATGTTAGTCACGTTATAATAATCTAGAAAGAGGACAATTGAAAAGACAGATCGTTACAAGGGAAAGTCGAGCAAAAGAGCGCATTTTATGTCCGTTTCAAGAATGATGAAAATATTATTTCATTTAAATGGCGGCGTTGCCAGGTTTAGTGGGAAAGGAAACCAGGCTCTCAGAGAATACCTGACAACTCTTTCACATATGTCGAAAAATCCACCAGTATTTTTTTTTTATCGACGCCTGTGTCGCACCGAGGACTAATACGAGTCACTGAGACCCCTATCGTCGGAACCCAAGATTAAAACTTATGCTAAGGTGAGCTTGTTGAGAATTTAACGGTGGGCTTCCGAGGATGTGAGGCCAAATATATGTTAGATATGATCACATGCCATAAAATACGACTGTAGTTGAGAAAAGTCATACACAAATCTGAAGATGTTAAAATGCATGACGGACTTCCAGTTGAGCAAGTCTTTTGGTTGGTTGATTGATTGATGTTTTACGCCGCACTTGAGATTATTTCACTTACATGGCGGCGTTGGTACGTTTAGTGGGTGAGGAAACCCCCCTGACCTAGGGCGAGTACCTGGCAACTCTTCCACGAATGACGACCAAGAGAAAAATCCACTCAGAAATTTTACAATTTTTATTTGGTCTGAGTGGGATTGAAGGTCGAAACGATGAAAGGTCTGTGTGAGACTGAGGGACGATCACTCTAACCCACTGGACCACCGAGGCCCCAAGTCTTTTGGAGTCAAAATCTCAACAAAGAATTGTCTATATAGCTTTGTATTTTTGAGTGCTATCAGAATGCTTAGACTCTCTTTCTCACACTACACCCCCGATATTTCCACTCCAAGGCAGGGTGTTATTTTTTCATAATCAATGTGTGAAATTACGCTGCCTTTTTTGTTTAATGTGAGAAGAAAACTCTTCTTTATAATTTCTCAAAATTGAACAGACTCCAGTGATATCCATCGTGACACACTGGCTCTCGTTAGATAACCTTTAAAGGCATAGAAAACTCTAAAAATGGATACAGTCTATCTTAAACAATACCCACTATGGCACTTAAAACACAGAACGATTCCTTTCACTGACAACCTGTACGTCAGTGAAATTCACTTTTTCCCCCATAGACACTTATCAATGTCTGGCTTGTCCATTGTATCATAAAAGGGTCACTATATATAGATCAGAGGTTGAACTATACACTCATCAGAGTGGAAATTTATTTTTAGCAAAATGGCGAGGCCTATAAACTCCGTCATTTTTCAGCCAAATCATTGGTTTACTAGACCACGCAGCTAATCCGCCTGACACTTATACTTTACTCAAATCTGATATAGGACAGGAAATGGCCGCGATCTTGAACAGACTCCTGGCGCTTTAATCTCTGTGATCACTGAACTTTCCATTGTTTGTTAAGCATGGAAAACGCATTGGATTGTTGTTTTAGACTAAAAACAACACTGGTCTTTCAAAGTAAATTAGTGAAACACTAAAATTACCCCTGCCTTTACACGTGGGTTCCATTCTAATGACTTGTAAGCACTCACCAGTTTGCACAATCAAGTTTTCTCCATAAGTGTTGCCACTGTTATCCAGGAAATCACAGCCAGCCGACCATTGCTGGGCATCAGTTGCCAAATTATCCGACCACATCTGTCAGTTGAAGAGTAAAAACACAATGTACATAGTTAAAGTTTTCAATAAAAATCTAAAAAAGCGAAATTAAAAATGATTGATTGTTTGGGGTTTTAGGCCGCGCTCAAGATTAATTCACTTATATGGCGGCGTTGCCAGTTTTATTGTGGGAGGAAACCGGGTTCTGTGCCCGGAGGAAACCTACGACCTTCCGCCGGTTACTGGCAACCATCCCACATAAATCGTTTGAGTGAAAACCCAGTCAAAAAATTTCAATTTTTTTTTTGGACTGAGTGGGATTCTAACCCGCGCCGCATCAATGGAAGGCCTGTGTTGCACTGTTCTGAAAGAGTTTCCAGTTGCGAAAGTCGGAGGCTTCCTCCGGACAAAGAGTGGGGGTTTCCTCACCCCACTAAACTTGGACACGGCATGTAAGTGAAATAATCTTGAGTTTGGCGTAAAACATCAATCTACATGTATATGAGGTAATAGTGGATTTCATTCTATTTTATGCCGTCTGAGTGGGGCTCGAACCTATGTCACGTGTATGGGTAACAATAAAACGTGAGGGGTTTTATTCCTGATGATGCCATCTATTAGTTTGTACCAGAATGTTAATGTTTGGAGAATAAGTATTGTCTTCTACTAAAATTGCTCCTTCTTATAACTTATTTTGCCAAGCTTTGGAAATATAAGAGAAATGCAATGCTCTAAAACCCTGAACATTTTTGCACAAATTCAGGAATTCTATAGTAGATGCACGCCTTTGATGCCCACGTTTGGAATGGAAAGTGATCTTGTAAAAAGAAAAAAAACAAGAAATTTATTCAGATGTCTTGATGTTAATCTCCACATGTGTTAATCTTACCAAATGTGGCATATTTGTAGCCGAGGGTGAAAGTTGTCGTCGAAGTTCGTTGTGTGTAAGAATTAAAGCTATCTTTTCCTCATCAGTTAAAGCGACTTTTGAAGTATCCTCGCTCCATCCAACTCCAATGACAGCTTCTGAAACAAATAAAAACAAAAAAAATTGTAAAGAAGGAGAATGAAGGAGGGGTGCCCACCAATTCTATATTCACGCGAGATCTCCTTTAGACGTGGCTGAGATAAACATCGTGCGCCTTTGTACCAGATAGGACAGGAATTTTCACATGCCAGCTTGGGTAAGAAAATGACAACAATCTTGACGTCACAATATACGTGAATATTTAATTGGTCTTAAAGAACACGGAAAATCAATTTCCCGAAATAGTTCCCTTTTTACAAAATCAGGCAAGATGGCCCTGCTTCCTGCCAATTCGATTCACCCTGATTTGGCTAATGTTATAAGCCACACGGACATTGTAGAAAAACAACGCTCATACGAGCTGCACTACATTGTAGAATAACCATCCAAAACATTCCATGGACCGGCATCAAACCCATATAGCTGATTTTGATCTTGTGCGAAGTGATAAGTCGGCCAAACTGAGTCTGAAATATGTTATTTGCGAGTTGTGAAAATTAGGATCGGCTCTATTTAATGGACAAATTGTAGGTAAATGACCAATCAAAATTGACTATATTGTGCCGTGGTATTATCATTTCGCGATTAACATGTCGTCCGATCGTATGGGTCAAAATGACCAGGAGGTTTACCAGCAACCTTATACTGAAAGGTCTGGGATGCTCTCGTTGGTAAAGTCATTCTCATCGAGTTTTTCTTCAGACAAGTCATTTTTTTTGTAATAAAACGCTGTATTTCTTGTGTAGTATGAGAAAAAGATTATCCAACTCGAGCCTATGTGAACAATGGATATCACTCTCATTTATTAGTATCAAAAGTCAATCGCCAGCGTCTCGGCTTTTCAAAAATTCCTTCCTCTATAGGCCTTCTCGAATACAATAGAATAGTCGTCCATCTTTGTTTTGTTCATTACTGACATACTCAAGTAACGCGAATTGCGATTGGTCAAATTTCTGCCACAAAACTGTGTTTTAAAAAGTTTACATGCAAATCAAATTACAAAGGTTTTTTTTATCCACTTTGCCCACTGATAAAATTTAGCGTAACGATGACTTTAATGTCAATAGCCAAAGTCACTCCATTGGAATGTAATATTGAGGATCGTTTTATTTCACGAGCATCAAAGAACTTGTCACAAGGTACATGTATCCTTACCTCCACAGGTGGGCTGGCTGTGTCCGGTGCCGGTACAATCACACATGCACAGTTCTTCATCCAACACTCCACCATTATTACAGGTTAATCCATCACAGATAGGATCCGAACCTTTAAACATGAAAATAACAGTAACGCTAAAACATACCATGTTATGCATATAGGAGGGATTGTTGTTGCCTTGGTTGTTTTCTTACAATATTGATTAGGATTCATTGTTGATACATATTGAAACGGTCAACAAGTCTGTGAATTTACAATAAACTCTAAATTGAAAAAACAAAGAATGTTATTCAAATTTAGTATCGACTTGCTATAAATGCTATATCGACAAGTTTAAATGTAACCGGGTATTAATTTGTGGCTGTTTATTCTTGTGTGTGGCGCTATAGTTCTGAATTGATCAGTTTGGTTAGGTTGCCTGGGATGACTTCTACTTGATAGCCTTTAGTTGCTGGACTGGTCAAATCGCTTTGGCCCACTGCTGGACTGGTCAAACCGCTTTGGCCAACTTTGGATTGATTGAGTGTTTGGAGTTTTACACCGTGCTCAAGATTATTTCACTTATATGGCGGCGTTGTCAGTTTTATTGTGGGAGGAAACCGGGCTCCGGAGCCAAATTTGGAAAAGCGTGGCATGCTGGTCAGTGGTAGCACAGAAGCTAGAGCGATCAGTCTGTTTATTTAATCAACATTGCACGCATTTCTGAGGACCTCTTAGTCAATTATCTTGGGTTGGTAGTCACCATTATAAAGCCTTAATTTTAATTAAATTTAATATGAGTGTTACTGTAAAGGAAAAGAAATGGCATGGCACGAATAGGAATTCAATCGGCAGTCCCATCAAATTTGGAAAGTGAAAGATGCCGCTTACAGGGTTCTCTACCTTGGATATCACAAACATGATTTTTTTCAGGGGCTTTTTGTTGAAGCTGAGAGTTAAGTGCATATTGGTTTGCGAGTTTCGGTCGATTGTCTTGTTTGAATAAGGAGAAAGTAGGAGAAAAATAAAGCTACAATTTCCAACTATGGTGGCCATCATAACATTGATATAATTGGTCTTCTGAGTTCGGGTATTTTAAACAAGTTGGATAGTTGTCTTAGGATGTTTGGTCTAGTTTCAAATACTCACGACACAGTGAGTCTCCACATAATGGATAAGCAGCCGGACAATTGGCACAGGAAGTTCCGGATTCGTAAGGCACAGTGCTTCCCCCGCTGTATCTGTGGTGTTAGATTGCAAACAGAAACAAATATAAATTTCATACGTTCCGTGCTAATGTAATAGAGTGATAATAACAAGGGATAATAATCTTGAGATCTATACATTTTGAGAAACATTCTTAACGTCAAAATATCAACATTTTGGCAGCTCATGCCACTTTAAGTTATCGAAAAGAAGAGATTAAGGGGGTTTCGTATAAGTGGCACAGGTCCACTCTTAAAGTTTCACTAAGGTCACACTATCTAACGGGGCTTCGTAAAACTGGGCCCAGGAAACTAACGCGATGTTTTTCAAATTTACATTTCTAAAGAGCTCCTGAAACAACCACAAACCAGCTTTAAATCCTGCTCATAAATCAAGTGAGTGAGAGAAGATTTAACACCACTATCAACATTATTTCTATACATCTATGTCTTTATTCACATCAGTATGTTATTGAACCATCCACGTTCATGATAATTCTATATCAGACAACTGTATAAGAGTTTGGGTTGGCAGGGGGGGGGGGGGGGGATATTTGTAAAAAAAACTTACGCAGGGTCATAATTGCAGACGAGGAAGTAAGCATTGCTTGAGGGGACTGTACTCATAGAGGGACAGAACGTCATCCCGCAGCCAAAATGTCGAGTTTCCGACGAAACTGTCTGTAACAGAGAACAATTTTAATCATATTTAAAACCTGGTTTTTATCATAGATTTACGTTACTTTAAAATGAACATGTTGAGTGCTAGCTTAAAGTCCTTGGGATCATTATAATATCCGGTGAGGAACATGACAGCCCAGTTTCATCTATCGAACTTGAATCAATGCTGGCAAACCAAAAACCAGTTTTTGTCAAATGATCGGATTTTCAAGGAGATATATTATCTTTACACCAGGAACATGTTTAAAATGGAAATCCAAATTGAAAATTGCACATTCTTTATACATGTTAACATGTTTGGATTTATTAGGTTATACCAAAATGATCTACAAAACTCCAATGAAACAATGTAAATATTCATTTGCGTATTTTATAAAACTGATCATTTGGACCCTTTGCCCAAGAAGCTAAGTGGTTACGTCACTGTCGGTCACCTTGTTTCGAACAGCCTTTAATTGTAGTATGGGCTATATAGAAATGTCTTAACTAATCTCCATTTTATTTTGGTTTATTGATTTTTATTTGCGATTCTGTGTAGTCTCTTGGACATATGTCTTTCACAGAGAGTTCGGGACTAATATATATTGACCACTAAAAATAGAACTAAGATCCATGTTACAACAGATGGCATCGGTCTGTGAAGGTCTCAAACCAAGAGGGTGGGTCGCCATATTGAGTAGCGTCACGCTTCGCGGTTGTCTAGGTAAATAAATAAGTATTTCATATACATGGAAAAAGAGAGAAGAAACGAATAAGAATAGTTCTGGTGTTTATCCCAATCTCTTTATATCTCTCACTGACACTTTAATCGTATCAAATGATGGAACGGAAAAAGCTGTTAATTTTCAAAACCCGCGAAGTAGTGCCAGGGATATAGCGCCTCAATTTACAAGAGGCTATTATATTCGGTGGTAAATTTGAGGCTGTCCAGTAAAGGATCAAAAGCGACCTAAATCTGTTAAATTAGTTTTTACATTTGCAAATATTGATAGGTTTTGGCATCATTTTGTATTTTTAATTTGAAATTTTGTTTGTTTTTACACATTTTTCGCATGGACAAGATAGATCTACGGATTAATACCTTCAGTGAAATAAAGGTCTCTGTACTTCTTAACTTAGTTGTTGTAATTGTTGGACATGTTTGAGTGGCAAATTACTGCCATTTCTTCAGAAAGGCAACGACACTAAGCAAATTATTGTTATAGATTCTTAAGATATTGATATACTGTGGTGTTATTAATCGCTTAAATTTTCTCTTTAAAAGAGAACCACAGAACATCTCGGGCCTAAGGGATTTTTTTGTGTTGGCCTTATCACCGTAAGATAATATATTATACAAGTTGTTGTTGTTTCCATGAGTTTAACATAAAATGGCAGAATTTATGATGGCATTATTATTGTAATTTACAAAACAGCTTATGGTATCAAACAGCTGTTTCAAATCCAATTTGATTTCAAGTATATAGTATCCGTTAAATGCTGGAATATATCTACTTTGTGACAGGAAGTTAGATTCGAATAAATTGGTCCCCTGGTCTGTCCTGTTTGACATACCGCACAGGTGAAACCCACATACATGTTAGAGCTGTACGTGATCAAATCCCTCGGATAATCAATCACATGCAAACACCCATCATCTGTACAGACACAACACCAAAGAGGAGCCACATTTGTCTCTCTGGTTTTAATTTAACCAGTAGACAACTGGGCATTTTTTTCCTAGAATCGTTTAAGGCGTTATAATTTCCTTGAACATAGACCCTCCCCAGGAACGAGATTATGGATGCGAATACCGTTCTTATATAAAAATACATTCTTGTTGCAGGACATATATAACAACCCACAATAAATCTGCGCTAACTTACCTGATGGTAATTATCACAGGTAGATGCCGTACAGGTGTGGGTACTGATGTCATAACTTGCACCTTCAGAATACCATTCTAATACCATGTTAGTCACGTTATAAAAATCTGGAAAGAGGGGAATTGACAAAACGAAAGATAGCTATTACCAGACATCTGAGAAGTACAATCAGTTAGAGTGTACTTTTATCATATAATCAAATCATTGACTATTTTCCTTAGAAACTTAAGCAGTGACAAAATGCATTCAGGCTATTAAGATTTGTACAAGTTCGCCCACGCATTGGATCATAATACAAACAAGAGTTTAAGAAACTCATAATACGCCCGCAAGGGTAAATTCATTGTAGCACACTATCTTAATATTCAATATTAAAGACATGCTTTAAACAGAATTTTGGCTGGTAGAATCTTTTAGTCACCTAAATAAGACTGGGGCTTGGTGAATTTTAGTATTTGACAGATCACATACCTATAAGCTGCTACCTATATCTGAAAGCTGTACCAAAGCTACTTGCAAAAGTGTCTACACTACATATAGGCATACAACAGCAATTTCATTTAATTACAGATTAAACAATAGAAAGAAGGACACAACTCATTTGGTCACCTTGGTTATCAAATAAGTTGTTTGGATATAACTAAGCTATTCTGTGAAACCACAGACAGAATAAAAGCCATTTCCTCAATTACTGAATGCCTAAAGGCTGGGTGACTGTTTTTGTCAACACATATAGAGAGACTCCAATTTACTTTTAGTACTAGACACACCGTCTACTCATAAGATATTTATGAGCACTAAAACACACGGGCACAGGGAAAATCTTCTTGTCTAAAATAACCACGGAGACAAGTTTCTAATTGTGTTAAAAAGAGGTATATCATTTAGACCTTTATACCCCATCATAAATTGTTGTAATAAAGTAAACCTATGATATTTCATTAGGTTGACGACTGACAGGAGCTTGGCCTTAGTCAGTAGAATTTTCTGGAACACTTTGTATTGCATTGACAATGCTTATGCATCTTAAGCTATAGTAAGAATATCGTCAGACTATATATTATGGGGTCATGGGAAAAGACAGTGAAAATTCCCCCATCCCCCCCCCCCCCCCATACCCCTTTCCCAGAAAACCTAGGTAGAAGGCAGACAGGGGAGTTACATAAGATAGTTATAACTGAAAAAAAATTGATAATCCATGCAATAAGTACCGAGTTACTCAATGCCAAAAGGCTGGTGACTGTTCTGGTCGCCACAGATATAGAGATCCCAATTCAATTTTGGTAGAGGACACATCGTCCAATCATAAGCTTCATATATTAGAAGAAAAAAAAATTATAATCCATGAAATGATTACGGAGTAACTCAAAGCCAAAAGGCTGGTGACTGTTTTGGTCGCCGTAAATATCAACACTCCAACTTCATTTTGGTACAGAACACACCATCTACTCATAAACCAGTTATAACTAAAAAAAAATGTTTAATCCATCAAATAGTTGCAGAGAAACTCAATGCCAAAAGGCTGGTGACTGTTTTGGTGGCCGCAAATAAGACTCCAACTTCATTTTGGTACAGAACACACTATCTACTCATAAGTCAGTTATAACTAACAAAAATTTAAATCCATCGAATAGTTCCAGAGTAAGTCAATGCCAAAAGGCTGGTGACTGTTTTGGTCGCCGCAAATATCAAGACTTCAACTTAATTTTGGTACAGAACACACCACCTACTCATAAGCCAGTTATAACTAAAAAAAAATTTAAATCCATCGAATATTTTTAGTACTTTTACCAGAAAAGCCGCTATAGACTACTATAGTCGCTATAGTTTACTATAGTCGCTATAGTTTACTATAGTCGCTATAGTTTACTATAGTCGCTATAGTTTACTATAGTCGCTATAGTTTACTATGGTACTTTTGCCACGTTTACTATAGTCTGTTTACTATAGTAAACAGGCTATAGTAAAGTGGCAAAAGTACCATAGTAAACTATAGTTTTTTACTATAGTTTTTTGCTATAGTAAACTATAGTACATTTTCATTAGGGTAGTTCCAGAGTAACTCAAAACCAAAAGGCTGGTGACTGTTTTGGTCGCCGCAAATATCAACACTCCAACTTCATTTTGGTACAGAACACACCATCTACTCATAAGCCAGTTATATATAACTAAAAAAAAATTAAAAATCCAGGCAATAGTTCTGGGTTTACTGAATATCAAAAGGCTAGAGACCGTTTTGGTCGCCGCAAATATCAAGACCCCAATTTAATTTTGGCACAGAACACACCATCTATTCATAAGCTAGTTATATCTGAAAGAAAAATTAAATCCATCGAATAGTTCCAGAGAAACTCAATGCCAAAAGGCTGGTGACTGTTTTGGTCGCCAAAAATATTGAGACTCCAATTTATTTTTGGTACGCGACACACCGTCTACCCATAAGCTACATATATCAGAAGAAAAAAAATAAATTCAGACAATAGGTTTTAAGTTATGGAGCGGACACGAATCCGGGACGGACAGACGGACAACGGTATACCAATATACACCCGCTTTAAGAGCGGGCGTATAAAAATGAATCGGCCATGATTAAAATATAGGAATAGGGCTACAAATTTAAATGCCACTCACCATTTTGCACAATCAAGTTTTCTCCATAAGTGTTGCCACTGTTATCCAGGAAATCACAGCCAGCCGACCACTGCTGGGCATCAGTTGCCAAATTATCATCCCATATCTGTCAGGCGAAAAATAAAAATCCAATCGGATGTGAAAGGTGGGTTCATTAGTCGTCATGAAATACCGACAGCACAATAAATGGTATCAAATTCTTGTCACTTCTTTGGAATGGGGATGCTTAGGGCCCTTGGTATTAATGAACTAATTAAATAATTCTACAGTTAGCGCGGAAGTTTTCATTATATTTCATTATACGAAATATTTAGAAAAATAATTAACAAGACGTTTATTTTCTTCTGCCTTAATTTTAGTAACAACTAAGTATAGACATTTGTCTATCTTACCAAATGAGGCATATTTGCAGCTGCGGGTGAAAGTTGTCGTCGAAGATTGTTGTGTGTAAGAATCAAAGCTATCTTTTCCTCCTCGGTTAGAGCGACCTTGGAAGTATCACTGCTCCAGCCCGGCCCTCCTACTACTGGGCCGCCACCTACACTTACTGAAAGGAGAATCAAATTGTGAAAATAAACCCTGGGCCGAGTAGGGGCCTCGGTCGTCCAGTGGGTTAGAGTTAGAGTCCCACACAGATCTTTCATCGATGCGACGCGGGTTCGAATCACACTCAGACCAAACAAAAAAATTTTAATTTCTGAGTGAATTTTTCCCTCGGTCGCCGTATGTATGTCGGGTGTCAAACAAACTTGGAGCTATCTTTGTTGGGATAGCCAAGGCAATCGACAAACTTGATGGGTCAATAACCCAGAAGTTAATGATCCCGATATTGTCTTTGTCCCTATTCTCCCAATGAGAGCCTGTTTATAAAGCTAACAATTCATTGGTCTGTCTCAACACACTTACGCCCGATGTAACTTTGCGCCTGGTCGTAACTTAATGTTGAAGATATATGTTGCCATGACAGATAGGCCCTGCATTGGAATTAGGCCTACGTCGGGCGTAAATGTCAGAAACAGACCCATGATGTTGAAATCAATGAAGGGGAGAATGTGTCTACAGTATTGTCAGATGTTGCTCAAGAATGGCAATTTGATGAAAAACGGGACCTGAGCTTCATTACAATTAAGCGAATGTAATCAACAATTTTGGTTCATGATAGAAAAATTAAAATCTCACGATTCCCCCTAATCCAATTACTCCACCAAGTAAACAAAACCTAGAGTATGAGCATGCGAGCAATTGGCTAATGATTGGAGTTGTCTAAAGAGCTAACAGTATTATAAAGTGCATTTTAGAAACCTTTGCGAACATTTTACGAAATATAGACGAAGCATTTGGTTGAGGGACACGGAAAAGCCTGTCGATAAATATGTTACTGTAAACCAAAAAAGTCAAAGACCTGAAATGAGTGCAATCCAACGCAAAACATTTCTATGAAGTGTAAAAAAAGTGCCATTAACAACAGAAGAATTTATATAGTACACAGTATATAAGCCCTTGGCTTAAGTGTACATTCATTGATTAAATAAACATGTTTAGAAAAAGAAAAAAAATACCAAGGACTCCCAGGGATATTCGAATCAGGCCAACGTCAAGTGATAGACGTCCACGTGTATCAATAACAACAGTTCACGGCGGAAAAATGTCAAACAGAAAGTCAGGGAAATCATACTCAGAGTTTTGACAGTACACAGCAAGACAAAGCATCACATAACTCGAAAAGGTTGTCAAACATATATTTTCTTTATAGCCCATAATATTATCTGACTGACAGGGATGGATTCCCCAATATCGTTTTTTTTCAATATGCAAGCCTGGTTAAATTTTAGATTATACAGGTCCACCATCTTCGGACACAAGGGTTAAAATCTCAATGAGCCCCCTGTAAAAGTGATTGTGGTGTATAAGCTTAATCTGATGTCTTATCATTGACAAGGGCAACGTTAGCAACCTTGTCAGAAAGTACCATCCATCTGAAATCTGAATCTGTAAGTAGTATTGTGAATACATGATTACCTGAGCAAGTTCTGTTAGTATATCCGGTACCAGTACAATTACACATGCATGCGCCGCTTATCAAGACACCACCGTTCTCACATACTAATCCATCACAGATAGGATCTGAATCTGTTAAACAAAATAAAAGAAAACAATTGTCAATTGTAACGTATATCAGATGTTCATCTTTTTTCAGCATTTGTTTCTTGTGTTGAATTTAGTCTGCCAGGTTCATCATGAACAACTTAGCACACTTGATTTCAAGATTTATTTTTATCATATAACTATGAAGTTATTTTCGTATATAAAATCATGTTGTAAATGTGGTAGGTAACAAGTTACATAATATTTTCAATTAAAATGGGTGACTGCAGTGAACTTATTGGTACAGTAGACCAAGGCTACACGAAACTGCTGCTGTTGTTTTATTGAGCAAAATGGCCTGTCGCCATCAGGACCCCTCAGGCCAGGGCCAAAGAAACTGAAGATATATTTCTTTTCCAGACAGTCAATTTAATTGGGGTATGCCGAATTTGAGCAGTTTTTTGATATAGACAATTCAACTAGGCCTACATTGTTGTAATATCAGCTTAAGTCCGTATCCACTTATAATTGAAGTCCTGTTCCACTTATTATATTGATCATTGTTTTAGAGCTACCTCCACATGTCTCAACCATGTAGGCGGCCATGTTAGACATCATGTTATTACAAGTATTGAACTTATCCAGATGACTTCGGTGTTAATCAATTAAGAACATTCAACCGCACATATAACATCGAAACATACATATCCATTTTAAACAATATTGTAGTTCATACATGTATGTTGTATATATATATCACATAAATTAAAATCTATCATATGAATATAGTTACGTATACTATATTAAGTTCATAGTTTTCAGTGATTTTTTTTTTTTTTATATAACGGCTTCCGAAAAAATGGGAATTTTCCATAGAGCTATTTAGCTATATGTGTTGACCATATCATGTTTACAAAGAAATTTTTGGCTGACGTTATTCAAAGGGGTATAAAGCATCTGATCAGGTCAATTTACCATAGGCTCCAATTAGCCCGGGTTTCTGACTCCAAAGTATCTATTTTTTTTATAGTGACGGCCGTATTTTGGAGTCAGGGTTCATGGCAATCAATAAGCTTGAGTAGACTGCCCGCTTCTGAGAGGGCAATAAGTGATCCGATTCAGACAATGAAATAACAATATAACCTACTCAAATCGTGTCTTAATGGGCCATATTCTCGTTCATGGATAATTTCGCTACCTACCAGAGTCTGATATACATGTAAACGAGCTGGATCGGTCAGTAAGCATTGTTCTTCCCCTGAATTCACGTTTGCCTTCTTCAGTTTCATTTCTTAAATGTTAAATTCACTTTACAAAAAGCTAAATTATTCATGAATGCCGTAATGACACTATTTGAGTTTATAATAGTTATATTGTTATTTCACAGTCTAAATTTGACCACAAACTGTCCGTTCAGAAGCGAGCAGTCTAGTCCGACTTTTTGATTGTAATGAGCCCAGGGGCTCGTTTCACAAAGCAGTCGCATCGCAAACGAACCGCAGTTGCCAATGGATACCATAGTGAAGAGATGCGACGTCATGGAAACTGCGATTGGTCGCACTGTGCGACGGCTTCGTGAAACGGCCCCCTGACTCCAAAAACACGACTGTCAATATAAAAACATTTTGGAGTCAGAAACTCGGACTTGGCTCCAATATGCTTCCTGTGCTTGCCACATTGAGCAACAGTGTGAAGTTTTAAAGGTATGAGTGAAAAACTTTTTCATTTTATCATTTTCCCCTCTTCTTCCTTTTTGCTTGTATTACTCACATTTGTGTTTTCATTATATCTCTATATAATCGTTAATATTATTATAGTTATCAAAAAATACTCACGACACAAGGAGTCCTGGCATAATGGATATGCCGCGGGACAAGCTGAGCAAGGAGTTCCCATATCGTACGGGACAGGATCCGATCCTTTTGGAAAACTGGATTAAATAGAAAGGCAACTAAAAAGATTAAAGAAGCTCCGCATATGAAGGCATGGTTATGGGTTATTACAGATGCATAAATAGTGAGTAGTGAATGTAGTCTCAACAATATTCTGGGAGGTGGGGGGGGGGGGGGGGGGGGATTATCGATAAGAATTTGCATAAATCAAAGCCCCTGGTATCCTTTCGTTTTCTTTCTCTTTCAAAAATAATAAGTTGGTGAGCGAAGATAACCTACGGATGGATATTGAACAATAGTATGTAGGGGCGACCATACAATGTGTGTGGCAATAATGAAACACACCAGAGCGGCCTCTTAAAAAGCATGCATGTTATTTTCTTCACTAATTTTTTTTCTATTTTAAAACACAATGACCCAGGGAGGGAATATCTGTTGGGCTAAAACAAACTTGTTCTAATGAATAAATATGGTTGTAATATAATTTAATGATTTAATGACCATCGTGTGTTTTCCAGTTATTGTATTTAACTTATTAGATTTTGCGAAATTCACAGGCTTAGAATTTACAGATGTTAAAACTGATGGAAACAGATCAATAAGGGAGATAAACACGTGGGTACGATGGTACTATATAGTGGTTTGAAGTTTGGAAACTTCTAGCTTATTAAAGGATTCAGAAACAAGGCTTACAGCTGATTTGTGTTTGTTTATGGACTAAATGTATATTTGAAAAACATAAGTTTAAACAAAACGACATTCGCATTAGTTCCCTTGTAGTCCAAAATGCAGGGTTGAAAGATATGAATATTTTTGGTAACTACTCCATTCCAATCCAAGATGGCGGACGGGTCACCACCGGCATGCGCGTGACCTAACCAGCCGACAAAACGTGGCCATTCCATGTGTATAGTTAAATGGTATAAACAGTCTGATAACTTCGGGAATTTACGTTCGTGAAATACCCCCTGATAGACTGCAGGTCATTTTGGATATGGCGACTAACTTTCAGCTTCGATCAGTTATATAATTGAAGCATTGGAGGATTCCTGATACGTACATAAACTGGGTCTGTCTACAATATGTGGTTTAGTGGCTAAATAAAATATATAAACAAATATCTTTCTAAATGATATTAGCATTTGATAAATTTATAATAATTTTTATTTTAATATTTTTTGTCTGTAGTAAAACATTTTGATATTTACTTTCGACGGCATTTTTATTCAGCCCAAAAGTATGATGATTTACTGTATAAAAAGCGCAGACTGTCCGAGGCGTGTCAAAGCACACGGGTGGGTTTTTTTTGTCGCTGGAAACAAGATATTTTGTTGCCTGAGTTGAATCGAAGTTATCCACAGACGAGCAACTGCAGTCGTTCGTTTCAAAATGTATAGTGACGTCAACATAAAATCAGCCTCGAAACGGGTTGCTGTCACCAATCCATTCTAAACACGGTCACATGATTTCATACTGAATGTTGATTGGTTAATATCATTATGTTTCAGATACTAAAAATCTGATCTGATAAAAATTAGAATATTGCTCATGCTCATAAAACCCATAAGCGGGAATCGACATGGCGATAGGAAATTATTCTTCACAGAAAATAGAGGTGCCCAGTCATGCATGCTACTCTAGGGCTTGTAACAACTAACAAGGCGGCCACTCCAAAGCAATAGATCGTGGCTTGGGTGGCTCAGTCGGTTGGAGTGGTAGTCCCTCAGTCCGACACCAGCCTCCCATCGATGTGGCGAGGGTTCGAATCGCACTCAGACCGAACAAAAATTGAAAAACTTCTAAGTGGATTTTTCAATCGATCACTGTAGTACATGTAGAATTGCCAGTTACTTGCCGTAGGTCAGGGTTTCTTTCGAGCAATGAACCCGCTTTCCTCCACCACTAAATCTGGCAACGTCACCATATAAGAGAAATAATCTTGAGAGCGGCGTAAAACATCAATCAATCAATGGAGTCCGTCAAAGTGCTGTTTCTCAAAATATCTACGCCGAACGTAAATTTTCAACTACGGTAGTCTTAACGGAGTGTTTTTGGTATCTGTTGAGTGTGACCTTTCATTCGACATACGTCGGGAGTAAATGTGTTGAGAAATAGTAGTTACATCTGTCATGGCCTCAATTGGATAAAATGAATAAAAAAAAACTGTTGAAAAGTTCATAAATTCAGTTATTTTTCATTTGTTTAAATGAGACTACTCGCTTAAGGTGTCCATGGTATGCATAAAAACTTACCCTGGGTCGTAATTACAGATTATCATATAAGAGTTCTGCATCATTTCTGTAGTTTCATCACAGTAAGATAGTCCACAGCCTACGTATCGAGCTTCAGCGGAAATAACCTGTAATAAGAAAAAAACTTGAAAATTATCTGAAGAATCTTGGATGTTGACACAATTTATCAGGATTATAAGCTAGGGCTGAGATAATCCAACATTTAATTTTTAAAACGGCTTTGATCATGTGATAACAATTTAAGGGGAAAATGGCCCTACACTTAACGGTGAGCAAACAACTGTGCCCTTCCACATACAATAAATATTTAATAACATAAACATCCCCAAATTGGCCCAAGCTATATTCTAAATCATGATATTGGAAAATGTCAAAATAGATCCTCTTAAAAGAACACTTTTTTCTCAATTTAACATATAATGTTCAATTAGCTTTTTTACTAGTAAAAAATACAGGATTCAAACTGTTAGGATAATTTTCTCAACCAATGTATGTGTACTTTACCTGGAAACATGCCACATGACTGCTGGACTGGTATACATGTGTTTAATATATAACCACAAATATTCCACACAACTGGCTGAGCACTGAGTACACATTTCTAATATACCATTTGCCAGTTTGTCGCGCAATAATGGCATATGATGTCGGGGCATCGATCTTTGACAGAACAAGCCCAGCTTCCATTTTGATTTCAGCCAATAATCAGTCAATGCTGATCAATTTGAGTTAAAAAAACAGACGGATCGTTTGTCCGGTCTGCCACTTGGGGCAGTAATCGTGACATCGCTAAATTACGTCATTTGCAAGTAATTGGAAAATCCCCTATTTACCTGGAGATATTCTCTACAGGTGGGTTCTAGGCAACGGTCTGTAGTGCGGTTATATATCCCCGGGTCAATAACTCTATCCAAAATGTCTACTGGGAAGAATTCATCTGAAAGAGAGAAGGAATAAAGATAAGAACAAACGAAATTCAGCTAAAATCATGGGTTTACAAAAAAAAAATCAACACAGGGTGAAAACAAGTAGCACATCCACTAAAAGGTTATTTTATTTGATTAAAGGTACGTTCACACCTAGCCCTGACCGGACCGGATTTGGACAATTGGTCAATTATTACAATTGTATTGCCGTTCACATTTGACGGACCGGAGTCCGTACCTGACACCTGATCAGTTCCGATGGATGGCAGACCCTTTTTTTCCGGTCCGCTGAGAAAATTCGGCAACGGATTTTTCTTCCAACCAATCAGCGTTGACCAAAACATCAATGAAAACAAATATGGCGGATATGAGCGAAGCAGGAGAAAATAAATTTTGTTGAACATGCAAGACAAAGATAGGAACAATACGACTCAAGATGAAGATTGATCTTAAGACAAAGATCGCCCGACTAGTGTCCTTAAACAGCCACGGGTTCCTTTTTCAGACAATTGACCGATTACTTGTTGACGTCACTTGGAAATTACGGGCAAAGCATTCCGGGGGATTGAGGGATGTTAAAATAATTTTAAAATATGGCGGAAGAAATAATACTGTATCGAACAGAAGACGTAAAAGGCGTGTGGATAAAAACAGGTTAAACTGTATATCATCAATATTTTCCCATAAAAGTGACATCTTGTTAAGTACCAATAAACAAAATGGCGAACTGAGGTACATTTTACCCAGAAAGCTTTGCGTAATTCTATGTGACGTCATCAGGCTCGGCAGTAATTAATGTCGTCGTTTACTCTCATCGAAAACTGGCTAACTAGTAACCTTTGTTTGTTGCCCATGCACTGATCAGTACTTAGTTTGTAAATAAACAGTGCATTTAAATAACAGATAACAGACTCCATATTTGTATTAGTATGGTGATGATTTCTCATTCAGTGAGGTGTGTGCGGGTGTGGAGGTATACTACTTTGGACCTTTTGGAAGAATTACAGCACCCAAATTCTGGAACTATTGCCTTCGGGTTAAAAAAAAAAAAAAATTCTGGAACTATCTTCAAAGTTAAGGTGAACTATTTTTATCTATTATATCTACTTTTTTAAAATCTTTTTATCTATTATATTGGAATATATCATAAAAAGATTTCAGCTAAATCCATCATAATGATATAATCTTGCTTTTTTAGTGTGAATCAGGAAATGAACAAAAGTGTGATCTGGTGATGTTATCTTAGTTGTCACCACAGAATGTGTAAACCTTTTCGTAAAAATAAAGTTCTTTTTATCATATTTTTATGTAAGTGAACCGTATCTTGAAAGATTTACACATATAAAAACTTCTGAAAATGAATTTTTATTTCTTTGTCTTTTAAGTGTGTCTGAGATAAGATTATCATTAATAGTTTCAATTAGCTTAATACACAATGATCTAAGAATGTCTTCTATTTTTATTCCTCAGAAGTTGAACATCCTCTCCTTGATACCCATTTTTGTTAAGGATTTCCAATCTTTAACTCTACCCCAACATCATGATCCTTTTACAGAATCTCCACCAGATCAAGAAATGAGAAATTCTGTGATTTAATGAAACATTCAATAAGACTGGTTTATGGTTTAATACCGACAAATATCTTTATTTTATATTAGACTTTTAATCCTCCACGAAACTTTCCAAAGACTGGGATTCAAAATTCATTTACAAACTTTATTGAAGTACAATGTAGCTTCTTTTTCAGTATTGAACATGAACTACATGTATCTGTAATATGTGTTTAATGTCTGTCGAAAGGGAGGGAGTCTACTCTTTTAATGTGTGTGTGGTTTTTTTTTTAAAAGAGTTGTGTGGAAAGCCATTGGAATTAACAAAATCTGGTGAACACTTTTTAAATACTACTTATATCTAAGGAAATGAATGGATTTTGATAGCCATTGATAAACCTATTAGCGGTTTTACCGTTTACTACTGGTGCGGAACCTAAAATATATCCAGTTAACGTTTGCATACAAGAGAAAAAATCGTAAATGCAGTAATTAATAAATCAATCAATTGAAATTTCTACTCAAAAGTCTGTTATTTAATCGATTGGTTGATTCGAAATGTCTATGATAAACTAGAATATTCAATTTCACCGATAAAAGAAAACCGCAAGTAAGTGTGTTGAGAAACAGCCCCCTGATAAGTTATCTGTCTCGGACTCCAGGTTAGGTGTGAACGTACTATAGATATGGTTTAACGTAAATGCCCGGCTTTGACCAGTTAGGCTCCTTAAAGTGGCATGAGCTGCCGAAATTCACACTTCTTTCATAATTTCTGACAGTCACGACAGTAAGAGGCTTTTAAGGCCATCGAAAAACTAAATGATTGGCGGTGGAATGAGGGAAATCCATATGGTCTACGGTCTATACGAACCGAAAATGTGTTCGAAAAGTAAACAAAATTTAAATAACTGGGACGACCATTCATTCATTCTAAGCCAAAGTTAGTTCAAAACAATACTTTACCGCGTATTCTCGAAACTAGAAAAACTAAAAAGCTTCTGAAAGCTTAAGAAAAATAGGGGACGATTTCAACGTTCTGTTTTTAGGTCAAAATATCAACATTTTGGCAGCTCATGCCACTTTAATGGACCATGTGCCAGTTTTTCACACAACAGTTTAAGCTTGGTAAAAGGCCATGTAATGTCAACAAAATGAACTCTTAGCACTAAATCCTTAAAAGGACACATCGCTTAAGTTTGTCGTGGTTCTCTGTTGACCTTCCGATTATTAGAAAAAATACAGAGCGATCAATCTCGGATAAAAGTCCACTTTCGGCCTAAAAGTTATTCAAAGAATTCAGTGTTGATATTGTTTTATGCGTGACAGTCAGTAAACAAACAGTCAAAAGTAGATCAAACGCACTGCCATAAACAGATAAAGGACTTGATTTACTACGCACTCTATTCTTTTTACCACAAAAAAACAGACATCGGATCTTCAATATAACATCCTCAAATAAAACGTTATATAAACAAAGGTAGTATAGCACATATTTTAACGTTATTCGTTCCGGGTACGTCCCTTTATTGTATAAAATTCAAATGGGCTATTTGGATGAACAATCATTAACTAGAATTGTTGTACTCGGTACATGTAATAAATTCTCGCTTGCTGCTAAATGGCGATGTTAAACATTGTCTTTCTCACACTACACCCCTGATGAAGTGTGTTATTTTTTGCTTCTCACACACACTACACCCCCAATAATTCCACTCCCAGGCAGTGTGTTATTTTTGTCATAATCAAGGTGTGAAATTATGACGACAAAGGTCACAATACTGTATGGATTTTCCTTGTTCCAACGCCAGTCATTTAGTTTTTTTTGATGGCCTTCAAAGCTTCTTACTGTCACGACGATCAGGAATTATTAAAAAAGTGTGAATTTTGGCAGCTCATGCAACTTTAATAGACCTATAGGCTACTATGTTACTAAGCATGGGGGACTGAGTGCATATGTAATTAGGTCAATGCCTCGCGGCAAATAAATATTTTTGGACATGACTTCATTTACTCACCGGATTTGTTGGTGAACCCCGGTTTCGCCATCTACTTCTGTGATCGATTTTTAATTCTTTTTACTTTCATTCGTATGATCAAAGTAGCTATGGGCCTTTAACATTTTTCTGACTGACTTGATTAAATATTTTTTCTTTATCTTAAAGGATTTATGAACAGCTTTTGGAAATATTCTCTAATTTGCGTAAGGTGTGTTGTAGAACATGTACTTTAAAAGTCTGACCAAAAAGAAATTGAAATTTCGGTCGCAGCACATACAAAATTCAAGCTACGTTTACCGATCTACAATGCTTACGAAAGTTAATTATCTCAGAGACTTATGACGTCAAACACGACCTCCGTTATGTACGTACCCTCACAGCGATGACGTAATAAACGATTTCTGTTGTCTCAGTACGTCTTCGTGGCAGTTTATACACATCGAAGGTCGTGTATGACGTCATTTTTCCGAGCAGTTACGGAAAATATGCATATTTCCTCCCCGTTCGTTATTTGACTACCAGGGAACTAACGGGAAGGCTGTTTCGTTTCAACTGATAATTTTCAAATATATATTTAGTCAATAAACAAGCACAAACCAGCTTTAAATCTTGTTCATATCTCCTTTAAGTGAATGCTTCAGTGGGTTTTTTTCCTATATCTTAGCTGAGTTCGACTGGTAAGTATTTTTGTGCACACCATGCATAATAGGCCTGACAGTCAATCTTTTAGTTTTTGAAGGTGTGTCAACTGCTCAACTTCTCATGGCGAGCGAAAATTATCAACAACAAAAAAACCCTCCTAATTTGGCAGCTCATAGCACCTTAATCCACGAGGCGAATAACGTTTACTGTATGTTGTTAGTCAATAGTTTTTGTAAGGCAATGGTATTGGCCTGCGGGTGGACCCAATTATAGTCGTTTTGACATGATCGGATCATTTTATATTAGTTATTTAACTGTCTAAATCGTACTGACGGCCCAGAAGCCCACAGCAGTCGCATATGATAGTTCAGTAAACCCGGACCAGAAAAAGGCTGGATTTTGACGGCTCATGCCGCTGTCCTGCAAACCAGATACTTAAATTGCCTAATAATATAGTGAGTGAGTGAGTGATTTGGGTTTTGCGTCCTGCTGAACAGTATTTCAGTTATATGAAGACATTATCTCCTTGTTGCAGGGCGGATTTCCACCGCTCTTTTAGGTGCTGCCTCACCAAGACGACTTGCCGAAGAAAACCAGCAAGCCCCCTCACCCAGTCACAGTATACTAACACCGGGCCAGCCAGTCGCTGCGCTAACTCCCATTGCTGAGCGCCAAGCAAAGCAGCAACAGCTACCACTGTTAAAGTCTTTGGTCTGACTCGACCCAGGCTTGAACCCGGATCTCCCAGACCTGAAGCGGATGCTCTACCGACTGAGCTATCGGGGCTGGTCCTAATAATATAGAAACCAGTTTCTAGTTTTAGGTCAAAATTCATTTTGCAAGTACAGACATGTACATGCATTGATTTTTGTTGTTTTGGCTATGGTAGAACTTGCGCTCTAGTTGCAATTAAGAAAAAAGAAAAATAATAACTTACCGGATGAATAGATGTAGATTTCTCCGTAAGTGTTAGCTGAGTTGTAAGTTGTTAAACACGTTGTCGACCACTCTTGTGCCACGACTTCTAAATAATCCGCCCAAACCTGAATATTTAAAAATAAAATTACATGTATAGCCTACTATTTTATTCAAAATTTAAATCTTGCATAGCATACTTTGAATGAATAAAAACCTACCATCGGGAATGCTAAACTGATACCAAAAGCAGTTGCTGTGACGTATACACATCTCTAAAAGTTACATGTAGTTGTGCACATGCCGATTCTGAGGTCGAGTTTGATCATGTATTTAGCGTACGCCGAAAACAAGGAACTGTAAACCGAACAACTTTGTTAAGGAGAGAATTTGTGTATCGCGTGACCAAGTTATCTGCGCCACGTAATCCTCAAGCAGCCAGGGTGCACTCTGATTTAAAGATGGCACCAATGTTATTCATATGCAGATAAACAAGTAGTCATGCTTACTTCCTTCGATTTTAACACTGAGAAGCAAACACACTTTGCTTACGTCAGATATTACCCTCGGCGTACGACGAATACATAAGCGAACTCGACCCGAGTGGCGACTGTCTAATTGTCTTGTTATTCGGTGGTAACGTGATGTTGAAGGTAAATTTTACCTTCACAGTTAGGCCCTGAAGCCTGTTTCACAAAGCGTAAGTTTGTATGTAACTGCCATAGCAACCCATACTGTAGATACGTTGCTATGGCATGCAGTTACATAAAAACTCCGCTTTGTGAAATAGACTCCCGGTCATTTTGAATGTGGCGACCAAAAAGGTAGCAGCGAAACGAACAATTTCCATATCCTCTTGGGAGCCCAACAAAAGCGTCCAAGTGATAACACAAGAAGCGGAAACATTCTAGTTGTTAACTTTCAGCCACGATCAGCAATCTAAAATTAGAACATTTAGCCACGTCTAAAGGAGATCTCACGAGAATACGAGAGTTGCCATGATCAGTTGTAATAGGGAGGGTAAGCCTCGTAAGAATTATTACGAGATTTCGGGATATCCGGTGACAGATAACGCTATCACAGGGTTTATGAACAGGATTTAAAGCTGGTTTGTGTTTGTTTATGGACTAAATGTATATTTGACAAACATAAGTTGAAACGAAACAACCTTCACATTAGTTCCCTGGTAGTCAAAAAAAGAATGGGGAGAATGCATATTTTCCGTATTTTTCGTAACTACTCGCAAAAATGACGCCATACACGAACTTCGATGTGTACAAACTTGATCGTATTCTCGCCAGATCCCTTTTAGGCGTGGCTTAGAACTTAGATAGACGTCGTACGCCTTTATTGGACATAAGGCAACATTTTTAAAAGCTATAAAAAATGTAGTGTAAAAGAGCAAAAGAAAAGCTGGTATATGCGAGCAAACGCCAGCTAGAATTCCATGATGCTGTTGTTTTGTCGAATGCTTAACAGACACATGGTCAGTTAACCTCCTAGGTGAACTCTCCAACTCAATTCCAATGGATTTTTCCGCGCGGATTTGAATCCTTTAGAGCACATTTGGGATGGGCTGGGATGGGCAGAAACATTCAAGCCTCCTGTATAACATCTGCAGGAATTGGAAGCCGCATTACATCGGTGTTGGCGGCAGTTACACCTACAACAGATCCATCAACGTCTCACTGGAGGGATGAAACGCAGGTTGGAAGCTAATGGAGGCTATACGCGCTATTGACATACTCAAAGTGACATTTTTACTTCAATATGTTCGCCCTGTGAAGCCAGATCTATGGACTTTCGAGTTTCATACTTATCCCCAGAACGTTGTCCTTTATGATGACAATCGTTTCTGGAACATCAGTTTGCCAACAATGTCCCAACACCAATGATCTTATCGGTCGGTGCTTAACTTTTTTCCTTGTGTATTGTTTTGACATCTGATTGAGGCATTGTTAAAAGTACTTTATTCCGTTGGTCTACATGTAGGTAAAGTGGACAGTTCACAAAGAAATGCTCTGCTTTCTCAAAAGGATGTCCACAGACTCCACACATGCACTAGCGCGTATATGCGCATACGTCTGTGTATGCAGTGCGTTTTGTTTTTTTGTACGTTTTTCCTCTTCCTTCATGTTGCCATGGTATATAAACCCTTCATTGTCCTTAATCCAGCTGAAGACCATGAGGCTATTGGACTGAGGTTCACATCTTGATCTTCCTTTTCATCGGGCTCACAGTAAGGTGTTTAATTCCAGCTTTCAGTCCTCATAACCACCCTGATAGCATATAAATATAATGTTGAGAATATGATGAAAGGATGTATTTAAAGAATTGTGCATGGTATGAATTTGCTAATTACTTTATAACCGCCAAAGACGTGCTTGCGCGCACTGTGCTCCTCTTCTTTGGCAGAATGGGAGCCGGTACAGTAATTAGGCCAGGGAACATCTCAGAAGATGACGTCAAAACACAGATTTCCCCCATGATCTGCCGTCTGTCATACGCAAACATGAAAAGGCCCTCTATTATTTTAAATGTGTTTGATTTCAGCCGTATACGCATGAATTCACGCACTACGCATACGTAAATACGACCTCATGGGTAGTCAGCTTTAGCGATTCTATAAGCAGACGGAAAAGCATACGCAAAGCCAGACATGGAAAGGTCCTCTACTATTTAATATATATATTTGATTTTATCAGTATACACACAAATTCACGCACTACGCATACGTTACCTTTTATATGCACACATAGACAGTGTAAACAAGAGATCCCTTAAAGGGATCTTAACGCCCGCGTTCATCTATTTATATTAAAGATTGTTAATGTGAGCCAAGTTTGATTAATAAGATTGGACAGGTAGTTTTCTTGGAATAAAGGTAACAAAGAAAAACAACATCGCCCCCTGGTGGCCATATTGAATATGCAAATGAGATGAAAATGCACGGTGCACAACTAGACCATAGGATGATGATGTATGTGGAGTTTGATTAAGATTGGACTGATAGTTTTCTTGGAATAAAGGTAACAAGCGAAAGTTTTCTTGCAATAAACGTAACAAAGAAAAACAACATCGCCCCCTGGCGGCCATATTTTATATACAGATGAGATGAAAATGTAAGGTGCACAACTAGACCATTATGCATAGGGTGATGATGTATATTAAGTTTGATTAAGATTGGACAGGTAGTTTCCCTTAACCCTCGATAACTGGTTCCCTCGCTGTTGAATTTCCAGCCGGACACCAGTCACCCAGCGATGTTATTGTAATGTTAAAGAGGCATGAGCTGCCAAAATGTTGATATTTTGATTTAAAAACAGAATGTCGAAATTATTGTCTATTTTTCTCAAGACGTATAATTCAGAAGCTTTTTTGTGATTCTAGTCTGAGAGTCTCCAGAATGTACGAGAAAGTATTGATTTGAACTAACTTTGGCTTAGACATTCTACTATCTAGAATGAATGAATTGAATGGTCGTCCCGGTTATTAAAATTTTGTTTACTTTTCGAACACTATTCCGGTTCGTACAGGCCACATACTGTATGGATTTTCCTCATTCCAACGCCAATCATTTAGTTTTTCGATGGCCTCCAAAGCCTCTTAGTGTTGTGCCGATCATAAATTATAAAAAGTGTGAATGTTGGCAGCTCATGCCACTTTAAATTATTTTTAAAAAGTAACAAACAGGTATATCTTGGCGCTCCCAAAGTTATTATTAATATTACTAATACTATGACCTAAGCCATTTTATTAATATTAGACGATCGATGAATGTCATATTTACCCTCGGTATTAAACTGCATGGTCCCCTCAGGCTATACCGTATGTACGCCGATCACAATTTATTAGTATAACTATAAGCCTAAATTTATTTATATCATGTACATGTATGTAATTTTGTCGTGACGTTAACGACAGCTCATACACCAAAAAAGGCAACAGTGAATTCGTAACCGACCTCCTTGTTTTTATACTCTTATATTTATTGTGTCGCCTGGGAGGACCAGCAAATATCAGAAGGAAAATAACATGTCGGATTTCACTAACTTGCTGAATTAATGAAATTGTAGCCGCACTCATGAGTCATGTTAGTCCGCAATATGTCGAGTGGGTTGAAGTTGTTCTGATACGCCAGACACGGGCTTCTTCAATACCAGTGTATCACGTCATTTGAAAAATCTAAGAGTAAGAGTTGCTCTCGGAATTTTTTAAAATGATAATTTTTAAACATTAGGCATACTCACCTAAAATTTTGTCAGAAAGCTTCTTTGATAATCCCTTCGTAGAGCTAAACCACCAACCACCGTCTGTGTTCACTAAAATTTTTCTCGGGCGATCACACTGCCATCTACCGCGAACTTTCAAATCATGCTCGCCACTACAACTTGCAAGCGGTACGGGTATCCGATCAGTTATCGTACAGAACCAATTATCGTACACCCAACACTTATGCGTCTTTAACCCAAGCGATCGGGTTTTCCCGTCGATGACAGCCAGCTTACTCATCGAGGCATCTTCTTGCAAAATTTCAACCTCCAAATATAAAGAGAACTTTTTATGAAGTTACATTTGTCAGGCGATGTAAGAATAGTCGCCTTTGGCCGTGTCGGGGAATTTTCGAACACGAAAGATGACGTCACAACAGCTTTAACGTTGGGTGTACGATAACTGATCCCTTCACTCTACAAAAACACGCAGACGAGCGGGTGAATGTCCGGTCTCTAAAAAAATATTTCAGAGTCTTGGGAGAAATTAAACTATTATAACAAAAGTCGGCTGAGGCCAGCTTCACTTCTGTGAAATTTCTTGTCAATGCAAACACTGATGTAAATTTTAGCCTTGAAAAACCGGCAAAAGTGTACGATAACTGATCGGATACCCGTACAACTTGCAAGCGGTAACGGCTGTCGGGGAAACCTCAAAGGGAATTTAAACTTAGCCAGTTATCATTTTTTGAAAATTTCGCGAACAACTCTTAGATTTTTCAAATGCACCATATGTTGACGTGGCATTGAAGAAGCCCGTGCGGGCGTATCAGAATCTATCCTTCAATCCACTCATGACTCAACATATTGCGGACTAGAGTTATGCACTTATGTGTCACTTTGTACTTACTTGGCACTGACAGTCTCTGTGGGAGATCGCTAGATACAAATATTACGCTAAGAATCCGCGACAGATAAGCAATTGGTGGGGAAAAATCCAAGGGGCAAAACTTACCAAGGATTGCATATTTGAAGCCGGTGTGGAAACGTCCCTTCGTAATCCATTGTGCCACTGAACCACGTCTATCTTCTCCTGCTCGGTGAAACCAATTTTTGTGGTGTCGAAACTCCGTCTTTTTCGGTAATGTCCACCGTTTTGAGGGTTATCAGATAATACTGCTTCTAAAGTCATTAGACAGAGACAGGCGAAGAATATAGCCCGCAAAGTCCACAGTGCAGCCATTTCGATGGCTTGCCTACGAATGGCGTTTGTTGTGAAGTTTTTGAATCTCCGTACCGGTACCGAACGTAGAATGACGTCATAATATTTCTTTGTTTCGTAGCACCAATCTCGATCCCCATTCCACAAATGACGTTTTTATGACGTTGTTCTGCTGCAGGCGTTATGCAAAAGCAGGGACGGAGTCGGGGTCACGAAACCGTCGCAAAGTACATGTATGATCAATCGCAGTTGCCATGACGTCGTACATCCTTTCACTGTGGTATCCAGGGGGCTGTTTCTCAACACCGACGTAACTTTGCGCCTAGTCGTAACGTCATGGCAACATATACTTTCAACATTACGTTACGACCAGGCGCAAAGTTACGACGGGCGTAAGTTGTGTTGAGAAACAGCCCCCAGAGGCAACTAGGCTTCGTTTGCGATGCAAATGCTTTGTGAAACGAGCCCCTGGCCGCACTTGATTAACCGCTCACAGCTGTTCTCAGCGTGCTACGTCGCACTAGATTGTACCCCTCAGCATGTTCATAGCGTGCTGAGACTGCTCATAGCCAAGAGCTCTTCAGAGCTTTACTCTCGCCATTGTAATTTGTATATAGCTTCGTAAATACTACTTCTGTATATATCTTTTATGGTGAATAACGAAATCAAGAGTGTGGCCTCATCAGCTTCCTTCAGTTCACGTGACCAACCTAGCAACCCAAACGTAAAATTAAATTTGGTTGACTTTTGATCATATTTTCTTACTTTCTTACTTTATGTTCATCACAGACCTGCAAATGTTGTTAATAACCAATTTGTTTTTCGCAGACATATATTATATATATAATCATTAGTCTTTTTCTCCACTAATATTAATCTAATGATACTTCATAAAAAGATTAGATTTTGTTTCTTTCGGTTTATCTAAATTGAAATGTTTTTATCCATTATAAGTACGGTATGTTAATTAATTGTATTGACATGTATTTACATGCTAAAGAGAAATAAAATTACCCAGTCCAGGGTTAAAAAAAAGAAGAATTTTTTTTTTGATAATTCATTAAAAACTTCATTAAAAGTATGACTACTGCATGTATTTCACTTTACATTGTATTGGTGCAAGATAAGCCTATCGTCTTCTCTCCCAGACGGAATACATGCAAACATAGTAAGACAAGATTACAACGAAGGAAAAAAGAAAAAAAACGAGAGAAAAATAATTCAAATCATACTAAGACAAAATATCTTGATTCCAAAATGTATAGGGAATTTATCAAAAATATATTAAATAAAGTTAGCGACGTTTCTTTCCTCGAGCACTGCTATTATAAATTTTGCGAGGTACCTTAATGATTTTGTATTTCGAGTGTTCATCAGGTTCTGAAATTTGTATAGGTTTGGGTAATTAATTAATTCTTAAATGACGGTATCTTGGTCAAACAAGCATTACATGGAATTCGTCTTCATTGACTCCCATCTTGCATCTTCTACATTTTCTGTTAACTTTTGGGATGCTAAGGTAACGGCCATTTTCAATTTCCAGCCCATGGTAGGCTAGCATGGTCCTCTATAGAAGATATATATATAATATGTCATATTACTTACATATTTTCTATAGAGTTTATGCTCGAGATTAAGAAACGCGCGGTTTTGCTAATCTCGCGAGTTTTAGCCATAAAATTGCGCGGTTTTCGCCATAAAATCACGCGGTTTTCAAGAAAATCGCGCCTACATTTGTAAAATGGCGTGCTTTCTTAATCTATTGCCGCGCGTTTTTGTTAGTTTTTCATTACGCAAGATCTTTTAGCATCGTTGAAAGGTTAGAGCGAATTTCTTCCGAACTTGTGAACATGTACTAGATGACCTCACCGAAGGAAACGATGTTGCGAGTGAAACGTCATTTAGCGACTCTGTTAGAGCTTCATGCAGCTATACGCTTACTTTCCACGCAGTGATGTCGAGACATTCAAGTTGCATGTTCTGGATTTAACATTAACAAACAGGTGTTCACGAGAGATTTGAAAGAGATGTTGCTGTTTCTATTATAATGGGGCTAAAGTTGACATTGTTTCACAGTATACATATCTGGGAATAGTTACGGGTAGATTTAAAGATGCAATAAAGTCTTCAGACAAAATCTCCTGGGGCATGGTACAAGATAAAAAATCAGATCAGATAAAAATCTCGAGATTAGCAAAACCGCGCGTTTCTTAATCTCGAGCATAACCTCTATAGAAAATATGTAGGTAATATGACATATTATATATATATCTTCTGTGCACTCAAGACACTGTCCGTGTAGACACGTGTATTAAAAATGTATGATGCCATTGTTAAACCCATAGCTTCATATGCATCTGAAGTATGGGGAAAATAGATTGTTAATATAAGACAGCAAAAACTTTTCAATAATTGGAATCGGTTGTCCTGTAATAGTTCTGTAATATAAGTATGTAAGTCAATACTCAACATTCCGAAATATGCTAGCAATGTAGGTGCATTAGCTGAATTGGGTGTGTATCCTACATCTCTTAATACTTACTGCAATATGGTCGAGTACTGACTGAGACTGGAACAGTTAGAGTCGGATAGTCTTCTCTATCGTGCATTTCTTGAGGACAAACAGAGTCGGATAGTCTTCCCTACCGTGCATTTCTTGAGGACAAACAGTTAGAGTCGGATAGTCTTCTCTACCGTGCATTTCTTCAGGACAAACAGTTAGAGTCGGATAGTCTTCTCTATCGTGCATTTCTCGGTGACAAACAGTTAGAGTCGGATAGTCTTCTCTATCGTGCATTTCTTGAGGACAAACAGTTAGAGTCGGATAGTCTTCTCTATCGTGCATTTCTTGAGGACAAACAGTTATAGTCGGATAGTCTTCCCTACCGTGCATTTCTTGAGGACAAACAGTTATAGTCGGATAGTCTTCTGTACCGTGCATTTCTTGAGGACAAACAGTTAGTGTCGGATAGTCTTCTCTACTGTGCATTTCTTGAGGACAAACAGTTAGAGTCGGATAGTCTTCTCTACCGTGCATTTCTTGGGGACAAACAGTTAGAGTCGGATAGTCTTCTCTATCGTGCATTTCTCGGTGACAAACAGTTAGAGTCGGATAGTCTTCTCTATCGTGCATTTCTTGAGGACAAACAGTTAGAGTCGGATAGTCTTCTCTATCGTGCATTTCTTGAGGACAAACAGTTATAGTCGGATAGTCTTCCCTACCGTGCATTTCTTGAGGACAAACAGTTATAGTCGGATAGTCTTCTGTATCGTGCATTTCTTGAGGACAAACAGTTAGAGTCGGATAGTCTTCTCTACCGTGCATTTCTTGAGGACAAACAGTTAGAGTCGGATAGTCTTCTCTACCGTGCATTTCTTGAGGACAAACAGTTATAGTCGGATAGTCTTCTCTACCGTGCATTTCTTGAGGACAAACAGTTAGAGTCGGATAGTCTTCTCTACTGTGCATTTCTTGAGGACAAACAGTTAGAGTCGGATAGTCTTCTCTTTTCGTGCATTTCTTGAGGACAAACAGTTAGAGTCGGATAGTCTTCTCTATCGTGCATTTCTTGAGGACAAACAGTTAGCAGACTCGGCCAAAAGTTCAGCCTCATAAGATTGGTCATGAATTCCAACATTCGCTGACAAACAGAGTCGGATAGTCTTCCCTACCGTGCATTTCTTGAGGACAAACAGTTATAGTCGGATAGTCTTCTCTACCGTGCATTTCTTGAGGACAAACAGTTAGAGTCGGATAGTCTTCTCTATCGTGCATTTCTTGAGGACAAACAGTTAGCAGACTCGGCCAAAAGTTCAGCCTCATAAGATTGGTCATGAATTCCAACATTCGCCGACCTCCCTTGAAACATTTGCTTACTTCAATCAAAGAGAGTAGATTGACAAGAGTGGTCACTTCGTCTGCGCCATGTTGAATTTGAACTGACACGATTCGATTATTAGGAACCTCCTTTCTATAGGGGGCGCCTTAAAGTGGAATCGTGTACAGTCGGAACACCCTTCCGCTAGGGGGGGTAGAAGAACATGCCGGTAATGCTGATTGGACGAAGTAACCACTCTTGTCAATCTACTCTCTTTGCTTCAACCATTCCAGACATAGTGATAAGAAAACTATGTCTGTTATAGATCATTTGAGTCTGCACGACCGACACAATCATTGGTGTATGGAGATTGTTGTTGACAAACTGATGTTGCAGAAACGATTGTGATCATAAAGGGCAACATTCTGGCGATAAGAAATCACCATTAATGGCAATAAGCTATACACTTTATTCAGGATATCGTTAGCCAAATCAAAAGTGTATTTTAACAAAATAAAAAGATGCTTGTAAGTATAAGTACATCTGGCTTCACAGGGTGAACATATTGAGGTAAAAATGTCACTTTGAGTGTGTAGAACACATCCTTAGAGCAGAAGGTCAATAGCGTGTATAGCCTCGATTAGCTTCCAAACTGCGTCTCATCCCTCCAGTGAGACATCGGATCTGTTGAAGGGGTAACTGCGCGGATTTGAATCCCTTTGAGCACATTTGGGATAGGATGGGCAGAAACATTCAAGCCCTAGAGTCTCCTGTACAAAATCTGCAGGAATTGGAAGCCGCATTACATCGGTATTGGCAGCAGTTACCCCTTCAACAGACACGACGTCTCACTGGAGGGATGAGGCGCAGGTTGGAAGCTAATGGAGGCTTTACGCGCTATTGACCTTCTGCTTTAGGGATATTACCCAGATGAAATCGTCACCGATAATTGGCCTCAACTCATTCCAGAGAGGAATAGTGTGGTGGAAAGAATCATAAGGATATAGGAGGAATCTATTCAAGCTGTGAAGACCGCTTTAACGGAATTTCTATAGTACCGGTACCCATGGCAATCGGAGAATCACCAGCAGTTATACTTCACGGACGCCCATGCGAACTCAACTTGACATTATCAGCATTACAAAACCGCCATGTTTTAGAATAGGCGACGAAATCGCACAGCATGTAAAAATCGGAAGCGGATGTCCGAAAAGGTGCTATGAGGCACATATTTAAAACAGGTGATTTACTTCGTGTTAAGCGACTTTGGAAAATTTCAAAAGGTAATAGCGAATTTTCTGAGCCTATCAAAATATCAAAACAACTACAAGTCACAGTAGGCCTACATACTTTTTAGAAATGGAACGTAAAGCACTTGGCTCCGTTTTATGCTCAGTATAAGTCGATAAGTAGCTATTCCGGAACCAATGCGAGAGGAGATCCACAAATAGAGGTACCAACCCCATGTCAACCACACACCAGAGTAGCTAGAACACGACATCCTCCAGTAAGGTACAATGATAACATCATTCATTAAATGATTATGCTATAAAATTCATCAGTGTTAGTTTTGTGCCCCCCCCCCCCCCCTTTTTTTTTTTCTTTTGTGGTTTTAGTATTTAGTAATTAATTCATTATCATTGTGTTCAATGTTTTTTAGATACAAAAAGTAAAACAAAGTTTTAAATTTTCGTTAGTAAAGGGAATGCATGAGCAATCAAAGGCTATCCTGATATTGTAGGCCTATAAATAAATGCATGTTGATCACGTGTTTTTCGAGCTTCCACTGAAGCTGGTCATGAGAATACATGTGCTTCATCATGTCTACTCCAGTGTTATTTTTATACTTATTCTAGGGATGTGCAGCATACAATTTAAACACACTTTTTGTATTAAAGTGGCATGAGCTGCCAAAATTTCCACTTTTTTCATAATTTCTGATCGTCACAACAGTAAGAGGCCTTGAAGACCATCGAAAAACTAAATGATTGGCGTTGGAATGAGGAAAATCTATACCGTACGAACCGAAAACGTGTTCGAAATGTAAACAAAGTTTAAATAACCGGGACGACCATTCATTCATTCTATGTCAAAGTTAGTTCAAAACAATACTTTATCGTACATTTTCGAGACTAGAGGCACTAAAAAGCCTCTGAATTATACGTCTTGAGAAAAATAGCCAATAATTTCAACATTCTGTTTTAACGTAAAAAAATCAACATTTAGCAGCTCATGCCACTTTAAATAATGGATGGAAATGAACAAGCAGATGCCAAAATACCTTAAATTTGACCATTTATACCAAAACTTGACAGACAAACTCTAGGAAAGATCAACAAAGTGTCCCACCTAAGTCGCAGCTTGCTGATGTAGAACTGGTTAAACACACAAATATGCCCATAATTCTTGGAGAGAACAAAAATATATGTAGGAGAGCACAATTTCACTGGCCTAAAGTTCCAATCTCATTTGGACCCTCTCCTGAGCCAGAATGTTATACTCTAGCTTCAAAATGGAATAACTACCGGGTATAGAAAGACACAGGTAAAAGTAGCCAATTAAACCAGCCATTAGATGTTTTGTTGTTTATTGGTGGTATCAGTTTTGAACTTCTTGTTTGGATTAACACTTTAGCTTTGAAAATAAATTTTCTTGCTTGGCCTAGACATTGTATAAATTCAGATGCAAATACTGAATGTTTATATGCTGTTGTTGTTGTTAGATTTCATGTGTATAATGACTTTTAACAAATCCTAACAGTTCCCATGTAATCAAAAAAATAGTTTCAGTTAAAGGCTATTTTTGTATGCAAATGAACCCATGTGACCTTGGAAGCCTCTTTTTGAATTTCACAATTTCCCATTCAACTCAGTATCAACTATTACCTGGCAGATCCACCCAGGGTGAGCTTCCCTACTTATTCTTTAATTGGTGTAGGCCTACCTGCCTACCACCGATGTCATAATCCATCTCCAAATATTTTGCTATAGACGAAAATAGAAAAAAAATAGTAAATTAATCAAAATCAAAAACGTTAGTTATCAGCGTGACACTAAATTGTTGGAACCTTCCCATGCCATGGGGATATGGTCCGTGCTTAAAAGTTATGGAAGTTATGCTATGAAGTTATGTTATTCCTTATGAACGTTATGCCTTATGCCGTTAATTCAATTCAATTCAATTTTATTGTACTTGGCACTTTAACAAAGCAGAGTACAAACAACAAAAAGTGTAACAATCATAACTTAGAAATATTTACAAAGTCAATGGTAACTAAAGTACCCCCCCCCCCCAAAACCAAATAAATATTAGAAATAATAGTAGAGATCTTTATTTGCGACTTCGTAATTCAAAGCATGTCCAAATGTGTCTGGCCACCAAGGGAGCATATAGAGGGGGTGGGTCAAACAGTAGTGTAAATAAATCCTCTCTATTGAGACAATTTGGTATAACATTGTTTCTGCTAATTTCTTTAAAGGAATTGTTTAAGACTCTGCGCAGGTCATCATAAATGCTGCAGTCGAGGAGGAAATGAATTTCAGTTTCTACTGTATTGGGCGAGCAGAATGGACAGAAACGTTGTTCAGAAGGGATTTTTTTGCCATTAAGTCGTTTGTACCTGCCCCTCTCAATTTCAAGTTGGTGGCAGCTAAGTCGAAGAGCTGAGAGAGCTTTTTTGTGGGATCTTATTGTAACAGATTTGATATAGTCTGCTAATGTTATATCCTTTTTAATGATTCCATAAGTGCGGAGTTTACGGTTGGAGTTAGAATGTGGTTCGCATTCATTTAAGAATTTATTTTCGAAAAGGGCAGATAAAGTTTGTTTATATATTTGTATATTGAATGGGCCGACATAGTTTAAGCATTTATTTATGTGAGCGAAGGTCGCCACATTCAAAATGACCTACAGCCGCACACCCGTGTCTCATCCTGTTTTACTTACTTTGCCGGCCAGGGGGAAGTTGCTCAAAGGCCAGCATTGCAAGCTATACTAAGTGGGTAGACCTGTATACGGCAGTGCTTGCAATGCTACATCATACATGTACTCAAAGGCGACCTCAGAGTGAGAAAAAGAAGGGAATTCCCTCCTGCCTCGATTTGGATATAGGGTGTTTTCCTGTAATGGCGGCAAATGATTTCTTCGCTGACACTGACAGCGATGATGAACTTCCTCCAGATTGGGAAGAACGGGTCAATCTTGAGGGAAAAGTTTATTATGCAAAGTATGTTCTGGAAGTATTCTTTTAGATAGTTCGGAATGGTTCGTAGATTTTAGATTTTGGTCTTCTCATGTCTTTAAAGTTAAACTCGAGTCAAGCGTCATAAGCTGCAACATCAGCAGTGATCAGTTCGGATTTTTTTTCTCGTAAAGAGAAGTATTTTGAAAAGCTACATTGATTATAAAGCCAAACATAGTCCGTACACACCGAATATGCGTGCGGACAGGATATAGAATAGGTCCGTCACTTTGAAAACTTCTTCTGTCAATAAGAAATGGTCGGTGATCGTAAATATTTTATGATAGCCAGGGGGGGCAAGCCCCCCTAGAACCCCTAAAGTTTCCTTTTTCTTTTTTTTCTGATTTTTAACAACAAAGAAATTAAAAAGGAAATACGGGCGAGAAATGGTCGGTCACCGTAAATATATTATAATCATGACCCCCCAAGTTTTCTTTTTTTTCTGAATATTTAATAACGAACAAATTGATAATGTAATGAAATAACCTGAAGACTAAAGTCACGGTAAATAAAAAGGCTGAAATCGATAGTGTGGATGTAGAACACTATCGGCTGTATGTTGGAAGTTGAACACTGACGGAGAGACTCGTATTTAGGCAAGCTCGTACATTGTCCTGTCTCATAGCCTACATTAAACGAAGCAAAGATGGCGAGGTGAGTTTTTGGAATTGCTTGTGTGTAGAGTGAAATCGGCGAATTTAGTAAATGTGGGCAAGTAAAGACGGATTTTCCGATTAGGAAGTTCCTTACGTTATTATACAGAATATTTGAAAGGAAATTAGGCAGTTTTACTGTAAGTTCCAGGTGACGGACCTATTCTATATTCGCACCATGGACAAAATTTAAAAAAGTCGAGATGTATGAGTTTCTTTTGGGGAGTTTTGTAATTGTAGAAAACAATGGTCTAACAGCTGGGAGCGGTTTAGTTGAAGTTCTTCAAACTCTGTTCCCAATTTATTGATGATTATCAAGAAAATCTGTAAGCGAGGCTCAAAAGGTTAACTTGTGCACGTATATTTCCCCAGTTCAGTCTAACGGAAACGAGAAGGCCAGCAGGAGATTCGGGCTGTCAATCGAAAAACGACGAGGATGCAACACAGATGTGAGTGTTTGAACGCCTTTTTTTGGTGGAACGGCGAACTGAATGTGTATTAAGTTTGGGCCGGTTGCGTTGCTTAAATTAGGAGAGAATCTGCGCACAAAGAGTTTATGCGCAGTTGTATAGATTTTCCAACATGGCGGGTCCTTCAACTCTGTTTGCCGCCCATCATCAATATCTTGGCAACAGAGTTTGAAGAACTTCAACTAGGAGCAGTTCAGCCCTTCGGGCTTCACAATAACGCTAGATACCGGAGCTAGGAGTGTTGATGCTGATTAAACTATCTTAACCTACATCTTCAAGATTGGTATCAGTATCCCTGTATCAATATCATTATCAACAGAAAGCTCTTACATGTATTTTGCACAATTTGGCAGGAAGACCAACGACGACATTTTCCCTGTAATTGGCAACTCAGGTCCCTTTTAATGTTTGCATTTTGTTTCTGATTATTGAATTTGTTCTCACTAATATTTATGAACTCACCATTATTGATAATGACTTCCTGTTGAATATTTACAGTCATGGAAAAAGGACCACACAATGGGAGCATCCCTCCTCAGGGAAAAAGAAAGTCGTAAAAGGAGGTGAGTCAGCAGGTTTTCTTCTGAAAAAAGACTCTTGCGAGGTAGCTCCGGTATGTAGCGTTATTGTGAAGCCCAAAGGGCTGAACGCTACGAGAGCAGCCATTTTTAAATTTACTAAAATAACCGGGATTCCACAGGCACACGGAGTGCTCTCCCATTATCATTATATCATCATTATTATAAGTAGGGTAAGGGGAGAGCACTACTTGTGACAGTGAGATTACTAAATATGGCCGCCTTGTTCGCGGGGAAATGTTCCAACCCTCTTTCGATATCGATGTAATGCAATAACCCAAGCCTATAGTTCGACAAAAGGGAAATCAATATTAAGACAGAAAAGGTTTTTTTCGAAGGAAAAAAAGGACTGGTTTTCAAGGGAGTCGTAATGCAACTATGAGAAAATGGTGTCCCTTCTACAATGGTCAGCTCCCAGCTCGTTAGACCATTTAAAAGGGAAGAAAATTCCGCAAAACATTTTCGTTTACTTAGAGTGCTCAGCTTAATATCTTTCAATGGAAGTATGCAGTTCATTCCTACGATTTTTTACTGAATTATGAGAGATTTTAAAAGTCAGTATTACGAGTAAGGATAAAGGAAGAAAATCATCCAAGTTGATTTCGGCAGCCTGCTGATGTCGGAGCCGTCCAATAAAAGTGTATGCTTAAGTCACGTCTCTCTTCAGCTTAAGCTGCCTTTGAATCGGCTGCGTGGAAAGTGTCGCACTGATTTTCATTCTCCATTTGAAATACATTAGCGCTAAATCCAAATTGTCAGCATTTATATTTCAGGCGTGTATTTTTTAGATGCCACCTCTCTGATTGGGTACAAATGCCATTTTTAACTGGTGTGAAATTAAAGTGTTTTACCAAATATGTATGGTCTACTTTGATCGCTCCTTGGGTTTTCTTTCCTTTTAAGCATCTGGTTTTACACCTCCTCGAAAATCGCTGAATGGCTTTCTCCACAGTACATCGATAGGGGGATACCTTTACGACATGGCATCCAGACAACCTGCATTTGTGATTAAGCCGTTAAATCAAAACATTTTATTTATGACAAATGCTGTTTATATCTGTCTAGACTTGACGTCGCACATAACTGGCCGAATCCAAATTTTGTCGTAGCGTCAGAGTTGAGTTAAAATGAGTATTTAAAATGATTTCCTGAATGTTTCCACTTATTCGGTCCATAGAACTAATAAAAGGCTATTTTAGACATAAGTATGCACTTGAGCTTTAATACTTTTAACGTTTAACAATGGTTGGACCCAACAACTGTTCACGTTTTATTCTCGGTTTCGAACATCCGAGTACCTGACCAGCCGAGTAAGTAAAACAGGAGTGCTTCTGGGGGGGTACTTAGGGTCACGTGGTCTTCCCCCAGCCAATCAAAATGGAGTTGTCAGGGAGTTGTTGTCACCTACGGAGCCTTGTTGCCGGGATCGTGACGTCATGCCAAAATCGAGAATACCATAGGGTAACTGATAGTGAAGTTACTGCTACATCAGCCCTTGCTCCAAAGATTGGGTGAGCCTCGGTGGCTCAGTCGGTTAGAGTGTCAGTCCAACACAGACCTTCCGTCTAACTCCTCAGACCTTCCATTGTTTCCTCAAGCAAAATAAAAATTGAAAAAAAAAATTCTGAGTGGATTTTTCTCTCGATCTCTGTATGTGAAATATTCTTCAGTGTGGCGTAAAACATCAATCAATCCAAAGGTATATCGCGGTAGTGTTAGGCTGCGAACGAAGTTTAAAAGATTTATGAACAGGGCCGCTTTCACCTGCTTTGTGCTCATATAATATGGACTAAATGTATGTTTAAAAAACATGAGTTGAAATGAAACAATCTTCGTTTTTGTTCCCTTGAAGTAAAAAAAGGAGTGTAGAAGAAATATGCATATGTTCCGCATTGTTCGTAACTACTCGGCATACTCGTCAAAAAGTGACATGACCTAACTGCCAAAAGGAGGCACTGAAACAGCCTACATTGTGTATTACGTCACCACATAGGAGGTCGTGTTTGACGGCATTTGGCACTAAGCGTATTAACTTTCATCACCATCGTATGGCTGCAAATGTTGCATTAGATTTTGCATGTTCTGGGTCCTCATTTGTCTAAGCTTTTTGCAAATAATTTCTTAGTGTTTCTTGACCAAAATTTCTGTTTTTGTTTTTTAGAAATACTTTTCGATATAAAAAGGGTTATAAAACATTGTGCAGACTATTGCAACAATCTCCCCCAATCCATTTTACTCTTTTTTTTTCTGACGCTTACTCTATTAACATATGTAATTTCATGTAATTTATTATTCAATCCGAAAATTTATATTATTTGACCAGTTCTTTGTATGTAAAATTGTTGATGTTATTACTGGAGGATTATGGAATATAAGGTTTAACATTGCCTTTTGTGTAAGGCTCAAATATTTCTCTTTTTTAATTTTAATTTTTTTATTTCGCACTAGATGTTGTGTGAAATATTTTCTAATAATGATATTATAATCAATGTACCTCTTTCAATGACTTAGAATTACCATATGGCTGGCAGAGGATGGTTACAGAAACAGGAAATGTTTACTATATTGAGTGAGTCATTATATCACAAACTTTTGTCTTTTTAGACAATTTATTTAGATTTAAAACAAAAATATTTTTAAATTTGTTAGTCTGTTAAATAGAGACTTGAATTAACCTTCCAAATCACTTGGTAACACGAGAAATTAGGACATCAGTAACGCTTAGTTTGGACTTCTGGCTCCAAAATGACTATTTTCTTTATACTGAGGATCATATTTTGGATATGGTCGTCAGTTTAGTCATTGTGGAATCAGAAAGCAGGACTAAAGTAACGCTCTGATGAAACATCCAGCACCAATCCTATATTCTCAGCCAGGGTCTGGAATGCTGTCAATCTGCAGGCAAAGAGCTTATAAATAAAATTGGCACAAAAAAGTTGTCTTGGACAAGCTTCTCCAAAGAGGGGCAGCGAAAGGTTGTGGGTTTCCTCTGGGCATTGAGCCCGGTTTCCTCCCACAATAAAACTGGCAACGCCGCCATGTAAGTGAAATAATCTTGTGCCCGGCGTAAAACACCAAACAATCAATCAACCAAAGAGGGGCTTTTAAGACAATTCGCTTTACGTCAAAAAACACTCAAGGCAAAACAAAAAGTGTGACTAAATAATCTGTTTGTTATCTACTTAAGACCTTATTTCAATTATATCTTTATAAATAACATCTTTAACATTGACTCTGGAAGTTTAAGCTTGTCAAAATTACACTTTGTCAATCCAAGAGCTAAAAGGTTATGTTTATTTACGGTCACCAGGGCAACTGACTACCCCAGGAAGTTAACACATTGAAGGGGGCACCAAAGCATTTGCCTTTATGGCCTCTGTTAAATTCAATGCCTAGTCTCGGAGATACTATTTCATCACTTATTTTTTTCACAAAGAGCTGCATTTTTAAACGCCCGACTTTAAAAAATTCGGTTGTATTATGGTATCACCAGCCCTGTTCGCCCCGTATTCCCTTCCGCTCCATAACTTGAAGAATTTTGATCGAATCTTTACAATTTGTTCACAACATATACCTTATGGTTAGAAGATATGTCATGAACCATTTATGATATCTTTGGTTGCATAATATGGCATCTACATTGGATTATGTAATGTTGTCTTTTAGTCTATACCTTCTTTCCCTTCCGCTCCATAACTTGAAAGATCAGACATTTATATGTTAGAACAGGATTTAAAGCTGATATTTATGATGACCCACTGGATCTTGTTAGATAAACTTCAGTGTATTCCAAAACAGAGTGAGTGAGTGATTTGGGTTTTACGTCCTGCTCAACAGTATTTCATTTATACGAAGACGTCTCCTTGTTGCAGGGCGGATTTCCACCGCTCTTTTAGGTGCTGCCTCACTGAGATGACTTGCCGATCCAAAACAGAAACAGGACATGAAGGCCCATTTTGTGCTCTGAACAATCTTTTTATTTGAGGTCCACCAAGAGTTTGACTTTGGGATTTCTTAGTATTTCCTCCATCAATAAATATAAGCATTGTTTAAATGAAATTTAGTATAGAAATTCCAATCCTGGGCCTAGTTTCACAAAGCGATCTTAGCTAAGTGTGATCTTAACTACCATGGCAACCAATGCTAAAGGTATACGTTGCCATTGGTAACTAAGATCACCTTAAGCTAAGATCGCTTTGTGAAACTGGGCCCTGAACAACTCATTCGTTTGTTAATTTAGATTAATGAAAGTTGTTAATCAGCCAGTAATGTGAGTGGTGTACCTTATCTTTTTACAGTCACCAAAATCATAAAACTACCTTCACTGACCCCCGCCTAGCCTTTGCTCAGGAATTGAAAGAAGCACCGTTAGATTTCCGGCAAAGGTTTGATGGTAACACAACAGCTGTACACATCCTCTTAGGCAGAGACCTTACTGGCCGATATGCCATTATCACCGGGGCTAATTCTGGGATAGGTCAGTATTTTGTTTAATTATAAATTGTTGTAATAGCTCTGTCGTTCATGACAGCTGTGAGAGAATGTTGTCACAAGTCTATCCCTGTACTCTGTACACTAAGCATTTTGCCAGTTATATCACAACCTAATCAAATATCATGGGTTTAAGTTTATTATAACAACTTATGATTGGGTATAAACAATAGTATATGCGTGGAATGGTCACGTCACATCGGTTGAATTGAATCTGGCATGCTAAAATCGCCGTCATAATTGTGGGATGTAGTCTCTCTCAAAACGCAAATAACGTTCTTCTACACATTTATAACATCACGAATGAACGGTAAAAATCGATGTGATTTGTCTTCGTGTTATGACGTTAATAAAGTAGTCGTCATGTCAGGGCTAGGGATGTCGTTGTCTTTCACTTCCTCTGTAACGTCAAATCAGTAGTGCCATCTCATAATAATGGCGTCGCTCGCTACAACTCAAACGTCGGATGATCTCCATTCCACGCACATAGTTCATTGGGTATAAAGGTCTAAATAATATACCCCTTTTTAACACAAATAGATATTTGTCCCCATGGTTATTTTAGACGAGAAGATTTTCCATGTGTTGGAGTGTTCATAAATGTACTAATATCGCACATATTGTAGTTTATTTCTATGCAACGGTCTTTCGTCTGCAGACTAAAGGATATTTTTAAAGTATCGCTCAATCTGAACATCTACCCACCAAGGAAATCTTCAAATTAGCAACAAGACATACTTAAAGGGGCATGAGCTGCCAAAATGTTGATATTTTGACGTAAACACAGAATGTTGAAATTATCGGCTATTTTTCTCAAGACATATAATTCAGAAGGTTTTTAGTGCTTCTAGTCTCGAAAATGTACGGCAAAGTATTGTTTTGAACTAACTTTGGCTTAGAATGAATGAATGGTCGTCCCGGTTATTTAAATTTTGCTACTTTTCGAACACGTTTTTAGTTCGTACAGGGCACATACTGTATGGATTTTCCTCATTCCAACGCCAATCATTTAGTTTTTCGATGGCCTTCAAAGCCTCTTACTGTCGTGACCATCAGAAATTATGAAAAAAGTGGGAATTTCGGGAGCTCATGCCACTTTAAGTGAAATGTAATTGAACTCTTGATTATCACTAATCTTAACTGATGCATTTTTTTTTTCACAACAAAATTCTATCTATCTGCGATTCAAAAAAAAATATATCTTTTATCTGTAACCCTGGAGTGTGTTAGAATTGGGGTTTAGTTCTTATCGATAATTCATTTCTTGATTTAAGAGATGACTGTTTGGTGGGTTTGGGGTTTCTTATTAGTTTATTTGTAAAATTGGAGGTTAGAGTGATCGTCCCTCTGTCCAACACAGACCTTTCATCGATGTGGCGTGGGTTTGAATCCCACTCATACCAAATAAAACTTGAAAAATTTCTGAGAGGATTTTTCACTCAATCGCCTTATGTTGAAGAGTTGCCAGGTACTCGTCTGTTTCCTCCGGGCAATGAGGCCGGTTTCCTCCACCACTTAACCTGGCAATGCCGCCATATAAGTGAAATAATCTTGAGTGCAGCGTAGAACAATCAATGTAAAATTGGAAGCTTGTGGTTTGTTCTTTATTTGTTTGTAAAATTGGGAGTTTGGTAGAGTTGGGATTTGCTCTTTATTTATTTATAAAATAAGAATAGAACAAAATTTTATTCGTATGTTGGGTGGCCTGTGGTTTGTAAAATTGGGGTTTCTTTTTTATTTATTTGTAAAACTAGAAGTTTGGTAGAATTGCTGTTTGTTTTTTATTTGTTTATAAAATTGGGGGTTAGGTTAGGATTTTTTTTCTTTATTTGTTTGTAAAATGGGAGGTTAGTTTGGCTTTTGGTTTGTTCTTTATTTGTTTGTAAAATTGGGAGGTTGGTAGGCTTGGGGTTTCTTCTTTATTTATTAGTAAAATTGGGGGTTTGGTAGAATTGGGGTTTGTTTGTAAAACTGAGAGGATCGTGGGCTTTGGGTTAGTAACAGTTTGCCGCGCTTTATTTATGTGTGAAATTTGTAGTTTGGAATGTTTGGGGTTTGTACTTTATTTTGCGCTGGAACACAATTTATAAACTTACAAACACTAAAACCAGTGGGGGTTAAATCTGGAATAACCATAAGGACAAGTTTGTAATTGTGTTAAAAAGGAGGTACATCATTTTATAATGTATGATGAAATAAACTTTTAAATGCCCGTTATAGATATCAAAAGTAATATTTGGATTGATTGATTTGGATTTTACACAACACTTAAGCAAAATGAAATAAGAGAAATTCAAATGGCGAATTCAAATTTAAACTTACATAACTTTATACATGAATTTATGCGGCTATGTTCTTTAATTTGCATTTTAAATTAGAACTTATCTTTATTATCTTTATTTGACCAGGCTATGAGACCACACGGTCTCTTGTGTCACATGGCTGTCATGTGACTATGGCATGCCGTAATCTTACCGCCGCCAAAGAAGCTCAGCAAAAAATTTTATCTGAATTTCCCATGGGTAATCTGGATGTGATCAAATGTGATTTGTCATCTTTGTCAAGTGTGAAGGAGTTCACTGAGCAATATAAAGCAACTAAAAGGCATGTATCTTCTTTTGTATTTTTGAATATTCTATCATTTACCAGCTCTTTGTGGGTAATTGGTGACTTATTTTGATTTTCTTTGTCTCATATGACTTCAATTCTTCCATATAAAGTAGGGCCATATTTTTGTGGCACTTTTTGAAACAATTTTAGTCTTTGGGTTGACAAACTTACATTTTCTTGTCTCTCTCCCAAGCTGATTATGGGGGCCTCGGTGGTCCAGTGGGTTAGAGTGATCGTCCCTCAGTCCCACACAGACCTCGGTGGTCCAGTGGGTCAGAGTGATCGCCCCTCAGTCTCACACAGACCTTCCATCAATGTGGCGCGAGTTCGAATCACACTTTAAAAATTTAAACATTTCTGAGTGGATTTTTCACTCGGTCACCGTATGTGGAAGAGTTGCCAGGTCCTTGCCGAAGGTCAGGGTTTCCTGCAGGCAATGTGAAATAATCTTGAGTGCTGCGTAAAACATCAATCAATCAATCAACCCGAGCTGATCATGCTTGGTATGTCTAAACTGCCCACACTCTTTGACAGTCTGACACTGGCTTTCCATCAATGCGGCCCGGGTGCAAATCCCACTTGAACCAATTGAAAGAGCATGGCTTCCTCCAACAATCAAACAATGGGTCGCAGGTTCAAATCCGACTCAGTCAAAAAATCGTTTTCTGAGTAGGCTTTTTCACTTGATCTGGGGGCCGTTTCACGAAACCGTCGCAAAGTGCGATCAATCGCTGTTGTCGTGGCTCCGTATCTCTTCACTATGGTATCCATTGGCAACTACGTTTCGTTTGCGATGCGACTGCTTTGTGAAACGAGCCCCAGGGTTGCTTGGTACCCATCAAAGCTTTCCTCTACCACCTCGTATGTGAAATAATCTTGAGTCTGACGTAAACACCAATGAGAAGAATGTGTTTTGTATTGTAGGCCCCTTCATCTACTGTTATTAAACGCTGCTGTATTTGGATTACCTTACAATGTTACCACTGATGGAGTAGAACAAACATTCCAGGTGAATTATCTGGCACAGTTTTATCTCACCAAGTTACTGTCTCACAAACTGGTGGAATCTGCCCCAAGTCGTCTAGTCATGGTCTCGTCAGAGTCTCACAGGTATATTTAAAGGAAAAGAAAATCTTAGCTTTAGACTAGTTTAGATGGAAAGAGTAGAGTTCATTTAGTCCAAAACAACTGTCCAATGTATGTTTTATCCCCTCGTAAGTGAATAATCGAAATTTGAAGCTGGCGTTTCAATAGAGAATAAGCTCCATAGGCCATTCACAAGGCCGCCACCATTTTTTCATTAGTTTTATCCAATTATTGTTGAATAAAAATTTAGGTGCGTTATAGAGTAGTCATGTGATGCAATTTAGCCAATGGCTAGCTAAGTAATGGCGCGCGGTTGCATACTGACCTATATATTCGGAGACAATCTTCCCACTTCAAATTTGTCGCCATGTTTTTTTTGGACCTAAATCTACCCTTATACATTAGAGAGCGGTAAAAATACGTCATTATTGATCTAAAAATAGCTATACCAACATCACGTCATCCTAAAACGGAAAAATGGCTACACAGATAAGCCACTGAAAGGACATACTTCTGTCTGCTTTTATTAGCTTAAGGGTCACTGGAGGTAATTGACGTGAAATGTTTTAAGTACTTTGAAGGTTGTTATCGACGATAATCCCTATGTATTTCTAGAGATTTCCCCTCCTTTAAATCATTGACAATTCATTTCTATATCTATTTATGATCACTAAAACACACGGGCACTGGGAAAATCACCTCTATATCTGTTAATCTCAGGCCCCCTGATGAAGTTGAAGGGAACTATAGTTTTACGTTCTGTGACTTCGACAAATACTTTTTTCGGAATTTCAGATATTTGTCTGATTTTTGGTATGTGAGTCACTATGTTAAGTTAAATTATTTGAAACCTGGTGGAGATGTTGGATATCATGCCAGTCTGTGCACCTCCTATTCTGGTTACGATGGTTTCATTAATTTTAGAGTTACTGCCCTTTTACGACAGTATAGGAAGACATAGACAATTAGTGCTTGTCAGCACATCTCCTCCCACGGTTTTCATCAAATCATCCTCTGATAACTCTTGTATAAAATTGCAATTTGAGCTGAATTTCTGGTATAAAGTTTCATTCTAAAATTTTTGTTTGAAAGAGGAAAGTTTTTAGCTCAGAATGGGTTTGAAAAACAGAACATTGAATTTTTATTACAAACTATTTTGCTCTATACAGGTGCTAAAACTGAAGTTTAAAGGAGGGGAAATCTCTAGAAATACATAGGGATTATCGTCGATAACAACCTTCAAAGTACTTAAAACATTTCACGTCAATTCCCTCCAGTGACCCTCAAGCTAATAAAAACAGACAGAAGTATGTCCTTTCAATGGCTTATCTGTGTAGCCATTTTTTCGGTTTAGGATGACGTGTTGTTGGTATAGCTATTTTTAGATTAATAATGACGTATTTTTACCGCTCTCTAATGTATAAGGGTAGATTTAGGTTCAAAAAAACATGGCGACAAACTTGAAGTGGGAAGATTGTCTCCGAATATGTAGGTCAGTATGCAACCGCGCGCCATTACTTAGCCAGCCATTGGCTAAATTGCATCACATGACTACTCTATAACGCACTTAAATTTGTATTCAACAATAATTGGATAAAACTAATGAAAAAATGGTGGCGGCCTTGTGAATGGCCTATGGAGCTTATTCTCTATTGTAACGCCACCTTCAAATTTCAATTATTCACTTACGAGGGGATAAAACATACATTGGACAGTTGTTTTGGACTAAATGAAATCTACTCTTTCCATCTAAACTAGTCTAAAGCTTAGATTTTCTTTCCCTTTAAGAAGATTATTTTCAAACCACAGCAAGGCAGTAAAAACCCTCATCTGTCTTGTAATGGGAGGTAACTATGTTAATAAGCCAGTTGCCTCCCCTGCATCAAAACATTGAACTACTTAATTCGAACATGTAGCAGGGAAAGGGTTTATTATTCACATCATATAGATATATTTGGCCTTGTGATACTGAAACACAAATAGTATACAGTTTTTTTCACATGTCCCCGGGTCCAAGTTCAAACCCAAAGGACGGGCACAGCATGTCCAAGTCTAATACCAGATAAATGAGTTTCTCCCACGTATTACTTTCAACATTTTTACCCCTCGGGCAAATTTTGCCCGAAGGGTATTGTCGTTGCCTCCGTCGTCCGTCTGTCCGTCTGTCCATTGGTCCTTGTAAACACATTATCTAAAAAAGTCTTTAACTTACAACTTTGAAACTTCACACATTTGTTTTTTACAGCAAGTACAAGAAGCCTATTGAAAATCAACGCGCTCGGATGTTTTTTTCAAGAGTTATGCCCCTTACATTACCGCTGCTGTAAAAAGCCTTGTAAACACATTATCTAAAAAAGTCTTTAACTTACAACTTTGAAACTTCACACATTTGTTCAATACAGCAAGTACAAGAAGCCTATTTAAAATCAACGCGCTCGGATGTTTTTTTTCAAGAGTTATGCCCCTTACATTACCGCTGCGGTAAAAAGCCTTGTAAACACATTATCTAAAAAAGTCTTTAACTTACAACTGTGAAACTTCACACATTTGTTCAATACAGCAAGTACAAGAAGCCTATTTAAAATCAACGCGCTCGGATGTTTTTTTCAAGAGTTATGCCCCTTACATTACCGCTGCTGTCAAAAGCCTTGTTAACACATTATCTTAAAAAGTCTTTAACTTACAACTTTGAAACTTCACACATTTGCTTAATACAGCAAGTACAAGAAGCCTATTTAAAATCAACGCGCTCAGATGTTTTTTTCAAGAGTTATGCCCCTTACATTACCGCTGCTGTAAAAAAGCCTTGTAAACACATTATCTAAAAAAGTCTTTAACTCACATTTTTAAAATTTACTACATTTGTTCAATACAGCAAGTACAAAAAGCCTATTTAAAATCGACCCGCTCGGACGTGTTTTTCAAGAGTTATGCCCCTTACATGACCGTCAGCCAAAAACCTCCTTCTAAATGTGATACATGTATGTGGAATAGTTTTTCACTCGCAACAAATTGTCTGGAAAATAAATATATCTTCGTTTTCTTTTGCCCAGACCCGAGGGGTCCTGATGGCGACAGCCACTTATTTGCACATGATATCAGAGGAGGTAGAAGAGTAGTAGAAGAGATTCTCTGCCATTTGATGCGGGAGAGTTCTCTTAAAAGGTTCCGTGATCTGACATGTATTCATCAAGTTTGCATCGCATGTTAAAGCATTTCATTGATGCCTACTTCAGGCAAGACACTCTGAATTAGTAAGGTTAAAGTGGCATGAGCTGCCAAAATTCACATTTTTTTTATAATTTCTGATCGTCACGACAGTAAGAGGCTTTGAAGGCCATTGAAAAAATAAATGGTTGGCGTTCAAATGACGAAAATACATACAGTATTTGGCCGGTACGAACAGAAAATGTGTTCGAAAAGTAAACAAAATTTAAATAACCGGGACGACCATCCGTTCATTCTAAGCCAAAGTTAGTTCAAAACAATACTTTATCGTACATTTTCAAGACTAGAAGCACTAAAAAGCTTCTGAATTATACGTCTTGAGAAAAATTTCAACATTCTGTTTTTATGTCAAAATATCAACATTTTGGCAGCTTATGCCACTTTAAGTTGATTTCTAGGATTGGGTTAAACCATCAAACTTCCATTGAGAAAGATATCATCAGCAGAGAGTTCCTCGTTACTAAGATTAACAATATTATTTCCTAAGTCGAAAGTAGGGTTGAACATGCCTTAGTTTAAATCAAGTGTCTGAAGCCATTGGGTATACAAGCAATTTGCTATATCTTCGATCCAGTGAATTTTGTTTGTGGATACTTTATATTTTGACTGAGATAGTTTTGGTATGACCATAACTCTCTTCATGTTGGAAGCAGAAGAGTTATATAGGTTCAGGCTCGAAACTTCACTGGCCGGTAATTTATTAGATGACTGGATCTTTACAAAGTAGATAAGCAAGTTATAAAAAGTCTTCCCAACCACTGTCATCATATTGTGCATCTGATGTAACGAAATGCCTGGCTAAGTAGGTCTAGTTGTCTTGTTATTGATACCAATATTCAAGATAACTTTTTCAGGTTTGGGACCTTGATATTTTTTAATTAGAGTCCAAAAGGAATTGAAGTTGGCTTCAGGAAAACATTCTACCTGCATATCAGGGTGGGCATATAAGTGAAATAATCTTGAATGTGGCGTAAAACATTAATCAATCAATAAATCCATGCTGGGTTTTTTCAGGCTCTATCCATTTCTCTCCCATTTAGTGTAATGTTTTCAGGCTCTATCTATTTCTCTCCCATTTAGTGTAATGTTTTCAGGCTCTATCTATTTCTCTCCCATTTAGTGTAATGTTTTCAGGCTCTATCTATTTCTCTCCCATTTAGTGTAATGTTTTCAGGCTCTATCTATTTCTCTCCCATTTAGTGTAATGTTTTCAGACTGTATCCATTTCTCTCCCATTTAGTGTAATGTTTTCAGGTTCTATCTATTTCTTTTCCATTTAGTGTAATGTTTTCAGGCTCTATCTATTTCTCTCCCATTTAGTGTAATGTTTTCACGTTTTATCTATTTCTCTCCCATTTAGTGTAATGTTTTCATGTTTTATCTATTTCTCTCCCATTTAGCGTAATGTTTTCATGTTTTATCCATTTCTCTCCCATTTAGTGTAATGTTTTCAGGCTCTATCTATTTCTCTCCCATTTAGTGTAATGTTTTCAGGCTTTATCTATTTCTCTCCCATTTAGTGTAATGTTTTCAGGCTCTATCTATTTCTCTCCCATTTAGTGTAATCTTTTCATGTTTTATCTATTTCTCTCCCATTTAGCGTAATGTTTTCACGTTTTATCTATTTCTCTCCCATTTAGTGTAATGTTTTCATGTTTTATCTATTTCTCTCCCATTTAGTGTAATGTTTTCAGGCTCTATCTATTTCTCTCCCATTTAGTGTAATGTTTTCAGGCTCTATCTATTTCTCTCCCATTTAGTGTAATGTTTTCAGGCTCTATCTATTTCTCTCCCATTTAGCGTAATGTTTTCACGTTTTATCTATTTCTCTCCCATTTAGTGTAATGTTTTCAGGCTCTATCTATTTCTCTCCCATTTAGTGTAATGTTTTCAGGCTCTATCTATTTCTTTTCCATTTAGTGTAATGTTTTCAGGCTCTATCTATTTCTCTCCCATTTAGTGTAATGTTTTCAGGCTTTATCTATTTCTCTCCCATTTAGTGTAATGTTTTCATGTTTTATCCATTTCTCTCCCATTTATTGTAATGTTTTCAGGCTTTATCTATTTCTCTCCCATTTAGTGTAATGTTTTCAGGCTCTATCTATTTCTTTTCCATTTAGTGTTATGTTTTCACGTTTTATCTATTTCTCTCCCATTTAGCGTAATGTTTTCATGTTTTATCTATTTCTCTCCCATTTAGCGTAATGTTTTCACGTTTTATCTATTTCTCTCCTATTTAGCGTAATGTTTTCATGTTTTATCTATTTCTCTCCCATTTAGCGTAATGTTTTCACGTTTTATCTATTTCTCTCCCATTTAGTGTAATGTTTTCATGTTTTATCTATTTCTCTCCCATTTAGCGTAATGTTTTCACGTTTTATCTATTTCTCTCCCATTTAGCGTAATGTTTTCACGTTTTATCTATTTCTCTCCCATTTAGTGTAATGTTTTCACGTTTTATCTATTTCTCTCCCATTTAGCGTAATGTTTTCATGTTTTATCTATTTCTCTCCCATTTAGCGTAATGTTTTCACGTTTTATCTATTTCTCTCCCATTTAGCGTAATGTTTTCACGTTTTATCTATTTCTCTCCCATTTAGCGTAATGTTTTCATGTTTTATCTATTTCTCTCCCATTTAGTGTAATGTTTTCATGTTTTATCTATTTCTCTCCCATTTAGCGTAATGTTTTCACGTTTTATCTATTTCTCTCCCATTTAGCGTAATGTTTTCACGTTTTATCTATTTCTCTCCCATTTAGTGTAATGTTTTCACGTTTTATCTATTTCTCTCCCATTTAGCGTAATGTTTTCATGTTTTATCTATTTCTCTCCCATTTAGCGTAATGTTTTCACGTTTTATCTATTTCTCTCCCATTTAGTGTAATGTTTTCAGGCTCTATCTATTTCTCTCCCATTTAGTGTAATGTTTTCATGTTTTATCTATTTCTCTCCCATTTAGTGTAATGTTTTCACGTTTTATCTATTTCTCTCCCATTTAGCGTAATGTTTTCATGTTTTATCTATTTCTCTCCCATTTAGTGTAATGTTTTCACGTTTTATCTATTTCTCTCCCATTTAGCGTAATGTTTTCACGTTTTATCTATTTCTCTCCCATTTAGTGTAATGTTTTCATGTTTTATCTATTTCTCTCCCATTTAGCGTAATGTTTTCACGTTTTATCTATTTCTCTCCCATTTAGTGTAATGTTTTCAGGCTCTATCTATTTCTCTCCCATTTAGTGTAATGTTTTCATGTTTTATCTATTTCTCTCCCATTTAGTGTAATGTTTTCACGTTTTATCTATTTCTCTCCCATTTAGCGTAATGTTTTCATGTTTTATCTATTTCTCTCCCATTTAGTGTAATGTTTTCACGTTTTATCTATTTCTCTCCCATTTAGCGTAATGTTTTCACGTTTTATCTATTTCTCTCCCATTTAGTGTAATGTTTTCATGTTTTATCTATTTCTCTCCCATTTAGCGTAATGTTTTCACGTTTTATCTATTTCTCTCCCATTTAGTGTAATGTTTTCAGGCTCTATCTATTTCTCTCCCATTTAGTGTAATGTTTTCATGTTTTATCTATTTCTCTCCCATTTAGTGTAATGTTTTCACGTTTTATCTATTTCTCTCCCATTTAGCGTAATGTTTTCATGTTTTATCTATTTCTCTCCCATTTAGTGTAATGTTTTCACGTTTTATCTATTTCTCTCCCATTTAGCGTAATGTTTTCACGTTTTATCTATTTCTCTCCCATTTAGTGTAATGTTTTCATGTTTTATCTATTTCTCTCCCATTTAGTGTAATGTTTTCATGTTTTATCTATTTCTCTCCCATTTAGTGTAATGTTTTCACGTTTTATCTATTTCTCTCCAATTTAGCGTAATGTTTTCACGTTTTATCTATTTCTCTCCCATTTAGCGTAATGTTTTCATGTTTTATCTATTTCTCTCCCATTTAGTGTAATGTTTTCATGTTTTATCTATTTCTCTCCCATTTAGCGTAATGTTTTCACGTTTTATCTATTTCTCTCCCATTTAGCGTAATGTTTTCATGTTTTATCTATTTCTCTCCCATTTAGTGTAATGTTTTCAGACTGTATCTATTTCTCTCCCATTTAGTGTGATGTTTTCACGTTTTATCTATTTCTCTCCCATTTAGTGTCATGTTTTCACGTTTTATCTATTTCTCTCCCATTTAGCGTAATGTTTTCATGTTTTATCTATTTCTCTCCCATTTAGCGTAATGTTTTCATGTTTTATCTATTTCTCTCCCATTTAGCGTAATGTTTTCACGTTTTATCTATTTCTCTCCCATTTAGCGTAATGTTTTCACGTTTTATCTATTTCTCTCCCATTTAGCGTAATGTTTTCACGTTTTATCTATTTCTCTCCCATTTAGCGTAATGTTTTCATGTTTTATCTATTTCTCTCCCATTGAGTGTAATGTTTTCATGTTTTATCTATTTCTCTCCCATTTAGCGTAATGTTTTCACGTTTTATCTATTTCTCTCCCATTTAGCGTAATGTTTTCACGTTTTATCTATTTCTCTCCCATTTAGCGTAATGTTTTCATGTTTTATCTATTTCTCTCCCATTTAGTGTAATGTTTTCATGTTTTATCTATTTCTCTCCCATTTAGTGTAATGTTTTCATGTTTTATCTATTTCTCTCCCATTTAGTGTAATGTTTTCACGTTTTATCTATTTCTCTCCCATTTAGCGTAATGTTTTCAGGATCTATCTATTTCTCTCCCATTTAGTGTAATGTTTTCAGGCTCTATCTATTTCTCTCCCATTTAGTGTAATGTTTTCAGGCTCTATCTATTTCTCTCCCATTTAGTGTAATGTTTTCATGTTTTATCTATTTCTCTCCCATTTAGTGTAATGTTTTCATGTTTTATCTATTTCTCTCCCATTTAGTGTAATGTTTTCATGTTTTATCTATTTCTCTCCCATTTAGCGTAATGTTTTCAGGATCTATCTATTTCTCTCCCATTTAGTGTAATGTTTTCAGGCTTTATCTATTTCTCTCCCATTTAGTGTAATGTTTTCAGGCTTTATCTATTTCTCTCCCATTTAGTGTAATGTTTTCATGTTTTATCTATTTCTCTCCCATTTAGTGTAATGTTTTCAGGCTCTATCTATTTCTCTCCCATTTAGCGTAATGTTTTCATGTTTTATCTATTTCTCTCCCATTTAGTGTAATGTTTTCAGGCTTTATCTATTTCTCTCCCATTTAGTGTAATGTTTTCACGTTTTATCTATTTCTCTCCCATTTAGTGTAATGTTTTCATGTTTTATCTATTTCTCTCCCATTTAGTGTAATGTTTTCACGTTTTATCTATTTCTCTCCCATTTAGTGTAATGTTTTCAGGCTTTATCTATTTCTCTCCCATTTAGTGTAATGTTTTCAGGCTCTATCTATTTCTCTCCCATTTAGTGTAATGTTTTCAGGCTCTATCTATTTCTTTTCCATTTAGTGTTATGTTTTCACGTTTTATCTATTTCTCTCCCATTTAGCGTAATGTTTTCATGTTTTATCTATTTCTCTCCCATTTAGCGTAATGTTTTCACGTTTTATCTATTTCTCTCCCATTTAGCGTAATGTTTTCATGTTTTATCTATTTCTCTCCCATTTAGTGTAATGTTTTCAGACTGTATCTATTTCTCTCCCATTTAGCTTAATGTTTTCACGTTTTATCTATTTCTCTCCCATTTAGCGTAATGTTTTCATGTTTTATCTATTTCTCTCCCATTTAGCGTAATGTTTTCACGTTTTATCTATTTCTCTCCCATTTAGTGTAATGTTTTCACGTTTTATCTATTTCTCTCCCATTTAGTGTAATGTTTTCATGTTTTATCTATTTCTCTCCCATTTAGCGTAATGTTTTCACGTTTTATCTATTTCTCTCCCATTTAGTGTAATGTTTTCACGTTTTATCTATTTCTCTCCCATTTAGTGTAATGTTTTCATGTTTTATCTATTTCTCTCCCATTTAGTGTAATGTTTTCACGTTTTATCTATTTCTCTCCCATTTAGCGTAATGTTTTCATGTTTTATCTATTTCTCTCCCATTTAGTGTAATGTTTTCAGACTGTATCTATTTCTCTCCCATTTAGCTTAATGTTTTCACGTTTTATCTATTTCTCTCCCATTTAGCGTAATGTTTTCATGTTTTATCTATTTCTCTCCCATTTAGCGTAATGTTTTCACGTTTTATCTATTTCTCTCCCATTTAGTGTAATGTTTTCACGTTTTATCTATTTCTCTCCCATTTAGTGTAATGTTTTCATGTTTTATCTATTTCTCTCCCATTTAGTGTAATGTTTTCAGGCTCTATTTCCACTTAACATAACATTGATAAATCTTTTGCGGGGCTGGGGAATATGTCATCTTCTGATGACTCTTGTTCATTCCAGGAAAAATACAGAAAGACAGCTGTTTTTGTAACGTTAACAGTATTATAAATTTTAGTGCCAATTGTGCCTTTTAATATATCTTTAATTCCAGTGCTTAATTTTAGATATGTTGGCGAAGATGTTCTTAAGAATCTAACTGAAGAGAAGTTATCTCCTCCTGCCAGTAAATACCAGGACATGAGGGCGTACAATATATCCAAACTGTGCAATGTGTTATTTTCCCGCGAGTTCAACTCTCGATTCAGCGGCAGTGGAGTGACGTCAAACTCTCTCCATCCAGGCAACATGATGAGTACAAGTCTCCCAAGATCATGGTGGCTCTATAGGCTCCTTTTCTTTTTTGTACGACCTTTCACAAAGTCCATGGTAATAAACTAACATACCATATTTCTTCTAAATATTCAGCCATTCTAATGGCCTAAATTTTCCATCGAGTCAGACAAAAATGGAGACGTGGAGTTGTGTTTCAGGATAACCATTTTCACACACTGCACAGCGGGTCATATTGCCTTAAATTCCCTCTAACGGGCAAATTTGTCTGGCCTCATTTAATAGCATATTTCTATTCTAATGGTCGAATCCTTATGAGGAAAAAAAGTGGCTGAATCTTTAGAAGAAATACGAAATACCCCCTTTTATCTTTCAGTATAAAGCATGCATCTGGAAAGTTCAATTAATTTCCAGTAACCAGTGTTATCATTGGGTTTTAGGTTTGGTGCTCTTATAGTTTGACTATAATGCTCAATTTCACAAAAAATATATTTTAAAGGATAATTGACAGATTTAAGACAATACCTCTTATTTTGTCATTAATTTGTTTAAGCTCATGTACTGTACAAAATCGGCCAAATGAAACTCAGATTTCTGGCGCTACAACTATAAAATTCAAGGCATTTTTTTTCTCTCTACTGAAATGAATTAGCTTAGTGCTGTGACGTCTTAGTTGACATCTGATATGTACTTTATCATTGCTCGACCGGTGTTGAGTCAGTGCCTTTTCATGATAGGTTAAAAAAGTATTTCTGGCCCTGAAGCAGAGGAATCTGAATAGCTAAAAGAAAGATTGAAAAAGGAGGGGATTTATATTCTGCAACAATTCCAACAGAAATCCAGCACTTAAAGCATAGTGACTTCGCTCTAATTGCTGGTTCAGTTGTCGTCGAACTGATGTAAAATGTCAGAATCAAAAAATATTCAATGAGACTATACTTTACTCGAAGAAATTAATTGCAGTTGGTTTTGAAAGTGAAAGAAGGTGGGTCATTTTGCTTCATAAGTACCCAGCAAATTGACTGATGTTTCCCTGGCAATTTCTCCTGCCAGTCCCTTTTTTACCCAGAGAGTGCATTGAGAATACTCTCTAATCCCCTGGACCATTTCCTTGCTATTTCTCACTGACCTTAAAGCGTTTTTTTTTTTGGTCCAATGACTGAAAACAACTTGCTTAAGTCAATGTTTTTGTTGTGTTCCTTGAGCCTTACGGTTTAGCGGTGATGTATATACATGTATGGACATTGGTACACCGCCTGGTTTTTAAATGGCAAACTTAGACGGGATCTGTCAAAGCTCTAGGGTTTACTCTGAGCAAGAAGCCCCCAATAATCCTGGCAACGTCGACATATAAGTGAAATATATGACTACTATCTAAAACCTATACCCAATCGGCATGTTGGCTTTTACCAAAAATACTGAAGATTTGTTGCCAAATTATCTTTTCCACAAAATTCTACTGACTAAGGCCAAACATCCTGCCTGTCGTCAACCTAATGAAATATCATGGGTTGTGGTTCATTATAACAACTTTTGATTGGGTATAAACGTCTAAATGACATGCCCATTTTTAACGCAATAAGATTTTCCCTGTGCTTATGTGTTATGGTGTTAAAAAATATAAGTGAAATAATATTAAGTGCACCATAGATTATCAGTCAATCAATTCAGATATTATCATTTGTTTGTGCTTGTCGGCAAGATTTCTTCTGAACCACTGGTCGAAATTTATATAAATTTTTTAAATAGATTATTGGTGTGGACCTGATTGATCAACTTTAGTGTTGAGTTACCTCTAAAGCTTGTGGGATGGTTGCCAGTTACCAGCGGAAGGTCGTGGGTTTCCTCCGGGCATAGAGCCCGGTTTCCTCCCACAATAAAACTGGCAACGCCGCCATATAAGTGAAATAATCTTGAGCGCGGCGTAAAACACCAAATCAATCAATCAACCTCTAAAGCTGTGAGGCCCTAAGTTAGTAGAACGTTGTTGTACTATTATAGATTTGTCCTTCAGATGACCTGGTCACCTCAGTACAAACATGTAATTCATTCTCTACACCAGTAATATAATAACTATATCCATTTACATCTAGCTTGGTTAAGTCATATACCAATCCAGAATACAACAACAAAATGTGAACTCCATCCATAATGACAGTTACAATTTCATGTACTTGTTCTTTTACAATAACAAAATGTGAACTCCATCCATAATGACAGTATTCTCGTTATTTTGGGATTTTCATTTTCTTGAAAATAGGGTAGAAATTCCTGGGTGACTCCCGAAACGGGAATCGATTCAGGTCCCAGAGTATGGCACCTATCGCCAGCACTAAATGCTGACTGCCTTATCCATTCAGCCAACCGGCTTTCGATTTTGTTCTTTTTGCAGATGACACTTCCCTTACGTGCTCTGATGAAAACATCAATAGATTGGCTGATAATGTAACAAATGAACTATCAAAGCTCAATGATTGGCTCATCAGTAACAGACTTACGCTGAATATAAAGAAAACCAAATTCATGATCATAAAACCGTTCAAAAATTGCTCAAACATTTCTGGCATCTCCGTTAAAATTTCTGGGGAAAATCTTGAACGACAAACTGAGTTCAAATTCCTGGGCCTTCATTTGAACGAAAGTTTCACCTGGACATCCCACATAGCATATATCTCCAACAAAATTTCTAGAAACATTGGACTACTTTATCACATAAGAAGCTGTCTTAACATTAAAACACTTTATATGTTATACTATTGTCTAATCGTTCCATATTTCTCATACTGTCATATACTGTGGGGAAATACCTTCTCAACCCATTTGAAACCTCTTGTGATACTACAGGAGAAGGCAATCCGTGCCATAACATTCTCTAATTATTTGACTCATACAGCCCCGCTCTTTATAAAATATGGTATTCTGCCCATGGCTCAACTAAATGACTATGATGTCTTAATTTTTGCCCACAAAGCTCTGTTTCATCCATATCTGCTCCCTGCTTTCTGTAGGACATTCTTTCAAGGCACACTTGCCGCCGTAGCCTGTTTAAATTTGCTAAGAAAACCAATTTACATGAGCTTACTACGACTAATACCACTAAACTTAAGCATAGGACACATAAAACATGTCTAGTTAGCTTTAGACTGTAAAAATGGGGTGAAAAACAAACGAAGAATCGAAGCCTGATTACAACAACAACGATCAGTGTCGGTCAACTTTCGTGTTGGATTACCCTCCTTTCAGGCCTTTGTATCTGTGGTTTACACTCAAACAATTATCAGCAGGCTTTTCCAGTCGCTGTTAACCGATCGTCAGTCTGTATTTCTCAGATAAATAGGCCTACGTAAAATTACACTGTGCCGTTAGTTCACTCACTCGAGTGAAACATAAAATCGGTTTGTTTACGTTCCGGGTACGTAACAATTCAAATTTTCAAATTCAAATTAAAAATACAAAGTGACGTCCAAACTTTTAAATTTTGGTAAAAATAGAAAGTTCCTAACTTATATTGTCTGGGAAAAATACAGAATACGGTCTTTCTTTTTTAATGTAAACAATATTCCTGATTTTTGCGGCAAGTGTGCCTTTCAACAAACTCAAAACCAATATAGAACTTGCAGCTCATTAGCAAACAATTAAGTTCCACCCATCTACAAATCCAGTTTATCTTTTTTTTTTCAATAAGAAACAAAGGTCCTCGTCTCTGGAACAAGTTACCAACTGATTTGAAAAATATCTCTCCATTGTCCTTATTTAAGAGAAGGATAAAGAATAATATCCTAAACAATATAGAATAGAGAATGCTGTGCTTTTGTGCTTAATTTTTTTTTCTTTTGTAATTCTTTACAGTAGTTTTGTGTCGTGTTGAATTTATTATCTATCTCACCATTACCATACAATCTATTAAATCATAAGTTGTTAAATGGGATAAAACAAGCCCCATGGGGTTTTATTCTCATCGTACCTTTTATATATTTTCTTATTTTGTCATCTTATAAATTGTGGTGAATAAATATCAATCAATCAATCAGTTGCTTTACTGAACAAGTCACACCTGAACAAGTCACACCTAAACAAGTCACACCTGAACAAGACACACCTGAATAAGTCACACCTGAACAAGAAACACCTGAACGAGTCACACCTGAACGAGTCACACCTGAACAAGAAACACCTGAACAAGGCACACCTGAACAAGACACACCTGAACAAGAAACACCTGAACAAGCCACACCTGAACAAGACCCACCTGAGCAAGTCACATCTGAACAAGACACACCTGAACAAGACACACCTGAACAAGTCACACCTGAACAAGTCACACCTGAACAAGACCCACCTGAACAAGTCACACCTGAACAAGACTCACCTGAACAAGTCACACCTGAACAAGTCACACCTAAACAAGACCCACCTGAACAAAACACACAAACAAGACCTCACACCTGAACAAGTCACACCTGAACAAGACACACCTGAACAAGACACACCTGAACAAGCCACACCTGAACAAGTCACACCTGAACAAGACACACCTGAACAAGACACACCTAAACAAGACCCACCTGAACAAGACCCACCTGAACAATACACACCTAAACAAGACCCACCTGAACAAGACCCACCTGAACAAGTCACAGCTGAACAAGTTACACCTGAACAAGACACACCTAAACAAGTCACACCTGAACAAGACACACCTGAACAAGCCACACCTGAACAAGTCACACCTGAACAAGACCCACCTGAACAAGTCACAGCTGAACAAGTTACACCTGAACAAGTTACACCTGAACAAGACACACCTGAACAAGACACACCTAAACAAGACACACCTAAACAAGTCACACCTGAACAAAACCCACCTGAACAAGCCACACCTGAACAAGTCACACCTGAACAAAACACACAAACAAGACACACCTGAACAAGTCACACCTGAACAAGACCCACCTGAACAAGTCACACCTAAACAAGACCCACCTGAACAAGTCACACCTAAACAAGACCCACCTGATCAAGTTACACCTGAACAAGACACACCTAAACAAGTCACACCTGAACTTTGCTGTAGAGATGTCTACTGAATCAGTAAGTCAGTTTTGTATGTGGTTAGCTGATGTGAAAATATATAGTTAAGATGTGACAAAGGATGAATGAATAAGAGTATAATGCATCAGGTGTTACCATTCTGTTTCTATGAAGTACTCTGATTCAACTAACACCCATTGATCTATCTTTTATACTTCTAGTTCAATCTCTGCAGCATATGGTCTAGTTACGTAAATACATGACAAGTACACTAGAACTGACTGGAAGACCTATGTGTGTCAAATTGGAAACTTGTCTCCATTGTTATTTTAGATTTTCCCAATGCCCGTGTGTCTTAGTGTGCATAAATATATCAAGTGCATGTTTCAGTTAAACATTTTCTTTAGTTAAATAAATTCAGTTAAATAAGATAAATATTTTATTTTAAATACAAGCTTAACTAATTTCAAAAACAAAATTTCATTATTAAATATTTTTTATTTGTCGTTCTAAATTTAAGCAGAGAGTTCTCACAGACATGTTGTTACTGTGAGAAAGGTTGAGATATATTTGTTGTTTAACTATAAATGTTATTTAAAGGCTTACATCCAGGCCTGTAGGATAAGTTTTGTAACATCAACTGCCGAAAATTAAATGTAATTGTTTTCTTTTTTAGATGTAAATAATTTTCTGCATTTTTTGCCGATGTGTCTTTAATTATTACATTCGAGCTTTGAATGTGCGTTTTAGGGATGGTATTAAATTTGATTTTATTATCCTAATTTCCAACAGCCACCCCCACCTATTTACTGTATGTTATCACATGCAAAAAAAGCTGCAAGGAATACTTAAGAGAAACTTAGAATTCTCTACGACAATGAGCCGCCGACCATTGACTTTGCTTTAGACTTTTTATTATCCCAAGTCATTCAGTTAAAGTGGCATGAGCTGCCAAAATTCGCAAGTTTTTAATAATTTCTGATCGTCACAACAGTAAGAGGCTTTGAAGGCCATAGAAAAACTAAATGATTGGAGTTGGAATGGGGAAAATCCATACAGTATGTGGCCTGTACGAACTGAAATAGTGTTCGGAATGTAAACAAAATTTAAAGGGAAAGAAAATCTAAGCTTTAGACTAGTTTAGATGGAAAGAGTAGAGTTCATTTAGTCCAAAACAACTGTCCAATGTATGTTTTATCCCCTCGTAAGCGAATAATTGAAATTTGAAGGTGGCGTTACAATAGAGAATAAGCTCCATAGGCCATTCACAAGGCCGCCACCATGTTTTCATTAGTTTTATCCAATTGACCGATTGCTTGATGACGTCACTTGTAAATTACGGGCAAAGCATTTCGGGGGATTGAGGGATGTTAAAATAATTTTGAAATATGGCGGAAGAAATAATACTGTATCGAACAGAAGACGTACAAGGCGTAAAGTTACCAAAAAAATGTGTGGATAAATACAGGTTATGTCATCAATGTTTTCCCATAAAAGAGACTAAGTACCAATAAACAAAATGGCGAACTGAGGTATATTTTACCCAGAAAGCTTTGCGTAATTTTATGTGACGTCATCAGGCTCGGCGGTAATTATTGTTGAATAAAAATTTAAGTGCGTTATAGAGTAGTCATGTGATGCAATTTAGCCAATGGCTGGCTAAGCAATGGCGTGCGGTTGCATACTGACCTATATATTCGGAGACAATCTTCCCACTTCAAGTTTGTCGCCATGTTTTTTTGGACCTAAATCTACCATTATACATTAGAGAGCGGTAAAAATACGTCATTATTGATCTAAAAATAGCTACACCAACATCACGTCATCCTAAAACGGAAAAATGGCTACACAGATAAGCCACTGAAAGGACATACTTCTGTCTGTTTTTATTAGCTTGAGGGTCACTGGAGGTAATTGACGTGAAATGTTTTAAGCACTTTGAAGGTTGTTATCGACGATAATCCCTATGTATTTCTAGAGATTTCCCCTCCTTTAAATAACTGAGACGACCATTCATTCATTCTGAGCCTAAGTTAGTTTAAAACAATACTTTATCGTACATACTCAAGACTAAAGGCACTAACAGGCTTCTGAATTATACGTCTTGAGAAAAATAGCCAATAATTTCAAGGTTCTGTTTTAACGTCAAAATATTAACATTTTGACAGCTCATGCCACTTTAACGAACGTTTTGGAATCATGCTCATTGAAAGAATTCAATGATCAACAAATTTCTAATCCCAGGCCTAACTGTCATGGCAAACCCCCAGGGTTTTGGTGTTGATCTTGCTGGGTCTCAGACAAGTTTCTTCCAGACATTTGCTGCATATTTTTGGATATGATAATTTTATTTACAGTAACCTTAGATTTATTTACCAGAAATTGTTAAAGACTTCGGCTTGCTGTCGTGGGATAGTCCTTCTTAATGACTTCCTGGCAAGATCTGCCAATGAAATAATTTAGAGGAACTAATCGTATATTATTGTTTACATTTTTATACGCCCGACTTAAAAAAAGTTGGTCGTATTATGGTATCACCAGCGCCACCCGTCCATCCGTCCCGGATTCCGTTCTGCTCCATAACTTGAGGAGTTTTGATCGTATCCTTACAATTCTTTCACAACATATACCTTATGGGTAGAAGGTGTGTCATGAACAATTTATGACATCGTTGATTGCATAATGTGGCATCTATATTGGATTTTGTAACATTCTCTTTTAGTCTATATCTTCGTTCCCTTGCCTTTTATAACTTGAGGAGTTTTGATCCGATCTTGACAATTCTTTCACAACATATACCTTATGGGTAGAAGGTGTGTCATGAACAATTTATGACATCGTCGATTGCATAATGTGGCATCTATATTGGATTTTGTAACATTCTCTTTTAGTCTATATCTTCGTTCCCTTGCCTTTTATAACTTGAGGAGTTTTGATCCGATCTTGACAATTCTTTCACAACATATACCTTATGGGTAGAAGGTGTGTCATGAACAATTTATGACATCGTCGATTGCATAATTTGGCATCTATATTGGATTTTGTAACATTCTCTTTTAGTCTATATCTTCGTTCCCTTGCCTTTTATAACTTGAGGAGTTTTGATCCGATCTTGACAATTCTTTCACAACATATACCTTATGGGTAGAAGGTGTGTCATGAATCATTTTTGACATCTTCGGTTGCATAATATGGCATCTATATTGGATTTTGTAACATTCTCTTTTAGTCTATATCTTCGTTCCCTTGCCTTTTATAACTTGAGGAGTTTTGATCCGATCTTGACAATTCTTTCACAACATATACCTTATGGGTAGAAGGTGTGTCATGAATCATTTTTGACATCTTCGGTTGCATAATATGGCATCTATATTGGATTTTGTAATATTCTTTTTTAGTCCATATCTTCTTTGGTTTTGACCTGATCCTGACAATTGTTGGAGTATATATACCTATGGGGTAGATCGTGTGTCGGGAACAATTTAGGATTTCGTTGGTTACATGATAGATTGAATAGAGAAATGAAAATCATTCATATGAACATAGGATTTTAATTGCTGAAATTTAAACAAATAGGTTCTATAATGTAGATTAATCAGTCATAGTGAAGGGCGTATGTTGAGTTTACTAAAACTCTTGTTCATAATATTTTTACTAATTTGAGAAATTAGACGGATTTGACTTAAAAGGTGGTAGGTCTTTTTTTTGTGAAAAATGTACCATTAAAGAACAATTATTGGGAATTCTATGTTACATTGTTTATTGTCTGACGGACGGTTTTGGGTGTTCTTTAGGTGTTCTGTTTCCACTCACCTTATTTCATATAAAGGCTGAATAGAGAGTTGGAGAGTGATTGCACTCCTTAAAACAAACGGCCTGTTTCTGAGCAAGGGCCCTGTCTTTCGAAACTAGTGTAAGTTAAATTGGACATGAGAGTTTTAATGCATTTTTTATTCTTTTTCCTGCACCCGTGCAATTTATATTCTGGCCATATTCTACCTTTTTTGAAAATAAACTGAAAGTTGGGTGTGGTTCTGTCTGTTGACATTGTCAGAATACATGTAAAATGTCCCATGTTTTTGTCTTAAACTAAAACTTTGTGCCCCATTGCCTTATAAAATGTTCATTCAAAAGACCTTCAAGGAGCAGTGCTGTAAGCACCCACCATGTCAATTTGCTTAACAAAAATTACGGAAGGTGGGACGAGTCAAAATGTTAACATTACCGCAAATGGGAATGCTTACTTGTTCACAATCATTAGGTCTTAACAAACATGTTCTCTATAAAGTGTTCACTCGAATGACGGGATGTGGGATGGTTGCCAGTTACTACGGGAAGGTTGTGGGTTTCCTTCGAGCAAAGAGCCCACTTTCCTCCCACAATTAAACTGGCAACGTTGTTATATAAGTGAAATAATCTTGAGCGCGGCGTAAATCACCAAACAATCAATTAACCAATCTCTATAGTGAGGGGGGGGGGGGGGGAGGGGGCTGTTGGGGCACGGGTTCGAATCCCACTCAGACCGTATAACAATTGACAAATATATAAGTGAAATAATCTTTGAGTGTGGCGTAAAACATCAATCAATCAATTAATCTCTATGAAGTTTGATATTTTGCTGTGTGTGTGGGAGTGACTGTTGGTTTTCTCTATATAAACCTCCTTACAGCTGTCACAGGCCATATTAAATACATGAATTTAAATGGGTCATTTTCCATTCGGAGCTTCTTGTTAGTTTATCATATACATCTACCTTTACATGAACCAGTCCTTTAACTACATAATGCCTCTTCAGTCAGCTGGCATTTTTGCTCACATTTGACATTCTGTCAGAAAGCCACCGCCAATAAATAGTGGCAGAAGTTGGCAAAGTTGGACTTTTCTCAGCAATTTTAATTGTCAGGACAGGTTTTGAATTAATTCTATTATGTTAACTTCATTAAAATATGTGAAAGTTAGAGAATAAAATAATAACTATGATGATCATTCACTCAGTTACTTCTTAATAATATCTTTCATTCCCAATGCAAATACCATTTAAAAGGTTTTATTTGCACTTTATAATAAAATACTTGCAACTGAGGATTTCCAAATCTTGTAAAAAATATTGACATTTTTTAAGTGGTGGTCCTCATTATACAGTGGTGGTCCTCATTGTACAGTGGTGGTCCTCATTGTACAGTGGTGGTCCTCATTGTACAGTGGTGGTCCTCATTGTACAGTGGTGGTCCTCATTGTACAGTGGTGGTCCTCATTGTACAGTGGTGGTCTTCATTGTACAGTGGTGGTCTTCATTGTACACTGGTGGTCCTCATTGTATACCGGTGGTCCTCATTGTACAGTGATGGTACTCATTGTACACTGGTGGTCCTCATTGTACAGTGGTGGTCCTCATTGTACAGTGGTGGTCCTCATTGTACAGTGGTGGTCCTCATTGTACAGTGCTGGTCCTCATTGTACAGTGCTGGTCCTCATTGTACAGTGGTGGTCCTCATTGTACAGTGGCGGTCCTCATTGTACAGTGGTGGCTCTCGTTGTACAGTGGTGGCTCTCGTTGTACAGTGGTGGTCCGCATTGTACAGTGGTGGCTCCCATTGTACACAGGTGGTCCTCATTGTACAGTGGTGGTCGTCATAGTACAGTGGTGGTCCTCATTGTACAGTGGTGGTCCTCATTGTACAGTGGTGGTCCTCATTGTACTGTGGTCGTCATAGTACAGTGGTGGTCCTCATTGTTCAGTGGTGGTCCTCATTGTTCAGTGGTGGTCCTCATTGTACAGTGGTGGTCCTCATTGTACAGTGGTGGTCCTCATTGTACAGTGGTGGTCCTCATTGTACAGTGGTGGTTCTCATTGTACAGTGGTGGTCCTCATTGTACAGTGGTGGTCCTCATTGTACAGTGGTGGTCCTCATTGTACAGTGGTGGTCCTCATTGTACAGTGGCGGTCCTCATTGTACAGTGGTGGCTCTCGTGTTACAGTGGTGGTCCGCATTGTACAGTGGTGGCTCCCATTGTACACAGGTGGTCCGCATTGTACAGTGCTGGTCCTCATTGTACTGTGGTCGTCATAGTACAGTGGTGGTCCTCATTGTACAGTGGTGGTCCTCATTGTACAGTGGTGGTCTTCATTGTACAGTGGTGGTCCTCATTGTACACTGGTGGTCCTCATTGTACAGTGGTGGCTCTCATTGTACAGTGACGGTCCTCATTGTACAGTGGTGGTCCTCATTGTACAGTGACGGTCCTCATTGTACAGTGGTGGTCCTCATTGTACACTGGTGGTCCTCATTGTACACTGGTGGTCTCCATTGTACAGTAGTGGTCCTCATTGTACACTGGTGGTCCTCATTGTACAATGGTGGTCCTCATTGTACAGTAGTGGTCCTCATTGTACACTGGTGGTCCTCATTGTACAGTGACGGTCCTCATTGTACAGTGGTAGTCCTCATTGTACAGTGGTGGTCCTCATTGTACAGTGGTGGTCCTCATTGTACAGTGGTGGTCCTCATTGTACAGTGGTGGTCCTCATTGTACAGTGGTTGTCCTCATTGTACAGTGGTGGTCCTCATTGTACAGTGGTGGTCCTCATTGTACAGTGATGGTCCTCATTGTACAGTGATGGTCCTCATTGTACAGTGATGGTCCTCATTGTACAGTGGCGGTCCTCATTGTACAGTGGCGGTCCTCATTGTACAGTGGCGGTCCTCATTGTACAGTGGCGGTCCTCATTGTACAGTGACGGTCCTCATTGTACAGTGGCGGTCCTCATTGTACAGTGGTGGTCCTCATTGTACAGTGGCGGTCCTCATTGTACAGTGGTGGTCCTCATTGTACAGTGGTGGTCCTCATTGTACAGTGGTGGTCCTCATTGTACAGTGGTGGTCCTCATTGTACAGTGGTGGTCCTCATTGTACAGTGGTGGTCCTCATTGTACAGTGGTGGTCCTCATTGTACAGTGGTGGTCCTCATTGTACAGTGGTTGTCCTCATTGTACAGTGGTGGTCCTCATTGTACAGTGGTGGTCCTCATTGTTCAGTGGTGGCGCTCATTGTACAGTGGTGGTCCTCATTGTTCAGTGGTGGTCCTCATTGTACAGTGGTGCTCCTCATTGTACAGTGGTGGTCCTCATTGTACAGTGGTGGTCCTCATTGTACAGTGGTGGTCCTCATTGTACAGTGGTGGTCCTCATTGTACAGTGGTGGTCCTCATTGCACAGTGGTGGTCCTCATTATACAGTGGTGGTCCTCATTGTACAGTGGTGGTCCTCATTGTACAGTGGTGCTCCTCATTGTACAGTGGTGCTCCTCATTGTACAGTGGTGGTCCTCATTGTACAGTGGTGGTCCTCATTGTACAGTGGTGGTCCTCATTGTACAGTGGTGGTCCTCATTGTACAGTGGTGCTCCTCATTGTACAGTGGTGGTCCTCATTGTACAGTGGTGGTCCTCATTGTACAGTGGTGGTCCTCATTGTACAGTGGTGGTCCTCATTATACAGTGGTGGTCCTCGTTATACAGTGGTGGTCCTCATTGTACAGTGGTGCTCCTCATTGTACAGTGGTGCTCCTCATTGTACAGTGGTGGTCCTCATTGTACAGTGGTAACTCTCGTTGTACAGTGGTGGTCCTCATTGTACAGCGGTGGTCCTCATTGTACAGTGGTGGTCCTCATTGTTCAGTGGTGGTCCTCATTGTACAGTGGTGGTCCTCATTGTACAGTGGTGGTCCTCATTGTACAGTGGTGGTCCTCATTGTACTGTGGTAGTCCTCATTGTACAGCGGTGGTCCTCATTGTTCAGTGGTGGCGCTCATTGTACAGTGGTGGTTCTCATTGTACAGTAGTGGTCCTCATTGTATAGTGGTCGTCCTCATTGTACAGTGGTGGTCCTCATTGTACAGTAGTGGTCCTCATTGTACAGTGGTGGTCCTCATTGTACACTGGTGGTCTCCATTGTACAGTAGTGGTCCTCATTGTATAGTGGTCGTCCTCATTGTACAGTGGTTGTCCTCATTGTGCAGTGGTGGTCCTCATTGTACAGTAGTGGTCCTCATTGTACAGTGGTGGTCCTCATTGTACAGTGGTTGTCCTCATTGTATAGTGGTGGTCCTCATTGTACAGTGGTGGTCCTCATTGTACAGTGGTGGTCCACTTTGTACAGTGGTGGTCCACTTTGTACAGTGGTGGTCCTCATTGTACAGTGGTGGTCCACTTTGTACAGTGGTGGTCCACTTTGTACAGTGGTGGTCCTCATTCTACAGTGACGGTCCTCATTGTACAGTGGTCCTCATTGTACAGTGGTGGTCCTCATTGTACAGTGGTGGTCCTCATTGTACAGTGGTGGTCCTCATTGTGCAGTGGTGGTCCTCATTGTACAGTGGTGGTCCTCATTGTACAGTGACGGTCCTCATTGTACAGTGGTGGTCCTCATTGTACAGTGGTGGTCCTCATTGTACACTGGTGGTCTCCATTGTACAGTATTGGTCCTCATTGTACACTGGTGGTCCTCATTGTACAGTGGTGGTCCTCATTGTACAGTGGTGGTCCTCATTGTACACTGGTGGTCCTCATTGTACACTGGTGGTCCTCATTGTACACTGGTGGTCCTCATTGTACACTGGTGGTCCTCATTGTACAGTGACGGTCCTCATTGTACAGTGGTGGTCCTCATTGTACAGTGGTGGTCCTCATTGTACACTGGTGGTCTCCATTGTACAGTATTGGTCCTCATTGTACACTGGTGGTCCTCATTGTACAGTGGTGGTCCTCATTGTACAGTGGTGGTCCTCATTGTACACTGGTGGTCCTCATTGTACACTGGTGGTCCTCATTGTACACTGGTGGTCTTCATTGTACAGTGGTGGTCTCCATTGTACAGTATTGGTCCTCATTGTACACTGGTGGTCCTCATTGTACAGTGGTGGTCCTCATTGTACAGTGGTGGTCCTCATTGTACACTGGTGGTCCTCATTGTACAGTGGTGGTCCTCATTGTACAGTGGTGGTCCTCATTGTACCGTGGTGGTTTTCATTGTACAGTGGTCGTCTGCAGCAGTGGTCCTAATATGGACAAACAATATGATAAAATAACATTTTCCTAGTTTTGTCGAACTAATCAAGTGACAGTCTGGTTACTTGATGTATGAGCTATACATGTAGATTTGTTTGCGTTCTTACATATTTTTACTTTAAACTTTTATTGCTTTTTCAGCAACAAGGTGCAGCCACAACCGTATTTTGTGCCGTTGCCCCTGAATTAGAAGGTGTTGGTGGACTTTATTTCAACAATTGTTGCCCATGTCAGCCATCGGAAGGTAGTCAAGACAGTAATATCAGCAAGGCTTTGTGGGTTATCAGTGAAAAAATTATCAATGAAAAAATGGAAACGTGATATATATATTTTGGTTGAGAACAGGGGACCATTTTACCAAACACTCCCATCACAGACAAACGTTATTTCCACGGGAAAGCGGTAAAACTTGTTGTCAACTGTAATTGGTGGCTCTATGAGACGTAATAAATGTTTGAAACTCTTTTTAAACGTGGGTTCCATACTAATGATAAAAAATTAAGACATCACCACGTAATTAGTTGTTTTTTTAACAACACAAGCTTTCGACGTCTATACCGGTGTCTTCGTCAAATGTGACATCTTCTTGAAAGCATCCAAAGAATTGCATTTTATTTGGACTATCACTCATTGAACCATGTGGACATTTTCTGGAGAAAAAGAGTGTTAGATAACAAATCCCAATCCCTTATGATACAGTGTCAAATATTGTTTTTTCTTCTAATAATCACCAATGGGTCGCGGGTTCGAATCCCACTGACTGGGTTTTCACTCGAACGACCTATGTGGGATGGTTGCCAGTTACCAGCGGAAGGTTGTGGTTTTCCTCCGGGCAAAGAGCCCGGTTTCCTGCCACAATAAAACTGGCAACGCCGCCATATAAGTGAAATAATATTGAGCGCGGCGTAAAACACCAAACAATCAATCAATTCTTCTAATAATGCATTTGCATTTATGATGAACCCTTGCATATTTTTATACATTCAATGATTGGGTTCACTGTGTAAGCCCATCTAACTATTTAACTCTATTATTACAATAATCACCATATAACAGAGGACAATTTGCTAAATTTCGTAATAAATGATGTATAATATTATCGCTTACTTTTTCTTTCTCAGTTGTCTGGATCTCTCCAATATTTTCTCTTGGTTGAACAATGACGGCCCACTCGCCGGCGTAGCCTTACAGACATTTGTTAAAAAATCCACAAACCGGTTTCAGTATTTCAGACCTTTTTGTCTGTGGTTTAGTACCTTAAAGTGGCATGAGCTGCCAAAATGTTGAAAATGTACGATAAAGTATTGTTTTGCACTAACTTTGGCTTAGAATGAATGAATGCCAGGTCATCCCGGTTATTTAAATTTTGTTTACTTTTCGAACACTATTCCGGTTCGTATAGGCCACATACTGTATGGATTTTCCTCATTCCAACGCCAATCATTTAGTTTTCCGATGGCCTTCGAAGCCTCTTACTGTCGTGATGATCCGAAATTATGAAAAAAGTGTGAATTTTGGCAGCTCATGCCACTTCCAAGAACCTCTTCGGAAAGTTGGCCGAAATAAATCGACCCCAGGTGGCAGCACAGCAATATATTGATATTTATGTATCGAGACTTCAGGGGGCCTCGGTGGCTCAGTCGGCAGAGTGATAGTCCCCTAGTCCAAAATACAGGCCTTAGTCCAAAATACAGGCCTTTCATTGATGTGTCACTGGTTCAAATCCCACTCAGATCAGAGCAAATGTAAAATTTCTGAGTGGATTTTTCACTTGTTCGCAGTGTGTGCAAGAGTTGCTTGGTACTCCCCAAAGGTTGGGTTTTTTCCCGACAAGGCCCTCACTAAGTAAACTTGACAAAGAAAAATAATCGTGAGTGTTGCGTAAAATAAAGAAAAAAAAATATTCTCGCATATTTATTTATTGTTGATGACATTGGATTGAGTTTAGATTGTTTTATATACAGCTTCCCTATGTAGTCCAACTGGGCAATCTATATAATTTTCGAATAATTTTATTCAAACGTTATTCATTAATGACTCGATTTAGAATATTTTTGGTAATTTTTTTATTGAGATTGATGCAATTTGTCATTCCAAATAAATTTTTGAACTTCACTAACTTAAGTCCCTGCCAGAGAATTGTGATTTTTATTTTTCCGATATAAATCGATGACATTGATTGACAAGATCATCTGTTTGTAATCTTATATATCGTCACTGATGTTACATAGCTCCAGCTGTTAAGAAAGTATAGACAGAGTTAGCCCCCCTTGAAGACCGATACTGGCCTCTATTGTGGGCCAGGTCAGGCTGCATGTGCCTTGTGTGCCAGGTTTATTGTTATCTTCAACAGTGTGTAATTGTTGATCTTAAAGATACTCTTCCAATGTACCCAGGGGGTCGGAGAGTTTAATTGATCTTTCAACTGTACCTTGCCAGTTACCTACGGAAGGTCGTGTGTTTCCTCCGGGCATAGAGCCCGGTTTCCTCCCACAATATAACTGGCAACGCCGCCATATAAGTGAAAAAATCTTGAGTGCGGCGTAAAACACCAAACAATCAATCAATCAACTGTACCTAGGTGTAAAGCAACCCATTCAATCAAATTTAACTCTTTTCTACTTGATGAAACAAATTTATGGAAATGATGGCTGTGCGGTGGTTCTGAGTGTAAATTATAAGCTGAAAGGGTGAAAGTGAACATTCAAAAAGTCTGTCTGTGTCTGGCCCAGCTCTCCCCAATAAACATGATCACTCAACTACATAATAAGTGAATTAATCTTCTTTGTGGCTCGGAACATATATCAATCACAATCAATCAATCCAGGAGCCTGTTTCACAAAGCGGCGTAGTGTTAATTTTTACGTAACTGCCATAGCAACCCATACTGTAGAGATACGTTAGTATGAAAGTTTCGCAAAAAATACATCTACGCCGCTTTGTGAAACAGGGCCCTGTCCATGGATTGTTGACTTTCATAACGTTTACTATAAACACATGTGTTTATCACGGGTTGAAGGTCAATCCAAGGTAAAGAGGATGAATGATCATGGTGATCATTAGAACTGTCCAATGTAACAATAGTTTATTGATTGGTGTTTTACTCAGCGCTCAAGATTATTTCACTTACATGGCGGCGTTGCCAGTTTTATTGTGGGAGGAAACCGGACTCTATGCCCGGAGGGAACCTACGACCTTCCGCTGGTGACTGGCAACCATCCCACATAGGTCGTTCGAGAACAATAGTTGAAGAGGAACCATTGTTTGACGCCATGTTTGATTTTGGAAAATAAGGCAAATTGATCTATCAAGATATAGGATTTTTATATAATTTAAATTACTTGAGTGGCAAAAATTATTAAATTGCCATAGGCCCTATCTCGGTTTGTTGTATCCATTATGAGGGGGTCACAAATTAAAGTAATCAAAATATCTTGTTGTTTGCAGCTGGTGACATTTTAAGTCGTCAAAAGAAATTAAGTTTTGAAAAGAGTTGCTTTTTCTCCCACTATCTTTCATCAGTAAAACAATTCTCATGTACATGAGTAGAATTAAGTTTACAAGCTACAGGACTATTTTTATGGACTGAAATGTCTGTTGATACCGATTCAAAATCTTCCTTTGGGGATCGTGTTTTAGTAACAAAATAAGTCCTGGTCAGAAAAACAACAGTGTTAAATTTTTGCTGACTATGAATCTTTTTGATTTAAATATTGATCTCCTATTTTGTATGATCTTGAAACTGTCATATGTTAGAAGTAGTCAATAACAGCCCTGAGCCCATCGATACATCTTGCGTAAGTCGGTGTCTTTTCAACCTCTACATGTATCTAAAGTTGGTCTCCAAGAACGGCAGGGGATCCAATGGAGTTAGTGATCGTCCCAGTCTGATAACGTCGGGGATTTACGTACGTGAAATACCCTCTCTTAGACTGCAGGTCATTTTGAATATGGCGACCAAATAGGTAGCCGTGAAGCGTACAATTCCCAAATCCTCTTGAGCGACCCACAAAAGTGTCCCCGTGATAATGTAAGGGACCGAAACACTAGGTTTGTAACTGTCAGCCTCGATCAGTTATATAATTGAAACATTAGGAACTGCGTATGTCTGCAACATGTGGTTTACCGGGCTAAATAAAATATATTTTAAAAAATCTCTTTCTAAATGATATTAGCATTTAATAAATTTATAATTATTTTTATTTTATTTTTTCGTCTGTAGCAAAACATTTTGATATTTACTTTCGAAGCCATTTTTATTCAGCCCAAAAATACGGTGATTTACCATATAAAAAGCGCAGACTGTCCAAGGCGTGTCAAAGCCGACCGGTAGCGAGCGAAGATAGCCGAGGGTGTTCCGACTGGTGATCCTCCCTCAGTCTCTTACAGACCTTCCATCGATGCGGCGCGGGTTCGAATCACACAAATAAAAATTGAAACTTGTTCGCTATCTTATTAATCTTAACAAAGACGTTCTCTATAAAGTGCGGGAGGGGGCCTCTGTGACTTGGTCGGTTGGAGTAAAACAGGTCTTCGATCGACGCGGAACGGGTTCGAATCCCACTCAGACCATGTAACAATTGCCAGGTATTCGCCGAAGGTCGGGGTTTCCTCCAGGCAATGAGCCCGGTTTCCTTCCCCACTAAACCTGGCAACGCCGCCATGTTAGTGAAATAATCTTGAGTGTGGCGTAAAACATCAATCAACCTACACAGGGCTATCTAGATTCAGTCTTGCTTTAGTTTGACGATGACCATGCTGGTATGTCAACCCGTATTATTTACGTTGTAGTCCGGGCTGTAGTTCCATCCGAACGATATTAGTTATTGAAAAAATATTCTTGAGTGCGACTCAAACAGTCAATCAATATTATTAGTGCCGATTTTCATGTAGGCCTATTTGCATTTATTTGTCAAAGACTAAAAGTATCTTGAAATGTTATTTGCTATGTGTACAAGAGAGAAAAAAAACCTGTTGAATTGAGATTTAAACACATTCAAGTTCTGTTCAATAGCCGCAGATGGTCACGAAGATTTACCGTGAGTAACACTAGTTCTTTGTCGATTAGGAAAGAGTTCGACCCTCCGGTGTGAACAACATGTGTGGTGTTTGCGGAAAACCAATGGTCGATCTGATGGTCTAGTTTCCTCAATGTAATAATCTTGCTTTTTTTACAAACCATCAACCAATCAATCCCCGAAACAATGCCATTATATATGTGGAAATAATTCAATTATATCACACACTATGGACTATTCTATCAGTTAAGATATATAGGGCATGGGTTGCTTATCCACTGCTTGTTTTTCACGTATAAGATATCATATGTTAACAGTGTCAGCTTTTATTTGAAACATCCATATAAGTGCGCAATATACAGCTTTATCTTTGTAAACTTAGTTTTTCTCAATGTTCGCAAAATATGATGATCGGTTAATGCTGGATAAATCTGTTGATCGGAGGTAAGCTAACTGTGGTCACCTTCACAGTCTTTTCTCTCCCCCCTCGACGTTATTCTGGCAGCCTGTGTAACATATGGCGAAACCCTATCAGCTGTTTAATTCAAACACAACAAAAATCAATGGCCGTATTAACCTAGAATTTTATATAAGTTCATACGGTTGAATGGTACAGACCAACGGAGTTACATATACCTATACCCGGTGCTTGTGTAACCTTAGAATTATTTAGTTGTTTTGTTTTTTTCGTAGTACCCGTGCTTTATTACAAGTTGCTATAGTAAAGCATTTTTTCTTTAAAGTTTAAACATTGTTGAGTATAGCTTGTATTTATCGTTTTTTTTTTTCTGAATATGTGTCTGAACTAGTATACCTTCGACAATGAGCGTGCTTATTATGAGCAAATAAATGTTCCTAGAAAATGTTAACATATTATGTTGTGATCAATCACGAATAGGAGTCTCTCTGTGAATAACCGGGGACTTCAGTAACCATGTGGTATATTGTCTATAAACTATAGTAACTATAATTAGTGTACTGGGCCTAGTTTCACAAAGCGATCTTAGCTAAGTGTGATCTTAACTACCATGGCAACCAATGCTAAAGGTATACTTGCCATTGGTGATTACGATTACCTTAAGCTAGGATCGCTTTGTGAAACTGGGCCCAGGACCCTGTTTCACAAAGCGGCGTAGCGTAAGTTTTCACGTAACTGCCATAGCAACCCATACTGTAGAGATACGTTAGTATGAAATTTACGCAAAAAATACATCTATACACCGCTTTGTGAAACAGGCTCCAGGACTGCCAATTAATTCCTTCTCACGGTATCATTTATTTCCTTTCTTCCAAATACCCAAGTTATTTTCAACATTTATGGCCAATAATGACTTATAAAAAATAATTATAGAACTTTTCTAGTCAAAAGACCATTCTTGTCAATGTACGTGTGTCATTGTGACCTTGTTTTCAAGAATAAAATCAAGACTGAGTAGGTTTGACGGGTATTTAAAGATACCTTGTGAGTGTTGGAGCAGCCAACAACAATATAAATATAGTTGTTATCAAGTAATTGCAATCTGCCGATCCCTTGCATGGAAACTCTTCGAAGACCAAAAGCTATGACGGAGATCTGATTTAACATGGTTTTCAGCATTACTTCACGCGACGAGATTCGAAGGTCAAAATCCTGTCTGTTTAGGTTTAAAAATTAAAGTTTAAATGTTAAATGCGCAGAGTAAACACTGCAATAACAGATGTTAGAATAAAGTAAGTTTAGTGGTTCCTATGATTGTATTACCACTACAATTAGTGCAGACTGGAACGCCGTGTCCAGTATTTGATTGATTGATTGATTGTTTGGTGTTTTACGCCGCGCTCAAGATTATATCACTTATATGGCGGCGTTGCCAGTTTTATTGTGGGAGGAAACCGGGCTCTATGCCCGGAGGAAACCCATGACATTCCGTTGGTAACTGGCAACCATCCCACATAGGTCGTTTGTGCAGTATTTAACTGCTCTGCTAAATGAACTGTTAGATATCAACCAAGTCTTCGAGGTTGGAACGAACTTTTTTTAATTCGTTGGCGGGGTCGAGTATTTGTCAAACATGCATCAACTTTAGAACTGCTTTTGAATACCCAATTGTCCAATAAAAACTTTTCTTCATATATGAAATGATATTGAGTACGGTCAAACAATCGTCGTAAAGTGACAACAAATTAAGATGGTCTTATAGCTTTAAAAAAAGGTAAACGGCACCTGTCAATAAAGCTGTTCTCACATAAACGGCGTAACCTCTATAGGACGATTGCTAAAATCTCAATTGAAGCACTAATTGTCAAAGAACAAGGGAGTCAAACGCATAAATATCAAATTCAAACTTATTTTAATGGATTTTGAAATTCAACAAATGTTTTCAAACTAAAGTCTTGAACGTAAACTAAATCTACACAAAATAAATTATAACATTGAAAGCAAATGGAATTAAAATGACTATAAATTAGTACTATATCAAGTCTTAACAAACAGATATTGGCTCCGTTAATATAAAACTTGATATGGAAACAAAGCGGATAATTCAGAATTACAATAGAACGAAACTTAAATTTCTATAAAAACTTAAGATTTGTACAGACTAATACATGGATCTGTTTTGCTGCAACTATCTTAACTTAAATAAAATATAAGACATGACTCGTTTGTGAGGGACGTGTGGCCATTTTGGCGATTCATATGTTTTTTTTCTTTTAGTTTTTGCCATTTTCCTCCAGTAGAACAAGCATACACATGCACTGTAATATGTATGTATATTTCGACAGACAAAATCGGGAGAGTTGGACACAGATGGATCTTTTGGAAAAAATATACAACATCGGTCAACTCAAACACTTTCTGACTAATTTATTTATAACAATTTTTCGATTTTTTTGGTTTGACTGTGAACCATTTTATGGTTGCAGTTTGTTTTTTGGAGATTTTTTTGTTTAAGAATATAATATAACCTGACCCATGTCAATGATATATGGTATTGTTGATGCCATTTGTTGAGTTCTTGGGTGTTTTCTTCTACTTGATGGAATGGTCAGGTTATAAGAATATCTTTTGTTCTTGAACTTTATTTTGTTTTATCTTAAGTTTATTCTGGCTTCGTTTATCCAGGTTACTTGACAAATTCGGTAATATTTCCAAAAAAGACAGGTTTTGGATATCTTGCCAGTTGTGATGTAACATATCCAATAACTCTTTAATGCGTACAGATTTGGTGGAATACAGCAAGAATATAAAATGGCTGCCTTCGATGGAATTCGACAAGAAAATGTTCTACTTAGCAGTTGAACTTTGCTCGATGGTCACTTTTGTGCATTTGAGGTTTTTGACCAATAATATCACGCAAAGTTATTCACTGCTTCTACAAGAGTATACCATTTCCTGTTCGGCCCACAGGATGTAAATCTACCCGTGAGATATGTGCAATGCATGTTGGGAGGACGGTGGAATGATTGTGGATAATGATGATTGTATGGTTTTAATTTATGGTGGGTGACATAGGAACGGGGTTAAAGACAACTGGTGATTGTGAACTGCGAGAGTATAATATTAAAAGTCTGGCTAACGGGTATAACTTAGAACAGGAATTGTGGGTATATCAATGGCGCGCTTATTAAGTATGTTGAGGGGAGGGGTGGGGTGGGGTGGGGGTAAGAATAAGATAATAAAAAGGTTCATCCCTAAACAGATAGAGGGTTAATTGTAAAATGCCACTGACAATGACTAAAACAGCAGATGTCCAAAAAAGTAAATATGTCAAAATATAGAAAGTCATGGAATATTAAATCAAGCTTTAGCTTGGTCTAACATAATTTCTTTGCAGTACCATTGTTTAAAGACAGTTTAAGTTATAATACACTTAATGTCATATCTACCATTGTTTAAATACAGTTAAAGTTATAATATACTTAATGTCATATCATATGCGTAAGACTTGCGCTTCAACGTGCTGGGTGGAAGAAAAACTTGAGGTAATCTCAAATAAATAGGCGCTCAGAATTGAGAAGTCGCACTATATGTGATGCAGATTAAGGCGCAAATCTCCTGCATAAATGAGAACAAAAAACAATTAAATATATATTTACTCCGAAAACACTTAACACTATTAGGGAGGGAGGGAGGGGGGGGGGCTGTCATTGGGGGAGGGGGGGGGCTGTCATTCAAATCACTTTTGCAAACCTAACAGATTCACCTAACATTGGTATATACAATGTCCATAACATGGAAAGTCATTAAGGCGTTTATCTATATAGTTTCAATATCTAACAGACCAGTGTTAAACCTTGGACTAATATATACTGAATTAGTCCCAGGTTAAACACATAGATATATTTGTGGTATACTGTGGTCAGTCGGAGATTTAACAGAACATTGACTTGTTTATGATTTACAAAATACCAGGAATATTAATTTCCAAATGATAAAAATAGAATTAAAGTTTTCATGTGGCAAATCCAGCAAAGAGACAATGTTATATTTGTTTCCGTAAGCTTCACCTAGAACATAACAGACGACCTATCCTTGCAATGGCTTGTTTCAGTAAGCCATGTTGTACATACAGACATGGGGCTCGTTTCACAAAGCATTCGCATCGCAAACAAAGCGTAGTTGCCAATGGATACCATAGTAAAGAGGTACGGAGTCATGGCAACTGCGATTGATCGCACTTTGCGACGGCTTCGTGAAACGGCCCCATGGCTGTTTAGGATAACCATTTCTATGATGGTTGTTATAAACACAAATAAAGGGAGAGTCAAGCCTCTCATTTAGGCAGAACTATTTTTATAGACTTACAAAACTTAACAATTGCAATATAACACACATATGGAGGAAGATAATAGCAGTTGCATGGATTGGTCTACATAGAATATGTATAATATATATATATATATATATTTTACAAAACAATAACAACTTCTTTATTCTTACACTTGGACAGATTTCCTACATGATTGATGTGATCATATTAATCGCAAACAATACATCTACATGTTACAGAAAATATTCTTTAAAAGTCTGTTAATTGTAAATGAAAGGAATTTCTTTCCATCCAAGTTAAGATAACATTGGGGCATTTTTCGCAAAGCTGAAATGTTCGCAACTGTTCTGGCATCCCATACGACAAAGTCACTGTGCTATGACAGTCCTCAAGTGAAACAAACCCCTGATCACATTTTCTTTGTCTAGTCATTAATGACGTAATTCGTCCCACCTTGTGAAGTTATTCTAAAGAACGGACGGTGGCGTAAACTGACTCACATAGTCCCGCATGGAGGTGATCCTCCGAACATGTCCAGTTACTGTACAGTTGAACATTTTTGACAGAAGTTGGAGATAGTCTAACTCTCTGGCCAAAATACATTGGTGTTGGGTTAGTCCACTTTCCACTATACTGGCCAACACAACATCAATCTATTTTAGCCGTAGAGTTTGGAGAGTCCAACTAATTTTGACAGGTGAAACGTAACATTTTGTAATGCAAGGTCCAGGGGCAAGTTGTTCGAAGCGTCGTCAGTTTAATTGGTCGTTAAGACCGTTAATACATTACTTAATATCAACAATATAACGGTGACTTTAAATATTGGCACTTTGAACAACCGGTCCCTGAATGCTAACTTATCATACCACTTCAGGACACACTTCATCTTTATGGGAAACCTATCGTAGAGGTGTCAAACTTTTTTGGTTTTAACCAACAATTTGATGACATAACATTGTTTGACACAATGTTTACGTGTCGAATTAGAACGCTTTTCACATTTTAGACACCATGTTAAAATTAATATGACATGAAATTGCATAGTTAAGTACGCTTTTAATATTTTAGGCACCATGTTAAAATATGACATGAAATTGCATAGTTCAGTATGTGGTCTTAAAACCAATGTACATACAATAGTTTATTAAAGAAGGACCGCCTTGCTGTGGGTATTTAACGCACTGCGAGTGACTTTTGCATGGAAAAGATCGTAGAAAACGCCAATTTGTCAGTAACTATAATGTAATCCTAGGTACAAAACTTAGAAAATATCACCGGATTTGAGTTGTAGGAGAACATGACCTTATATTTCTCATGTAAATAGTATTGAATATATACTGCACATGTATTGTATGCGTGGGCAGCCATGTACGCAGGCAACTGGTTATTAAGAGTAGAAAATTCAACTAGTATGTGTGACAAAAAGGCAGAGAGAAATTGGACAATTTTACAGTTTACAACAAAAGAAAAATCTGCAGACTGCAGAGAAAATGGCCAAAGGTCATGGAAACGAATTTGTAATGTTTTGAAGGTTGTTGTAGCACAGCCTCTATCTATCACAGTCAATAAGTATATGGTCATTTCATAGTTCTTCATTTGCAGTACATTTTCACTACAGATCTGCTCTCTTCAAAACATGACGGAGAAAAAGTAGATCACAAGTTTGATATCAAGTTTTAATCTGGGCTGTGTGAGGAGCGCAGATTTGGCAAGGGGGTTTAGTTTTCTTGTTATTAATTTGAATCTAAAACCAGAGCTAATGTTCAGTGTAAATAATAACTTAATTGCACTATGTTAAATATAGAATACAAGATTAAAATGCGGATAGTGGATTTGCGAGGAAAAACACAGACATTTACAGAATTTGATCTCCTAGGTGTTGGACACCCCCCTCAGACGCCTCGGACAGAACAGGCTGGACCAGCTGACTGACGACTTAAGAGCTCAACAGAAAGTTTATGTGGGCAAATTAAGTGAGATGCTTCATATAGATAATATAAACTACTATAAAACAGACTAAGGGATATAAAACAATTTCATTTTAAAGACAACAAGAACAAAAATTAACACTTAATATATGTACATTGAGCTAAAGAAATAACAAGTTTTGAAAATACGATATATCCGAGTCACAATTAAGAGGCTTACCCCAGGAAAGACGTGATAATAATAATATATGGCCTCCTACTGGAGAAACACGGTGTCTTTATGGGTAGAATGAAAGCACTATGATGTAAGGATGAGAGGATGTAACAATGCGATGATATCTCACTGGTAGATGTTCAAGGTACTCTTTGGAATTGTGTATTGGTAACTAGTCACAAGTCGGTATCAGGGGAGCTGGGGTAACTAGAAACTGACCCCTGACCTCTCTTTACGTTCGTTAACACCACACACTGATTCTTGTACAAGTCTCGTTCTTTCGTCAAGGCGTTAAGTTGACGTTTAAGGCGTGAGATCTGGTCATGCAATGCTCGGTTAGTACGCTCCAACTCGTACCTCTGAGCCATTCGCTTCGAGCGACAATTTTGAGCATAGCCACGATTCTTCAGAGTTCGTCGTTTCTGTTTTAATTTGAGAACTTCTTCCTTAGGGATGCCATGGAGTCGCTTGTTAAGTTCTCGGACAGGAAGAGAGACCAGTTCCTCGTCGTCTAAGAGATCGTCGTCATCGCAACCATCTGGTGAGCTGTCGTTATAATGGCTCCCCCCACTGGAGGAACAATAACTCATCCTGTGATCAAACGTATCACTGAGATCATCATTACAGTCACTATGGTCGTCGCCATTATATTCACTGAATTCACTGGCCGACAAACATATGGGGCGTTGTGGAATGGCTGGTGTTTTCTGTGAAGCGTTGTTGTTTTCTATCATAGTAAGCTCATTCCTTTCCAGTTTAACTAGCGGGGGTATGGAGTTCGTATTGTTGCTGGGGTTGTTAGTGCCTGAGAAGTCCGCTTCACACAAGCCTAAATCTTCAGGCGAAATTTGCACAGTTTGACTTAGCCAGAGTAAGTCATCTAAAACTGGTAAAGGTTTGTGGTCTGGACTTGGAACTCCTTCACTGCTGAAACCTGGGGAAGGGGGCACGCTACACGAGCCGGGACTCGGGGGTTTGAGCCCGGCATTCGGTCTTTGGTTAACGCAACAGGTCGGCATCATACTGAACCGTGGGTCGTCCTCTAGTTTGACAGATGGAAATTCGAGAGCTTGGAGATCAAAATGGTATATGTACTCGTCAGCCAAGTGCTGGCCTCCTTCCATACTTCGCTGCATACTTGAGATAGAATCAGCTCTAACCTCTGTAACTCTGTGCCCGGTTGTAGGCCGGCTCCTAGATGGTGAAATATATATGTATGTCGGTGTAAGTATAAATATATATATATATATAGGTCAGTTCACTTCGACTCTACCACACACCACATCAACTCCTTGTGCCACGAAGAAATGTCATTAATAAAAACATAGCACTGACAGTCCTCGGTTTGCCCTCGGCTACAATATGGTTCCTAAGAATATGTCCATGAGGGTAAATGGTCATAAAATACTGGCAGATCGTGGTGGGTTTAGGGGCCGAGACCTGCCACGATGTGACCAGCTGGGATGAAACAGGCAACAACACGAGTCAGGGAAATCCCAAGCCGGTTTTATACCTCGCCTGACGTCAAAATGGGACAGAGGTTACAGGTCATCGACGTCCAATCGCTACCCCCGCCGCTTGTTTCTGGATAAGCTCTCCTGAAAACGAGGCAGATTATTGTTAATATCGACGATTGACAAGTGTAAAAGTGGGCTACATAACATGGTGCAATACCTAATCAGCAAACAGAACACCTTTACAAAATAGCTAGATCAAAAACTGATAATAATTTAGAGGTGTACTTGTGGATAATAGTGAAATAGGCCTACTACAACCAGGTAACTACGAAGGATATAGATCGATTTCAGCTTGTTTGAGACACACGTGTGTTTTGAATAGTTAGGGGAACAGTTAAATATTGACTGGCTTGTTTGAGAGGGCGATTTTCACCACTGTTTTGTATAAACTATAGCTTAACTTCCTCGGGTCTGCAGGTTTCTTCATATACACGATGGACTTTATAATAGCATTCTCGCTGGATACATCTGTATTGACTCGGCAAATACCACTACATTTATACGACCCCAATCTGACCACTTTCCGTCTTCCTTTCTAATCACCTTTATTCATCAATTTATTTCAAACCATTTCAACTAATTACCCCTGCCCCTCTCCGCCACTTTATCCTGTGTTTACGCGGACTCAAACTTACCTCCGGGCACTCTCACATCGTAACGTTACCTAGTGACACTTCGGCCCCTACACTAGAAGCGATAATATTCTATAAGTGATAATTTGATTTTTAAAACATATTTTTAAAAAGCAAAAAAATGACAATTCATAACATTGTGATCATGTACATTCATTTGCAGAGTTGTAAATCGTCAATTATCATATTTACTTATTGCTGTGTATATGTCCAATGAAAGCACCCAACGCTATATGGACAAAACCTATTAAAATTTACCATGAACAATTGTAAATGTCTTTCCAACTATGGCTGGGGGTTCGTCCCTGATAACGTTTCGCCAACTTGATATTTTAGTATAAGCCTTATGTACAGATATAATCTTATAATTCAATAATATTAAATGTCTACAGGTAGCTCGTTATTTATATTTGGATATTTATTGGTCGATACCTGGTCGACGACCAATAAATGTAAAAAAAATTCTTAAATTACGGAGGAAGACCTTTACTTGATTGAAGTACTAACCTTAATGCGTTTTTTTGTCCAATTTATTTGATTTTATAAGCATACTATAGTATGATATATCATAACTTGACCAGTATGTAGGTTTTTTTTATCAGTCCGTAGTGTATATCATTTATTCTGTAGACCGTAGTAAGGTCCTTAGGGTCCTTTCCATTGATCGACTCGCCGCTGAAAACGTGTCAATTTGCCTGTCTGACCGACAAAGGGAAGCCGGTCAACATTTCATTTCTCTTCCTTCTCCCGTCCCCTTCCTTCTTTTCCCATACCTGCAGTTTCCTCACAACTTCAGACCTGAGAACAACTTTATCGACCTCTATAGCAGTAGAATATGCATCTTTATGTCTACAGCTATCTGATGAATGACATGTATGGGCCTATTTCGTGTGATAATTTATCCCAGCCTAACATTTCATTCACCCTACGACTGTCATTGTAACCCAACAAAGAAAGTAAAGATATCCTTGGGTTATAACTAATTAATTTCGTTAATTTCGTCTACGTGATTAAGTGTTGATCATTAAACTTAACAGCTAAGACACAAGATGATGGTTTGCAATGTTTGTAATTTGTCTGTTTTTTTTTCTATATTTTTGTTTCTTTTCTTCTTCTTTTAGTTATTTTTGGGTAACTGGAAAAAGCGTGGCTCTAATTTCGAGACAATGTTGTATTTCTGTTTACGAATATTTAAGCATGACGATGTTTGCGAAGGTGTGTGAATATACATGTAGTTTACTGATAATCTTCTTGTCAACTAGGTCATTCCTGTTGCCAATCCTCGAATCGAACCTCCAACACATAGTTTTATATTGATTGGTTGCTTGGTGTTTTACGCCGCGCTCAAGATTATTTCACTTATATGGCGGCGTTGCCAGTTTTATTGTGAGAGGAAACCGGGCTCTATGCCCGGAGGAAACCCACGACCTTCCGTTGGTAACTGGCAACCATCCCACATAGGTCGTTCGAGTGAAAACCCAGTCAGAAAATTTTCAATTTGTTTTGGACAGTGTGGGATTCAAACCCGCGACCGGTTGGTGGAAGGCTGTTCGGATTGGGCGTCCAATGCTCTACCTACTGAGCCACGGAGGCCCTGGGCATAGTTTTGTCGATGTCTGCACTAAGTTGCTGTTCATGGCATTTAAAATGTTTTGGAGCAGTATAACCTTTTTTTTTTCAAAATGGCATGAGCTGCCCAAAAAATTATCTAATAAATGAATATTAATAAAGCGTCAAGTTGAAAAATTGAACGTTTGGCATTGAAATAAGTAATATTCAGTCAGACTTTGGGCGGTGTACGAGGCCTAAATGTTTACGATCTGTAAACAAATATTAATAACTGGAAAGCCCATTCATTCGTCTATGGCTTTAAGAGGCATGAGCTGCCAAAATGTTGATATTTTGACGTTAAAACAGAATGTTGAAATTATTGGCTATTTTTCTCTAGACGTATAATTCAGAGGCTTTTTAGTGCTTCTAGTTTCGAAAATGTACGATAAAGTATTGTTTTGAACTAACTTTGAATGAATGGTCATCCCGGTTATTTAAATTTTGTGTACATTTCGAACACGTTTTCGGTTCGTACAGGCCACATACTGTATGGATTTCCCTCATTCCAACGCCAATCATTTAGTTTTTAGATGGCCTTCAAAGCCTCTTACTGTTGTGACGATCAGAAATTATGAAAAAAGTGTAAATTTTGGCAGCTCATGCCCCTTTAAATTATTGCTAACACTACCATACGTTGGCATATGCTGACATATAGTGACATTCTAATTTGCATATCAGGAGAAAAATATTGAACTATTTCACATTTCTGCATGTTTCAACAAAACAACATCTTAGCACTCCTTTTCTTAAAACTTAAAATTATTGTGTCACGATAGGTATTTATAGCTTATTCGAGTATGTACAATGGGTGAAAGTTTTGCAGATTTCAAAGCATTCCCTTTCAGAATTAATCCGTTTACCACGTGAAACTGGATCTCATGCGTCAGGGAAATCCCCAGAAATTCCTAACCTATATCAATATAAGTTCGTTAGTTTTAATTTAACATATTCATTCGACTGCATGCATATAATGTGTTAAAATGACCAACTTTATCAACCCACAGGTCAAAAACAACAGAATTTGTGAAAGTTGTACGGGGTGATATAGTTTCACTTTGGTTTTAAAGTCGATCTAGTAAGTTTTTATAAAATTAAGTTACTTAAAAACCTGACTGTAGGTATATATAGCTATGCTTGAACTTTGATTAATTTACTAACGCGCCTGTCACAAATTGTCTCTAATTATGTATGTTCACCAAACCTTAACATTACCCACGTGTGTCATATATAGACTTCATCTCCATCAATGCATATAGCCGTAACAAAAACAAACGGTTGTAAACGACGGTTACCTTGGCATACATGCTTTTCACTGTTGTAGAAACTGAGCAAATTCCTTTCATAATTTAATATGTCAACGCGGAAATGAAAAAATACACGGAAGCTATAAGTAATTGCGATGAGAAATTTCATATCTTTCCCAACTCATTAAGATTTGTTTGATTCAAAGCGCTTTCCAATATTTGCTTAAATTATTTGATATAAATAATGAGAATGTTTACATAACTTGATTTCTTGTTGATATTCCAAATATGTATCATTTCTCTTAATGAAATATACTGTATGGAACTGACTGCAATTTAGCTTGCTGTATACATTTACAAATATGTAAGAAATAAAATCATATCACAAATAAAAATTTTATATAACTGATTTGCTGCAATCATTCCGATAACTGCCTGTTGCTGAAACATTAACAGCTCTACGTACCAATGCACGAAGCTCTAACAACATATAGGCTACACATGTCTCTTATTTTTAAAAATTGAACTTCAATCTATTTTAAACTATCAGCTTACCTTTTTATGTAATGATAAAGCGCCGGTCTTTTCGTGTTAGTACAATCCAATTCTATTATGAAGTTTGATTTGAAGGCTCTTTGTGACGAATTGTTTTTATATAGCCCTGTCATCTGTCATACGTGAGAAAGTATTATACTAAAAAAACAACCAATGAAATAGCTGGATTCAGAAAAGGTCAAAGTGCAATTGAATTTAGAGAAGGACTCAAAAATCACTTATGAAATTTCGTAACTGAAAAGACTTCCGCGGTTCCGCTCTATCGCGGTTGGTTCTTGAGTTAAACATTTATTCAGCCGTGCAGGATATCTCTCTCCCTATATTACTGATTGGACGAACAAACATCATGGAAACCTTAGATCGTATCATCACCCAAATTTAAAAAATGCTTCGCCGCGTTAAAAAAAATCAGGTCTTTAAAAATTGCTGTTGACAAAAAGTCTTCCAAGAGATTAACAAACAAACATTCTGACCAATGAAAGACGAGAGATGGGGTTATATGAAATCACACGTCATCAGACACTATCGTAATTTTTCGCATACCTGTTAAAAATTCAGTTAGATATTATAAATGGAAGTGAATAATAATAGCATTAAAAAAAACTTAGGAAGCAAAAGAAGCTATGGTGTTAGTCGCGGGTAATCTCGATCTATCTAGGTACCTTACACAGCCCGACCCGTTTGAATGTGTAATTAAGAAGAGGTCTATATCTAGCCAGTTGTACTTCTGGTTTGTCCGTTCACTACCCTCGGGCTAAAACTCGTGTGACATATTACTTATTATACATAGTACTGCACTTCCACTCTATACATGAATGTCAAACTTACTACACAAAACTAAACAGAATATCTATTACACGCAAAAAAGCAGTTATAGAATACAGTTATTTCACTTTCGCGATTGTTTTAAAGCGTGAGCCATTTCACAATTATTCTTAAGATGCAGACAGCATTTTGTCTCTATTCTTTACTGAACAATTATTTTCCTAGTAAATATTTACTAAGGTCTACAAATTGAATGTTCTATGTGAATTGACATGCACAGGGATATCAAATGTACTGGGTGTCTTTATATGTAATAAAATACTATTGCCTTAATTCATCGGTTGTCTCAGTCAGTTGTTTTGTGTTTGACACCACCTTCAGAGTTACATATACTTGTTCTGTTGGCATATTGAGTGAGTCAACCCAGGCTATGTATTAACTAGGACACGAACCAACGACACAGTGTCGAAGTGCCATTGATGATGGATGTAAAATGCATTAGCCATGCAGAGATATGGAGCCAACTTAACGTATGAGTTGGTTCAAGAAACTTCTCTTAAACACATATACAGGTATTGAGAATTAGCTAAATGCGATGGTTTCCAATTAAGTGCTGGGTCCCTCGGTTATGTCCTGTGATTATTTATTTTTACGGAGTGGTTCTCATACGGTAGAACGTTAATCTGACAAGCTTTCTAATGGCGGTATCTTCGGAGCCTTGTCTGTTGGAGATTCAAACGTTACAAACTATTTATCCTTTGGGTTTGAACTTAGACCCGGGAAGATGCCGTGAAAAAACTATAATACAATCTGTAGTTCAGTATAACAAGGCCAGCAACGTTATGGCCAAGATTATAGTTGAAGAATACAAACTACTTCAAAGTAAAATGACTCGACCTCTGCCCCAAAGGCCACTCCTTGCTTATGAAAGTGTTTGATAGATATACTGGTCAGGGTTAAACTCCCCTGTCTGTCTTCTATGTAGGGCTTTCGGGGGGAGGGGGCAAAATTTTCACTTTCTTTTCCCATGATTCTATGGGGTTCAATCTCAGTCTACAGATATTCTTGCCATAGCTTCAGATGCGTAATCATTGTCAAAATATTACAAAGTGTTCAAAATTCTGCTGACTAAGGCCAAGCTCCTGTCTGTTGTCGACCTAATGCTATATCATAGGTTTACTTTATTGCAACAACTTATCATGGGGTATAAAGGTCTAAATGATATACCTCTTCTTAACACAATCTCCAGAAAACTTTATGTTACTTATTCCCTACTTCTAGATGTCTTTCAAAAGTTAAATTAGAAACTAGTCTCCATTGTTATTTTAGACAAGAACATTTTCTCTGTGCCCGTGTGTTTTAGTGTTCATAGACATATATATACTGTAAATGTGTGATCGGGCCACTGGAAGCCTCTTGTCTGCTGTGTCCGTTTTCCTTCCCAAATGTTACGTCCTATTCTTCCAAAGACTCTGATTTCCAGGAGCAATGCGTTAGATGTCAATCAACCAGACAATCAATTAATTAATTTTCTTGTTTGTAAATCACTAAATATCCTAACAAAGTGCATTTGCTTAGAGATACATTGTGACCCATCATTAAAACATCGCGTAATTATTTTTCATTTCTGTCTTAGAGGAGTTGACGCTTCATTAAAGTGGCATGAGCTGCCAGAAAAGTAAACAAAATTTAAATAACCGGGACGGCCATTCATTTATTCTAAGCCAAAGTTAGTTCAAAACAATACTTTATCGTGCATTCTCGTGACTTAAAGCACTAAAAAGCTTCTGCATTAAACGTCTTGAGAAAAATAGCCGATAATTTCAACATTCTATTTTAACGTCAAAATATCAAAATTTTCGCAGCTTATGCCACTTTAAGGTATTAATCAGATTGACGTTGGACGTTCACCATGCTTCCGACGTCACATAACAGTAAGGGCTGTCATGAATCATACAAGTGCCTTCCCCTCACGCACCACTAACCCCTTATGAAAAATACAAATATATATTTCCGGACGTCGAAGCTACAAGAAATTATCTTATATCTGACATAAAGCATCCAAGAACTTGATTAGAGAATCGTTTATGTGCATAAAGTGCAAACGGGATACCACTCATTACTGTACAATTACAATGCAAGTAAAATATCACACTTTGAAAAACATTGAACTTGTCATATACATCGTACACGTGAAGTCTTCAAACCACCTTTTCTTTTCGCACTCCATATTTTACATCCAATTCTAATTTGTTACCAATATATGGCCCAGTAGGCCTACCTTTTGTGAAGAGAGAGCGTGGTGGAAAGTTTGCGACCGTCTTTTGCTATTTTATAAACTGCATCCATGGATATTTTACCAAGCTCACCAAACACTTATATAGGCCTATTATATTGTTTAAAGTGGCATGAGCTTCCAAAATTCACACGTTTTTCATAATTTCTGATCGTCACGACAGTATGAGGCTTTGAAGGCCATCGAAAAACTAAATGATTGGTGTTGGAATGAGGACAATCCATACAATATGTGGCCTGTACGAACCGAAAACGTGTGCGAAAAGTAAACAAAATTTGAATAACCGGGACGACCATTCATTCATTCTTAGCCAAAGTTAGTTCAAAACAATACTTGATCGTACATTTTCGAGACTAGAAGCACTAAAAAGCTTCTGAATTATACGTCTTGAGAAAAATAGCCAATAATTTCAACATTCTGTTTTATCGTCAAAATATCAACATTTTGGCAGCTCATGTCACTTTAAGCAAGCGCAGTTTCTCCACGCCTTCTACACAAGTGACATATGATAGATGCTAAAGCATTAATCGGACGATATGTGTGAAATCTACAGGTGTACAGCTGTGTATATAGAAAACAAAACTAATACATTTTTAATAACACATGTGAAAAACAGTATCATAACACACGTGTTACTAATATATTCTTCTGGTTAATGGATTAAGAAATTGATACTCTGTTTGTTTTTTCTGTATCAAATGGTTTTAAACATCCAGGCTGTTCCTATAATTATATCCTTTTCGCATGGTATCATTGAACTGTTATCAGAACCGAGCTTTATTCTTAGATTTGTTTATTATTTGCTTGTTGGTTGTTGCAAAAAGACGATTCTCGATAACGGTAAACCGGAAGAACGTATTTTTTTAAGGTTGAGGTTGACCTTACTAATGACCTCTCCTCTTTACCTGACCCTTGCTAAGGTCAAATCATCCATTATCTAGCTTTTTTTAAATCAAATTTTCTAGAAATATTTTTTTATCAGTGGCTGTCAACCCAGTACTCCACCTGAATGTCATTAAGTTTGAGAGACAGTTTATCGCTTACGGCTATATCGGTCCTCACTCACTGATAGGTCAATCGATATGGAATCAGTAAAAATCAATCAAGTAAATCAAAGGAGTGGAATTTGAAATGAAAATTTCAAAATGAACTGCACAGGATGTATGGGTTTTCAATGGCATACAAATTAACGGCCATAGGCAATTCCCCTATAGTTTTCCAATCAATAAGCAATCAATTGATAAAATCTTTGATCAGATCATTAAGACAGACCCATGAGGAACTTACACTATGACACCTTTAAACAGCCAAACGAATCTTATGGAAGCATTTGATTTTCAACAAAATAAGAGTGAGTTATAAAAAAAACTTGAGGTCACGTTGCCATCTGACAAAGGGCTGGTCAAACAGTGAGCCCTCGACTACAACACATAACTTTCTGATAGATTTATAGATAGTGTACTTTTCTGGGACAACATGAATTCAATGTCGAAATCTAGTTTAGGATGGTGAAAGGTTATTTTCTGATGAACTTCTTATTGTCATGATAAATTACCATGAAACACATTCTTACATCTCATGCAGAGTTGATTAGTAGTGATCTACATCAATATGATTGATTGATTATTTCATGTTTTACGCCGCACTCAAGATTATTTCACCGGCTTCTTTGTCTGGAGCTAACGCCAGACCTTCGGCGAGTACCTGGCAACTCTTCCATATACTGCGATCGAATGAAAACAGTGACCTGCATAAGGACTTAAGTTCCATGAGTTAATAAATTGACTGAAACCGTCAAACATTAATTGGAATGTTAATTTTGATTCCAATTCATTATATTATCCCTTATGGAATTTTATGTGTTGGAATTATCAAAATTTGTCTTTCAAGAGTATTTATAAAAACAAAAACAAAGTCTCTTATTGCATGAAGTTTAGATTCGGAATGTTGAAGTTATAAGGAATAAAATTACTGCTAATAGTTATAAAAACAATGAATTGAAATACACATTGCATGTTTATATACGGGAATTCAATCAGCCATGACGGTTATCGCCACCTTAACGGTAGCCAAACAAAGCACTGTGTTAAATTCGCCCAGGTACTACCTGTTTAACGCTTTATTTGCTTCATCGATTTCGTGTCCTGATCACATTTAACTTAAATAAACATAGCCTAAGATGACCACTGTTTTAATGAGGTTAATCGGTGTGAGAAAACGTCCTGTTAAAAGTCATACATCCATTTCCTGGTTACTCGAATGTCCCCTTTGACGACGTCGGGATATATAAATTAACTGATCAGAGAAAGACTAGAAATTATTATTGATTCTTACACCACTTTTATTTGTCAAATTTGCTGTCAAATTTTAGTTTTTATTTAAAGTATTTTTGGAAAATGTCATAGACGAGCTGTGAAACCGGAACTGTGAAATGAACTTGTGGCCAGGAATAAAGGTACTAAAAACAAGCCAATGTTTCACATCTTTTTTTTTTCACGATGTTAAGTAAAATATAAACGTTTTTCTTGCAGTTTCTTTCATCCTATCGGATATAACGCATTTGAGACTCTTCAATGGCGTTTAAATACCATCCAAAAATGGCAAACCAAAAATAAGGTACTTATTCGAACTGAGCCTCTGCATCTATGGAGATGATCTCAAAGAATATATTGAATGTGAAAAATATGGAATTTGGTCAATGTACCATACATATATACCAGTCAGGCTTTAGTTGTGTTTAGTTAAGTCTCATCGGTCATTAAGGTCACAGCCACAAACAGATACGTTATCAACATTTTTGCAAAAACTTGATTTTTGTCAACAAAATATTTTTCTTTTACGCTTTGAAAGACGAGTATAAGCATTTGAACTCATTTTGCAGCAAAATTGTTGTTGTTGTTGTTTTAGATTTATAAGGTGACAAAACCGTTTATTGACACATCTCTGTGCAAATGTAGACATATATGTAGAGTATATATATGTTTAGCTTGACGGGGTAAAGTCTATCAACAATCACTGGGTCCAAATCGATGGTCATGTCGGCACGTGTAGGATCGTTATACCTACTGATATATACACTTCCTGGATTAACTTTCTCTGCCTTTCAAGAAGTCATAACTTTACAAACAAACAAAAATCTGCATTCATAAGCAAAAAAGCGCTCTGTGGAGAAAATAGCAACAATTTTATTCCATATAACTTCTGCATTAAAGTGGCATGAGCTGCCGAAATTAACACTTCTTTCATAATTTCTGATCGTCACGACAGTAAGAGGCTTTGAAGACCATCGAAAAACTAAACGACTGGCGTTTGAATGGGGAAAATCCATACAGTATGTGGCCTGCACGAACCGAAAACGTGCCCGAAAAGTAAACAAAATTTAAAGTTAGTTCAAAACAATACTTCATCGCACATTTTTGAGACTAGAAGCAATAAAAAGCTTCTGAATTATACGTCTTGAGAAAAATAGCCAATAATTTCAACGCTCTGTTTTTAAGTCAAAATATCAACATTCTGGCAGCACTGTGTCCTATTTATAACAAACAATCGACTCTCGTTGGTACCCATCATGCATCCCAATGACACCTTGAGAATATTTGTGGACACTAAAACACACGGGCACAGGGAAACTCTGACTAAAATAACCATGGAGACACCATGTCTTTAAATAAATAGTAATAGAAACCAAACCATACATTTTGGAGAGTTATAAAACCCTTGAAATTTAAAGCAGGAAATGCAATGCGCATCAACATTCTAGCAGTAACGGCATGCACCCAGAATATCGACCAAGAGCTTTTTAGGGCATTAATTCCTCATCCGATTCGGCGGAACAATTTTCCATAACCATATAATGAGGTCACTTTAATATAGGGGTTTTCTCAAAGAAAAGTAGATAGGGAGATAGTTCAACACTTTAACCACGAGAAGTAGATAGGGAGACAGTTCAACACTATAACCACGAGAAGTAGATAGGGACACAGGTCAACAATATAACCACGAGAAGTAGATAGGGAGATAGTTCAACACTTTAACCACGAGAAGTAGATAGGGAGACAGTTCAACACTTTAACCACGAGAAGTAGATAGGGTGATAGTTCAACACTATAACCACGAGAAGTAGATAGGGAGATAGTTCAACACTTTAACCACGAGAAGTAGATAGGGAGATAGTTCAACACTTTAACCACGAGAAGTAGATAGGGAGACAGTTCAACACTATAACCACGAGAAGTAGATAGGGTGATAGTTCAACACTTTAACCACGAGAAGTAGATAGGGAGACAGTTCAACACTTTAACCACGAGAAGTAGATAGGGAGACAGTTCAACACTATAACCACGAGAAGTAGACAGGGAGACAGTTCAACACTATAACCACGAGAAGTAGATAGGGAGATAGTTCAACACTTTAACCACGAGAAGTAGATAGGGAGATAGTTCAACACTTTAACCACGAGAAGTAGATAGGGAGACAGTTCAACACTTTAACCACGAGAAGTAGATAGGGTGATAGTTCAACACTATAACCACGAGAAGTAGATAGGGAGACAGTTCAACACTATAATCACGAGAAGTAGATAGGGAAATAGTTCAACACTATAACCACGAGAAGTAGATAGAGAGATAGTTTAACGTGGCATGAGCTGCCAAAATTCAAACTTTTTTTTATAATTTCTGATCATCACGACAGTAAGAGGATTTGAAGGCCATCGAAAAACTAAATCATTGGCGGTGGAATGAGGAAAATCCATACAGTATGTGGCCTGTACGAACCGAAAACGTGTTCGAAAAGTAAACAAAATTTAAATAACCGGGACGACCATTCATTCATTCTAAGCCAAAGTTAGTTCAAAACAATACTTTGTCATACATTTTCGAGACCAGAAGCACTAAAAAGCTTCTGAATTATACGTCTAGATAAAAATAGCCAATAACCAATGTCAAAATATCAACATTTTGGCAGCTCATGTCACTTTAATACTATAACCATTGGCCAATATAATATTGAAACGACGTGGACAAAATGTAAAGAGCCAGTTGTATTGATGCTCTTTAACAGTGTGTCTCCGGAATCGTCAATATCTTTTAAAGTTCTTCTCGTTATAAAGAGTTTACAACAGAACAACGACCATGTCCAAATTTGACAGTTGTTTATGTTATTGTCGCCTGTCTGATGTAGACGTGTACACATGACCTTAGATGCCCTTCTTAATCGCAGTCCGTCTTCCTGTATGTTATTAGAGATGTAACCACAATACGTATGTCCCTATCATTAATACAATTCTAATCCAATCTGCCATTGTGATTGAAGGAAACGTATCGGCTGTAAATTCTATTATCCTTTATTTACAATTCCGTCTTCCATTGTATACAAAGGAAGCATATCTTCTGTACAATACCTAATCTGTATTTACGTTATGTATAGAGGCATTTACTAAAGCCGGAATCGATGTCTTTCAGCCGTTTTGTTCGTAATTGTGTTTTCTAACAAAAAAAACAAAGATTCGTTAAAAAATATTTATGGCATTATTTTTGTCATGAATGCGTTTAACTGCAATTTGCTACGGTCGTTTCTTAACTTATGTATGTGATAAAACGGGGTACGGTATTTAAGGTAATCAATGCACAAGCACCAATAGAACAGCAATTTGAAGGCTTGGAAATTCAAATTGATCAAGACGATTACAAATGCTATGGTCCATTTTCTGTAATGAAAAGAATACCATATCATATTACATTACATACATATTAGATATTTAGTGAGAAATACCCCCGCCTCTTAGCCTGATCAAATGGTTTGCTGTGTATGGCGGATGGTATTTAAATAATCTGAAAAAAAAACCCAGTGATGAGGCCCGAGTTCAGGTAGCATACAAATGACCTTGAAACCGACGTCACATCCGGTCACTGTCCCTACTTACAGAGTCACGTTCACGGGAAACCTCGTGGTTACATAAGTCCGCAATACGATAGTAAGATTAACAGAGGTTATAATGTGTAATTCAAGAAGTAGTGCTAATACCTTCTGCTCGGTGGTTCTTATCTTTCCACACAACGTGTCAATACTTATGTCTAGTAGGTTATTAGATTACATCTCAGACGGACGAAGTAAAATCCATGTATTTTCACTGTTTGTTATACCATATAGCCCGAATACTTCCCAACTTTCGCGTCACAGGACTCAAGAAATGGCTGTTTGTTTTACCATATAGTCCGAATACTTCCCAACTTTCACGTCACAGGACTCAAGAAATGACTGTTTGTTATACCATATAGTCCGAATACTTCCCAACTTTCACGCCACAGGACTCAAGAAATGACTGTTTGTTTTACCATATAGTCCGAATACTTCCCAACTTTCACGTCACAGGACTCAAGAAATGACTGTTTGTTATACCATATAGTCCGAATACTTCCCAACTTTCACGTCACAGGACTCAAGAAATGACTGTTTGTTTTACCATATAGTCCGAATACTTCCCAACTTTCACGTCACATGACTCAAGAAACGAGCCACCTTAAAGAATCTCATTTACTGCTTTCTTGTCTTTGTCTTTTGAAATTAATTCAAAAAGTCTTCATAACTCCACCTTTGTATCATAATTTGGGTTTCAAAGCCACGTTATTTATGTTTATGACGTATGATAAATCATATTCCATTCGGTAATTTTACCAAACCTTTCCTATCACTTACTGATGTCCAAAAGGACCTGCCGTGTACCTTCATGAACGTGACGCCTAACGTAAATGTTTGAGAAAAAGGGGTTAATTCATTTTATATACACAAAGAAAAAAAGTTAAGCACCCCCCTGGAAAGTCTGCACCGACCGATAAAATCATTGGTGAAGGGAGATTGTTGGCAAACTGATGTTGCAGAAACGATTGTGATCTTAAAGGGCAATATTCTGGCGATAATAAATCACCATTAATGGCAATAAGCTATACAATTTATTCAGGATATCGTTAGCCAAATCAAAAGTGTATTTCAACAAAATGAAAAGATGCTTGTAGGCATGAAACTTCCATCTGGCTTCACAGCGCGAACATATTGAAGTAAAAACATCACTTTGAGTGTGTAGAACACATCCCTAGAGAAGAAGGCCAATAGCGCGAACAGCCTCTATTAGCTTCCAACCTGCGTCTGAACCCTCCACTAAGACGTCGGATCTGTTGAAGGGGTAACTGCCGCCAATACCGATGTAATGCGGCTTCCAATTCCTGCAGATTTTGTACAGGAGGCTCTAGGACTTGAATGTTTCAGTCCATCCTGTCCAAAATGTCCTCTAAAGGATTCAAATCCGCCCAGTTACCCCTCCAACAGACCCGACGTCTCACTGGAGGGTTGAGAAGCTAATGGAGGCTATACGCGCTATTGACCTTCTGCTCTCGGGATGTTTTCTGCCCTTTGAAGCCAGATGGACTCTGAAGTTTCATACTTAAAAGCATCTTTTTATTTTGTAAAAGTACAATTTTTATGTGGCTAACGATATCCTGAATAAATCGTATACCCTATTGCCATTACACTGTAAGACTTTACCGTAGATTTTACAGCAAAACACTGTAAATGTTACTGTCACATACCGTAAAACTACAACTACGGTATTCGCCTGTAACATTTGTGGCCCTACGGGCCTATCTTTGTGTAGGCCTAGGCTACTCAAGTACTGACAAGTTCTAGACTCGTGTGCATTGACCAGCCAGATGTCGCTGGGTCTCAGTGGTTGTCCGATTTTGAATAAATTACTGAGTAGTAAAACGAAGAGGTTATAAGTGTATTCTACTCCAGTTTTTATTTTTAAGTTTAGTTTGTCATAAGAAAGGAATCAAGAAAATTTCAAATAGTCCCTACGTCTTTCTCGTCACATTCAACATGGCGGCGCCCGCATTTGACAGGTGAAAACAAACGATCGTGAACGTCAAAACTGGTTTAGTACCGTACAGTTTACATGGAGCGGCTGTTGTTTTGTGTGATAAGTCGATTGGAGTAGCCTACTGTTTAAAACATTTGTTGGACAAGATGTCGCTACCCCGCAACTCCATTGATCTTCCATCCTTTATAATTTTATGTACATAGTATCTCTTCTTTTCATTGTTTTTCGAACCTTCACCTCATTTATATAACTTTAAGTAAATGCCCATTAACATGTCTTATACAACTGTTTGTCTCATTAATAGCTGGCTACATTAATTAAAGCAATATAATGAACCTAATAACACGATAGGAACCACATTTTCAACAGTAGCTTTTCAGAATAAAGTCATCATTTACTATACAGTGAGAGGAGGAATGTATAAACCATATCTTCATGGTGCGTACTCCGATGTTATGGCTGGGTAAAACCAGGAGAGCTGTTTTGTATCCCGGTTCCGGGACTCTGTGAGTAACTAGGATAACTTGCCGGTTAAGGAAGTTGTGGCGTTCTGATGGGTTACTGTGACAGGAGAGAAAGCCGGATTGACAAGGCAGCCTAACCAGCTAAGGGATTGGCGGTACAGCATTTCCAGCTGTGGAGTTGGTGGTACAGTGTTTCCAACTGTAGAGGTGGCGGTCCAGCATTTCCAGCTGCGGAGTGGGCGCTACAGTATTACCAGCTGTAGAATCATGACAGTGCAGTGTTACCAGCTGTAGGCTACGGAGAGGCAGCGCTTCCAGCAGTATACGACATTTCCTGTTCCGTATGCTACCAATTTGGGGATGAGGACTAGATGCTGTAATACCCGTGTTTCATTTCATGCTTTATAATATTGAGCCTGACTGAATATATGGTGACCGTAGAAAGAATATGTACCCAACAATTTTAATGCGAAATTGTGTTGAATATACATATGGTCACTGTAAACTAAATACAGTCATTGTACGGTCCGCCACCATACAGAAAAAATATGGTTACCATATAATTTTACAGTGGAATTATGTTAATTAAACGGTGAAAGTATGTTAATTATACGGTTACCGTAAACAGAAATACGGCCACCGTATAATTTTACGGTGAAATAACGTTAATTATACGGTAACCGTAAACAGAAATACGGTCACTGTATAATTTTACGGTATAGGTTGGCATCCCCAGCTGCCAGTCTTTTACCGTAAAATTTACGGTGAAAGGTTTACAGTGTAATGGTGATTTCTTTCGCCAGAATGCTGCCATGTATGATCACAATCGTTTCTGCAACATTAGTTTACCAACAATCTCCCTATACCAATGATTTTATCGGTCGGTGCAGACTTTCCACGGGGTGCTTAACTGTTTTCTTTGTGTATAGTTTGGTTGAGAGAAATCAGTATAAAGCTGTAGAGGAATTAATGTTTCAGAAAGTTCTAGGTCTGAACTTTGCAGTACATTATTTGTCAAACCTTGGAGATACATATTTTGCTGAATAGTTGAATATTTTTTGTCCACGGGTGAGGTTGAGCGTGAGGTCCATGAGCGGAAGGTTTAATCGTGTGTTTCGACGATAGCCCTGGATGGGTCTATATATAGACTAAAGCTAAATGCATAATATAAATGGTATATGAAGTAAATCATTTACACAAAACGATCGCGAATAGATCAATCGGCAGAATGATAGTCTGCCAGTCCGAACGGGCCTTCCATCGATGGACCGCGTGTTCGAATCACACTCAAACGAAATTAATCCGTTTAGTTTTCAATCTAATCGACAAAATTCATTTCAGGAGCCTGTTTCACCCAACGGCGTAAATTAATTTTTTGTGTAACTTTCAGACTAACGTATCTCTACAGTATGGGTTGCCATGGCAGTTACGCTTTGTGAAACAGGGTCCAGGTCATCTAGGGTCCATGCGTCTGCTGGCTTACGGCCTTGTGGGCAACCCTACTTTAGCTTGCGTCCCGACGCCGTAGGAACTAACAACAAAACCAATTTGAATATTGGCTCCGGTGACAAATCATTTTTTCCACCGTGAGTGAAAGCACATGGCTGTATTTTTATAAGCCATTTGAATATATTGGAACAATCGCTGTTTCGGCAGCTCAAGTTACTTCCAGAGAAATGTGGTTGGTTGGTTAGTTGTTTTAGCTTATTGGTGCGTCCAAAGAGAAATGTGATGAATTCATCTTGCCCAGTTAAAACAAGATAATTCTATAATTATCGCAAAAGCGGATAAAACGGAACATTTCTCTGCAAATAATATAGGCTCGAAACCATTACAACGTCGATAACTGAAGTTAAAACCCGTTTTAGAGCTATAAACAACCAACACCAGGCTGTCTGACAGTTTGTATATACAGATTTTCAACAAACAAAAAATCGGTTGTCATATCAAAATTAATTGCATTTAAATTTCCATTTAAGACTCCACTGCAGCAAGCATTATGCTCTTAAGCCCGCCCACCCTCAACTGCTGCTGATCGTTGTTGACGAAGAAAAAAAAGTGAACTTAAACTGGGTCAAACTCGTGTATGGATTGCCACAGTGAAAGAAAGTGTCTCAGTAAAGCGAGACTTGATGTTTGTAGAGTGTTTTAACGTTAGGTTAACTTACTTTATTACAAATCAGTAGTTAGGTGCAATAAAACAAATTAATTCAATTCCATGCAGGTTAGACCTAACACATATTTTCTCTGGAAATTTCATATCGATGAAAATGGTTTCACGCTCGTTTTTAAACTTTAAATATTCTCATGGTGTATTGGTATATGAAACGTTTATTTGGTCTCTAAGGTAAGGTAACATAAGCTGCCAAAATTTGTCAAAAAGTTCTATGGGTGAACAAAATTTGATTTACATTTCATATTAGTCCTGAGTTATTCCAAAACACATGCCTTTATAAGATGCGGCTTCTTTCTTCCCGATTTTACTTATTTATCAGGGGCTTCGTTTCACCCCAAAATCCCAAAATACGAGGAAAAGTTTGGTGTCCAAGAAATTCCATCTTTGAGTGAAGTAGGGATAAAAGACGTATTCTAATGAACATGGGAAGGAAATTTAATTAAATTCTTTTCGAGAATACAGGTTACAAATGTTGAAAACATGAGGATGTGGCCGTCCTGATGTAAACTACCCTCTTCATCCATGTTCAGATACTTGTGGGAGAAAAAATATTATTAGAAAGGATGTCTAAACTATTTAGGGGAACATTTCCTTATTGCCGACTGAGTTTATATCAACAATTCCGGCCATAAACCCCGTCAGTAACTCTCTCCTTCTCTCTGTTCCTGATTGTTGAACTGAGCGCTGGTCAAATCATTATTCAGTCTCTGTGTTGATTGACATACGTGACAACTAGCCCATGTAGATATCCTGCTCTCGTGATGCTCACGAGATTCCATGACAACCCTTCTAATGTGCGAATGATATGCGTCTGAGAATTTCAGAAGAAAATTGTCAATAACTAAGCATCCTCCGACAGTAAATATAGCCATGTGTCATTCAATAAAGAGAACTAAAACAATCAGTTAGACGGTAGCCAACTGTAACACCGAATGTAGCGGGTGGGAAGGAGAGCGGGAAGAAGACAGTGTTTACTGTCAAGTTATATTCTTTTGTTTATTTAAATTCTTTTTCAAAATAGAACCAGGTGCAGTAAAATTCCAATGATAATAATCAGGGGACAAGGTATGCGTCCGCAGGTACTCATTTCTATGGTACACATATTGAAATGAAATAGCATTTACAATCCACTGCATTCGATAATGGTAAATTTCAATCTTCAGCCGTACGGGAAGGTATGATTTCTTCCAGACTGGAGAACTCTGAGGTTATAAAATTAACCATTGGAAAAGTTTACTTGAGAATGAAAAGATTAAGATATTTTTAAATCAATGAACTGGGTGTTTTATATAGAAAAAATATTGATTTTTTTACAGTCTCAAATAAACTGGAAAAATATTTTGTCGCATTCCCCAACATTTCGCGCTATATATAGTATCCAATGGTATATGTACAGTCCACATTGCTTGTATATAATATATAGAAACAAAATTTATGGGGTTCAATCTCAGTCCACCGATGTTCTTGTCATAGTTAAGATGCGTAACCATTGTCAATGTGTTACAAAAGGATTCCAGGAAATTCTACTGACCAAGGCTAAGCTTCTGCCTGTCTTCAACCTAATAAAAAAACGTAGGTTTGGTTTGTTACAACAATTTATGGGGTATAAAGGTCTAAATGATATACCTCTTTTTAACACAATTAAAAACTTGTTTCCATGGTTATTTTAGACAAGACGATTTTCCCTGTGCCCGTGTGTTTTCGTGTTTATTAATATGTATGGGGATGTAATCAAGCAAGTCTGGTCGATATACTCTTGCTTCTCTCAATTATGCCATTGCACTGGGAAGATGCATTTTCTCTGAATCTATCTCATAGGAAAACACACTGTTGACTTAGCACTGAGGTTTAGCGTTTCATTGTTGGGCTTCTAACGCATTCACACTCCGTAAATAAGACACGTGATTAAAAAATCCTAAATACTTACCATTAAAAAATCCTTTCTACACTCATTTCCCCACAGGCGGTTTTACTTTAAGCTTGCTACTAAGATTTCCAGTTCAAGAGCATATACAAACAAAACACAATCCAACCCTGCGCCTTGGCGATTTCTATGATCTATATATTTATATCATATATACCCTAACACGAAAGATGTTGTTCAGTTCATTAACTATCTCGCCTCTTGATATTGGTCTATATTGTATTTACACATGTAATCAAGCCCCCCACCTCTACCCCCCCCCCGACCTCTACCCCCCCCCCCCCCCACCTCTACCCCCGACCTATACCCCCCCACCTCTACCCCCCCCCCCCACCTCTACCCCCACCCAACCCCATGGATATTGAAACTATGCCAGTTTCATTTATACATTTATAGGCTACATGTATATTAGAAAGCATGTGAAATGTTATTATTTATTAATGATGTCCTCTTGTTCTGTCTGTGTTTCCCAAGAAGTGGATACGTACAGAGAGACAGTTTTAACATTACAGTGGATGTCTGCTATATCTCGTCTCTTACCATTATAATATCTTATCTAATTGGGTCGAAACGAATTCTTCGTTCTCGTTATTTTTGTTCGAGGACTTAGTTAATTCAGCCTTTACATTGAAATCATTTTAAAAACCACCGCCAAAATACAGGTTTCAAGCATATTGTAGATTACACTAAATTACTCAAAGATATAACTTCTATATAACTTTTTCTAATTATGAGTCAGTTTTTTTTTCCTGAAAAAGAATTTTGCTAACTGCGCATTTCACAATTTAAACAAGTCGTAATGAATTTTATAACAAAAACACATTCTGATTTGTTTTATTGTCGATGAGTTTTGGTTCACCGATGAACAGTTGGATCATAGCCCTCATATCGTCCAGGAGGAACAGTTGGATCATAACCCTCATATCGTCCAGGAGGCAAACCTATGCCGGGAGAGGGACCCTTCCGATGCTCCCTGTCAGGCCTCAATCTCTCACCTGCAATTCTAAAACGTTAAATTTGAAAACGTAATTTCCAACTGACCATAGCCCGGATTTTCGGTCTAACGGGCGACTTATTTTATATTTGGCTGGTAATGTCATTTCATATGACGAATACGGAAAAAAAATTCGGCAGAGCCCAGATTTCTCGGCTAAACTGACCTCCACACATGTACATCTAGTTGATTGGATTATTGATAGGTTCTGATTTATTCACTGATTGATGTCTTGTAAAGATTATTGAAGTTTGATCTAAGGGACGGTCGGAAATATTGTGGGACCATCCTTATTCTATAGGTCAACCCACATACACAAGCTAGTACATACACCTTTTCGTTGCCTTATACATAACACCAAAGCAAACCGTTTTCATTTCACTACGGTTCAGTTTTAGCTTAATTTGCTGAGTCTAGTATATTTCACTATCGATATTTAAGGTGACCAGTACTGGATTTCCGCATCACGTGACCACAACCTGTCAACAATAACAATCAACAGTGGACATTTACAAACGACGCTAAAGGGATCCAAAATAACTCAGGTAGGTTTTTAAGCCTTTAACCGAGTACATTTAAACTCATGGCAGCAAATATGAACAATTCATTGAGCTATATATGGCTTTTATGTATGCGGCTTTATATTTGTCCGCATTACACAACAATTAAACTTTTCTTTTGTATGTGTTTAAGTTCCTCCATTAAACTGTGCTTTGGCCAGCATTCCATTTCTATACTCTACATTTTGTTACTTGATTTACAGCTTATTTTCCAGATCGTTTTGGGCATTTCTGCTCTTCTCTTTCAAAAACATTTACTTATTCCTCCACCTGAGATGTTCTATATTTTTTCGAAAAAGTTTAGGCCAAGGTTACACAAGGGACGCCTTCCACAAGAATCATATCAGCTCTAAATTGAATACACCACATGCAATAATGTTTAGGGTAATCTATATACGTTGGAGTGTGATTTTTGTAACCAGAAATACACAGTGGCTGCCAAGAATTGTACATTTGTAACAACCAAGTATTGTACATTTGTAACAACCAAGTTGTGTACATTTATAACAACCAAGTATTGTACATTTGTAACAACCAAGTTTTGTACATTTGTAACAACCAAGTATTGTACATTTTAACAACCAAGTATTGTACGTTTGTAACAACCAAGTTGTGTACGTTTGTAACACTAAGTATTGTACATTTGTAGCAACCAAGTACTGTATATTTGTAACAACCAAGTATTGTACGTTTGTAACAAACAAGTTTTGTACATTTGTAACAACCAAGTATTGTACATTTGTAACAACCAAGTAGTGTACGTTTGTAACAACCAAGTTGTGTACGTTTGTAACACTAAGTATTGTACATTTGTAGCAACCAAGTACTGTATATTTGTAACAACCAAGTGTTGTACATTTGTAACAACCAAGTATTGTACAGTTGTAGCAACTAAGTATTGTATATTTGTAACAACCAAGAATTGTACAGTTGTAACACCCATGAATTGTACATCCAAAAATAACTATGCTTGAAAACATTCTTTGATTATAACGTTTCTACAATTCTTGGAAAGATCCTTGTTTATCCATAAGTAAATAATATACCTTTTTTATATATTTAATACGTACTAATTAATGAATATCAGCCCACAAAAATATCCTTTGTTTTTCGGCGTTATGCACAGCTGTATTTTTTTAAATGTATACATTCCATATTTTCTCTGATTTTTATTTTTTTACTTCAAGTATAACAAACAAAATCTTTAAAAAAGGGCCTTCCAATTAATGTTTAAAGCGTCATAAAACGACACACTTCTACAACCCATTTTTTTGCATCAAACATTTTGCCAGTTAAAGAGCATATATACAAACAAAATACAATCCAGTCTTGTATTTTGACGATTTCTCCATGCAGCGCTTGTATTTATATTGTATAACTTGAAATCTATATTGTTCGATCCTTCCATGCTCTCCTGATAATTGTATACATCGTATTTACCTGTGCAATCAAGCCCTGTGTGTATATTGAAAATACACCAGTTTTATTCATCTATAAACTCTAAAACGCACGGGCACACATAAAATCTTCTTGTTTTATTTACATTTATGAACACTTTTTTTTTATTTATTTATATATGTATATCAAAAACATGGGAATTTTTTTAAGTGAAATTGGCATAAAACTGAACCCGGTTTCAAACCACCTTCCTCGCATGCCTTCCTTACATCAAACATTTTGCAATGGTAATGTAACACTCACGTGTAAAACATCACGGTCTTCAACAAATTAAACTCATCTTATTTTTGTGATAGCAGTATTTTTACTCATTTTTGGGATTTCAAAAAAACGATAAAACGTTTGTTGCACTTAGATGAGACCAAACATCTAAGTATCTTGTGGCCCTTGTTTCGGGTAAAATATTTAAAATATTAGAATAGTAGATCATACCCGTTATGTTTTGCTTTAAGAAAGTTGCCGCCATTTATGTCTAACTCTATGGAGAGAATAAGCATTTATTTTTTATGACAGGAGAAAAAATCCACTTCCTGGAGATCTACGTGTGTGATTTTCTCCTACACGTGTTCCTAGATCTGACACCTCAGAAATCAGGCAATTGTTAAATCAGATGTTAAAGTCTCCCTTATTCGAGTCACGTGACGGCCAGGTTTGTCCTGGTCTAATAATCTAATTGACACAAGTTAATTATTATCGAACGGTTGAAGACTTACAGGTAAGGCGTGCGGAAGTTCCTCGACACCTGTACCGAATTACTCTGTTTGACTCAATAACATATGACAACATGGCTGTTGACAATGGATTGATAAACCGATATCTATAGCGAACGTAAATGACAATTACCTCACTGTGAGTTAACCATCACGTGTGCAATAGGAAACTGAAACGAATATATCAGCGAAATAACATTGCCAATATAATTGAACGCACATTCACGTGTCCAATTAGTTCATGTATTTGATTATTTAATTCAATTCAAAGATTAATTGGATCGTTATTATATAAGGATCACTTTACCAGCAGTGCTTCTCGGTAAATGAGATTCAACTAAATTAGTCATCAAGAAATGTATAGATTAAATTTTAAATGTGATAACTGCCTATGTTCCGTTTATCGTGTTTTATGAAGTACTACTTTACCTAAACGCGGACAAAAATAGATATGTCCTGTCATTTTGCCAGTGTGACTTTAGTTTCAAAACTATACATATTTTTTTCTCCTCATCAAAGCATTCAGGTTGCATATGTTTCACATAAATCATATTTTGTCATTAAAAATTATTCTTGGTGAGAAACCTTATTAAATTTTGTCCAAGTCTAATGGTTCCCACTTAGACGAATGAAATTGAACAATTTCTGAGTGTGGTTTATACACGATCGTCCTATGTAGGAAGGGTTGCCAAGTGTGGACAGAGAGCCCGGTTTCCTCCCACACTGGACCTGACTACGCCGCCAGATAAGTGATACAATCTTGATGGCCACCCCAGCCAAATGAAGGAAGATATACACTCCGCATTTACATATAAAGGCCATTATTTCATTAATAACTAATTGAAACATTTTTAGTGTTATGTTTTTAATTCGTAAATAGTCCATGCATGCGGAGAAGTATTTTAGGCTTTTTAGGTATAATATACATGTAGGTCTTCCTTTCATCCCGATTCCAATTTTGATAGCAAGGGACTGACGGCAAGCTGTTCGGCCAATTTATTAAATAATAGACATTATTGCATCACGCACGTAGGTTATTGCACCCATCGTTGTATGCCTTTGTCAACATATCCCTGCACAATGCAGTAACAAATTAAGTTAATTAAAGGGCAATAAATTGTCTGGTGTGTATAATGAATCTTTTATGTGTTTGTGCGGGTGTTTTCCTATTTTATATATATACATGTCGTAAATATGCTAGATAATGGTTAATGAAAACGGGGTCAGTGGAAAAGCTACGCTTGAGTAAGTACAACTCCCAGGCTGCTTCATTCTGTATATACCAGAATACTACTCTATCGGTAATACAGGGGAGGGGGAGGGGAGCAGTTACCTATTTTTATAGTAGTCCAACAAATTCAGCAAATATACACGCTATACAATTAAACTTCCTATCCAGTGTGCTTGTGTTTATCTTTATCAGTGTTAAAATGTATTAGATACTAGTACAGACGTTTATTTTTGTTAGCGACCTGCATTATAATTAAGGATTTCAGTACAAAATGTGTGACTGTTAGGGCTGAAGCAAGAGTAGTTAGAATGAGACGGGACTCATTTACACACGGAAACTTTGGAAATATCTTTATCCTTTGGTTCTTCCAAGAAATCAAGACATACTAACGGTCTATAAAATATGGTTAATATCTAAGAAATTAATTAACCGATTTCTAGTATGATTTTGAATTGAAGAAGCATTGACCAAACGTTCCTTTCTTAGACAAGTAACAAGTTACACAAGAGCCATGCATGTTGTCTCTCTCAGTTAAACCATTTCACTGAAATAATCTTGATGTGACGAAAAACATCAATCAATTCTCATTTCTAATTAGTAAACTCTTCCCACCTATAAGGATAACCATCATCACTGGGAGGGAATAATTGGTTTATGACTCCCAACTATAGGGCCAACCCTTGTCACTGGAAGGGAATGGAATGATTGGAATCAGTGTAAAACATTAGACAATATATCGGCCATGTCCGGACTACCTGGTGAACTTGACCATAACTGTACAGTCTACATCGTGTCCAGATATGAGGTGAAGGTAACAGAAATAATGCTTGAACTCTAACACAATCCTGTTAAAGTGGAATTTTTGTTGTATAGATGTGCGAAGATTAGGATCTGTCGGGCTGATTAGCAACGCTTTCTCATCTATGGCCAATTGGGCTTCAGAAGTTCTCAACTCCGGAATAAACTTGACAGTCGTCTTCGAAATGTTTGTCCCAGACCGCGTAAAGCGATGTGTAGATGTCACGGCGATTTGATAAGCCTGGCCCCCAAACAACGTGCAATTCTTTCCAACCTACCCAGTTTTTATTGACACTGCTTCGTGTTTTTATACACTTTTCAATATTCTATTAGAACATTGCTCTAAAGCTGTAGTTCGGATTGTCCCAATGGTTTAACACATATATACATTCACTTTACCCAAAGCCTCTCGTTTCCAAACGAAGAACATCTCAAATCCGCTTTTAGTCGGTTTTATGTTTACGAAGCGAAGTACACTGGGTTTCTGAGTTGAGAAAGACAGTTTGCTCTAATCTGAGTCCGAGTTATCACAACAAAACACAACAGTTTTTCGTTAAACAAAAATATCCATTCCATAGAAAAATCTTACCACTGAACTTAAGCCCCCCCCCCCCCCCCCCCCCGCCCCTTCATATTCTCTGTTTTGCTTTTTTTATTAATCACATTTCCATTTATTTTATTCACCCCCTCCCCTCCCCAGTGTCTTTCTTACATCTATCAACACTGCCAAATTTGGCGTTAAACCCTATGCAATCAATTAGGCAAGTTATGTTAACATGGCCGTCTTATACTAACTCACTATAGCATGCCTTTGTGTAGTTGTCATTCGACATGCCGTGTAAAAACCATTGTTTATGCGTAAACCCATGTTTGTCTGTACTTCGTTGCTTCCCTATTAAATGTGTATTAATGTTGTACATAGGTTTGAATTGTCAATACCCACATATTGAAATTTAAGATGTCTGACTTCGATTGCCTTATTGTCATTCATTCGAGACATCTATGTGCTTAAGAGCACACAAAATCCGCGAAAGATGAATACTTGGGATATCGGAATAACGCGGAACAGCTCCGTACTCTCGAATGTGGCTCTTCGCGGAACCGTTTGGCTAGTTTCCCTTATATTTGTCAATATTTATAGAGGTAAAGTAAAATTTGCTAACGTGCAAAAGTCGCTGGAATAGCTTCAACTCTTGTCGCGTTTTTCTTGATTGACCTGAGCGTGGTATGAGATGAACAGGGAAGTGAACCTGCACGTGCTACCGGTCCGGTAAGTTCATTGACTTGTCAATACCTATAACACCATCTGGTCGGGCAGCTATTCTTTCTTTCATTCTGCGATATTGGTCTGCCTGCAAACCACATATGCCACCATTTCTAAGTTCAGGAAATACCGCTTAATTCTGTAAAGTTTTTAATAATTAAAACGATGTCCATGTATTTACCTGTAACACGACTATATAATTTCAGTGCATTAACCTGTTTACAGACATTATCTAAAACCTCTTTTTTATATTATTTCCTTGCGCATTTTAGAGTTTCCTCAATTGCAACAGGCAAACGGTATGACGGACAGTTCTATTGATAAGTTCGTATTAGAATAGTTGAATTTATTGATTGATTGTTTGGTTGATTGATTGATTGATTGATTGGTTGGTTGGTTGGTTGGTTGATTGATTGATTGATTGATTGATTGGTTGGTTGGTTGATTGATTGGTTGGTTGGTTGGTTGGTTGATTGATTGATTGGTTGATTGGTCGATCGATTGATTGATTGATTGTTGATCGATTGATTGATCGATTGTTGATCGATCGATTGATCGGTGAATTGATTGATTGGTTGATTGGTTGGCGTGTTTTACGTGGCACTCAAGATCATTTGAGAAAGCTTTGTTGTATCACTTAGAAACTTAAACAATGTGTTGAGCTCATAGAAAGGACACGCAAGACTGCTTTTAGGATTTTGCGAATTTTACACCGGGCGTCACGGCCAATGCACCTCCTTCTCAATGGTTTTCATTGCCACTGTTTAGTGTCTTAGTGTTTTTATACACTTTTCAATATTGTATAACAGTATTGCTCTAAAGCTGTGACTCTAATCATTTCGGATTGTCCCCAGGATTTTTCATTTAAAAAGGACACACTGCCTAAGTTTGTTGCGCTTTTTCGTTGACCCTTAAACTAGTAGCAATACATAAGCAGTAATCAATCTCGGGTAAATGGCCGCGAAACAAGTACATTTGGCTTTCTCATGGCTATTGTTTTATGTTTGACAGTCAGTAAACAAAAAGCCGAGAATGCACCACACGCACAGCTAAGGAGGCTGTAAGCGTGCTCAACTATCAGCAGCTTGCGCAAATAAAACTCGCTATCCAGTGGTCCATAGAAGCTATGTCAGTTACCAATGGTCATCTGGAAACCTCATCTTTATATAAACAGCTGTGGATCCATGCATTTACAGTGCATTCAATATTAAGGGCTTTGTGAATGTATAAATTAACTACAGGAGTAGCGACGGCTAATCCGATCAAGCCAGAAAGATTGTAGACTTAGTTTAGAGAATTAAGGCGACTGGAAAACAGATATAGATAAGAACCGAATCTCTGGTATTTATAATTCAGATGTTAGCGAGATTCCAAAAGGAAAATGAATGAATATTCGGAGTTGTCCTGTCTGCTTTCACAGATCACTCGCAATCTAATAATTGGAGAAAACAATCTGGCCTACCCGGAGAGGTGGCTTCAAGGGCCACTGATCACGAGGGAAGGAAGGACGTTTCTACCCCATGATACACATTATGCATTCCGGTTATTTCAATTTTGTTCGCACACGTTGGCATTTAGTTTTTCAGTCAACTTGAATAGGTATCCGTATTATAGACTTAAGTAGGAATTTTCACGTAACGTTAAAGTGGCATACACTGCCAAAATTCACACTTTTTTCATAATTTCTAATCGTAACGACAGTAAAAGGTTTCGAAGGCCATCGAATAACTAATAATTGGCGTTGGAATGAGGGAAATCTATAAAGTCTACTGCTTATACGAACCGAAATAGCGTCGGAAAGTAAACAAAATTTAAATAACCGTGACGACCATTCATTCATTCTAAGCCAAAGTTGGTTCAAAACAATACTTTATCGTTCATTCTCGAGATTAGAAGCATTAAAAAGTTTCTGAATTATGCGTCTTGAGAAAAATAGCCATTAATTTCAACATTCTGTTTTAACGTCAAAATATCAACATTTTGGCAGCTCATGCCACTTAAAGTAGGAATTTTCACGTAACCTTAAAGTTGCATGAGCTGCCGAAATGTTGATATTTTGACGTTAAAACAGAATGTTAAAATTATTGGCTATTTTTCTCAAGACGTATAAATCAGAAGCTTTTTAGTGCTTCTAGTCTCGAAAATGTACGACAAAGTATTGTTTTGAACTAACTTTGGCTTAGAATGAATGAATGGTCGTCCCGGTTATATAAGTTTTGTTTACTTTTCGAACACGTTTTCGGTTCGTACAGGCCACATACTGTATGAATTTTCGAATCATTTAGTTTTTCGATGGCCTTCAAAGCCTCTTACTGTCGTGACGATCAGAAATTATGAAAAAAAGAGTGAATTTAGCAGCTCATGCCACTTTAACTGACCTCGAAAGAGGGACCCGTTGAGTGTTGCGATAGATGAGATGACAGATGAAGTAGAACACACATTTTATCAAAGGCGGTAAGATCTATATTATAAAGAAGAATTCACCCAAATCCGTCGACCAAAACTGAAATAATGTATCCAATTGTAAAAGGTGATTTTTCTTGTCTATCTGCGAAGACAAAGGAGAATAAAGTCAAGCACAAAAAGTGTCTTACGCCGCGCTCAAGATTATTTCACTTGTATGGCGGCGTTGCGAGTTTTATTGGAAACCCGGAGGAAACCCACGACCTTCCAGTGGTAACTGGTAACCATCCCACATAGGTCGTTCGAGTGAAAATCCAGTCAGAAAATGCTCCAATTTTTTTTTTTTTTGACGGAGTGGGATTCGAACCCGCGACCCATTGGTTGAAGACTGTTCGGATTGAGCGTCCAACGCTCTACCTAGTAAGCGCTCCTTATAAAAGTGCCCGTTTAAAATGCTTATTTATTGGCAATTTGCGGTCCCCTCTCATCACCTTATTGCTAACTTCCATTACTAAACATTCTGCAATAGACTAAGCTTTCTAGGCTTTTAATCTCGCCGTTTTCTTGTGCTTTGTGGTAATTTATGTTAATGTTTGTTGAACAAAAATTATTCAATTACTCAAATATTGGTTGATTTGCCGGTTATTTAACTGATTGATTGGCTGAAATATTGGTTGATTTGCCGGTTACTTAACTGGCTGGTTGACCGTAATATTGGTTGATTTGCCGGTTACTTAACTGATTGATTGACTGAAATATTGGTTGATTTGCCGGTTACTTAACTGGCTGGTTGACCGTAATATTGGTTGATTTGCCGGTTACTTAACTGGCTGGTTGACCGTAATATTGGTTGATTTGCCGGTTACCTAACTGATTGATTGACTGAAATATTGGTTGATTTGCCGGTTACTTAACTGGCTGGTTGACCGTAATATTGGTTGATTTGCCGGTTACGTAACTGGTTGGTTGACCGTAATATTGGTTGATTTGCCGGTTACGTAACTGGTTGGTTGACTGAAATATTGGTGGATTTGCCGGTTATTTAACTGATTGGTTAACTGAAATATTGGTTGATAACTGATTGATTGACTGAAATATTGGTTGATTTGCCGGTTACTTAACTGGTTGGTTGACTGAAATATTGGTTGATTTTCCGGTTACGTAACTGATTGATTGACTGAAATATTGGTTGATTTGCCGGTTACTTAACTGGTTGGTTGGCTGAAATATTGATTGATTTGCCGGTTACCTAACTGATTGATTGACTGAAATATTGGTTGATTTGCCGGTTACTTAACTGGTTGGTTGACTGAAATATTAGTTAATTTGCCGGTTACTTAACTGATTGATTGACTGAAATATTGATTGATTTGCCGGTTACCTAACTGATTGATTGACTGAAATATTGGTTGATTTGCTGGTTACTTAACTGGTTGGTTGACTGAAATATTAGTTAATTTGCCGGTTACTTAACTGATTGATTGACTGTACGATTGCTTTACTTGCCGGTTACTCAACTGGTTGGTTGACTGAAATATTGGTTGATTTGCAGGTTACCTAACTGATTGGTTGGCTCTAAGATTGGTTGACTGTTAGAATGGAGTTTGTCTATTTATGTCGTTTATTTGTGAGTAGTCTGTTTGAATCCGACTGTCGGTTGATTAATGTTGACCATAATATGTTGCATGAAGTTCTGCTTTTAGTAACTGTGTAAATATCAGAGGCGTGTAACTCCGTTTCTCTTGTCAGTTACACTCCGAATCTTTGTTTTTCGAATCCAGAAAAAATCACCGCCCTGAGTGGTACATCATCTTGAATAAGATGATATTTAATCTACAACTAATCTATAGGCTACGCCATAAACTGAAATGGATCAAGAATATATTGTTTTGTTCAGAAAATGTTACGTTTGTGTGTTGGATGGCCAATAACAGCCAAACTCGCCCTAAGGTTAAACCGAGTCAGCTGTGTAGTGTGCCCCAATACAATTAAACCGCTTCAGCTGCATCTTTGTCGTCCGAACCCTCCACCAATAGCGCTATCACGAGATCGTTTACTTTATATCCATTGGTTTGACGTAAGATTTATACACACATGCCTTCGGGTATCCAAACGTGTCTGTCCTAATTTTGATTCCTCGAACATTTCTACTTGGTTGTCTTCTAAAATTTTACTCAGCGTTTTTAATTTAAGTATTGGTACGACTGCGTACCACTACAAACTATTGTTCCCAGTGTCCATCTTATGTTGTCTTGTATCTTAGTAACCGGTTCACGTGCAACGGCATCTTATTCAGTCACGTGTCGTCTTGGTTACGCTCTGTTGCATTCCCGTCAGCTAGGTAACATTGTTTGATAGTGTAATGATAACACTCAGCTACGAACCCCCCGGGCGTTTAGAGGCTCTGAAAGCATGGTACCCACCAGGGAATAGAAACATAGGTACAACATGGTACGACAACGGTATTAATAATTATAGTTTATTACAAGAAGTTTTTCAAGATCATCATTATTTTCAATTTTATTTTCAGTATTTTTTCTGACATATATTAAAATAAGATATAAAGGGTCCGGAAGTAAACAACGTCTACAAGCGATTTGTAATGAGATGTTCCGCCTCCTTAGGCAATGTCATTGACACCAGCCCTCCATCATTCATATATTCTCATCAGCATATTTCACGTCATTCATGTTTTCTTTTGCAGTTTTCATCAAGTCATCCCTGTTGCATGGCTTCCTGTAGACAGTAGTATAGCCTCTCGAATGAAAAGGTTCTTTCAAACAACTTAGAGACAACCCAAAAACTGAACGACAATCATTTAAAAATGTTCCGAAAAAAACTAGTGTTATAAGCCTATCATTGATTTAAAAGCCTGTATGTTAGATCATTTTGGTTGGCTGTGTGTTAGATCATTTTTGGAGGCCTGATGATAGACCGTTACTGTATGATAGACCGTTTTTGGTTGCCTGTATGTTAGATCATTTTTGGTTGCCTGTATGATAGATAAGTTTTGGTGGCCTGTATGATAGATCATTTTTGGTAGACTGTATGATAGACAGTTTTTGGTTGACTGTATGCTAGACCGTTTTTGGTTGCCTGTATGTTAGATCATTTTTAGTGACCTGATGTTAGACGGTTTTTGGTTGCCTGTATGTTAGATCATTTTGTAGGCCTGTATGATAGACCGTTTTTGGTTGCCTGTATAATAGGCCATTTTTGGTTGCCTGTATGTTAGATCATTTTGGTAACCTCATGATAGACCGCTTTTGGTTGCCTGCATGATATACCGTTTTTGGTTGCCTGTATAATAGACCGTTTTTGGTTGCCTGTATAATAGACCGTTTTTGGTTGCCTGTATGATGGTTGTTGAATAGTTGGTTTGCTTGGGTGTTTGAATATTTCATGGCTTGTGTGTTTGGATATTTCGTGGCCTGGTCGGTTTGAATATTTCGTGGCTTGGGTGTTTGAATATTTCGTGGCTTGGGTGTTTGAATATTTCGTGGCTTGGGTGTTTGGATATTTCGTGGCTTGGGTGGTTGGATATTTCGTGGCGTGGGGGTTTGAATAATTCGTGGCTTGGGTGTTTGAATATTTCGTGGCCTGGGTGTTTGAATATTTCGTGGCTTGGGTGGTTGGATATTTCGTGGCCTGGGGGTTTGAATATTTCGTGGCTTGGGTGGTTGGATATTTCGTGGCCTGGGGGTTTGAATATTTCGTGGCTTGGTTGGTTGTTGAATGTTTGGTGGCTTGGGTCGTTGAGTATTTCGTGGCTTGGGTGGTTGGATATTTCGTGGCCTGGGGGTTTGAATATTTCGTGGCTTGGGTGGTTGAATGTTTGGTGGCTTGGGTGGTTGAGTATTTGGTGGCTTGGCTGGTTGAGTATTTGGTGGTTTGGGTGGTTAAATATTTGGTGGCTTGGACGGTTGAAAACTTATGAGTGGGTATAAAGGTCTAAATGATATGCTCCTTTTTAACACAATAAGAAACTTGTCCCCATGTTTTTTTTTAGACAAGAAGATTTTCCCCGTGCCCGTGTGTTATAGTGTTCAAAAATAAAGGGAGATAAAGAAACGTAAATAATCCAAGAATGAAACAATTTTTTTTTGACACAGTGCAACAGAAGTTATCATTTCCCGTTCACGAACTTCAAGGTCAAATAGAACTATGCATATTATTATCGCTACCTGTTTGTTTACGATAATTAGAATTTCACTTTCACGCTAATCAAATGAATAAAAACTGATTAATGAATGAACCGAGGAGCGTGGGAATGGAACATTTTCATTCACAAATTGTCAATCAGTTCAAACAATTTCCCGACGCAAACATACACAACTGTTGGCGTTAATTATTCTGCTTCATTTATTACTTGTGGCTAATGTGTGCGTTGTATTTTTTATTAACTCCTTTTATTTTTTTAGTCCTTTTGCTATTTATTTTTTAGTTTTGTTATATGCCGCTCTACACGCTAGCTACCACTGTGACAATCAACCTGGAATATAGACATAATAACACGGCATTAAGCATGGCTAAATATGAATGAGAGAATAAGCCCTATTTATTAGAGCTCTCCTGTGTGTCACAGGGAATTGTATAGGTCCAGGTTAATAACAGAAGAACAATTAAAGAACCAATATACATATTGTCGATTTCATAAAACCCAGGACGATATTAAAAACAAAATATAGGCCTATAATCTTATAATTTGTGTTTTTTCTCCCTACTTGTTAATTAAAAAATCTTTGAGATTGTTTATTGCGTGTTTAAAAAAATGAATCTACATAATTGCAGTGAGCCAGACAATACCTGGTTGAGTGCTCCAGATTTTATTCAAATATTACAGAATGCATTTTGATCATGTAACGTCACAGAATTCATCTTGATCATGTAACGTCACAGAATTCATCTTGATCATGTAAGGTCACAGAATTCATCTTGATCATGTAACGTCACCGAATTCAACTTGATCATGTAACGTCACCGAATTCAACTTGATCATGTAACGTCACAGAATTCATCTTGATCATGTAACGTCACAGAATTCATCTTGATCATGTAACGTCACGGAATACACCTTGACCATGTAACGTCACGGAATACACCTTGATCATGTAACGTCACAGAATGCATTTTGATCATGTAACGTCACAGAAGGCATTTTGATCATGTAACGCCACAGAGTGCATCTTGATCATGTAACGTCACAGAATTCAACTTGGTCATGTAACGTCACAGAATACATCTTGGTCATGTAACGTCATTTTGATCATGTAACGTCACAGAGTGCATCTTGATCATGTAACGTCACAGAATGCACCTTGATCATGTAACGTCACAGAATGCATTTTGATCATGTAACGTCACAGAAGGCATTTTGATCATGTAACGTCACAGAAGGCATTTTGATCATGTAACGCCACAGAGTGCATCTTGGTCATGTAACGTCACAGAATACATCTTGGTCATGTAACGTCACGGAATACACCTTGATCACGTAACGTCACGGAATACACCTTGATCATGTAAGGTCACAGAATTCAACTTGATCATGTAACGTCACGGGAGGCATCTTGGTCATGTAACGTCACAGAATGCATTTTGATCACGTAACGTCACAGAATGTATTTTGATCATGTAACGTTACAGAATGTATTTTGATCACGTAACGTTACAGAATGCATCTTGATCATGTAACGTCACGGAAAGCTTTTTGATCATGTAACGTCACAGAATGTATTTTGATCACGTAACGTTACAGAATGTATTTTGATCACGTAACGTTACAGAATGCATCTTGGTCATGTAACGTCACAGAATGCATTTTGATCATGTAACGTCACAGAATGTATTTTGATCACGTAACGTTACAGAATGCATCTTGATCATGTAACGTCACGGAAAGCTTTTTGATCATGTAACGTCACAGAATGTAGTTTGATCATGTAACGTCAAAAATGTATTGATCCAATATGCTTGGTCCTATACGAGTATCTCCCTCAATTTGCATTCGGGCTGCTAAAATACACCTCAATGAGACTGCTCAAAACTCATTCCCGTGATCTTATGATGTACTTTGACTTCCTGAACTCGGACGGCCCCTAAACCCTAGCCTTACAATGATTATAGGATAGCTGAGCCCAATAATTCAAAACATTTCGGCTTCAAAAAGAATGGACTGCTGATTTCAGAGAAATTTGGTGAAAGTAATGTTCCATGTTTATAATCCAAAATTGGTTCAAAAACGCATCACTGCTTCTCCAGTTTTCTTTCTTAGTCAATGGAATGGTGTACACATGCTGCCCATGGTATGCCACTTGTACATTCGAAATTGATCGCCCGGTTATTTCTTGAATAATTTTTTTCAGGCTAAATTTACAATGACAACTTCTGTAATTTTGTGTAAATGCTGCATGGTGTTCCATTTGTGGATTTAAAGTTTGTCACGCTTTTATTTCCGGAGTTATGTCCCTTGGACAACGTTTGTCAAGACAAAATCTACACACAGGCTTGTCCTGACTAAGTACTTTTATGGTGCAGTAGTGGTACATATGCAGGTCATTGAAATATTGTGTACCTTAAAATTCCATGTTGCAAATGAGTGATTTTTTTTGTTTTGTTTTGCGAAGCGCACAGGCGTTTACTTATATAGATCACGGTTTTACAATTAGGTGCCGCAAATATACTGGCCCGCGTGATCAGGGTGTACACGGCATTTGCATTTAACCGGTTAAATATTAATAAACAGTACTTGTAACTAACAATATCATTTCTAATACAAAGACAGAGACAAAATTCAACCCACCCCATCCCCACCCATACAAGCTTAAAATTACACATATTCTATATATGATTCAAATTAAGAAGAGTCGACCAAGAACAGGGGCAGTTTTTAAAAGTATAATGATAACAGGCAATACGGATAGTGCTTAACTGTAAATCCATTCAGATCAGTATTGTCATCAGGAGGTGTGGCGACAAATTAGCATTTTGTTCAACTGTTCAGATAAAGATTTATATTTTAAAATTCTAGAAAGTACAACTGTTTCAAACTTAATAATGTTTAACAGCTCATCAATGGATGGCAACCTGTCAGTGACATGACATTTATACACTAAAAATTTGGCTTGTTTCAAAACGTAGTTTTTAGCTTTACAATTGTTACTATTATCAAAATATCTTTGTGCTCATACGATTATTTTCAGAGTTATCTCCCTTAAACAACTTTTGCCAGGCACATTTCTGCACAGTGGACTTCTTCTGTAGTTTTAACCCTCTAGAGCCCCAGGGGTCACCTAGGACCCCGAGCCCTTAATGGGTCGTTGTTGAAAAGAATGATCTTTTCTATGCTTTTGTCTCCACCAAAACCCAATGTTCCACCCGCGACCCTATTATAACGTACGTGGATGACAACAGAGCGCGTCACAGTGAATCTGCACTGAGCACAAGATCTCCCCTTTCACGGCTGTATGTTTATAGTGCGCCACTGGTACTAAGTAGTCTGCTCCTTCGTCCAAGGCAAGTTTTTTTCTTCATAAACCTCATAAAATTACAGATTGATGCTTTCTGAATGTATTTAGACCAATTAAACCATATCTTGCACAAATATTTCTTTGATATGAATTTTCTTGTTTGGTCGGGTCACAGGTGACCCATTGGGGTGAACATACACTGTTTGGGGGTCAAATATGACCCCTTGGGTATAAAGGACTGCTGCTTGCGTTTCTTCTGTTTTTTTATTTACATAGTAATCTAACGTTTTTTTCTGTCTTCATGCAGTTTGGGTAGTTGGATGACAGTATTTGGTATTTAATCTATAATTTTAGTCCATTTGGTGTATTCAAAGAAACTTTTTGTTGTAGGCCTATTAGCAGTATGAGTTCGAGGGAAATCCGTAAACCACTGCTTCTTGTAAAACTAAAAGATGTCTTGGAAATGCTGGATAATGGAGATGACAGTTACTTTGAAGATAATAGCGAAAACGATGATGACGATTGCGACAAATATTTAGTAACACAACATGAGGAAAATTTCTCTAAAGACTCATCTAAGGACGATTCAGAGGGGAAAAAATGTTTTTCATGAATTCTGATTGTCAAAAGAAGTTTAGATATTTGATCGCCGTGAGAAATTTACCGTTAGATATACATTAGAAAATTAAGGAATTTGGTTGTAAAAAAATATCGATTGAACCAGCAACTTGTTCGAACAGAAGACATATTGTAATTACGGACAAAACTCAAATAGCCGGGAAGCATAAGTGCATTTTAGGTTGTTTGCTGCTGGTAAAACTAGTAAAACTTGCCACCACGGTGCACTACTTGGTCCAAATCAACCCATCTCAATCCACCAACTGACCACCACGGTGAACTACTTGGTCCAAATCAACCCATCTCAATCCACCAACTTGCCACCACGGTGCACTACTTGGTCCAAATCAACCCATCTCAATCCACCAACTTGCCACCACGGTGCACTACTTGGTCCAAATCAACCCATCTCAATCCACCAACTGACCACCACGGTGAACTACTTGGTCCAAATCAACCCATCTCAATCCACCAGCTTGCCACCACGGTGCACTACTTGGTCCAAATTAACCCATCTCAATCCACCAGCTTGCCACCACGGTGCACTACTTGGTCCAAATCAACCCATCTCAATCCACCAGCTTGCCACCACGGTGCACTACTTTGTCCAAATCAACCCATCTCAATGCACCAACTTGTCACCACGGTGCACTACTTGGTCCAAATCAACCCATCTCAATCCACCAACTGGCCACCTCGGTGCACTACTTGGTCCAAATCAACCCATCTCAATCCACCAACTTGCCACTACGATGCACTACTTGGTCGAAATCAACCCATCTCAAACCACCAACTGACCACCACGGTGCACTACTTGGTCCAAATCAACCCATCTCAATGCACCAACTTGTCACCACGGTGCACTACTTGGTCCAAATCAACCCATCTCAATCCACCAGCTTGCCACCACGGTGCACTACTTGGTCCAAATCAACCCATCTCAATCCACCAACTTGTCACCACGGTGCACTACTTGGTCCAAATCAACCCATCTCAAACCACCAACTTGCCACCACGGTGACCTACTTTGTCCAAATCAACCCATCTCAATCCACCAGCTTGCCACCACGGTGCACTACTTGGTCCAAATCAACCCATCTCAAACCACCAACTTGCCACTACGATGCACTACTTGGTCGAAATCAACCCATCTCAATCCACCAACTTGCCACTACGATGCACTACTTGGTCCAAATCAACCCATCTCAATCCACCAACTTGCCACTACGATGCACTACTTGGTCCAAATCAACCCATCTCAATGCACCAAATTGTCACTACGATGCACTACTTGGTCCAAATCAACCCATCTCAATGCACCAAATTGTCACTACGATGCACTACTTGGTCGAAATCAACCCATCTCAATGCACCAACTTGTCACCACGGTGCACTACTTGGTCCAAATCAACCCATCTCAATGCACCAACTTGCCACCACGGGAAAAGCCGGGAAGCATAAGTGCATTTTAGGTTGTTTGCTGCTGGTAAAACTTAGCGTACATCCCCAATATCAGTACCAGCGGAAAACTTTTATTTTAATAAATTAACCTAATAAAAATGACCAATATTTATTCTTATTCTGTTCCAGCAATTTTTTTCCTATATTTAGCGCCTCTTGTCACTTTAAGTTGAAAAAATTTGAAAGGCAGTAGTTCCACATGTATGAAAACAAATTTTACTGGCAATTTCAGTTTTATAGTGCAAGTTTATATTTTAATCCGTTGTGTTTAACATTTATAACAATCCGTAAAGTAGAAATATATAAATATGAATAAATTGTTTACATATATTCTGCATATGTTGTACCTATTATAACCCAACGGGTCACAGATGACCCCTAATTAAAATGTACTATAAAATATTTTTTTCGCGAAAATGTTCTTATATTTTATTTATTGAAGCATTAATGGACACGAATCCCAGTAGTATAATTTTTTTGTAAGCAGTATTCTGTATGCGGGCTCTAGAGGGTTAATAAGAGTTTTACAAAACACAACATACGCCCTCCACTACGACTGATTACTCTACACTATAGACAGTATTTGTTTAAATTTCTCAAATTTATAGAAAGGCCTTTCAGTGTCTCCAGTTAGTTCCAAAAATTGGGGCAAGGACCAGCTGGATTCAAGATTCAAAGCCATTTTAGACGCTTATAGGCCTATATGCGCATCGCCGGGCTAGTTCAAATAAATTTTCAAATAAAAAATACTAAATGTCGTCAATAAACGGTCTTCCTTTATTAATGTAAACAGTTTTCTGGGTTCAGAGGTTAGTGTGACTTAGTTAATGAAATTGTGTATAGCCCACATATAGCCCATTGTGTGCAGTTAAACCATTTGTATGTTTAAAGTTGTTCTCGGGATTATTTCCAGTAATTGCACTTCAATAACTTAAAGAGATCATATCAATGTACTGCGCAGGGGGTATTCGTTCTTGTAGAGCAATTCTATTTCTGTTGTCTTAATTCGAGTGGGGTTCGAACCCACTGCCCGTCGATGCAAAAGTGACGTGGGCGTTACTTAAAGTTAAACACTGACTGAACTATGAACGAAAGCTCTGACATTTCAGTCTCGTGAAACAACTGGCATTAACAACGGTTACATGCCTTACTCGCAACCTTTAACGAATCTGGCAACTCTTGTCCATAGGGCGCTCAAGTGAAACATGCACTCAGAAATATTACAATTTTTTCGCCGATGAAAATCTGATATTACATTCTTGTAGAATGGAGTCGCCAATCAAATTTTATAAGAAGAAGAAAAAAAAATCTGGTATTGGACTGAGAGACTATCGAATTGCTGAAAGATTATCTTGGACGTCTTTTGAATGGTATGGAGATACATGTGTATCTATAGTCAATACTGATTTTGTAATTTATTTATAGATCAAGATTGATTGATGTTTTACGCCCGCACTCAAGATTATTTCACTTATGTGGCGGCGTTACCAGGTTTAGTGGGAGAGGAAACCGGGCCCATTGACCGGAGGAAACCCGCGGTCTTCTGCGAGTACCTGATAACTCTTCCACATACGGCAACCGAGTGAAAAAGTAAACTCGGAAATTTTTCAATTTTTATTTCGTTTGCGTGTGATTCGAACCCGCGCCGCATCGATGGAAGGTCTGTGTGGGACTGAGGGACGATCACTCTCACACATTGGACCACCGAGGCCCCCTATAGATGGCGAAGTTGTAATCATAGACTCTTCCTTCCTTAATGGGTCTCTTTTTTGAAGACCAGCTAATTAACAAAAAGTAACTCTAATTTCTGTGTTCAATTCAGCGGGAACTGTTAATATAGATCTGTTCGATTTTGTTGAAATCTATATCTTATTTCTTGCACAAAAATTTAGGCAGAGCATCTCCCCACCCCCACCCTATACGAAAAAAAAACCGACGTTCGTGGGGTGTCGCCAGAAAGCAAAATGCGGCTGTATGATAAAACACAGAAATGAGCACACTGTGGCAAATCACTTTGATGCAAGGGAGACAATTCCGACTGTAATCTTTGGGGTGGGTAAGATGGAACAATGATTTTATACCAACCATACTTGATGCACTTGCTTTGCCACTTGAAATGAGATGTTGCAATCAACAAATCAGTTATATCATGAAGAAATATATAAAACTATTAGGCCTACATTGTCCGACCCCACCCACATAGCGTAGCGTTAAATCGATTTTTTCCTAAAAAAAAATTAAACATTCAAAAAATCATTTCTTTTTGGATTCGGCCAGTTCTGAGGGTTGTTTCTCAACAACGTTATAACCGACGTAAGTCCAATGCAAGGCGTAACTACCATGGCAACATATACCCTCAACATTACGTTACGACCAGGCGCAAAGATACGACGGGCGTAAGTGTGTTTAAGGGTTTAATACCGCCGTAGCGGTGTTTGTTGCGTAACCCGATACCGCTGAACGTTGGTTCGTACCGAGTCAAACCACGAGAATGCGCAGCATTCGAGTGGTTTGACGAGGTGCGAACCAACGTTCAGCGGTATCGGGTTATGCAATAAACACCAAGACGAAGGTATTAAAGTCGATTCTACCCCGATAATTGAGAAAAATGAGGAAAAAGTGACCTGTTGTTGATTGCCGTTCCTTTTCCCTCCCTCGGGCAGAGTGGGAACTTTTAACCAATCAACGATAAGCTTTGGTCACGTGCAACGCTTGACCCAGATATTTTGAAGCAGAATGACATAATGTCACTATGGCTACCGCTTTGACAGGCTGGGTTGCTGACGACGCTAGCGGGGGAAAGGTTGTGAAATCAACCCTTTGGTGACTGTATACGTTCATGACAGCCCAGTTTTCAATATATAAGGACAGAATATAACCACACTCACAACATTATCAGGTTAAATCCTTCATTTTGTATGATAACAAGCAAAAGATCACTTCTTCCGGGGGAGGTAAACCTACCAGCCGACGATGCACTACAGACTCGATGTTGTTTGAAAAGTCATCTCTACTTAACATGTATATTTGCACACGGCACGCACACGCAGGAGGGGTAGAATGAGAAACAGTCCCCAGTGTGACATCTAGTCCAGACAGTCGAACGTCTTTTGTCATAAAAACGTTATCACAAATGCAGATTGTCTGGCTGCGACGTCATAATCATAAAGAATGTGCGTTCTAGTTCCACTAGCTTTTATACGGAAGCCTATTAGTGCCAGGGAAAAAAAATAAATCAAAAATCGTTTTAACGAATTTCTTGAGCTACTAAAAATAGAATCTAAAAAAAAAAATTCGTTATAACGATTTTCTATGTGAAAAAATCGTTTTAACGAATTTCTTGAGTTACTAGAAATAGATTCTAAAAATGAAATTCGTTATAACGATTTTCTATGTGAAAAAATCGTTTTAACGAATTACATGAATAACTAAAAATAGAATCTAAAAATAAAATTCGTTATTACGATTTTCTATATGAAAAAAATCGTTTTAACGAATTTCTTGAGTTACTAAAAACAGAATCTAAAATTAAAATTCGTTATTTCGATTTTATTAAAGGACTGAAAATAGAAACAAGAAAATCGTTATAACGAATTTGATTTTTAGATTCTATTTTTAGTAATTCAAGTAATTCGTTAAAACGATTTTTTCACATAGAAAATCGTAATAACGAATTTTATTTTTAGATTCTATTTTTAGTTATTCATGTAATTCGTTAAAACGATTTTTTCACATAGAAAATCGTTATAACGAATTTCATTTTTAGAATCTATTTCTAGTAACTCAAGAAATTCGTTAAAACGATTTTTCTAATAGAAAATCGTTATAACGAATTTGATTTTTAGATTCCATTATTAGTAACTCAAGAAATTCGTTAAAACGATTTTTTTTTCAATTTTTTTTTCCTTGGCACTAATAGGCTTCCGTACTTTTAGGACCTATGCGGTATAGGCGACCGTAGGTTTATTCGCGCTTTTGTTTTGGCGGTCTTTAATGTGAAGATTATTTGGCCACACTTAACATAATAGAGACACAATATGACGTAAGGATTGATTATGTTTTACAATTTACTCAAGGTTATAGCTATATAACGGCTAAAGGTTAGGTTAAACAGGGTAGGAAACAAGGCTTTTTGCCAGGAAAAATGCCGACCTTCAACAGGCAACCATATTCCACACATCTATAGTGTGAGGAAGAGTTGCCAGGTACTTGCCGATGGTCGGGGGTTTCCTCCGGACAATGAGCCCGTTTTCTCATCCTCTAAACCTGCCAACGCCGCCATATAAGTGAAATAATCTCGAGTGCGGCGTAAAGCACCAATCAATCAATCAATCCACACATCTATAGGTCGATATACAGGGGCCGGTTGCACAAAGGTGTATTAAGCTTAAGTCTGACTTATCTTGGCGACGTCACAATCAAATTCCTTTGTTACGCGATGTATTTAAGCCTGAATTAAGGTTAATACAGCTTTGTGCAACCGGCCCCTGAAGCGCAGAGAATCTGGAAATACCGGACAATCAGAGTCATTGGGGATTTTTTGTTCTGATATTTAACAGAGTTAAATAAATTACAGAAATCACTTTTGATTACAAGGGAACTTCATGGAAATGATATCTGTTGTCCGTAAAACAGCATTAGGCACTACACCCATTGGTGTTTTTAAATCCTCTACTTGTACATGTTCAAAGTCAATATCAGTAGGTCCCAGATTGCCATGTACATTGGTTCTTTCATGTAATCTGAAATGTACTGGTTGACCTTTCTGGGAAGCAAAGAGACGGAGAAATCTCTCTCGTAGTAATGTCCTTTGTTCTTGTTTGAGCGAATCGTCCCCTTCATCAGCCATTTTGCACAACTGTAAACAAAATTAAACAGAAATAACATAAATAAATCTGAACATACTTAGAGAGTTAAATGTAATCTCTGACTCGCTTCTGGATTTCCTTGAAATTGAACTCTGACAACGGCGTGCAGGATATGACACAAAAATGAGTTTTTGAACGATTTTGTTTGGTGGAACGGCGAACTAAAGGATCGAATGGGATGTGTGTCTGGTTTGGGCAGGTTGCGTTGCTTTCATTAGTAGAAAATCAGAGAGAAAAACAGGGTGATTCTAAACAGTTACATGTTTCAATATGGCACGTCCTCCAACTGTGTTGGACACACATCATCAATATACTTTGGCCAAAGAGTTTGGATATCTCCAGCTAAGGATGCGAGTCCCGGAAGAATTCCATGAAGATTTCGTGACATCTTTGACAGATGACGCTATTAAGAACTTTTTAATGAGGCTGCAATTCCATTCATATATTTTGTTCCATAACGTCAGAGTGAGTGATTTGGGTTTTACGTCCTGCTCAACCATAACGTCAGATGTTAACGCCATGTTAAAACGAAAACTACTCTGCCACATGCGCAAAATACTTTGACCACAGAGTTTGGTGATCTCAAGCTAGATAACATTACATCACTTATATAACATTGGCCTAGTTTTACGAAGCGAACTTAGCTAAGGGTGATCTTAACTACCATGGCAACCAATGCTAAAGGTATACGTTGCCATTGGTAATTAAGATCACCTTAAGCTATGATGGCTTTGTGAAACTGGGCCCAGGTGACTGAATACCCACTGATGAATGTTTTTTGACACACTGACACTTTCTATTAAACTGTACCTCCAACCCCCCTCAACCCTAAATCATGTAGAACCCTGCTACATGGCGGCATATCAGACACCAACATTCAACCTACTCCCATCAACCAGCCCCCCCCCCCCCCCCCCCCTCTTACCTTCAACCCTAAATAATCTGGAAACCCACTACATCGTGGCACAACAGACACCTACATTCACCCCCTCCTACCGTCAGCCCCTAATCATTTGGAACCCAGCTACATCGTGGCACAACAGACACAAACATTCACCCCCCCCCCCTCCTACCGTCAGCCTTAAATCATCTGGAACCCCGCAACATCATGGCACAACAGACACCAACATCTGGAACCCCGCTACATAGTGGCACAACAGCCACCAACATTCACCCGTACACCCCCCCCCCCCTCCTACCGTCAGCCTTAAATCATTTGGAACCCCGCTACATTGTGATTGTGGCACAACAGACACCAACATCCCCCCCCCCCCACTCCTACCGTCAACCTTACATCATCTGGAACCCCGCTACATCATGGCACAACAGCCACCAACATTCACCCGTCCCCCCCCCCCTCCTACCGTCAACCTTAAATCATATGGAACCACGCTACATGGTGGCACATCAGACACCAATATTCCCCCCCCCCACCTCCTACCGTCAACCTTAAATTATTTGGAACCCTGCTACATCGTGGCACATCAGACACCAATATTCACCCCCCAACCCCCACCTCCTATCGTCAACCTTAAATCAGTTGGAACCCTCCTACATGGTGGCACATCATACACCAACATTCACCCCCCCCCCCCTCCCTCCTACCATCAACCTTAAATCATTTGGGACCCTGCTACATGGTGGCACATCAGACACCAATATTCACCCCCCAACCCCCACCTCCTATCGTCAACCTTAAATCAGTTGGAACCCTCCTACATGGTGGCCCATCATACACCAACATTCACCCCCCCCCCCCCCCCCTCCTACCTTCAACCATAAATCATTTGGGACCCTGTTACATTGTGGCACATCAGATACCAATATTCACCCCCCAACCCCCACCTCCTATCGTCAACCTTAAATCAGTTGGAACCCTCCTACATGGTGGCACATCATACACCAACATTCACCCCCCCCCCCTTCCTACCTTCAACCATAAATCATCTGGAACCCTGCTACATTGTGGCACATCAGATACCAATATTCACCCCCCCCCCCCCCTCCTACCGTCAACCTTAAATCATTTGGAACCCTGCTACATGGTGGCACATCGGATACCAATATTCACCCCCCAACCCCCACCTCCTACCTTCGACCATAAATCATTTGGGACCCTGCTACATTGTGGCACATCAGATACCAATATTCACCCGCCCCCTCCTACCGTCAACCTTAAATCATTTGGAACCCTGCTACATGGTGGCACATCAGACACCAATATTCACCCCCCAACCCCCACCTCCTACCTTCGACCATAAATCATTTGGGACCCTGCTACATTGTGGCACATCAGATACCAATATTCACCCCCCCCCCCCTCCTACCTTCGACCATAAATCATCTGGAAGCCTGCTACATGGTGGCACATCAGATACCAATATTCACCCCCCCCCCCTCCTACTGTCAACCTTAAATCATTTGGAACCCTGCTACATCGTGGCACATCAGATACCAATATTCACCCCCCCCCCCCCCCTCCTACCGTCAACCTTAAATCATTTGGAACCCTGCTACATCGTGGCACATCAGATACCAATATTCACCCCCCCCCCCCTCCTACCGTCAACCTTAAATCATTTGGAACCCTGCTACATTGTGGCACATCAGATACCAATATTCATCCCCCCCCCCTCCTACCTTCGACCTTAAATCATCTGGAACCCTGCTACATGATGGCACATCAGATACCAATATTCATCCCCCCCCCCCCCCTCCTACCTTCAACCATAAATCATCTCGAACCCTGCTACATGATGGCACATCAGATACCAATATTCCCCCCCCCCTCCTACCTTCAACCATAAATCATCTAGAACCCTGCTACATGATGGCACATCAGATACCAATATTCACCCCCCCCTCCTACCTTCAACCATAAATCATCTAGAACCCTGCTACATGGTGGCACATCAGGTGTCAATATTCAACCACCCCCCCCCCCCCTCCCCCCCCCCCCCTCCCCCCCCCCTCCTACCTTCGACCATAAATCATCTGGAACCCTGCTGCATGGCGGCACATCAGATGCCAATTATCTAATTAAGACTGAATAACTCTGAATTGGTGATAGGATCTCTAAATTATAAACATTTTTTCACTTGGTCCCAATACGCTTTTGTGCTAATTGCCTTTTTTAAAGCTGCCAAATTATTGATATTTTGCCGTTAACAGAATACTAAAATTATTGCCTATTTTTCTCAAGACGTATAATTCAGAAGCTTTTTAGTGCTTCTAGTCTCGAGAATGTACGATAAAGTATTGTTTTGAACTAACTTCGGCTGAGAATAAATGAATGGTTGTCCCGGTTATTCAAATTTGTTTTACTTTTCAAATAATTTCGGTTCGTATAGGCCACATACTGTATGAATTTTCCTCATCCAACGCAAATCATTTAGTTTTCTGATGGCTTTCAAATCCTTTTACAGTCACTCATGATCTGAAATTATGAAAAAAGTGCAAATTTTGGCAGCTCATGCCTCTCAGCTTTTATTTAAAGTTTGTTTGTTTTTTTTTTTTGGGGGGGGGGGGGGATGGGTTATATTAGATAGGCTTAAAAATAAACAAAATTGATATTATACTTTTAACTTTCATAAATTAACTTCGGTTCTTGATTATTGACAAATGATATTTTTATATCAATAAAAATAAAATTAATATATGATAATATTAATATTTCAGACAGACTTAAATATATAACATATTATGTTTTTATATTGAGTCACATTAATCACTTGGTTATGTCATGGATAAAACTGAAATACGTAATCTGCTTCTGTCCATGATCATAACGATTAACGTGAATGGAGTTGGAAACCCACCAGATACATTATCCTATATATATCCCAAGTATAGCCCGTTGACCTATGACTCATTCTAGACTGGAGAGAAGCCTGCAGTCATAGGCAAAATAATCAATTCGAATATGGATGATTTACTCTTCATACTCAAAAGAATCTGACGCTAGATGTGATTCCCGACATCATGAAATCTGTAAAATTGCGTAAACAGTTAAAGTTAACTGTCAAATAAGTTAAATTTTGTAGATTCTTCTGACCTCGATAAGCAGCATCGAGAAACTCCGTGAAACGAGATCGTGCATCCCCGTAATTTTTGAAAAACAAATTTGTGTCAACCAATCATATGGTAGGAAGACCCTGTCATTAACCAATCAATGAGCTCACTACACACCTCGTGGTCTTTTCCAATATGGCGGGTGAGTCCACATCACATCTTTGTGGTTTGTCGCTCAAATTTAAAAGTTTTGCGCCATTTTTAACGTTATTAAATTCTTTTACAGATATAGACTTTTACCAAGAGGATTCGGATGATACTTCCGATAGCTGTAAGTTCTATTTATTATCGAGTTATCTTCCCTTGCTGTCTCCATTGTTGTGATGTTACGTCGGAGAAGAAATCTATGTCGTTTTTGTTTTATGCATATTCGCGCCCTTGTTCTCCCTCCAACTGTCTGTTTATATATATGTTATAGGCTTACCAAATATATCAATCTTGAAGATAAATGTCTCTGCTATCCATAGGGATTGTCGGTGTATAGTATTTAGGTAGTCTTTGTCGATGTTTTGGTACTTTCCTTCGAGTAAAATGGCCCTAATTTGTAGCCTGTTCTTTTACTGTGCGGAGGTCATGTGACCACAAATTGACCCTTGTGAACCTTGGATCAACGAATCGCGCGCACATGTGCTATTTCTTGTGAGCATTTTTAAGATGTATTTTCGAGGTTTGTTTGGCCGAAATGGTTTGATGACTCCCGTGTTTGTGTCTACTAACCCTTTGCAGGTAACTTTTACTTTTTAAGAATGTCAATGTGTGCTTGAAACCGACGGGTTGATAGAGCTTGCTTCATTCGGAAACTAGGTCATCTCACAGTTTACTACAAGCTACAAATCTGCTTGTGTCCTCGTTTCGGAAGCTGGAATTTGCTTTTTTGGATTAAATTTAAAATTCCTGGTAAATGTATCCTGTACATTTATTGATGTTGTAGCATATTGTGAACACTAACATGTTTGTGATGGGCTGTTACTTCAACGAATCGAAATGGTAAAAGTGTTGTAGAACAAAGGCTTTGTAGTGCTGCTAGCTGATCCTCCATGTTTTCCCGCTTCCATGTCGGGGCTTCAGCCATGTGTGTGGAAACAATCACCCTGTTGATGTCAGAGTGCTCCCAATTTCGCATTTGTTTATGTGCCTTTGTGAAAATGAAAATTTGACTAGTTATTTTTTTTTTTTTTAATTGACTTTTTTTTTTCACCTCTGCAGAGTAGGGGAGATGGTCAATATTTTACCACTCCAATGTTATTATTAGTGGACTGTGATAAGAATAATGAAAACAAATGATACAATCTAGCAATTTTTCTTCTAAATTAGGTCTTTTTTATTTCCTGACCATTAGTGTTTTTTTCTGGCGATATAATTTGCTTAAACAATTCGCCTTAAATATGATTTGTAAGTTCATTAAATCATCCGTGTGGCATCTATAGATAGAAAACCTTTTTCATCTTTCTAAAAAAATTTCAGTTGTGTTTTTTTTTTGTTTTTTTTTTACTTTAAGGGGTGGGGTGAGGGGCTCGGGCACACCCTTGTATTATCACATCTGAATTTCATTTCACAATATCTAACCAAAATAAGGCGACTCATCAAGGTAGTTTTCTGTAGAATTAGTCAGGAACTAAATTGTAATGGTCATGTTGATGACTAACCTAAAGGATGGGTCTTTCCTTCAATGCTTTTATCAACAGCCAAATATTTCAAATTGGCTCGCGGTTTCGGTCTGTCACATTTGTGTAAGACATTACAGTTCTAGCATTATATAACAATTATGTAAAACAGATAAACAAGTCTTAAGAATTTTTCAACATCGCTTTGATTTTTATTTTGGATATTCCCATGACAATCTGCGTTGTTTCTGAGATTTCTTGAAACCCTGATGTTTTGGTTTGTATTGATTGGTTGTTATCTAGGACACTGGGCCATGTAGGCGTGTCCTGGATAGTAATAAGATCTCTGAAGCCCATGTGATTTGTCAACTGGCCAGTGTGCATGTCACATGATACAAATATATTGATTTATTGTTGACAGCTGCAAACACAGAACAGCTCCAATGCATGGCATTGTGTGTGTTTCCCTTTACACCATCAATTTGATATCTGCTTTTAACTGATTTAGCACAGATTTTTTTTAATCTTTTTTTATCAATTTACTTTTAGTCCCTTTTTCTTATATTCACCATGTAAGGCCTCCAAGAAATTGTAAATAGCAGTAGTCCCTTGCTTCTATGTTGATTTTACGTGTAGTGTAAACATTACATATTTTGAGTGACAAGTTCTTGGTGTTAATTATTATATGTAAACATTTAACATTTCATAAGTAGCTGAAAAACAAATGGAAAGTACAAGTTTTTTTTTATATCATTTAGTTAAGTTCACTCCCAGGAATAATATTCGCATGTCTAATTTCATACTAAGAATACTACATAGAATGTTCAAAAACATTGTGTAATCCTAATACAGATATTAAAATGTTTAAATTCTGAAATCTTATGCAAATTTCTGTATTCGGTTTAGCCAAACCTTAATGGTAAAACAAATAGTCTGTTAATACTTGCATTATGTTGAGTAAGACATGTTTATCGAATTTAACACATGCCTGGTGATTGTAGCACTGGGATTGGATGGCACAGGCTTCCATGATGATGATTGTTATGGTCCTGACGATCATCTCTCTCCCCTTCAGAAGCTAGAGAAATATATGAACTGTGATAACATCTTCAGCAGGTCAGTTCACCTTTCTACTCGCTTCTATTAAAGTGACATTCACACTTCAGACAATGTCAGGGTTCATCGATAAACTATATGATCGGGTTTTGTCAGGTACATGCATATCCAAATATGCTACTATGTATAGTATATACAAACCTATTTAATAGTTTTTGAAAAGTAAACAAAATTTTAATTTAATCAATCAGATGATAATATCAACATTTTGACAACTCCTGTCAATTTAGGAAGTCAATAATTCAGTATCCTGATTTTTATGTTTACATTATTTTGGGGTTTCAGTCTTTTGAATTATTTAAAGAATTCTTCCTGACAATCTTTCAAATTCACGACTGGATACAAATAGATTTGTCATGCTACCTGTTATGACTTGGCTTATTCATAAAGGTATATGAGCGCAAACTAAGATAAAAAGGTGGCAAAGAAAATTCCGGCTGGCAATAAATAAATCAATGAGTAGCACATTTACTGATTTTACAATGTTTTATTTTGTACTTAAATGGGAAATTTTCAACTTAATAATCGTTGATTATTGTTTTGTTTTTCTAGGCAAATGGTTGCTAAGAGTATGCTAGACACACTGCGGGCAGTGGGAGGCGAGATGGAGGAATGTGATGCTATATTAAAAGCTATGGTTAGACTGTCTGATGATGCTGGTAAGTATTCATAATAACCATTCACTTTAAACATGCATCAATTAAAATGGTAATTCTGCTTGAATATGTCAGTTTACCTTTTTGGCTCTGTCAGATATTGCTGGGCACAGTTTTCACTATACGGTTTTATCTCTCTCCTAGCAACCTGTCCAAAATACCAACAAAAAAGATAATGGGCTCAAAATAATTTCAGGCTAAAATTTCTTAAGAATCCATACATGGGCCTGTTTCACAAACATTTACGCCCTGCAGAAGTCCAATGCAAGACCTAGCTGTCGTGGCATAATATACCTTCAACATAACGTTTATACGATAAGGCACAAAGTTGAAACGTTTATCATTTTTTCCAGAGGCCACTGTACGCTCTGAATTGATGGAACAAGTGCCCCATGTGGCTATGTATTGTATAGAAAATAAGCATATATTTCCCAATTCTGTGCCTACCTATATTTTACCTATGGTCGTGAAATATCTCAATGATATGAACAATCAGGTGAGCTATTACTTTGTTTTATAGAAATTAGTTATGAAATGTGATTTGTTTAAAAGCTTAATTCCCGTCAACCATTCTTATTTACATTTATTAATCCCAGTTGAAATAGCTGGTATGACTATTGGTGAATAAGAAATCAATCGAAAGAACTGGTCCTTGGTGAAAAATACTGTAGATATATAGCAGAGAGTAAACTGTGATCATAAAGAATATATTTGTAAATTGTTTTTTTTGAGTTCTTCACAAAATGTCGGGTGCGTTTTCATAGGGCTCTGAAGTGTGAGTGTGACTGCACTCTTCAAATGACCAGGGCTAGTTATGAAATACAAGATGTTTGCTTCATATGAAATATTTTCTGTAAATAAAATGTCCAGTTCTAATTACAGGTTAGAAAAACTAGTCAAGCGGCCTTATTAGTTGTATTGGAGCAAGATTTAGTTGACAAAGGTTAGTTTGATGATTATTATTACACTTGTAGTGCATCTTGTTGACATCACACGGTGTGGCAGAAGATAATAAACTGGCTTTAATTGGCATTATATTCCTAAAACTGTGTGAGAATTGACTCGTCACAAAAAGTGTGAGAATTGACTCGTCACAAAGAGTGTGAGAATTGACTCGTCACAAAGAGTGTGAGAATTGACTCGTCACAAAGAGTGTGAGAATTGACTCGTCACAAAAAGTGTGAGAATTGACTCGTCACAAAAAGTGTGAGAATTGACTCGTCACAAAAAGTGTGAGAATTGACTCGTCACAAAAAGTGTGAGAATTGACTCGTCACAAAAAGTGTGAGAATTGACTCGTCACAAAAAGTGTGAGAATTGACTCGTCACAAAGAGTGTGAGAATTGACTCGTCACAAAGAGTGTGAGAATTGACTCGTCACAAAGAGTGTGAGAATTGACTCGTCACAAAGAGTGTGAGAATTGACTCGTCACAGTTGGATTATCCAATCTTCTTGAGCTATAGGTAGTTTGAATCCAAAAATAAAACAAAAAATGTCTGATCCAGTAAGCGTTACATCTCAATATACAAGGCTCAGTGGTTCGCCCTTGAGAGCAAGTCTCTTGTCTTCCAGCTATGGGTTGCAGGGTGGAGTCCCACACTACCTTGAAGACATTGTGGTCAGCTTTTTCACTCGATTGCAATATGTGTAAAGGTCCAGGGTTTTCTCTCCAAGCCTCCCAAACCTCAGTGTAACATCAATCATGCAAGCAATATTTTTATAACATATTGAAGGGGTGCATCCTTTTAGCTATGTCTTTTGTGTTGCAGAAGATATAGAGGAACAGGTTGTAGGTGTAATATCTGACCTAGCTCGACCTGATAGCCCAGACGATTTCCGCTCAGAAGCTGTTGCTGTAAGTAGTTACCATTCTTCAAAAATGTTCTCATCCTTACTTTATGAAAGTAACCAGATTCATGTTTTACCAATGTAAATGACCCTAGCAAAGTATCAAAAGTATAAGTGCCATGACTGTACGAGATGTTCAGCCTAACACTATAACTTAAGAGACATTCCTTTGTGGATCTCCTTGTTTTTTTTTCATGATCTTTGGTCTTGTGTTTGGTTTTCTAACTAATCAAATGTGGAGGAATTCCATTTGAAAGACATGGGTAGTGAGATGTACACAATTGATATCATCTTACTAACATGTCTTTTGCATGGCGTTTTGCCTATGTCAACAACAATCACTATATTTTACCCAAGAAATTGACTGGTCACGAGATAAAAATAATGAACATATGGGATTATACTGGAAGTTCTTTAACCCTATATCTGTACATGCTTGGCTTGGTGATGGAAACTCTTTCTGGCTTGATCACTTTTTTTTGGTGTTTGGTTGATTTTTTAAAAGCTTAGTTGTTAGTTGGTATCGGGAATGTAGTCCTGCAATCACTTAGTGTAGTCCGCTTAGCTTTGTGGTGAAGGGTAAAAAGAAACTTATTCTGTGGAAGCTATCCTCATTAGGTTTGTGTTCGCGGGGCTGAAATGGTGTTTGGGCTATTGTTTTTATGTTGGCTTTCAGATTGGAAGTGTGTAGAATTTGGTTTGGTTCAAAGTAAATGCTGACTTTGGCATCAAGAAAGTCCCTTTAACTTGCATTTTTAGTTGATTTTAAGTGGTTGCTTATGATGATAGTTTGATTGAGGAGTTATTAAATGAGCATGAGGGTGGGCTTGTGATTGGCGTGGACGTCAATGCTGGTATGTAGTAGCCAGCTCTCCAGCTCTATCACAGCCAGCTTTGATGAGCCATGCTAATTACCTAATCAGCTTTAATCCACTTCCTACTGCAACTTTCCTGTCCTCACTACTAACATTCTGGAATTACCTCCCTTTAATAAAAAGGATTATTGCCCTCTGCTAATGCCCTTTTATTTTGAAGATGGGTTTTACATGTCAACTAACAATACTGCAGCAGCTTCATTTCCAACACTGAATACATTGATGATAAGCTTTTAAAGCTTTTAATTGTGTAAACTGTTATTTGCCATCGCAGGATATTAACCGGAGGGAGTCTATGAGACTGACCAAGTGGCCGTGATCTGTTTTTCATATAATCATATCACAGCCTGCTTGGATCAGTTTCACAGACTTTGATTTCAACATTACGAGGATTTCTGCTTTGGTGTGGAGGGAATAATTGAACATTATTTCTCCTTTTCAAGACCAAATGAATATATATTCGTAAAAAGGCTTAGTTTCATAAAATGCTTCAGTATACTTTCTATCTCGTGTCATTTTAACTTGTATTATTTTAGCTATTTCATTTTGCTTCATGCGTTAATCTCCATGTATCTGCCTCCTAATTGACATTTATAAATGCTGAAATTCCAATGCTGTTTGTTTATTCACATTATCATCCACCCTGCATGTGATCTTGGCCCCACTGTCATCTGAATGTAGAACCCATCAAAGTGGCTGTGAAAGGCCCTGTGAATGAAAACCCTATCACAGCCTGCTTTGATGAGCTTCTATCCATCAGCTTGCCTGCAAATCATCTGATTCCTCAAGCCTTTCACTGCAGACTCATTTGCTGAAGAAAATAATCCACTTCTTTCACATGTCGTTTTAGTGCTACACAGCCGTTGCATTGGACTTACCTACATACACACTGCATGCTGGTCAAAAACAGCTGACATAAAGCACCAGATCTACATGGTTTGCTTGGAACTCTGTCCCATTGACAAACATGATTAAGATCATATTAAATTAATCGTTATATTCTTTTGGAGATATGTATGTTCCCTTTAAAGCATATTAATAGTTCAGGACCTATTTCCTGAGTCAGTGAGTTTTTTAATCAGAAAATGTAGTAAAGATATGGAAGTATTCACCGGGTTTCCCTCCGCTAAACCTGGCGACACATATATGGGAAATAATTTTGGGTGCCAGATAAAACATCAAACAATTAATTAATTTATGATTTTAGTCTAGATAAAACTGAATTCTTTTTCATTTGTAATTCAGCCTGTACATTACCTTGTTACAGTCTCTTTAGCAGAATTAAAGATGATTTTTGTCAGTCCAATCTTGTTTATTCAGGAAATCTGAAATAAGGATACTTCATAAGCTTGTCATAGGTTCATCAAGCTGACTGTGACATGTTGTTGTTGTATCATATCACAGCCAGCTTTGATGAGCTTACGTCATTAAGCTCTTCGTCCACTAACAGATTACTTAGTAAATTGTATCTGATATCACGTTTGGTTGTAAAGTGTCCAATCAAACAATGGACCACCTTCAAAAAACCAAAGGTGACAAAACTTGTGCAAAAGTCATTTGGCCTCGGAAGGTTATATGTGTATATTGCTTAATATTTTTGACACAGCGTTCGATGAAAAGATGACATAACAGCTGATGATGTCATCCAGGCTGGAATACCAGGGTCATCAAAGTGGTTTTGATGTGTATATATCATTCATATCACAGCCAGCTTTGATGAGTTCTGTTATATCTGATTACAGCAATTTTCACCAAACTGGGGCTCTTCAAGACTTCAATGATACTGTATATTGCATACAAAGGGTGTCGTTTTCATGGAATTCCCAGTTCTGTTATATCTGATTACAGCAATTTTCACCAAACTGGGGCTCTTCAGGACTTCAATGATACTGTATATTGCATACAAAGGGTGTCGTTTTCATGGAATTCCCATCCTCGGATACCCAGGGTTAAATTCTCGACAAGCTCACCTCTTACCCCTGGGTCAATTGCCTCGTTAAGCGTCGTTTTCTGGGAACGCCCATTTTCTGTCGGACCAATCAAACGATTTCTTATAAACGTTTTAACTCTTCAGTTTTGGAGACACGTTTATCGAATTGAAGTAAAAACAAAGATGGCGGCCTCCAATAGGACATGTGAGTTGTGATACAACCGAAAAGTCGTCCATCTTTGTTTTGAACACTGCTAAGATGCTGACGCAACGCGGATTCTAATTGGTGAAATTTTCCGCCACAGTTTTGTGGCAATCAAAATCTACATGCATATTAAATTAGAAACGACGGGCAGGGTCCGACTTGTCCCACGGGTAATGTGAGCGTAAGCGGAATTTTTAACCGTGGGTTTCGACGATGGGAATTCCCAGTTCTGTTATCTCTGATTACAGCAATTTTCACCAAGCTGAGGTTGTTGTCGCTCTTCAGGACTTCAATGATACTGTATATTGCATACAAAGGGTGTCGTTTTCATGGAATTCCCAGTTCTGTTTTTGCTTACCCCGAGTCGATTTAATTAACTGCGAGATAATCAAGGCTGTCCGAGATAGATTCACAGACAAGCCAATCAACTTAGCCATATTAAATTCCCATGTATAAGAAATACATTTTTTGTCCAGATATTCTGTGCAGAAAGCCAATTAACTGATACCGGAGTTGTCTCCCCTCATCAAGGTTGTTGTGATGTGATATTGGAGAACATATCACAGCCTGCTTTGATGAGAGGGACCATCTCAAAATCATCAAAATATCGTTTATTGAATACAGGGTTCAATTTTGTATAACTCAATTTAAATTTCCTATTTTTAGAGAAGTTCTTGTCTGATTTTAATTATGGAAGGAATTCATTCTGAAGTATTGTGATTGTTTTGATGAGATAGATATGCATTCAAAAATTACCTCTAAATGTTTTTATTTTTTTTTCTATTGACAGTTGATGAGTAAATTAGCTCCATTGTTAGGTAGAGAGATCACAGAGACTCAGTTTTTACCTCGTTTTTGTGAAATGTGTACGGACAGTCTTTTTCACGTTCGTAAGGTAAGAACACTTCCAATATTGGTTTTGTTGACTGATAAAAGCAAATCCCAAAAATAAGGTCAGTTTAAAGTGGCATGAGCTGCCAAAATGTTGATATTTTGACGCAAAAACAGAATGTTGAAATTATCAGCTATTTTTTTCAAGACGTATAATTCAGAAGCTTTTTGGTGCTTCTAGTCTGGAGAATGTACGATAAAGTATTGTTCTGAACTAACTTTGACTTAGAATGAATGAATGGCCGTCCCGGTTATTTAAATTTTGTTTGCTTTTCGAACACTAATTTGATTCATATAGGCCACATACTGTATGGATTTTCCTGATTCCAACGCTAATCATTTAGTTTTTTGATGGCCTTCAAAGCCTCTTACTGTCGTGACGATCAGACATTATAAAAAAGTGTGAATTTTGGCAGCTCATGCCACTTAAACATCGTGTAGTTATATTGCTCTTACTGTGTCAACTATAAACCCAGTCGGCTTCTTGCCCAGCCTTGAAATTGATAATTGGGTGTATGCAAGCCGTAGACAAACATTTGATGTCTAATTTTGGGTTTTTTTTCCTTAGGTTTGTGCTGCAAATTTTGGAGAGATCTGTTCTGTTGTTGGACCAGAAAGTGTAGAAGAACAGTTGGTAAGTTTCCAAATTAAACAAATGTTTTTTCTGCAGGAATAGAACCTAAAACCTCATCTGACAAGAGCTGAGTTGGTTAGAGTGATTGTCCCTCAGTGCGACACTGGCCTTCCATCAATGCGGCGCGGGTTCAAATCCCAGACAGACCAAATGAAAATTGACAAATTTCCGAGTGGATTTTTTCACTCGATTGCTGCATGTTGTAGAGTTGCCAGGTACTCTCCAAAGGTCTGGCCGTTTCTCCAATCAATGAGCCAGCTTTCTTCCCACACTAAACCTCCCGCGTAAAACGTCAATCAATCAACCTCACCTAATAAATCTCGCTACCTGAATTAAAGTCACATAGTATTGCATTATTAAGTACTGATCAATAGATATAAATCTACTGGACCCTCCACTGTCATTATCTTTCTAATTTTGTATCATTGTCAGTAAAATTGCAGCATTAAGTACTGATCAATAGATATAAATCTTCCGGACCCCACACTGTCTTAACCTTTCTAATTATCTATCATTACTTGTCAGCAAAATTGATCTTTCTCTTTCTTGTGCTTGCAGCTACCTAAATTTTATTACTTGTGTGAAGATGGTGTTTGGGGAGTGAGAAAAGCTTGTGCTGAATGTTTTATGGTGGTTTCTAGAGCATGTACATCGGAGACTCGCCGTAGTCAACTCGCCAATATTTTTGTTAACTTACTCTGTGATATGTCAAGATGGGTAAGTGTCTTTTGCTTGCAATGCTTGGTCAGAAATAAAAAAAGGGAAACCTTTATGATGTGTTTGGGTCCGAACAGGGACAAAGAGTCAAATTTCCTCCCCAACTAAACTTGACAACGCAGTCATAAAAGTTTAACCTCAATTATTCCAAAATTTTTACAAGAAAGGTCTAATGCCCATAAATAGGCATGGGCTGTCAACATTCAGATATTGTTCAGAATTTTTGATGACTTGCAAATTGAAGACCTTGCACTGCTTGGATTATGTCTAAACTCAATAATTCCAGAAATCAATCCTTTTCCTCTGTAATATATCTGTAGGTACGTGTGTCTGCTTTTCAAGCATTAGGCCCTTTTATCTCCACCTATGCGGATCCTAGGATAATGGAATTGCTTGTACGTGAGGGAATTACAAGTGTGGAAGGAGAAATATTCTGGTTGGTTGGCTCTTTCACCTCACCTCACTTATTAACTTGAAAATAATTCTGCTTTTGATTTGAAATTTTGTTCCACAAACCTAGTTAATTTTCTTCTTTTGAGCTGTCAAATTTTAGTTTTAATGCAATTACTAAATCATACTGCCCAATCTTTTCCTTAGAGGTTTTGATAAATTAGTGGCATGGTTCCAACTGGAGTTCAAACATTTGCAGCAGGCACAGAAGCTTTCCTCCCAATTTAGTCCCATAATCTTGAAGGTGACCTCAAAGATCAATGTTGAGATGGTGATCTTAGTAGAACAGTGTTCCTTGGAGTGCAACACAATACATTAATTTACTCTCCTGTACAGTTGTCCAGTGGGTCAGAGTGATCGTCCCACACAGACCTTATATTGATGCATACTGTTGAGCAGGACGTAAAACCCAAATCACCCACTCACTCAATTGATGCAGTCCGGGTTCGAAATCACAATCAGACCAAAATAAAAATTAATAAATTTCTGGGTATTTTTCACGCCGTCACCGTATGTGAAAGTTGCCAGGTACTCGTGGAAGGTCGGGGGTTTACTCCGGGCAGTGAGCCTGGTTTCCTCCCCCATTAAACCTGGCAATGCCCCCATTTAGTGAAATAATCTTGAGTGCAGCGTAAATCACCAAACAATCATCGGTTTCCTCCCCCACTAAACCTGGTGATGCCGCCATTTAAGTGAAATAATCTTGAGTGCTGGGTAAAACATCAATAAATCAATCTACTCTCCTGATTTCAGTGATATGAACAATTCTGAAGAACTACAGTCTGAAGGTGGTCAGGGTGAAGGGAGTTCGGATTCAGTAGAGTCTGACGTCGCCCAGTCTACAGATGCTGATAATAAAGGGCAGGGGGATCAAACAACAACAACAGACTTAGAGGATATGGAAATAGATACAATTAACTGTGATAAAAGGAATGAAGATGAAGTGATATGTACAGAGCATTCTGACCCTAGCAATAATAACATTGAATTGTCTCCTGAAGAAAGGAGATTTGAACAATATAATCAAAATCAGGATTCCTGTGATGACAACGCTGTTGAGGAATCTAGTTTACAAGAATCCGATACCTTGCCCTCAGGTCCTGTATCCGATACAAATAACGAATTTCTGCTAACATCTGGTACGGAAGGAGAAGTATTGTCCGAACAGTCCAGCCATTCGATTGACTACCCTAACACAAAATCAGACCTAGAAATAAACAGTGAAAACTCACTTTCGGAGGATGAGCAAAATACTAAGGAACCGGTCGACACAACTGTGGAGGATGAGCGAACTACAATAGAATCTGTCGTCACGACTAACTCCACAACCAGTAGTGTAACAATAGAGTCGAATAACAGTAGCCATACCGATATACAGGAGGATAACGTAGCCTATTACAATAGTTTTCAATTCTGGCGACCACCAATTCTTTCCGTGGATCTGAACTTGGACCTAGTACATGGAACGGCTACACACAAGTACACGACGGCCAAGTCTCCTCACCATGAACAAAATAAAACCTATTCAACGCAGGTGGATGTCAGTATTAGCAATAAAAATAACTCTGGGGAACATGGCAACAGTTCTGTTTCAAAATTAGAATTTAATAAGGATTTCACAGCTGCCCTGGGCCTGGTGTCCTCTGAGAATTCCTCAAGTGTTGAGAGATCCAGTGTCACCATACATACAGCCAGTGTTAGCACTGTGAATGATACGTCGGAAACTCTAGCACATATTGCAAGTACACATGTACTTGGTCACAACCTCAAATCCCTCAGTCTGGAAGACAACACTTTACATGGTAAGGCTTCTTCAATCATTAATGTAAACTCAAGCTGCAATCATCATCAGGGAAATTACTGAATTAGTAATGTAAACTCAAAGGTGAAAATTAATTAACTGAACTAAACATGTCAAAGTTTTTCGTCCCAAAGTCTCCTAAATGTTATTAAAAGTGTATGTTTAAATCCCAATAGATGTACATTGGCGTTACAAATTATATTTCAGATTTGGGAAGCAATAACCTAGGTTATATAGATACTGAGAGTTTGTCCTCGACTGGTAGTAGTATGAGAGATTCCACAATGTTTGATGAATGTCTTCTCTCACAACAACAGGTCCGTGCTGATTAAAATGTTTCTATGTAGCTTTTACATTATCAATGGCAAACAACAAAATTATTCATTTATATAACTTAAATCCAGAATTCAGTGTAAACATTTTTAATGTGGGAAGACTTCAGCATTAAGAAAACCCAAGCCCTCACAATATGGTGACGAAATTACTCAAGAAAATTTAATATCTGAGAATAATCACACGTTTAGTCTGAGAACAGGCCTTTGTAAGAGTAATATTGAACAATCCAGGATTCCCTGTATAAAGCTCTATTTTACCATTTGGAATTGATTACACGTATAATAAACTGATGGCTAATAATTTATCCACAGGATGTTATCCCGGCCCACCTATTAGAGCAATACTTAAGTATGGCGGATCCAACACGAGCACAAACCGTGGATTCTGAAATCACCCGTCACTGTGCCTATAGTCTTCCTGCAGTGGCATTTACGCTGGGCAGGAAAAACTGGCCCTGTCTGAAGATTTTATATGAAACTCTGGCATCGGATATGCAGGTACAGTGAGTTATTTTATGTTTTATTTTTGTCATGATTGTAAGATGGTCTGATTTTTCAATACATTAAAATACCTTACAAATAAAATCTTGTAAAGAATAAGACATTATACGCCTGTAAAAAAAAGTTTCATTTGATTCAAGTAACTACTTCAGACTACAATGATGACCAGCCCCGATAGCTCAGTCGGTAGAGCGTCCGCTTCAGGCCTGGGAGATCCGGGTTCAAGCCCGGGTCGAGTCAGACCAAAGACTTTAACAGTGGTAGCTGTTACTGCTTCGCTTGGCGCTCAGCAATAGGAGTTAGAGCAGTGACTGGTTGACCCGGTGTCAGTATACTGTGACTGGGTGAGGGGGCTTGCTGGTTGTCTTCGGCAAGTCGTCTCGGTGAGACAGCACCTAAAAGAGCGGTGGAAATCCGCCCTGTCACAAGGAGACAACGTCTTCATATAACCGAAATACTGTTGAGCAGGACGTAAAACCCCAATCACTCACTCACTCAGACTACAATGAAGTCGCCAAGTTTGTTAAAATGCATATATACCACCAAGTATCGTTTTTCCGCTGGTTCGAATCCCACTCAGTCCAAAAGAAAAATTGGAAAATTTTCTGACTGGGTTTTCACTCAAACGACCTATGTGGGATGGTTGCCAGTTACCAACGGAAGGTCGTGGGTTTCCTCCGGGCATAGAGCCCGGTTTCCTCCCACAATAAAACTGGCAACGCCGCCATATAAGTGAAACAATCTTGAGCGCGGCGTAAAACACCAAACGATCGATCGATCAATCAAACTACAATGACGTTTGTTAGAATACCCTAGTATTGTTTCTCTTGTCCAACATCTGCTGTCAAACAAAATAGATTAAAAAAAAAAAAATTTCATCAAGAATAATTTGTGAATGTTGTCCCTTTTTCCCCCTGGCAGTGGAAGGTAAGGAGAACGCTGGCGTTTTCTATCCATGAGTTGGCCCTTATAGTTGGTGAGGACATCACCCATAATGACCTGGTACCTGTTTTTGATGGCTTCCTCAAAGATCTGGATGAAGTGAGAGAGGGGGTGCTCAAACACTTCTCAGATTTCCTAAGGGTAAGTTGTCTTTATGTACATTTATAGGTTCAATTCTGAAACTGGATTATCTATTGATATCAATTGATGACAAAATACAGAGGAGTGTATGGCATCCAAGCTTCTCACGCAGTGTTTGGTCAATATTGTGTTTTGAATAGGACTTTTTAGAGTGATATATTTGTGGCGAAATATTTGGTCCATTCACAGATAGCGAAGTCTTGCTCAAACATTGTTGGTAAATCTAAGTACAAATGCATCAAATCCACCATTTTTTTTTTTTCTCTTATAAATGAAATAACTCCCTTATTGGTGTTAGAAGTAGTCTTTTAACACAGAATGTTCTGACTGGGTTTTCACTCGAACAACCTATGTGGAATGGTTGCCAGTTACCACCAGAAGGTTGCGGGTTTCCTACAATAAAACTGGCAGCGTCGCCATATAAGTGAAATAATCTTGAGCATGGCGTAAAATACCAAACAATCAACACCAAATGTCTTCTCCGTTTGAGTGAGCGTTACACCGACCCATCTAAAGTAGCATCTTGTGCCACTTAAAGGCTTTCTAATCACCTTCCAAACAAAGCATAGGGATTCTCTTTGAAATATTGATTGGTTCTTTTCGTTTCAGTTATTGCGTCCTGAAGTGAGACGAGAGTACTTGCCCAGGGTGATGGATTTTATGACCACTGACAACCAGAAAAACTGGAGGTTCAGATTGGAACTAGCAGAGTAAGTCTTAACTTGTTCACCTTGTTTGTATGATCCAACTGACTGATCTCTTCCCCCTGTTCCTTTCATCAATGCAACGCTGTACTCAGTGCTAGCCAGAAATTAGATTATGGTTGTCCAAATTTATCATTTTCCTTAGCCGGTACTCACCGCAGGTCTGGGGGTTTCCTCTGGGCAATGAGCCTGGTTTCCTCCTCTCTTAACCATGACGACACCATATAAGTGAAATAATCTTGAGTCTGACGTAAAAACATTAATCAATCAATTAATCCTTTGTTTTGTATGAAAACATATCACCCTTTTTAATTCCATACAAAAGAAACACTGGATTTCCCACAAAAACTGTTTATGAGGATTTTTGGTACGCTTTAACTAAATAGCTACTCATAGCCATATCTGGGGCACGGAATTAACTTAAAAGGCACACTAGCCGCAAAAACCAAGAATACTGTTTACTATAAAAAAATTGTTTTTCTACATTTTTTGCAATTAGAAAAAAGTTTAAAGAGAAACATCAAAGGTATTGTTAATATTTTTCAGACAACTGATTGATCTTTGTAAGCTGTTCTCTGGTCCTGAGATTTGTGAATATTTAATTCCAATTGGGATGAGTTTAGTAATTGACCGTGTAGCTTCAGTAAGACAGATTTCATGTCGCCTGGTAAGTGAACAAAAGTTTAAGTGGCATGAGCTGCCAAAATTCACACTTTTTTTCATAATTTCTGATCGTCACGACAGTAAGAGACTTTGAAGGCCATCAAAAAACTACAAGATTGGCGTCGGAATGAGGAAATTCCATACAGTATGTGGCCTGCATGAACAGAAAACGTGTTCGAAATGTAAACAAAATTTAAATAACCGAGACGACCATTCATTCATTCTAAACCAAAGTTAGTTCAAAACAACACTTTATGGTACATTTTTGAGAAAAATAGCCAATAATTTCAAGATTCTGTTGTAACGTCAAAATATCAACATTTTGGTAGCTCATGTCCCTTTAATCCTCCTTAATTTTGATCTATCTGACAAATAATTTTGAATACATACTTCGAGGGGGGACTACAAACAGTTTGCAAATCATACATGCTTTATAAGTATTGATAACATGGGAATGACTGCCACAATTGTCAGTCTGAGATTTCTGATTCTTGACCTCTGTCATGGGTAAAGAGTTTAAATATCTAGGTCATCCTATGGTAAATTACCGTCATAAATTACTTTATTTTCTACTGAAAAATTGAGTTTCTCACCCCAATATTCAGGGTTGCCAGTTACCAACGGAAGGTCGTGGGTTTCCTCGGGCACAGAGCCCGGTTTCCTCCCACATTAAAACTGGCAACGCCGCCATATAAGTGAAATAATCATGAGCGCGGCGTAAAACACCAATCAATCAATCAACCAATATTCAGTTCTCCTTACTTATTGCTTTATTTTCTACTGAGAATATTGATATTCAAATCACAAATCTAAGAATCCCTTGGCCCTGTCTTGCAAAACTGGTGTAAGTTACGTCGGACGTAAATCTGTGTTAAAACTATAGGGACTTGCGCTTGGCTCGCAACTGGTCCATGTTGTAGGCCTCTGCGCAACTTTACGTCAGCTTTGTAAGACGGGGCCCTGGTTGCTGGGATTTTAGAACCATTAAACTTGTCACTTAAATGAAACAGATTTGGTGGATGCCAGTATTACAATAAAAGAGTTGTTAATATGAGGTGTTAATGAATTTCAGATGGCTGTAATGATCTGCAGACTATGTGACGAGGATGATGAAATGGTCAACCCTCTCCTACGTACAATCACTGATAGATTTGCACACAGTAACAGGTGGCATCAAAGGCAATTGTAAGTCTCTGTACTCGTAGTTCCATAATGTTTGCATCGAAATATTTTCATAGCTTTTCAAGTTCAATTATTATGTCTTCCAATATGTTTCTACCAGCCCCGATAGCTCAGTCGGTAGAGGCCTTCAGGCCTGGGGGATCCGGGTTCAAGCCTGGGTCGAGTCAGACCAAAGACTTTAACAGTGGTATCTGTTGCTGCTTTGCTTGGCGCTCAGCAATAGGAGTTAGAGCAGTGACTGGTTGACCCGGTGTCAGTATGTGACTGGGTGAGGCAGCACCTAAAAGAGCGGTGGAAATCCGCCCTGCAACAAGGTCTTCATATAACTGAAATACTGTTGAGCAGGACGTAAAACCCAAATCACTCACTGATCCAATATGTTTCTGGACACCCTGTACTACTGCTGTAAGGCACTCGTCAAATATAGCTTGTCTGTAAGATATATCCACAACCGCTGGTCAAAATTTTATTTTTGGCATATTGGTGGGGACCGGTGTGATTTTGTCTGGATATCAACCAATTTTAATTTCCATCTGTTAGATATGCCCAGTTGTGCCTGTGTCTACTGGAGGAGAATGCCTTAGCACCTGGAGACTTTGCCTCTCTCTTATTACCCCATCTGCTAATGTTATCTGAGGACAATATACCCAATGTAAGGATCAGCTTGGCTAAAACATTGGCTCGAACTGTTCTCCGGTCAGGTGAGTACAATTATAGCTAATTTACCTCTGCCATTGCCACGTGCTCAGACCGTTCTCCGCTCAGGTGAATACAATTATAGCTAATTTGCCTCTGCCATTGCCACGTGCTCAGACCGTTCTCCGCTCAGGTGAATACAATTATAGCTAATTTACCTCTGCCATTGCCACATGCTCTGGCCACATGATTGAAAAGGTTGACAAATTCCTCAATACCGATGTCCGGTCATTGAATTTGTAATGGCACGAACACCCCTTCCCCCTCTTTCTTTTTGATTTGGTTAACCTTTTAGAATGTTTGGCTTGTCCATGTCAATTAGGAACCAAATAATCTTTAGTTGAAAATGCTCCACGCTTTAAGGTGCTCTATTTTTTTTGTTGTAGATTATTTTACCTCTTACCAAAACCCCCATCATGATGAACTGTTAAAGTCCATCCAGACCCTGAAATCTGATGTGGATAGAGATGTGCGGTATTTCTTCTCCCATCCTCCTGAACACACAGAGGACTACACAGATCATGTAAGTCACCAGGACCATGTTTCACAAAGCGGCGTAGCGTAAGTTTTCACGTAACTGCCATAGCAACCCTAGCCGAGAAATCTTGGCTCTGCCGAATTTTTTTTTTCCGTGTTCGTCATAGCCAAGATCACTTCCATAGTAAAAAAGGGATATATGTTAAGGAGACCCGCCGAAAATATCGGCGGCGCAAATTTCACAACAAATAAGCAAAGAATAAAATATTTACCACTGCATTCCGATAGCATAGACCACGAAGAAGGAGTTTGTCAAACTTAGGCCGCTGTAAAGTGACTATAAAAGATATATGATTGAAGTATTTCTACGACGCCCCGCACAGTTTAACTGGTCGTTTAAATGTTTTACTATGGCGGTTACGTCAGGTTAAAAGCCAGTGGACTTCGAAACAAATATTGACTGCATAAGGGAAAGTTTACCACTTAACAGCGGCGTAAGTTTGACAAACTCCTTCTTCGTGGTCTATACTATCGGAATGCAGTGGTAAATATTTTATTCTTTGCTTATTTGTTGTGAAATTTGCGCCGCCGATTTTTTCGGCGGGTCTCCTTAACTTATATCCTTTTTTTACTATGGAAGTGATCTTAGCTATGACGAACACGGAAAAAAAAAATTCGGCAGAGCCAAGATTTCTAGGCTATAGCAACCCATACTGTAGAGATACGTTAGTATGAAAGTTACGCAAAAAATACATCTACGTCGCTTTGTGAAACAGGACCCAGTTCTCATAATGAAAACAATTAAGAGATGGTACTGAGTGCACATTGCAGATGTCCTAAGTTCAGCTGTAAAATAAAGTGCTGATTGCACTACTTCAGTATTAGTTTAATATACAACTGGTCAAGGCAGACACTGAATATACTTTTCTTGATGGTCAATGATAATGGCTTTGATGCTAAGGATAGGCTGTCTGTTTTGTTTTAAGTCTAATTTATATAGATATTTACCTGGAAGAGAATCTTTGGTGCGGCGGAAAAAATCAATCTGAGGAAGACTTCTTCATTAAAGTGGCATGAGCTGCCAAAATTCATACTTTTTTCATAATTTCTGATCGTCACGACAGTAAGAGACTTTGAAGGCCATCGAAAAACTAAATGATTGGCGTTGGAATGAGGAAAATCCATACAGCATGTGACCTGTACGAACCGTAAACATGTTCGAAATGTAAACAAAATTTAAATAACCAGGACGACCATTCATTCATTCTAAGCCAAAATTAGTTCAAAACAATACTTTATCGTACATTTTCGAGACTAGACGCATTAAAAAGCTTCTGAATTATACGTCTTGAGAAAAATAGCCAATAATTTCAACATTCTGTTTTTACGTCAAAATATCAACGTTTTGGCAGCTCATGCCACTTTAAGGCATTTAAAATATCAGTTCTTCAATGAGACTGGCTTGACTATTTTAATATTTTTTTTCCAGATTCCTGTGTAAAAGCTCGATAGGTATCTATTGACAGTGTTAATTCCAGCCTTGTGATCCTCCGGTGTATTGGACTTATCCACAGCCTGTCTAACATAGCATCCAGTGGCTCTAAAACATCTATTTTTGATGGTATCTCTATTTTTTATGAGTGTCAAATTTTCTTAATTCAGAGGGACCATCTCCAAATTACAATAATTGGCTGTGATTTTTATATAGTAATAATAATTTGGTAATAAAACTTGTTTGGTTTTATTGATAGATAATAATTTCAATTTTGAGTTGAAAATTTGTAACATTTTTTTGAAATTCGAGTTTTGTGCATTGCCTCTCAGATCGGAACATAACTGATATAGAACGAAACTATTGTGAATTATAAATTATAATCTTACTGACTGATTATCAGTTGCAATACATTTCAATAGACATTGCCACTTGAATAGGTGAAAAGACAATCAAAATCGTGTTTGTAGTGTGTGGGGGTTAACCAAAGATTAGACAATTTCTAACAATAATATAAACTATTCAATTAGCTTATTCAAGCGCAAGGCTGTGACTTCATATGCAATTCTGTTGCCAATGTTATTAAATATTACTTGTATCAATTACCCATATCTATTTATTATTATGTATTGATGTACATTTAAAGAGTCTATGCTGTGTTGAATTGTATGATATTGTTGAAGCTATATTGCAGTGTAGGCACTTATTTCTCTTCAGTTTCCTCAATTATTATCCCACTTCTTTTGGTAAACGTTTGAATTATCCTGTCAATATATTTTGTTTTTATTTTAATTTCATTTTGCCTTTAGTGAAACTATATATTTTTTTTTTTTTTTCATTTTATCTATTTTTCTTATGATTTAGTTTCTTTTTAACGCCAGTGTTATGACAGGAATTCCCCTACCCATGGATATTTGTTATACAAATTTTTACTCCTTCCTCCTATGTTGACAAATAGATTTGTTTCTTCATATATATATTTTTTTGTCCATTGAGCTATAGGATATCAATGTATTAGTATATAGATTAAGGGCATATATCCTAGTATATAGCACAGTTATAACATGACCTGACTACCAACATGTAGCCGACCATTTGTTCATAACTTTTCTGTCTGGTCTGAATTAAATGTGGTCATTGGTGGGTTAAAACTGACCCTAAATCTTCCATTGATGTTTCAAGGGTTTGAATTCCACTCAGATCGAATAAAAATTGAAGACAAAATGGGTTTTACTCAGTCAGCATGTAATTTTAAAGACTTGCCAGGTACTCGACAGGGGTTTCCTCTGGGCAAAAGAGCCCGGTAATGCTGCCATATAAGTGAAATAATCTTAAGGGCTGCATAATACATTAATCAATCACTAAAACCACGTAAAGTGCCACACTGTAAAAATGACTGTTTATATTTAGACACAAATCATAAGACAAACATTTATTGAACTTGAGCTGGTAAATTGGAAGTTGGACGTTTATCTTCTGTTAAATTTTTTTGTTACATTTACTGTAAATGACAATAAGGTGGCATCTAGTCTCAATCAATGCTCAAATGCCATAAGGTCCATTGGAAAACATCCATTTTAAACCACTTGTGTTCATCACATGTTTTACATTCGGGTTCAAATCTAAGAATATTGCATGTGAAGGGGAGACAACTGTAAGACATACGGTCAGATTGTCTGAAGCCTGCTCAGTTTTCTCGTTCTCGGGAAAGGTTGTGGTTGTATTACTGCTCTTATACACATAATATGCAGAGGCCTTAAATACTATTTTATCCTTGTACTCCTATGTAGGAGGTATTAAAGAATTTTAAAGAAATTGTGAATGAAATAGTTTGACTTTTACTTTCAACGGACAATTTTACGTCGGTCGCTCAGTCAGCAGTCACTCAGACCAAAAATTTACTTATTTCCGAGTGGATGTTTCACTGACAGTCCACGTATGTGGAGGAGTTGCTAGGTACCCGCAGAAGGTTGGGGGTTTCCTCCGTGCAAAGAGCCCAGTTTCCTCCGGTTAACCTGGCATCTCAACCAGATGAGTGAAATAATTGAAGTGCCCCGTGATCAAAGAAAAGCCAGAAAATTACTCTATCGGTCTAAGGGGAAAGGCTACTTTTTTGCAGCAAGTGGTCGGGATGTTCTCTGAGTGAGCGTAAAACAACGACCAATCATCTTAAAGGCCCACTTGCCGCCGTAGCCTGTTAAACATTTAAGAAAACCAATTTACAGGAGTTTACTGCGACTAAGACCACTAAAATGAAACATAGGACATATAAAACATGCCCAGTTAGCTTTAGAATGTATAAATGGGAGGTGAAAAACAAACGATGAATCGAAGCCTGATTACAACAACGGTCAGTGATTGGATTACCCTAATTTCAGGCCTTTTTGCCTATCGGCAGGCTTTTCGAATCCCTTTCACTCGATCAGCAGTCTATTTCTCAGATAAAGTACGTAAAATTATACTGTGCCGTTAGATCATTCACAGGACTCCAACATTAACGCATGTTCAGGTTCGGGGTTTGTTTACATTGCGGGTAATTGCTAAATCTAATTTTCAATTTCAAATCAAAAAACCTTCTATTTTGGGTAGAAATAGAATGTTCCTAACTTGGTCTGTCTGGGAAAAACACAGAAAAGCGGCCACTGTTTTTTATGTAAACAGTATTCTAGATTTTCGCGGCAAGTGTGCCGTTAAATAACAGCGGTCAAAAGTACCCTTACATTGTTGAACAATTTATTCAACCAAACCTAAATTACAAAGTGAAACTGCAGAAAATCATTTGAAATGGATCAAGTTTTATTGTGCGCTCTTTCTCCAGCCTAAAACTTTGTCCGTGCGTCGTAACACACCAATCAATCTGGCAACCGGTCACAGTTTCATTTTCCTTCATTTCCCATTTGCGGTAATGTTAATGTCTGCTCTCATAGCACCTTCCCTACTTTCGTTGAACCAAATCCTTCGGTGGGGGCCTTGAACAGTCCTTTGGCAGTATTTTAAGCACAATTTTTTCATACGTTGAAGGTAGAAATTTTGAGACACGAGTAGAATCAGCTGATAGGGGTCGCTTTGAACATATACCGCCGCATGTAAACAAACCAAAGCACCCCCAACTACCAGATCTCCATCCACCTGAACTGGTCCCATTCCACTTCTAAAATCATTTCCACACAGTAACTCAACCCCTGTCCTTTTATAAAAACTTCAAAAATGCAGGGGGCCAGGAAAAAATAATAATAAAAAAACACACAAAAATATCTGGAACTTAATAATAAAAAAAACACACAAAAATATCTGGAACTTAATAATAAAAAAAACACACAAAAATATCTGGAACTTATTTCGTCCCTAGGAAAATCCGGAAGTGAGAAACTGTGACCTGTATCCATCTTACTCTGATAGTGCAGCTGGCAAGCCGGTTGATAAGGTTCCATGCTGATGACCGGGAGACCATCGTCACCTATCATAAAAAATCAAAATTATGTATTTTGGAATACCGTACCTTTAATGAGCATGTTATAGGCTTATTCGCCACCGTAAAGCTTCTATATATAACCTTTTCACTCGGTCGCCGTATGTGGAAGAGTAGCCAAGTACTCGCCGAAGGTCGGGGGTTTCCTCCAGGCAATGAGCCCGGTTTTCTCCCCCACTAAACCTGACAACGCCGCCATATAAGTGAAATCATCTTGCGTGCGGCGTAAAACATAAATCCATCAACCATCGGTCCCACATTCCGACACTGCATGGCCTTCCATCAATGTGGCGCTGATTCGAATCCCGCTCAGACCAAATGAAAATCGAAAAATTCTGAGTGGATTTTTCACTCGATCGATGTATGTGGAAGAGTTGCCAGGTACTCGCCGAAGGTCGGTTTCCTCTGGGCAATAAGCCTGGTTTCCTCCCCACTACATCTGGCAACGCCGCCATATAAGTGTGTCCCAAAATACGTCTACCGTTTATAGCTATAGTCAGGCAAGATAACTTTGATTTAAACGATTTGGCCGCTTGTGTACAGCAGATCAATATACATTTCCAACTTCCAGCTTTATGATATTTCCACTATTCGTAGATATTCACATAAAATACGTTATAAGCCATAAGGTGGCAAGCAACATAGATAATCTGGAAAAAGAATCACCCGACAATTTAAAGGCACACTTGCCGCGAAAATCAGGAATATTGTTTACATTAAAAAAGAAAGACCGTATTCTGTATTTTTCCCAGACAATATAAGTTAGGAACTTTCTATTTTTACCAAAATTTAAAAGTTTGGACGTCACTTTGTATTTTTAATTTGAATTTGAAAATTTGAATTGTTACGTACCCGGAACGTAAACAAACCGATCTGCCCCCTATTGGCGATTTTATGTTTCAGTCGAGTGAGTGAACCAACGGCACAGTGTAATTTTACGTAGGCCTATTTATCTGAGAAATACAGACTGACGATCGGTTAACAGCGACTGGAAAAGCCTGCTGATTATTGTTTGAGTGTAAACCACAGATACAAAGGCCTGAAAGGAGGGTAATCCCACACGAAAGTTGACCGACACTGATCGTTGTTGTTGTAATCAGGCTTCGATTCTTCGTTTGTTCTTCACCCCATTTTTACAGTCTAAAGCTAACTAGACATGTTTTATGTGTCCTATGTTTAAGTTTAGTGGTATTAGTCGTAGTAGGCTCATGTAAATTGGTTTTCTTAGCAAATTTAAACAGGCTACGGCGGCAAGTGTGCCTTTAAGAAACCTCCGTACCGGTATCTAATCTCCTCTTAATTGTTCGCTAGGAAATCGGACGATTTCCCACACAAAAATCAGGATTTATACGAATTGACGTATAACTTCCATCGATGCGTATTTAAACATTCAATCAAGTAATTTGAACCAGGCAGTGTTTGGAAAGCGTTCATGTGTGACGGTGGTTACAAGGCGGCTGCTTAAGAGACGCGGGCAAAAGAATGAAAGCTATTAATGTTGATTTGTTCGTTAAATCTAAAAAAAAAAGTCTTTTGAAACACTTTACTTTTTGTAACGTACTCCATGAAGCAAAAAATACACAGTTGTTTTTTAACAAAGTAGTTGCCAAATTTCTTTGATGATTACGACGTTCGGCTGATGTTTTTCTTTTTCGCTTACCTCCCTTTAATAGGTCATCCTCATTGATATCTTATAATAACTAGGTTTGCTAATGACATGCGACTTCCAGCAAGCAAGTCGCCATCCTGCTAGTTGATTTTTGACTTGCGTTAAGTTGTTTTCTAGTCTAAGTTGAACTTCTCTGGCATTTTTTTTCGAGAATTGAATCAATTTCACGCGGTAGGGGCTGTATGAAATCCCTTGCCCATCAAGACAAACGTTTAAAAGTTGCTTTAGTAAGGCCCTTTGTCTTGATTATCGTGCAACAACAACAACAAGAAATGTTTTCAAGCGTTTACCTCGTTTTGGAATGTAACGTTAATGTGATTCCCGTCTACTAGCAGGATGGCGGACTATTGTGCCGTTTTCTACTGCGCAGCGCATACCGCTTAGTTACGAAAGCCAAGAGGGCTCATTCGAATTTCAGATTTTGAAATTCGAAATTCACATTTCTTAATTTCGAAGTCCAATATTCACACTTAGTTAAAGTGGCATGAGCTGCCAAAATGTTGATATTTTGACGTTAAAACAGAATGTTGAAATTATTTTCTATTTTTCTCAAGACGTATAATTCAGAAGCTTTTTAGGGCTTCTAGTCTCGAGAATGTAGGATAAAGTCTTGTTTTGAACTAACTATGGCTTAGATTGAATGAATGGTCGTCCCGTTTATTTAAATTTTGTTTACTTTCGAAAACGTTTTCTGGTCGTATAGGTCACACACTGCATGGATTTTCCTCATTCCAACGTCAATCATTTAGTTTTTTTATGGCCTTCAACGCGTCTTACTGTCGTGGCGATCAGAAATTATGAAAAGAGTGTGAATTTCGGCAGCTCATGTCACTTTAATTAAACAATCACTGACAGCTTTAAAAGTAGTTTTCACCAATCAAATTATTGTTAACACTAAATAGGTCTACATGTACACTGGTAGGTCAGCGATTTCATGATTGAATTTCAATTTTTTGAAACCCAGTTTCACATTTTGAAATTCGAAATTCGAAATTGGAAGGTGAGTTTCGATGAAATTCGAAATTGAAAGATGAGTTTCGAATTTCGAATTTCAAATATTGAAATTGGAAATTGGAACGTAAGTTTCGAGGTTTCAAAACGAAATCGTCACATTTAAGATGGTCGTCTAGATCTCAAACACTCATTTCCCCCAATGAACTATATGAGTGGAATGGAGGTCACGTGGTATTTGGTTTGCCTCGAATGCCGCCACTACTAGGAGATGTTGCAATAGCGATCAAGATATGTTATGCACGCGCGTTTCAACTATCACTGGCGACACAGTCAGATCCAAACCAGCCAATGAGGCGTGTCCATTCCACGCATATAGTTCATTACATTTCACCTTCTGCTGCAATGTTTTGTAAACTCGCAATTAATTTGTTTGAAATTGAAAGTCAATTTCCAAATTTCGAATTTCAGATTTTGAAATTTGAAATTGAAAGTCGATTTCCTTATTTCAAATTTTGAAACTCGAAATTCGAATGAGCTCTCTGGGCTTTCTTACTTAGTCAATCTCGTTATTATAAGATATCTATGGACATCCTTTACTCAAGATCATGGGATTTAAAAAAAAGGTGCAATTTTTAATATTCTGCTGCTTTGTTTTTTCTAGTGAATTGGCTCGTTATATTGTGTAGTAACTGGTCTTTGAACCAACCAGGGAAAGCGAGAGTGTGAATATTGATCAAAAGAGTTTGTGGTCTGGTTGTAGTGTAAAACTACCACACGTACGTATTGGTTCATGGCATACCATAACAAAGGCAGAACTCACGCGATCATCGAGTTACAAAGGCTAATGGGTTTAAGTGGAATGCGTTTAAAAAAATATGCAGTTTTAACTTTCCGCTTTATGATATATCAATTATTTGTAGATATTCACATAAGATATGTCACAAGATGGCAACATAGGTAATCTGGAAATAGAATCGCCAGATAAATTTATATGAAAAGACAACATCGAATCTCCTTCTATGTTAATTGTTCGCTAGGAAATCTGACGATTTCCCATTCAAAAATCGGGATTTATACGATTGACGTATAATTTCCATCGATGGGTTTTTAATAACATTCAATCAATGTAACTTGAGCAAGGGGGTGTTTGGAATCCTTTTATTTTTGACGACTTTTACAAGGCGGCTGCCTAAGAGGCGGGGTTAAATAATGAAAGCTATAAATGTTGATGAAACCGATAATTCTAAACAAAACTGCCTCTTAAACCATTCTACTTTTTTGTAACATACTCCATGAAGCATAAATGACACAGTTGTTTCTTTACAAAAATGTTGCCATATTTCTTTGATAATTACCTACGTTTGATGTATGTTTTTCTTCTTCACTTACCTCCCTTTAATAGGTCACCTTTCATGGGATTTTAAAAAGGTGCAAATTTAAATATTCTACTGCTTTGTTTTTTCTAGTGAATTGGCTCGTTGTATTGTACAGGAACTGGTCTTTGAACCAAACAGGGAAAGTGAGAGTGTGAATATTGATCAAAACAGTTTGTGGTCTGATTGTAGTGTAAAACTATCGCACATATGTATTGGTTCATACAAGAGCATAGGTGCAAGTGGCGCGACCATGGGGTTCCAAAAACTAACAGGTACCAAGTTTGGAATATCCAAATTATTATATTTATGTGAGCTGGTAATTAAAGCCAGAAAGTGGAATGGGTTTAAAAAGGTATCTTGGGCAATCGCCTCATTTACCTCTAAGTTTTCTCTTAATTTAAACAACACAATCTATCAAAATTCTCCGTCCAACCCAACTGATCCTTTCGCCCCTCACACCCCAAAAAATCATGCAAATGCTTACATTTCGCCGATTTCCTCTCTGTTCTCTATCGACCTCAGGTTTGTGATATCTTTCCTAACCACATATTATACAGATTCCACAATACCCTAGCGGAAAATGTCTTCAGGCCGTGTGTTATAGCCCATAAGTTCAAAATCGTCTAAAAATCTATCGCGAATATGCAACTTTAAAGCGGTCGACACAGTTCTGTAAAATTCAGAAACTGTTCGCCTCTGGATAAATGGCATTCTCTGGATGTTCCCATTCCATTTTTTAACCTCTTGTAGCAAATATCTGCGGAATGTATCAACCGTGAACTCGTGGTTTTTATTTCTGTCTATGTGTACAAGATTACCTGCAGGTAACATTCCATGATATTGGAAAACTTTCCAATAGCGAGACAGAACCTCTTCCAGATCAACATTACACTGAAGTAATTCATATTCAGACGGCCATTGTTTATACAGGGTTTCATTCACGGCCAATAATGTGACAGTTTGGATGGCACTAGTATTATAACTTTTATTTCCCTGTTGTAGAATTCCTGATAGTGATTCTAAATCTTGGGTGAAAGTTTCTAGTTTGCCTATAAAGTTGTATTCTATGTCACAACACTTGCATATTTCCGATATTGGTTCCCACTGGGAATCGACGAACAGCTTTCGTATACTTGGCTTGGTTTTCCTCATGTATACTATATAACGCAGAAACTCGTCGAACGTCACATCGTTAATGCATCTTGAATCCACCTGATAGTTTCGGAAGGTGTTAGCGATTTTAACAGCTCGATTCGTCCACATACCTGGCAGGTATAGGTGATAAAGATACACAGACACCAGCCGGGAATATGGATCTTGTGTAAAAATCCCTTTTACTCCAACATCAAGACTAAAACCTTCTCGTGCCTCTTCGAACTGCCTTAACATGGGAGGAAGACTATTTGGATCTGGTTCGTTGCTTTCGTCCAGTTTAACATTCGATTTTTCAAGGACGGAAATCAATTGTTTCCAAAATGATTCTGATATATAATATACCGGACACAATCTCATCGTTATACTTGGATTGAATATGACATTATCAATCTCGTCTACTTCATCGTCCACAAAAATAATTTTGTTCCGGTCTTTGCACTGTTTTACCAATCGGCGCCATCTTAGCTGAAGGTAATTGGCTTTTTGGACCTCTTCCTGTGGGAGACACAAGCAACGTAAGAATGGTAAATACACTGTTGTGATGGTGGTATATTAGATCATCCCTCGATTGATTGATTGATTGATTGATTGTTTGGTGTTTTACGCCGCGCTCAAGATTATTTCACTTATGTGGCGGCGTTGCCAGTTTTATTGTGTGAGGAAACCGGGCTCTATGCCCGGAGGGAACCCGCGACCTTCCGTTGGTAACTGGCAACCATCCCACATTGGTTGTTCGAGTGAAAACCCAGTCAGAAAATTTTCCAATTTTTTTTTAGGGACTGAGTGGGAATCGAACCCGCGTCCCATTGGTGGAAGGCTGTTCGAATTGAGCGTTGTATCGGGTGGATCTGTAAAACTGTTGACAGGAATCCGCCTGTTAACTGCTACCTTATGTTAGCAGCCTTGTAATTGCGGTCAGGGATGACGGCAGTTAAATGGTCGATGTATTTTGACTGCTGTCTGGGGATTGTATTTTGTGAATAATGTTAAATGTCCCACTTGATTTTACTTGTGCAAATTAGAAGATTTTTTTAGTAATTACCAGCCTTGGGTATGTACACCAAGGGAGTACATCGCTTTTATTGGCAAATGAGAAGAGTACAAATTCCGACAGCTCGTCCATTCTAAAACATGTATTTTTACTGTCAAAAAACGGCAATTTAGCCTACCTTGTTTTTAACATGTCTTGCTTTTTGCATGAAATGTTTATTGTGGTCAAAGGGCACAAGCCTCGGTAAAGCAATTCTTACCACTTAGTGCAATCAAGAGGTTCAAGGAGAATAAATAAATTGAACACGTTAGCGTTCATAAAACACGTACCTTGAAATCGTATCCATAAAGTTGACTGTTCATCACGATCTGTTTGCTTCTCAACAAATAACTTATGAACGTGATTCTCTGGTGCCCGAATTGAGCTTTGGAATTGAAAAGAAGAGTTGTTAATGGTCTAGATTTCATTTGATTTATTCACCTTTGAGAGAAACATAATAATACAGATGGCAGTAATAAAGTTACAGCTCTAGGGAATCGTCCTTAATGGATGATTTGAACTGGGGAAAAGATAGCTTACAGTTTGCTGATAGTCTGTTCCATTCCCGTGGACCGACTATATTCATATGGAACAAAATGAAAAACTAGTGATAAAATGACCGAAATAAGTTCTTGTTCGATAAGTTGTATAAAAAAAGGTTTTGAAAAGATGATCTTTTTGATACATGAACTTATGAATGGTGGTGAGGTGAAAGAACTTGGTCAGCTGGGCCCTGTCTTACGAAACTGGCGTAAAGTTGCACACAGACCGACAACATGGACCAATTGCGACTAGGGCGTAAGTTCCTATAGCTTTAACACTGATTTACGTCCGACGTAACTTACGCCAGCTTTGTAAGACAGGGCCCTGGTAGGTGAGACGTGATCTTAATGGTTTTAACAAGTTTCCAGGATGGTGAAGTCGAGTAGAAAATATAATAGCTTTCTTGGAAGTATATAAGAGAGTGAAGATATGATTGAAGGTTAATTATCTGACGATTGGACTCAGGTTAAATCTTATATTCATCGGATGGAATTCTTTTTCATCAGTAAAACACGCGTCTTGCAAAAATTATACAATTGCATGTAGGATTTTTTTTCTATAATTTTGAAGTAAAACCCATGACCCCTCAGCCAAGCCAATTTATACTGTAAAAGAAAAAAGCTCGATATCATTTTAATTTTATCTAAAATAATTGGACTAAATGTGGAATGCTATATATGCTAAGCCGCACGAACCAAATATGTGGGCTAGTAACGGACACAATTCAAACGGCCTGGATGTAGGAGTACATTTTTGTGGTTTTCGCTGATTATAAAAACTACCTACACGTTGACATCAGCTCTTATCTTGTGCTTCCTGACAAAATGACAAACAATTATATACCTAATTCTGTATCCACGAAATGTTATTTATATTAATCTAACTGTAGACCTTACCTATCCAGGACGATAAGGTCACCATAGAAATAATCAGCCCTGTTAGCCAGGTCAGTCGAAGCCAAAACTTCATCCTCAATCTCAATCTTTCCACAATTCTTCTAATAAAAGGAAAGGAGAAAATAGTCACTCATGTTTCATTCAAGGTTAAAAAAAGGACTTTTTACACAACTGTGTAGGTGAATAAGATTCCATATAACTGATAATCCATGGTTTTCATTTTATGACGGGGGCCTCGCTGGTCCAATGGGTAAGAGTGATTGTCCCTCGGTCCCCACACAGACCTTCCATCGATATGGCCCGGGTTCGAATCACACTCAGACCAAATTAAAAAGTCTAAAAATTGGATTTTTCACTCGGTCACCGTATGTGGAAGAGTTGTCAGGTCCTTGCCGAAGTTCAAGGTTTCCCCAGGGCAATGAGCCCGGTTTCCTCCCCCACTACACCTGGCAACGTGAAATAATCTTCAGTGCGACGTAAAACATCAAATCAATGCATTTTATGAAAATTATCAAAAGGTTTAAAACCATAACTTACCTTGATTTTGACCACATCGATGCTAACGAGCCGTTCGCCTATACCAGCATACAGTCAACACGTCTGCTTACTTAGTTCTTTGTCATATAGATTCTGTAACACGAGACTAAACTTGCAGCAAAGTAAGTTAAAACTGTCACACATGCTTTTCTAAAATATCGATTTTGGATTGAAATTAAATCCCTAGGTCATTGATTAATGATAAATAATGCTTGTCTCAGGCAAACTGACAATATAAGTTGACTAAATAAAACTAAAACACATCCACAAGTAACGTCTTCTGTGACTGACAAGTTACAAATGTATATATTGTATTTTAGGTTGGGCCAAAAAATGGCCCTCTTTTCCCTGTTCATGATTTAACTGTCTTTTATTCATGTAAAATATTGCCAAGAATCCGAATTGAATGGAGTTTTTTTTTTTTTGGATTTCGCTTAAGTCTCTTTTGAGATAACTTTACAGCGAAAATAAAAAATGGTTTGAATATAATCGGTCGCCAAACTTTTTCATGAAATCTAAATTTCTTTACATTCTTATGTTCTATATACATATATGTTAAAATTGTATTAACTATATGTATATAGTCAGAAGTCTCGACAATCTAAAATTACCCTAGTCCTAAAGGCCAGATTTAACCTCTAGGGCCATTGGTCTACATTTTTTCAGAAATATCCATTGGAATGGGGTTGGAGAGTTCACATAGGAGGTCAATTGATCATGTGACGTTTAAGTTTTCCACAAAACAACAACAACACCATGAAATTTTACCTGCCATTTGCTCGCATCTATTGCTTTTCTATTATTCTCTTACACTTAGCTAGAGCTATTGTTAGTTACATCGCACATTTAAACACTAGCAGCTATTGGAAACGCCCCGTGGAAGCTATCACGGTGGCTAGTTCAAAGTGAATCGGATCGACAGGGAACGTCGCCATTTTGCCTGTATTTCATGAAATTGACTCTACGTTTTCGTTGCTAGTTTAACGTTTTCTTAAATTCAAAATATATATTCACGTACAGCGTGGTGTCAGGATTTATAGGCCTATATTTATCTGATAGCTGTTAAAAATGTTACCCTAGATCGCACGCGAAAATCCCTGCGCTATGTCCGGTAAAGTCGTACGAGGTCTATCTTAACCACGCCTAAAGGAGATCTCTCGAGAATACGATTGAAGTCTCGATAAACCGTTAACCATGCCAGGAAGCAACGTCAACGACCAGCAGTTGTATTATGGACAACAGATATTATTTTGCTAAAAACTTGAATTCAAATCACTTTATTTCTTGGTACAGACTTAAATACACACCCACCGTCGTGCTAGCTCTTAAATTTGTGAAGAACCCGAATTTACGTCACGAGTTAACTGTTGTCGGTTTCTTTGAATTAATCGAACGTTTGGAATCGGATAAAAACAATTAATAAGTAAATTTTACTTATAGCATGTAGTGTAAAAAACCAAGTTTGACATATGGGGTTTAATTGTCGAGTTGATTCCATTAACACGAATAATTTGACAGAGTTTTAATGTTCCCCAATCTTAAAGGCATATAATCGCTGCTAAAATCCACAATATATACCATTTGCAGTAAAACAGTGGACGGTTTCCTGCATTTCTCCCAGGCAGAAGAATTTATGAACTTTATATTTTTGACCAAAAACGTTTAGGCATCATTTTGTATTTTTAATTTGAAGTTGAAATTTTGATTTGTTAGGTACGCGAAATGTAAAGTTCGAGATTATTTTGAGCTTAAATTTCATTGGCTATTGTAATACACCTATCTAAAGTTAACATAGATACACTACATTGATTGGCTTATGAAGCAGCGTGTTAAGAAGCTTCACTTTTATTGGTTCAAATTGATACGTGTATAATAATAAAAGCACGCATTGTGTAAAGCCAAACTTTGTACAGCAGTACTCAAAACTTGTGTCGTGTACTAATTGTAGGCATATAGACCTGTTCTGAGAATACAGACGAAGGATCTCCTTTAATTTCATGATTTTTTTACTATGTGTTTTATGCCATCATTTAGGCACGTAAAAATGTGCCTTATGTTTAATTTTAAAGTAGGCATTTGAAGTTGAAAATTTGATTGGTTATGTATATGAAAAACCAGCCCCTGAACAATATAACAAGCCAACTCGCTGGAAAAACAAAGCAGTAGAATATTAAAATTTGCACCTTTTTAAAACCCCATGAAGGGTGACCTATTAAAGGGAGGTAAGTGAAGAAGAAAAACATACATCAAACGTGGGTAATTATCTAAGAAATATGGCAACATTTTTGTAAAGAAACAACTGTGTCATTTATGCTTCATGGAGTATGTTACAAAAAAGTAGAATGGTTTAAGAGGCAGTTTTGTTTAGAATTATCGATTTCATCAACATTTATAGCTTTCATTATTTTGCCCGCGCCTCTTAGGCAGCCGCCTTGTAAAAGTCGTCACAAATGAAGGGTTTCCAAACACTCCCTTGCACAAGTTACATTGATTGAATGTTATTAAAAACCCATCGATGGAAGTTATACGTCAATCGTATAAATCCCGATTTTTGAATGGGAAATCGTCCGATTTCCTAGCGAACAATCAAAAATATAACACAGAAGATCGAGATTCGATGTTTTCTTTTCATATAAATTTATCAGGTGATTCTATTTCCAGATTACCTATGTTGCCACCCTGTTTGGTTCAAAGACCAGTTACTGTACAATATAACGAGCCAATTCACTAGAAAAAACAAAGCAGCAGAATATTAAAAATTGCACCTTTTAGTAAAATCCCATGATCTTGAGTGAAGGATGTCCATAGATATCTTATAATAACCAGATTGACTAAGTACGAAAGCCCAGAGAGCTCATTCGAATTACGAGTTTCAAAATTTGAAATTTAAAATAAGGAAATCGACTTTCAATTTCGAATTTCAAAATCTGAAATTCGAGATTAGGATATTGACTTTCAATTTCAAACAAATTAATTGCGAGTTTACAAAACATGGCAGCAGAAGGTGAAATGCAATGAACTATATGCGTGGAATGGATACGCCTCATTGGCTGGTTTGGATCTGACTTTGTAAACTGTGCCGCCATTGATAGTTGAAGCGCGCGTGCATAACATATCTGGATCGCTATTGCAGCATCTCCTAGTAATGGCGGCATTCGAGGCAAATCAGATACCACGTGACCTCCATTCCACTCATATAGTTCATTGGGGGAAATGAGTGTATGAGATCTAGACGGCCATCTTAAATGTGACGATTTCGTTTAGAAACCTCGAAACTTACGTTCCAATTTCCAATTTCGAATTTTTATTTCAATATTTAAAATTCGAAATTCAAAACTCTCCTTCCGATTTTGAATTTCAAAATGTGAAACTGGGTTTCAAAAAATTGAAATTCAATCATGAAATCACTGACCTACCAGTGCACATGTAAACCTATTTAGTGTTAACAATATCTTGATTGGTGAAAACTGCTTTCGAAGGTGTCAGTAATTGTTTAATTAACTAAGTGTGATTATTGAATTTTGAAATTAAGAAAAGTGAATTTCGAACTTCAAAATATGAAATTCGAATGAGCCCTCTGAGCTTTCTTAACCAAGCGTTATGCGCTGCGCAGTAGAAAACGGTACAACAGTCCGCCATCCTGGTAGTAGACGAGAATCACATTAACGTTACATTCCAAAACGAGGTTAACGCTTGAAAACATTTATTGTCGTTGTTGTTGCACGATAATCAAGACAAAGGGCCTTACTAAAGCAACTTTTAAACGTTTGTCTTGATGGGCAAGGGATTTCATACAGCTCCTACCGCGTGAAATTGATTCCATTCTCGAAAAAAATGTCAGAAAAGTCCAACTTAGACTAGAAAACAACTTCACACAAGTCAAAAATCAACTAGCAAGATGGCGACTTACTTGCTGGAAGTCGCTTGTCATTAGCAAATATAATTATAAGATATAAGAGTTATTATAAGATATCTGTGAGGATGACCTATTAAAGGGAGGTAAGCGAAAAAGAAAAACATCAGCCGAACGTAGTAATCATCAAAGAAATTTCGCAACTACTTTGTAAAAAAAACAACTGTGTGTTATTTGCTTCATGGAGTACGTTACAAAAAGTAAAGTGTTTCAAAAGTTTAGATTTAACGAACTAATCAACATTAATAGCTTTCATTCTTTTGCCCGCGTCTCTTAAGCAGCCGCCTTGTAATAGCCGTCACACATGAAGACATTCCACACACTCCCTCGTTCAAGTTACTTGATTGAATGTTTAAATACGCATCGATGGAAGTTATACGTCAATTCGTATAAATCCTGATTTAAATTAGAACATAAGAGGAGATTAGATACCGGTACTGAGGTTTCTTAACGAATTGTCAGGGGATTCTATTTCCAGATTACCTATGTTGCTTGCCACCTTATGGTTTATAACTTATTTTATGTGAATATCTACGAATAGTGGAAATATCATAAAGCTGGAAGTTGGAAATGTATATTGATCTGCTGACCATTAGAGTTGAAAAACGTACATTAGAGAATTACCTCATTATTCTCTGATTGGGCGGCGAACTAAAGAATCAGTTTACAGAGAATTTGCATCCATTGTTTTGCTTGGAATAAGAGAAAATCTGAGACTGTACACTGTTAACCAAAAATTATCATCAAATACTTGCATTTGACCGGTACCCGGAAGTAACCTTTGGTTAGGAAAGGCATCACAAACCTGTAGTCGATAGAGAACAGCGAGGAAACCGGCCAAATGTAAGAATTTGCATGATTTTTTGGGGTGTGAGGGGCGAAAGGATCGGTTGGGTTGGACGGAGAATTTTGATAGATTGTGTTGCTTAAATTAAGAGAAAACTTAGAGGTAAATGAGGCGATTGTCCAAGATACCTTTTTAAACCCATTCCACTTCCTGGCTTTAATTGCCAGCTCAACATGAATATAATAATTTGGATATTCCAAACTTGGTACCTGTTAGTTTTTGGAACCCCATGGTCGCGCCACTTGCACCTATGCTCTGGTATGAACCAATACATATGTGCGTTAGTTTACCCTACAACCAGACCACAAACTGTTTTGTTCAATATTCACACGCTCACTTTCCCTGTTTGTTTCAAAGACCAGCCCCTGTACAATATAACAAACCAACTCGCTGGAAAAACAAAGCAGTAGAATATTAAAATTTGCACCTTTTTAAAATCCCATGAAGGGTGACCTATTAAAGGGAGGTAAGTGAAGAAGAAAAACATACATTAAACGTAGATAATTATTATCAAAGAAATATGGCAACATTTTTGTAAAGAAACAACTGTGTCATTTATGCTTCATGGAGTATGTTACAAAAAAGTAGAATGGTTTAAGAGGCAGTTTTGTTTAGAATTATCGATTTCATCAACATTTATAGCTTTCATTATTTTGCTCGCGCCTCTTAGGCAGCCGCCTTGTAAAAGTCGTCAAAAATAAAAGGATTCCAAACACCCCCCTTGCTCAAGTTACATTGATTGAATGTTATTAAAAACCCATCGATGGAAGTTATACGTCAATCGTATAAATCCCGATTTTTGAATGGGAAATCGTCCGATTTCCTAGCGAACAATTTAAATTAGAACACAGAAGGAGATTCGATGCTGTCTTTTCACATAAATTTATCAGGTGATTCTGTTTGCAGATTACCTATGTTGCCCCCTTATGACTTATATCTTACAATAAGATGAAGAATTACTTATGGATAACAGCTTCTTGGTTTATTGGGTGACGACGTTTCGAAACGTAGGTTTTCGAAACGTCGTCACCCAATAAACCAAGAAGTTGTTATCCATAAGTAATTCTTCACCTTATTGTAACCTTCCAACTTCTAAAATTGACTTTGATAACGATGTAAAAACTACATTGAAACGTCGTCACCCAATAAACCAAGAAGTTGTTATCCATAAGTAATTCTTCACCTTATTGTAACCTTCCAACTTCTAAATGCCATTGAAAGATTTGACTTATATCTTATTTTATGTGAATATCTTCAAATAATTGATATATCATAAAGCGGAAAGTTGAAACTGCATATTATTTTAAACTCATTCAACTTTCTGGCTTTAATTGCCAACTTGGTACCTATTAGCCTTTGTAACTCGATGATCACGTGAGTTCTACCTTTGTTATGGTATGCCATAAACCAATACGTACGTGCGGTAGTTTTACACTACAACCAGACCACAAACTGTTTTAATCAATATTCACACTCTCGCTTTCCCTGTTTGGTTCAAGACCAGTTACTGTACAATATAATGAGCCAATTCACTAGAAAAAACAAAGCAGCAGAATATTAAAAATTTGACGTTTTTTTTAAATCCCATAATCTTAAGTAAAGGATAGCTATGTTATAATAACTAGATTGACTAAGTACGAAAGCCCAGAGAGCTCATTCGAATTTTGAGTTTCAAAATTTGAAATTTGAAATAAGGAAATCGACTTACAATTTCGAATTTCAAAATCTGAAATTCGAAAATAGGAAATTCACTTCCAATTCAAACAAATTAATTGCGAGTTTATGGCAGCAGAAAGTGCAATGCAATGAACTATATGCTTGGAATGGACACGAGTCATTGGCTGGTTTGGATCTGACTTTTTAAACTGTGCCGCCATTGATAGTTTAAGCGCTCGTGCATAACATATCTCGATCTCTATTGCACCATCTCTTAGTAATGGCGGCATTCGAGGCAAATCAAATACCATGTGACCTCCATTCCACTCATATATGGAGGGGGATATCCGCCAAAAGTCTATGTGGGTGACTGTGTCGGTTTCAATGTGCACAGTGCTTACTTTTACTGTGTCGCTTGCGATACTTTTGCTTGCGTGAAACTTTGTCCAATGCAGCGCCTGCATTCCTTGCTTCTACTATGTGGCTACCGTCAGTCTGTTAAGTGGCCAGTGTAAAGCGAGCAGGGTTTGTACTCGGGCCATGTCAAGAACTGCGCACGAGAGCTGCGGCATTCTAGACAGCAAAGCTGGACGAATGGGAGCTCATACAGCCTTACCAACATATGTGGCTAAGTACCATTATGAAGACCGGGGGCGCTGTTGACAAATGTTTCGGAAATTATAGACGGCCCCTAAGTCGAGCTCGGAACTTGGTTATTGTTGAATTGAACTTATTTTATTGACATTATATTCAATGAGATTAGGCACAAGTTCTTGAAACTTACGACTACCTCTCCCTACATATGTGCAAAATGATGAAGTTAAAATGCAAGATAGAAAAATAACATTTATTCTATAAGTGAACCTGTATATTTAACATTTTACGTTATCATTGCCATATAGGAACATACAGTGAAACAGTAAAAAAAATTATAACAGTTTCTGGTTAAACACAATTTTTTTTAATTTGATGTTAACTATAATAATGACGATATTGAGAAAAAAATTAAGGGAAGCAAAAAAAGAAAAGAAAAAAAATGTCACTCAGAAAAAACAAACAAAAGAAATATATATGGACTAGAAATGTGAACAAGAGTAGCCATAGAGTTAGTGAAAGAAGTATTTTCATTATGTGTATATATGTATATATGAACCCATATATGTACAAATATACATACATCAAATTGGAAATTCATAAATTTTTGTTGTTGCACATGTTATCGTCATACCAAAAATCCCTAATTCAAAATTTAGAGTATCCACGGACAAAATTCACTGGACCGAAGATACAGCAAATTGCTTGTATACCCACTGGCTTCGGACAGTAGATTTAAACTAAATTTGGGACAGGGCATGTGCCACCCTACTTTTGGCTTAGGAAGTAATATTGTTAATCTTAGTAACGAGGAACTCACTGCTGATGATATATCTCTACTCAGTAGAGGACTTTCATTTGTGCCTTGCCCAAAATCATTATCTGATAGGGACTTTTCTATTAGTAAATTAGTGCATGTTATGGAGTACTCCAGAATTGTAAGTCTGGCTGATATCTACAGAGATTCTAGTGGGGTACGCAAGCCGTTTACATCTAAAAGCGGTTATACGCCCCCTTCTTACATGTATGACCCAGAAATAAGCATAAGTCGTGACTCTGTATCAAGGAAGTTTGATGTTTTAACTAATCCTAGAAACCAACATAACCTCACTCATTCAGAATGTCTTGCCTTAAGTAAGCTAAGGAGAAATCCAAACATAGTTATTAAACCTGCTGATAAAGGTTCGGCAACAGTTATTATGTCTAAACAGGATTATATTGAAGAGATAGAACGGCAGCTAAGCAACCCTCACCATTACAAAAAACTTGATAAGGAAATTTGGCCTGAAAATGTTAGGAAGTTTAATAAAATTCTTGTTTCTCTTCAAGATAAAGGCTTACTTAATGAAAAACAGTATCGCTATTTGGAATCTGATCATAACTCTAGAAACAGGGTCTTCTATATTCTTCCGAAAATTCACAAACCCATTGAAAAATGGCCGAAGCCTACAATGCCCCCTGGGCGTCATATTATCTCAGATTGTGGAAGTGAAAGTTATAGAATATCAGAGCTAATTGATTACTATCTAAAACCTATAGCGAATCGGCATCCTAGCTTTATCAAAAACACGGATGATTTATTGGCCAAATTGTCTGAGAAATCCATCCCACAAGATGTGATTTTGGTCACTCTGGATGTGGAGTCTATGTATACAAACATTGACATAGATTTGGGGCTTAAATCCATAAAATCAGCATTCCAAAGATATCCTGACCACCGTCGTCCGGATAAAGACATTTTAGAATTGCTGGAACTTAGCTTAAAAGGTAACGATTTTGAATTCAATGGGGAGATCTTTCAGCAAATTAAAGGGTGTGCTATGGGGAAACGTTTTAGTCCTAGCTTTGCCTCTATTTTTATGGCTGAGTGGGAGAGTGATATTCTTCACAAATGTCACAAACAACCTTTTATTTACCTTCGGTATCTGGATGACATTTTTATCATTTGGCAGCATACGTTGGAAGACCTTCATATTTTCATTGATACTCATTGAATTCTCACGACTCAAGCATTAAGTTACAGCCTACTATTGATAAAAATTCTGGGGATTTTTTGGATGTAACTATTTACAAGGGTCATACATATCATACTACTGGGCATCTAGATTACAAAGTATTCTTCAAACCTACTGACACTCATCAGCTGCTACATGCTGGGTCATACCATCCTCCTCACACTTTCAAGGGAGTCATTAAGTCTCAGATTTTTAGATTCTATAGAAACTGTAGTTCTTCAGATTTCTTTAACCAGACTTGTTCTGTTCTTTTTAAAGCTCTCCTCCCTAGGAGGTATTCTTTTAGATTACTCCGAAGGATCAAATCTAACACAGTAAGACAAATCATGTTTCCCCCTTCAGCCCCCGAAACGCTTACCTCCCCTTCACGGGTGTACCATTACCGTCCAACATTTCTCTCAGGTACATCAATGAAATGCCTTAAGACGCGATGCAAACTTGATATATACGTACCCGATCGCGGAACCTTTTTCGGAGAACAATCTCGCGACAAATATCAAATGGCAGAGAATCTTAATTGCGACTCCTCTAATATTGTGTATGTTATCACATGTAAAAAATGTCGCAAACAGTATGTTGGAGAAACTCAGAATTCTCTACGACAAAGAGCAGCCAACCATTTATCTAGTATTAGACTTAAACATGATGTACCTGTGGCACAACATTTCAATACTCTAGGTCATTCGGTCAAGGACCATTTTGAAATCATGCCTATTGAGAAAATCCCTTTTCTCACTTCCGCTGCAGATACCAAGCACAAACGTTTGGAAAGGGAAAGTTTTTGGATTCAAACATTACAAACTATTTATCCTTTGGGTTTGACCCAGGAAGATGTCGTGAAAAAACTATAATACCATTTGTCTTTCAGTATAACAAAGCTAGCATCGCTATGGCCAAGATTATAGTAGAAGAATACAGACTACTTCAAAGTAAACTTGCTCGACCTCTGACCCAAAGGCCAGTCATTGCTTATAAAAAGAACAAGAGTTTGAAAGACATACTGGTCAGGGCTAAACTCCCCTGTCTGCCTTCTACCTAGGTTTTTCTGGGTAAGGGGTGGGGGTGGGTGGGGGGCAAATTTTCAGTGTCTTTTCCCATGACCCTATAATATATAGTCTGACGATATTCTTACCATAGCTTAAGATACGTAAGCATTGTCAATGCAATACAAAGTGTTCCAGAAAATTCTACTGACTAAGACCAAGCTCCTGTCAGTCGTCAACCTAATGAAATATCATAGGTTTACTTTATTACAACAATTTATGATGGGGTATAAAGGTCTAAATGATATACCTCTTTTTAACACAATTAGAAACTTGTCTCCATGGTTATTTTAGACAAGAAGATTTTCCCTGTGCCCGTGTGTTTTAGTGTCCATAAATATATATACGCCCAGAAAACAAGGTAAGTTATTGAGTATTCACGCTAAAATATAGGCTATAATGATTACGCCAGGCCGAATTATTTAAAATGTTAATAATTATTATCTTCAAATCAAGACCTTGGCCTATTTCAACTTAAGTTAAGTAGGCCTATTATTAAATATTATTATTTTATTAATATTATTCGTAGATCCCCTATTCACGCTGGAAATACTCATAAACGTAAAGGGGCCGTCTATAATATCCAATATTTTGTTTAACAGCGTCCCCTGTCGTCATAATGGCGCTTAGCCACTTATGTAGGTAGCCTGCGTGTGCTTGTATTCGTCTAGCTTAGCGGAGCCAGATCTCCAGAGAAAAGTGCCAAACATCTGCGCAGCTATCAGACACGACCGAACTACAAGCCGTACTCGCCCCTCGCTGGTCACATAGCAGAGTCTCGGTAGTGGCATAGACGCGCACAGTAAAAGTAAGCACTGCGCACATTCAAACTGACACAGTAACACCCATTTAGTTCTGCTCGGTGGCCACATGGCATAGTCTCGGTGGTGACATTACAGAAGAAGCAGAGTTAACAAACACTGCACACATTCAAACTGACACTGTTACATGCATAGACTTTTGGCGGATATCCCCCTCCATACTCATATAGTTCATTGGGGGAAATGACTGTTTGAGATCTAGACGGCCATCTTAAATTTGACGATTTCGTTTTGAAACCTCGAAACTTACGTTCCAATTTCCAATTTCAATACTTGAAATTCGAAATTCGAAACTCACCTTCCAATTCCCAATTTCGAATTTCAATATTTGAAATTCGAAACTCACCTTCCGATTTCGAATTTCAAAATGTGAGGCTGGGTTTCAAAAAATTGAAATTAAATCATGAAATTGATGACCTACCAGTGCACATGTAGACCTATTTAGTGTTAACAATAATTTGATTGGTGAAAACTACTTTAAAATTAAAAAATGTGAATTTCAAATTTCAAATCTGAAATTCGAATGAGCCCTCTGGGCTTCGTAACCAAGCGCTATGCGCTGCGCTGTAGAACACGGTACAATAGTCCGCCATCCTGCTAGTACATCTACACGGGAATCACATTAACCTTACCGAGGTTAATCTTGATGGGCAAGGGATTTCATACAGCCCCTACCGCGTGAAATTGATTCCATTCTCGAAAAAAAATGCCAGAAAAGTTCAACTTAGACTAGAAAACAACTTAACGCAAGTCAAAAATCCACTAGCAGGATGGCGACTTGCTTGCTGGATGTCGCTTGTCATTAGCAAATCTAGTTATTATAAGATATCTATGAGGCACTCAGAACATCCTTCGGCTATCTTCGCTCGCTACCGGTCGGCTTTGGACAGTCCTCGGTTGGGCACGCCTCGGACAGTCTGCGCTTTTTATATGGAAAAATCACCGTATTTTTGGGCTGAATAAAAATGGCATCGAAAGTAAATTTCAAAATGTTTTACTACAGACGAAAATAGAAAATAAAAATAATTATAGATTTATTAAATGCTAATATCACTTAGAAAGATATTTGTGTATATATTTTATTTAGTCCGGTAAACCACATGTTGTAGACAGACGCAGTTTCGGTACATATCAGGAATCCTCCAATGCTTCAATTATATAACTGATCGAGGCTGAAAGTTAACAAACCGTGTGTTTCGGTCCCTTACATTATCACGGGACACTTGTGTGGGGCCCTCAAGGGGATTTGGGAATTGTACGCTTCACGGATACCTATTTGGTCGCCATATTCAAAATGACCTGCAGTCTATCAGAGGGTATTTCACGCACGTAAATCCCCGAAGTAATCAGAGTGATCTGTGAGGATGACCTATTAAAGGGAGGTAAGCGAAAAAGAAAAACATCAGCCGAACGTAGTAATCATCAAAGAAATTTGGCAACTACTTTGTTAGAAAACAACTGTGTATTTTTTGCTTCATGGAGTACGTTATAAAAAGTAAAGTGTTTCAAAAGACGTTTTTTGTTTAGCTTTAACGAACTAATCAACATTAATAGCTTTCATTCTTTTGCCCGCGTCTCTTAAGCAGCCGCCTTGTAATAGTCGTCACACATGAAGACATTCCAAACACTCCCTCGTTCAAGTTACTTGATTGAATGTTTAAATACGCATCGATGGAAGTTATACGTCAATTCGTATAAAATCCTGATTTTTGTGTGGGAAATCGTCCGATTTCCTAGCGAACAATTTAAATTAGAACATAAGAGGAGATTAGATACCGGTACTGAGGTTTCTTCGCAAATTGTCAGGTGATTCTATTTCCAGATTACCAATGTTGCTTGCCACCTTATGGCTTATAACTCATTTTATGTGAATATCTACGAATACTGGAAATATCATAAAGCAGAAAGTTGGAAATGTATATTGATCTGCTGACCATTAGAGTTGAAAAACGTACATTAGAGAATTACCTCATTATTATCTGATTGAGGGGCGAACTAAAGAATCAGTTCACAGAGAATTTCAATCCATTGTTTTGCTTGGAATAAGAGAAAATCGGACACTGTTAACCAAAAATAATCATCAAATACTTGCATTTGACCGGTACCCGGAAGTAACCTTTGGTAAGGAAAGATATCACAAACCTGTAGTCGATAGAGAACAGCGAGGAAATCGGCCAAATGTAAGCATTTGCATGACTTTTTTTTTTGTGTTGGGGGCGAAAGGATCCATTGGGTTGCACAGATAATTGCGATTGTGTTCCTTAAATTAAGAGAAAAATTCCCAACTTGGTACCTGTTAGTTTTTGGAACCCCATGGTCGCGCCACTTGCACCTTTGTTCCTATACGTACGTGCGGTAGTTTTACACTACAACCAGACCCCAACCTATTTTGCGACTAGCAGCTCTTCAAGTCACTCTGTCCGTCGGTCGGTAACGTCAAATGTCGACGTTGACAGGATAATTCAAGTCCTCAATCACGATACTCTTTTCAACTTTTGCATACGGCATCCTATGACCATAAAGCACGTTCCTATATACAATTTCATCATGCCGAATTAAATTCAGTTTTATATCAGCAAATAGTCAAATATTGACGTTACCGGTATAATTCCAGTATCGATTTAGATACGGTTTCCAAACATGTTCCTATTATAAGTTAATGCCCAGAGAGTTCAGCACTGGTTACCAGTACTATTTCCTATATAGTAACAGGCTACTTGGTTATTTTTAATCCCGGTAAATCAGCTCTTCGTCTCCCCACAGAACTGTCTTGGGAGACTCCATAGAAACATTGTGGAGTGCAACTGTCTATGAAACCTTACGCGGATAGATTGCAGGAGATATTCAGCCATGTATAATGTGATTTAATGGTAAATCGAGGTGGCTATAAGACAAGAGTGTAGTTTTTTTTTTACAGTATTGTTTCAGAACAGGGAACTGATCGAAGTACGGTATATGAGAGTTGACAGTCAACAGACAGCGGTGGGGTGAAAGAAGAAACATCTGCAGAAGAAGAAAAAACAAGCGCAAATCACAATAGCTGCGACATTAAGGTTAGCAATATTTGCAGGTATGTAACACGATTTAACTTCTGGTGCTCTTGAAAACAACAACGGTCACCCAGTAGGGTTAATCAAATAATTCGGACCAAGTAACTGTGGATTAGCAGCTAATTTAGAGATACTATATCCGAATTATAATTTGGAGACACCAACCCCGAATAAGAGCATATAATTCGAAGTTATTAACTCGGAATTAGCTAATTCACAGTTACTTAGTCCGAATTATCTGATTAACTACGAATTAACTAATTGGGACTCACCTGGACCCTGTTTCACAAAGCGGCCTAGCGTAAGTTTTCACGTAACTGCCATAGCAACCCATACTGTAGAGATACGTTAGTATGAAAGTTACCCAAAAAATACATCTACGCAGCTTTGTGAAACAGGCCCAGGCCCTTACACGCCTCCGTAATTCACACATGCGCGGCCAAGCTTTACCCGTTAAATCTTCTCACTCAATCCCGAAAACCACTTCTTGACCACTTGTAAATTAAAATCAAACAAAAAGCAATATTTTTGTTTGGAGTGATCAGTTTTATTTCTTAAAATCCAGATTTGAAGACCCCTGGTTTGATTGTTGTTGTGTTTTTTCTACCAGCCGAAACTAAGTTGATCTGTGAATGTACCAATTGAATAGATTCATCATTAACTAAAATGGGTAAATAAATGAAACTGATTTGTGTTTTACGTCATATTCAAGATTATTCAAGTATGTGATTGATTGGTTGTTTGGTGTTTTACGCCGCGCTCAAGATTATTTCACTTATATGGCGGCGTTGCCAGTTTTATTGTGGGAGGAAACCGGGCTCTGTGCCCGGAGGAAACCCACGACCTTCCGCTGGTAACTGGCAACCATCCCACATAGGTCGTTCGAGTGAAAACCCAGTCAGAAAATTTGTCAATTTTTGGACTGAGTGGGATTCGAACCCGCGACCCATTGGTGGAAGGCTGTTGGGATTGAGCGTCCAACGCTCTACCTACTGAGCCACGGAGGCCCCGCAGCCTTCAGAAGGTACCTGATTAAGTGAAACCACACAGACATTTTTTTAATTTTTCTTTTTCAACTGATTTATACAATTGAATTGACTGGAAGAAACAACAAACACACCAACATAATACTGAATATATTAGTTTACTCATACAAGTAGAAATACAGAAGTAAAATTGTTTCTGTTATTTTCTTTTCGTTGACAGATTACACTTGGCAAAACGTTTGAAGTCATAAACAGGCATGAGCTGGCTATTTTTTTTAATGTAAACAATGATAGGAAACCGGAAATTGTGAGCTATTTTTCATATTGATTGTTTGGTGTTTTACGCCATGCTCAATATTATTTCACTTATATTGCGGCGTTGCCAGTTTTATTGTGGGAGGAAACCAGGCTCTAGGCTCGGAGGAAACCCACGACCTTCCGGTGGTAAATGGCAACCATCCCACATAGGTCGCTCAAGTGAAAACCCAGTCAGAAAATTTTCAAATTTTTTTGGACTGAGTGGGAGCTATTTTTCTCAAGAAGCCTCCTAATAAAACCAGAAGATTATGTTACGGTCTTGCATTGAGCAAGAATGAATGAGGTAATATGTGTCAGAGTTATAAATTGTGTTTACATTTAGAATACACTTCCACTGGGAACATTCAGTTCAGTCCCTGGATATTTTAATTGAACTTCACAACTTACTTGATTAATGATCCTCAAAGTTACATATTTTTCACTTTCAGTGAAAATCAGAATTTCTGAAAAATGTTCGAATTTTGCAGCTCATGCAACTTTACTGAGTACATTTGATGTAGAGAAAATGGGGCCTCTCCATTGGTTTTTGAAATCCTCAAATTAAAAAACAATATACTTTAAAACTATCTTGATTAGGCTTCTATATCTTTTTTTATAAATTTAAAATCAATTCTAAACGGCTAAAATCCAATAGGTGGGTAGTTTGGGTACAATATTGTTCTGGTTGATTTCTAACCCATGAAATACTAAGTTAACATGCAACATAAATTCAAAGAAAAGTTTCACCACAGGAATAAAAATATGGACCTATGATATTGTTCAAAAACAAGATTTCTAAGCTTAGGCTACAAACTATATTACAATGAATAATAACAGAATAACAAAACGACGTTCCTTAACCAAACAGACATGCTTAATAGAAAGAAAAAATGAACAAAATAATAATTAGGTTTGAAGAGTAATGCAGCAATTAAAATTGTTGATATTGATATATATTATACAAAGGCAGCTGAATAGAAGTCATAAAATCAAAAACATCCATCTTTCTATATTTTAAAAATGACGATGGATTTAGTATTAAACTCGGTTGTATTTAGTTAAAAAACAATTAAGATATTTATGGCTTTGTTGCTGTAGTTAAATATTTTCTTGTTTCTAACTTGGATAGAGCACATGGTTAAAAGTTGGCGTAGAACATAACCCATATTTTCCCTATCTCCCTTAGCAACTAACACGACCAGCATCTTAGAGTTCAACGAGTAGACATTATGATATATATACGATAAAATGACAGACACTGATAATTGTTTGGTGCCACACCTTATTATCTCTTATACAACAATGAACTTTGCTTCACAGAGAAATGGGATAAGTTACTTCTTGCATTGATCACCTTTTTATCTTGGGGCACAACGCGCTGTTAAGTTAATGTAAGAACAGGTAACCCTACGACTTATACTTATGAATGTGACATGTCTTTGTCAGTCCTTTGTGCTTGCTGGCCTTGATTTTGTTACTCCTAGTGGCACACCTGTTGTTGATTATTTTCTCTGGTTGACCATATCTTTCAGTTTATCCTGTATCCCTTGAAGCTGTACCTGTGTGTTCAGTTTGAGGTACCGTCCCTTCCTTATCTGCTGCATAGTTAACCATTCAGGGGCAAACTCTAACATCAATTTTACATGGGTCTCCAGGTCAGCTGAAAAACAAATTATAATTTAAACAGCTGGCACACAATATGAAAAAAAAAATTTCAGATCTGAGCTGGCACACAATATGAATAAAAAAAACCCAAATCTGAGCTGGCACACAATATGAATAAAAAAAACCCAAATCTGAGCTGGCACACAATATGAATAAAAAAAACCCAGATCTGAGCTGGCACACAATATGAATAAAAAAACCCAGATCTGAGCTGGCACACAATATGAATAAAAAAACCCAGATCTGAGCTGGCACACAATATGAATAAAAAAAACCCAAATCTGAGCTGGCACACAATATGAATAAAAAAAACCCAGATCTGAGCTGGCACACAATATGAATAAAAAAAACCCAAATCTGAGCTGGCACACAATATGAATAAAAAAAACCCAGATCTGAGCTGGCACACAATATGAATTAAAAAAATCCAGGCCGAGTGTGATTTATTTCCTGAAATTAATAATGTTTACTTTAATCCGTTTCTTCGAGGGACAACAAATCAAAATTTAAACATTTCTTCAAAGACATAACTTTCAGTCCCTACCTATGTCGGTACATGCAAGCAACCATTCCACAAAAGGTAAATCGAAAGAGAAAAAAAATGTCAAGAAATTGATACGCTTTCTTAAGGGCTGAGTGTGATTTCTTCCTGCCAGTCACCTGACCTGTGTAAGTGGACTGAGTGTGATTTCTTTTGTGTCAGTCACCTATATAAGTGGGCTGAGTGTGATTTCTTTTGTGTCAGTCACCTGTGTAAGTGGGCTGAGTGTGATTTCTTTTGTGTCAGTCACCTGTGTAAGTGGGCTGAGTGTGATCTGTTTTGTGTCCGTCACCTGTGTAAGTGGACTGAGTGTGATTTCTTTTGTGTCAGTCACCTGTGTAAGCCGGCTGAGTGTGATTTCTTTTGTGTCAGTCACCTGTGTAAGTGGACTGAGTATGATTTCTTTTGTGTCAGTCACCTGTGTAAGCGGGCTGAGTGTGATTTCTTTTGTGTCAGTCACCTGTGTAAGTGGACTGAGTATGATTTCTTTTGTGTCAGTCACCTGTGTAAGTGGGCTGAGTGTGATTTCTTTTGTGTCCGTCACCTGTGTAAGTGGGCCGAGTGTGATTTCTTTTGTGTCAGTCACCTGTGTAAGTGGACTGAATGTGATTTCTTTTGTGTCAGTCACCTGTGTAAGTGGACTGAGGGTGATTTTTGTGCCAGTCACCTATGTAAGTGGACTGAGTGTGATTTCTTTTATGTCAGTCACCTGTGTAAGTGGACTGAGGGTGATTTCCTTTGTGCCAGTCACCTGTGTAAGTGGGCCGAGTGTGATTTCTTTTGTGTCAGTCACCTGTGTAAGTGGGCCGAGTGTGATTTCTTTTGTGTCAGTCACTTGTGTAAGAGGACTGAGTGTGATTTCTTTTGTGTCAGTCCCCTATGTAAGAGGGCTGTGTGTGATTTCTTTTATGTCAGTCACCTGTGTAAGTGGGCTGAGTGTGATTTCTTTTATGTCAGTCACCTGTGTAAGTGGGCCGAGTGTGATTTCTTTTGTGTCAGTCACCTGTGTAAGTGGACTGAATGTGATTTCTTTTGTGTCAGTCACCTGTGTAAGTGGGCTGAGTGTGGTTTCTTCCTGCCAGTCACCTATGTAAGTGGACTGAGGGTGATTTCTTTTATGTCAGTCACCTGTGTAAGTGGGCCGAGTGTGATTTCTTTTGTGTCAGTCACCTGTGTAAGTGGACTGAATGTGATTTCCTTTGTGCCAGTCACTTGTGTAAGTGGGCTGAGTGTGATTTCTTCCTGCCAGTCACCTATGTAAGTGGACTGAGGGTGATTTCTTTTGTGTCAGTCACCTGTGTAAGTGGACTGAGTGTGATTTCTTTTGTGTCAGTCACCTGTGTAAGTGGGCTGTGTGTGATTTCTTTTGTGTCAGTCACGTGTGTAAGTGGGCTGAGTGTGATTTCTTTTGTGTCAGTCACCTGTGTAAGTGGTCTGAGTGCGATTTCTTTTGTGTCAGTCATCTGTGTAAGTGGGCTGAGTGTGATTTCTTTTGTGTCAGTCACTTGTGTAAGTGGGCTGAGTGTGATTTCTTCCTGCCAGTCACCTGTATAAGTGGACTGAATGTGATTTCTTTTGTGTCAGTCACCTGTGTAAGTGGACTGAGTGTGATTTCTTCCTGCCAGTCACCTGTGTAAGTGGACTGAATGTGATTTCTTTTGTGTGAGTCACCTGTGTAAGTGGACTGAGTGTGATTTCTTTTATGTCAGTCACCTGTGTAAGTGGACTGAGTGTGATTTCTTTTGTGTCAGTCACCTGTGTAAGTGGGCTGAGTGTGATTTCTGTTGTGTCAGGCACCTGTGTAAGTGGGCTGGGTGTGATTTCTTTTGTGTCAGTCACCTGTGTAAGTGGACTGTGTGATTTCTTTTGTGTCAGTCACCTGTGTAAGTGGGCTGAGTGTGATTTCTTTTGTGTCAGACCAGGGTTCGAAATAACGGATCCATACATGCACCGGTGCATGTAGATTTTTGATAGTGCATGTAAAAATCATTAAATCACGCGGTTTACATGCACGGTCGTGCAGGTAGTAAAATCTCGGCAATAGTGGGTAGTTCACTAACTGGTTCTCAATTGTCTCCATATTTCCAAGGAGGCAGCTTTATATATTTACATTCAGTTATAAAAATCGCCCTCAAAGCAATCCAAACGGTATCGACAGTACATGTGTAAAACGGTTTAACCAAACGTCAGATTCTGCCACAACACACGTGTACGTATCCCGCAGCGAAAAATATTCCCCTTTTCTATTCGTCGATATTTATACATGGAAACCGAGCATGCTGCCAGTCCACTGATTGTGATTTCTTTTGGGTCAGTCACCTGTGTAAGTGGGCTGAGTGTGATTTCTTTTGTGTCAGTCACCTGTGTAAGTGGGCTGAGTGTGATTTCTTTTGTGTCAGTCACCTGTGTAAGTGGTCTGAGTGCGATTTCTTTTGTGTCAGTCATCTGTGTAAGTGGGCTGAGTGTGATTTCTTTTGTGTCAGTCACTTGTGTAAGTGGGCTGAGTGTGATTTCTTCCTGCCAGTCACCTGTATAAGTGGACTGAATGTGATTTCTTTTGTGTCAGTCACCTGTGTAAGTGGACTGAGTGTGATTTCTTCCTGCCAGTCACCTGTGTAAGTGGACTGAATGTGATTTCTTTTGTGTCAGTCACCTGTGTAAGTGGACTGAGTGTGATTTCTTTTGTGTCAGTCACCTGTGTAAGTGGGCTGAGTGTGATTTCTGTTGTGTCAGGCACCTGTGTAAGTGGGCTGGGTGTGATTTCTTTTGTGTCAGTCACCTGTGTAAGTGGACTGTGTGATTTCTTTTGTGTCAGTCACCTGTGTAAGTGGGCTGAGTGTGATTTCTTTTGTGTCAGCCCAGGGTTCGAAATAACGGATCCATACATGCACCGGTGCATGTAGATTTTTGATAGTGCATGTAAAAATCATTAAATCACGCGGTTTACATGCACGGTCGTGCAGGTAGTAAAATCTCGGCAATAGTGGGTAGTTCACTAACTGGTTCTCAAATGTCTCCATATTTCCAAGGAGGCAGCTTTATATATTTACATTCAGTTATAAAAATCGCCCTCAAAGCAATCCAAACGGTATCGACAGTACATGTGTAAAACGGTTTAACCAAACGTCAGATTCTGCCACAACACACGTGTACGTATCCCGCAGCGAAAAATATTCCCCTTTTCTATTCGTCGATATTTATACATGGAAACCGAGCATGCTGCCAGTCCATTGGTCAATATTCGCGAGAGAATTGTTTCGTGTGTCCGTCTTCACTTATGCGCAAACAGTTTAACACAATACTCGATATACAAAGATCTATTTTTATCGGCTTTACAAGTAATCTACTATAAACACAATAAATATACGCTTACGGCATCCAGTAGAGTACGATCAGCCATGATGATTTTGACCTACTTAGTCCATCTCTAAGCATTCTCTTGCCAATGCCAGTCTTGGAGTGTTCTAAAACAAAGCCTTCGCCCAATTTTGTGCTGATGAAGTTGTAAGTTCTCTCAGAAGCAAAAATAATAACCAGTTTACACAATCAATTGTGTTTGTGATTGTTTTAATTCCCTCACATTTCACAGTGTGACTTCGAACACGTGCTGTCGCATGAAATCGCTGACAGTGTAACTCTCCTCAGATGGAGTTAGTAAAGTTATTTGTTACTTTTAGAGCGATTAGCATTGTTTAACTTTTTCGAACTTTGCTGTGATCTGGGGCCTGTTATGTGAATCCAGGTACATCATGCAGTTGCCAGGACGTTCTATCTCTTTGATATATACGATGGCATTTACGATGCTTATGGAGACTGAGTGCGCTTTGTGAAACAAGCCCCTGAACACAATTTATAATTCATAGCGAGTCCGCGGGCGTGCCAAGTACACTGCGCCCACAGCTTCAGGTATTTATTATTTTATATGGTGCCAAGTACAGTGATCGGGGCATGTAAATGCGAAAGAAATAAATGACCCTGGGTAACGCAGAATATTTTTATAGAAATATTGAATTAAGAGGGTTGGTGCATGTAGAAATAGGTGTGTGCACATAGATTTTAGAAGCTGGGTGCACAGTGTGCAGGTAACTTTTTTTCTTAAATTCGAACCCTGCAGTCACCTGTGTAAGTGGACTGAGTGTGATTTCTTTTGTGTCAGTCACCTGTGTAAGTGGGCTGAGTGTGATTTCCTTTATGCCAGTCACCTGTGTAAGTGGACTGAGTGTGATTTCTTTTGTGCCAGTCACCTGACCTGTGTAAGTGGACTGTGTGATTTCTTTTGTGTCAGTCACCTGTGTAAGCGGGCTGAGTGTGATTTCTTTTGTGTCAGTCACCTGTGTAAGCGGGCTGAGTGTGATTTCTTTTGTGTCAGTCACCTGTGTAAGTGGGCTGAGTGTGATATCTTTTATGTCAGTCACCTGTGTAAGTGGACTGAGTGTGATTTATTTTGTGTCAGTCACCTGTGTAAGCGGGCTGAGTGTGATTTCTTTTGTGTCAGTCACCTGTGTAAGTGGGCTGAGTGTGATTTCTTTTGTGCCAGTCACCTTTGTAAGTGGGCTGAGTGTGATTTATTTTGTGTCAGTCACCTGTGTAAGTGGGCTGAGTGTGATATCTTTTATGTCAGTCACCTGTGTAAGTGGGCTGAGTGTGATTTCTCTTGTGTCAGTCACCTGTGTAAGTGGACTGAGTGTGATTTATTTTGTGTCAGTCACCTGTGTAAGTGGGCTGAGTGTGATATCTTTTATGTCAGTCACCTGTGTAAGTGGGCTGGGTGTGACTTCTCTTGTGTCAGTCACCTGTGTAAGTGGGCTGAGTGTGATTTCTTTTGTGCCAGTCACCTGTGTAAGTGGGCTGAGTGTGATTTCTTTTGTGTCAGTCACCTGTGTAAGTGGGCTGAGTGTGATTTATTTTGTGCCAGTCACCTGTGTAAGTGGGCTGAGTGTGATTTCTTTTGTGCCAGTCACCTGTGTAAGTGGGCTGAGTGTGATTTATTTTGTGTCAGTCACCTGTGTAAGTGGGCTGAGTGTGATATCTTTTATGTCAGTCACCTGTGTAAGTGGGCTGAGTGTGATTTCTCTTGTGTCAGTCACCTGTGTAAGAGGGCTGTGTGTGATTTCTTTTGTGTCAGTCACCTGTGTAAGTGGGCTGGGTGTGATTTCTTCCTGCCACCTGTGTAAGTGGGCTGTGTGATTTCTTTTATGTCAGTCACCTATGTAAGTGGACTGAGTGTGATTTCCTTTGTGTCAGTCACCTGCGGAAGACTGTTCAGGTTAATCATTTACCTGTATTCCTTCTGAGCCCCCAATACTTCAACTATTGAGAGAATAGCAATGATATTTACCTAATGCTATTGATGATCTAAAGCTGTCTTGTAATTTCTGCAGGACGGGATCCATCGGAAGACTACTCTTCTTTTCAGTAATAAAGTAACTGACAGCTGGGTTAAGGAAAAATTATTCACAATAATCATACAAAACTTTCACAAATAAACTAAGCTCTACCCTTAGGATTAAGTTAAGCAGAGATATATACTTAAATCAGACTGACACTTCCATCGATGGGTTGTGGGTTGATTGATTGATTGGTGTTTTACGCCGCGCTCAAGATTATTTCACTGATATGGCGGCGTTGCCAGTTTTATTGTGAGAGGAAACCGGGCTCTATGCCCGGAGGAAACCCACGACCTTCAGTTGGTAACTGGCAACCATCCCACATAGGTCGATGGGTTGTGGGTTCAAATCCCACTAAAGTCCAAAAAAATGATTGAGAAACGTCTGAGCAAGTGTATCACTCGATCAATTTCCACCCTCAATGAAATGTAGTTTTTATTAACTTAGGCCTAAAATGTGCAAAAGTATGACTGGGTTATATAAATTGTTTTCACTCTATTGGAAAACTTCAAATCATCTTTTCGTCTTGACCAAGCATGAATTTTGTCGGTTGCGAGTTACCAACGGAAGGTCGTGGGTTTCCTCCAGGTATAGAGTCCGGTTTCCTCCCACAATAAAACTGGCAACGCCGCCATATAAGTGAAATAATCTTGAGCGCGGCGTAAAGCAGCAAACAATCAATCAATCATGAATTTTGTCAGCTCATGTCATTTTAAAGGCGGAGAAAACAAAAAATCACTTTAGGGTTCTGAAGAAGAGCGCTAATGTTTCCTTTCCAATGGTACTACACATATTTTTGCTATTTTCTCCCCCTTCAAGATTGAGAGGGTGGGGCAACCTGATGTACATCTTCGGTTAGCGTAAAAGGATACTTTCTGACAATCCTCATCATATCGGGTAAGCGACTCATCATAAGTGTCTTCTTCTCTTCCACTGGGTCTCTTGTTAACGTCAGTTCTAACTTAGCTGCTTCTTTAGCACGAATCTATCAACAACGACATCGTCATAAAAATTAGGATTTATTTGTACAAGACAATTCACAGTTATTGGGGACGGCTGCCAAAAACGTTTTTCTGGGAGTCAGTGTCAACGAAACTAATAACTTAAAAGATTTGTATGAAAGCTAAATTATAAGCCTGGTTTACAATAGGTGATTTGCCAATTACTTTCAAATTACGTAATTTATCAATTTACAATTACGACCCTAAAAGGTAGACCGGACAAAGCATGGGTCTGTTTTTAACTGAAAATTTTCACCATTTTACATGATATTTTAGAAAAGAAACCCGATATTGTGACAGTTCGTGTCTGAAATAATCAAGTATTGCGAAAATATCTTGCATGAAACGGGAGCTCGACAGATTATAGCTGAAGCCTAATTGGACGATTGGCTTGTCCGGTGTAAGATTAGTGTCACAACGAAAATTGGCATAGGGTCTATTACATGCAGTATAGCATATCTATCTGTAAATGATTCCTAAAAATATTTGTCAAAATTTTGCATAAGAAGAAGAAACCTACCTTTTCCAGCAGAGTTTGGGGCACTCCCTTTATTGAAGATGATTTATCGGACAATTTTCCAGGTGGTGGGGTCATTGTTGATGTTTTATTATTTTTATTGGCAACTGTCTCTAAAGCCTTCTCCACCTGTATCAAACAAACACAAATATTATCAAACAAACACAAATATTATCAAACACAAGGTCGGGAAACAAATAACAAGGCTGGGAATTGAAGGGTTTGTATATTTTCCAATATTAGATTTACAGGGAAAAGAACAGTTATTGAGGCAAGGAACATGGCAGCTTTACATCTATTTCACAACAAATTTGAACAGTGTTAGACTTCCATCGACATGGCTTGAGCCAGCTATCATTGATTGACTGTCTTGGTGTTATACGCCACGCTCAAGATTATTTCACTTATATGGCGACGTTGCCAGTTTTAATGTGGGAGGAAACCGGGCTCTGTGTCCGGAGGAAACCCACGACCTTCAGCTGGTAACTTGCAACCATCCCACATAGGTCGTTCGAGTGAAAACCCAGTCAGAAAATTTTCCAATTTTTGGAATGAGTGGGATTCGAACCCGCGACCCATTGGTGGAAGGCTGTTTGGATTGAGTGTCCAGCGCTCTACCTACTGAGCCACGGAGGCCCCGAGCCAGCTATCAATCTGCCTGGCAAAGAGGGGTTAGGAGATTAACCTTCAAAACAATATGATGGTAACATTTTCATCAAGGATAGATAGAAAAATAAGACACTTTCTTCGCAGAGAATTTCATAAAAATGGTTGATGGGCCAATTCAGATTTATAGCTTGTGCCACAGATTGGTGGAGACCCTTTGCCATTGAACATAAACTACGGTAATGTCTGAGTTAATTCAAGTGCTGGAAAAAAGTAGAAGAGTGCAAATTCTCATCTGAATTCAAGAGAGCTTGTAAAACATTCAATGATTAACAGCTGGTCAATCATCTCCCTGGACTGAGATGTGTTGAAAGTTTAAATCTCATTCAGAACCTTTTGTTATTGAGGATTTAGCAACATACACAGTGCTCTAATTAACTCAGGTATTACCTTATAAAGCAGTATTCAAGACAGTCATTGACGTTTGAGCTATCTAAAAATCCTCACCCTGGGTAAAGTTTTGCCTCTTGTAGCTTCAAGTACATCTTTTGCTGTGTGGTATTTCATCTCAAAAGGAGGCTCTGGGAGGGGTGAGGGGTCAACGTTGGGAACCTCATCAAGTTTAAATTGTGGATGCCACCTTGTGATCTTGTCGTCAGGAATTGATAATGGCTTCTTTAATGATGATAAAAACTCCTACAATAACAATAAAGTTATAATCTCATAATCAGATCAAGTAATACCGTAGCCATGTAGTAATATCACATAACAAGAGTTTTAGTAAACTCAACATACACCCGCCGTGGCAAAGTCGAACCGCTACGATTAACAACTTTACATTTAATATAACATTTGTTTTAATTTCATCAATTCGAATTTCTGTTCAGGAAATTTCAATCACATTTGAATTGCAAAAACTGAAATATTGTGGCTGTTTTGACATTGCTGTTATGTTCCATAATTAGGAAGGAGCAATCAATACAATAGCTTACCATTCTTGAATTTTAAGTTTTGACTGGGACACTGTTCTATTGGACTTTTTTATTACAAAGCAAACAATCTTCAGGCTGACCACTGATATGCTGGTGTGTAAATATACAAACCTTGTGTGCCCACTTCAAGGAAGGTCATTGTCACCATATCTCTATTTAAACAGCCACTCTGATAAATACCAGATGGGTAATCAAGTGGTAAAATTGTATTTTTTTTGGTTATTATAGTGCACATTAAACTATCCAAGAAAACAGTCTCAAAATGTATAAATTAATTGGCTTCCAGTATTACTCTGGACCAAGTGTACTCAAAAAAGCAATGATATATATTAATACATATATATTAAACATCAGGTACACATTTCTGATAAAAAAACTCTTGAAAACAGACAAAAAATATGTGTACCCAATTCAAATTTGGTATGCGACACATCATCTACCTATAAGGTATATACTATAAAAGAATTGGAGAGATTATATCAAAACGAAAGAAGTTATGGAGCGGAAGGGAACATAACATAATCCTATATGGCTGCCATATTATGCAACGGGTGAAGTCAGAAATGGTACACGACACACCGTCTGCCCATAAGGTATATACTCTGAAAGAATCGTCAAGATCGGATCAAAACTCTTCAAGTTATGGAGCGGAAGGGAACGAAAATATAGACTAAGACAGAATATTACATAATCCAATGTGGAAGTCATATGATGCAATCGACAATGTCCTAAATGGTTCATGACACACCTTCTTCCCCTATACTATATGTTGTAAAAAAATTGTAAAGATCGGATCAAAACTCTTCAAGTTATGGAGCGGAAGGGAACGAAGATATAGACTAAGACAGAATATTACATAATCCAATGTAGAAGCCATATTATGCAATGGACAATGTTCTTAATGGTTCATGACACACCTTCTACCCCTTGAGTATATGTTGTAAAAAAAATTGTAAAGATCGGATCAAAACTCTTCAAGTTATGGAGCGGAAGGGAACGAAGATATAGACTAAGACAGAATATTACATAATCCAATGTAGAAGCCATATTATGCAATGGACAATGTTCTTAATGGTTCATGACACACCTTCTACCCCTTGAGTATATGTTGTAAAAAAAATTGTAAAGATCGGATCAAAACTCTTCAAGTTATGGAGCGGAAGGGAACGAAGATATAGACTAAGACGAAATACTACATAATCCAATGTAGAAGCCACATTATACAATCGACGATGTCATAAATGGTTCATGACACACCTTTTATACCCACAAGGTATATGTTGTGAAAGAATTGTAAAGATTAGATCAAAACTAGTTATGGAGCGGAAGGGAATTCGGGACGGCTGGCCGGCGCTGGTGATACCATAATACGACCGACTTTTTTTAAGTCGGGCGTATAAAAATTACACAGATAATAATTGAAAAGGAACAAAAAAACTTTCCGTCAGGAATAACAGATGATTTGTGGAGATACATTCACTATCGATGGATGATTAAAGAATATCCATTTTACATAGATTTTTATTTGCTGAAACTGCAGAAAACAATATTAAATAAGACTTATTACCAGGACAAATCTAACAAGAGTTTCGAGAAACCCAAAATACGCCCGGAAAGGCACAGTCACTGCAGCCATACCAAAACAAATCCTTCCATATATATATTTTTGAATATATGCAACGGGTCCTTCAAATATTAAATCTCATCTGGTGTTAAATGTCCAGGTCTTCAGCTTGGAGTCCAGCTAATTCTGACTGGTCAGTGGGTTCAATCACTTGCTCAAGACAAATCACTGGTCAGGATGTTTGCTACATTTTATATAGGTATATTTGAACACAGCCTAATCTCTGAGATGGTCAATGGTGTGTAAATATACAAGTCTTATCTGTTTACACTTTCAACCAGGTTTATGAATATTGTCAAAGCAGCTATATTTGCTTTATTATATGGGTAATAAAAAAGAATTGAAGAGCCTTTAAAATAGAGAAATAATTATAATAACTTTTTAGGTTTTGGCCACCATACATGTAGCTATCACTAAATTATCCAAGGACACACCTTCTACCCATAAGCTATATCCTCAGAAAAAATTGTCCAGATGGAATCAAAACTTTGAAAGTTATGGAGCAGAAGGGAATATTACATAATCCAATATAACTCCCATATTATGTAACCAGTGATGTTAAAAATAGTTCGCGACACACCTTCTACCCATAAGGTATATACTCAGAAAAAATTGTGCTGATGGAATCAAAACTTTAGAAGTTATGGAGCAGAAGGGAATATTACATAATCCAATATAACTCCCATATTATGTAACCAGTGATGTTAAAAATAGTTCGCGACACACCTTCTACCCATAAGGTATATCCTCAGAAAAAATTGTCCAGATGGAATCAAAACTTTGAAAGTTATGGAGCAGAAGGGAATATTACATAATCCAATATAACTCCCATATTATGTAACCAGTGATGTTAAAAATAGTTCGCGACAAACCTTCTACCCATAAGGTATATACTCAGTAAAAATTGTGCAGATGGGATCAAAACTTTAGAAGTTATGGAGCAGAAGGGAATATTACATAATCCAATATAACTCCCATATTATGTAACCAGTGATGTTAAAAATAGTTTGCGACATACCTTCTTCCCATAAGGTATATCCTCAGAAAAAAATTGTCCAGATGGAATCAAAACTTTGAAAGTTATGGAGCGGAAGGGAATATTACATAATCCAATATAACTCCCATATTATGTAACCAGTGATGTTAAAAATAGTTTGCGACACACCTTCTACCCATAAGGTATATACTCAGAAAAAATTGTGCAGATGGAATCAAAACTTTAGAAGTTATGGAGCAGAAGGGAATATTACATAATCCAATATAACTCCCATATTATGTAACCAGTGATGTTAAACATAGTTCGCGACACACCTTCTACCCATTAGGTATATCCTCAGAAAAAATTGTCCAGATGGAATCAAAACTTTGAAAGTTATGGAGCGGAAGGGAATATTACATAATCCAATATAACTCCCATATTATGTAACCAGTGATGTTAAAAATAGTTCGCGACACACCTTCTACCCATAAGGTATATACTCAGAAAAAATTGTGCAGATGGAATCAAAACTTTAGAAGTTATGGAGCAGAAGGGAATATTACATAATCCAATATAACTCCCATATTATGTAACCAGTGATGTTAAACATAGTTCGCGACACACCTTCTACCCATTAGGTATATCCTCAGAAAAAATTGTCCAGATGGAATCAAAACTTTGAAAGTTATGGAGCGGAAGGGAATATTACATAATCCAATATAACTCCCATATTATGTAACCAGTGATGTTAAAAATAGTTCGCGACACACCTTCTACCCATAAGGTATATACTCAGAAAAAATTGTGCAGATGGAATCAAAACTTTAAAAGTTATGGAGCGGAAGGGAAAGCGGACGCCGGACAGCCGGACTGCCGGACGGACGGAGATGATACCATAATACAGCCCGCTTTTCAAGCCGGGCGTATAAAAATCAAGGTTTTTTAACCCACTATTGGCGATACCACCACAGAGCACACTACACAATTAGCTGGTAGCCCACTATTGGCAATACCATCACAGTGGCACACTACACAATCAGCTGGTAGCCCATTAGCGTGAACTGAGTTTACACAAAGGTTGAAATTCGTTCATTAATATCACGGCATTGTAATAGAATAATTGACTGATGTTTTTCGCCGCGTTCATAGACTATTTCACTTATATGAGACGCCAGGTTTAATAGGGGAGGTAACTCCTCTCTTTGCCCACAGGAAATCCTCAACCTTTGGTGAGTACCTGGCAATTCTTCCACAAAGGACTACTCAAACATTTTCTTGGACCGAGTGGAATTCGAGCCCACCCCCTCATCGATGGAAGGCTTGTGTGAGCTGAGGCAGAGTGAATATTGCTCTAACAACTGAGCTTCCAAAGGAAGTATCAAAAGCAACAGAAAAAGAATACAAACCCTATGATATCGTTTGACAATGTCAATCAGGCGATTGTGAAAATAACCTCTTCTTTTCAGGAGATGTGCTGCAGAGAAAGGAATCTTCACATTGGATTTACACTCCACTGTGTCTAAAACAAATGACAATAGAAAGTTAGATAGTATGTAAGAGAATCCAAGTTAATGCCCATGTGATAATTTTGTGAGAGTATTTAAGAATCATATCCATAAAGATACATGTCCTTTAATTTGCTCTCTTAAAGGATTTATGAACAACCTTGGGAAATATTTTCTAATTTGCGTGAAGTGTGTTGTAGAACATAAACTTTAAAAGTCTGACCAAAAAGAAAATTAAATTTCAGTCGCAGCACATACAAAATTCAAGCTACGTTTGCCGATCTACAATGCTTACGAAAGTTAATTATCTCAGAGACTTATGACGTCAAACACGACCTCCGTTGTGTACGTACCCTAATAGCGATGACGTAATAAACCATTTCTGCTGTCTCAATACGTCTTCGTGACAGTTTGTACACATTGAAGGTCGTGTATGACGTCATTTTTCCGAGTACTTACGACAAATACGGAAAATATGCATATTTCCTCCCCGTTCTTCTTTTGACTACCAGGGAACTAACGCGAAGGTTGTTTCGTTTCAACTGATGTTTTTCAAATATACATTTAGTCCATAAACAGACACAAACCAGCTTTAAATCCTGTTCATAAATCCTTTTAGACAAAAACAAAGTTCAGAAACCAATATAGTAACATAAACAACTGAGAGGGTTTCAGACCTACCAGTTATCTCCCCTTGTTGAAGGTTGGGCTCTACTGTAAGTTGGTAACCAGGCGTCTTCCCTCCATAACATGGAAGACCTTTTTCTTGTCGGTACACATATCCAGATGGAAAAACAGTTTTTATTTGTCCTGCATGCTCCTTTTCAAAGTTCCTGAAAGTAAATCATTTTTGGGGGGGAATTAATCACTGGGAAGTATATGTTCTACTTGCTATTTTTTTTACAAGCCTGTTTTCATGAAAACGACAAATCCCAGTTTGGCTTATTACCTTAAACCCCACATTTGTAGTTGCAAATTATATAATAATAGAGATAATTAGTACAATAAGATAAATAACACAATGTAAGATTGATTGTGCCTTACCTCTTCTTCATGGTTTGAACTGCGGCCTTCAGCTTTGAAAAGGTTATGATTTCTGAACGGTTATGAAGCATGCTAACAACTGTATCCATGCCACGGAACATTTCAGCGAGAACACGATACTTATATGGCAGTGAGAGGGTCGGGGCAGCAGGTGTTACGAGATGGTGGTGACGCTCATAGGCTGGAACTTTATTTCTAGAATTATAATCACACAAAAATTAAAATCAAAACAACAGCATGGTGCTAAATAAATGTGACATTTTCTCTTACTATTTTGTGTAATTATATCCAACAAGATTCTGATAAGACATACGTAGGTGGGCAGTTCCTTTAAAACCTTACGATGTGATGATTGGATAGAAAGACAAACATTTGCAGGTAACAGAAAGTCAATAAAGATCACTAACATTGGTATGTAAATCTTGAACCAAAAAAAATATAACTTACGTTTCTGATACTTCTGGCTTCTCAACTTCTATTTCAATGCTGTCAAATTTCTGTAATTTTGGCGATTCCACTTTTTCCAATACTTTTGGTTTTCCTTTATTCGTCTTTGATTTGGTCTTGTTCATTTTGGCTAACTGGGCTTTCAACTCTTCCAGCTTCCCACATTTTGCAAGACGTGCCTTTACAACTGCTGGGTCTATCAGAGGCTACAAAAAATATAACATTTAAATTTGAGATACTTCAAAAATTTATACTAAGAAGGGAAAACTACAACTATGGAATAGTCGAGTCCCACACAATAACGTTTAAAACAGTATCATCAGTCTTCCAACCAACAAGCAACACTTAGCCTGCTGAACTAGCATCCAGCCAAACGTTTAGGCTCACTAAGGAGAGCAACTAAAAAGCTCCCCAAAATGTACTTATACATCCCGGGTTAATTTTTAAAATTTCATCTTGAACCATTGACAGTTCGGTGGATTTTACCTCACGTAACCCTTGGTTGGTTCTCGTGGCTGACTGCCTAAGTAACCCTCGTTTTGCACAACGGTTCTAGTCAGTAAAGCAATGCAAGGTGCTTTCTCAGTGTCTCTCGCATTCTTCTACAGACTTGTCGTCTTTCATTAAAATCAACACAATACACAAAGTAAATCCATCATATTCGGATTGATTGATTGTTTGGTGTTTTACGCCGCGCTCAAGATTATTTCACTTATATGGCCAGTTTTATTGTGGGAGGAAACCGGGCTTTATGCCCGGAGGAAACCCACGACCTTCAGTTGGTAACTGGCAACCATCCCACATAGGTCGTTTGAGTGAAAACCCAGTCAGAAAATTTTCCAATTGGTGGAAGGCTGTTCGGATTGAGCGTCCAACGCTCTACCTACTGAGCCACGGAGGCCCCCATCATATTTAGAGGTTCTTAAATGTACCGTATTCACCCGTGTATAATACGCAGTTTTTTTTCACGGAAAACCGGGTAAAAATAAGACCTGCGCATTATACACGGGCGTAGACTATCGCAGTTTTTTTGTTGTTGTTGTTCTCGGAATAATGAACTGAGCGAAGTTGGACATGCGGTAGCCTACATACGGCCTCAAAGTTAAAAAAACTTTCAACGAAATTAACTTTCCAGAAATATTCAACCATTTCAGTTTTGACGGCAATTTCTTGTATTTCTTTTAAACATAATATACTGGATGGCAATTGTCACCAGACATGCTCTTATGATCGGCAAATCGTGTTCATATTGCTAACACTAACAGTATGGCGCCAGTCGGCTGAGTACATTTCATTGACAGATAGCAGAACGGCTGTAGATTGGTTGAAGGCCAGCTACTTAATAAACATTGCAATGATTATTGTACAAGGCAGCTAATCTGATTCGCTGTTTGGTGTAATGACTGTTCAATGACAGTGAGTGACGTTTCAGACTCCGCCTTATACATAAAACCAGAAGTAAATTCTGAAGTGATGTATTGACGGCCATGGGCCGCGGACAACTTTTACGGTAGTTTTTCTTTAGCTGTAAACTTGTGGTGTCGTGACATTGAGGTGTATGTTAGACCGTGATTACAGAATTAAAAAAATATTGAAAGTATTATGGAATTTAGCCTTTATAAATGTATTCCCCGGCTGTAAAAGGGCTTCATTTTTTAATACTTCACTGACTGATGCTAGCAGAAATTATGAAAGAAAACTCATTGACTCCAGAACATAGGTATTAAATCATACATTTTGCTTATTAGCAAAACAAGCCATTCCAAAGGTTAATATTAAAAAACAACCACTGTATATACAACGGTCATGAGATATCTATTATTGACTAGAAATGATCAGACAACTCAACTCAGCGTGATTTGTTCATAGGTTGCCGGCTGTCTGCTTTACTAGGCTTCTCGGCGCCAGGCAGCTGTGTTCCCACGTGAGCCGTTGCATAATCTTATCTTGCTAATGCGCGTTATACACGGCTGTAGACGTTTTTTCGGCGATTGACTTCGATAGTTTGGGGTGCGCATTATACATAGATGCGTATTATACTTGGGTGAATACGGTAGTAGTAAAATTGAAAGTTCCAACTTACAGGCTCTTTGGAAGAGTTTTGAGTCAATGATTTACACTTTTCCATAGCAACCAACAGTTTTTCTGGCAATGCTTTGTCTTCTTTTTTCCTTCTTGACGATAGAACCTTCTGTGGCGTTCCAGGCAAAGGGGAGATGGCTTTAGGAGGAGACATGCCAGCAGCAATTTTAATAAGATTATCTTTATTAGGTTCTTGGACACAAGAATCCATTGAATCAAAGTTTGTCGGTATTTCATTCTCTTTGATGGTATTCTAGAAAAATAAATGTTAAATGATTAGTTAAAAAAGTATTGGCTACAGACAATGGATCTGTATGATGGAATTAAAAGAAAAAAACAAATGTCTAAATTTCGCCAAGCAAGGCTTTGATCTGAGTTCGTCATGTAACAGATCTATACGATCAGCATAGAGCAAATAATGTTGTATCATAATTGCGTCGTTTTTCTTTTGATGAGCAGTCTTCGACAAATCCGATACCCAGTGGACAGAGAGTGAGTGGGGCTTAAGCGTTGAATAACTTCCCAATTTTGGAAGTTGTTGTATGGCTCTCTTGACTGGGTATCAGAGAGTAAACATGTGCTAGTTGATTGACAACGTCAATCACTAATACCATGATACAAGCACGTTATTGAATAACTCTAACATAACCATTACATTTTATCATTTTGAACTCACCAATTTATCCTCATCTGTGTTAAGTTCAAGTTTCTTCTTTGCCAATGATTGTTTTAAATCTCTTTGAGTTTTCTTCTGTGAAGTACTTGGCGTTGACTGTAGACGTAGAAATTCTTCTGTCTGGATGCGGCCATCTTTTTTACGCTTGCGAAGACTTTTGTCTGTGAAAGATGGCTTATTTGGCGTGCTTATAGTTTCGTCAGCATTTGAGCTGAAGCCATCATGCTCATCCCAACAGTCTGTGGCTTCTGCATAAGATTGATCAACTGAAGAAGGCTGGATTAAGGAATCTTTGGAGCTTTCAAGTAAACTTTGATGGGCCAAAGCAATATTCTCAAACAGATCAGGAATTGTTGTTTTGGGTGCACTCTTTGCCCTTGCAGACTTTCTTGTGTTTGATTTCGCAGGAGTTTTTTCCGTCCGTTTGGACGACGATCGAGTGGACCTTCGGGTTGTCACGCAAATTTGGCTGACAGGCTCTTGTTGTTGTTGTATTAGCCGGATCTCCTCTAGGTTTGGTCCGATGTTCGTTTTGACAGAGCTGAGGTTTGAAGGGCCTACCTTAACTTGGGTATTTGTCGGTTCTGTTTCAGTGAAATCAACTTTCCTGCGTTTTGAAGGCTGATCCACTCGCCTTTTCTTTCTTGTAGCATAATATTCCGTCACTCTAGCCTGAGACATTGTTGTTGTCGTTGTATTAGTTTGGCGCCCTTTTAGTCATGTGACCTAACAGGTGCGTCGTAAAAATATTAGAATTTATCAGAGGAAGAAAAGCTGAAAGTTAGGAAAATAGCGTTGTTTTATCTCTCAGTATTTGTTAAATGTCCGTTTCAATTAATGAATGCTGGATTAAGATGGTCGATAAAAAAAAAATAAGACACAAACCTGAAATGACCACGTGATCTTAAAATGGCGGAGAACCTAAACACAAATCCTTTCCTGGAAGACGATTTTAACGAAAATGACTTGATTCAGGACGAAATCGAGCATTCCCCGCCTGTGAAAAGTAATGCGCCAGAGTCTCCATCAGACATTTCTATAGATCTGGTTGCCGCTAAGCTACTAAAGGATAATTTCGTCTTGACAGCGCTAGAGTTGCACACGGAATTGGTAGAATCAGGACGGGATTTACCGCGGCTCAGGGACTATTTCTCAAACCCTGGCAATTTTGAAAGGACTAAGTCAGAAAATACTTCACCAACACTGCGTACGTTGTTTTCTCTTCGTTTGCGAATTAGTATTTATCCTTTTTAATTGTAAGCTTTCAGTCAACGTTTATGTGCCATCCTACGTACTTCTAAGTTTTAGTCAAGAAGCTTGAATTTGACATCTGAACTTTCCTTTGGAATTGACACCGTCAGCGTGGGCCAACAAAACTGGATGAGTCTGTTTACTGTCAGGTTTACAGACCAACTCATGTCTGCAGGTGTAAAGTCTATCATGCCCTGCTGTGCATGTGCCATGTCCATAGTATAGTCTAATAGTTATACCTATACTACACAAGTGACACAGATGACCCCTGCTGTGGTATTAAGATATTAATAATTAATGCATTATGGTATGCCTTCTTTGGTCCTGCTCTGGAACTGAAAATCCTGTGCAAATATTTGGCCATTGGATAAAATAATACATACAACTCAAATGTTAGTTGAAGTTTTCTCAACCTGCACCCTTTCACATAGGTTTCATACTATATTTTATAACAGTCAAATCTTCGTTATACATTATTTCTTTAAAAGACAGACAAAAACCTGTAAAAAACCCCACATACAAGGCGTTTGCATTTGCTAAAATTTTGTACTTCATTTTTCTCTAGAAGTACAAAAAAAAAAAGAACTTCATGTTGATATACGTATCACAGATGTATGTTATGGTAGTTTTTATAATCAACAAAACCTCTAGAAATGCTAGAATACACTCATGCACCCCAGTTATTTGAATTTTGTCCATTATTAGGACACTTCTTTGGTTCATAAGGGTTACTGGCTTTATCGATTTGCTATATTTCAACGTCAATGCTTTAGTTTTTCAAGGTGATTAAAATACTCAGCTTTTCTTGACAATCTGAATTTTTGAAAAAAATCAGAATATTGGCTTTTTTATGCTGTTTCATTTTGTTATTGATTAATTTTAGCTAGAACATCCAGTGTGCAAACATTTGATTCACTAGATTTCGCTCGGTATTCTGATGATGGAGAGAGACAGGTTGACGAACGTTTTGCTGGTAAATATGATAAACACTCTATTTTAATTGCGTTTAAAAGCAAAATTTAAAGTGGCATGAGCTGCCAAAATGTTGATATTTATGTACGATCAGAAATTATGAAACAAGTGTGAATTTTGGCAGCTCATGCCACTTTAAATGTCATCTCAGCTGTTTAAAATTTATCTTTATGATTTTTATTCCACATACATTAGTTGGAATTAAATAATTACTTATGGGGTTAATTCAGAAAATGAAATTTGTTTTGAAGGATCTTTATGATCAAGTCAAATAATCTTAATTACGCTTCAAAACTTCAATGTAAAAAGAATGATTGATTAATGTTTTACACCGCACTCAAATATTTTCGGGGGAGGAATCTGGGCCCATTGCCAGGAGAAACCCCGACTTTCAGCGAGTACCTGGCAACTCTTCCACATATGGCGATCAAGTGAAAAATCATCTGTTTTTGATTTGGTCTGAGTGGGATTTGAACCTGCTCGCATCGAGGGAAGGCCTGTGTTGGACTGAACCACCAAGGCAACTTAGAAAGAGTAGATGTAGACCTCTTGTATAAGTGTTTCTTTATTATAAAATAGCAGTTTAATATTTTTGAAGTTTAATCTTGAAAAAAAGATTGTTATCTTGAAATGAGATTTTTTATAAAAGTAGATTCTGGCATTTTTATGCTTAAAATGCCAAAGTGAACAACAGCCTTTATGCTCTAAGAAATAATTCTGATTTAAAAAAAAGTTCTTCACCGTTTTTTTTTAATTCAGTGTTGGAGTTTGAATTGAGAAAAGCCCAAGAAACTATCAAATCATTAAGAGCATCTCTCACAAAAGAAGCAGGTGAGTTAAAGTATAGAAGAACAACATTGTTATCTATTTTTATTGTTATCTATTAGTATTAATGATAAAACTAAAACTATTAATGTTACTCTTACAAGAATTGTTTTATTTGACATTTTAACTTAAGTACTACGTATATAGGCTTTAGTATATGACTTTGTTTTTATGCATATTGCTTATACATGTACATGTATTGTAACGCATGGATATTGTGATATCTATAATAAACGAAAATTCTTGTTTTATAATATACGGTAATGTCTGAGTTAATTCAAGTGCTGGAAAAAAGTAGAAGAGTGCAAATTCTCATCTTAATTCAAGAGAGAGCTTGTAAAACATTCAAGGATCAACTGCTGGTCAATCATCTCCCAGGACTGAGATGTGTTGAAAGTTTAAATCTCATTCAGAACCTTTTTGTTATTAGGATTTAGCAACATGCAGAGTCCTCTAATTACCATCATATACCAACGTACATATATATATTTATATTTGTTAATTAATGTGGACAAGATTATCTGGTTTTGGCTTTATCACGGCAAACTGTCATCTCTTCTTCCTATGAGACATGATGTACAGACAATGTTCTACGTTCTAAAATTACCACAGTCAAATAATATCTCATATTATGTTATATAATGATATTTCTCGAACCTGAATCCTATTATTTTTGACTGTCAGAAACAGAGTTGCCCTCCCCAGAACGTGGAGATGAGGAAGAGAAAAGTGCAGGAGTGGAAGAGCCAATCAAACCACTGGAAAGACGAGCTCTTAATTTCCTCGTCAATGAATATCTTCTCAGAAACAATTATAAATTGACCTCTGTTACGTATGCAGAGGAAAATGAAGAACAGGTTTGTGAGATTATATTGTTTTACACGAAGGTTTTGAAGCTAATTCATGTGCTTGTGTGTTTTAAATCAGAAGATATTATTACACATTCCCTTCAGCTCTGTATCTTGGACAGACACGAGAATGAATCCCACTCAGACCAACTAAAAGTTGAACAATTTCTGAGTGAATTTTTCACTTGATCACCGTACCTATATGTGGAGGAGTTGCCAGATACCCTCGAAGGTCGAGGGTTTCCTCCGAGTGAACAGCTCAATGTCTTTATCAAGTTTTATACTCAGTGGATTAATATTGGGTTATGCTGTGTTCCCTCATATTAATAACTTGTTGCATTTTCATCGAATCTTGATTATTTTTGTGAACATTATTTAATAGTGTCATATTGAACACTCATCAAATTGTAATATACTTAAGTCAGCTTATGGATCTCGAGTTGAACTTTCTATCTTTAAATCAATCTTTCAATTTCCATCCATCCATGAAATAAAAGAACTATGTTGTTTTAGGATTTTGAAGATTGGGACGATGTAGGTTTGAACATATCGAAACCACCTGATATTCTGTGCCTGTATCGTAACTATACGAACCATGTAATGCCAACACGGGATGTTTGTGATGCCGAGTGTGAGGCCGATATTGATGATGTTAACTTAATAACCCTGCAGGAGGAATGGACTAGTGAGAGAGATGATCTGGTTAGTACACCTTCTCTCCACATACCACTCACAAAAAACAAAAGGTGTGAGTTGGTTGCCAGTTACCAGCGGAAGGTCGTGGGTTTCCTCCGGGCAAAGAGCCCGGTTTCCTCCCACTATAAAACTGACAACGCCGCCATATAAGTGAAATAATCTTGAGCTCGGCGTAAAACATCAAACAATCAATCAACCAAAACAAAAGGAGAAAGTAAAACACAAATGGAATAAACCTTTCTCTCTTTGACACAAAATGCAGAAAACAAATATAACCATGTCAGTTGGTGTGCTCTTAACGAATATGAAAATACCAGGTGTGATTGAGTGATTGATTGAATTTTCACAACGCACTCAAGATTATTTCACTCATATGCAAATATAATACGTTATTTTAAAAACTTCATCATGGCACATGAAAAAATTGCAAAAATATGTATTTGATACCGTTAGAAAGGAAAAATAAGCGCTTCTTCTGAACCATGAAGTATTTTTGAGGTTTTCTTCTCCTTCAAATTTAAAGTGTACTTAATTTTTTTCTTTGCTTTGTTATTGATATTATTTTTTGTCATTTATGTTGTTTGGTTTTAGACATCACAGCTGTCAGAGTTGTCGGAACAAATATCACAGTTAAAATCTGAAAACCTAACCCTGCAGTCCAAAATAAAAAGGTATCTATTTTTTCTTCGGCAAAATAAAAAGGTATCTGTTCGTTATTCTTCAAACTCCTGCTAAAGCAGTTAGTAATAGATAAATTATTTAAACATATTCACCCAGATTGTCCTGTTAAATCTATTGTTCATATTTACATCTGGTCATTTTAGAGTCGTTGGGAATGTGCCAAAAGTGATTTTTTAAGGGCATCACTCCATGGATCTATTGAATATTCTTGGATTACCTTACATCTTACAACTATCACAGTTTAGTGCTGTGCTGAGTGCTGCAATAAATTCAAGAGCCCACAGCATTAAAAAGGCTCCAGAGAAGCTAAAATGTGGAATTGTGTATCTACAATCATTTTCGGCAAAGCATTTTTTTCTACAGCAGTTACTTACAATTGTATGTGCTTTTTTTATCTTTTTATTTTTTTTGGGGGGGGGGGGGATTTTTTCAAACACACTGCTATAGTTTATCTTGATTTATAGCATAATCTCTCTATGACTTGAGGTTTCCTGATTATTGTTGTTATTAACCATATCGTTTCTTTGTTTTTTTTTTTTTCTTCTTTCAGTCAAGAACTAGTCCTTCAAACAGCGTTGACTTCTACACCATTAGCCACTCCAGTAGGAACCCCAAACAGACACGAACTTTCTGAGGAGAACCAGGTCCACTATGATATATCAGACCTTTCAAAATCTTCAGTTGTTAGAAATTCAAAAATCCCATCCAAAAACAATCGTAAAGAAATTCAAATCGTCTCAGAAACTGAGGACCAGTTTGAAATTGGTGATGATGAAAGAACACAGGACTACTCTGATTTCTCCGTCCAAAGTAAATCTGACTCTCTACAAGTGGAGGTAGGATCTGAGCTGCACAGTGACGTTACAAACTTTACGTCTAATTTAGACGATGTTTCAAAGTCACATAATGATACTGAGACTGACGAGATGTCGCTACCAGATTATATGAACAGGTGAGGGGGTCATTTTTTGTTTGCACTCATATTAGTTTTCAATTGGAAAATTTTCTGACTGGGTTTTCACTCGAACGACTTATGTGGGAGGGTTGCCAGTTACCAGCGGAAGGTCGTGGGTTTCCTACGGGCATAGAGCCCGGTTTCCTCCCACAATAAAACTGGCAACCCCACCATATAAGTGAAATAATCTTGAGCGCGGCGTAAAACACCAAACAACCAACCAACCATATTAGTTTTCAGCTAAATATAATAACTTATTAATGTTTATCCTTCTCTATTAAAACATAATTAGCTCATTTTTTGTATTTTTTGCATCAATAAATATCCATCGAAAACAAAATTGGGAAAGTTAGTGAAGGTAGTTTTTATATTCAACATAGACCCTAAAATGTAAACAAGCATCACATACATGTGTTTGTTATTTACAGACATGCTTGGTTCATAGAGTTTAATTACTTAATCAATATATTTTATTTCAGCGACACTCTTTAAGTTTTTCCAGATAATTTTAATTTCCACATTGAAAAGAATTTGAATTTTGTCAGCTCATGCCACTTTAAGACTGAACATACAGTTATCTATGAAATCTATGCTGATCAAATGTTTATGGACTGAAGATATTTTGTTTCTGATTTAAAGGAAGATGTCACCTGCATTTAGAAAAGCCTTACTTAGTATCTCATTTTATATCCACAAAGACAACAGAATAGTCTCAGAGGTATGCATGTATTTTTTTTTGTTTTTGAAAGAAATGCAACATAGGCAATCATTTTTTTAGTTTCAAGAAAGATAACTCTTGGATTCTTTGCACGGCTCTGAGGCTTAGATGTCGAACCATACCATCAGCTATATTCCTTTTCTAAGTAGAGGGATCTCCGCTTCCTCCCAACAAACCAGGCAGCTTTGTGTATGTGAAGTAATTCTGAATGTTATATAAAACTCAAATACCATCTTCTCTAGCCAAGTTAAAATCTTCATGTAACCCATTCCGTGTTTTACCTTGGCGGACTACTCCACTCCAATCAGTAAATCGAAGAGCGCCCACTGGTGAGAATGTAAGAGTTGTTTTTCCTAGACTAGTCTTGGCCAATCAGCACTCATTAAACAAAAGTTCAAGGTGTACACAGCCGCCATTACGTTATTTTCAGTGTAAATGCCTGACTATTTGATTAGCTGCGAGAAGTTTTACTTGCATCCAATCAAAACGAGCTGTTCGATTTACGGGTTTGAGTCGAGTAGTCCGCCATGGGGACATGAAGATTTTAACTTGGCTTGCGAAGAGCATTTTTATAATCTTGTCTGCAGATGTACATGTATGTAGACTAAGTATTGGCGAACTAGTCAAGCTTAGTGTAATCTTTTAATACAGGGTTCGAAATGACGGGTGCACGGGTGCACAAATGCACCCAATTTTTTGTTGGTGCACCCAAAAATATAAAAGAGAGTAAAAATGGGTGCACGCAGTGCACCCAGCGGGCATCCTGTAAAAAACACTGTACTACGGCCGGAAAGGTCTGTAATGTAGGCCCTATTCGTAAGCACAAGTCGTCGAAGTCACAAACTTTGAGCGGTCCGAAAGGCTGGGTGGATACGTATTAATCCGCTAGACAATACTTGGTAAATGTAGCTTTTATTGAAAAGTTGGTTTGTGGGACTTAACTTAATTTACTTTTAACTTGCGAGAAACAGCGAGGAAATTCATTTACCGACTTTTCAAGCTATAACTATAACTTAGGGTATAGCGATAGATCGTAACGACCAAAGTACGGTAGCTTACGTCTGTACGCCGTAATGCTGCGAGCAGCGATTCATCGATGTTTCTCGCTGATAATTGCCGTAACAGAGGATATAACCAGAGTGTGGACATAAAAATCTAATCATTACTGGTTTGTTGAAAAACAAAATTGACGTAAACTTCAAATATTCAACATTGAGCGTGGTCGATCTTTCACTGAAACTTTCTACCGCTTTAGCATTTATATATACAGGTTGTACAATTGATATCCACGGGGTCCCAATAGGCAATAAACCGGGCCATTAGTTCCTGGTAATATCGGCCCGAATTGAGGATAGACAAAACTTGAGGCGAGCATGCAAGCACGTGGTTGTTGTTTTTTCTCTTCTCTCGAGTCGCTTCGTTTATCATTAGGGGGTCGGTGTGGGAAGGCGACGAAGTTTGAATGCATGTCACTTGTTACAATCAATTTAACTCAGACAACGGACAGAAAAAAACGCCTTCAACGATTCTTCATTTTACCGATTTCCTCCGTCAGCGTTACTGCAACAGACACGAGCGGGACGCTTGAACCAAACCCCTCACGGAGGACTCAATTTAGTAAAAAAAACAAATAAAACACCCTTTATCCATACGGTTTGGTTAGATTTATTTTCGTATCAAATATTTTGATGACAATTTCGGTATACTTAGTCATTAGAACCAGTCAACTATCAACAAATCTCACGGACGGCCATGCAAGATTCTTAGACTTATATGTAGGCCTATAGACGGTAATTCACATTTTTTTTTTTTTTCGTTTTTAATTTACAAATGGAAATAAACTATTCTGCATTGTTACGTCGAATGCAGATCGGTTTTAAGCCTTCCTCCTTCATTTACTGAGCGTTTTTAACTTTTTACCTTGTGCACCCTAATATAACTTGGTGCACCCGTTTTCAAAAAAGGTAATATTTTGGGTGTGCACCCAGTCAAAAAATTTGAATTCGACCCCTGTAATAAAGAGCTTATTCGAATAACTGTGATGCTGAAATTTCAAGATCTTTTCTTTGCTTTTTTCACCTTTTAAAATATACCATGTGGAGCTTCGGATGATGGCTTTTTTGGTCATAGACACCGCTGTTTTTTTTTTTACTGTATGTGCTGTGTGGGCCAAAAATGACACAAATGGACCTTAAGTCGGTCCTATAGCTTTAGAGTTTAGAATACTTTATATGGAGTATTTAAAGTCACATCATCTGACAAATTGAATGATGCCGAATATCATCAGTACTTAGCAGCCATTGTTAAGTGAATACTGAGGATTTTCTGAAAGTCACTTGGCATTTTCACAAATCTTTTTGCAATATAGTACTGAAGGTTTCTATAAAATTCAACCACATTGGTCTAACAAATAACCGTTTTCTCTCATTATAGATGTTTTGATAATTGATTAGAAAAGGTATCCGTTATTAATATTCTGAAGAAAGTAGGCCGACAGACCCTAGACCTGATTTTAGTACCAGAGTTAAAATTCAACAATACAAATGTCTGAGTTAATTCAAGTGCTGGAAAAGAGTAGAAGAGTGCAAATTCTCATCTTAATTCAAGAGAGAGCTTGTAAAACATTCAAGGATTAACTGCTGGATCTCCCTGGACTGAGATGTGTTGAAAGTTTAAATCTCATTCAGAACCTTTTTGTTATTGAGGATTTAGCAACCTGCATAGTCTTCTAACCGTTTGTTTTTATGTTTTAGTTGTCCAGGTTAGGTGAGTCCGACAAAGAAAAAGTTGTAAACACACTGGCCCGTTGTCTGCCACACATTGTACCAAACGTTCTCCTTGCTAAAAGAGAGGTCAGTTCTTAAACTGTGTATTTACCCTGATATGCCAATAGTGGTAATGCTTATTTATCTTTATATAGTGGGGGGCCTCCGTGGCTCAGTAGGAAGAGCGTTGGACGCTCAATCCAAACAGCCTTCCACCAATGGGTCGCGGGTTCGAATCCCACTCAGTCCAAAAATTGGAAAATTTTCTGACTGGGTTTTCACTCGAACGATCTATGTGGGATGGTTGCCAGTTACCAACGGAAGGTCGTGGGTTTCCTCCGGGCATAGAGCCCGGTTTCCTCCCACAATAAAACTGGCAACGCCGCCATATAAGTGAAATAATCTTGAGCGCGGCGTAAAACACCAAACAATCAATCAATCAATCTTTGGCCCAGACCCGAGGGGTCCTGATGGCGACAGCCACTTATTTATTTGTTGCTCATGTAAAAGCCTCTTCAAAATGTTTGTATTGATTTTCTGTATGTTTTTATGTTGACAGGAGTTAATTCCCTTGATCTTGTGTACAGCCTCTCTCCACACAGATCCAAATGAAAGAGATAAACTTTTAAATATTTTATTCAACCTCATCAAAAAACCAGATGAAGATCAAAGGTAATTGATATGGACATTTTTATTCCCCAGTTAATATATAAATGTAGTTTCATGCATTTTGATATTGTGTTACTGTATCACAGAATAATGATTTAAATTGGGTGCAAAATGATATGGGAGTACAGTGGTACTTCTTCCTTCTTTGATTGATTGATTGATTGTTTGGTGTTTTACGCCGCGCTTAAGATTATTTAACTTATATGACGGCGTTGCCAGTTTTATTGTGGGATGAAACTGGGCAAAGTGCCCAGGGGCAACCCACGACCTTCCGCTGGTAACTGGCAACCATCCCACATAGGTCGTTCGAGGGAAAACCCAGTCAGAAAATTTTCCAGTTTTTGGACTGAGTGGGATTCGAACTCGCGACCCATTGGTGGAAGGCTGTTCGGATTGAGCGTCCAACGCTCTACCTACTGAGTCACGGAGGCCCCTCCTTCTTTGAACTTATGCGCAAGATTACCATACATAAGATTTTGTTTGAAGAAAATTGGGCAACAATTTTATTTAAACACATTTATCTTCATTTTAGAAATTCTGACGAAAAAAATTTTCATGAATAAATTATTTCCTAAATTATTTTTGTAGGCAGATGATTTTAACAGGTTGTGTGTCATTTGCTGAAAGTGCTGGTCAGACGAGAGTTGAAGCAGAGTTGTTACCCCAATGTTGGGAGCAGGTTAGAAGGCATCCAGACGATAATAATTCTTGACACTTTTCGATTGTGTAGAATATAATGTTGATTGATTGTTTGGTGTTTTACGCCGCGCTCAAGATTATTTCACTTATATGGCGGCGTTGCCAGTTTTATTGTGGGAGGAAACCGGGCTCTATGCCCGGAGGAAACCCACAACCTTCCGTTGGTAACTGGCAACCATCCGACATAGGTCGTTCGAGTGAAAACCCAGTCAGAAAATTTTCCAATTTTGTTGGACTGAGTGGGATTTGAACCCGCGACCCATTGGTGGAAGTCTGTTTGGATTGAGCGTCCAACGCTCTACCTACTGAATGTTACATGCACGCTCGTCGTTGTTGCCTTTCTGATATTTGTTAAGAAACCAATTTAGATGGGCATACATAGAATTGAAGCCTGCTTACAACAACAACAATTCAAAACCGTTTATCTTCCGTCTTTGTACTCCTCAAACTTCTATATTTTTATGTACAAGTTTGTAAAATAATGGTGTAATTAGTTTGTCCACAAGGTTGAAGTAGTTTGTTTCTGTGTATGCCCAGGCTTGGCGTTTGTTTACATAGGGGGTAAATAACAAATAAGATTTTAAATTTGTTATTAAAAATACAAACTTACATTTATGTCAAACCTTTCTAATCTTGACAAAAATAGAAAGTTCCTAACTTCTGTCAGTAAAAAAAAAGACAGAAATTTGTCTTTAAATGCAACAAGTATTCTGGATTTTGGCAACGAGTGTGCCTGTAACCCATTGTTTTTGAGATGCCTTAAAATGCTTTGTACATTCTAGTGAATGATTTATTTCCAGTCCTATGTATTCAATACACAATCTAGTGAATGATTTATTTCCAGTCCTATGTATTCAATACACAATCTACTGAATGATTTATTTCCAGTCCTATGTATTCAATACACAATCTACTGAATGATTTATTTCCAGTCCTATGTATTCAATACACAATCTACTGAATGATTTATTTCCAGTCCTTTGTATTCAATACACAATCTACTGAATGATTTATATTTTCAGTCCTATGTATTCAATACACAATCTACTGAAATTAAAATGATTTATTTCCAGTCCTACGCATATTTTACCATAGCTTAAGATGCATAAGCATTGTCAATGCATTACAAAGTGTTCCAGAAAATTATACTGACTAAGGCCAAGCTCCTGTCAGTCGTCAACCCAATGAAATATCATAGGTTTAGATTATTACAACAATTTATCATTGGGTATAAATGTCTAAATGATATACCTCTTTTTTTGACACAATAAGAAACTTGTCTCCATGGTTACTTTAGACAAGAAGATTTTCCCTGTGCCCGTGTGTTTTAGTGTTCATAAATATATAATATTTGTGTATATTCCTAACCCTGTTGTTTGTTATCCAGATAAACCATAAGTATGTAGAGAGGAGATTATTAGTAGCAGAAGCCTGCGGTGCCTTAGCACCTCATGTGCCTGTAAGTACACTTTACATCATCTCAACAATGTCTCTACAATTCTTTATTTTAACATTTTTATATACAATTGTTTTCTGAATTAGTAAATAACCGACACTAATCGACCCGGAAAAAATTCAGGGCCATCGTGAGAATCGCTTATAATTGTTTTCCTGACACATGTTACCAAATGAACTTTGAAAGGGCCCTATTTGTTAAACACCCAAGGCATAATCAAAGATTATCAGCAGTGAAACCATAATAGAGGTGTAATAATCTTGATTTCGGAAATCCGGGCACTGCCGGTCACATGGTCTACAAGGCCCTAACAGCAACAGATTGTGAGTGAAAACAACTCAGTACGCGCCATTTTGTTCCAGCTGTGCAAGTCATCGCTGTTTTCGACCATCTTCTGATTAACAGCCTTGTTTTTGCGATTGTGACCTCCCAACCAAAATTAAGAATTTGGTTGATGTAACACAGCAAACCACCAACCATTTGTATATTTTCTGCCTTACCCACTAACTTGCCTCTGGATTTTTGCCACCTGGTGTATTGCCTAAGCATGGAAACAATCAGAATATCAGATTAATCACTACTCTATCTTGGCAATGCTCTCAAATCCACTGAAAGAAAACCACATTTTTCTCTTCCTCTGTTACATGTTATTAAACTCTACCCAGCATATAAACTAATTTATGGACCAATCAGTGAGCGCTTTACAAGTGACAGGCTTGTCCAATGGCAGATTGTGTTACAGAAAAAGACTATTTTCGTTGTGAGTTCATTTATTGGATAATGGGTGATATTGTTACTATATACAATAGCAAAGTGATCAACTTCAACATAGTCTGAAGCTAACAAAACTGCCTCAGAAAACTCATACAAATAATATGAATGTTATTACTGACTTATTTTTATTATTTTTTTTCAGAATGAGATTCGTAGTTCGTTAGTTTTATCCATGTTAAAACAGATGTTATCAGAAGACAAGGCTGAGGAAGTGAGAGAGGCAGTGGTGAAAAGTCTGGGTCTAGTCATAGGTTTTATTGGAGATCAGGATAAATATACGCAGGTAATCTTACACTGGGTTTTATTGGAGATCAGGATAAATATACACAGGTAATCTTACACTGGGTTTTATTGGAGATCAGGATAAATATACACAGGTAATCTTACCCTGGGTTTTATTGGAGATCAGGATAAATATACGCAGGTAATCTTACACTGGGTTTTATTGGAGATCAGGATAAATATACACAGGTAATCTTACACTGGGTTTTATTGGAGATCAGGATAAATATACACAGGTAATCTTACACTGAGTTTTATTGGAGATAATGATAAATATACACAGGTAATCTTACACTGGGTTTTATTGGAGATCAGGATAAATATACACAGGTAATCTTACACTGGGTTTTATTGGAGATCAGGATAAATATACACAGGTAATCTTACACTGGGTTTTATTGGAGATCAGGATAAATATACACAGGTAATCTTACACTGGGTTTTATTGGAGATCAGGATAAATATACACAGGTAATCTTACACTGGGTTTTATTGGAGATCAGGATAAATATACACAGGTAATCTTCCACTGGGTTTTATTGGAGATCAGGATAAATATACACAGGTAATCTTACACTGGGTTTTATTGGAGATCAGGATAAATATACACAGGTAATCTTACACTGGGTTTTATTGGAGATCAGGATAAATATACACAGGTAATCTTACACTGGGTTTTATTGGAGATAATGATAAATATACACAGGTAATCTTACACTGGGTTCTATTGGAGATAAGGATAAATATACACAGGTAATCTTACACTGGGTTTTATTGGAGATCAGGATAAATATACACAGGTAATCTTACACTGGGTTTTATTAGAGATCAGGATAAATATACACAGGTAATCTTACACTGGGTTTTATTGGAGATCAGGATAAATATACACAGGTAATCTTACACTGGGTTTTATTGGAGATCAGGATAAATATACACAGGCAATCTTACACTGGGTTTTATTGGTGATAATGATAAATATACACAGGTAATCTTACACTGGGTTTTATTGGAGATAATGATAAATATACACAGGTAATCTTACACTGGGTTTTATTGGAGATCAGGATAAATATACACAGGTAATCTTACACTGGGTTTTATTGGAGATCAGGATAAATATACACAGGTAATCTTACACTGGGTTTTATTGGAGATCAGGATAAATATACACAGGTAATCTTACACTGGGTTTTATTGGAGATCAGGATAAATATACACAGGTAATCTTACCCTGGGTTTTATTGGAGATCAGGATAAATATACACAGGTAATCTTACACTGGGTTTTATTGGAGATCAGGATAAATATACACAGGTAATCTTACACTGGGTTTTATTGGAGATCAGGATAAATATACACAGGTAATCTTACACTGGGTTTTATTGGAGATAATGATAAATATACACAGGTAATCTTACACTGGGTTTTATTGGAGATAAGGATAAATATACACAGGTAATCTTACACTGGGTTTTATTGGAGATAATGATAAATATACACAGGTAATCTTACACTGGGTTTTATTGGAGATCAGGATAAATATACACAGGTAATCTTACACTGGGTTTTATTGGAGATAATGATAAATATACACAGGTAATCTTACACTGAGTTTTATTGGAGACCAGGATAAATATACACAGGTAATCTTACACTGGGTTTTATTGGAGATAGGGATAAATATACACAGGTAATCTTACACTGGGTTTTATTGGAGATAGGGATAAATATACACAGGTAATCTTACACTGGGTTTTATTGGAGATCAGGATAAATATACACAGGTAATCTTACACTGGGTTTTATTGGAGACCAGGATAAATATACACAGGTAATCTTACACTGGGTTTTATTGGAGATCAGGATAAATATACACAGGTAAACTTACACTGGGTTTTATTGGAGATCAGGATAAATATACACAGGTAATCTTACACTGGGTTTTATTGGAGATAGGGATAAATATACACAGGTAATCTTACACTGGGTTTTTTTGGAGATCAGGATAAATATACACAGGTAATCTTACACTGGGTTTTATTGGAGACAGGGATAAATATACACAGGTAATCTTACACTGGGTTTTATTGGAGATAAGGATAATTATACACAGGTAATCTTACACTGGGTTTTATTGGAGATCAGGATAAATATACACAGGTAATCTTACACTGAGTTTTATTGGAGATAAGGATAAATATACACAGGTAATCTTACACTGGGTTTTATTGGAGATAAGGATAAATATACACAGGTAATCTTACACTGGGTTTTATTGGAGATAGGGATAAATATACACAGGTAATCTTACACTGGGTTTAATTGGAGATCAGGATAAATATACACAGGTAATCTTACACTGAGTTTTATTGGACATAATGATAAATATACACAGGTAATCTTACACTGGGTTTTATTGGAGATAATGATAAATATACACAGGTAATCTTACACTGGGTTTTATTGGACATAATTATAAATATACACAGGTAATCTTACACTGGGTTTTATTGGAGATCAGGATAAATATACACAGGTAATCTTACACTGGGTTTTATTGGAGATCAGGATAAATATACACAGGTAATCTTCCACTGGGTTTTATTGGAGATCAGGATAAATATACACAGGTAATCTTACACTGGGTTTTATTGGAGATCAGGATAAATATACACAGGTAATCTTACACTGGGTTTTATTGGAGATCAGGATAAATATACACAGGTAATCTTACACTGGGTTTTATTGGAGATAATGATAAATATACACAGGTAATCTTACACTGGGTTCTATTGGAGATAAGGATAAATATACACAGGTAATCTTACACTGGGTTTTATTGGAGATCAGGATAAATATACACAGGTAATCTTACACTGGGTTTTATTAGAGATCAGGATAAATATACACAGGTAATCTTACACTGGGTTTTATTGGAGATCAGGATAAATATACACAGGTAATCTTACACTGGGTTTTATTGGAGATCAGGATAAATATACACAGGCAATCTTACACTGGGTTTTATTGGTGATAATGATAAATATACACAGGTAATCTTACACTGGGTTTTATTGGAGATAATGATAAATATACACAGGTAATCTTACACTGGGTTTTATTGGAGATCAGGATAAATATACACAGGTAATCTTACACTGGGTTTTATTGGAGATCAGGATAAATATACACAGGTAATCTTACACTGGGTTTTATTGGAGATCAGGATAAATATACACAGGTAATCTTACACTGGGTTTTATTGGAGATCAGGATAAATATACACAGGTAATCTTACCCTGGGTTTTATTGGAGATCAGGATAAATATACACAGGTAATCTTACACTGGGTTTTATTGGAGATCAGGATAAATATACACAGGTAATCTTACACTGGGTTTTATTGGAGATCAGGATAAATATACACAGGTAATCTTACACTGGGTTTTATTGGAGATAATGATAAATATACACAGGTAATCTTACACTGGGTTTTATTGGAGATAAGGATAAATATACACAGGTAATCTTACACTGGGTTTTATTGGAGATAATGATAAATATACACAGGTAATCTTACACTGGGTTTTATTGGAGATCAGGATAAATATACACAGGTAATCTTACACTGGGTTTTATTGGAGATAATGATAAATATACACAGGTAATCTTACACTGAGTTTTATTGGAGACCAGGATAAATATACACAGGTAATCTTACACTGGGTTTTATTGGAGATAGGGATAAATATACACAGGTAATCTTACACTGGGTTTTATTGGAGATAGGGATAAATATACACAGGTAATCTTACACTGGGTTTTATTGGAGATCAGGATAAATATACACAGGTAATCTTACACTGGGTTTTATTGGAGACCAGGATAAATATACACAGGTAATCTTACACTGGGTTTTATTGGAGATCAGGATAAATATACACAGGTAAACTTACACTGGGTTTTATTGGAGATCAGGATAAATATACACAGGTAATCTTACACTGGGTTTTATTGGAGATAGGGATAAATATACACAGGTAATCTTACACTGGGTTTTTTTGGAGATCAGGATAAATATACACAGGTAATCTTACACTGGGTTTTATTGGAGACAGGGATAAATATACACAGGTAATCTTACACTGGGTTTTATTGGAGATAAGGATAATTATACACAGGTAATCTTACACTGGGTTTTATTGGAGATCAGGATAAATATACACAGGTAATCTTACACTGAGTTTTATTGGAGATAAGGATAAATATACACAGGTAATCTTACACTGGGTTTTATTGGAGATAAGGATAAATATACACAGGTAATCTTACACTGGGTTTTATTGGAGATAGGGATAAATATACACAGGTAATCTTACACTGGGTTTAATTGGAGATCAGGATAAATATACACAGGTAATCTTACACTGAGTTTTATTGGACATAATGATAAATATACACAGGTAATCTTACACTGGGTTTTATTGGAGATAATGATAAATATACACAGGTAATCTTACACTGGGTTTTATTGGACATAATTATAAATATACACAGGTAATCTTACACTGAGTTTTATTGGACATAATGATAAATATACACAGGTAATCTTACACTGGGTTTTATTGGAGATAGGGATAAATATACACAGGTAATCTTACACTGGGTTTTATTGGAGATAAGGATAAATATACACAGGTAATCTTACACTGGGTTTTATTGGAGATAGGGATAAATATACACAGGTAATCTTACACTGAGTTTTATTGGAGATCAGGATAAATATACACAGGTAATCTTACACTGAGTTTTATTGGACATAATGATAAATATACACAGGTAATCTTACACTGGATTTTATTGGAGATAAAGATAAATATACACAGGTAATCTTACACTGGGTTTTATTGGAGATCAGGATAAATATACACAGGTAATCTTACACTGGGTTTTATTGGACATAATTATAAATATACACAGGTAATCTTACACTGAGTTTTATTGGAGATAAGGATAAATATACACAGGTAATCTTACACTGGGTTTTATTGGAGATAGGGATAAATATACACAGGTAATCTTACACTGGGTTTTATTGGAGATCAGGATAAATATACACAGGTAATCTTACACTGGGTTTTATTGGAGATAAGGATAAATATACACAGGTAATCTTACACTGGATTTTATTGGAGATAAGGATAAATATACACAGGTAATCTTACACTGGGTTTTATTGGAGATAGGGATAAATATACACAGGTAATCTTACACTGGGTTTTATTGGAGATCAGGATAAATATACACAGGTAATATTACACTGGGTTTTATTGGAGATAGGGATAAATATACACAGGTAATCTTACACTGGGTTTTATTGGAGATAGGGATAAATATACACAGGTAATCTTACACTGGGTTTTATTGGAGATCAGGATAAATATACACAGGTAATCTTACACTGGGTTTTATTGGAGATAAGGATAAATATACACAGGTAATCTTACACTGGGTTTTATTGGAGATAATGATAAATATACACAGGTAATCTTACACAATGGGTTTTATTGGAGATAGGGATAAATATACACAAGTAATCTTACACTGGGTTTTATTGGAGATCAGGATAAATATACACAGGTAATCTTACACTGGGTTTTATTGGAGATCAGGATAAATATACACAGGTAATCTTACACTGGGTTTTATTGGAGATCAGGATAAATATACACAGGTAATCTTACACTGGGTTTTATTGGAGATCAGGATAAATATACACAGGTAATTTTACACTGGTAAAAACAAGTGTGTTACGATTGAGCAATTATACAAGCGTTCTGTCTCTCCTCTCATTTTGAATGTCAAATGTTTTCATTTGTAGGGTTTAGAGATGTTGATGTCTGCACTGAATGACCCCTCAGAGCGTGTGGTTAACGCCGCTCAACTGGTGTTCCTGCCGTCGTTTGCTTTATGGGCGTATGAACTGGGCAAGCTTGAACACGATTTGGCTAACGGGTTGTTAAGGAAGATGGAGGAACTAGTTAAGGCACTTCCTTTTTGCGGTGTTGGGCACCTGCTTTTTGTGACACCTGTGATATCTCACTGAGTTGTAGTCGAAAGAAAATAAATCACCCTTTTCTTCTTTCAACATTCTATCTCCATAATGTATGTTTCTTCAGAGTTATTGGAAGGGGTATGTGGGGGTGGGAGGGGGCAGCTGGTTGTGCAATATACTCAATCCGACAGAAGCTTTCCATTGATGGTCCGCCATTTGGGATCCCATTCAGTCCAAACAAAAAATATGGAAAACCTTTGTGTGTGTTTTCACTTGATGACTTTACCTGTCTGGAATACTTGAAATTCACGGATTAAAACTCTCAGGTTTTCTTCTGACGTCTGAACATGTACAGTGGTGCAGGGGACGGACAAGGGGGACAACCACTACAATTCAAATCCTAAAATGAGGTATATCCAAATCAAATGAAACCAACACACAGGTTAATTTTTTACATTGTACCTCGATACTCAGTGAGGTATCACAGACTATTTCTGTCAGTGTGTTTCTGATGTGGTGGGTATACTATCTAACTCTAACAACATTTGTTTATTTCAGTTGATATACACCTATCTTTGTTGCTAAATCTGTACACATAAAACCTTCTAAGCTTTTTTTTTTGTCAACTGACTTTCTCTCACCTATTATGAAATTATTTTTTTCAAAATCAAATAGATATATTTTCAACAAAATTAAGCAAACCTTAAAAAAGTATTTAAAAAAAGGACTTGTGACCTTAAGTTTAAAAAATTGATCCCAATTTTTATTAGCGTACGTGTACTATAGTTCAGTTTAATGGCTAACTCTGATATACTTGTATTTAGTACTGTTTACATTCCAATAAAATTATTTTGTTGTGACTGAAATTATGACTATACTCATGCTGATAATTTTTTTCTACTATTGTAAAGGTCACACAAATTTGTAACGCTATTAGTACTAATTCACTACTGTTTTTTTTTTTGTACCTTTTTTGTATGACAACTGCACACTATTCATTTTTACGCACATCGCTATACTACAGAGAACAGTTTTTTTGAATGGCAAAGAATCACCCAAAAAAAAATGACTCACAATGCGTTATATTCCATCAAGGAAAAGTTATTCCCCTTGCTGTGTTCTCTATTGAATGAAGCAATCATTTCCCCTTTTTTCACCAAATTTTTGAGACGATCCTGGTGCTTAGTTAATGGGAAATTGTACAGAAAACTGTTGACAGGCCATAAGATCAAAAAAATGCTTATGAGTTTACCTCAAATAGTTAAAAATAAAAATATAAAGTTTAATTCATTCATTAAAACCTAACCAAAATATCTGTAAATGGATATCTTTCATTGTTTGTATTCCTGTGCATCACAACGAAAAGGAGGTTGTCCCACTCCTACATGTACCACCAAATGCACCTCCACTTTGAAGAGTTCTACTAATGGAAATAGAACTAATTTGGAAGTTGTAATTATCTACTTCTGCAACAAGCTTCTAATAGTCTGAGGTCAACATAAATACCAGAAAGGGCATAATATTTTCCCCAAATATTTTTAAATATGCAATAATTCATTCTTATTTGCTTTGTTTTTTGTTCTTATGTGTAATCTATCAAGAAACAATGACATAAAATATTTTCTTCCCATAGTTTGAAGTTCTACAGACAGATAATATTTAGAGGTTTTGTTCCCCAACCAAATATCATAATGTTAACTGTCGTTTTTAATTTATTACAAAGACATCTAAAGTGTTTGTAAGGTAAAATATCCCTATTTTAATCAGATCCTCTATAGCCCGGTTTGCTTTCCTTGTGTATTTACGAAAGATTTTTTCTTTGCAGGGAGCTCTTGCAACTCAGAAAACAACAAACAGTACTACTCTGCCATTGGATGAAAATAAATTTGTGTTCATGATAAAGACAATGCAACAGTTAGTTCCCTTTCTCTACCTCTCTATGATTGAGACAGGGCCTTTCCGTGATAGAGTGGACACAGTCCGACATGAAATAGAACTCCTAGATGGTAAGTTATTGAATATTTGTTCATCTTATGGGTTTTTTTTCTAGAAATTAGATTTTGCTGGTTCAAATTTGAGAGCAGGGTGGCTGGATGCCTAAGTCAGCAGTATGATAGTCTGTCAGGTATTCGTTGAAGGTCGGAGGTTCCTTCTGGACAAGAGCTCGGTGTTCTCCCTACTAAACCTGTCGACGCTACCATATAAGTGAGACAATCTTCAGTGCAGCGTAGAACCTCAAACAATCGATCCATTGATGGGTCAGGTACTCCGTCCAAAGAGTTATGTAGAAGAGTTACGAAGGTCATGGGTTGCCCAATCTGCTTCCCCAGAAACCTAGCAACTCCGCCATATAAGGATTGATCGATTGATTGTTTGGTGTTTTACGCCGCGCTCAAGATTATTTCACTTATATGGCAGCGTTGCCAGTTTTATTGTGGGAGGAAACCGGGCTCTATGCCTGGGGGAAACCCACGACCTTCTGTTGGTAACTGGCAACCATCCCAAATTTTCCAAAATTGTTTGGACTGAGTGGGATTCGAACCTGCAACCCATTGGTGGAAGGCTGGTCGGATTGAGCGTCCAACGCTCACCATATAAGGAATATAATCCAGAGTGTGGCATAAAAATTTTATCAACCATATAACTTTGAGTGTGACCAAAGTTCAATCCTGCACAGGAGCTTTTATTATTTACAGTTATTACACTCAAATATATTTGAATCTGCATGACATTGGTAATTTACCCCATGGCCAATTTTGCCACCAGGGTATTGTTGTTGCAATATTTGAAAAAAATATTTAACATTTCAAACTTTACACACTTGTTTAATGCATCAAGCCTATAGAAAATGGTGTTGCTATCTAGATTATTTTACTCAAAAGTTATCATCCACTCCTTTATTAACTGTCAAAAACATTTTTTTAAACGTCTTTAAAGTGGCATGAGCTACCAAAATGTTGACATTTTGAAGTTACAACATAATGTTGAAATTATTGGCTATTTTTCTCAAGACGTGTAATTCATAAGCTTTTTAGTGCCTCTAGTCTCGAAAATGTACGATAAAGTACTGTTTTGAACTAACTTTGACTTAGAATGAATGAGTGGTCGTCCCAGTTATTTCAATTTTGTTTACTTTTCGAACACGTTTTCGGTTCGTACAGGCCACATACTGTAGGCCTATGGCTTTTCCTCCTTCCAACGCCAATCATTTAGTTTTTCGATGGCCTTCAAAGCCTCTTACTGTCGTGACGATCAGAAATTATGAAAAAAGTGTGAATTTTGGCAGCTCATGCCACTTTAAAGAGTTGTTCAACACTTACTAACAAAACTGTTAACATTGCAGTGTTATAAATGCTATAGAAAGTGTCCAGAATAGTAACATTATATTTGTGAAACAGAAAATATTTACAATGATCATTTAACTTTTCAGCTTTACGTTTTCCGAAACCAACTTCGCCCTTAACAGACTTACATGTGATTGTTGGTGATGAACAAACACTGTCGTCCCTTGTCCACCTGTTTGATACACACATGGATGAAGAGTGGGTCGAACCTTGGGAGAATTACAGTTGGGCCATTAATAATTTGTATGTACATTCATGGTTTACTATTTTAATTTAGGTCCCAATATTTTCTCAGTAGAATAGCAAGCTTTCTTCTCTTCTCTTGCAATAACCTAGTGTCAGACGTTATTCCTTATTTCTTAATGTAATACTTGAGTATTGTCGTTATTTTGGGATTACACTTTCTGTAGTACCCCTCTGGTAATGTAATTGACACAGCTCCCATTGCTAAAAGTTCTCTGTATTATTAATTGACTGTGCAAGTTATTACTCGAATACGACCTTCGCGGCCGGGTAATATCAGCAGACGAATCAAGTTCATATTAGCCGTAGGGCTGTATTGGCCGAGTTCAAGTCATATTGGCCGAGTTCAAGTCATATTGGCCGATTTCAAGTCATATTGGCCGAGTTCACGGAGTGCGGCTGAAAGACGCAATTAACATGTGATGTCCCAGAGTAAGACAGAAGCAGACGGCAGATGTTGATTTCAAAATGTCTACACCAGAGCGCACTGTACAAGGTCTTACTGACAGGATATTAGAGTTGAAAGACAAAACTACTGTAAGTAAATCTGATTGCCGTTTTAGGACAGTGAAAGAGGAAGAAACTTTTCTACTTATCCAAGAACGAAAACACAGAGAGCATAACTTGGTCGGACGTCAATTTGTTTAAGGCATTGAGAAAATGTTCAGAGGGCGACCAGCGGTTTCCTGAAAACATACCTCCTGTTCAACTTTACAGCTTGCATGGAAATAACTTCCACAGTCTATTAATAAAAATATTATGAATCGAGTGTTTTCGTATTGCCTTGGCATTGGCCTTCGGATGGTTGCATTGACCCTCGGCCTGCGGCCTCGGGCCAATACGGCCACCCTCAGGCCAATATCAAGGCAATACGAAAACACTCGATTAATAACATATAGTATCCACCAGTTAACTATCTCCTTTTTTAGAGGAGGCCGGTTGGCTGAATGGATAAGGCGATAGGTGCCATACTCTGGGACCCGGGTTTGATTCCCGTTTCGGGTGTCACCCAAAAATCAGTAGAGGAATTTCTGCCATATTTTCAAAAAAATGTAATCCTTAAATAACGAGAATACTGTTATACTCACTTTCTAAAAGACACTAACGAAGTAAGTAATACTTGAGGCAAAACGTTATATGAAATATTTGTTTTATTGTTTATTGCTTGATTATAAAGAAAGCCATGGGATTTTACTTAGATGATAAGGATTTCAATTGTTTGTCAATATCAGGTACCAGTGAAAGAACGGTGATTTTCTCTTTGTTTTCTGTAGTACCAATCCATGGGATTTTTCTTAGTAATGATATAGTATTGAGATTGGTGACCAATAGGGCCTGGTAGTCTGAGAGCTTTACGCGATGTACGGTGACAGATCACATTTTTTGACGACGTTATCAGTTTTTTGTTCTTCAACTTGAGAACTGAGCGTCACATTCATGCGATAAAGTCTCCCCACATGCACAATGACAGGGCCGGTGACAGGGAATTTGTGGAATTCTGACGATACTCCCTATAGCAGAAATTGTGAAATCTATATAATTAATTATAATTGGATATACTTGGTGCCTACAAGTCACAGAAATTGTGATATCTATGTATTACGTTATACTGGAGACCTGCAAATCATATCCTTATTTTATTATTAATGTTTTATTCTCAGAGTTCCTCGTTTAATCGAGATTGTCAGCCATATTGGTTTGTCCTTGAAGAAAATTACTCCTGAACTCTCCCACCTGTTCTATTTAATCTGCCGTATGTTTGGACAAACATTTACAAATAAAAGGGTAAGATTCTCATCTCTTCTTGCATCCCTTTTTTTTTCAAAGTACGGTAAGAATTCCGCTTATTCAAGGACGAGCAATGTGAAGATAACAAATTATTAGACTGCTTTCTGCCATGTTTGGTGTAAAACAACAACAATAGCGATTGCTCGATAGGATTATCGGTCGCTCCATGCAGGCTAAGACACCCAACGAAAAGTCTCAAACTTTTAGAGTGCTTTTCGTAATGTTTTGAGTACTTGAATTAGCGGAATTCTTACCGTATTATTTTTTGCTTGATTACCCTGAGTGGAAGAGTTCCCAGGTACTCAACATAGATCAGAGTTTCCTCCAACAAAGATCAGGTTTTTCTTGCAATTAACGGCTAGCCTGATGACGTCACACAGATTTACGCAAAGCTTTCTGGGTAAAAAGTACCTCAGTTCGCCATTTTGTTAACCGGTACCTATTAAATTACAGCAAAATGTCACTTCCTCAGAAAACATTGATGACATAACATATTTAAAAGTTGATACTGATAGAGTTATGAAAACAACATGTTGTGTACCGAACTGCACATCTTCAAGTCATAAGCACGACAGATAAGCGCTGTCGAAAGATCTGGCGCCTTTTACGTCCTCTTCTCAATACGGTATTTTTTCTTCCGCCATTTTGTAAAATTATATGAATATCCCCCAATCTCCCAAAATGCTGTGCGCGTAATTCCAAGTGACATCATCAAGCAATCGTTCAATTAAATGTGGCAACATGGCCACATACATGTACCTGCAAGTGAAATAAGCATGACTGGAACACATGCTATTCAGTTTGCTGATTCAAAACATTTTGGAACACAATCAATCATAGCTTCTTCTTTCAGCTCTATTTACATTTATACACAATTTTGCCTTACCTTTTTTATATTTATATATTTTCAGATCAAACCTCGTTTTAAAGAGATTTTAAGTATTCCGGAGGAACAATTATGTGAGTCACTGTAAATCGTTTTTCTGACTTTTTTTTTTAAAACATGTTTTATTACATGAAGTATTTTGAAAAAATTCACCTGTCACAATTTAGATTTTTGCTGCGACAATAAAAATTGCTGCAGACTTTTCTCCGGTCCGTCCGTCCCCGGTTCACTTCAGTTTCACCTTCGCTTGCATAATATGGCTTCTATGTTATATTCTCTTTTATTCTATATCTTTGTTCCCTTCCATTCCATAACTTTCACTCTATCGCCGTATGTGGGAGAGTTGCAAGCTACTTGCCGAATGTCAGGGGTTTCGTGCGGGCAAGATTATGTAACATTCTCTTTTAGTCCATATCTTCTTAAAGTGGCATGAGCTGCCAAAACTTACACTTTTTTAATAGTTTCTGATCGTCACGATAGTAAGAGGATTTCAAGGCCATCGAAAAACTAAATGATTGGCGTTGGAATGAGGAAAATCCATACAGTATGTGGCTTGTACGAACCGAAAATGTGTTCGAAAAGTAACAAAATTTAAATAACCGAGACGACCATTCATTCATTGTAAGGCAAAGTTAGTTTAAAACAATACTTTATCGTACATTTTCGAGACTAGAAGCACTAAAAAGCTTGTGAATCAAACGTCTTGATAAAAATAGCCAATAATTTCAACATTCTGTTTTAACGGCAGCTCATGCCCCTTTAAGTTTTGACCTGATCTTGACAATTTTTTAGAGTATATACATTGTACCTAAGGGGCAGATGGTATGTTAGGAACAATTTAGGTAGAACAGTCCATGGTAGAAGAAATTCTGCCGTTTTTCAAGAAAGTGTAATCCCAAAAATAACGAAAATATTAAAAACTGGTTATCTGAATTTTTCACATTGATTTCAGATACAGCGGTGTCTGCTGGTCAGACTCCCCTCACTGCATGTTGTGTTCCTGTATATGTCTGTGGAGTTTTAACAACCTTTTCGTCGGTCAGTTTTCATTACTTCTATCAACGTTTAATCTTGAAAAATGACATATTGGTAACTGGTTTCATTATTGCAGATAGACTTTTTCTCTTGTTTGAACAATATTCCTTGCAGACAATGGCACTTTTTATCCTTTCCCCAGTCAAAATATACTTCTTTATTTTCAATTTTAAAATTTAAGGAATATACCAAGGGGGTGGGAAATAGGTCTTCTTCCCCCTTTTCTCACTTCAGGACTTATTCATATGACTAAAATCTCCTTTTCAATAGTCAAATTCCACAATAACAAAGTCACCAGAACTTATTGTGTACCATATCCTTGTCTTATTATCCAGGGTAAAGACACTTTAAACTGGCGTTGAAACTGTCTGATATCTGAAGTACTGTAGACTGATTGCCTATTGATGTCAGAAAATGTTATTTATATATTCCTGATGATGGCTGCGTAGATCTGCCAAAATGTTATTTATATATTCCTGATGATGGCTGCATAGATCTGCCAAAATGTTATTTATTATTCAATAAAGTATAACATGGACTTAAAAGTTTTGGGCATACCTTATCTATGAACGTAAGTTTGTTTACACTACAGAATAAAGCAGCTTCATTTTCATGTCGCACTGTAATGAAACAGTTGAATTATATCTTGGAAAATAAATGACAAATGTATCTGTTATTTATGATCACTTAAACACATGGGGACAGGGAAAATCTTCTTGTCTAAAATAACCATGGAGACAAGTTTCTAATTGTGTTAAATAGTGTGATATGTTGTTGTTGTTGTTGTAACAGAAAGAAGATGACGAAGAGTTGACCCAGTTTTTACAAGAAACTTTAACAACTCTGGCATTGTGCCAGGCACCTTTAGATAGTCTTAAAGATACATTTTATTTATTAGGGTAAGAACTTTGTCTCTTCTCATCTTAAACATTGATAGATGTTCAATTGTCTTTGCACTCTTTAAAAAAAAAATAGATTAAAATATGTTTTTTACATGTATTTGTGGCCAGCAATTTGTAAGGTGAAGTATCTTATCAGTTACAGAGCCATTTATCGATTACCCAATTCAAATTACTCAAGCGACAACAGTCTTATGGTGTGTTTCCACGAACCTGCGTTAACGCGTGCGTTGACGGATGCGATTGTTTAACGGATAGGATGAAGTGTTTCCATGGACTTGCGCTAACGCATGCGATCTGTCATACGGTTACGGTCAAAAGTCAAGGTCATGTCCTTGACAACATTTTTTTCGGTTTGGGGAAAGAATGGGAATAAATAAACATCTACATAACTTTTTCATACAAAATACATTTACAACACAAAAAGTCAGTAAAAAGGAGTAAACAAACTCACTCAGTGTTTTCTGTGGATTTCGATCTGACAGCAAAAGGTCATCAGTGTCGGAAAACCCCTTCAATGACGTTATGATCAGCGGAATCCCTCGTCCGTTACCTCGTCCGTTACCTCGTCCGATGCGTTAAAAATGGGACAAGCTCCATTCTCCGTCTGTTAACGTGTGCGTTAAAAACTATTGGACTGACCATGGAAACACTATAGTTTATTTCTGTAGTTCCCATTCTTTAGGGAGAATCGCATCCGTCAACGCAGGCGTTAACGCATATCCGTGGAAACACACCATTACTAACAGAAACAGGGCTACTCAGTACTGTATAGTGTATTTATGGAGTGAAATTTGTCAAGCTATCTAGGAAAAGCTTCATATGGCTGTGTACGGGGATTTTCGAACACTGTAAATGATGTCACAACAACTTTAGCGTTGGGAGTTGGAAAATTGGTTCCCTTCACTCAACAACAACAACAAGTCAATGGTCGGTCCGTTCTTAACTGATTAAATAACAGTATAGTTAAAAATTAATTATTATTTGGTTTAGGGTAGTTTCAACCTACTCAGGATTTCCATAAAGGGCGTACTTGTTTTGATCACTTTTCACGCTAGAAATTATTCACATATTGAGTATATTGGTGGCTTGTTGCGTAGAAAAGGAAGTTTTTATGAGCTGGGCAAAGAAATAAACCTGCCAATGCTGCCAGATAAGTGAAATAATCTTGAGTGCGCATAAAACATCCATCAATCATTCAATCAGATTTGACCTAAATCATTGTGATTCTGATTGTGTAAAATAAAAATAGATACAAACTCATCTTCTGTTTCCAGGGTAACCAACAGTCATCATGATATTTTATTGGGTGTATTATGGGATGGAGTTGTTCATACATCGGCTCAAGTCCGAAGTGTAGCAGCGAGAATGTTTGAGGTCAGTATGAGGTCATTGTTATACCTACAGAATTCATATTTGAATGGGTTACATACATACGTTCATACAAGGTTCTCACAAAGTCAGGATTAGAATTTGACAAAGGTACAAATAGAATGTTAACCCCTGTTAGCCATTGAACCAGGAGCAACCAGATTATCGCCACCACCTCATTATTAGCACAAGAGACTGTATTTTAGAATAATATATGGATATATATATATCAAAGGACATGAAATACTTAAGTTTGAGTGTAGCTTGTTGAGCAATGCATTAACAAAGTAACTCCGAATAAATTCAGCAAATGCATATTGACAATCTCAATTGTGTGTGTAGAGAAATAACTTTGCAGACTTCCGGTGGAGAACATAACGAGTAAGTCTTTCAAAGCTCAAATTTCAGCAAAGGTGATGACGGAGGGTTGGCTTCAAGTTGAATATTATTAAAATAATGTGTTATTTTGAAACATGGCTTCCTGTTTGTAATTAGATGTTATCTATCTGTGGTTTGATGCTGCAATTATTGATTGTTTGTTTACTCCTCAGTTATTAATCCGTGGTCTTAATGAAAGTGAATTGTCAACTCGAGTGATACCAGCTCTAGTCACCCTGGCTAATGATCCAGAAATGTAAGTACTGTCAAACCCTCCCCTTCCAACCAACACTACGAAAATTCTACTCTCCAGAACTAAGCTTGCTGTCAGGTTAAAATGGCAGGAAAAGCAACCATTCACGCCTTTATCATAAATTCTTATTGTCAAGACAATGAAAGATTGCAAAGCTCATTGAAAATTTAAATGGTTGTTGTTGGAATACATAAGGAAAAGTTATCCTGTCTATAGCCTTTACGGATTGAAATAGTACTTTAATAATGAGATACAAAATTTAAATAACCAAGCAGTCCTTCATTCATTTAGGCCTAAGCTAGTTCAAAACAATTCTTATATATACATTCAGTCATTCACGTGTCGAGAATGTGAAAAAAAGTCGATAATTTCAGGATTTAGTAGAAATATCAACATATCGTTGATCTTTAACATGCACAGGTTTTTCATCAGTGCATTTCAAATTCAACAGATGATTGCAATGTGTCAGTGGCCTGAAAATGCCTCCTGGACAACTGGCATAATCTTAAGTGTGCTATAGAAGCCTTATCCAACTTGTAACTGGAATTAAAATTCATGTCAGAGTACCAACTTATTTTTTTAGCCCGCCATCATTCTGATGGAGGGCGGTTCAAATCGCTTTTCCGTGGTCCGTAGTCCGTCACATACATCATCACCCTGTGGTCTAGTTGTGCACCGTACATTTTCATCTCATATGCTTATTCAATATGACCGCCAGGGGGCGATATAGTTTTTTTTTGTTTCCTTTATTCTTAGAAAACTACCAGTCCGATATTGACAAACTTGGCTCACATTATCTCCCTATAGTCAGGGTTGTGTACTGTACATAAAAAAACTACCTGTCCGATATACTGAACATACATTATCACCCTATGGTCTAGTTATGCACCGTACATTTTCATCTCATTTGCATATTCAATATGTTACCTTTATTCCAAGAAAACTACCGGCCTGATTGTGACCAAACTTGGCCCACATTATCTCCCTATGATCTACATGTAGTTGTTCACCCTACATTTTCATCTCATTTGCTTATTAAATATGGCCGCCAGGAAGCAATGTTGTTTTTTAACCAAATTTGAATGAAACTTCTTATCATTATTCCAAGAAAACTACTGACCTGATCTTAACCAAACATGACACACATCACCCCCCGAAGCTCTAGCTGTGCACCGTACATTTGCATCTCATTAGCATTTTCAGGATGGCTACCAGGTGGCAATGTTGTTTCAACCAAAGTTTCAAGGGGAGCTTACTTTGTAATTCACAATTTAATTTTCCTCAACAATAGTTATCTCCCTGGAATAAGATTTTTTTATGTTGGCCCAATATCACATAATATATACATTAAATTCACTGTTGTCGCCAATTCCTATATCCAGATATTGCTGTAACAATCTTTGATATGGATAGATGACGGCCGGCGTTAAGATCCCTTTAATGGATCTCTTATTTACTCTGACAATTTATTGTGTCTTCTGTTATACTATATAAGGAAAATTTATAATCCATAACATTTTCTATTTTATACAAACTCCATTTTTTGAAAAATTACAGATCAAAACACAATGATTTTGATTTTTCTTCTAGCTCTGTCCGAGTCTCAACCATTCCTGCCTTCGGAACAATAATTGAAAATGTTGCAATAAGGGAGGTAAGTGCAGTTATCTCCTCCTGATTTTTTTTCGTATACAGTTACCACTGTTTATCTTTCATTAGTTAAAAAATCTCAAGTTTCTTACTGGAATTGTGTAACTTTTTCATTCTTAATATTTTATTGCGATGTTCTATGAACGGTTTTCATTATTCACTTGTAGTACACTGAAAATGCCAGCTAAACATATTGATATACTTGTTTCATCCGTGCATTTAGAAAAAGTAATTTTATTGAATCAAACACACTTGGTTATTTTTTATTCGAATAAACATTCTCTTATTTATTTTGTAAGATTCATTCCATAAAGTACCATTGTTAGATATAACTCCAAAATTTTGACGAACTCATGTTATTTCTCGCCAACTTGATTTATTCCCACCAATAATCTTTTCCCAAAATTTAATCTTTTTCACTCGAACGACCTATATGGGATGGTTGCCAGTTACCAACGGAAGGTTGTGGGTTTCCTCCCACAATAAAACTGGCACCGCCGCCATATAAGTAAAATAATGTTGAGCGCGACGTAAAACACCAAACAATCAACCAAAATGTAACCCCTTTGATTTTAAGAGTGTAAAAGTTTTTCACACATTTTCTTCTACAGATGTTAGATAGGGTTTATATGCAGCTTCAAACATTTCTTGACGACCCCTTGTATCGGGACCAGCATGCATTGCATGTTGAACTCATCCGTATGTTTGCCCGTATCGCCCCGAACTCTGAACCCAAATTCCGAGAAGAATGTGAGTAGAGCTTTCCTTCATTATTTGATTATTTTCTGTGATTTTCATTTCAGTCTTATTTCATGCTTGAAAAGAAAAAAAAACTCAATAGATTGACTTTCCAGTCAGATAGTCCGGGTTTCTGACTCCAAAATGTATATTTTTATACTGACAGCCATATTTTGAAGTCTGGGTTCATTGTAATCAAAAAGCCGGAGACTGCCCGCTCAGAAGCTGGCAGTATGTTTTCCGATTTAGACAGTGAAATAACAACATAACCTGCTCTAATTGTGTCTAAATGGTTCATGGATAATTTTGCTACCTACCAGTGTCTGATATGGACGGGCAGGATCGACCAGTAAACATATTTCTTTCCCTGAATTCACTTTTGCCTTCTCAAACTCTCCGCCATTGATGACGTTTAATTCACTTTACAAAAGGCTAAATTATTCATGAATGTCGTAATGACACTATTTGAGTAAGTTATAATCTGTTACAGTAGCAACACCTATAGCCTATATGGGTTGATCATCAGTATAACCCCCCCCCCCCCCCCCCCCCCCCAATCCTCCTTCAGTTTTTACCAAATTTTATAAATAGTTTCTATATGAGACCTCACTTCGGATTGTTTTTGGGTCATGTACATGTATGACTACTGGTGGCGCCATATGCGTATAATTGGTAAAAAAAGAACACATTCTTGGTTTCTAGATCATAACCTGAAAATGCATCGTTCAATTTTCTCCAAGTTTTATATATAGATTCTATATCATGCAACTTTAGATTGTTTTTGAGACATGTGGCCCCAAATATGGGGGTAATTTGTCATAAATAAGGTTTTTCATTTTTCCAGACCATAACTGAAAAATGCATCCTTTCACTTTTTCCAAATTTGTTTTTTATATAGCTTTTATACCATGAGACCTTGCTTGGTGTTGTATTTAACGTGGATGTATTTTGTTTAATATATACATGAACGTATATTATCATGTATTTTATGTAAACTTTCCTAACTGGTACTTATTTTACTATTTTATATAACGGGTTGTCTCCTTGTTATTCATTACAATGACAGTTTTTCTGGTTAACCATGGGGATATTATTAGTTATCTCCAAGCTTTATGTTTCTTCACACGTACAGTTATCATACAGAAACAAGCTTTACACGGTTATTCTACTAAAGCATTCACCTTATTGTTTCTCATCAGTGGCATGAGCTGCCAAAATTCCGAATTCCGATCATCCTGAGAAGTTTAAAGCGCCTTGAAAAACTAAACAATTGACGTTGAAATCAAACATATGCGGTAATACCAGTAACCCTTATTGACTGAGCATTTGTGATAATAACCGATTAAATTCAAACAACGAGGCTGTATCAGTTCAGTTTAGAGTTTTTGTTGATAACTACCTAAATGTACATCTCCAGGATTTATATTTGTGGAAACCTCTTATTTTGTACTTCTTGTACAATCAGCTAATTTTTTTTCAACAAAATTTTCAACAAAATTAGTTCAATGTAAAATAGAAAACAAGTATTGTTAAGAGTGATGTAATATGGAGCTTAAGTCTCCTAAAAAGTCCGCCCCTTTTTTAGATTTGTGTGAAAGTTCAAGGTCGCACAGTTTAGCGGTGAGAGGGAATGGGAATAGCCATTCATCGATGTGCAAAAAAGTAAATTTTCGGGGTAGAATGGGATTTAAAACCTCCGTATCAGTTGTAGTTGAGTGACCACACACCGCCTAGGACTGTTGGTCACCTCGTCTAAAAATTCCACACATATCCTGTCACCGGTGCTGTCATTGGGCATATGGCTGGCCATTTCTCCTCCTTACATCATGATGCCTACAGCTGACATTATGGAATGTCTAATGGAATCGTAACATCTGATAATAACGTCATCTGTCATGAGATACAGCTGTATCACTAATCACTAAATTACTTGCCTGTATTGATTGATGTTTTATGCCTCTCTCTACCCTATATTGTCACTAATATTCGTCATGGATTAAATCATTTTCTAAGGAAAAAAACGGTTTTTGCTAGCTGCACATAGTATCTGTTATTTACTCAGGGTTATTATGGTTAAGCTTTTATGTTTAGGTTCTGGCCTTTTGTTTTTTTGGTATGGTGTAAAGTTAATTATTTGAGTTTTTAACACAATTAAAAATTTGTCTCCATGGTTATTTTAGTCAAGAAGATTTTCCCTGTGCCTGTGTGTTTTAGTGTTTATAGATATGAGTTTAGCAGACAGAGGATATGTAGAATTTATTTCTGAAGTCAATAGGACGAGATAATGTAGGGTTTCTAATTTCCCGAATCAGTGTCATGTTACGCAACAAAGAACTGATGACTTGTCATATTTTTTTTTTAATCCACATGAAGGTACAATTTATCATTTTAACATTAAAAAAAAATTATTTTATTCTCATATCACAAACTACATAAAATTACAGTAACAATTTTACAGAACAAAGACCTGATGACTTTTAAAAAATCCACTTGAAAGTACAATTTATCATAATGATTTTACCATAAAAAAAATTATTATATCTCAAACTACATAAAATTACAGTTTCAATTTTACAGAACAAAGACCTGATGACTTTTAAAAAATCCACTTGAAAGTACAATTTATCATTTTACCATAAAAAAAATTATTTCCTAGGCTACTCATATTTCAAACTACGGAAGATTGCATTGTATCCTCTTCATCATTTGGGCAGTTCAATGCAGTGATTTCAGTTTAATACCCTGGTCACATAAAAACACAAACCCGGAAAGATGGAATAAAAAGATTGGCAGTTATTCAGCTGAACGGGCCATCTATTTTAGGTCGGTCATATTCATCTTCTTAGCCAATCTTTACATCTCCATTAAAACCCTCTATGATTACTCCACTATTTCTTTATAGAAAAGAATCTCAAATGTAAATCCTGTTTTCTTTAAAGAAGCTGAATAAAAGGGAATTGATGGTTTTTTTTATACCCAACTTTCTGTCGCCTCCTAGCCCTATGGGGATATTTTGATACACGCAGGTGGTGGAAGAAAGGTAACATGCTATTTCGTTGCCATGACTACAAACAATGTTGGGACATTGCCCTCTTCTTATATAGTATTACTAGATTGGAGACGATCATCTTAGTACAAAGAGTGCTGTTTACCATATTATCCAAGCTGTAAGTTGAGTAGATCCCAGTTTATATACAAACATTCTGTCAGTAGGTTGAATATGCCTGATCTCTGATGTTTGTTTTTTTACCTTTGAGATTACTAAGAAACTTCACTACCTATTGAAGTATATCAATGGTTATTTAAGACAAGAAGATTTTCCATGTGCCCGTGTGTTTTAGTGATCATAAATAGACAATAAGCATTATGTTCAATACACTATATTAGTCCTGACTTGTATATAATAATGATTTATTGTAAGAAGGGGATATAGTCAATTTTAAATAACACTAATCTCCCTTAGTCTCTGAATAAACAAACAACAACAAAATACCTATTAAGGCTGGATTATACTCTATGATAGAAAAATATATACAAATCCTTAAAATCTAAATTGGCATTAGAGATGACATATCAGGTACCATATTATACATGTAAGTAGAAAGAGGATGAGGGTCGTCAACCTAATGAAATATCATAGGTTTAGTTTATTACAACAATTTATGATTGGGTGTATAGGTCTCAAAGGATATACCTTTTAACACAATTAGAAACTTGTCTCCATGGTTATTTGAGACAAGAATATTTTCCCTGTACCTGTGTGTTTTAGTGTTCATAAATATAAATGGGATGAACTAAACCAGCCTTTTCTTATACCAGAGACATGTGTGTGTCAATATAACAAAGATCCTGTAAATAAATGTGTAATTTTAAAACATCAAACAACATGTTAATCAATCAAGCAATCAATCTAATCCAGTAAAATAGTCTATCAATGTAATAAAGTAAAATAGCCAATCAATGTAATAAAGTAAAGTAGCCAATCAATGTAATAAAGTAAAATAGTCAATCAATGTAATAAAGTAAAATAGTCAATCAATGTAATAAAGTAAAATAGTCAATCAATGTCATAAAGTGAAATAGCCAATCAATGTAATAAAGTAAAATAGTCAATCAATGTAATAAAGTAAAATAGCCAAACAATGTAATAAAGTAAAATAGCCAATCAATGTAATAAAGTAAAATAGTCAATCAATGTAATAAAGTAAAATAGCCAATCAATGTAATAAAGTAAAATAGTCAATCAATGTAATAAAGTAAAATAGCCAATCAATGTAATAAAGTAAAATAGTCAATCAATGTAATAAAGTAAAATAGTCAATCAACGTAATAAAGTAAAATAGTCAATCAATGTAATAAAGTAAAATAGTCAATCAATGTAATAAAGTAAAATAGCCTATCAATGTAATAAAGTAAAATAGCCAATCAATGTAATAAAGTAAAATAGTCTATCAATGTAATAAAGTAAAATAGTCTATCAATGTAATAAAGTAAAATAGCCAATCAATGTAATAAAGTAAAATAGCCAATCAATGTAATAAAGTAAAATAGCCAATCAATGTAATAAAGTAAAATAGTCTATCAATGTAATAAAGTAAAATAGTCAATCAATGTAATAAAGTAAAATAGTCAATCAATGTAATAAAGTAAAATAGTCAATCAATGTAATAAAGTAAAATAGCCTATCAATGTAATAAAGTAAAATAGCCAATCAATGTAATAAAGTAAAATAGTCTATCAATGTAATAAAGTAAAATAGCCAATCAATGTAATAAAGTAAAATAGCCAATCAATGTAATAAAGTAAAATAGCCAATCAATGTAATAAAGTAAAATAGTCAATCAATGTAATAAAGTAAAATAGTCAATCAATGTAATAAAGTAAAATAGTCAATCAATGTAATAAAGTAAAATAGTCAATCAATGTAATAAAGTAAAATAGTCAATCAACGTAATAAAGTAAAATAGTCAATCAATGTAATAAAGTAAAATAGTCAATCAATGTAATAAAGTAAAATAGTCAATCAATGTAATAAAGTAAAATAGTCAATCAATGTAATAAAGTAAAATAGCCAATCAATGTAATAAATTCAAATAGCCAATCAATGTAATAAATTCAAATGGCCAATCAATGTAATAAAGTAAAATGGCCAATCAATGTAATAAAGTAAAATAGTCTATCAATGTAATAAAGTAAAATAGTCAGTCAATGTAATAAAGTAAAATAGTCAATCAATGTAATAAAATAAAATAGTCAATCAATGTAATAAAGTAAAATAGCCAATCAATGTAATAAAGTCAAATAGTCAATCAATGTAATAAAGTAAAATAGTCAATCAATGTAATAAAGTAAAATAGTCAATCAATGTAATAAAGTAAAATAGTCAATCAATGTAATAAAGTAAAATAGTCAATCAATGTAATAAAGTAAAATAGCCAATCAATGTAATAAAGTAAAATAGCCAATCAATGTAATAAAGTAAAATAGCCAGTCAATGTAATAAAGTAAAATAGTCAATCAATGTAATAAAGTAGAATAGTCTATCAATGTAATAAAGTTAAATAGCCAATCAATGTAATAAAGTAAAATAGCCAATCAATGTAATAAAGTAAAGTAGTCTATCAATGTAATAAAGTAAAGTAGTCTATCGATGTAATAAAGTAAAATAGCCAATCAATGTAATAAAGTAAAATAGCCAATCAATGTAATAAAGTAAAATAGTCTATCAATGTAATAAAGTAAAATAGCCAATCAATGTAATAAAGTAAAATAGCCAATCAATGTAATAAAGTAAAATAGTCAATCAATGTAATAAAGTAAAATAGTCAATCAATGTAATAAAGTAAAATAGTCAATCAATGTAATAAAGTAAAATAGCCAATCAATGTAATAAAGTAAAATAGCCAATCAATGTAATAAAGTAAAATAGTCAATCAATGTAATGGAGTGAAATAGTCAATCAATGTAATAAAGTAAAATAGTCAATCAATGTAATAAAGTAAAATAGTCAATCAATGTAATAAAGTAAAATAGCCAATCAATGTAATAAAGTAAAATAGCCAATCAATGTAATAAAGTAAAATAGCCAATCAATGTAATAAAGTAAAATAACCAATCAATGTAATAAAGTAAAATAGTCAATCAATGTAATAAAGTAAAATAGTCAATCAATGTAATAAAGTAAAATAGCCAGTCAATGTAATAAAGTAAAATAGCCAATCAATGTAATAAAGTAAAATAGTCAATCAATGTAATAAAGTAAAATAGTCAATCAATGTAATAAAGTAAAATAGTCAATCAATGTAATAAAGTAAAATAGTCAATCAATGTAATAAAGTAAAATAGTCAATCAATGTAATAAAGTAAAATAGTCTATCAATGTAATAAAGTAAAATAGTCTATCAATGTAATAAAGTAAAATAGTCTATCAATGTAATAAAGTAAAATAGTCTATCAATGTAATAAAGTAAAATAGTCAATCAATGTAATAAAGTAAAATAGTCAATCAATGTAATAACGTAAAATAGTCTATCAATGTAATAACGTAAAATAGTCAATCAATGTAATAAAGTAAAATAGTCAATCAATGTAATAAAGTAAAATAGTCAATCAATGTAATTAAGTAAAATAGACAATCAATGTAATAAAGTAAAATAGTCTATCAATGTAATAAAGTGAAATAGTCAATCAATGTAATAAAGTGCAATAGTCAATCAATGTAATAAAGTGAAATAGTCAATCAATGTAATAAAGTAAAATAGTCAATCAATGTAATTAAGTAAAATAGTCAATCAATGTAATAAAGTAAAATAGTCAATCAATGTAATAAAGTAAAATAGTCAATCAATGTAATAAGTAAAATAGTCAATCAATGTAATAAAGTAAAATAGTCAATCAATATAATAAAGTAAAATAGTCAATCAATGTAATAAAGTAAAATAGTCAATCAATGTAATAAAGTAAAATAGTCAATCAATGTAATAAAGTAAAATAGTCAATCAATGTAATAAAGTAAAATAGTCAATCAATGTAATAAAGTAAAATAGTCAATCAATGTAATAAAGTAAAATAGTCAATCAATGTAATAAGTAAAATAGTCAATCAATGTAATAAAGTAAAATAGCCAATCAATGTAATAAAGTAAAATAGCCAATCAATGTAATAAAGTAAAATAGTCAATCAATATAATAAAGTAAAATAGTCAATCAATGTAATAAAGTAAAATAGACAATCAATGTAATAAAGTAAAATAGTCAATCAATGTAATAAAGTAAAATAGTCAATCAATGTCATAAAGTGAAATAGTCAATCAATGTAATTAAGTAAAATATTTATCCACGGTTCTGTCTCATTACAAAATGTTCCATGAGTTGATGGTCATGATTACATTTATCAATTTCTCTCTTTATTAACCACAAGTTATGCTCATCCTCCATTTTTGTTATTAATAGCCATGGTGATAAATGTTTAGATAGATTTGTTTGACGGTCAATCCCCATCGATCTTTAACTGTTTGCCAGAGTTTGTTGGATGGACTTGCTCAGATCTTAATGACTTTCTGTGGGACAGAGCTCTGTTATATCTCCGTGTGATCAATGATGAAATCAAAAGTCAGCCGCTAGTGATAGATTTGCCAGAAAGTGAGGTTATTATTTCAGCGCTTCTCTCGTTACCTAATCAATGTCATGTTAATTACGACTTTGATGAATTCTCCAGGGTTTATCCCGACTACTGTATCATATATAAGATGTCATCGTGCTTGTGTTACGGGAAAGTTATGTCATCTTCCTTCTAAACTAATATGGCAAGATGGAGAAAAGCAAATTTCTAATACTCTACAGTTTGTAAACATTAAAGTGGCATGAGCTGCCAAAATGTTGATATTTTGACGTTGAAACAGAATGTTGAACTTATTGGCTATTTTTCTCAAGACGTATAATTCAGAAGCTTTTTAGTGCTTCTATTCTCCAAAATGTACGATGAAGTATTGTTTTGAACTAACTCTCTCTTAGAATGAATGAATGGTCGTCCCGGTTATTTAAATTTTGTTTACTTTTCGAACACGTTTTGGTTCGTACAGGCCACATACTGCATGGATTTCCCTCATTCCAACGCCAATCATTTAGTTTGTCCAAGGCCTTCAAAGCCTCTAACTGTCGTGACGATCAGAAATTATGAAAAAGTGTGAATTTTGGCAGCTCATGCCACTTTAAAGTTTTCTTATGATCTCATAAAGATCCTGCAATTTTTAGTTTTTACAAAGTACAAAAAACATCATATTTTGTTCTGTCATCTTCCTTTTAAACTAACAAGGCAAGGCAAAATTTCTAATATTCTACAGTTTTTATACGCCCGGCTTGAAAAGCGGGCTGTATTATGGTATCATCTCCGGCAGTCCGGCTGTCCGGCGTCCGCTGTCCCTTCCGCTCCATAACTTCTAAAGTTTTGATTCCATCTGCACAATTTTTTCTAAGTATATACCTTATGGGTAGAAGGTGTGTCGCAAACTATTTTTAACATCACTGGTTACATAATATGGGAGTTATATTGGATTATGTAATATTCCCTTCCGCTCCATAACTTCCAATGTTTTGATTCCATCTGCACAATTTTTTCTGAGTATATACCTTATGGGTGGAAGGTGTGTCGCGAACTATTTTTGACATCATACATTGCGTTATATGGCAGCCATATTGGGTTATGTAATATTTACTTTTTCTCTCCATAACTTTAACAAATATGATCCCATGTTTTCAAATCTTTCATGTTACATACCATATTAACAGACAGTGTGTAAAAAAATTGTTTATGATATCAACTATTGCAAATTATTGGATTATGTACATTCCCTTTTATTCTTACTTTCATTTTCATGAAAATAACCTTTAAATTATAAAATGGCTTCTACTTTTCCGATTCTCATCAAAAAAGGATTTTTTCAAATCGCAATAATGTTTCTAAATTGATTAAAACTATTCTTAAATCAATATATAATGTTTTAATCAAATGAAAAAATACATATAAGGATTAAAGTTTTATCTACAGACCAAGAGATAAGTATCCCAGCTTTGGTCTATTTACCTTGTCAACTCTCAGTCTCTCTCGAGAGATTTATGGCCTCCATAAAACAGTGGGTGACATTAGCAATGGACCCATAGCCAAATCTATTGTAAATCCATTTGGTCTATGATAAAATTAGAAGTAATAACCTGTAGGTATATGGGGAGATTTAGAATATTGTCAAGATGTCTATGGCCAAATAATGTAGATAAAAAATGTTATGAGAAAAATTGTCAAATCTACTTGAATTGGTGTGAGCTGCGAAATTGCCAATTAATTACATTTGTTTAAGTATGATTAGTAAATTATAAACTGCTTTTCTAAAAAATTGTAACATTTTAGTGCAACCTTTATTGACAACAAACAATTTTTAACATCGTGATTTAACAGCAGCGAGAATTGATGACTTGTACCGTGTACAAATCTTGTTAATAATTGTTGATCCAAATAGCCCATTTTAAATTTGATACAGATGGATTTTAATGGTTTTAGTGGCAAGATTTCATTTTATTGACATAACATCACCTTTTACCAAGCTTCACATAATAAAACTGGCAACGCCGCCATATACATGTAAGTGAAATAATCTTGAGTGCAGCGTAAAACACCAAACAATCAATCATTTACCAAGCTTCAACCTCTTCCCTCTGAATTTTGAAAATTAAATTCAAATAAATATGGAAGGATTTGTTTTGGTATGGCTGCAGTTACTGTGCCTTTCCGGGCGTATTTTGGGTTTCCCGAAACTCTTGTTAAACATTAAGGTTTTCATATGACTACATAAAGATCCTGCGAAGTACAAAAACCATCATATTTTGTTCTGCCACAGCGAACTTAAACTGATTGATTGACTGTTTTATTCTGCATTCATGGTTCTGTTGTATACATCGCTCTGAAGATTAAGGTGTGGTCTGTGCTCAGGGTTAATCCTTGTCCTTCCACTGACAGCCAATCCACTGAGCAAACAACTAATCTGAATGTTTTTAGTTTAATTAATTAGTGTCTTTTAGAAAGTGAGTTTAACAGTATTCACGTTATTTTTGGGGATTACACTTTCTTGAAAAATGGCAGAAATTCTTCTACCGATTTTGGTTGATACCCGAAAAGCTTTCGTTGATATATTTAGTTGACTGGTAGATACTACAGCTGAGATTTAGTACCCCTCTGGTAACGTAATTGACACAGCTCCCATTGCTGAATGCATAAGTTTAATTATATAGTGTCTTTTAGAAAGTGAGTATAACAGTATTCACATTATTTTTTGGGATTACACTTTCTTGAAAAATTCTGTCATTTTTCAGGAAAGTGTAATCCCCAAAAATAACGTGAATACTGAATGTATTTAGTTCCCTTGTATTCCTGGGTTTATGACTTATGAATGGTTAAGATCTACCTGTGGGACAAAGGAGCCAATTAGCTCTCTCCCATCTCACTGAAAGTGTACAAATCTTGATTAGGGCATTAAATCTCAAGCAAACTGAATCAAAATGACAGTTGTAATCCATTCAACTGACCAGTCTCCCACGAGTGTATAAGATCACCTGGCATTATATCAAACCCCAAAATTTGCATTGAACTCACATCAAGATAGTAAGCTGTTTTTTAAAACTAAAGTTGCCCAGCTTAGAAGCAAAATAACCCACAAAAATTCTATGGGATAGGTTAGATTTTTTTTCTTTTTCTTTTGAAAATTGATTTTTTTTTTCTATAAATTGTCTGAAATGTTTTATTTTGCTTCAAACACTCTTGCCCGACTATTATGCATGAGATATTGATTTTCATGTAGGGCGATAACTGTTAATAATCCCCCCCTGAGACCATGTGTCTTTCCAAATGTCTAAATTTGGTGAATGATCACATTTGATGGATCACAAGAGATTATATTACATGCCAAGGTCAGTTCCCCAACAATTTCCTAATTATCTAAAACATTGATTTAGTGTTTGTTGGACGATAATCATAGCTTTGTGGAAAACTGGCCACATTGTACTTACATTAACACATCTCTCTGATTAAATACTATTTGGCTCACAGGTTTTGTTATTTTTTCTAAAAGTATCTTTCCCAAATTATTTTTTTTCCAGAAAAAGAGTTTTGTGTCCAAATCTTCCATAATTAATTTACTCGGTAAATTAATTTTTTATTTTATTTTATTGATTTTGTTTAATTACACTTCAGACTGATTTCTTATGTCTTTCACTGATCGTGGCAGAAAGCCTGAAGGTCATTTAAATAATCATCCTATGTTACATATAAATCATTTTTCTGCTGTTTCATAAAAAGGGATTAGCTGTATTCCAGAGGCCTGTTTCACAAAGCGGCGTAGTTGTATTTTTGGCGTAACTTTCATACTAACGTATCATTACAGTATGGGTTGCTATGGCAGTTACATAAAAACTTACGCTAAGACGCTTTGTGAAACAGGCTCCAGTTGTTGCAAGTTGTATTATGAAATTAAATGATTGATGTAAAAATTTAAACAAAAATATCCTTTGAGTGAAAAATAACGTTATTATCTCTGACATTGAACTGTTCATACAGCTTTAACTTGCCACAGACATTTAACGTAACAAAATTTACGAACTGCCGAGTTGCCGAATATTCAGGTGTTACTCGTCTGACAATTACAAAACGGATAAAAGAGGGATGTGAATTGGTGGGGAAATTTAACACAACACCCAACAGTATTTAATTTCAATCGATTTTAACTGTCATACGCAGCCATCCTTAAACCTTAGTTCCCCAGACTCTTTCCTAAATTAAAAGAATGAGAATGAATCAGATAAAGACTCAAGGAATCTCAATAGCGAGCCTGAAAGAAAGATTTTGTTTCTGTATAAGCTGTTTATCCAGAAACTGCCTGTCTTGGGCTGTTATATGGGTGCAGGGTGGCTAGCCTTATGATCTACTATAAACCTAACAATCAAGAACTACTCCTTACTAAGTTCAAACTTCAGGTGATTTGATCATGGGTGATCACAGATTGTATAACAAACCAATTAAAACATATCCTACTGTTAGTGTCGAATTAAAGATAATTATTTCAGGATTGATAAAACGCTTTGTATTTTCTCTCTTCACACATGGAAAGTTTATTTTAAAAAAATGAATGTCAATGTTGTCACACATTAAACATTAAAACTGAAGCTCTAATGTATGTTCATAAAAATGTAACAACCATTTACTCAAGACATATAAACTATAGCAAAAAAATAGTAGTGAACAGTTAAAGAAGTTCATTATAAGTGTATTTAAATTTGTTTGTATCTTTTAGAAACTGGGTCTAACAGGACTCATGTTATTTTTGGGGTACAACTTGAGATTCTTGAAGAAAGCTTTTGATTATTTTGAGAAACCAACTTTGTAATTTGAAGAAAGCTTTTGATTATTTTAAGAAACCATGTCGTAATTTATTCTGTTCATAAACATTAAATATAAATTCACAGCTTTTGATAGAAAAAATATCCAAAAACATGTTCGATGAACAGGTAAATGTTGTTTTTAAAAAGAAGCTTAATGTATTTCAGCTAAAGTATTCACTTTGATAAATGAGCCCCAGAAGCCCCAATGTTACATCACAAGTAGATGTTGTTGTTGTCGTTAGAAAATGAGCCCAATGATAGATGTGTTTTCCACTATGAAGCACAGCACGCCTTAAAGTGGCATGAGCTGCCAAAATTCACACTGTGTTCATAATTTCTGATCGTCACGACAGTAAGAGGCTTTGAAGGCCATCCAAAAACTAATTGATTGGTATTGGAATGAGGAAAATCCATACAGTAGGCCAATGTGGCCTGTACGAACTGAAAATGTGTTCAAAAAGTAGACAAAATTTAAATAACCGAGACGACCATTCATTCATTCTAAGCCAAAGTTAGTTCAAGACAATACTTTATCGTACATTTTCGAGACTAGAAGCACTAAAAAGCTTCTAAATTATACGTCTTGAGAAAAATAGCCAATAATTTCAACATTCTGTTTTAACGTCAAAATATCAATTTTGGCAGCTCATGCCACTTTAATATGAGGATTAATAATAAAGAGCTGATGAACCATGTACCACAAAAAAAACTCCATGTATTCTTTTAAAGCAAACAACATCCAGTTGGTCATTGGTATAAATGCACTCTCAAAATAATTGTATATGTTTATACACCATGATGTAAAAAAATGAATTCCTTGAAGTTTTCCCTCAAGTATTTTGTGTATTGACTTTGACAATTGTTCTTATAATTCAGACTTCAGTACTTACATTATCTGGACAGACTTTGGATTTTACATTGATATATATATTTTAATTCAAACATCGGTACTTAAACTGTTGCTTGTCCAATTATTCTCGGTGAAGGACACTACTTGATTCTGTCCATCCAGAACTAATTTCACTCTTTGTTCATCTTTATTAGTTTTCTCTTTTATATTTTTGTTTTTCACAGAATAATTGTTCTTCGTACATTTTGTAAAAGGTTTACAAATCGACTGAACAATCATTCTGAATTCTCTTTGAAACCTCCGACTTGAAAAATAAAAAATTGCAAATTTGCAACTTAGGAAGATGTAGTGCAGAATGTCTTTGATCGTGTCGAGCAGTCGTAGTTGGGCGTCTATTTTTAACGTGTACTCCACGTTCTGATAGCTGAATAAGAAATACCGATACATTATTACACCTAACTGGGGTAACATAAGTAATAAGTAGGCAAAACCAACCATTAAAATAGTCCCTTGAAATTCCTGAAATGCCACTGGGTCCAGAAAGTGTTGAAACATCATGTCGTTCTTGGCATTGTGGGAACGGCGAAATTTTGGGCTGAGCGTAGCATGGACGTAAGTAAGTGAGATGATCAAACATAACGCACTGATGACGAAAAACGGCAGGAAATGTCCAATAGTTGCGCTTATCACCGGCCATGTTGAATTAGCGTACGTCTGTGCCCACTCTTTGATATAAGTACAAAGGACAACTGCATAAGGAGAATCACTCGCCATGGGTTTGGTTAATCCATATGTCCAGAAAAATTGAATATTCACACAAATTAAAATGACTGTGTTTAGTAAGATAAATGCTCGTGTGTGCTCTCTTGTACATAGCCATGGCGTGTATCGTTGAAATCGCAACGACAACATACACTCTCCCAACATGGCAACCACAAGCCAGGGAGAAATATGAAGAAGAAAGTTGAATAAAAATGTGTATGCTTTACACAAGGCGTTTGAAGAGACCATTAAGAATTGACTGATATTCAGTGTACTTTTACTCAAATAGAGTATCCAGTTGTTCCCACACTCCACATAAAGTATGACCAAATCCACAATTGGTATGACCGACATGTACAGACAGGTTGACCACACTCGAAAACTCATCCTGTGCATAATGATGTTCGACAAAATATTACCCATAGTACCAAAGAAGAGTAACCATGGTGACACGTAAAGGTAAAGATACTGTGACGCCTTCACTTCCAGAAACTCTGAATAAAAGAAGTTTCCACTTGAATTCAGAAGCATTCCCTCCATTCCATGGATATCACTGACATTGAAACCTGGTAAAAATAAAATAAAATCAGTATTCAGTTCCAAGGTATTTTTTTCTCTGTAACACATATAGCAAATATATTTCAGAATTTTGACTATTTCGTGAATATCTGTTAAAGTATTGTTTTGGAGTGGCCAAGCGAAAATGAAATTCTAAGAGGCTCTAGAAGGTGGTTGATTTTAAATCTCTTATTCATACAATGCTGAATGTATTTTTTGTGTTGCTTTTACAAAAAGCTATGATCCCAAGTAAATTCATTATGCTACATGTATGTCACTGCTAATGACACATTCAGTTATGGCAGCAATTTTTTTTAATGCTGGCTAACAAGACGCTTTGCTTAAGATGGGAAGTTTCTTCTGGACAGATATATCTACCGGGGTACTGTGAGAACCACTGTTTGCTGGGAAACAAAAACAAGTACTTTACCCAACTGTTTTTATGTAGCATGTCTTAGTATGTGAACAAATTTTGACAACAAATTTGCTGATCACAAAAAACTAAAACAAGCTTTAGTTCAGGATTGCTTGATTATTCACTGATATGCCGGCGTTGCCAGGTTCAGTGGGGGAGGAAACCGGCTTCTTGTCCCAAGAAAAGCCTTGACCATAAGTGAGAATCTGACAACTCTTTCACACTGAGTGACTGAGTGAAAAAACAACATGATTTAAACAAAATCCAAACTGAGGTTATGCTGGAAATAAACTAATTATTGATGGACTTCTGTACCATCTGAGGACAAAAGTTATACAAAGAATGGGGAAATATTGTGTCTAAATAAAAGCTCTCTTGTTTCTTGATAAAGGTACGTATTGACCTGAGTATCATTGACAGAAACTAAGCCAATTGATGCTAACAAATAATCTGAATTCTGAAACTAACAGCTGTATATATAAAAGTGTATAGATCTCCCCCATTGACTGTTTTTCATCATGATTTTGTTTTATTTCATTAGTTTGAGAAAACCTTGCATTTTAATATCCCTCATTTTGGCTTGCTGTTTATTAACCTGTCTAACTCTCTGTTAGTTCATAGGTCCATAGGTATTTACATCTACATGAAAATATTCAAATTCTGTAACACTCGAAAAGAAACTATATTGATGAAAGTGAACGCATTGACTATTTGTTTTACATTTGCTGAACAAAAACGCCTTACCATACTCTGTACTAAAACTAAATTCATTAAAACTTGGCAACAGAAAGGTCAGGATTGTTTGGTAAGTTGTGCTTGACTGATATTTACTGCAGTTTGAAATTATGAAGCATTGCACATTTGCACACTTGCACATAAACAAGAATGTTCTTTTTGAAAGCTATTCAGACAATTATTGTGTGTTCGTATCAAAGTCATCGATCAATAAAACTTAGACATGTATATGTATAAACCTGTTCCAGAAAATTCTACTGACTAAGGTCAAGCTCCTATCTGTCGTCAGCCTAATGGAATATAATGGATTTTAGAGGAGGCCGGTTGTCTGAATGGATTTAAGACAGCCGGCATTTAGTGCTGGCGATAGGTGCCATACTCTGGGACCTGGGTTCAATTTCCGTTTCGGGCGTCACCCAAAAATCGGTAGAAGAATTTCTACCATATTTTCAAGAAAGTGTAATCCCAAAATAACGAGAATACTAATGGATTTTAGTTTATTACAACAACCTAGGATTGGGTATAAAGGTCAAAATGACATACATGTACCGCCTTTCAACACAATTAGAAACTTGACTCCATGGTTATTTTAGACTTGAAGACTTTCCCTGTACGCATGTGTTTTAGTGTTCATTAAAGGAGGGGAAATCTCTAGAAATACATAGGGATTATCGTCGATAACAACCTTCAAAGTACTTAAAACATTTCACGTCAATTACCTCCAGTGACCCTCAAGCTAATAAAAACAGACAGAAGTATGTCCTTTCAGTGGCTTATCTGTGTAGCCATTTTTCCGTTTTAGGATGACGTGATGTTGGTATAGCTATTTTTAGATCAATAATGACGTATTTTTACCGCTCTCTAATGTATAAAGGTAGATTTAGGTCCAAAAAAACATGGCGACAAACTTGAAGTGGGAAGATTGTCTCCGAATATATAGGTCAGTATGCAACCGCGCGCCATTACTTAGCCAGCCATTGGCTAAATTGCATCACATGACTACTCTATAACGCACTTAAATTTTTATTCAACAATAATTGGATAAAACTAATGAAAAAATGGTGGCGGCCTTGTGAATTGCCTAAGGAGCTTATTCTCTATTGTAACGCCACCTTCAAATTTCAATTATTCACTTACGAGGGGATAAAACATACATTAGACAGTTGTTTTGGACTAAATGAACTCTACTCTTTCCATCTAAACTAGTCTAAAGCTTAGATTTTCTTTCCCTTTAATATATAAACCTGGGACTGGTTGCACAAAGCTGTGAGGCTTAGATAAGTCGCGTCAGACTTAAGCTTAATACACCTTTGTGAAACCGGCCTCTGTACAACAAGTCACAATGGATAAACGAGAATAGGTCTTGTCTTACATCACAATGGATAAATGAGAAGATGCCTTGTCTTACGTCCCAATGGATAAATGAGAATATGCCTTGTCTTACGTCACAATGCATAAACGAGAAGATGTCTTGTCTTACGTCACAATGGATAAATGAGAAGATGCCTTGTCTTATGTCACAATGAATAAATGAGAAGATGTCTTGTCTTACATCACAATGGATAAATGAGAAGATGTCTTGTCTTACATCACAATGGATAAATGAGAAGATGTCTTGTCTTACATCACAATGAATAAATGAGAAGATGCCTTGTCTTACAGAATACGTCACAATGCATAAACGAGAAGATGTCTTGTCTTACATCACAATGAATAAATGAGAAGATGCCTTGTCTTACGTCACAATGCATAAACGAGAAGATGTCTTGTCTTACGTCACAATGGATAAATGAGAAGATGCCTTGTCTTATGTCACAATGAATAAATGAGAAGATGTCTTGTCTTACATCACAATGGATAAATGAGAAGATGTCTTGTCTTACATCACAATGGATAAATGAGAAGATGTCTTGTCTTACATCACAATGAATAAATGAGAAGATGCCTTGTCTTACAGAATACGTCACAATGCATAAACGAGAAGATGTCTTGTCTTACATCACAATGAATAAATGAGAAGATGCCTTGTCTTACGTCACAATGGATAAATGAGAAGATGCCTTGTCTTACGTCACAATGGATAAATGAGAAGATGCCTTGTCTTACGTCACAATGGATAAATGAGAAGATGCCTTGTCTTACGTCACAATGGATAAATGAGAAGATGCCTTGTCTTACGTCACAATGGATAAATGAGAAGATGCCTTGTCTTACGTCACAATGGATAAATGAGAAGATGTCTTGTCTTACGTCACAATGAATAAACGAGAAGATGCCTTGTCTTACGTCACAATGGATAAATGAGAAGATGCCTTGTCTTACATCACAATGAATAAATGAGAAGATGCCTTGTCTTACGTCACAATGGATAAATGAGAAGATGTCTTGTCTTACGTCACAATGGATAAATGAGAAGATGCCTTGTCTTACATCACAATGGATAAATGAGAAGATGCCTTGTCTTACGTCACAATGGATAAATGAGAAGATGTCTTGTCTTACATCACAATGGATAAATGAGAAGATGTCTTGTCTTACGTCACAATGAATAAATGAGAAGATGTCTTGTCTTACGTCACAATGGATAAATGAAGATGTCTTGTCTTACGTCACAATGGATAAATGAAGATGTCTTGTCTACTCTCGCAATGAAGTGAGAAGATGGCTTGCCTAACATCACAACAGATGAGAAAATGCCTTGTCTGAATAATTGAAAGCTTGTTTGTTCCTGAGTTAACACTACATGACCTCAGCCTTGTAGGAGATCAGTCAATTAGAAAACCAATGACATTCATAGATACAGATCGCTGACTACATGGCTTCAAACACTTTTTGTATTTTTTTTTAGTTTTTTCTCCACTATTTTATTTATGTTTTGCTAATTGTCAGGTATTGAAAATTGTTGTAGATATAGTGCACTATATTTTGAAGGCCTATTATCCCATATGTGTGAGAAGAAAAAATTGTGTCATTTCTAATAAAAATAAGAAATAATCTAAATACGCTTGCACTTGGTAAAGATAGGGGGGGGGGGGGCTACATGTAATCCCCATGCTTCTCTCCACTTACTAGAAGTATTGAGAATTATGTGTATAAAAAAACTACAAGAAACTTTCATATTGCTCTATTTAACAAAAGTTTTTTAAAATTTTTAATTGAAACATTGATTGGTGTCCTACACCACATTCAAGATTATTTCACGTTTATGGCTGTCCCACACTGATCATGGAGGGAACCATAATATCTCTGGAGGAAGCTCCTAACCAGTTGTAACCATCCTGTATAGATCTATCAGGTTTTAAAATAGATAGCAGTTTAACCTACCTGGAAGAAATATCTCCAGTACCTTGAAGGAAAAGGCCATCGTTATTTCCCAATATTTACAATGAGGATAATTAGTGTCCTAATAGATCCAATAAGGTTATCCGTTTACAACACAGTTCTCTACTCATCCTGGACAAAATACTGTTGTGCAATTCCTCAGCTTAGAATATGTTAGCAGCTACATACCGGTAATTTCTTAAATACGATTTAAATAAAACTTCTTCTTGAAGAAATAAAATAGATTTTCTATCCCATCATTTTGTCAGAAAGTTGAATGTTAATGTCTGTAAAGACAACATATTCATTGTCGTGAATGGGTTAAAGTCATTGGCTGGTCAGACACTCCTTACTCCGTGAGCTGTAATGATACTTTCCCAATAAATGCCTTGGCGTTTAAGCACCATCTATAAATCAGTCTAACCTGCCCCCTGGCCGAGAGTCAAGCCGATAATTCTCCACTACAACACAAAGATTCCTTAGAAACCAGCTAAAGTTTTTCTCCTCCTTGACAGAAGAACGCTTGCGAGATAAAAAAAAAAGTTCATCGCCAAGCGCAAAGTAAACTCATCCATCTTAACTAGCTAGACATGATTAAACAACCCCGTTCCAAATTGAGGAAGTCTTCTTTCTGTTTTGTTTGCTTTTCCCCCACTATTTATTGTCTCTTTAGGAAACTATTATTTCATTATTATTTTTTATTACTATTTGCCCGCAATGTTTAAAAATTGAATAATAAATTGTTCATCAAAATATTATACATGTAACTGTTAATAAACTCACAAAATCAGTGGGAATCTTTAAAGCAAATTTATAAATTGACAATTTTTTTTCTGAAGATTAATTCACATTTAACCTTTCATTGTTGCTTTAAATCATCCATCAATCAATTTCTTTATTGAACTAATTATGTATTTTGTCCCTTCCAAATCCATAAAAAAACTATAACAGAAACTTATCATTAAAATAATTCACAAGAGATGAGGATTTTAGATTTTATTGTGGGTTTTATTGTGGGAGGAAACCGGGCTCTATGCTTGGAGGAAACCCACGACCTTCCGTTGGTAACTGGCAACCATCCCACATAGGTCGTTCGAGTGAAAACCCAATCAGAAAATTTTCCAATTTTTTTGGACTGAGTGGGATTCGAACCCGCAACCCATTGGTGGAAGGTTGTTTGGATTGAGCGTCCAACGCTCTACCTACTGAGCCACGGAGGCCCGAGGATTTTAGAAGCAGTCATATTGGGGAGACGTTTGACGCATCCTTTCTCACAATGCAAAATATCAACCGTTTTCATCTTATCGATTTCAGAAATGTTACCTTAAGCAAATATTTGACTGTTGCAAGCATATACATCCAGTGTTGCTTTATTCAGAATGCTATTGTTGGCTTGGAAATTTGAATTGAAATCCTGTCTGCTGACATTCTCCCTGAAGATTGATGGTCAGCATGCTCTACATACTAAGTAGTTCATAGTTCATACAGAGAAGCTCTTTGTCCTTGTATCCATCAATTTTTAATAGGGATTTTGTACCAGAATTAAAAGCTTGTCTTTTAAATTGATTTTTATTATGTGTGAATGATATTAGAATTCAATTGGTAAATCAATTTATCTACCAATTACTGAAATATTTAATTACTAATTTCTTCTAAAAGTTTAAATTTGTTATAGAGGAGATGGGGGGCGGCAAGTTTTATCCTATAGGTCTATCAACCAAAACATTGGATGTTAGATTGTAAAGAACATGTTTAAATCTTCTCTCCTCTATTGTGGTTCTGTGTCCATTGAATACTCTCATATTTATCTGAAATTCTAGATTCGGTTTGAGAACAGTTTTTCCACATTTTTCCACATTTATTATCAGCTAGTCTGATTTTAAGTTTCCTCCATTGTTTTGTGTTTCATGGATGAACAAATATAGAAATAAAGCCATGATATTTTTTATTAGTAGGCCTCTTTTATTGTTGTTATTGCATGTAACTTTGCTTTTTCCTATATCCTAAGGGACTGTATTTTCATAAAAACATCATTATTGTCTCTTGAAACATTGTATGGATTTTGTAATCCCTGAAATAATTCAGGCAATGAGGCTTATTTTAGCATGTTATGTTAGCCAAAAGGTTTGATGTCATTTTTTTTGTGACAAGCCTTTTTATGATTTACTGGAGGGATATCCCTCATATAGCTAACTTGTTGATCTTTGATATGTATACTATTCAGTTACAAAGGTGCACAGGTGGGACTGCTATATTGGGAATGGACATGGAGACACGGCTGTATGTGTTTCTCATTATATTGCCATACATATGTCACTTTGGATTGAGAGATGTGCTTCGGTAGTTTTCCTTTGTTTTACAACCAATATAAAATATTTATGAACACTAAAACACACGGGCACAGGGAAAATCTTCTTGTCTAAAATAACCACAGAGACAAGTTTCTAATTGTGTTAAAAAGAGGTACATGTATATCATTTAGACCTTTATACCCCATCATAAGTTGTTGTAATAAAGTAAACCTATGATATTTCATTAGGTTGACGACTGACAGGAGCTTGACCTTAGCCAGTAGAATTTTCTGGAACACTTGGTGTTACATTGACGACTGACAGGTAGATTGATTGATTGATTGAGTTATACATTTATGAAGTATCCAGCTACATGTCCACCAGCTTGGGTGGGTTGATAGCTCAGAAAATTGATCAGTTTCCATTGGCCATGTAATCAGGCTTGGGGGCATTGCGACTGTATTTAGCCATGTTTGCTGACCTAGCAAGGAGGAACATTAAGTATGACAAATACATTAACCTTCTTTACCTGTATGATCAGTGGACCCGTATGTCTAAATTTATATCAAGGTGGGGGTAATGTTGTCATATGACCTTAACTGCTTTAAAAATTCAGCATGAAATTCTTTTTGTTTCAAAAGACACAAGGAAAATGTGAATCACGAGGGTTGCAATTTAAATTTCTGGCTAGTCGTTTGTTTTAAGACTTTCTCCACCAACTTATCCACATAAGTTACATAATTCTCATTATACTTGCTTGTTTAACTTTAAAGAGAAAGCGTGGATGTAAAAGGTTGTTGTTTTAAAGTGACTGCTAAATGACATGCCTTTGTAATGACATGCATAGCTGCATACCGTTGCTTTTAAGTGCAATGCTTTTTCAACCATTTTGGAAATATCAGAGAGAGGTTGTTTGTTATCTACATAAAAAATGCTTGATAAAACATAAAATCATAGAACATCAAATAGGAAATGATGTTCAGTAAAAACAAAGGTAGGCTTTTATTGTTTATTATCTATAAAATCTACCTGGCAGAAATAACAACAGCAAAGTGAAATACCGAGTCAAGCACTTGGTGTAACAAAAACATGTGTGCATCTGGAATATGGACGTTCTGAATTTCGAGTTTGAGAATTCCCCATCCTCGATGTGTTTCATTGTCATTACAAACTGAAAGAAATCTTCAAAGTGGCATGAGCTGCCAAAAGGTTGATATTTTGACGTTGAAACAGAATGTTGAAATTATCAGCTATTTTTCACAAGACGTATTATTAAAAGCTTTTTAATGCTTCTAGTCTTGAGAATGTACGATAAAGTGTTATTTTGAACTAACTTTTGCTAAGAATGAATGAATGGTCGTCCCGGTTATTTAAATTTTGTTTACTTTCGAACACTATTCCGGTTTGTATAGGTCATATACTGTGTGGATTTTCCTCATTCCAAGGCCAATCATTAAGTTTTTCCATGGCCTTCCAATTTTGGCAGCTCATGCCACTTTAAGTTGTGACCAAAGTACAGTTGAATTGGCATGGGGCTTGATTGGGGTATGTTTGGCTGTCTTGGGTCCGAAATATGACAAGAAATATAGATGCAAATGTTCTATTTTCTATCTGTTCTTATGTTTACTTAGATGGAAGCACCTTTTCTCACTTCCGCTGCAGATACCAAGCACAAACGTTTGGAAAGGGAAAGTTTTTGGATTCAAACATTACAAACTATTTATCCTTTGGGTTTGAACTTGGACCCGAGAAGATGTCGTGAAAAAACTATAATGCCATTTGTGTTTCAGTATAACATAACGCTATGGCCAAGATTATAGTAGAAGAATACAAACTACTTCAAAGTAAAAGTGCTCGACCTCTGACCCAAAGGTCAGTTATTGCTTATAAAAAGAACAAGAGTTTGAAAGAGATACTGGTCAGGGCTAAACTCTCCTGTCTGTCTTCTACCTAGGTTTTTCTGGGAGGAAAATTTTCACTTTTTTTCCCATGATCCTATGAGGTTCAATCTCAGTCTACCAATATTCTTGCCATAGCTTAAGATGCTTAAAGGCCCACTTGCCGCCGTAGCCTGTTTAAATTTGCTAAGAAAACCAATTTACATGAGCTTACTACGACTAATACCACTAAACTTAAATATAGGACACATAAAACATGTCTAGTTAGCTTTAGAATGTAGAAATGGGGTGAAAAACAAACGAAGAATCGTAGCCTGATTACAACAACAACGATCAGTGTCAGTCAACTTTCGTGTTGGATTACCCTCATTTCAGGCCTTGTTATCTGTGGGTTACACTCAAACAATTACCAGCAGGCTTTTCCAGTCGCTGTTAACCGATCATCAGCCTGTATTTCTCAGATAAATAGGCCTACGTAAAATTACACTGTGACGTTAGTTCACTCACTCCACTGAAACATAAAATCGCCAATAGGGGGCAGTGTTGTTTGTTTACGTTCCGGGTACGTAACAATTCAAATTTTCAAATTCAAATTAAAAATACAAAGTGACGTCCAAACTTTTAAATTTTGGTAAAAATAGAAAGTTCCTAACTTATATTGTCTGGGAAAAATACAGAAAACGGTCTTTCTTTTTTAATGTAAACAATATTCCTGATTTCCGTGGCAAGTGTGCCTTTAAGCATTGTCAATGTATTACAACATGTTCCAGAAAATTCTGCTAAGGTCAAGCTCCTGTCAGTCATCAACCTAATGAAATATCATAGGTTTGGTTTATTACAACAATTTATGATGGGGTATAAAGGTCTAAATGATATACCTCTTTTTAACGCAATTAGAAACTTGTCTCCAGGGTCATTTTAAACAAGAAGATTTTCCCTGTGTCGGTGTGTTTTAAGTGTTTATAAATATATGGAAACACTTTGTCTTATTTTGTAAAATTTCATTGATGACTCAATCAGTGTTTAACTAGCCTAACTCCTTGTGCCATCTAAACAAAGCCAACTGTAGAAGTTGAATAGCCACTGCCTATAAAAAAGGGATGCTTATCATTCAAGCTGAACACTCTGTCTAAATGGGCCAGAATGAATAAGAATTGACGCTTTACTAGCCTGACAAGTTCTAAAAGCTGATAAAATATTTGATTGTGTAACATCTCTAGTATTTGATAATAGTTTCTTATTCACTGGCAAAAAAAGAGTCCAAGCAAACCAATCCTGACATTTCTGTCTTTTGGTATTCTACGAATATTTAGGCAATATAATATGTATTTTAGTATTATGAACATATTTGTGACCTTACTAGGCATAGTGCAAGTGGCCTTTATATTGTAGCTACTTATTAATTGATATATCATGGTATATCATACATTTCTTTTCTAATCTATGGCAAAGGCTTATGTAGTTCTTATTGAAGCAAACAAGGATAACTGGACAATTTAATACTTGATATTTATAAACACTAAAACACATGTGCACGGGGAAAATCTTCTTGTCTAAAATAACTTGATATGATTGGTTTGTATACCCTAGATATAGCCCTATCTGAATTCTGAATTAGTGTATATTTTTTCTCAACAATTAATCTAGAGCTATAAGTTTCTATACTTACATTTATTATCCGAGTAAGTAATGTTAGGATCCAAGTTTATGATCCTCCTGGTCAGTTTTTCTCTCTGATGAGAAATTGTTAGTGGCTGTTATGATCATACGTGTAAATCCAATGTTAGACATAAAGGTAGATACATTTGTATATGCAGGTATGTCTGTACAATATATACATCAAGGTCACAGATGTACAGGTAAATCCCATTCCAACAGATTCTATTACACTCAACATTTTAATTAACTAAATTTCTAGAACAGTTTGATTTACAATATTTCAACTAACACGTTTAATAGTTTGATTTAAGCTTTTTCCTTCTTCTGTTTAATTTATTTATGATTGATGGGGTTTTAATCAATTTGAAAATCAAATAATCTAGCCTGTTTCCTTTTGAAAATATTCTGAATTGATTTGAATGCGGTAGTTTAATAAACTGTTTATTTCAAAAGTAGCCTTATAGATAAGATTCAATGCAATTTGCATGCATGGTTAAAGCTGCAGTTCCAATGGGCAATGTGTTTTGTCTGGCGTCATTGTACAGTTATACAGAATACAAGCCAATTGGCCCTTCTAAAAATTAGTGAGTTTAATTAATTAGTGTCTTTTAGAAAGTGGGTATAACAGTATTCTCGTTATTTTGGGATTGCACTTCCTTGAAAATATGATAGAAATTCACCTATTGCTAGCACTAAATGCCGGCTGCCTTATCCATTCAGCCAACTGGAGGCCGGTGCCATACTCTGGGACCTGGGTTTGATTCCCCTTTCGGGCGTCACCCAAAAATTGGTAGAGGAATTTCTACCATATTTTCAAGAAAGTGCAATCCCAAAATAACGAGAATACTAAAAACTAGTGGTCTGTTACTAAAAACCTTGCCAATAGACATAAAGCTTAACGACATCAGTCCGAAAATTATGGGATATTTGGCTTTGTAGTAACCAAAGTATTATTTTGGGTGCAATTTTCTACAAGAGTAATAAATATCAAATGACTGAGTATCTAGATTACAAAGTATTCAAACCTACTGACACGTATCAGTTGCTACATGCTGGATCATACCATCCTCCCCACATGTTCAAGGGACTCCTTAAGCCTCAGGGTTTTAAATACTATAGAAACTGTCATTCTTTAGATTTTTTTTAATCAGGCTTGTACTGTACTGTTTAAGAAGGCATGCATGCTCCCCCTTTTCCGGTGTATCCTTACAGCCCAATGTTAATATCTGGTACATAAATGAAGTGCCATAAAATGCAATTCAAACTAAACATATATGCGCCAGATCGTGGAACCTTTTTCGGAAAGCAATCCCACAACAGGCGATATAATTTTGGTGTCTGTCAGAAACCTTGAATCGTTTCCGTATTTTGAAATGCTGGGAATCAATCAGTACCGATGCTAGTTTCATTATACATCATACCATATACTGACTTTCATGATGGTTAACAGATTTTTGATTCCGTAGTTTTAGAACAGCGACAACAACAGGCTATCGGAACCTATCGTTACCGTGAAATCCTATGGCCTGCAACAACTCTCCCCGACAAAGAGTCACAAACCATTTATCTGGTGCTAGGCTTCGACATGGTGTGCCCTTGGCACAGCATTTCAACACTCCAAGTCATTTGGTTAAGGACAATTTCGAAATCATGCCCATTGAAGAAAAAAACTGCCGCTGCAGATACTATACCAAACACAAACGTTTGGAAAGCGAAACATTTTTGATTCAAATGTTACAAGCTGTTTATCCTTTGGGTTTGTACTTAAAACCGATTAGGGGTCGTGAAAAAAGTGTTATACCTTTTGTGTTTCAGTATAATAAGCTCAGCGTGAAAATGGCCCAGGTTAAAGTAATACAGACTACTTGGGGAATCAAGGCATGATTCTTGGTTTGGGTGAACATAGACTTTTTGGCATTTTTGTTTTTGGGATGGCAACATAGACTGATCCAGAGACATTTTGATACCTGTATACAGGTATGGGCGCCCAAACTCACAAGCAAAAAATCTGCCCAAATTCTTAAAACCAACAGATTTTAATGTCAAAATAGCATTTCTTGTTGAATTTTGGGCCAGAGATGTTGTTTTTGTCTTATTGTTGGAACATTTTGAACCGAAATGGTATGCCCAAATTTTCCCTGGATCAGTCCCTGGGCAATACACTTCACAACATGTTTTGTTTTGTTATCGTAAAGAAAAAACCTCTAATCATAGAACCAAATATAACATTTGTAAGAAACCTGGTCTTTTCAGTGAACCATCCAGTCTATTTTCACAAACAATTCTTTGTTAGACCCAAGCACTCCATTAAGAAGAAGGATTTTCATATACTGCTTTCTCCAGAGATATTATTGTTCTATTTACACAAAAAGACCAAATGAATGGAGCCAGCTATCTCTGACAATCTATCTGATATGCAACAGAGAGCTGTACAGATTGTTTACTGGCTATATTTACCTTTCTGTACTCTTTTACTGATAAGCGTATATCCGCAATAACTGTGTCTCTTGGTTAAGGTTGTTTTAACAAAACAAACTCTTCTTGAGAATGAAAACTGGAGACTGATTTCCTACATGTTATTGAACAATAAATATAGAAACCTTATTTTCTTGAAGCCAACAAACAAAACCTCAAAATATTTGTCCCAAAGAAAATTCTGGAATGCTTATGTAGATGCTACTGAACAATAAATACAATTTACCTTACTTTCTTGAAGCAAACCCACTAAACTGCAAAGTCTTTGTCAGAAAGCAAATTGTAGACTGTTTTTCTAGACCGTTCAATAAAACATTCTCCCATCTAGCTCTCTTAAGGTAATCCAGGAAAGAGGATTTAGATCACTTTCCAAGACTATTTCAGGACTAGTTGTTGTCTACATGGCATTTTTGGAAGAACTGCCTACAAACAAGGCTACTGGATGTATTGACTGTGGAGATACATGTATATCTGGTCTAAGTTACCTTAACATGAATCTGGTTGTGATTATGTTGACAGACAACACAGCACTGGCTGCTTACAATCTATGGCTACCTTCCAGAAAATAACATAACAGTTTGTTCTGAAAACAAAGACAACGTACAGCGTACATCTACACATGTACAAGAATTTAGGGGGGGGGGGGGGGGGGGGGGGGGGGGGGGGGGTGTTGTTGCATACATCTACACATGTACAAGAATTGGGGGGGGGGGGGGGGTGTTGCATACATGTACAAGAATTTAGGGGGGTTTGTTGCATACATCTACACATGTACAAGAATTTAGGGGGGTTTGTTGCATACATCTACACATGTACAAGAATTGAGGGGGGTTGTTGCATACATCTACACATGTACAAGAATTTAGGGGGGTTTGTTGCATACATCTACACATGTACAAGAATTAAGGGGGGTTCGTTGCATACATCTACACATGTACAAGAATTTAGGGGGGTTTGTTGCATACATCTACACATGTACAAGAATTTAGGGGGGTTTGTTGCATACATCTACACATGTACAAGAATTTAGGGGGGTTTGTCGCATGTATCTACACATGTACAAGAATTTAGGGGGGTTTGTTGCATACATCTACACATGTACAAAAATTTAGGGGGGTTTGTCGCTTCCATCTACACATGTACAAGAATTTAGGGGGGTTTGTTGCATACATCTACACGTGTACAAGAATTTAGGGGGTTTTGTTGCATACATCTACACGTGTACAAGAATTTAGGGGGTTTTGTTGCATACATCTACACATGTACAAGAATTTAGGGGGGTTTGTTGCATACATCTACATGTGTACAAGAATTTAGGGGGTTTTGTTGCATACATCTACAGATGTACAAGAATTTAGGGGGTTTGTTGCATACATCTACACATGTACAAGAATTTAGGGGGTTTGTTGCATACATCTAGAAGATTGGTCTCAGCGGAAAGCTTTTAGTTCTTTCTTTTGGGACAAACATATAGCGTATTCTGTTTTAATGATATTTCCTATATATTACACCGTCCTTGCCACTTAGATAACAGTTTGTTTTTATTCAGCAAATACAGTAAGACTGAAATGATGATTTCATCTGATTGTTTGTCTGTGTATCATGATCATTTACCATTCTATGATAGTCTACTCAACTCACTTAAAGCATTTGATTTCCCTAGGCACTATTATATCTATTGAATCCAGTATTAACTGACTGCATTAAGCATGGTGCCTGGGGATTTGTATAAGGAATAGTCCAACATCTAACTCGACGCTATAAAGATTCGCGTTCCACTAGAATCATCCTGAGCTGACTTTTTATGACAAATTCACCATCAAATAGAATGTAGGATATGTTTCGCTCTGTGACTCGATGGGTCAGTTACAAGAGCAAAAGTCCCTCGCGCTGACACAAACCATCCACCAATGGGCTGGGGGTTTGAACCCCACTCTCTCCAAAGAAGACTAAAACTGTACGAAACATCTGTGTGGGTTTTCTTTCTGTCGCCTTTTGTAGAATGGTTGCCAGGTCCCTGCTGAAAGCTAAGGGTCGCAGAGACAAATTTGAGAGGGTTTTTTTTTTAATCACTAATATGGACGAGTTGACAGGGCCCAGTTTCACAAAGCGATCTTAGCTTAAGGTGATCTTAATTACCAATGGCAACGTATACCTTTAGCATTGGTTGCCATGGTAGTTAAAATCACACTTAGCTAAGATCGCTTTGTGAAACTAGGCCCTGGGCCCAGTTTCACAAAGTGATCTTAGCTTAAGGTGATTTTAATTACCAATGGCAACGTATACCTTTAGCATTGGTTGCCATGGTAGTTAAGAACACACTTAGCTAAGATCGCGTTGTGAAACTAGGCCCTGGGCCCAGTTTCACAAAGTGATCTTAGCTTAAAGGATTTATGAACAGCTTTTGGAAATATTCTCTAATTTGCGTTAGGTGTGTTGTAGAACATGTACTTTAAAAGTCTGACCAAAAAGAAAATTAAATTTCGGTCGCAGCACATACAAAATTCAAGCTACGTTTACCGATCTACAATGCTTACGAAAGTTAATTATCTCAGAGACTTATGACGTCAAACACGACCTCCGTTGTGTACGTACCCTCACAGCGATGACGTAATAAACGATTTCTGTTGTCTCAGTACGTCTTCGTGGCAATTTGTACACATCGAAGGCCGTGTATGACGTCATTTTTCTGAGCAGTTACAAAAAATACGGAAAATATGCATATTTCCTCCCCGTTCGTTTTTTGACTACCAGGGAACTAACGCGAAGGTTGTTTCGTTTCAACTGATAATTTTCAAATATATATTTAGTCAATCAACAAGCACAACCAGCTTTAAATCTTGTTCATAAATCCTTTACGGTAATTTTAATTACCAATGGCAACGTATACATTTAGCATTGGTTGCCATGGTAGTTAAGATCACACTTAACTAAGATCCCTTTGTGAAACTAGGCCCTGGTTCCTGTCCAAGGCTCAATGCACATTCCTGAAACTAGTACGATGTAAAAGCTTTTAATTTGACTTCTTGAGAAAAATAGCTGATAATTTAAAAATTTTGTTTCGAGGAAAAAAGTTCAACATTTTGGTAACTCATGCCATTAAGAAAAACAACCAATTTTTTGTAACTCAAACATTCCACATGAAGCCTGTGTAATAAGTATGCATCTATTATTATATTGTTGGCTATGTTACATACATGTACATGTATGTTCAAGCTGAGACAGAACTGATAAGCCAAAAAACACCCACTACAATCAGAAGTATATGATTTGTTTACAGAGCAATTCTTTTTGCCGTTTCTGGCAGCTGTGATCATTTTAATTTCTCTACATGTACATGTGTAAGTTTAGGTTAAAAATATATACAGCAGCTGAAATTGATTTTTTGTCTTTTGTAATGTGTCTGCACGAATTTGAGAATTTTTTTAAAACATTAAGAGCTGCAATCAATTTTGTGGTCATTTTAATTTGTCTGCATACTTTTTGTTTGGTTTTAAATGGCCAAGCTATGTGTTTTCCAATCTAACCATCTAACGTTTGTAACTGACCTTGATTTAAATAATGGTACAAATCAGTTTCAGGACATTTTGCAGAGTCAATAAGGGATCCATTTCATATGTATGATTAACCCTCATACAGCTTGAACCCTTCGGTATATTTATGAACACTGAAACACACGGGCACAGGGAAAATCTTTTTGTCTAAAATAACCAGGGAGACAAGTTTCTAAATGTGTTAAAAAGAGGTATATCACGTAGACTTTTATACCCAATCATAAGTTGTCGTAATAAACAAAACCCTTGTATTATATTTCTGAACACTAAAACACACGGGAACAGGGAAAATCTTCTTGAAAACCCGTGTATTAGGTTGACGACAGACAGGAGCTTGGCCTTAGTCAGTAAAATTTTCTGGAACACTGTAATACATTGACAATGTATCTTCAGCCATTTAACATACATGTAGATCCCCATAGGTTTGATTAAGTCTGTCCGGATCTAAACAGGTCATTGGGCAAAGAATATGACAACCCATGACCGTTTAAAGTCGATCAATATTTTGCTGATATGGTATGTCTTTATTTTATACTTTATCTCCCCATAGAATTATCATTTCCCAGTAGAGGGCGCTGTAATGTGATGTACAGTCTTTTTGATTCTATTATAAATTAACCTCATCACAGTGTTTACATTATTTGCCCTGCAATATTAACACAATTGGTCATCCATAAATATACATTTTCATAACTTGATTCCTATTCAAAATTATTAAATGATTTATGAATAAGACTGTGAACGGAAACTTAGAAAGTGCAAACTTGGTGAATGTTTTGTTTTTTTTTGCTATATATTATCTCATTACCTTAAAATGTTAGTACAAAATTAGCCGCACACATGTGTCTCTTCCTGTTTAACTTTCTTGCCGATCAGGAAAAAGTACAAAATAAGAGCTTTCTGTTGATACCAATATCTAGGGGTTTTATTCCTGTTGATGTTATTTTAGTTTTGACTATTTTCAACTGTATTACTTACATTGTTGAATAAACTGATCTCCGGTTGTTTTATAAGCAACAAAACCCTAAAAAATATACTAATAGCTATTTCAATATTGTCAGTGATAACAACTCATCTTTTTGTTTGGGTTATTGGGTTTATTGACATTGTTTAATTTGAATGTCAATCCTTAAATTTTTCAAGGTGCTTCAAACCATGAACTTTTCTTGACAATCCAAATTTTTAGCAAAATTCGCAATTTTGGCAGCTTATGCCACATTGGATTAAACCACACTATTGCAGTTGATGTTGGAGTTGGAGTTAACCAAGAAAGTTTTCCCAGAAATCAGTTTTAGCTAAATATTGGGAAAAAAAGAAATGAATCAGTTATAAACCTACATAGCCTGCTGTTGAAATTATTGATACATGGTTTTATTCATTATGAATGTTTTAAATGTGTTTTGGAGAAAGTCTGATAAGAGCCATATAGCCCAGTATTGAATTATAGTTTGTTGTTATTCATATGAAAGTAAACCTTCTCTTTCTATATACCCCTTGAGTCTTTGGCCACCTTTTGATCTGTTCATCAGATTAAGACTCCCTTTGATGTTGAATGTTGAAGGCGTTAATTATTTGGGCAATCATGCAGTCCTCATTGAATTCCCTTTCAGTTCTATTCTATGTGCAGAACATGTTTCTTCTTGGCAGATTCTATGCTTTGTAAGCGAGAGTCCCACAACAAAAACAGCTAATAGACCATTGGCATTGTTCTCTTTGAGTGACATTGATATATGTTTTTTTACACTGACTTGGCGAATTCCACACTATTGTTTACATTCAATCCATTACAAGCCAATAATAACACTGGCTTGGAATCCTTCCAAATGAAATGTAAGACAAGGCCTACCTGTAAGACAGGTTTTCATCATCACATGTGGTCCAGAAATGCTGGATTAAAACCTTGAGTGCTGTCTACATTTATTGAAGCTTGTGATTCGTGTATATTGTTTATGTCTTTAATTGTATTAATTAATTCAATTAATTAATTTAATTCAAATATCATTGGCCTGAACGTTTTTTTTATTTCAAATTATGATAACAATCAAGGTCACTACATGTAGCAAACCATCTTTCGGAAATACGCTTTCTCCAATCTAAGTAACATGATTTTTTGCGTTTCAAATTCCCTGAAAGTAATTATCATCCCCCCCCCCCCCCCCCCCCCCCGTCCCATGCACAAATTGTAAGCGACATACCCAAAATACATACCCTAGTTGTTTCTTGCCCTCCAAAAAGAAAATGTCATTGCAAATAAATTAAAATGCTGCTTTTATATTTTAGAAATCAAAAGGCTGCTCACATATTTATTAATATCTTTTTTTATGTTTTAAATCAATAATTTGCTTTATTTGTAACCATCCACCATGTGTAACAGCCTTCCACTGGATAATTACTATGACTATTGTATAACCACTGGTCAACACGTCCCTATCAGAACACAGGTGGATTGACCTTTGACCCCCCCTAATCCCAGGTCAGAATGGGACATGGGTTCAGGGTGGTGTTATTTGATGCTCATTAATTAAAACAGAAGACTCTTAATTGAAATGGAAACAAGACGTGCTATGATTGATGTGCATGGATAACCCTTTATCACATTGCAAGCTCCTACATGTATGCTCTTTGGGAACTCTTCTGTTTAGGATGGTTCATCGGGCTGTTGGCAGAATCCTCAATAATCCACGTTTATCACCTTTCTACAGGGAGCATTGGGGTGCTGTAACCATGTTTGAAAGCTTAACATCAAGGGCACACTCTCCACTAAAAGGGCGACTGTTTACTAACCTATATCCAGCTTCTTTTTTTTTTAGTCAAGAGGATTTTTTTCTGTGCCCGTGTGTTTTAGTGTTTACAAATTTATCCAGCTTTGATCAACTTACTGGTTTTGTAACAAAGTTTTGAATTTAATTTAATTTGCATAAGAGTTTTGTGATGATTAATAGTGCATTTTACTGGCAATATGTTGTTTGTATCTAGCTGGTGTAGAGAGGTATAAGTGAGGTGACAGAGGGGTGTTTAGAAGTGAAGTAGGTGTGAGGTATTTATAGTTGTAACGACAGAGCCCACTTTTCAGCAACTTTTGTCACCAGGCTACATGCATGTGGGAATCATAACGGAACTTATTCAACCAAAATATTTTCTGACTGGGTTTTCACTCGAACGACCTTTGTGGGATGGTTGCCAGTTACCACCGGAAGGTCGTGGGTTTCCTCCGGGCATAGAGCCCGGTTTCCTCCCACAATAAAACTGGCAACGCCGCAATATAAGTGAAATAATCTTGAGCGCGGTGTAAAACACCAAATAATCAACCAAAGTAAATGTAGTTATGTTATCAATAATTGTCCAGTATGTTCATTATGAATAAACCTTCATTATTACTGAAGCAATAGTCAATCTTGTTGGCAGACTGGAAAATTTCTTGCTTTTCTAACAAATTTAACATTACTATCCTGAATCCATAGGAGAATCCTGCTAGATTCCTGTCTTTATGATTTATGAGAATATCTGATACCAATATTCCTCAAAACAAGTGTGCCTTGAATGTCTGTAACCATGATTACGGTGATATACAGGTGCTTGAAGCGGAAACTGAGCGGACCAGAACAAATATGTTAGATCTTTTGTAGGGTTAAAGAGAGTCTAAAGAGCGTTCATTTGTGGGGTTGTTGAGGTGTTTAACATTGACATGAACTTTGAAGAGACAAGCCCGGAACAAAAATAATTTAACCTTTTTATACGCCCGACTTAAAAAAAGTCGGTCGTATTATGGTATCACCAGCGCCGTCCGTCCGTCCCGGATTCCCTTCCGCTCCATAACTTGAAGAGTTTTGATCTAATCTTTTTAACAATTCTTTCACAACATATACCTTGTGGGTAGAAGGTGTGTCATGAACCATTTATGACATTGTTGATTGCTTAATGTGGCTTCTACATTGGATTATGTAATATTCTGTCTTAGTCTATATTTTCGTTCCCTTCCGCTCCATAACTTGAAGAGTTTTGATTCGCTCTTGACGATTCTTTCAGAGTATATACCTTATGGGCAGACGGTGTGTCGTGTACCATTTCTGACTTCACTCGTTGCATAATATGGCAGCCATATAGGATTATGTAATATTCCCGTCCGCTCCATAACTTCTAAAGTTTTGATCCGACCTTGACGATTCTTTCAGAGTATATACCTTATGGGCAGACGGTGTTTCACGTACCATTTTTGACATCACCTGTCAATATGGCAGCCCTATTGTATTATGTAATATTCCCTTTCGGCTCCAGAACTACTTTCGTTTTGATATAATCTCTCCAATTCTTTTAGAGTATATACCTTATAGGTAGATGATGTGTCGCATACCAAATTTGAATTGGGTACACATATTTTTTGTCTGTTTTCAAGAGTTTTTTTTTTATCAGAAATGTGTACCTGATGTTTATGTATTTATATATATCAATGCTTTTTTGAGTACACTTGGTCCAGAGTAATACTGGAAGCCAATTAATTTATACATTTTGAGACTGTTTTCTTGGATAGTTTAATGTGCACTATAATAACCAAAAAAAGACAATTTTACCACTTGATTACCCATCTGGTATTTATCAGAGTGGCTGTTTAAATAGAGATAAGGTGACAATGACCTTCCTTAAAGCTGGCACACAAGGTTTGTATATTTACACACCAGCATATCAGTGGTCAGCCTGAAGATTGTTTGCTTTGTAATAAAACTATTACAGCCGAGTCCAATAGAACAGTGTCCCAGTCAAAACTTAAAATTCAAGAATTGTAAGCTATTGTATTGATTGCTCCTTTCTAATTATGGAACATAACAGCAATGTCAAAACAGCCACAATATTTCAGTTTTTGCAATTAAAATGTGATTGAAATTTCATGAACAGAAATTCGAATTGATGAAATTAAAACAAATGTTATATTAAATGTAAAGTTGTTAATCGTAGCGGTTCGACTTTGCCACGGCGGGCGTATGTTGAGTTTACTAAAACTCTTGTTATTTAAGTCAACAGCAGCATCTGACATAGCTGTGATCACACAAAAAAAATGAAATTAATTATGGGAATGATTGGGGGGGGGGGGGGGAGTAGGAGGGATTGCGGTCAAATTCAAGGCGGGCTCCGAGGCTAAGTAGGAAATTTATTTAACTTAATTTTTGCCATATTAAGGTTTCTGTAAAAAAAATGACCTTTTCAAAGTGGCATCAGGAGCCAAAGTTTATGCATCAATTCTGATAAACAAGATTATTGGAGTGTTCAAAGTAACTCCCAAATCGAAATACCTGACGTCAAAATAAATACATTGACCGAAATTATTGCAAGTGTGGAATTCTAAATAGCCGGGATAGGAGATGGGTTTTGTAAAAGTCAAAGTTGATGGTGTAATGTCCTAGATAAATGGATATCACCTACTTAACAACATTCTACCTCCTCTAATTGACCATCTAGAGCCAAGTAAAGGAGAAAAACAGTTTAATTTATTGACAGAAGGTCATTCACTGGGACTAAATATCCATCTGAACAATCTGGGAAGCAATATTGGACCAGTCACCTGAAATACATGTACCTGGTACTACGGTTTTATCTTCATGTTTTTAGAATTTGAAGTCGTCATTTTTAACAAGATATTGTGTTTTTCTTTTCGATGGTCATTGGCACATAGAGTAATATAATCTGAAACAAAGGGTTTCGTAAATCTAGGAAAGTGTTGGCCCAACCCCCCCCCCCCCCCCCCCCCCTCCACCCAACCACACCTAGCCCTTTAAAAGACAGAGATTTACAGGTGCCAGATACTTACAGCTTTTGTTATTTGAATAATGCAAGATAAAGCTCCCTGGGCCCCATATTATAAAAGTAGAAAATAAATAACTGTGGAGTTTATTGTATTATAGATAGATGTTTTCCTTCACACACATATTTATTAACTTGAATGTCCAGATTTTGATATAACGTTACCTTTTTAATTTAAAGCTAACATTTCCTGAGAGATATTTGGTTCTAAAGGACTTCAGTCAATAAAACAAATAGAATAAGCATTCAATTTTGTATGCTGCCAAGGCAATTCATCAAAGGGTTGTTTACTACAATTATTGCCTGCTATAACCTCTTTGTCCAAGGGCCATGGAATTTGACTGTTGCAAGTCTGCCTATCAATTTGCGAGACAAAACTTATTATTTCATGATACGCTGGTATAATTATTTTGTTCTCCATGATTGTTCAAACCAAAGTAGGTGGTTTTATTTTACAAAAATGTAAAATAGCAAAGAAAAATGTTGGCTGTCGGCTGACTGATGGCTGGCCAAGCTTGTGTGTTTCACATAAATATGGTTCAATAACCTACACACAAATGTCTGATGGTTTTATTTATGGACACTAAAACACACGGGCACAGGGAAAATTGGTATACTTTCTTCTTCGCTTTCATAGCATCATTGGGTATCCTGGTTTCTTAAGCTTTTCAGGGAAGCCGTCCGAATGAAAGATAATTTTTCAGTGTTAGAAAAAAGTTGGTTAAGGTGTTCATTTAGAGCTCCGGTACCCATGGGCATCTAGGGAGCAACTGGTTATAGCGCAATCTTCATGCCAATTTATGAGGCTCAATCACCAACAGAGTAACCTGGACAAAATGAACATCTAAGGGATACCATGCACTAAGGGGAAAACTAAATCCATTCTGAATGAACTGTAAACTGGAACTAGATCTGCTTTGAGAGATGTTCTTTCTTCAAATCCTTAGTAAATTAACTTGGTAAAACAAAGACGCTCAAAATAGCTTTTCGTGTCAAAAAGATGTGTATAAATGTCCCTGTAGATACAAATGTGCTTTTATTTTCAAAAAATATTTCGGTTTATGCTGTCGCGTGAGGTCTTTGAATTTAAGATGTTTTTTGGGGGTTTTTTGGCTGAAGACCGAATGTGTGATCTTTGTTGAACTGACCCTGGTATCGTCACACACAGTCTGAACATCCTATAGTCTATATTGGACAAATTGATTGACAGAGCTGTTTTCAACAATTACATTTTTGCTGGATAGATTTATAATTGCTTTGATTATATTGCATTAACACTGAAAATTTGATCTTGAAACATAATCAGGCTACAAATATTAGTCTTTTATTAACTTTTTTTTAAGTGCATCTTTTTTTTCTTCATGGTTTATTAGGCTTTGTTAGTGTTTTTATGAACCTGACTTAATCAATCCATATTTTCCAAAAACAAACTCACAAGCTATTTTTTCCCCAACTCCCCAGAAAAAAAAATCTAAGTATATTATTATATTGATAATTGATAATCAAACATTTGTAGATAAGTCTTAATTACTTTCCTAGTACAGCTGTATTAACATTGCTGATATGATTCATCATTGACAATGTTCTTTGTGACTATCATATATTGTTTTATATTAAACTCAAAAGCCATTTCCCCAACTCCCCAGAAAAAAATATAAGTACATGTGGGCATTGTCAGTGTAATGCAAAGTGTTCCAGAAAATTCTGCTGACTGGGGCCAAGCTCCTGTCGGTCGTCAACCTAATGAAATATCATAGGTTTACTTTATTACAACAATTTATGATGGGGTATAAAGGTCTAAATGATATACCTCTTTTTAACACAATTAGAAACTTGTCTCCGTGGTTATTTTAGACAAGAAGATTTTCCCTGTGCCCGTGTGTTTTAGTGTCCATAAATATATCATATCATACGGTCTAAATGGTGTACCTCTTTTTAACACAATTAAAAACTTGTCTCCGTGGTTATTTTAGACAAGAGGATTTTCCCTGTGCCCGTGTGTTTTAGTGTTCATAAATATATTATTATCATAAAAAGCTTATAAACTTTTTATATGTACATTATGCTGTCTAATGTAAAGAATTGCTGCCTTACCTAGTTCAGTGAAGTCAAAATCATCTCCAAGAAAATTCACCTCTCCTTCCATCGTGATGAGATGATATTCCTGTTTCAATTCAGGCTTTGCTCCAAGTTTTTATGTAAGGCAAACAGTTTTGAGCTGATACGTTTGGCTGAATTGCCTTAAGTGGTGAGATTTAATGAAATGATGGGATGTCTGTGTTCCGCAGCTACCTTCGATCAAACTATAGATTCCGTCCAGTCTGTCTTTTCTCTGACTGAGCCTAATCATGTTTGCAGCCCCAATAACGCATGTATTTTCTCACATTTCTCATCATGTCAACTAAAAAAAGGCAAAATAATATTATGACAGTCACTTTGCCTGTTTTGTTTCGCTGTAGCCATTTGTGGAGGAAACAAAGAAACGTTTTGATACCGTTACAAACCTGTTGCTAAGTGCACGCCGTATAACAACCATTGATTTTTGGCGTCAAATAACGTGATGATTTTCCACCTTTCCCTGTGTACTGTTTGTAAAATACGTGGTTAGAAATTCACAAATAAAATGAACCATACAGCTATAAAATAAGGTTTTATACTGATCGTTTTTACTGGTTTTAGATCACAGATGTTATTTGTAAAATTATAGAAAAAAATCCTGCTTTGTCAGAATATTAAAAGATAACTTGAGAGATTAGTGTAAGTTTGTTTGTCAAAATGTTATAAGAGACATTAGTATAAAAGACACCTATGTACCTATGTATTCATTTTGTTGTGCTAATGTTCATATTAAACAGGTTAACAACAGTTAAAAAATCAGCAATAAATAACTGTCTTAAATCAAGACAAAATTATACTTTGTTACAGAAATCATAACATTAGCTGGCCAAGATGAACACCATTTGTTAAAGTGGCATGAGCTGCCAAAATGTTGATATTTTGACGTTAAAACAGAATGTTGTAATTATTGGCTATTTTTCTCAAGACGTATAATTCAGGAGCTTTTTAGTGATTCTAGTCTCGAAAATGAACGATAAAGTATTGTTTTGAACTAACTTAGACTTAAAATGAATGAATTCTTTTCGAACACTATTTCTGTGTATATAGGCTGTAGACTTCATGGATTTCCCTCATTCAAACGCCAATCATTTAGTTTTTCGATGGCCTTCAAAGCCTCTTACTGTCGTGACGACCGGAAATTATGAAAAAAGTGTTAATTTTGGCAGCTCATGCCACTTTAAGTTAGGTATATTCTCATAAAGAATTCTAGGTGTTGGCCCATGGCTTATAACCCACTCCCCCAGCACATCCTGTGAAAAAAGCCAAACAAGGCAGTCCTTTGAGTGACAGAATCTTGAGTGGCGCTTATTAAAAACTCACAACAGGTTTACTCTAGATCCAATCTGGATTTCCTTTTGTAGGATTTTTTAAATCTTGATCTCAGCACTGAATCGTTCAGTCTACTGCAGGCTTTTTAAATGCTTGTTAAAATGCAGTTTTCCCTTAGTCCGGGTTTCTGACTCCAAAATAACTATTTTTTGATATACTGACATTCATTGCAATCAAAAAGCCGCAGCAGACTGCTCGCTTTTGAGCTGACTGTTTATGTTCAGATTTAGACAGTGAAATAATAGTATAACTTCTTCAAATTATGTCGCGCAGGACGTAAAACCCCAATCACTCACTCACTCACTCAAATTATGTCGCAACTACGCTATTAAATACCTTAGCCTTCTGTAAAGTAAATTTAACGTTTAAAAACTGATGAAAAAAAAACAGTGTTACGCCATTAATGGTGTGTAAATTTTATGCTTAGAGGCTAAAGTTAGTTCCGGGGACAAATAATATTTACTGAATGACTCTTCTTGTCCATATCCTAAGTTGTTCTATTTGGGCCATTTCTCCGTCGCACGTCGACTTACACAAACGCGACCTCCACGTCGCGCGTCAAGTTTTATAATGTTAAAAGATAGACAGTGAACTCGACATCGTGTTTTTCTTGCTCGAAACGTCTATTTCAATGTGTAGGCTATCGTTTGTTTGTTTGTTTTGGAAGCAAATTAACTTTCATCTTTAAAAACTGAGAATTTAATTCTAGGGTTCGTTCACAAAAAGCGAAGTATATAAATATCATCGATCAGATTTATTCACTGAGCTAAATTCATACGGTGAGTCATAATGATTAGTGATATGTTGTTCAATTTAAAATGAAAAGACAGGTTGGCTGACAGTTACATTGAAATCTGGTGTATAAACACACATTAAATGGGTACAAATGGTTTGATAGTTAATCTACAATAATGCATGGTCCCCACACATGCTCAAAGGACATAAAGCCCTGAACTTTCCAACTCGATGCGGAACTTTTAACATTGCCAAACCCAACTCGGAGGTCAACGTCGAGTACCGCGCCGCGTTTGCAAACCGCGCACAAGAAAAACGCGACGTCGTGTCGAGTTCACTTTCTATCTATAAAACTTGACGCGCGACGTCGCGTTTGCGTAAGTCCACGTGCGACGAAGAAGTGGCCCAAATAGAACACCATAATATCCCACACTGGTAACTATTTATCAAACTTGATTATGGCCATTTTGACACGATTTCAGCTGGTTATATTGTTATTTTACTGTTCAGAAGCGAGCCGTATAAAAAATAGTGATTTTGGAGTGACACAATAGTAGAATAACACAAATCAAGTACTCTGTCTTAAAAGGTGCACATCTGGAAAAACAGGACAGGAAAATAAAATACTGCTGGTATACATTAAAAATAAAAAAACAGTATTCCGATAAACAACTGAACAATGTTTATTTAATATGACAAATTAGGCTAGAAGGTTTGTTCATGTAGCTAACAAATATTATTAGTTATTGATATTTTACCCTGGGTGTATGAATCGTAATGACTCTTCTGATAATCATGATGAAAAGAAGGGTCATAAAAGATTCATACACCCAGGGTAAAATATCAATGATGAATTTATTAACCCGAAACACCTAGAGGGTGAATTCTCGCAGATTCATTTTTCATCCGCTATCGGCCTATACTAGCTGGTACTTTTATTGGTGTTAATTTAATTATGACTTCCTTCTTTGTGCAAATTTTCACCTTGTCTTATTATTTATTTTATGGCGCAGATTCTATCTGTGACAAATATATTTTAGCTAAAGCTAATATCTCGATATTTCACACATAGGCCTACATCTACAGTCAAGATGTACGAACCTCTGTCAAACCGATCGAGCAGAGATAGAGAATCTTTCAATGGCATTTAGAAGTTGAAAGGTTACAATAAGGTGAAGAATTATTTATCCATAAGACATCTTCACCTTAAAGACAGAGAAGTTTTGTGTTTCGTTTTTCCATTTGTATATATGAATTAGCTTCAAAACAGATTGGAATAAAACTATGCACAAATTTATCCATCCGCCATGTTTTCTCTCCTAATATCCAGATGACATCATTAACCAAACAGTCTATTAGGGAACAAATGGAAAGCCTGTTTAATGTTAATGAAGTAATCCACTGAAGGTGATTACAACAGGGGAAACAACTACAATAACTTATGCATCAGACTTATCTCCCCTTGCCACCATGAGGCTACTTATATGATTTGTAACGACCAAGCTCCTGTCTGTCATCAACCTTATGAAATATCGTGGGTTTTAGTTTATTATAAGAACTTATGATTGGATATGATATACCCATTTTTAACACTATTAGAGACTTAGAGAATATCCAATCACTCGCATACAATTATCTGCGCTGCCAAAACAGGATATTGGTATCCACAAAATCAAACCAGGGAATAATGAATTGCTGACAACAAATATTGCTGCCTTTACTCACAGATGATGATTCTTGCAGGATGATTTGACATTGTCAACAATATATCCTGTTTCTAGCTACAACAATTTCTCCTGTACGATAGGCATTAGGCTTATCAATTAAATAAAGCATAAATAATGGTTGTTATAAGAACATCTCATTGTGGACTTCAGTATCTTCTGATACTTTGAATCTCATTGTGCACTTATCAGTATCTTCTGATACTTTGAATCTCATTGTGCACTTATCAGTATCTTCTGATACTTTGAATCTCATTGTGCACTTATCAGTATTTTCTGATACTTTGAATCTCATTGTGCACTTATCAGTATCTTCCGATAATTTGAATCTCATTGTGCACTTATCAGTATCTTCTGATACTTTGAATCTCATTGTGGACTTATCAGTATCTTCTGATACTTTGAATCTCATTGTGCACTTATCAGTATCTTCTGATACTTTGAATCTCATTGTGCACTTATCAGTATCTTCCGATACTTTGAATCTCATTGTGGACTTATCAGTATCTTCTGATACTTTGAATCTCATTGTGGACTTATCAGTATCTTCTGATACTTTGAATCTCATTGTGGACTTATCAGTATCTTCTGATACTTTGAATCTAGTTGTGGACTTATCAGTATCTTCTGATACTTTGAATCTCATTGTGGACTTATCAGTATCTCCTGATACTTTGAATCTCATTGTGGACTTATCAGTATCTTCTGATACTTTGAATCTCATTGTGGACTTATCAGTATCTTCCGATACTTTGAATCTCATTGTGGACTTATCAGTATCTTCTGATACTTTGAATCTCATTGTGGACATTCTGATACTTTTGACTATATAATCCTTGTACTGAAGCCATTATACATGTAGTGTATTATTTATTCTTGTTTACAAATGTATCATATCCATTTTCTACTTTTGTCTCTTTTCAGTTGTGTTACCAAGACTTGCAGCCATGGCACAGGCCAACAACAACGTAACAAATGAGACAAAAAAACGAGACATCGCCATGCAGTTGTTTGAGGCTTACAGTGCCTTGTCATGTTGCTGTATCCTTGAAAACTGATATTTTAATTTTTTAGGGGTAGTCTATTTTGCTTCCTCGTTATTGCTTATGTGCCTCATTACATATGAAATCTATGAGAACCAAGACTTCATGACTCGCCAATGTGAGTTTTAACAGCTCGTGGGTCTCATCCTATCTGAAGTTTTATATACCATCATATAATTTCTGTCCTGTCACATGCATGTTAAAATGCCCTTATCAAAGTGAGACGCGTAACTATTAGACATAAACCGTTTGGAATTTGAGGACTGTTTATAGTCAATAGTCATCGCTGTATGAGGAAGTATTGCCAGGTACTCAGTGAAGGTTAGGGGTTTTCTTCGGGCAATGGGCGCTGTTTCCTCCCCATTCAACCTGGCAAACGCAGTCATATAAGTGAAATAATCTTGAGTGAGTCATAAGACATCAGTCAATCAATAGTCACTTTGGCCGACACAATACATGTACTTCCATCAATGGTACCCAAGGGGGAATCAATCCAACAAAAAGGAAAAAAATTTAACTGGGTTTCGATTGTAATTGTTGCCAGAAACCTGCATAACACTGAGCCCCCTTATGCTGGAATTGAAACACCAATCCATCAACTTAATTAATTAGATGGATCAAACATGGAGCAAAAGCAGTTCCAGTTGCAGTCAAAAGGATTAATTATTGTTTTTTAGATTAGAATCTTCGTTTGATGCAACAGGGCCTCTGTGGGTTTCCCCCGGGCATAGAGCCCGGTTTCCTGTCACAATAAAACTGGCAACCCCGCCATATAAGTGAAATAATCTTGAGCGCGGCGTAAAACACCAATCAATCAACCATTTGATGAAAAGTTTATCCTCCTTGACAAGGAATCAGTTTTAAGCAATCAGTTAGTACAAGAAGTGATGTTACCTGGTTTAAGATGTTTAAAACAAGATATGACAGACATTGCCGCTGACCATGAGGAAGTTGTCCTGTCCATGATAAGAGAGTTTGAGACCAGGCTAGATACATCGAGGAATCAAGATAGGTAATTAACGAGAATTAATGAAAATATTTCTTTTTTATGTCATGTCCAGCTTGTTTCACAAAGGTGAGTTAATATTAGTTACAGAGTTTGTTCGAGGGGTGGATACGGAAATATATGGGGTCAGTAAACGAATATATACTGTTTACTGACCCCATATATTTCCGTATCCCCCATCGAACAAACCCTGTAACAAATTTATCCCACCGAAGACCTTACTTGTACGATATTCTAGCCTTCTTTCTCAAACTTGACTTTCATAAGAGGCAGAAAATGAACTCCGAAAGCTATTTTCTCATATGTATGGCACGACCAGACTTCACTGACAAGTGTCTAGACGTCACAAGCCATATATGGTAGTCGCCCTGTACGGATCAACACGGCGACGTAATATGGAATATACAGGGTCTCCACGTGATAGGTTTTAACCAATGCACAGGAAGTATTCAGTGTGAGGTGGGATAAATGAACCTATCAGTAGTTCATTAATAAAAAGTTTTCTTAACACATGTTTGTCCGATCAAACTGTTGTCAGTAGTTATGCAATTTAAAAACTATCTGGTATGAAGAAAAAGACACCCAGTTCATAAACATACACTGTACTTGCTTGAACTAATAGTCCTATGCAATACTAGTGATGTTTTTGGCTATTTAGGCCTAAATTTCACCTATTGTGTCACTGCCGTAATCCTTTTGTTATTTTGTCATTTTCAGGAGTGGCAGTTTTACCACTAACCCTTCTGTACCTGGGCTATCAAATCATTCCCCGTTACCAACTGGCGATGACATGAGGGTGAGAGTCATGAATCGAATAAAGGACACAACGTCAAGGGCTAATATTGCAAACATCTTTGGTCGAAAAAAGTAAACTGTGGATTAAATTCTGGTTTATTGGATGATCTGGAAGGCCTTGCTCATGAGGGATGGATCTGCAGTCAAGACACAAGTGGAACAGATACCTCATCCATCTAAATACTTTCTGGGGCTGCAGCAATTTATTATAAAAGCATTTTTACAAGCTAACACAGCAGCCCTTTCTAGGATATAATTTGTAGTGGTTCCCAGCACAGTCACGCGAAACAATGGTGTAAGGGGGAATTTTCAATGGTGTATGGGGACATATAATATATATATCTTCTATAGAGCTAGGTTATGTCCCCTTACACCATTGAAAATCCCCCCCTTATATCATTGCTTCGCGTGACTGTGTTCCCAGCTACCCATTTCATATAACACATTAGCCAGATTTAAGTTCGATAACCACCTAAGCTGGGAACATTAATACTTAGCAATTTTAGGCCGCTTTGCCAACTGAGCTATCAAAACTTTTTTATATAAAATAGTCCCTGGGAGTTTAGGCATAGGGCTTGGTAAATGCTGCTACAGAAGGGAGATAATCTGGTATCCTGCTTACTCACAGACTATCTCCCCTGATGTAAGTGGTTGGCAGTAATCACATCCTCCTCCCAAACACCCTAGAAATGCATCAATGTTATAATCTTGGTTACAGTGTGTAGTTAAACACAAACCCCAATTCCTCTTAGCCACCAGTATGATATACCTGTAATTAAACATACAGGTATTTTACTTTGTGTTAATTCGATCTTTACTTTTTAACTGATTTTTTAAAACATTCCTGTTGAACATGTTTATGTTGTGATATTATAACAGTCCATTTTATGTGTTTTATTAAGATTTAATCTAACTATATATCTGTGATTCCTAATGGAGATATAATATATTATTTTTTTGTATATAGATGGCAATCATGTATGTTTGGAATACATAAAATCATGTGTGTATTTTATTCTTCTTAAAATGATTTCTGTATGGGTATTAACTGCATATAAATTACTTGTTGAAGATCTGTTTAATCGTGATGTAGCCTATAAACAGAAATTTGCCCCGTCATGGGCTCGTTCTACTTAAATAGCTGGCGCAAAGTTACGACATAGAGTTCCGCCTCCAGACTTGCGACAATGTGCAAGTTCATATAGTTTAACACGCCTTTGCGACTGGAACAACTTACGCCAGCTCGGTAGAATTAGCCGCAGGACTGTCAGTTAGAGGTTTTGATTTAAATCAATTCACATCATTGTATCTAAGGATTTTCACTTTAAAGTTGCATGAGTTGCCAAAGTGTTACAATTTTCCCACTTAAACAGAATCAGGAAATCATCGCCTATTATTCTCAAGGCGAGCAGTTCAGAAAAATTTTAATCTTTTTAACAAATTTAGGCTTAAAATGAACGAACCTCCGTCACAGTTATTTAAATTTTTTTTCATTTTTTGGACGGCACAGCAGACAAACTGTATAGATTTTCCTCATTCCAACGTCAACAATTTTGTTTTTTATGCGGCAGACTTAAAAAAAGTAGATTTTAAAAGGATATCTCCAGCGTTGTCCCTCTGTTTGGGGTCCCGTTTTGATACTTACACAGTATATACCTTATGGGTAGATGGTTTGTCATCAACCATTAATGACCTGTTCGGTTGCAAAATATGGCATCCATATTGGATTATGTAATATTCTCTGTTACTCCAGGGTAACCATTTATGACATCTTTGCATAATACGGTGTCCGTTTTGATTGATGTTTTTCGCAGCACTGAAGATTATTTCACTTATATGGCGACAGGTGCCTGTATTAGATTTTGTTATATTCTCTTTTTGTCCATATCTTCATTAGCTTTAACCCGATCTTGACAATTTTTTCACAGTAGATGGTGTGTCCGGAAAAACTTAGGAGATCCCTGATTGCATAATATAGCATACATATGTGTTCATTGTAGAGAAATGAAAACCTCTCATATTAACATAAAATTTCATATGATGAAATTTAAACAAATATTTCCTGAAATGTAGAATAATCAGTCTCAGTGGAAGGCATATGGTGAGTTTACTAAACTCTTGTTGAAGACTTAAAAAGCATCTTACTGTCGTGACAATCAGAATGTATCTAAAGATTTTGACAGCTCATGACACATTTTAAGTGATATTTCCATCTGGTTTTATTTTTGGTTGTTATTTTTTTTTTCTATTTTAGCTGTAGATTTAGAACTTTTCCCCCCAGGACTGATGGTTTTGAAAGCTTTGTAGGGACAATTTGATAAAGATCCTAAAGATTATAGAACAAGTAAGGTTTAGAGCAGGTATCCTAAACTACCAACAGTGACAAGAACGATGGGTTGCAGGTTCAAATCCCAGTCAGTCTGAAGGAAAATTTATCAGGCTCTGGCGTAGTCCGGGTTTTTGACTCCAAAATTACTATTTTTTTTATTCTGACGGCCGTATTTTGGAAATATACGACCGTATAAAAAAATAGTAATTTTGGAGTCAAAAACCCGGACTAGCTCTGGCGAAGGTGTTCAGGGGGGTATTTCATAAACCACATATAGCCGACTACGGTCAGATAGTCGACTAAGCAGTAATGTTAAAGCATTGCTATTCTAGTCGGCTAGGTCAGTTTAGCCGTCTAAACCTGTTTATGAGTGAGTGAGTGAGTGAGTGATTGGGGTTTTACGTCCTGCCCTGTTTATGAAATACCCCCCTGATCTTAGTTTCGGCTTTTAAACATCACCATTTAAGTGAAAAAATCTTGTTCAGCGTAACAACACAATCAATCGACTTACTGTTTGCCAATAAGTCAATAAATTGGGATTATATAGTAAAGACCGTGAAGTATGTGTATGCATTATAGACCCCAAATTACTTCTACTTTATATGTTAATATATTTTAGAACACTATAACACACGGGCACATGGAAAATCTTCTTGTTTTAAATAAGCACAAGACAAGTTTCTTATTGTGTTAAAAATGGGCATATCATTTTCATTTAGACGTTTATACCCAATCATAAGTTGTTATAATAAACCACAACCCAGGATATTTCATTAGGTTGACAACAGGCACGAGTTTGGCCTTAGTCAGTAGAATTTTCTGGAAAAGATATTTTGGCAACAAATCAGTATTTTTGGTAAATACATGTGTATAGGTTTGGCCTTAGTCAGTAGAATTTTCTGAAAAAGATAATTTGGCAACAAAACAGTATTTTTGGTAAATACATGTGCATAGGTTTGTTGACCCCTGTTTTAAACCATTGAAATTTTCCACAGCTTGAAAGAAATAGATTACCCACCACTGATTTTCTCGATCTTACGAGTTTAATCATTGGTTCCTAAATTCTTGTTCAACCTTTCTACCGAGACATTGACTAAATTTAAAAGCACGCTTTAATGTAGTCTTTTATGCCACTCAGACCAAATAAAAATTTAAACGTTTATGATTGGATTTTTTTCTTGATCACTCTATGTGGAAGAGTTTCCAGGTACTCAAAGGCCGAGGGTTCCCTCTGGGCAAAGAGCCCGGTTTCCTCACCCACTAAGCCTGGCAACACCGCCATTAGGGCAGCAATCAATCAGGTGTTTGTGGGTACACTAGTTTACAACCACACGTTTATTCGTAGACCATTTTCTATATTTATCAAATTAAAGTGCATTAGTCTGGGTTTCTGAAAGCAAATTGACTATTTTGCCCAAAATATGACAGTCAGTTTATAAAAAATACTCATTTTTGAGTCCAACACCTGGAGTATAGTTGCATAAGCTGCCAAAATGTCGATATTTTGGCGTGAATACAATCTTTTCTACATTTAATTGGACTTTTTTTCTCAAAAAGCACAATTTCTTAGCTTTTTATGGGTACTATTCTCCAGAATGTATCTTTATGTTTTGTTTTGGAACTAACTTAGGCGTATTTCGGTTCGTACATTCCAGCATCAATCTATTTTTCCCACGACCTTCAACCTTTAATGCTATAATAAAAATTCATGAAAAAAGTGAATTTTCTCAGCTCAGGTCACTTTAATAGATCTATCCGCTCATATGTTACAGGTGGTTCATATCAACCAAGCCAATGTGTATCTGTCCAGTCTCGAAATTTGTTTTACATTGTACACGTACTTGGCTAAATTAATATATTCCTGTTAATACGATGTGACAAAAATTGTAGGTGTTTTAGCAAAGATGCAACTTAAAGCGTATAGCTGAGAAAAATTGATTTTTTTTATATATATATAGAAATTGCCTCCGTCTGCCGGTCGTTCCGCTCAATAACAGGAGTCTGTTTCACAAAGCGGCGTATAGCTTAAGTTTTCACGTAACTGTCATAGCAACCCATACTGTAGAGATACGTTAGTATGAAAGTTACGCAAAAAATGCATCTACGCCATTTTGTGAAACAGGTCCCTGGAGTAATATGTTAATCTCACCCAAAGGTCAGATTGGATTGCTTTTCAGTATTCTGTGAATTGTTTTTAAGACTTCCACACCCAATTTACCTTCCTCCCAATCTATGGATTTCGTGTCCGACCCATAACTTGTATCACTTTGAATCTTGAATAGTGTGAGATGTGTTTGCGTTTTAGGATATCTCGAATTTTACACCCGGCGCCATAGCCAATTTAACTTAGTCCCAATGTATGAATTTGGTGTTGGCACTTGAAAGCTTTGTCGCACCACTTTGAAACTTCATAAAATAGATTCTTTGGCAAAAACAAATAAAATTGCTTTTTCATCTGAAGTCACTATCGTTTAATTCATATATTTAATTGGACGGTCCGGGGGGGATATACCATCTTCTAATTGTTCTTGTTATCTCCTTAAATGTCTGTACTAAGAGTTCTTCATGAATTTATGAGTTTGTCTTCTAGGAGTTTTCCATGTTTATCCATCCACCTGTTGATTTTAATAAAAGTATAACATATATATCATTGCTTGGGGTGGTCACTATAGGTAAAACATCCCGTTTCCGTTTTAAGCCAATGAAAATTAATCTGGGTTGTGTTATAGAGCTGGGAAGTGGCTTACTTAGCGATAGTTTGGTATCTGGGTTATTTGATTGATTGATGGATACTACATGTAGAAAGCAGATCTACTGTACATACTTTAAGCTTTCAACCATTGCCTGATTGAAGATTTGTGTTTTTTTTTATTTTTAACCAATTTTAAAGTTACAATAGTTAGCTTAGAGAACGTAAAGGTCCGTTCTCACCGAGATTTATAGTACCGACTTATAGCATGCGATTCAAATGGATGCATTTGATTGGTTGACAAATGGTTTCGACCAATCAAAAGCATCTATTTTAATCGCATCCTACAAGTCGGTACTTGTCAAAATAGCGGTACATGTCGAATTGTGTGTAGTGTGAAATAGCTCATATGCACTATATGTAAACTTTATTTGGTTGTGAAGGTCTCGTGTACCGATCTATTTTAAATGGAAAGGGAAAACCTTAACGAGATTCACAAATTAAAACGTTAACATTACCGCAAATGGGCAATGAAACTATCCTGTAACCTATCTACGGTACTGAGGCAATAAGCCCCTTTCGATTTGGCTAAAACCCCGCGAGATCACACGAGAAAGGAGTTCAGGGGTGTAACTTCCATGGACTAGCCGTTCATTTAACGTTAGCATTTATGTAGTCCGGGTTTCAGACTCCAAAATGACTTTTTGAAATACCGTATTTCCAAAATATGCCCGTCAATATAAAACAAAAAAGGTCATTTTGGAGTCAAACCCGGAATAACGTTCGTGATCGGCGGTTAATTATCGTGTCGTTTGGTATTAGATTCTTTAATTCTATCGGTCGCCGTATGCGGTAGAGTTGCCAGGTACTCGCCGAAGGTCGGGCGGTCTCCCCCCCCCCCCCCCCCCCCCTCACTATACCTGGCAACGCCGCCATTTAAGTGAAATAATTTTAAGTGTGACGTAAAACATCAACCTTTATTTCTGGACCATTTCTTTAATCCAAACCAGAAGCTATATGTTGTGTATTTTCAGTTGACAGTCAAAAATGTTTGCATTGCGTGCGCTTCGAAGTTGTCAAAAACCAAAGGTGAAACACAAAGTGCTACGTCTTATTTTTGTCAAAGTAACTCACTACATACTAAAAAGAAAAATGATAAATTAATTCAATGCTAAAAAATACTTTGTTTATATAGGTGTTTGAGTCACTTGCATTATCACATTTTTGTTGGGCCTCAAGAAAAATTCTTCGTTTCGCGGCTACCTATTTGGTCGCCACATTCAAAATGGCATGCGGCCTGTCAAGAGGGTATTTCACGTATACGTAAATCCCCGAACCTTTAAACTGCCGTGAAGATTGTAACCGTAGCCAGTTAGAGAGAATCGAATCTACAGGGAGAGTCGCCATCTTGCCAGATTTTGTCAAAATCTGCCTTTTTCTGATAATTATAATTGCTGAACGTTTTTTAATTTCTAAGTATATATTCATGTATAGTTTGACGAAAGGATTGTTATATTGGTGTTCGCTCTAAAAATGGTAACCCAAAGTGGTAGGTTAGTATCCCTGCGCTTTGTCGTGTCTTGGCCTCGTTTAAAGACAGGGGCCATTTTAGTGTTTAGTAATTTATATTGAAAGCAGTGTTTTATGAGTCTAAAGCGGTCCAAACACGATCAATTATATTGCACAAGCCTGGTTGCTCAATATAATTGCGCAATAAAATATCAAGCAGAGTTTGATTCCCTCAATACAATTGCACAAGTCCTCAATATCGCCCATACACGGTCAATTTAATTGTCAATTCAGACTATTGACAAATTGCACAATACAATTGATTGTGTATGGGCCGCTTAAAACAATCCAATATGTTTTCAGTGCTTTTGTCTGCGAATAACAAACTATTGATAGTTTGCGGTTGATCAGTCGATGCGATTATGTAATAATGTACATTTATCTTCAAAATCAATCCATCAAACGTCTCTAAAGGCCTGTTCTCACGGAGCAATTTGACGTACGGACTTGTAGCATGAGATTCAAATTGATGCATTTGATTGGTTGAGAAATCTTATTGACCAATTAAAAGCATCGATTTTAATCGCATCCTAAAAGTCGTTACTACAAATCGCACCGCGAGAACGGGCCTTAACTGGCTATATTGTTCAATAGGCCTTGGGTATTCATTGGACTTTTGAGTAACAAATATGAAGGACAACCAAGCATAGAGCAACGTTTGATTTATTACAATACTAGGTGGGTTGAATTTGATTTGTGTGGGGATATGGGATTTATAATGGCGGGTGTCCGGGTCAGAAGTTGAAGCATCTTCTCAGCCCTGGTAGATCCCATCTGCGACATTCGTCTATTCGGTATATCCTATTATTGATTTCCATCATGAAGGTCAGCTACCCAACAATAAACTCTGGTCAATTGAGTTTTCCTGTGAAAAAAAAGGTTAATAAAATTCAAATGAACCGTTCGCTTGTCACCGGCTAAATATATATATTTATCGGTGCTGTTCGACGCTCGAGTTTGTAGCAATGTATAATTGAGGAAACCAGACAGATATTCCGTTTGATTCTAAGTTTACATTAATTCAGATTTCGGAAAAATTCTATAAAATTTCAAAGGTACCTACCAAATTCTGTATCTCCTTCAAAACATTTTGTGAGTAGACTTCGCCAGTGCCAGTCTCGGGGGCCATAGTTTCAGGTGGACTGGCCTCCGTTGCCGCTTCGCCAGTACTAGTCTCGGGAGCCATAGTTTCTACTGGGGTTGCCTCCGTCGCATCTTCGTCAATGCCAGTCTCGGGAGCCATAGTTTCGGCCGCCTCCGTCGTCGCTTTCCCAGTACCAGTCTCGGGAGCCATAGTTTCAGGTGGACTGGCCTCCGTTGCCGCTTCGCCAGTACTAGTCTCGGGAGCCAGAGTCTCTGCTGGGGTTGCCTCCGTCGCATCTTCGTCAATGCCAGTCTCGGGAGCCATAGTTTCGGCCGCCTCCGCTTTCCCAGTACCAGTCTCGGGAGCCATAGTTTCAGCTGGGGTGGCCTCCGTCGCATCTTTGCAAGTACTAGTCACGGGAGCCATAGTTTCTATTGGGGTGGCCTCCGTCGCATCTTCGTCAATGCCAGTCTCGGGAGCCATAGTTTCTACTGGGGTGGCCTCCGTCGCATCTTCGTCAGTCTCGGGAGCCATAGTTTCTACTGGGGTGACCTCCGTCGCATCTTCGTCAGTCTCGGGAGCCATAGTTTCTACTGGGGTGACCTCCGTCGCATCATCGCCAGTCTCGGGAGCCATAGTTTCTACTGGGGTGACCTCCGTCGCATCATCGCCAGTCTCGGGAGCCATAGTTTCTACTGGGGTGACCTCTGTCGCATCATCGCCAGTCTCGGGAGCCATAGTTTCTACTGGGGTGACCTCTGTCGCACCTTCGCCAGTCTCGGGAGCCATAGTTTCAACTGGAGTGGCCTCTGTCGCACCTTCGCCAGTCTCGGGAGCCATAGTTTCAACTGGAGTGGCCTCTGTCGCACCTTCGCCAGTCTCGGGAGCCATAGTTTCAACTGGAGTGGCCTCTGTCGCACCTTCGCCAGTCTCGGGAGCCATAGTTTCAACTGGAGTAGCCTCTGTCGCACCTTCGTCAGTCTCGGGAGCCATAGTTTCAACTGGAGTGGCCTCTGTCGCACCTTCGCCAGTCTCGGGAGCCATAGTTTCAACTGGAGTGGCCTCTGTCGCACCTTCGTCAGTCTCGGGAGCCATAGTTTCAACTGGAGTGGCCTCTGTCGCACCTTCGTCAGTCTCGGGAGCCATAGTTTCAACTGGAGTGGCCTCTGTCGCACCTTCGTCAGTCTCGGGAGCCATAGTTTCAACTGGAGTGGCCTCTGTCGCACCTTCGTCAGTCTCGGGAGCCATAGTTTCAACTGGAGTGGCCTCTGTCGCACCTTCGTCAGTCTCGGGAGCCATAGTTTCAACTGGAGTGGCCTCTGTCGCACCTTCGTCAGTCTCGGGAGCCATAGTTTCAACTGGAGTGGCCTCTGTCGCACCTTCGTCAGTCTCGGGAGCCATAGTTTCAACTGGAGTGGCCTCTGTCGCATCTTCGTCAGTCTCGGGAGCCATAGTTTCAACTGGAGTGGCCTCTGTCGCATCTTCGTCAGTCTCGGGAGCCATAGTTTCAACTGGAGTGGCATCCGTCGCATCTTCGTCAGTGCCAGTCTCGGGAGCCATAGTTTCAACTGGAGTGGCCTCTGTCGCATCTTCGTCGGTCTCGGGTGCCATAGTTACAGCTGCTGTGGTTTCCGTCGCCGCCTCGCCAGTGCCAGTCTCGTAAACAATAGTTTCTGCTGGGGTGGGCTCCATTCTCCGAGCTCTTTGCAAGTAAGTAGCTGCGTGTGTGCTTATTTCTTGCAGCGTCGTTGCCGAAGACGTCAGAACTGGGACTGCGCTGGTCTCGGGAGGCATGGTCTCGGCAGAGGTCGCAAGAACTGGGGCGGTGCTAGTTTCGGGAGCCATCGTTTCGCCAGAGGTCGTCAGAACTGGGACGGCGCTAGTCTCGGGAGCCATCGTCTCGCCAGGGGTCGTGAGAACTGGGACGGCGCTCGTGTCGGGAGCCATAGTCTCGCCAGAGGTCTTCATAACTGGGAGTGTGCTAGTCTCGGGAGCCATAGTCTCGCCAGAGGTCGTCAGAACTGGGACGGCGCTAGTCTCGGGAGCCATAGTCTCGCCAGGGGTCGTGAGAACTGGGACGGCGCTCGTGTCGGGAGCCATAGTCTCGCCAGGGGTCGTGAGAACTGGGACGGCGCTCGTGTCGGGAGCCATAGTCTCGCCAGAGGTCTTCATAACTGGGAGTGTGCTAGTCTCGTTAGCCATAGTCTCACCCGAGGTCGTCACAACTGGGACGGCGCTGGTCTCGGCAGCCATCGTCTCACCAGAGGTCGTCAGAACTGGGACCGCGCTTGTTTCGGGAGCCATCGTCTCACCAGAGGTCGTCAGAACTGGGGCGGCGCTACTCTCGGGAGCCATAGTCTCGCCAGAGGTCGTCACAACTGGGGCGGCGCTAGTCTCGGGAGCCATAGTCTCGCCAGGGGTCGTCACAACTGGGACGGCGCTAGCCTCGGGAGCCATCGTCTCGCCAGGGGTCGTCACAACTGGGACGGCGCTAGCCTCGGGAGCCATAGTCTCGCCAGGGGTCGTCACAACTGGGACGGCGCTAGTCTCGGGAGCCATAGTCTCGCCAGGGGTCGTCACAACTGGGACGGCGCTAGTCTCGGAAGCCACAGTCTCGCCAGGGGTCGTCACAACTGGGACGGCGCTAGTCTCGGGAGCCATAGTCTCGCCAGGGGTCGTCACAACTGGGACGGCGCTAGTCTCGGAAGCCACAGTCTCGCCAGGGGTCGTCACAACTGGGACGGCGCTAGTCTCGGGAGCCATCGTCTCGCCAGGGGTCGTCACAACTGGGACGGCGCTAGTCTCGGGAGCTATCGTCTCGCCAGGGGTCGTCACAACTGGGACGGCGCTAGTCTCGGGAGCCATCGTCTCGCCAGGGGTCGTCACAACTGGGACGGCGCTAGTCTCGGGAGCCATCGTCTCGCCAGGGGTCGTGAGAACTGGGACGGCGCTAGTCTCGGGAGCCATCGTCTCACCAGAGGTCGTCACAACTGGGGCAGCGCTTGTTTCGGGAGCCATCGTCTCACCAGAGGTCGTAACAACTGGGGCGGCGCTTGTTTCGGGAGCCATCGTCTCACCAGAGGTCACAACTGGGGCGGCGCTTGTTTCGGGAGCCATCGTCTCGCCAGAGGTCGTCACAACTGGGGCGGCGCTTGTTTCGGGAGCCATGGTCTCGCCAGAGGTCGTTAGAACTGGGACGGCGCTGGTTTCGGTCACCGTCGTCTCAGTGGTCGTCTCAACCTCGGTTGTTAGGTTCTCACTGGAGGTCGCTTCAAAAGGGACGGTGCTGATCTCCGGAGCTACCGTCTCTGCAGAAGTTGCTCTCGTGTCCACCGGACTGGGTGTTGTTACGGTTACCGTTGCCTGTGATGAATCTTTAAAAGCAAAACAAAGAAAAACTACTTCAAATGCAGATCTTACAATGCAGGTCTTACTTGGAAAACTTAAAATTCAGGATTTGTTGGGCTCTGTTTAAGAAAGTTAAGCAAAGGCTACAAATGCATTTTCCAGGAATATAGGAATACTGACCACATAAACCATCGTCACAAATCGTACATTCTAAACAGGCCGGACCTTTATTGAACAACGCCAGTGAGTTGCCTCTGTTAAAAAGAAAACGTAGCTAGCGTTAAAAATTTTAAATAAACTAAAAATCAATTTTTCGGCAGATTCAATTAATATTCGGCAGAATACTTAATGAATGTTTTACGCTGCACTCAGATTATTTCACTTATATGGTAGCGCTGACGCGTTTAATTAGGGGGGGGGGGGGCTCTTTGCCATGAATTAACCCCCAAACCTAAGCCCAATGACTGGCAACTCTTTCACATATTTTATACGGCGATGGGGTGAAAAATCCATTCATAAATTTACTTGGTCTGGGTGGGATTTGATTGATTGTTTGGTGTTTTACGCCGCGCTCAAGATTATTTCACTTATATGGCGGCGTTGCCAGTTTTATTGTGGGAGGAAACCGGGCTCTATGCCCGAAGGAAACCCACGACCTTCCGTTGGTAACTGGCAACCGGTGGGATTTGAACACGCGCCGAATGCATGGATTGCTTGTGTCTGACTGAGGGAATATCACTAACCGACTTACACTCCCTAGATATTTAAAAACTGGTTGTAAAAAGAGATGGGAATCCATACTTACATTGGTGAGTAATAACAGACGGCAAAATAAGCATCCCGCATAATAGGGTCTTTCTCTAGCCTGCTGCAAAATTTCATAGCACACCCAACTGAGGTAGATCCCGCCATAGCCATCTTTAAAAAAAAAAGATCATTTTTTAGACACGAAGTTCGGCAGTCAGTGTGAGTATGCGAGAGGTAAATCAAGCCGAACCGGAAAGATTCAATAAATTTTAGTTTTCCCAGACCTACAATTTTTTTTTGATTAAATCAAGCGATAAAAAAGTCCTATAGCATAGACTATGGATATCTTCCTTTTTAATGAATTCGAAATCATAGTATTGGCTTGACAATGTGAATTTATGAATAAAACTGGTCCTTCATGACAATTTAAAATTTGTCTGTACACGTCTGAAAAACTTCAATTCGTACATAAACTCGGCGGATATCTATTCCAATAATAATTAAGATTAATAAACTGCAAGATTCAAAAATGGATTTTCGACCTATCCGTGACCTCACCTGTTTAAAACTATGGCAATCTTGGTTACTACAGGAATTGCTTTCATAGTCGTAGTTGTCGTATTCACCGAACCATTTACACACTGCTTCTTTCTCGTTGTAGTAAACTGCAATGAAGATGGTTTGTTATAAGACAAAGAGGAATAGAAAAAAATCATTAAGGGACTGTTTTGAAGGGTGAGGGGGGGGGGGGGGGTAGGGCCACTGCAAGTCTAGATTTTATGAGCCATGACCTCTTCACCCATAGTATCATGTTCTCACTGAGGACGCAAGTTTCGTACGAAACAATGGAAAGAAATCGGCGATAATGGGATGGACACATTCGGGAATTAAGCTTGCCGACGATTCGCCGGAAAATACAATAACTGAATTCGCCGAGAATGAGGGTGCAAAACAAGGAGATTTTACTTGAAAATTACGTGGTTGTACTTCGCAGCCGAAATATAACTTTCGACTCTCATTTGGAGTCCGTATTTTCTTTGTTTATTGGTTGGTCGTTAGCAAATTGTCGCTTGTCCTGAATTCGCCGGAGCGAACACGTCGAAAAGATTTTGATGGCGGCGAATCCATTAGGGCTAGTTTCAGCAGAGACACACAAATTCACCTAGTCCGTCCATCCCCTAACGTTCTACACCCTCTCACAAACAAGTAAATGATAAATTGTTTCATTTCCATAATACCTAAAGACTTAACATAGTAAATAGTTTTGCAAACCAAAGATGTGAAAATAGGAAGATTGGATATATGAATATCATAAGTGCAGATAGAAAACGATATTTCATAGTAGTTCGATGAGCATATATAGCTATCGATAGCTCTGCTTGTGATTAAATTGGCCAATGGAGCTACCAATATATTTCGGTTGACAAATTTCTTTAAGTCAGTATAACCAAATCTTTCTCGAAAAAAAAGTGAAATCTATCGTGGTTCTTTCGATCATTATTTTTGAATCGCTACAAAAGCAATGATTTTTTTTTTAGATATCTATACCCGGGAAACATCTCTTAAACCCAGAACAGACAAGAGGCTGTTGCGACCTTCTGGTGGTAACTGGCAACATCCTACATTAGGTCGTTAGAGTGAAAACCCAGTCACAAAATTTTCAAATTTTTGTTGGGACTGAGTGGGATTCTAATACTTGAAGTCGTTTGATTGATTGATGCTTAACGCCATCTCAACACTATTTCATTTAAATGGCTGTGTGGCCAGGTTTAGTGGGGGGGAGACACCCGATCTGTTGCTAATACCTAGCAACTCTTCCACATACGGCGATCGAGAGAAAAATCCACTCAGAAATGATGTTTGATATATGCTATCTAATATTTTTTTCGCTTTGGCAGCGCTGTCCAGAGTATTAGGCCTGGTGGAGAACTGCCCTTGGATAATCGAATGAAATACACAACTGTCGTGTTTTTGGGTTAGATTCCCAAGTTAATATGTTGAAATACAGCCTTCATTTTAAAGTGAAGCAAAGTACTTTCAATAGATAAGAGCATAAATGCGATTTAAACAAGATATAGGAAGTATTCTTACATGGCTCCGCAAAGGCGTTTCGACCCATTTCCTTGGCTGTGGGAAACACACATGAATCGACAAGAGCTTGGGCATCCGATTTCAAACCCTCGTCCCAGCTCTGAAAACAAAAAGCAAATTCACGATGTATTTTTTCATATATCAACGAAATAATTTCATTGTATTGCAACGCAACAGGTTTGAGACATCTGCATGACTCCTCGTAGCAAATCATGTTGCTTTAAATTCAGACATGCCCGTCGAACCCCGATGTTCCGTTTGTACCAGACATTCATCTCACATCCTATACACACTGTCGGAACATCTTTCTGGAACAGTCTTATGGGAGAACACGGCCTCCGGACAATATGCGATTGTAGCTGTGTGTACAACTCGTGCAATCGTGATTCGTTGAATAATTGATGTTTTACGTTGCACTCAGTTTAACTTATGACAATGGTGCCAGGTTTAGTTGGGGAGAAAGAGTGCTCTACCCGGAGGAAACCCTGGGCCGTCGACAGGTATAGCCAACCTTTCTACAAAAGACGATCTAAAATTGTATATTTTCCAACACTAAAACACGGGTACATGGAAAATATTCTTGACTAATATAACCATAGAGACAAGTTTCTAGTTGTGTTAAACGGGGCATGCCATTTAGACCTTTATACCCAGTCATATTGTTGTAATAAACCAAAGCCCATGACATTTCATTAGAGTTCAAGACCGGCAGGAGTTTGCTTTCGTAAACAAGAAAAGTATCAGTAAAACTGATGGATGTTCCTCTGTTCCCCACCGCAGATATACGCTCAGCAAACAGCTGGACAAATTGAAGAAACCACGGGCAATAACTCTAAAATTATTCTCGTCACAGAGAGAAAAGCGTAACACTGCACAAGGTCTTGGTAATGACTATACCAGCCAAGTTTCAAACCAATCCTGACAATATTACCAGAAATATGCCCCGGACAAGAAATCCGGACGGACAGACAAAGCGGCGACTATATGCTTTCCCGAAAATTCTAAAATACTGTAATGTATTGATAAAGTTGTATGTTAAATGTGGAGTGAGATCTTTCAAACTCGTGTTCTTTTTAAAAGTAATGACTGGCCTTCGGACTAGAGGTCGGGTATTTGTCTTATAGAAAAAAAACATTGCACAAATGGACACTAATCTTTGAAAAATATAATTTGAAAGAAAACGTTTGCGTTAGTTCCTTGGTAGTCAAAAAAGTAGAAAATATGCATATCTTTCCTATCTGCTCGAAAAAAGTGACGTCATACACAACCTTCGATGTGTACAAACCGATGTCACCGAGATAATTAACTTTCGTATGTTTTGGAACGAAAATTTTATTTTCTTTTTGGTCTGACTTATAAAGTACATATTCTACAAAAGAGTAAACTCAAATTAGAAAAAATTGCTAAGAATGTTCATAAAACCTTTAAATTCTTTATATATAGGGCCTAGGGAAATATGTAAAAAAAAAAATGGTAAGGAGGAATTGAGGTAACATTTATTAAAATGTGCCCTGAAGTTTTGTTAATTTTTAGATTAAAAGTTTGATGTTTGGTGTTTTACGCCGCGCTCAAGATTATTTCACTTAAATGGCGGCGTTGCCAGTTTTATTGTGGGAGGAGACCGGACTCTATGCCCGGAGGAAACCCACGACCTTCCGTTGGTAACTGGCTTTAGATTAAAAGTTTGGTGTTTTACGCTGCATTTGAGACCAACGCAGATTATTGGACAGTTTGTTCAAGTTAACTCTAGAAATGGAACAGGCTCGGACAAGAAACCGGCTTCATCTCTGGCGATTGGCAACCATTTTGCATATAGGGTGATGTAGCGAAAACCATACAGAAACAGGGTGATGTAGCGAAAACCATGCAGTCATAACGCGATATATATACTGCCATTGGCAAGTTTTGAACCTAAAATGTTACTGCCAATGATCACGTTTGGATTGGAAAAAACGCCAATAGGGGGAATTTTGTTATTCAATTGAAAAGTCTATGTTTGCGTATTCTGAAGGAAAAAACTATAGCCTACTGAACGTTTTTATTTTTTATCAAACTAAGGAACCATCGACGTGTACGTCAGGGGAAGCCATGTTCAAAAAACGTTTTGGATTGTATTGTAGACTTTTCAAAGATAGTTAAAGAGTGGCCTTTCGCCTTTCTTCCAATTTACATAAAATCATGTGGATTTCCTAGAAAATCCAAAATTCTAGAAAGCTAAACGGATAATTTTCATAGCTTATGGTGGCGATGTGCTAAACATGGTTTTGTAATTGTTTCCAGTCAGTGATAGGCCACTAGGTCCTTTGAAAATTTTTCAATCGAAAATGTCAACAAATTTTTCCACTTTGGGCTAGCTGTATAAGATGTTTTTTGTTTTTTTCTATTAAAAATGTGGTCAGTAGAGGTCATTTGTTCGTGATTTCGAAGATGATAAATACCATATTGATTCTTATAAAATGTTGGTTAAAGTGGCAAAAACCAAAATTTGTGCTTCAAACAATACAAGGTTTGAAGTTCGAGAAACTAAATGATTGGTGTCTTAAGAACACTTGTTCTAATAAAAGTAAATTCTCGAGACAATTCGTATCACAAATAAACGACTTACACCGTATTCCAATGATATATGTGTGGTTATTTGCTTCAAGAACTTGGATGGTTTTTGGATTCGAATCCTTAAAGATAGAAATGCACTTTTGATAGGCCAATATTACGAATCCGGGAAATCCTCGAAATGGATTTCTATTGAGTATAGACATTAGATTTAACTACGTAGATTTATATGGATAGGTTTTTGTACTTCAATGAACAAGCCTTACCATGTTATTTATAATTCCAGAAAATCATTGAAATTCAAGTTGATACAGACCAATAATTGAATATTGGAACTTTAATCGATTGATTGTTTGGTGTTTAACGTGGCGCTCAAGATTATTTCACTTATATGGCGGCGTTGTCAGTTTTTTTTTGTGGGAGGAAACCGGGCTCTATGCCCAGAGGAAACCCACAACCTTCTGGTGGTAACTGGCAACTATCCCACATAGGTCGTTCGAGAGAAAACCCAGTCAGAATTTTCCAATTTTTTTTGGACCGGGTGGACCGAATTTTAATAAAGAGGTACATGTAGATATTTAGCATAGTTGAATTAACGTTACTCATTGTGTCGTTTGCTTAATGCAATGTCGGATGACCAAAATGGTTATCTCGGGCAGGCCAAAAAATAGTGACCCCCCTTTTCCCCATCATAAATAAATAAATAAAAAACAAAGTGTGGTATACCTATGCAATTCTGTCAACTGGCTAGTTTCACCATGAGATGTTCGATATAATTTTTACTTTTGAACAGACAGGCGTTTCAAAAACTATAAGAAACTGTTCCTTCTGAGGTTACAAAAATATATATGCAACAAAAAAAACATAAGGTATAAATATTGATTGATGAAATTAAGACACGGGTTCGCCGCGGAAAAATATTGCGAGATGTGTTAATTTCTTTATATGAAAAAGGTTTTGCTCAACGCTTTGCATCAAGATGTGGCGGTAGAAGACCCGGTGTGGTATGGAATTTCTGAACATGGATGTTGGAAATTAACTAATTGTTCAATGATGAATTGAAGGGATATGGATTGAAGGGAGGAAAGGTCAGAGAAATGGCTTACCAGACGGTTCATATTAGAAGAATTTAAAGATTTTCGGAATTCGTTATGGAGTCGGACAACGTTTATTTTTTCGTCTTCAGTATAAGTGGTTTTGTTTCTATCCTGTTTCCACTGATCCGCGACCGAGGTTTCCAATTCACGTGCTGTCAAAAATCCAGGGCTTCTACGAATAGATGCAGACTCGCAAAAGCTGAAACCCAACAACATCAGCCAAAATCCCACGGTAATCCCCATTTTGTTTGGTTCACCTAGAATCACAATACGTTGCAAATTCACAACTCTTCTCACAGTTACAACAATTTTCAAATCAACAAAGATACCATGTGTTCAGGATTCTTTATAACTTCTCCTTGGTCCCCCTATGAGGTTAATGGACTCATCCACAACCTGAACACACACATGCTAATGATATCGATGGACCGAAAATAATAAACTTGGTGTATGATTGCACGGAAATATCATTGGCTTTGGTGCCTTCCTTGGACAAAACTGTTTTTCAAAATGTACATTACGTTGTTATTGTTTTAATTTCACCCCTAATCAAGTCCCAATCGCATAGACGCTGAAATCGGAACTTCCATGGTTCTGAATAACTATTGAATCTGGAAACCGCATCTTGTCATTGCTCAATATTTTTCTTGCGAGATCTCCTTTAGATGTGGCTAAGACCCCTTTACCCGGCATAACACAGGAATTATCCCATTCCAGCTTATAGGTAACATTTTTTAAAGCTATAAGAAAAATATGACGATTGAAAGAAACATAAAGCGGCCCATACACGATCAATTATATTGTACAAGCCTGGCTGCAAAATATAATTGGGCAATAAAATATCAAGCAGTTTGATTCACTCAATACAATTGCGCAAGTCATCAATATCGCCCATACACGGTCAACTTAATTGTCAATTCAGACTAAATTCCACAATATAATTGATCGTGTATGGGCCGCTTAAAAGAAAGAAAACGGAGAGTCAGCTTTTCATTTTACTGACCATATCCTATGTACAGCATTAACAGATGATTGACATGGAATTTGGATGGCGGGAAAAATCCAAGACTATATTCAAGATCAGGATGGTAAATATATTTATGACAAATCATGAGATTGGAGAACTGGCTGATGGAATAGATTAGCGCAAAGAGAAGAGCGGAAAGAGAAGAGCGACTTGATGAAGTAATAACCGTTTATGGTGGAGGATAAGTGGTTGATTAAAGTGGCATGAGCTGCCAAAATTCACACTTCTTTCATCATTTGTGATCGTCACGACAGTAAGAGGCTTTGAAGGCCATTGAAAAACTAAATGATTGGCGTTGGAATTAGGAAAATCCGTACATGCAGTATGTGGCCAGTACGAACTTAAAACGTGTTCGAAAAGTAAACAAAATTTAAATAACCGAGACGACCATTCATTCATTCTAAGCCACAGTTAGTTCAAAACAATACTTTATCGTACATTTTCGAGACTAGAAGCACTAAAAAGCTTCTGAATTATACATCTTGAGAAAAATAGCCAATAATTTCAACATTCTGTGTTAACGTCAAAATATCAACATTTTGGCAGCCCATGCCACTTTAAGATGACTCGAGTAAGTATTTGCCCACAAGCCCGATTAAACATAAGACAAATATGGATGAATCAATGAGCGATTATTGACTGAGGATTTTATATGTCTAATGTTACGTGAGATTTTTTTGCAAAAGTGATTTATATGGGAATTCCGCGAGAGACGATCAGATAAAATGATACCCAGAAAGCTAAGACCATGAAGAGAGAATAGCGCAATATTATGAATGTAAACTCTAGATAAGAATTGTTGTTTTTTTTTTTTTTGCTTAAAGTGGCATGAGCTGCCGAAACTCCCACTTTTTTCATAATTTCTGATCATCACGACAGTAAGAGGCTTTGAAGGCCATCGAAAAACTAAATGATTGGCGTTGGAATCAGGAAAATCCATACAGTATGTGGCCTGTACGAACCGAAAACGTGTTCGAAAAGTAGCAAAATTTAAATAACCGGGACGACCATTCATTCATTCTAAGCCAAAGTTAGTTCAAAACAATACTTTATCGTACATTTTCGAGACTAGAAGCACTAAAAAGCTTCTGAATTATACGTCTTGAGAAAAATAGCCGATAATTTCAACATTCTGTGTTTGCGTCAAAATATCAACATTTTGGCAGCTCATGCCCCTTTAACATACATACCTTTGGCAAGTGCAGCATGTTCAGTTAAGTGTGCCGATGGGAAAGCATATAGCCTAATGGTTGGGAGATAAGATGCATGTTGTTAGTTGGAGATTAGACAGGTATTAATTTGATCGGAAGCCAGTTTTTTTTCTTCTAATATTTTACTTGTGTTGTTTAAAACAGAGATAGGGTGTGATCTCTGAATGGTATTCATGCATATTTCCACTCTTGAAGAGGGGTGTTACTTCATCACATTTTAGCGATGCTGGTACATTGCCGGAGTAAACATGTTATTGTGTGGGACAAATAGACGGAAATAAATTGGGAGACGATCTTAAAGTCCATCAATGCAGATGATTTCAGAGAGTGCATTATTTCACTTAAACATCATTAATAGAGGGAAGTGAACAAATGTTAGCCACTGGAGTGTGGAGATAATCAAGAGGATATTTTGATTCGGGTTGGATAACGGCGTCGAGATTAAATGCAACAGGACAAAAGTATACGAAAAAAATGCGTTTTTATCAGTAATATCTTGACTGTTGAGCTGAAAAGATTTGCATTGAGGCGTTGATTTTATATTTTCCAGGTTCCTCTTATGTTATTATTTAGGTCATTAATTTTTTTTTCAAACAAGGTCTTACGTGATTAACCGATAAGATTTTATAGTTTATTTCTAAACGTTCTATATTTGGACGTATGATAAGTTAGACAGCAGTTCGTGGTTAGCAGTTCGTTATTCGAGAGGGAGCAGTCATTTTTCTGACTGATATACCAATTGGCTTATTAATGCAGATAAAAAAATTAAATTCACTACACATACTTACAAGGGCGTATACTATATATACAGTAGTATCTTTACTTCATAGATTACCCACCAGGGGGCGCTTTTTGAATAACTGTCTAAATAACTGCCCGGTTTGTTATTCGCTTATTATTCAAGATAGAAAGTCAAAATTTGCTACATATACTAGTGATGACGTATACTATGTAGTACTAGCGTTAGTTTATGGAATACCCGCCAGGGGGCGCTTTTTTGAATAACTTTCTGAATAACTGTCTGGTCTGTTATTCGCTTATTATTCAAGATAGAAAGCCCAAATTTGCTACACATACATACAATGGTACATACTATATGCCAATAGCTTTAGTTTATGGATTACCCGCCAGGGAGCGCTTTTTTGAATAACTGTCTGAATAACTGTCTGGTCTGTTATTCGCTTATTATTCAAGATAGAAAGCCCAAATTTGCTACACATACATACAATGGTACATACTATATGCCAATAGCTTTAGTTTATGGATTACCCGCCAGGGAGCGCTTTTTTGAATAACTTTCTGAATAACTGTCTGGTCTGTTATTCGCTTATTATTCAAGATAGAAAGCCCAAATTTGCTACACATACATACAATGGTACATACTATATACCAATAGCTTTAGTTTATGGCTTACCCGCCAGGGGGCGCTTTTTTGAATAACTTTCTGAATAACTGTCTGGTCTGTTATTCGCTTAGTTTTCAAGATAAAAAGTCCAAATTTGCTACACATACTAACGATGACGTATACTATATAGTAGTAGCTTTAGTTTATGGATTACCCGCCAGGGGGCGCTTTTTTGAATAACTGTTTGAATAACTGTCTGGTCTGTTATTCGCTTAGTATTCAAGATAGAAAGTCCAATTTTGCTACACATACTAACGATGACGTGTACTATACAGTAGTAGCTTTACTTTATGGATTACCCACCAGGGGGCGCTTTTTGAATAACTTTCTGAATAACTGTCTGGTCTGTTATTCGCTTATTATTCAAGATAGAAAGCCCAAATTTGCTACACATACATACAATGGTACATACTATATGCCAATAGCTTTAGTTTATGGATTACCCGCCAGGGAGCGCTTTTTTGAATAACTTTCTGAATAACTGTCTGGTCTGTAATTCGCTTAGTATTCAAAATAGAAAGTCCAAATTTGCTACACATACTAGCGATGACGTATACTACAAAGTAGTAGCGTTAGTTTATGGATTACCCGCCAGGGGGCGCTTTTTTGAATAACTGTCTGAATAACTGTCTGGTCTGTTATTCGCTTAGTATTCAAGATAGAAAGCCCAAATTTGCTACACATACATACAATGGTACATACTATATACCAATAGCTTTAGTTTATGGCTTACCCGCCAGGGGGCGCTTTTTTGAATAACTTTCTGAATAACTGTCTGGTCTGTTATTCGCTTAGTTTTCAAGATAAAAAGTCCAAATTTGCTACACATACTAGCGATGACGTATACTATATAGTAGTAGCTTTAGTTTATGGATTACCCGCCAGGGGGCGCTTTTTTGAATAACTGTTTGAATAACTGTCTGGTCTGTTATTCGCTTAGTATTCAAGATAGAAAGTCCAAATTTGCTACACATACCAACGATGACGTGTACTATATAGTAGTAGCTTTAGTTTATGGATTACCCGCCAGGGGGCGCTTTTTTGGATAACTTTCTGAATAACTGTCTGGTCTGTTATTCGCTTATTATTCAAGATAGAAAGCCCAAATTTGCTACACATACATACAATGGTACATACTATATGCCAATAGCTTTAGTTTATGGATTACCCGCCAGGGAGCGCTTTTTTGAATAACTTTCTGAATAACTGTCTGGTCTGTAATTCGCTTAGTATTCAAAATAAAAAGTCCAAATTTGCTACACATACTAACGATGACGTACACGTACTATATAGTAGTAGCTTTAGTTTATGGATTACCCGTCAGGGGGCGCTTTTTTGAATAACTTTCTGAATAAATGTCTGGTCTGTTATTCGCTTAGTATTCAAGATAGAAAGTCCAAATTTGCTACACATACTAGCATATTCTTCCAAGTGTCCAAGTCGCCGTTGTAAGATGTCAACAAAATACAAATTAAAAAAAAAATAGAAATACCGTAAACTTTCTGAACTTGCCAGTCGTATATTCTGTGTAAAGTCTAAAAGCGCGCGAAGTATAAAGGCTGCCAATGCAAGAGGCGGGTTGGATGTTTAAGTCAAACCGGCGATAACCAAACTAATCGTTTGTTTTAATAATTCATAGTATCGTGAGATGGAAGTAAAATGAAAACCATTTACCTGTCAACAAATAATGAAACTAATCACATAAAATCAGTTTCATCCAGCTTCACAAACAAGAGTTTATATTATTTTACCGCTGGCGGATCTCCGAACAAACGATTCTACTATATAGGCCTAGTGTATGACAATGTATGCATGTGTAGTCAATTTGGACCTCCATAACAGACCAGACAGTTATTCAGAAAGTTATTCAAAAAAGCGCCCCCTGGCGGGTAATCCATAAACTAAAGCTACTACTATATAGTATACGTCATCGTTAGTATGTGTAGCAAATTTGGGCTTTCTATTTTGAATACTAAGCGAAAAACAGACCAGACAGTTATTCAGAAAGTTATTCAAAAAAGCGCCCCCTGGCGGGTAATTTATAAACTAAAGCTACTACTATATAGTATACGTCATCGTTAGTATGTGTAGTAAATTTGGACTTTCTATCTTGAATAATAAGCGAATAACAGACCAGACAGTTATTCAGAAAGTTATTCAAAAAGCGCCCCCTGGCGGGTAATCCATAAACTAAAGCTATTGGCATATAGTATGTACCATTGTATGTATGTGTAGCAAATTTGGGCTTTCTATCTTGAATAATAAGCGAATAACAGACCAGACAGTTATTCAGAAAGTTATTCAAAAAGCGCTCCCTGGTGGGTAATCCATAAAGTAAAGCTACTACTGTATAGTACACGTCATCGTTAGTATGTGTAGCAAAATTTGACTTTCTATCTTGAATACTAAGCGAAAAACAGACCAGACAGTTGTTTGTTTTAAACTTATTTTATTGCAGCAAAGCAAAAGGATCGGGGGACAAGTTCTTACAACTTAGATTACCCCTTTCCGTACTTTTAAATCATAATACAAGGAAAAGGAAGTACATAATACAATTCTTAATTACTGCATAAAATTTGAAAACAAAAGAAATAGAGCATTTGGATAAGTGCATGAGTGGGGTATATATGTACAATATACAATATACAAGGTATAAGAAACAGAGACGACCGACAGTTATTCAGACAGTTATTCAAAAAAGCGCCCCCTGGCGGGTAAGCCATAAACTAAAGTTATTGGTATATAGTCTGTACAATTGTATGTATGTGTAGCAAATTTGGACTTTCTATCTTGAATACTAAGCGAATAACAGACCAGACAGTTATTCAGACAGTTATTCAAAAAAGCGCCCCCTGGCGGGTAATCCATAAACTAAAGCTATTGGCATATAGTATGTACCATTGTATGTATGTGTAGCAAATTTGGGCTTTCTATCTTGAATAATAAGCGAATAACAGACCAGACAGTTATTCAGAAAGTTATTCAAAAAGCGCCCCCTGGTGGGTAATCCATAAAGTAAAGCTACTACTGTATAGTACACGTCATCGTTAGTAAGTGTAGCAAAATTGGACTTTCTATCTTGAATACTAAGCGAATAACAGACCAGACAGTTATTCAGAAAGTTATTCAAAAAAGTGCCCCCTGGCGGGTAATCCATAAACTAAAGCTACTACTATATAGTATACGTCATCGTTAGTATGTGTAGTAAATTTGGACTTTCTATCTTGAATAATAAGCGAATAACAGACCAGACAGTTATTCAGAAAGTTATTCGAAAAAGCGCCCCCTGGCGGGTAATCCATAAACTAAAGCTATTGGCATATAGTATGTACCATTGTATGTATGTGTAGCAAAATTGGACTTTCTATCTTGAATAATAAGCGAATAACAGACCAGACAGTTATTCAGAAAGTTATTCAAAAAAGCGCCCCCTGGCGGGTAATCCATAAACTAAAGCTATTGGCATATAGTATGTACCATTGTATGTATGTGTAGCAAATTTGGGCTTTCTATCTTGAATAATAAGCGAATAACAGACCAGACAGTTATTCAGAAAGTTATTCAAAAAGCGCTCCCTGGTGTTTAATCCATAAAGTAAAGCTACTACTGTATAGTACACGTCATCGTTAGTATGTGTAGCAAAATTGGACTTTCTATCTTGAATACTAAGCGAAAAACAGACCAGACAGTTATTCAGACAGTTATTCAAAAAAGCGCCCCCTGGCGGGTAAGCCATAAACTAAAGTTATTGGTATATAGTCTGTACAATTGTATGTATGTGTAGCAAATTTGGACTTTCTATCTTGAATAATAAGCGAATAACAGACCAGACAGTTATTCAGACAGTTATTCAAAAAAGCGCCCCCTGGCGGGTAATCCATAAACTAAAGCTACTACTATATAGTATACGTCATCGTTAGTATGTGTAGCAAATTTGGACTTTCTATCTTGAATACTAAGCGAATAATAGACCTGACAGTTATTCAGACAGTTATTCAAAAAAGCGCCCCCTGGCGGGTAATCCATAAACTAAAGCTACTACTATATAGTATACGTCATCGTTAGTATGTATAGCAAATTTGGACTTTTTATCTTGAAAACTAAGCGAATAACAGACCAGACAGTTATTCAGAAAGTTATTCAAAAAAGCGCCCCCTGGCGGGTATTCCATAAACTAACGCTAGTACTACATAGTATACGTCATCACTAGTATATGTAGCAAATTTTGACTTTCTATCTTGAATAATAAGCGAATAACAAACCGGGCAGTTATTTAGACAGTTATTCAAAAAGCGCCCCCTGGTGGGTAATCTATGAAGTAAAGATACTACTGTATATATAGTATACGCCCTTGTAAGTATGTGTAGTGAATTTAATTTTTTTATCTTCATTAATAAGCCAATTGGTATATCAGTCAGAAAAATGACTGCTCCCTCTCGAATAACGAACTGCTAACCACGAACTGCTGTCTAACTTATCATACGTCTCTGGCGATCCATGGTTTACGAATATATTTGACAAGTTTGTTGTTTTTTTATTATTGGAAATATATACTGTCATAGGTATATGTTTAAGTTGAATGCTAAACAAATTCAACGAGCCTTCCACATCATGAGATTGTAGGCCCTAATAATATTTCGAACCAATCAAGAACCGCTTCTATAACTTAAGACATCTATGTTTTCTTTCTGTATGAAAACGTAATTTCACAAAATAGTCCCACGTCAAATTTTCATTTTCAAATTAAAAATACAAAATGATGTCAAAACTTTTTAATTTTGGCAAAAGTGAAAGTTCTGGGCGTATTCCGTTTGAAGTGCAAACTGTTTTTTTTTTCTTTTTTGTTCGCTGTGAGTGTTCCTTTAATTTCCTCAGGTTTTCACACCCGCTAATGCTCACATTTCCTCGGTAAGTAGCATAACTCTTGGTTAAAAAGATATCAGAATCTAGTCGATGGAGAACAGGGAAGATATCGACCAATAGTCCGGAATTCTGATTCCAAAATGACTATAGAGGCTTAGGCGATTTTTTTTATTTTTCGTATTCCAAAATACGACCGTCAGTATAAAAATAAGAACCTGAAAGCCAGACCAATCGGCCAAATGTAGCTATAATTTGCATCTTATATTTTACTTTTAGGTATGAGCGGCGAACTAAAAGTGAAAGACCGGCCAAAATGCAGGCTGTGTGGAGATGCTTCATGGTTTGACGGACCTCCGTTATTTTCGTGTCCAACACATTATTGCACAACCGGTCGTCATGATCTTATGGCAGGGGAGACAACTTTCTCTTGGATATCGATAGCTGCATTTTTAACACTCGGTTGGGATTTGGATGTAATCGCTTTGTAAAGTTAATTGTAAATGGCTTTTTCTAGTTATTTTGACGAAAGTCATGTTTCTGACTGTTCATTAAGCGCCCCTGTGGAAATAAGAAAGAAAGAAAGTGTTGTCGAGCATATTGACGTTGTTGAAAAGTCGCCAAGATCACTCGACTTCGAATTTGACGTCGAGACTGACATTTTGTCGAAACTGTGGGGCTGTAAATATTTGGATGAAGTGAAAGTACAAGTTGGAGATCTGATTTCCCGTCGTATGTGTGATATCGACAAGAGTTTAACGGAAGAAAATAATAAGACGGAAAGGTAATAACCTAGTTCAATTTTACCGAACTTACGGTCATAAGTTCGGTAAAATTAAACTAGTAATTCTGTATACTAATATTAATAACCATACTCGCGCAAAGTTATCTGCCCTTCCTTCCTGACCGGCAAGTAAGTATAAGACACAGTGCAACTATATACCTGCACCGACCAGACGTTTTATCATGGGAGTAAACAAAGAAAAATAAATTTTTCGTCTGTGGTTTCTAATTCATCCAGAAAAAAAAATCCAAACTTGAGTACGTTAAAGAATCTTAACTAGATTCAGGTTCTTTTGAGGTGTCCACAATATAATGGCCTAGATCATATATAGATGTAAAGAATATATGGTTCCAAATGATTTGCAAAATATTTACTTCCGAAAGGGTAACCTTAAGGCTTAAGTTCCACCGTTACAATGTTAAAGAACAACCCACAGAATATGTGCTATTCTTTACTCTTGCCAGAGCTAATTATCTCACCCAGTTCAATGAAAACCAGAAAAAATGTGGGTGTTTGTCTCTTGATTGCATTCTGCGGAAGGGTTGCCAGGTTCCTACCGAAAACGATTTGGTTTCCTCCTGGCTAAGAGCTAGGTTTCCTTTCCTAGTGAACCCAGCAACACCACCAGTGAGATAATCATCTTGAGTGTGACAAAAAACATCAATCAATCTTTAAAATTGGATAAAAATTCACAGCTTAGCAGTGACGCTGTTAATTCCAATTTTCTTAGCCCCAAAAAAAATAAAAAATATAAAAATAACGAGAAGGAAAACACTGATACCTTTCACAAAGCGTACAGCCTGACCAATGCCCCAGGCCTCTAATTTACCTCTGATATTCAGTCAATAGAGCTACATATACAGCTCGATCATTGGTCCCCCCACCCCACTCCCCCCCCCTCCCCCACTTTGAGATATAATTCTTGATATTCATTTCAATTACACAACAAATCATAATTTCAACTCTAATTATAAATACCAAATTATGTCAACACTTATGAATTTTGTCAAATAGAATGTTACTTAATTTTCTAGCTGAGAAAAATAGGCCTACAGAAAACTGACCTTTTTTTTCAATGTAGACAGTTTTTTACAAGTGTGCCTGAAATAGGAACAAGTAATAATAATGTATCCATTTGTTACAGATGGTTAAATTGGGCTGCACATCGAGAACACCTGAAGATTGTCACCACTCCTGTTCCTGCTCCAATCTTACCAAAGGGGTACTCAGGAAATTTGATCGATGTTAGAGTTTTCACAAAACGCGGTCCAGATGATGGGGTGTTTGAAAATAACAAAGACATCAGAGAAAAGGTCAATTACTGTTTTTATTATCAATGTTTTAAAATGTGGACATTCCCTTTTTATATATTAATGGTAGAATGAAATTTTATGAACTTTTCTAATACTGTTTTATTTTGTGCGGACCATAGACTGTATATATATATTGTTTAACGCTCCGGTCAGTCGTCAACCTAATGAAATATCATAGGTTTGGTTTGTTACAACAATTTATGGGGTATAAAGGTCTAAATGATATACCTCTTTTTAACACAATTAGAAACTTGTCTCCATGGTTATTTTAGACAAGAAGATTTTCCCTGTACCCGTGTGTTTTAGTGATCATAAATACATATTGTTTCAACATCAGTCATTTAGTTTTTCAAATTAACTTTACACCCTCTTATTGCCTTGATCAACAGACTTTCAGAAAGTTACATATTTGTCGACTTACGCCACTTGAATTTGTCAGTTTACGTTTTCCATCAGGTTTTCTTATTTATATATCCAAATAGAAACTTTGAATTGAATACAAAGTAGGCCTAACTCATATTTAAGAAAAATAAAACAATATGCTTTTTTCTCTTAGGTGGCTCGTGGAAATTGTTTTCTAACTCTTCATTCAGGAGGTAAGAAAGATGTGAGATGTGTTATCTATGCCTTAAAGAAATTTACTGGAGGTCTTGGAGATGATGACGATAAGGAGAAGGGAGACAACTTCACCTGGAAGAAATTCTTTACCAAAGTAAGTCGTTGAGGAGGAAATGTTGGAATTGGTTATCAAACCATTGTTCAACATATATTTCATAACTCACGCTTCCTTAGTAGAATGAACCCCTGGTCAGTTTTTTTTCATTCTCTTGTTTTCTCTGTCATTTGCAATAGGCTTTAAAATCAATCTTTTTGCAATAAAGTTACATTGCCTTCCCTGAAGCATATCTACGGTAAGAATTTCGCTAATTCAAGGACGAGCAATGTGAAGATAACAAATTATTAGACTGCTTTCTGCTATGTTTGGTCTAAAACAACAACAATAGCTATTGCTCGATAGGATTATCGTTCGCTTCATGCAGGAGGTAAGACACCCAACGAAAAGTCTCAAACTTTTAGAGTGCTTTTAGTAATGTCTTGAGTACTTGAATTAGCGGAATTCTTACCGTACCCAATTTACCTGTATTCTCTGTGTTTAAAGTGTGTAAATTCTGGGCCTTGATTCTACACTGTCCTAAACAGAGATGATAACCTTACATGTTTTACTTTTACTACAAGATAATCTAATGCTAATTTTATGTCATTGTAATATTTGTACATTTACATCATCTGTATTGGAAGGTTCCAACATTTTCTTGTGTGCTTATTTCATGTAAGACATACATTAGAACATAGGGCTGTGACTGATTATCCCAGATTGAGATTGTATAACAAGATTATAACAAGTATAACAACGTCGGCTACCCAGGGTTTTAAGCGTAGCGCACACGAGAGGCACCAGCCGAGCTGCCGGCCACTCTTGGCTGAGAACTAAGCTGTTTTGGTGAGATTTTCGCCTCTTGAGGCGGTGAGGAAAGTATCTAGCATGTTTCATATTTTCTGCCTCTCGTGGCAAGAATCTCACTCTGTGCGCACAACTTGAGCTGCCAGCTGAGCTGAGAGGAGGGATAGTCCAATCACATGTGCCTATTAAGTCATGTGACCAATTAGAATATTACGTAACACGGGTAGTGACACTTGTGTAGATCAGTGAACTTGGGTGACCAGGAAAATGCCTCAGCCGAGAGCTCATCGTCTGCGCTGGAATCCGTAGCTGCTCCCTGGGCCATGCGTGCCTTGTACCTCAGCCGGCGAATCTCGTGTGCGCTAGGCTTTATATCTGGCTCATCAGGAAATTCAATTGCTGTTAATATTTATTGTTGTAGTCGTTGGAGGAAACTGAACATGTAGTCTGTACAAGGAAAGCTAATGGGGAAGCAGCACATCTAAGTTGTGTTGAAATTGATGGGGAATTCTTCATTTGTGGAGGCTCAAAAAATGTCCACATGCTAATAAGAAGCCATGGTAAGCTCTCTTATCAATTGAATTCTCTCCAAAAGAAGCAGGAATTTTCAAGTCCTTTTTCAATATATTGACATATTTCTTTACTTCAAATGCCTTTAACTCACAGGCATTTTTGGGGGTGTATATTGAATTCACCGAAACTCACAGTAGAAATGTGACTGGGATTTTTACTTGATCTCCATAAGTGGAATGCTTGTCAGGTACGGGGTTTTCTATACACAAAGCCCCGGTAGAGCCACAATAATATGTACAGTAGTAAGTTACCAACATTGTTTTTTTACAACTTAATTTGATATGTTACTGTACCGGTACAACTGTATCATCTATACAGGAGACAAATAATTTATCAAACATTCAGCATGTTTTTTTAAACTTGATTGGCTCATTTTTTAAGGAATAATATTAGCTAACGCCTCGCCCAATATTCGTTTTCTGACCCCATATATTTCCGTATCCCCCCTTGAACAAACCCTGTAACGAAAAAATCCCACCGAAGCCCTAACTTGTACGATATTCTACCCTTCTTTCTCAAACTTGACTTTCATAAAAGGCAGAAAATGAACTCCGAAAGCTATTTTCTAAAATGTATGGCACGAACAGACTTGACTGACAAGTCTCTAGACATGACGTCACAAGCCATATATGGTAGTCGCCCTGTGTGGATCAGCACTGCGACGTAATATGTTTGAACCAATGAAAAGAAAGTATTCAGTGTAAGGTGGGATAACAGCATTTATTGTTCAATTTGAGAAAATTAGTTAAAAAATGTAAACATAAAACTATGTCTGAAACCTTGTTATGTTTTATAGTGGGCATACTTGTTTATATTCTTCAGATGATATTCATTTGTACGATGCTCCAAGATTTAGAATTGCCAAAGAAGTATGCGAAGCTATCATGGCATTCTTAGACTCATTGAACCCAGCTGATAAATTAAGGTATTAAATACAATGATACTAAAAGAAAAAGTTTACTATGTTATTTCCTTCATCTATATTTATGATCACTAAAACACACGGGCACAGGGAAAATCTTCTTGTCTAAAATAACCATGAAGACAAGTTTCTAATTTTGTTAAAAAGAGGTATATCATTTAGACCTTTATACCCCATAAATTCATCTATAGGTGGCCTCGGTGGTCCAGTGGGTTAGATTGATCGTTCCTCAGTCCCACACAGACCTTCCATCGATGTGGCGCGGGTTCAAATCACACTCAGACCAAATAAAAATTAAAACATTTCAAAGCGGATTTTTCACTCGGTCGCCGTATGTGGAAGAGGGTCAGAGGTTTCCTCTGGGTAATGATCCCGGTTTCCTCCCCCACTAAACCTGGCAGCACTGCCATACAAGTGAAACAATCTTGAGTGCGGCGGAAAACATCAATCAATCAATCTTTCATCCATATGCAAACAAATCAAACTGGAGAGAGTATAAAAACGTAAAGGTAGCTAAGTCCATTGGGCTAGGACAACACATACATGAACAGACATAAATTTTGTTTTCTTTCTTAAAGTGGCATGAGCTGCCAAAATGATATTTTGATGTTGAAACAGAACATTCAAATTATCGGCTATTTTTCTCAAGGCGTTTGATTAGTGCTTTTTAGTGCTTCAAGTCTCGAGAATGCACGATAAAGTATTGTTTTGAACTAACTTTGGCTTAGAATGAATGAATGATCGTCCCAGTTATTTAAATTTTGTTTACATTTCGAACACTATTCCGGTTCGTATAGGCCACATACTGTATGGATTTTCCTCATTCCAACACCAATCATTTAGTCTTTCGATGGCCTTCAAAGCCTCTTACTGTCATGACGATTAGAAATTATGAAAAAAAGTGTGAATTTCGGCAGCTCATGCCTCTTTAAATATGTGATCGACCTACATGTACATGTATGTTGAATAGTAATCGGGTACCAGCATCTAGAAGGTTGGGTGATCTTCCCAAGGCGAGGAACCGACTTTCATCCCAACAATGCCACCATATAACAGAAATACTGAAATTTTGAATTTGGCATTAAAAACATTTAAGAATAATCAATCAATTTTGCTTATAGGAAAAACAACTATTTAATGTGATGTTTTCACATTATCAACAAAACCTAATCATGTAACTTTTTTCACCTATTTTTCTTGAAGGTTGTTAAAGTTTTTGGCCCTGACTCGTTTGACTGCCATTTTTGAGATTCTTAACCCTGATCATCAACATGTTGAAGATCTTTCTCATTCAAACAGGTACTGTCATTAGATGCAACAAATCCTTATATGTTTGATAACTGGTCTTATTATTGGTAATTAAAATTTTGACTTTTATATCTATGAGATTTAAAACTGAATGAGTTCAAGGAATTTTTACTAAAAAAATAAATGTTTTTGAGTGTTTTAATATTTGTTATTTAATATACATCTGATTATCTATTTCAAATGATTCTATATATCTGAAATGAGAAGTACAGAAAAATAGAGCTGAAATTGACAAGACCATGCAGAAAGGTATTTATTTTCCCTCCAACATAATTTTACTTGTATTAACAGCAGTAAACTGGTGTTTATAACATGGACAAGTGTGGAGCTGGAACCGGATTCGGATAGCCAGTTATGTCCCCTGTCACCACATGTCGCAATAGAGGTATGCAAGGGTTGGGCATAATTTGACCATCTATCCTGATTGTAGAAAATTGATTGATTGATTGATGTTTCATGCCCCTCTAAATAATAGTACTGTCAAGTCGTGGTCACACTTAAGGCAATCTAAGTGTACTGTTAACATGTTCAGATCAAACCAGTTTCAATAAATAAAAAAAGACCGGTTGATTTGAGGCTCTTAAAATTAAGCGTGACTAATATTTCAGAAACAAGTTCAAATTAAGCACAAACATAGTGTGACTGTATATGGAGGTCAATCAGGTTTATGGGACAAAAGCCCCAGTTTTACTCCTGTTCCTAGTAACCACCTCTCACAGGTTGATGGTAGGAAACAAATGAGAAATAAAAAACATTGTGGCTTTGCGTTAGCCATTTTTTCTAATCTAGGACACTGCCAAATACATGTAAGTGAAATAATCTTGAGCTCGGCATACAACATCAACCAATCAACCTAATCAAGGAAGAAATATGACAAATACATTAACCTTCTTGACGTTCTATGGTCTGTGAAGCCAAATGTCAAAAGGTGTGGGAGGGGTGGTTGAAGGGATGGTGAACTTTTGGTCAGTTGATACTTTTGTTGCCATATAATATATCACTTAACTCATGGGTCTATGGGAAGAGAGAGGTCACCTGAACATAATACCATGAAACAATCCGATACCATTCATCAGTCCCCAAAAAATTAATATCAGTACAAGGTCAGGATATAATACTCCACTCTTAAATAGCAGCACCCCCCCCCCCCCCCCCCCTCATTGAGGTTACCATTGAGAAGTTTTGGTACATTGTTTTCAGGTGGCACGTGGGTTTGGTTTGCAAACAGTGGACTATGACCTAATACCTTATTCCGATGTGGAGCAAAGAATGATGCAGGTTAGACCTTTTTCACTTGGTGGTTTGTAATCAACTGTTTACCTGGTTTTGGTGGAATGACCGAGGAACTTTTTCTCAAAAGATTCATGGGGGACACAACTGTTTAACTGGTTATAACCTAGTGTAGAATGTGGTGCTGCCTTCATTTATGAATTAACATAATTTATTTTATAATGCAGTATTTACTTGTTTATTCTAAAAGGAACCAATATCTTTGGTAGGGGGGGGGGGGTGCAGTCAGTAAAAATTATTTTGGACGTTCAAATTTAATTCAGTCCAGCGGAAGAACTTTTCCCCACATAATTGCCCTATGTAAAGTGAATGTCAGGTTTTTCCTTAAAGTCTGGTGTTTTCTCACTGCCACTTGACCTGTCATTTGACAATTTACGTGTAAGGCCTCATTATACACAGGGATTCTGTTGGTTCTGTTAGGTTCGTCATGGTTACCACTATGAAGGGGAAGTCTTTTACTTTTTGGACTCAGACTTGAATGTGATTGGTCTTCTGAAGAAAAAAACTGCCTGGTAAGATTTTTAGGTCATAAGAGGCTATTTTGTGAAAAAAAAAAAAAAATTTTGTTTAACCTTGAACAGAATGGTTAACCAATTAGAACATGTATGTTGATACCAAACAAAATGTTTAAAAATCCTAAAAAAGCAGATTAGCAGATCGGAAGATAAGGTTAGATTGATTGATTGTTTGGTGTTTTATTTCGCGCTAAAGACTATTTCACTTATATGGTAGCGTTGCCAGTTTTATTGTGGGAGGAAACCGGGCTCTATGCCCGGCGGAAACCCACAACCTTCCAGTGGTATCTGGCAACCATTCCACATACGTCGTTTGAGTGAAAACCCAGTCAGAAAATTTTCCAATTTTTTTGTGTGGACTGAGTGGGATCCAAACCCTCACCCATTGGTGGAAGGCTGATCGGATTGAGCGTCCAACGTTCCTCCTACTGAGTCACGGAGGCCCGCAATACAGTCAGACATATGTTTACATGTTCCTTTTCATCATCTATAGGTATATTCTGTGTCGTGCTTTACGAGAGAAGGCAAGGGGTGTAACTACATCGTTAGTGAAGTCTCCAGACTCTTTTTCATTATCAGATGCTCTTCTAAAGGTAAATGAAAGGTGTGGCAGATTTGCTGAAGAAGGGGGGGGGGGGGGGGGGGTTCTAAAGGTATATACAGAATATCTATGTATCACAGCAACTGCGGCAGATTATAAGCATTAAATATGTAGCTTTGGAATAAATAACATTTAGTATTGTCTCAATTTTTGTATAAGTAATGACTATAAAGTTATATCTATGCTACTTACATTGTACATGACACAGCAAATTATTTTTGGGTTTACTATTGTTTGTTTTTAGCAACAACAAAAAATAATCGAGCTTATCCAATTATTTCTGCCTTAAATCTTTCACACATTTTGAACTCAAATGTTTTTTATAATAATAGCGTCCATTCTATAGGTAGAACGACGTATAAGTGACATTCAGAGCTGGTTAGATCTTGATGATGTCTCAGTAATAGAGTGGAAGGTATGATATGTTATTTGTACTTAATCTAAGTATGAAAGTCCTCTAATTTTTACAGTCATGGTTGTCTCTGCGATATGATCTTGCTTTGTGCTTGGTCTCGGAAATCAGTGTTGCGTCTTATGCGACTGACCAAAACTTTCTATGCTTACCATCTGATCCTCTAGTTTGCCGTTCACACAAGAAAAAAATGTTAAAAAATCACATTTGTGCAATATCTTTGTTTTTTTTTAAATATGTAGAAACTAATACAGAGGAATTTCAATTTTCGATATGACAATTTCAAGGAATTTAGGAATTTGGCGAATCGTGAGGTCCTTCTAAAAACGGTGAGAATATAGCACATATGAGTTTGTGAACAGGTTTTTTTATGTGAACGGCGAACTAAAAGATTTGTGAATAAACAATGAAATTGAAACTTGTTCATTCTTGCAGCCTTTAACAGAGAATCTAGTTTTCCCTTTAATATTGAATGATTTTTCAAGTGACGTCATTAAGTTTCCGTCATATTGTCGATACTAAAATAGTTTAAATAGCATCACATTATTTTTAATAATTTACAATGATCCTATTCTGTAATTAGGAGCTTGGAGAGGCATTCATTAAGACAGTAGTAAGAAAGATGCAGGCAGGAGAGCTGGGGGTTGTGGATATCGCTGATAAATTCCCGGTGACCTGGTAAGTTACTGTATCTAGAGTATCCATCCTGTCCCTATTACTCAAGAGTATCCACCCTGTCCCTATTACTCAAGAGTATCCATACTGTCCATATTACCCAAGAGTATCCACCCTGTCCCTATTACTCAAGAGTATCCATACTGTCCATATTACTCAAGAGTATCCATCCTGTCCCTATTACTCAAGAGCATCCATCCTGTCCCTATTACTCAAGAGTATCCACCCTGTCCCTATTACTCAAGATTATCCATACTGTCCATATTACTCAAGAGTATCCATCCTGTCCCTATTACTCAAGAGCATCCATCCTGTCCCTATTACTCAAGAGTATCCATCCTGTCCCTTTTACTCAATAGTATCCATCCTGTCCCTATTGCTCAAGAGTGTCCATCCTGTCCCTATTGCTCAAGAGTGTCCACCCTGTCCCTATTACTCAAGAGCGTCCATCCTGTCCCTATTACTCAAGAGTATCCATCCTGTCCCTATTACTCAAGAGTGTCCATCCTGTCCCTATTACTCAAGAGCGTCCATCCTGTCCCTATTACTCAAGAGTATCCATCCTGTCCCTATTACTCAAGAGTGTCCATCCTGTCCCTATTACTCAAGAGTATCCATCCTGTCCCTATTACTAAAGAGTGTCCATCCTGTCCCTATTACTAAAGAGTATCCATCCTGTCCCTATTACTCAAGAGTATCCATCCTGTCCCTATTACTAAAGAGTGTCCATCCTGTCCCTATTACTAAAGAGTATCCATCCTGTCCCTATTACTAAAGAGTGTCCATCCTGTCCCTATTACTCAAGAGTGTCCATCCTGTCCCTATTACTCAAGAGTATCCATCCTGTCCCTATTACTCAAGAGTGTCCATCCTGTCCCTATTACTAAAGAGTGTCCATCCTGTCCCTATTACTAAAGAGTATCCATCCTGTCCCTATTACTCAAGAGTGTCCATCCTGTCCCTATTACTCAAGAGTGTCCATCCTGTCCCTATTACTAAAGAGTATCCATCCTGTCCCTATTACTAAAGAGTGTCCATCCTGTCCCTATTACTAAAGAGTATCCATCCTGTCCCTATTACTAAAGAGTGTCCATCCTGTCCATATTACTCAAGAGTATCCATCCTGTCCCTATTACTCAAGAGCATCCATCCTGTCCCTATTACTCAAGAGTGTCCACCCTGTCCCTATTACTCAAGAGTGTCCATCCTGTCCCTATTACTAAAGAGTATCCATCCTGTCCCTATTACTCAAGAGTGTCCATCCTGTCCCTATTACTAAAGAGTGTCCATCCTGTCCCTATTACTAAAGAGTATCCATCCTGTCCCTATTACTAAAGAGTGTCCATCCTGTCCCTATTACTAAAGAGTGTCCATCCTGTCCATATTACTCAAGAGTATCCATCCTGTCCCTATTACTCAAGAGCATCCATCCTGTCCCTATTACTCAAGAGTATCCATCCTGTCCCTATTACTCAAGAGTGTCCATCCTGTCCCTATTACTAAAGAGTGTCCATCCTGTCCCTATTACTAAAGAGTATCCATCCTGTCCCTATTACTCAAGAGTGTCCATCCTGTCCCTATTACTCAAGAGTGTCCATCGTGTCCCTATTACTCAAGAGTGTCCATCCTGTCCACATTACTCAAGAGTATATATCATGTCCCTGTTACTCAAGAGTATACATCCTGTCCTTGTTACTCAAGAGTATCCATCCTGTCCCTGTTACTCAAGAGTTCATCCTGTCCATATTACCCAAGAGTATCCATCCTGTCTCTATTACTCAAGAGTATCCATCCTGGCCATATTACTCTAGAGTATCCATCCTGTCCATATTACTCAAGAGTATCTATCCTGTCCCGATTACTCGAGTATCTATCCTGTCCCTATTACTCAAGAGTATCCATCCTGCTCTATTACTCAAGAGTATCCAATCTGTTTTGGTAAGACCAAGATACATGTTGATACAACTATAAACCAATTTGATTGATTAGTGTTTGGGGCCACACTTTAGATTATTTAACTCATATGGCAGGTTGCCAGTTTTTTAGGGAAGAAAACCCCTGACCTTGATGAGTACATGATGGCCTTCCCACATTTGGCAATAAATTAAAAACCCTACTCACCAAGTTTTCATTTTTTCCTTGGGGTTTGGAATTTGAACCCCTCGCCATTGCTGGAAGGCATACAATGGACTCGCCTTGTCTACAGCCCCCATTTGATATCATAATCATCTAGTTTTCTATCAAAATTTTAATTTTTTAGTGTTTATTAGGGGTCCAAGCAATGGCTTGGAACCCTATTATTTTTGTAAGGGTTATTATTATTATTATTATTATTATTATTATTATTTTCTGATGGTTTTTGCCGGACAATATCTAAAAAAGTATTCGTCAGATAAAACTCAAACTTTACAAGTAAGACTGCTATGGACTAGGAATGCAAACGAAACAAGTATGACGTCATAGGTCACATGGTATGGCGGCCATCTTGGATTTTCGTCAAAAAAAATGCAATATTTGAACGACTTCTTCTCTTAAACCGCTGGACCTACAAATGTCAAACTTGGATTTTTATGTAGTGCGGGTATGGGCCTGACATCGAATTCGGAAGCGATTTTGATGAGATCAATATCTAGGGAGCTCGCCATAGGTCAAAATTAACATAAGGTCAAAAAACGTATAAATGTCTCTTATTATGTAATGCTTAGACATATCTACTTGAAACTTGATATATAAGTAGTGATATATTAAAAGAACGTGTGCACTTATTTTAAAGTTCATTAGTTCGTTAATTAGGCTTTTAGCTAATTTATTTGTATCTTTACTTCTAATGCACTTACAGAAATGAAAAATATATCACAATATGCTAAATCGCTTTACTTGTTCGAATATGTAATAAATAAAACAGATTTCTTAACCGATCTTATGTTTTTTAAGGCTATTAGTTCTTCAGTCAGGCAGTTATTGCCTCAAGATTTATGGCCCGTCAAGACCAGCTGGCCACAGTTGAGGCTATTGATATCATTAACTGATAAGCTGTATAGAGATGTCTTTTGATGTCTGTTTGGTGCATTATCTATGGCCAAACACAAGGGAGATGATCCAGTGTGTCAAGACGATAGAATTAACTCCCCTTAATATATTATTTTGATTTTCTGATGTTTCTTTTTCGGGCATTATCTCAAAAAGTACAAATTGGATCAAACCAAATCTTGACATATAGGACCGTCATTGTCTGCGCATGCAAGCAAACAACTAAACGACTTCCGCTTGGACCCCGGAAACAGCTGCTTTGCAGCTTTAATTTATGATTAAAATATGATGTCTTGTTAAGGCTTATTGTATTTAATGTGTCATTTTGAGAGATTTCAATATAACCTCTATATGATGATGTTTTGCAGGAGAGATTTTCTGAAGGACAGTTGCCTTTCTGACAATATTCAGTTTGGAGATCAAAGAGATACACAAAGCTGACATATCACAAATTTTAAGAGATTTATTTATTTTTTAAAGTACTATTAAATTATTAAGATTAACTACATTCTTTAGGGCCTTTAAAGATTTTTTACCATTTACACATAAATTATTTTGTATAGAGTTTTACTTTTAATGCTTTTATATTTCATAGTCATATTTATTTTTATGCTAATGGATGATATTTATATTTTATGCCACTGAGATCTTTTTAAAGTCAAACTGTTACTGAAAGGAATCTCAGATCTCCAGTTTGTTCATTGAAATGAACGATGTGCGCCTGATCCGACTCCCTTGACCAGTACAAGTTTTTAAATAATTGGTGATCACCTTTTTGGGAAATGTTTTTAACATATACACTTTTTAACCTTTTAAAAACAGGATATTTGTTCAAAGCTTTTCTAAGTTCAGCTGGCTATTTGTATGCCCAGCATTTTTTAAATTTCTAATCATGCATCTATAAATATTGTCTGATTGTTAAAGATACTTCACCTGGATGGCCAGGATCACCTAATAAACTGTGCATAGCCGACCTTGTTCGTTCAATTCATTATGTTTTAACAAAATTTCTTTAATGTGGCATGAGCTGCCAAGATTCACACTTTTTCATAATTTCTGATTGTCACGAGGAAAATCCATACAGTATGTGGCCTATACGAACGTAAAAAAAATTTAAATAACCGGGACGACCATTTATTCATTCTAGGCCAAAGTTAGTTCAAAACGATACTTTATCGTACATTCTTGAGACTTGAAGCTCTAAAAAAAAAAGCTTCTGAATTATACGTCTTGAGAAAAATAGGCAATAATTTTAATGTCAAAATATCAACATTTTGGCAGCTCATGCCACCTTGAGTGAAATAATCTTGAGTAAGGCGTAAAAAATCAATTCTGGATCAATACAAACACGTCATCACACAGAAAAAAACAAGCCGACAAATGTTGAACTGCTTTTGATCTTAGATAATCATTTCTGTATTTGATACATAATCGAGCAAAAATATATCATTTACTTAGTAAAGACAAGAAGATTTTCCCTGTGCCCGTGTGTTTTGGTGTTCATAAATATTTAGTTAGACATTTTTTAGTTCTCGGCATGGAGTTTAACAAAGCTGAGAAATATAACCTTAATTTCATGAATATGCTTATAAATTTGTGATATAAAGATCAAAATATAATATGCGACAGGTAAACAGAAAAGAGTAACTCGTTGTTTCACCTGGATACTATATCTCAGAAAAAGGTTATTTATCGGCCTGAGGTCGCAGCACAATAGAAAAAGGTTATTTATCGGCCTGAGGTCGCAGCACAATAGAAAAAGGTTATTTATTGGCCTGGGGTCGCAGCACAATAGAAAACGGTTATTTATTGGCCTGGAGTCGCAGCACAATAGAAAAATGTTGTGTATTGGCCTGAGGTCGCAGCACAATATGGCCACTCGAGGGCCGTATGTGAATGGAGGATGTATGATAAATTTTCTCAGAATTTATTTTTTTTGGTTTACTTCTAAATCTTAGACACACATAAAAAATGTGGATTTCATAAGCACGTTTTCTAAACCTTAGAGAAAACTTACAATGTGGAATTCATAAGCAAGTTTTCTAAACCTTAGCACAGAAAACTTACAATGTGGAATTCATAAGCAAGTTTTCTAAACCTTAGCATAGAAAACTTACAATGTGGAATTCATAAGCAAGTTTTCTAAACCTTAGCATAGAAAACTTACAATGTGGAATTCATAAGCAAGTTTTCTAAACCTTAGCACAGAAAACTTACAATGTGGAATTCATAAGCAAGTTTTCTAAACCTTAGCATAGAAAACTTACAATGTGGAATTCATAAGCAAGTTTTCTAAACCTTAGCATAGAAAACTTACAATGTGGAATTCATAAGCAAGTTTTCTTAACCTTAGCACAGAAAACTTACAATGTGGAATTCATAAGCAAGTTTTCTAAACCTTAGCGCAGAAAACTTACAATGTGGAATTCATAAGCAAGTTTTCTAAACCTTAGCATAGAAAACTTACAATGTGGAATTCATAAGCAAGTTTTCTAAACCTTAGCACAGAAAACTTACAATGTGGAATTCATAAGCAAGTTTTCTAAACCTTAGCACAGAAAACTTACAATGTGGAATTCATAAGCAAGTTTTCTAAACCTTAGCATAGAAAACTTACAATGTGGAATTCATAAGCAAGTTTTCTAAACCTTAGCATAGAAAACTTACAATGTGGAATTCATAAACAAGTTTTCTAAACCTTAGCACAGAAAACTTACAATGTGGAATTCATAAGCACGTTTTCTAAACCTTAGCATAGAAAACTTACAATGTGGAATTCATAAGCAAGTTTTCTAAACCTTAGCACAGAAAACTTACAATGTGGAATTCATAAGCACGTTTTCTAAACCTTAGCATAGAAAACTTACAATGTGGAATTCATAAGCACGTTTTCTAAACCTTAGCACAGAAAACGTACTGTTTCCTTCTTAACAAGTAATACATCTCATCAAATCAAAAGTAAATTTTCTAAATATCTCGTACATTACCATCAATATGGTAGATCTGAATGGTGATCATAAAAATACATCTTCACATCTACTCTGTCTATACATTACCAGTAGCCTGTTTCACAAAGCGGTGTAGCGTAAGTTTTTACGCCGCTTTGTGAAACAGGCCCCGGTTCTCTCATAAATACAATATTCCATCTTAATTATTTATAACAGAAATTTATGGAGAAAAAAAAGATAAAAACACAAGATATTTGTTCCAGCACTATAGGAATATGCCCAATACATTATCCAAAATATGAATACACAATGTATATGTTTCTATAAATATATGTTTCTATAAATAACAGATATTGCCATCTTTTTTTACATGTTTTGTTGGAGGTTATAAATATAAAGATTTGCTTTACTCCATTCAGTACCCCAACCATGGAAATAAGAGTAGAAAAACTCTGTGTTGGAGATTACGGCATTGCACATGGTAAAATGTTCACAGTTGCATAATTTCTGAGAGAATCCCAACAAGTGAAGAATGTTTGTGTGAATACATATGAAACAAAGCTCACAATAACATGCTATTTAAATAGCTCAAACAATTATAAACTGATTTCCCCTATATTAGTGAGTTCTAAAAACATGCATGAATTAATGCAAGTAGAAGAGTTCTGTATTTAGCCATCAGCGTTGTCTTGGTTGTCTGATCACCGTAAATCATGTGAAATTATGTCACCGAACTTAAATCCATCACTTGAGCGGGCTTCAATGAAAGGGGGCGCCAGCTGAGAGCTTAATCCCTTTGGGAAGTCATGGTTAGGCCCTTATCACGTGACCATAGCTGAAAAATAATGTGACTTAATTTCATGTGATTTGCGGTAATCGTTAAAGAGTCATCTGTGATAATTTGGACTTGATCCAACTTAGATGGAAATATCCAATTCACAATATATAGTGATTTATGCTAGACATCAGAGATGGAACATTAACTTGTACACAAATGTCGTTCAGAGAATCGCTTTATTTTTCTCTGATTGTCTCCCCATTCAAGCAGCTCAACCAACTTGTCTCATGGTTGCAGCGTTTTTCTTTTGATGAGCAGTCCTCGACAAATCCGATACCCAGTGAACAGAGAGTGGGCGGGGCTTAAGCGTTGAATAAATTCCTGATTTTGGAAGTTGTTGTATGGCTCTCTTGACTGGGTATCAGAGAGTAAACATGTGCTAGTTGATTGACAACGTCAATCACTAATACCATGATACAAGCACGTTATTGAATGACTCCCCATACCATTGGGAAGCCATTCAATAACTCTAACTTAAACCCTCATGGCATACCAATCTTTACTTAAGGTTACCACTTGCACCAGAAATGTACATGTACTGATGTCTGTAATGCAGCTATACAGTGCAATGTTAATAACAGCTCTCCATCTTTACCACAGATACGTACTGTGCAACAGGCATTTTACAAACGTTTTCATTTTTCATTTATAAAAAGTGATCGGCAATGATTGGAAGTATTTTATTTCATAAGAATCTCCCCAACCTTATTTCAAATGCCTTTAGACTTGACCCCCAGTAAAATGAGCAATAATTGATATACTATTCAACAGTAACCACCATCCCAATCTCATCCACACAGGTGTCATATACTACAGAGTCTTCAATTGGGATACTATTCAACAGTAACCACCATCCCAATCTCATCCACACAGGTGTCATATACTACAGAGTCTTCAATTGGGATACTATTCAACAGTAACCACCATCCCTATCTCATCCACACAGGTGTCATATACTACAGTCTTCAATTGGGATACTATTCAACAGTAACCACCATCCCTATCTCATCCACACAGGTGTCATATACTACAGAGTCTTCAATTGGGATACTATTCAACAGTAACCACCATCCCAATCTCATCCACACAGGTGTCATATACTACAGAGTCTTCAATTGGGATACTATTCAACAGTAACCACCATCCCTATCTCATCCACACAGGTGTCATATACTACAGAGTCTTCAATTGGGATACTATTCAACAGTAACCACCATCCCAATCTCATCCACACACGTGTCATATACTACAGAGTCTTCAATTGGGATACTATTCAACAGTAACCACCATCCCAATCTCATCCACACAGGTGTCATATACTACAGTCTTCAATTGGGATACTATTCAACAGTAACCACCATCCCAATCTCATCCACACAGGTGTCATATACTACAGTCTTCAATTGGGATACTATTCAACAGTAACCACCATCCCTATCTCATCCACACAGGTGTCATATACTACAGAGTCTTCAATTGGGATACTATTCAACAGTAACCACCATCCCTATCTCATCCACACAGGTGTCATATACTACAGAGTCTTCAATTGGGATACTATTCAACAGTAACCACCATCCCAATCTCATCCACACAGGTGTCATATACTACAGAGACTTCAATTGGGATACTATTCAACAGTAACCACCATCCCAATCTCATCCACACAGGTGTCATATACTACAGAGTCTTCAATTGGGATACTATTCAACAGTAACCACCATCCCAATCTCATCCACACAGGTGTCATATACTACAGAGTCTTCAATTGGGATACTATTCAACAGTAACCACCATCCCAATCTCATCCACACAGGTGTCATATACTACAGAGTCTTCAATTGGGATACTATTCAACAGTAACCACCATCCCAATCTCATCCACACAGGTGTCATATACTACAGAGTCTTCAATTGGGATACTATTCAACAGTAACCACCATCCCAATCTCATCCACACAGGTGTCATATACTACAGAGTCTTCAATTGGGATACTATTCAACAGTAACCACCATCCCAATCTCATCCACACAGGTGTCATATACTACAGAGTCTTCAATTGGGATACTATTCAACAGTAACCACCATCCCTATCTCATCCACACAGGTGTCATATACTACAGAGTCTTCAATTGGGATACTATTCAACAGTAACCACCATCCCAATCTCATCCACACAGGTGTCATATACTACAGAGTCTTCAATTGGGATACTATTCAACAGTAACCACCATCCCAATCTCATCCACACAGGTGTCATATACTACAGAGTCTTCAATTGGGATACTATTCAACAGTAACCACCATCCCAATCTCATCCACACAGGTGTCATATACTACAGAGTCTTCAATTGGGATACTATTCAACAGTAACCACCATCCCTATCTCATCCACACAGGTGTCATATACTACAGAGTCTTCAATTGGGATACTATTCAACAGTAACCACCATCCCAATCTCATCCACACAGGTGTCATATACTACAGAGTCTTCAATTGGGATACTATTCAACAGTAACCACCATCCCAATCTCATCCACACACGTGTCATATACTACAGAGTCTTCAATTGGGATACTATTCAACAGTAACCACCATCCCTATCTCATCCACACAGGTGTCATATACTACAGAGTCTTCAATTGGGATACTATTCAACAGTAACCACCATCCCAATCTCATCCACACAGGTGTCATATACTACAGAGTCTTCAATTGGGATACTATTCAACAGTAACCACCATCCCAATCTCATCCACACAGGTGTCATATACTACAGAGTCTTCAATTGGGATACTATTCAACAGTAACCACCATCCCAATCTCATCCACACAGGTGTCATATACTACAGAGTCTTCAATTGGGATACTATTCAACAGTAACCACCATCCCAATCTCATCCACACAGGTGTCATATACTACAGAGTCTTCAATTGGGATACTATTCAACAGTAACCACCATCCCAATCTCATCCACACAGGTGTCATATACTACAGAGTCTTCAATTGGGATACTATTCAACAGTAACCACCATCCCTATCTCATCCACACAGGTGTCATATACTACAGTCTTCAATTGGGATACTATTCAACAGTAACCACCATCCCTATCTCATCCACACAGGTGTCATATACTACAGAGTCTTCAATTGGGATACTATTCAACAGTAACCACCATCCCAATCTCATCCACACAGGTGTCATATACTACAGAGTCTTCAATTGGGATACTATTCAACAGTAACCACCATCCCAATCTCATCCACACAGGTGTCATATACTACAGAGTCTTCAATTGGGATACTATTCAACAGTAACCACCATCCCTATCTCATCCACACAGGTGTCATATACTACAGAGTCTTCAATTGGGATACTATTCAACAGTAACCACCATCCCAATCTCATCCACACAGGTGTCATATACTACAGAGTCTTCAATTGGGATACTATTCAACAGTAACCACCATCCCAATCTCATCCACACACGTGTCATATACCACAGAGTCTTCAATTGGGATACTATTCAACAGTAACCACCATCCCTATCTCATCCACACAGGTGTCATATACTACAGAGTCTTCAATTGGGATACTATTCAACAGTAACCACCATCCCTATCTCATCCACACAGGTGTCATATACTACAGAGTCTTCAATTGGGATACTATTCAACAGTAACCACCATCCCAATCTCATCCACACAGGTGTCATATACTACAGAGTCTTCAATTGGGATACTATTCAACAGTAACCACCATCCCAATCTCATCCACACAGGTGTCATATACTACAGAGTCTTCAATTGGGATACTATTCAACAGTAACCACCATCCCAATCTCATCCACACAGGTGTCATATACTACAGTCTTCAATTGGGATACTATTCAACAGTAACCACCATCCCTATCTCATCCACACAGGTGTCATATACTACAGAGTCTTCAATTGGGATACTATTCAACAGTAACCACCATCCCAATCTCATCCACACACGTGTCATATACTACAGAGTCTTCAATTGGGATACTATTCAACAGTAACCACCATCCCAATCTCATCCACACAGGTGTCATATACTACAGAGTCTTCAGCAAACTGAAATACATGAATACATTTTTATCATTAACATAATACATGTTAATAAACAATTTGTTTGGATAGATTATGTTATATTTTCTCTCTATCAGATTAATGTTGCAGCCAATAAGCAATCACTACTAAATCAGGTGATCATTCTTTCTTACTTCGCGATTCCTTAATGTTTTGTTAGAGGAGGCCAGTTGCTGAATGGATAAGGCAGCCAACATTTAGTGCTGGCGATAGGTGCCATACTTGGGGACCCGGAGCGATTCTCATTTTGGGGTGTCAGCAAAAATCGATAGAAGAATTTCTGCCATTTTTTCAAGAAAGCACAATACCCAAAATAATGTGAGTAATGGGCGGATTAGATCATATGAAAATCTAAGCAGGGCTTTATAAGGCAGAATAGAAAAAGGAGGGCTATTATAATTAGAAAAGTAAATGGTTGGTTGTTTGGTGTTTTACGCCGCACTCAAGATTATTTCACTGATATGGCGGCGTTGCCAGTTTTATTGTGGGAGGAAACCGGGCTCTATGCCCGGAGGAAACCCACGACCGTTCGCTGGTAACTGGCAACCATCCCACATAAGTCGTTCGAGTGAAAACCCAGTCAGAGAAAAGTAAATGAGACGTGTAAATATTTGAGAATGTACCTTGTGTTCTTTGAGAATTGTTCGTACTCTATCTGTGGCCTTTCCACCACTTTTCATGATGACAAAGAGGAAGCCACCGCCCCCTGCACCCGCCAACGACATGCCGTGAGCGTGGGGTTGTAATACCTCCATCATTCTGGTAACTAAGGCTGGTTCTGATCCCACAGCCATTCTACGTTTTAAGGACCAGTATGTATCAACAATATTACCCAGCTTTTCAACATCACCTGTTGACAAACATTGTCAATCTGTATTTCATGAGAGAGAATGTTTAATATAATATGATCACTTTACATAATCCAGGTTAATCCTAATATCACCACCAAGTAAAATACAATGCTGTAAATCAGCATCATATGTGTCTATCAACTAGCCAAAGACAAAAATTCTAAAATTCTTCTAAAAATGGCAGCTCTCTAAAAATGAATAGTATTAAAAATATATACATGTAGTTTACCCAAAACCTTCTGACTAAATTGATTCACGTTTTAAGACACACACTAGGATTTGTTATTTATGTACCGGGTTCACCAAGTCCATTTATTAGCGGATGAAAATATGCTCTGTGTTTGTCGGAACCCGCTGAGCTTTGTCTGGAACCCCTCCACCATTCCATATAGGGCTTCAAGCCAGATTGAACTAAACGTTCTTCCACATGAAATATTAGTTACAGGGTTTGTTCGAGGGGGGATACGGGAATATATGGGGTCAGTAACCGAATATTGGGAGAGGCGTTAGCCGAGTCCAATATACTGTGATTACTGATCCCATATATTTCCGTATACCCCCTCGATCAAACCCTGTAACAAATTTATCCCACCGAGGACCTAACTTGTACGATATTCTAGCCTTCTTTCTCAAACTTGACTATCATGAAAGTTAGAAAATGAACTCTGAAAGCTATTTTCTCATATGTATGGCATGACCAGACTTGACTTACAAGTTTCTAGACATGACGTCCCACGAGCCATAAATGGTAGTCGCCCTGTATGGATCAGCATGTCGACGTAATATGGAATATACAGGTACTTCACGTGACAAGTCTTAACCAATGAACAGGAAGTATTCAGTGTGAGGTGGGATAAATAAATAAACAACCAAAGTGAAATGTACCAACCATCTTCTAGGGCTTTTGCACATTCCCAGGCTAAATGTACCAGGCTATCTTCAATCTCGACTATTTCATGGAAACGAGCATACCAATTTCTCACAACATCCTGAAATATATTTAAAAAAAGAAATCTACAATATTCCTGCCATCTTTTAAGGGCATGCTGTGTGAAACAAAAGAAATGCAACTCCTAAATTCCTGTATGTTCTCATAATGAATGTCAACTTCAGAATATTTAATATAATTCAACTATGGCTTTTTTAGTCTGTTTGTTTTTTGTTCATACATTCATTCCATGTGAAACATAAGATTATTAAATAATCAACAAGCCAAGTTTGGCTGCCATCAAGATCATTTCACAGCTGTGTGCATGGAGAAAACTCGACCTTCCAGAAGAGCTGAAACCCTTCCCACAAGCAAATGATTGCTCAAGATTATTTCACTTATATGGCGGAATTGCCAGTTTTATTGTGGGAGGAAACCCACGACCTTCCGCTGGTAACTGGCATCCATCCCACATAGGTCGTTCGAGTGAAAACCCAGTCAGAAAATTTTCCAATTTTTTGGGACTGAGTGGGATTCGAACCAGCGACCCATTGGTGGAGAGCTGTTCAGATTGAGCGTCCAACGCTCTAACTACTGAGCCACGGAGGCCCCCCACAAGCAAATGAAAACCCAGTCAGAGTTTTTCTCCACTTATGTTTAACTGAATGTGATTCAAACCAGTGAACCATTTCTGGAAGGCTGAAGTTAACACTACATTGACTGAGACCTGGGACTAATATGAAAGGGACTGGAAACGCCTTTGTATTTCAACCAGTCTACTCGCAGCACTTTGGCTCGCTGTTGTTTGTCTCAGACACCCAATGAGGGCATTCCGGTCTGCTCGGAGAATAGCCGAAACATGTGTTGTGTTTTCCGATTCATTCTGAACCTTGCCGATGTGGTGGATATATGGACTGCGCATAAGTATTTGTAAGTAAGCAACATAAAACAATCAGCATTTTGATATTTTAAATAGGCATGCGCAGTCCATATACCCACGACATCGGTAAGGTTCGGAATGAATCGGAATACACAACACGGGTTTTGGCTATTCTCGGGTCAGATTAAAATGCTCTCACTGAGACAAACAATAGCGAGCCAAACTACAGCGAGTAGACTGGCTATAATACAAAGGCGTTTCCAATCCCTTTCATATTATATTTCATTGCCACCAGCCTCAACCTCTTCATCCCAGAGTGATTGAACTGTTGATTCGTCAGCTTATTTCAATAGTACAAACTCTCCCGTTGGTGGTGTTCAGTCCTTAATATTTACAATCAATGTTTGATAGATTCCCTAGAGATTTATACACACCTAAATTTTATAAGAACCATGATGGCGTATGTATTTATGAATACTAATAAACACAGGCATTGGGAAAATCTTCTTTTCTATTATAACCATGGCGATACCTGTAGAAGATTGCGAGCTAGCCTTGGACGACCTGTGAAGATAAGAACCATCCTATCATTCAGAGCTTCAATGGTCTTGTCCGACAGTGTCAGCATCTTTGTTTCTACTTTCATTGGCAGTTTCCCCTGTGATGTTCCAATCTTTGCCCCGGGAACAAGTCCCCCAATCTGGTCTTGCCATCCACCACCTGTCGTTAACATCTGCTCCAGGTGTAATACCTATACAGGTGAAATAAAAAACGCAGAAATACTTAAAATCTGTGGTCTTACAACAAAGCATCAGAACCCTTAGTAAAACATGGGTTGGCTAAGTAGAAAATAAGGTGGCATGAGCTGCCAAAATTCACACTTTTTTTATAAATTCTGATTGTCACAAAACCAAGAGGCTTTGAATGTCATTAAAAATTGAACAGTTGACATTTGAATGAGAAAAATTCATACAGTGTGTGACCTGTCACAAATTTTAAATACTGTGTCAAATGTTCATACATTCTGGGTCTAAGTAAGTTAAAAATACTACTTTCACCTTTCTAAAAACTATATCTTGAGAAAAATTGCCAATAATTTCAACATTCTTCATCAACGCAAAAATATCAACATTCTGGCAGCTCCTGCCACTAAGTTAATCTTCAAAACCTACAATGTACATATACGATCATAAGCTTAGACATAAACTTTCACAATATAGAGTTTCTTTTCCCAAAATATGTTGCAAAAATGCTGAAAATTTTGTGTTAAAAACACGCTAAATTACGTCATTTGAAAGTAACGGCAAATCCCATATTGTTCTACTCACAGCGTGGTTGAGTCCCTCAATATCAGTGGACTGTCCAGAGGCCCTTAGTAAGGCACACATGATAGCACCAGCTAAAATACTGCTTGTTCCCAGACCTGGAGGAAAATATTACACTTTTAAATACAGGCCTGCATTGGTGGTTTCAATAGTTATGAATGAGTTGGGAATTATTAGATTTGTGTATGAATTACCTCCCGTTGATCACAAATAGAAGATAGCCTGATGTGTTTTGCCCCTCTCAAGTTTATTTATCTTATACAGTGGAGTTGCCAGGTTTAGTGGGGGAAACAAGACTTTGTCTGAGGAAACCCCCGGCAAGTACCCATAATTTTACACCTTTATCCAGATGCCCCCTGTATTTATTACCTGAGCCTCTGGGTGGATATGACATATATTTATTACAAATCTGAGCCTCTGGGCAGATGCGACCTGTATTTATTACAAACCTGAGCCTCTGGGTAGATGTGACATGTATTTATTACAAACCTGAGCCTCTGGGTAGATGTGACATGTATTTATTACACACCTGAGCATCTGGGTAGATGTGACATGTATTTATTACACACCTGAGCCTCTGCGTAGATGTGACCTGTATTTATTACAAACCTGAGCCTCTGGGTAGATGTAACATGGGATTTATTACAAACCTGAGCCTCTGGGTAGATGTAACATGGGATTTATTACAAACCTGAGCCTCTGGGTAGATGTAACATGTATTTATTACAAACCTGAGCCCCTGGGTAGATGGGACCTGTATTTATTACAAACCTGAGCCTCTGGGTAGATGTGACCTGTATTTATTACAAACTTGAGCATCTGGGTAGATGTGACCTGTATTTATTACAAACCTGAGCCTCTGGGTAGATGTGACCTGTATTTATTACAAACCTGAGCCCCTGGGTAGATGGGACCTGTATTTATTACAAACCTGAGCCTCTGGGTAGATGTGACCTGTATTTATTACAAACCTGAGCCTCTGGGTAGATGTGACCTGTATTTATTACAAACCTGAGCCTCTGGGTAGATGTGACATGTGTATATTACAAATCTGAGCCTCTGGGTAGATGTGACCTGTATTTATTACAAATCTGAGCCTCTGGGTAGATGTGACCTGTATTTATTACAAACCTGAGCCTCTAGGTAGATGTGACATGTATTTATTACAAACCTGAGCCTCTAGGTAGATGTGACCTGTATTTATTACAAACCTGAGTCTCTGGGTAGACGGGACCTGTATTTATTACAAACCTGAGCTTCTGGGCAGATGGGACCTGTATTTATTACGAACCTGAACCTCTGGGTAGATGGGACCTGTATTTATTACAAACCTGAGCCTCTGGGTAGATGTGACCTGTATGTATTACAAACCTGAGCTTCTGGGCAGATGTGACCTGTATTTATTACAAACCTGAGCCTCTGGGTAGATGTGACCTGTATTTATTACAAACTTGAGCATCTGGGTAGATGTGACCTGTATTTATTACAAACCTGAGCCTCTTGGTAGATGTGACATGTATTTATTACACACCTGAGCCTCTGCGTAGATGTGACCTGTATTTATTACAAACCTGAGCCTCTGGGTAGATGTAACATGGGATTTATTACAAACCTGAGCCTCTGGGTAGATGTAACATGGGATTTATTACAAACCTGAGCCTCTGGGTAGATGTAACATGTATTTATTACAAACCTGAGCCCCTGGGTAGATGGGACCTGTATTTATTACAAACCTGAGCCTCTGGGTAGATGTGACCTGTATTTATTACAAACTTGAGCATCTGGGTAGATGTGACCTGTATTTATTACAAACCTGAGCCTCTTGGTAGATGTGACCTGTATTTATTACAAACCTGAGCCCCTGGGTAGATGGGACCTGTATTTATTACAAACCTGAGCCTCTGGGTAGATGTGACCTGTATTTATTACAAACCTGAGCCTCTGGGTAGATGTGACCTGTATTTATTACAAACCTGAGCCTCTGGGTAGATGTGACATGTGTATATTACAAATCTGAGCCTCTGGGTAGATGTGACCTGTATTTATTACAAATCTGAGCCTCTGGGTAGATGTGACCTGTATTTATTACAAACCTGAGCCTCTAGGTAGATGTGACATGTATTTATTACAAACCTGAGCCTCTAGGTAGATGTGACCTGTATTTATTACAAACCTGAGCCTCTGGGTAGACGGGACCTGTATTTATTACAAACCTGAGCTTCTGGGCAGATGGGACCTGTATTTATTACGAACCTGAACCTCTGGGTAGATGGGACCTGTATTTATTACAAACCTGAGCCTCTGGGTAGATGTGACCTGTATGTATTACAAACCTGAGCTTCTGGGCAGATGTGACCTGTATTTATTACAAACCTGAGCCTCTGGGTAGATGTGACCTGTATTTATTACAAACCTCAGCCTCTGGGTAGATGTGACATGCATTTATTACAAACCTGAGCCTCTGAGTAGATGTGACCTGTATTTATTACCAACCTGAGCCTCTGGTAGATGCCACCTGTATTTTATTACCAACCTGAGCCTCTGGGTAGATGTGACCTGTATTTATTACAAACCTGAGCCTCTGGGTAGATGTGACCTGTATTTATTACAAACCTGAGCCTCTGAGTAGATGTGACCTGTATTTATTACCAACCTGAGCCTCTGGTAGATGCCACCTGTATTTTATTACCAACCTGAGCCTCTGGGTAGATGTGACCTGCATTTATTACAAACCTGAGCCTCTGGGTAGATGTGACATGTATTTATTACAAACCTGAGCCTCTGGGGAGATGTGACATGTATTTATTACCAACCTGAGCCTCTGGTAGATGCCACCTGTATTTTATTACCAACCTGAGCCTCTGGGGAGATGTGACATGTATTTATTACAAACCTGAGCCTCTGGGGAGATGTGACCTGTATTTATTACCAACCTGAGCCTCTGGGGAGATGTGACATGTGTTTATTACAAACCTGAGCCTCTGGGTAGATGTGACATGCATTTATTACAAACCTGAGCCTCTGGGGAGATGTGACCTGTATTTATTACCAACCTGAGCCTCTTGGTAGATGTGACCTGTATTTATTACAAACCTGAGCCTCTGGGTAGATGTGACATGCATTTATTACAAACCTGAGCCTCTGGGGAGATGTGACATGTATTTATTACAAACCTGAGCCTTTGGGTAGATGTGACATGTATTTATTACAAACCTGAGCCTCTGGGGAGATGTGACCATGATTCCAGCTCAAATCCTCCCTGGTATTTCTCATTTAATTGTTCATCCAGTCCATAAGGAGACGGATACTGTACAATGTTGGCACAAATAAAAGCAGCTTTTAAAAGAGCACCTGAAAAGATAAAATACACAAAAAATTTTTTTTATAACTTAAGGGGTCTAAATAAATGAACGTAAATGCAAATGTATATTATTTTAACAACATACTGAAATATCTTGTTTATCAAGAATACTGGACTAGAATAGAACCCTCGACTTGCAGAGGTTCCTATTTCAACTAACAGTATCATCATTTGAGCTATGATTTTTTTGGGGCCTTTTAAATAAGAATCTGGTAAACGTTAAATCCGTAAAAAAAATAAGCCAGAGTGGGTAGAATTTGTTAGAATTAGTTGATTTCTACAAGTTAAATAACTGGTGATAGTGATAGACATTACATGGTTATTTTAGTCAAGAAGATTTTCCCTGTGCCTGTGTGTTTTAGTGTCTGTACCGTATTTCTTCAGGCATTTTTTTCCTCATAAGGATTCGACCATTAGAAAAGAAATGCTAAATGTGGCCAGAAAATTTGCCCATTAGAGGGAATTTAAAGCAATATGACCAGCCAATCTGTGTGTGAAAATGGTTTGCCTTAAACACACCTCCACATCTCAATTTTTGTCTGACTCAATGGAAAATTTAGGCCATTAGAATGGCTGAATATTTAGAAGAAATACGGTAAATATAGATCTGGTGTAACTAGTTCTGTAAGAACTGTACACACCATTAACTGTTACCATCGTATCAACAAAGACTTAGTTAAATGACTGATTGATTTAGATGATTTCCTACCTGTGGAGAAAGGCTGGTTATAGTCTTTGAAATCAGAGAGTTGTTTTAAGGTTAGATAAGTCTTATCATCATTATCTCCCCTGATCACCAACACAATATGACTCCTGTCAAATAAAAGTACAGATGGAAAAATAAAATAAAAATTATGAACAGCTGTTTTTGTACGAATGATATGCAATTAAAAAATACATTTTATTAATATTTAGTGAGGTTTTACCTCAGCTCTAACCTGGCCACCCTTTTATCGAGGGGGAGGGACTAAGTGTGATTAGAACACTGCAACATTAGACTTATTTTGAAGTGAACCTGTTCACTCTATTTACTGAGCCTCAAAATGAAACTTAATCATCAAAAGTTCAATGACTTGTGAGATATAGCTACTTTTTAATGGCCCTCGAATTAATGCTTTTAGGATTGATTGATTGATGTTTTACCAGACATTCAAAATTATTTCCCTTGTATGTCGTCGCTGCCAGGTTTTCAGGGAGGAAACACAGACCTGTGTAAAACATGCTGGCCTTTTGAAGGTGCTTGGCGACCATTACAGATCAATTTTTTTTCTGAAGTAGGATTTGAATGTGAGTTTCATCGACAGAAGGCATGTGTAAGCTCTGAGCCATCCATACCCTCAATGAAAGGCCTGCAAGAGTTTCAACACTCAAAGAAATTTGTAATAATTTATATCTTACATCCTGTTGATTCTACCTAATGATTTAAAAAGATACATTATATTGTTGTCCATGGTTGGCATTAGCTAGTGAAAGCATATATCAAAAATTTTTAACGGCCAATTTCCTTTTTTTAAACATTCAGTAGAAAAATGTCAAAATGAACATGCCACCAAATATCACTTACTCTGGTATTCTTTTGACACGGGCTCCGATTGGCCTCTGAAAATAACATCAAGAAATACGGAGTTGAAACTGGCATGCTCAATTAGTTTGTAAAAAAACAACAAAGCAGAGTAAATCTAATCTATTACAAAATTAAAGGGATGCAGGGGGGGGGGGGGGGGGGTGCTATTACATTTTCTTTAAGTGGCATGAACTGCCAAAATGTTGATATTTTGACGTTAAAACAGAATGTTGAAATTATTGGCTATTTTTTTCAAGACGTTTAATTCAGAAGCTTTTTAGTGCTTCTAGTCTTGAAAATGTACGATAAAGTATTGTTTTGATCTATCTTTAGTTTAGAATGAATGAATGGTCGTCCCGGTTATTTAAATTTGGTTTACTTTTCGAACACTATTCCAGTTCGTATAGGCCACATACTGTGTGGATTTTCCTTATTCCAATGCCAATCATTTAGTTTTTCGATGGCCTTTAAAGCCTCTTAATGTTGTGACAATCAGAAATTAGGGAAAAAGTGTGAATTTCGCAGCTCATGCCACTTTAATAATTTTGTTATTTTGGATAACACTGCATATCAGAATACCTGTGATTCAGATATACTGGATACAATGCGTAGCTTGTGACAGACTGGTCATAACCTAATGTTAACGAAAGGCTTCAATGAGAGTTTGGTTTTACATTGGACATATCATGCGTAAACAGCCCCCATGAACTAACATATAACATCCACTAGCTATTAATCCCATCAAACTGACCTTGCCTTCAATAAGTAGCGCCATGTTTGTGACGGCTCCACCATGTTCATAACAGATAGGTGGTGTATCTGACCAGCCCCCGGCCAGGTCAATTCTTGCTGGACACTCCACGGTCACCCACTTGTTTAGTGCTGGTAACTCAGTTTGAGTTATTGTGAAAAACTGAAAGCGTTATGAAGATGATATGATGCTTAAATCTTTCAGCAACAACAAAATTATAAAAAAGAAAATTGCAAGGATATTGTTCTTCAAGTCTATTCATTATGATTGATTGATTGATTGATTGGAGTTTTACGCCGCACTCAATATTCATTATGAACATTATAGCATGTATAAAAACGAGGTCATGGATCTATTGTATGGCTACTACATGATTACTAGAGAATTAATTGATGTTTAGACTAAAATATTTCAATTTGCCTTATCAGTTATTGATCGGTCTTCAACGTGAACCTGGCAACCCTTCCACATATACAAAATAGCCATCAAGTTCAAAACTGATTCAGAATTTGTTCTTTTGGACTGAGTGCGATTTGAGAAGACGAGTAACACTGAATGATGGTTGTAGTAAAATTTGAACTTCTGTTTGTCAAAAACTAGTTGAGGAAAACGTGGTTTTCTGATGATGGGTAATGTTTTCCTACATGTACCTGTCTTCCTGTCATTACAGCCTGTCTGATGAGTATCTGAGCTGCCCCTTCATAATGTCTAGCGGCACGTATCAGTAAATCTGGTCGTCCTAACCATTTAGACCGTACAGCAGCCAAGGCTTGGATACCCGCTGACATCTCACCCTTCTACAAAAAAGTGATGTTTCCAGGACTGTAAATATCTGGTCAAATTGTATACAGACATAGGTTGTACTGGGTTTATTTTGTAGCTCTTTAGATTGATAGATAATTTACGCTGCACTCAAGATTATTTCACTTGCATAGCGACATTGCCAAGTTTAAATACTTATTAACACTAAAACACACGGGCACAGGGAAAATCTTATTCATAAATTGTTGTAATAAACTGGAACACTTTAAAATACATGGACAATGCTTACGCATCTTAAGCTATGGTAGGAATATCGCTATAGTGGGGATGGAAACTGTGTTTTTTGCCTGGAGGAAACTCTCGCCCTTCACAAATAGTACATGAAAAACTCAAAAAGTTCACAAAATGGCTTTATACAGAGCGATATTCAAGCCTGCCAACCATCAATGGATTGATTGATTGATTGGTGTTTTACGCCGCGCTTAAGATTATTTCACTGATATGGCGACGTTGCCAGTTTTATTGTGGGAGGAAACCGAGCTCTATGCCTGGAGGAAACCCACGACCTTCCGTTGGTAACTGGCAATCATCCCACATAGGTCGTTTGAGTGAAAACCCAGTCAGAAAATTTTCCAATTTTATGGATTCGAACTCGCAACCCATTGGTGGAAAGCTGTTCGGATTGAGCGTCCAGCGACCATCAATGGAAGGCTTTTGTCAGACTGAGAGACATTTGATAAGATTTTTATTCAGTACAGAAGTTAAGTGAGTGTAGAAGGTGGAATCCCCGCCAGCCATCCCCCCCCCCTCCCCCCAACCATAAAAAAATACAATTTATACAAATATGTTCAACAATTAACTAACAGGTGTGCTAAAAATGCACATTTCATTATCATGTTCAAATAGCAAGTTTCTATAAGTCAGCTTTAACTGACTGGTTATTTGATTTATGAGGATGTTAAACAGGGGTACCTCTAATAACATGAATGGCTTATCCCAGGTGTGGTTGGAAGCAGGTCCGCTTCTTAATCCTCCATTTTGACTGGCCATACTGCCTAAAACATCCGCTATGTTACCAAGGACACGAGCCACAACCCCAGGGGAAGATGAACGTTGAGCAACTGAAATGAGACAACAGGCCTTACATAAAGTAATACTGCTTATTTCTTAATTGTCTTTATATAACAATGAAATTTATTGAGTTATTAGGTCTACTTACATGTAACATAATAAATCTTACCTTGATCTAAAGTACTAAGGATTTCAGAAGCCGTCTCTTCAACACGTGCACTGTTGTATACCGCTCGGAAACCATTCTCTAAACCGTTTAATAAAGTGTTTTCTATTTGGTAATGGCTTACACTGTAAAACAGTCGCCTGAAACATACCAATATAATCATATTGAAACATCATGGGTTGTGGATTATTATAACAAACGAATGATTGGCTATTAACATCTAAATGATATTCCCCTTTTTAACACAATAAGAAACTTGTCTCCATGGTTATTTTAGACAAGAAGATTTCCCTTTGCCCGTGTGTTTTAGTGTTCAAGAATATAATCATATTGAAATCAGACATCAAAATATGTAAATCAAATCACACTTTGTCTTTCCTTAGAAATATCAGTATAAAATTTCTAACTTAAAACGCAAAAGTTATAAAACTGATGAAAACAAAAGGCAATATAAACCCACTGATACCTTCGTTCTTCAAATTCTGAGAGGATATCTGCATAGTTCATAATGTCCTGGAATGAAACCCTCCAAGACGATCTCCATCTTAATGTTCATTACAAAAACAAACAAAAAAACAAAATAATTCAAATGAAGATGAGAGAAAAAATATTCATGGACCAGTATAAAGTTTTCTTTGAACTATAACTGGTAGTTTTCAGATGAAATATCACAACTTAAAGAAGCAGCTATATTTTCTCTGCTCACTGTACCCTCTACAACATATTGAGTAATCGTTCCTTACATCACAGAGATGATTGTTTGAATGTTTGACAATCATTAAAGATTTAAATTACATAGTTCGTTTCTAAGTCTATTGTAAAAGAAGAAAATGACTACTAAGGTCACCCAGGTATCTGATATAAAACCCTGTAGGCTATACAGTGAGTGACTTGGGTTTTACGTCCTGCTCAACAGTATTTCAGTTATATGAAGACGTTGTCTCCTTGTTGCAGGGCAGATTTCCACCGCTCTTTTAGGTGCTGCTGTAGGCTATACAATGCTCATATTTGTTTTCTTAGAGTTGGATTGCAGTCCATAGGTGAAAGACTGCAATAATCAGCTTATTCAGTGTACAACACCCTACATATTGAGGCTACAGATTCTGCAGCCCTTCCCCCAAACTGATGAAAGATGTAAGTATTTCACCTTTTAAGTGTGGTTCCATTGCCAGCTTCCCCCTGTAGCCACAAACACTCTCTTAGACCCACAGACTCTGTAGCATGGAAGACGGGAAAGAGCTTAGCCATTCTAATCGTCTGATCACCGCTTACCTGCCCAATTCAAATGGAATAGAAAAATTAAACCAATGCACAAGGAGTTGTTGTTCTCAATTTCAAATGAAATGCTTCCGACACCTTCACAACTGAAAGAATTCACCTTGTATAGGAATGTATCAGTGTGATGCAAAGGGAAGGGGGGAGGGGGGGTTGTCTTAGAGGGTTTAAATTCACTGTAAATCTCATTTCCGAGGTAAGCTCCATCTCGCTGAAGTCAAAATGTCTTTAGTTTTGTGACAACACAAATGGAAAGCTATCACAGATTGCATGTTAATAGTACCAGTGATGTGCCCTTTTCTTGTTGAACGCTTAACCCCCCTCCCCACCTCACCATATCGTCCCCTGATTTGATTTCTATGACTTGGAAATACAACATGATTATAGAGCAGTTACATTTAATGTTTATAGCCTTTTCCAACAGCGGCATGGAAATCTGTTAGAGAAGTCAGGTACCCCACCAGTGTAAAAGGCAGTCATAATAGAATAACAAGTTGGGATACCATTTCAAAAGAATGAGTACAAATATATGTTTTCTCACAGGACTATCCCAAAGGTCTTCTTTCAAAATTCCTGTGCGTTGTAAAAAGTCTTCCCAGGGTTCATTGCAGAATGTACCCGGACCATCATACACCGACGTCTGTAATAAAAAAGAAAGAAATTCCATCCATGTTCTACAAAAAAGTTTTCTGTGTGAATAAAAAATTGAACAAGGATGATTTGTATTATTTTGGGGGGAAACTGTTTTTTCAATTCCTGTCGAGTAAAAGTTGTTATGTAGATGTAATAGCAATGTATGTCCATACATATAGCATATGGGTTGCCAGGACAGTTACGTGAAAACTTAAAGATTCAGCCACTTTTTTCCTCATAAGGATTCGACCATTTGAAAAGAAATATGCTAAATGTGGCCAGACAAATTTGCCCATTAAAGGGAATTTAAGGCAATACGACAAGCTGTGCAGTATGTGGAAATGGTTATCCTTAAACACAACTCCACATCTTTGTTTTTGTCTGACTCAATAGAAAATTTCGGCCATTAAAATGGCTGAATCTTTAGAAGAAATATGGTATGATCAGAAACAAAGATACTCCAATTAGTTACATGTATTGAAGCCACCCCATAGCACTATGGTTAACATGGAACTTCATGTAAATATCAAATATTATAGTAATAACGATTGATTGATTGTTTGGTGTTTTACGCCACGCTCAAGATAATTTCACTTATATGGCGGTGTTGCCAGTTTTATTGTGGGAGGAAACCGGGCTCTATGCCCTGAGGAAACCCATGACCTTCCGCTGGTAACTGGCAACTATCCCACATAGGTCGTAGTAATAACGAAAGAGTACTTCAATTCACTTGTAAAAGTCACCTGTAAAAAGCTGTTTCTCAACATATTTATGCCAGACATAAATTTGCACCTGGTCACAACGCAATATTGAAGATACGTATTTGTTGCCATGACAGTTAGACCTTGCATTGGACAGGAGTCTGGTGTAAATGTTTTGAGAAACAACTCTGCAGCTTCCATTTGTGGTTCATAATAGTCTGGGCCCAGTTTCACAAAGCGATCTTAGCTTAAGGTGATCTTAATTACCAATGGCAACGTATACCTTTAGCATTGGTTGCCATGGTGGTTAAGATCACACTTAGCTAAGATCGCTTTGTGTAACTAGGCCCTGGGGCTTAGAAGTAAATATGATACCCCATGATGTAGGATGAAGCTATAAGTACCTGCAGATCATCAAATCTCCCGTGAACTGTCAGAACATGCCGCGTCATTTCCAGTGTAGACAAGTACACATAAAAACCATTCACTACCACACTGTTGGCAAACTTTACTGGTTCAACTGCCTACAAAATTTACAAATGTCTTTGAATATAAATTTGAACTAAGCAGTACTGACCCATAAACAAAAAAACTAATAGATGGTTTGTAGTTGTTAGCATTATACATATTACATCAGGGTGAAATATCCTATAACAGTAACAAAAACAATCTATGAACAAAATCTTGGATAACAAGATTCAAATGTGAATAAATAAACAAAACAATAATTTCAGACTGTTTTCAGATTGATTGATTGATTGTTTGGTGTTTTACGCCGCGCTCAAGATTATTTCACTTAAATGGCGGCGTCGCCAGTTTTATTGTGGGAGGAAACCGGGCTCTATGCCCGGAGGAAACCCACAACCTTCCGTTAGTAACTGGCAGCCATCCCACATAGGTCGTTCGAGTGAAAACCCCGTCACAAAATTTTCCAATTTTTTTTGGACTGGGTGGGATTCGAACCCGCGACCCATGGAAGGCTGTTCGGATTGAGCGTCCAACGCTCTACCTACTGAGCCACGGAGGCCCAGACTATTTTCAGAAGCCAAGCTTACAAATTACCTTGAAAAAGTAACAGCTTGACATTGAAATAAGAAATATTGGTTAAGTCATTAATCCCTGAGAACACAAGATGTGGGCTAATATCAGACAAAATTCAAACAGCAAGGATATATGATAATGTTTTTGTTGCTTATAAAAAGTACCTTAGAGTACATTGGGTACTCATATGTAGGAGTTGCCAGATACTCGCCGAAGGTCTGGGGTTTCCTCTGGGCAAAGAGCCCGGTTTCCTCCCCCAATAAACCAGAAAATGCCGCAATATAAATGAAATAATCTTGAGTGCGAGGTAAAACCGATCAATCAATTAAAAACCAAGAATGGTATCAGCAGAAAGGTCCTATTTTGTACTTCTTTATAAAAATGAGGAACACTCCGCTAATTCAGTTTCCACGAAATGTTTCCTATATTCGACAGCTCATGCCACCAAAGAAATTACCTTAGAAATGTCAAGTTTGACACCATTGTAAAGCGAGTCTTTCCCCAGAGTAATCTGCCCTTCCATGGAGCAATGAGAAATGGCGGTGTTTTCCTTGGTTACAATACCATTGGTTAGCACGCTGTTTATTACCACACAACTTTCATTTACATCACAACTTGGCTGTTAAACAAAAATTTATAAAACTAAATACATGTTTTCTTAAAATTCGAATCTAAGAAAATCTATTTTAAGTTGACTCAATATAATTGAATAATAAGACAAATCTCTTTCAATAATTTAATTTGCAAAAAAATGTATAAACTGACAGCCAAAGCAAAGCATACATCTAACTAACGGCAGATGAAATTACAGATATTACTGATAGACTTGAAGTATAATCATGTCATATGGAAAAGCTGCATTGCATTGTGGGTGTAACTGGGGGTCCAGCATTGTAAACTGCTTTGGTTGATTGATTGATTGTTTGGTGTTTTACACCGCGCTCAAGATTATTTCACTTATATGGCGGCGTTGCCAGTTTTATTGTGGGAGGAAACCGGGCTCAGTGCCCGGAGGAAACCCACGACCTTCCGCTGGTAACTGGCAACCATCCCACATAGGTCGGTAAACTGCTTTGGGGTGAAGGACTTGTTATCGATACATGACTGTATACATACTGTGCTACATAAAATACTATCTCCTAATCCATCCGCCATGACTAACTCCTACTAACACCCATAACACATTGACCCAGAAGCAGATAACGCTTGTATGCAATCTGTGAATTGCCAGACATACCTCGATGACTGAATGAGTTTTATTGGTGAAGGTCAGATTGAGATCTTTCATGGATTTAAGTGGACAGTGTAGTTGATATTCTAGATGATCACTGCCTTTACTACCGAGGAAGTAATACGACCCTTCTAAAATACCTGTAACATAGAAAATACATCATTGATACGGCTCTCTGTGTGATACCTGAGAGATAATTCCACACCCGGTTAACAAGCTTCAGTATCCCCCCCCCCCCCCCCCTCCTCACCTGTGTAGAAATCAACATTGGCATTGGAGCAATGGACATTAAATGAAGTGTTCCTTCAGGCCCTCATTTATTTGTTATTTTTCATAAAAATAAATATACTACAAATACTATTGTCTATAGCCCCCTGGGCTTTATTCCCGCCCACTGTATAGAGTCTGTTCGCTCTTATGTATTTGTTTCGGGGGAATAAAAGTGAATTGAATTGAATTTGGAAAGATTCTCTGTTCTACTTTACATTAATTTTGGCTTCTTAGATGGGAGGGTAGGGGGCTGGTTAAATGCCTAAAGGAAACCTCAGACATTCCACATAAGTTGATGTGAATTTAGCCCTGTTTTAAAACATCCACATTTTCACTTTAAACTAGGTTGAATTTTAACCCATAAGTGGAATGTTATTCTGGTTATGCATCTAGTGCATGATCTACCTACAATGCTAATGGCCCTAACTTGTACAGAATTATAAAGTAAGGAAAGCAAAAACTATCAATTGAAATAATTGCATGTACTTACAAGGTTTAATTTTTATGTCCTTTAAAGTTTTCCAAATTAATTTCCGAGCATTTTTCATAATTGCTCTGTTGGTATGAGAGTCACCTCCACTTGATGTATCAGAACTTTGAGAGGATTTTCCAAAAGTCCAGCTGCGGTCTCCAGAAACAAATGCTTCTTCATTCACACCAGTTGCCATTGGCAACATGACATCACAGAAAAAGGACAACTGAAAATGAGAGTCTAGATTATTAATGGCTATGTTTCGTTGAATTCTTTGTTTGTTGTGCCGATGGTGTTGTAAACCAGCAAAATAAATAATATACTCTTTTCCTATCAAGGAAAGCTGAAATACTTTTGCATATTAACATTTTTTTTTAATTTTTTTTTTTTTTTTATTGTTTCCTCCAGAGACATACATATATAACATACAACAGAACTACACAATGTCACTCCTCAAAAACAAACAAACCCCTCTCCATATATAGATTTTTTGTGGCACATTCATTTAAAAAAAAAAGGAAAAGTGCCTATAATTGTCCCTAATTGTGGGTACCCTCTCAAAAATTAGGTGACATTCACACAGCATCTTCTACCTGGTCTATTAAAAAATAATACAAATAAGTATGGAAAATAAAAACTGTCTATATTAGGCTTTTACCATAGATTATGGATGTAAGTTCAGAAATTTACTTCATATTAGTAGATACATTTATGAAGAGGCATGGTTGCAAATTCAGACCTCATATTACATACACTTATGATGAGGAATGGGTGTAAGTTCAAACAATTACCTCCTATTACATACACTTATGATGAGGAATGGGTGTAAGTTCAAACAATTACCTCATATTACATACACTTATGATGAGGAATGGGTGTAAGTTCAAACAATTACCTCCTATTACATACACTTATGATGAGGAATGGGTGTAAGTTCAAACAATTACCTCATATTACATACACTTATGATGAGGAATGGGTGTAAGTTCAAACAATTACCTCATATTACATACACTTATGATGAGGAATGGGTGTAAGTTCAAACAATTACCTCATATTACATACACTTATGATGAGGAATGGGTGTAAGTTCAAACAATTACCTCATATTACATACATTTATGATGAGGAATGGGTGTAAGTTCAAACAATTACCTCATATTACATACATTTATGATGAAGCACAGGTGTAAGTTTAAACAATTACCTCATATTACATACACTTATGATGAGGAATGGGTGTAAGTTCAAACAATTACCTCATATTACATACATTTATGATGAAGCACAGGTGTAAGTTCAAACAATTACCTCATATTACATACATTTATGATGAAGCACAGGTGTAAGTTTAAACAATTACCTCCTATTACATACATTTATGATGAAGCACAGGTGTAAGTTCAAACAATTACCTCATATTACATACACTTATGATGAGGAATGGGTGTAAGTTCAAACAATTACCTCATATTACATACATTTATGATGAGGTAAGTTCAAACAATTACCTCATATTACATACATTTATGATGAAGCACAGGTGTAAGTTTAAACAATTACCTCCTATTACATACATTTATGATGAAGCATGGGTGTAAGTTCAAACAATTACCTCATATTACATACACTTATGATGAGGAATGGGTGTAAGTTCAAACAATTACCTCATATTACATACATTTATGATGAGGAATGGGTGTAAGTTCAAACAATTACCTCATATTACATACATTTATGATGAAGCACAGGTGTAAGTTTAAACAATTACCTCATATTACATACACTTATGATGAGGAATGGGTGTAAGTTCAAACAATTACCTCATATTACATACATTTATGATGAAGCACAGGTGTAAGTTTAAACAATTACCTCATATTACATACACTTATGATGAAGCATGGGTGTAAGTTCAAACAATTACCTCATATTACATGCATTCATGATGAAGCGTGGATATAAGCAGATTTGAAATTTTTTCTCATAATATCATTTATCTATATTATTTGGCTACATTCAGGTGCATTATTCAAATATTCAAACCTTTTAATTGTAGACAGTATTAACAAAGCCTACATGGAGAGAAGAGGCCATGTGGTAGAGAAGACCATAAAGCTTTCAACACTAGTGATAAGAGCTAGTGTATGTTTACAAGGTAAATAGAACAAGGCTGAGTTACTTATCTCTTTGTAGATAAAACTTTAATTCTTATATGTATTTTCCTTTGATTAAAACGTTATATATTGATTTATGAATAGTTTTAATCAATTTAGAAACATTATTGCAGTTTGAAAAAATCCTTTTTTGATGAGAATCTGACAAGTAGAAGCCATTTTACAATTTAAAGGTTATTATCATGAAATTGAAAGGGATTATACATAATCCAATAATTTGCAATAGTTGATGTCATACAATTTTTTTGACACACCATCTGTTAATATGGTATGTAATGTGAAAGATTTGAAAACATCGGATCATATTTGTTAAAGTTATGGAGAGAAAAAGTAAATATTACATAATCCAATATGGCTGTTATATTACGCAATGAATGATGTCAAAAATAGTTCACACACCTTCTACCCATAAGGTATATAATAAATATTGTCAAGATGGAATCAAAACTTTGGAAGTTATGGACCGGAAGGGAAAGCGGACGCCGGACAACCGGAGATGATACCATAATACAGCCTACTTTTCAAGCCGGGCGTATAAAAATGCCTTCAACTGTGTAGGTTTGTGTATGGCTCTAAAATGGTCGGTAAATTTTTTCAATTTGGCTTCATAAAAAAACAAAAGTTTTGGTTTGTAAACTTTGGAATTCTATGAATCCCTGTCTGACGGAGGCCCACAGAAGATCGGACAGGCGTACAGGTGCCAAAACTTGATCAACTCTGAAAGTCCTTCCCCAAGCTGTAATTGAATTTCATCAAATTCCACCCAGTGCTTCTGGAGATATCTTGTAAACAAGCAACAACCAATGAAAATATCTAATTCGGGGGCTCACAGAAGATCGGACGAGCGTACAGGCGCCAAAACTTGATCAACTCTGAACGTCCTCGCCAATAAGCTGTAATTAAAATTTCATCAAATTCAGCCCAGTGCTTCTGGAGATATCTTGTAGACAAGCAACAACCAATGAAAATATCTAATTGGGGGGCTCACAGAAGATCGGACGAGCGTACAGGCGCCAACACTTGATCAACTCTGAACGTCCTCGCCAATAAGCTGTAATTAAAATTTCATCAAATTCCGCCCAGTGCTTCTGGAGATATCTTGTAGACAAGAAACAACCAATGAAAATATCTAATTCGGGGGCTCACAGAAGATCGGACGAGCGTACAGGCGCCAAAACTTGATCAACTCTAAACGTCCTCGCCAATAAGCTGTAATTAAAATTTCATCAAATTCCACCCAGTGCTTCTGGAGATATCTTGTAGACAAGAAACAACCAATGAAAATATCTAATTCGGGGGCTCACAGAAGATCGGACGAGTGACAGGCGCCAAAACTTGATCAACTTTGAACGTCCTCGCCAATAAGCTGTAATTAAAATTTCATCAAATTCCGCCCAGTGTTTCTGGAGATATCTTGCAGACAAGCCCAAGTTGACTGACGCCAGACAGCACAACCACAGTATGATAAAAACATTACATATAAACTAATTGGTTTTAAAAATGAGTCGTATCATTTATGAATACTATAATTATAAAATGAAACAAATTCGTATTCCACTGTTTTTTTTCCACTTTCACGATTGTTCACTTTGACCGCATTGAGGTAAATCAATGCCTTTATTTATAGTTTTACTATGAGTCGATGGCGATAGTTGGTATGTTTTTGCTGAATTTAAATCTCTGGACCCTGTTTCACAAAGCGGCGTAGTGTAAGTTTTCACGTAATTGCCATAGCAACCCATACTGTAGAGATACGTTAGTGTGAAAGTTACGCAAAAAATGCATTTACGCTGCTTTGTGAAACATGACCCTGGTATTAAAAGAGAGCGCAAGTCTCATAAGAATTATTACGAGATTTTGTGATATCCGATGACAGATGACGCCATTAAGAACGTTTTTGATGACGTTGCAATTCCATTTGACGTATATTGTTCCATAACGTCAGATTAAAACGTCATTTTGGAACGAAAAACGCTCAGTTACATGCGCAATGCAGTGCCGGTGACAGGAAATTTGTGGAATTCACACGTGACTTGCGCTCCCTATGGGATAAATAGGATCTTCACCTAGTGACCCTGAGATATCAGATTTATTTTCGAGTAGTCGCCAGAGGCTCGGAACAAATAAAAATTACAACTCTTGTTTAATAAATCTGATATTCCAGGGTCACTCAATGGAGATCCTCTATTTCTTTCATTGTTAGAATTCCTGTGTATTACAAGGGAAACGAGGCTGTGTCGCAAATACCACCAAATTTGAAGAGCTTAACTAAATGGACCATACCGTATTTCTTCTAAAGATTCAGCCACTTTTTTTCTTCATAAGGATTCGATCATTAGAAAAGGAATATGCTAAATGAGGCCAGACATATTTGCCCATTAGAGGGAATCTAAGGCAATATGATCCACCGTGCAGTGTGTGAAAATGGTTATCCTTAAACACAACTCCATGTCCCCTTTTTTGTCTGACTCAATGGAAAATTTAGGCCATTAGAACAGGGATTCATAGAAGTCCAAAATTTACGAACCGAAATTGAAAAATTAAGTTTTTTAGAAGGTGAATTTCAGTTTTTTTTAAATTTACCGACCATTTTAGGGTTAAAATTGAGTTAAAATCTATGTTACAAACCAGTTCCAATTTAATATTTCTTTTTTCATGAAAGTATGAATTCCAAGAAAAAAAACAGGTTTGACAAAAAACTAATGATAATAATATATATGTAATGTCAAACCTAGATCAAAGTTATCCCTTCTTCATGTGTAACAATAAGAAAATACACAATGATTTACTTGACAAATGAATGGAACTATTTGAGAACTACGGTTCAGGGGAGGTAACTAACATATTTCATGTTGTAAGACATTAAAAAAAAAAAAAAAAAAGTTGTCTCCCCTTTTATTTTCTATACGGCCAAAATCAGCTGAATAAATATAACAAGTCTCGAATTATTCTGATTATTGTGGGTAATACTCCCCAAAATTTCTCAGTTCATCAAAATAAGCTTAGTTTAGAAATGTTTAGGTAATTAATAAGGCTTTCAGAGTGCATGTTGTGGAGACACTGATTTCTCAGTATTTAAACAACAACAACAAGAGAATGACGGCCATGGTCGTTTGACGGCGGTTTCTAAATAAACTTTTCCCTTGAACTTGGATTTTTTCATCATAAACAGTGGATATCAATCAAGCAATATTCAGTTTTTCACGCCCAACTTGAGTTTGGAAATTTTAGTTTTCAAAAGGAAATTTTAAACTGAAAATATTGAGTTTTTCAACACCAAATTCAGTTTTAAACTCAATTTTACGAACCGAATATCGGTAAGTAAATTGGACGTGTATGAATCCCTGTAGAATGGCTGAATATTTAGAAGAAATACGGGTATTCTATGTTTAACTGATTCAAGAGGACACTAACCTGAAGTGGGGATGATCCGCTGTCTACACCCATATAAGTACAGGCATCTAATGGTGGCATGATGTGGAAGGACAACAAGCGTTCGGAGACTGTGAAACTGAAGTAAACTATCCCACATAGCTGAAGAAGGGGACAATATGATGCATTAAGATTGAGTGATTGATATTTTATGCAGTTATATGGCGATGATGTCAAGTTTAGTGGGGGAAGCTGAAGAAGGGGACAATATGATGCATTAAGATTGAGTGATTGATATTTTATGCAGTTATATGGCGATATTGTCAAGTTTAGTGGGGGAGGTCTCTTTGTTGGGAGTACCTGGCAAATCCCCCAAGCTAGACATCTGGGCCCTGGGGCTCATTTCACAAAGCAGTCGCATCGCAAACGAAGCGTAGTTGCCAATGGATACCATAGTGAAGAGATACGTTAGTATGAAAGTTACGCAAAAAATACATCTACGCCGCTTTGTGAAACAGGACCCAGATATCAATGTGGTAAATACTAAAGTGCAGAACTGTCAATGACTAAATATCAATCCTCTCCGGAATATCTTTTGTGGAGGTTACGCGGAGATGACCGAAATCCTCATGCTGGTCATTTTCTCTGCAGAGCTAGCATCATTCCCGTTCATACCTTCTGCGAAGATGAGAAAAATGTTCCGTAGATCACTGGATCCCTGGCAGAGGTGTAATATATTGCGATAGAACTACAGACGATTGATATAAATTTACTCATTGACAATACTAATTACAGATAGTTTAAAACTTACAATCGGAGATTAGGAAAAAAAAAATTGAAGAAAATAACTGAATAACATTGTAAGATTGTCCATATATTTCTTCACTTAAAAAAAACAGGCCACATTGTTCACTTAACAATTTTTATCATAAGCAAGAAAATGTATAGATTGGACAAATTTGTAACAATCTCAGTCATCCTTTTTCAGTAACTGTCAGTCACCTTACAAGTTTTGAATGTTTGAATGAAAATTAGATCAAATGAGATTAAAAAATTAACACACCCAAATTTTAGAGCACTGTTTGACAAGAGAGTCTCAGTGTAGAAGGAAGAGTAATCTCCCCTGATGACAGACACAACATGTTACCCAATTGTTACATAAAAACTTCAAAATACATTGCTTGATGTTTTACACCGCACTCAGGATTATTTCACTTATATGGCAGCGTCACCAGGTTTTATGGGGGGAGGAAACTGGGCTCATTGCCCAAAGGAAACCCCCGACCTTCGGTGAGTACCTGGCAACTCCACATACGGTGACGGAGTGAAAAATCCACTTAGAAATTGTTCAATTTTCATTTAGTCTGAATTGGATTAAAGTGAATAAAGTTAACTTACTACAGGGACTTTACCCGATGGCAGTTCACACTTGATTACAGCTTCCATGTCAGCCTTGTACAGTATGTCTTCAACATAGCCCTAAACAACAGTAGCAAAAAATTTGATAACAATTTTATTAATGATAAAAAATTAAGACATCACCACGTAGTAAATTGTTTTGAACAACACGAGCTTTCCACACCTGTACCGGTGTCTTTGTCAAGTGTAACCGACACCGGTACAGATGTCAAAAGCTCGTGTTGTTCAAAACAACTTACTACGTGGTGATGTCTTAATTTTTTATCATTAGTATGGAACCCACGTTAAAAGAGAGTTTCAAAAATTTCTTACAACAATTTCATCGTCAGCCAGAAAAGATTTTATAGTTTGTTGTATCTCTATGACGGAAACCAATTTGGTGATTTTTAAAACCAAATTTGAAAAAGAGACAACCATTTACCTGCCTAGACATAACAGGTGATCAGTCACCAGAAAATCCCTAATATCGAGGCCTGATTTAACTTATCTTAAGAAATATGGATAATATATAATAATGCATAAATAAATAATAAATATAGATTACCGACAGCTAGGACTTTGGGTTAGTTGATTGATTGATTGTTTGGTGTTTTACGCCGCGCTCAAGATTATTTCACTTATATGGTGGCGTCTCCAGTTTTATTGTGGGAGGAAACCGGGCTTGGTGACCGGAGGAAACCCACGACCTTCCATTGGTAACTGGCAACCATCTCACATAGGTCTTTGGGTTAGTGGATATCCGTATGTTGTAAAAACGGTGAATCTCCTGTACATAAATAGTGTAAGGATTCCTATCAAGGCCTTTATAATCCTTTGGTAGCCCCTGTGTTCTTGCTGGTTATGGCTGAGCAAGGTCTGATCATTTTATACTCTTCATCTGTAACACACCATGGTGAAATTACTGAAGATGAATATAAAATCATAAGACCTGCAACGAAAGCAGCAAGATCACTTGGGAGGCTCCTGGGCCCAGTTTCACAAAGCGATCTTAGCTTGAGGTGATCTTAATTACCAATGGCAACATATACCTTTAGTATTGGTTGCCATGGTAGTTAAGATTACACTTTGTTGACTTTGATAACGATGTAAGAACTACATCAAAACGTCGTCACCCAATAAACCAAGAAGTTGTTATCCATAAGTAATTCTTCACCTTAATGTTTTGAGTACTTGAATTAGCGGAATTCTTACCGTAATCCATTTATATTACTGAAATGCATGGCATAATGCACAAGTGGAATCTAACAATGATTTTGAATAAATATTTTCTCAATTTATTTGGCCACCATCATCAGCATCTTTGTTTTTTTGATGATGGCGAAATAAATTGCTGAAATAGTAAGTCACCTTTCAACTTCTAAATGCCATTGAAAGATTTGATACTAAAAACATTACGAAAAGCACTCTAAAAGTTTGAGACTTTTCGTTGGGTTTCTTACCTCCTGCATGGAGCGACCGATAATCCTATCGAGCAATCGCTATTGTTGTTGTTTTAGACCAAACATGGCAGAAAGCAGTATAATAATTTGTTATCTTCACATTGCTCGTCCTTGAATTAGCAGAATTCTTACCATATGAAATCTCTTCAGAATCAAATTAAAACAAATGCCCAGTCTAGTTTCCCTTTTTATTAGAATTGTCTAACCTGTGGATCCAGTTTGTAGATATTTCGTGTCCGACTGGCTTCCTTATCCACGGGGATGGTGATAGCATATACGTCACACGGCTCCCATTCTACTACTACAACCATAACATGGAATTAAGCCTGTTGAATTAATTGCTTCTTCCTGAACTCTTGTAGTTACAATTGTGTCAAGTTATCACCGGTAAAAAGTAACATTTAAATGGTATAGAAATAGTGGAAATCGCAAAACATACCTTAAAGTGAACACTTTAGGTAAAATACAATATACTTCATCTTAAAGACAATATCTACCTGGTCCCAAAACATGGTTTATTTATTTTTTATGATTTTCCTACAAGAAGCTATGGTTAATTATTCTCAGATGTCTGGTGACTGGATGTCACTGAAACATGTGCACACCTGGTATGCTAACCTGCTATTGGTGTATTTAGGTCATATTGCCAGTTGTAAGGTGTGCACATGTTTCAGTGACATCCAGTCACCAGACATCTGAGAACAATTAACCATAGCTTCTTGTAGGAAAGTCATAAAAAATAAATAAACCATGTTTTGGGACCAGGTAGATAATCTCTTTAAGATGAAGTATATTGTATTTTATCTAAAGTGTTCACTTTAAGGACTAAATTGATTTTAGCTAACGGAATTTTCTACTAAACTGAACACAGAAACATGTTCATTACTTTTACATCCCAAATTTCTTATGATTCTTTAGGCCACGTTTAAGACATATTCACTTATTTTACTGAGTTGTCAGAATAAATGGTGTAGGAAATTAGCTTTGTGCCTGGAGGGAGCTGGTAATTTTAAACTGGCAATCATTCCACAAATTGTCATAAATTGTGCCTGGAGGGAACCCCAAACCTTAGCTGGTATTTTAAACTGGCAACCATTCCACAAATGGTCATTAATTGTGCCTGGAGGGAACCCCAAACCTTAGCTGGTATTTTAAACTGGCAACCATTCCACAAATGGTCATAAATTGTGCCTGGAGGGAACCCCAAACCTTAGCTGGTATTTTAAACTGGCAACCATTCCACAAATGGTCATAAATTGTGCCTGGAGGGAACCCCAAACCTTAGCTGGTATTTTAAACTGGCAACCAGTCCACAAATGGTCTTAAATTGTGCCTGGAGGGAACCCCTAACCTTAGCTGGTATTTCAAACTGGTAACCATTCCACAAATGGTCTTAAATTGTGCCTGGATGGGAACCCCAAACCTTAGCTGGTATTTCAAACTGGTAACCATTCCACAAATGGTCTTAAATTGTGCCTGGAGGGAACCCCTAACCTTAGCTGGTATTTCAAACTGGTAACCAGTCCATAAATGGTCATAAATTGTGCCTGGATGGAAACCCCTAACCGTAGCTGGTATTTCAAACTGGCAACCAGTCCACAAATTGTGCCTGGATGGGAAACCCCTAAGCTTTACTGGTATTTCAAACTGGCAACCAGTCCACAAATTGTGCCTGGATGGGAACCCCTAAGCTTTACTGGTATTTTAAACTGGCAACCAGTCCACAAATGGTCATAAATTGTGCCTGGATGGGAAACCCCTAAGCTTTACTGGTATTTCAAACTGGCAATCAGTCCACAAATGGTCATAAATTGTGCCTGGATGGGAAACCCCTAAGCTTTACTGGTATTTCAAACTGGCAACCAGTCCATAAATGGTCATAAATTGTGCCTGGATGGGAAACCCCTAAGCTTTACTGGTATTTCAAACTGGCAATCAGTCCACAAATGGTCATAAATTGTGCCTGGATGGGAAACCCTAAGCTTTACTGGTATTTCAAACTGGCAACCAGTCCATAAATGGTCATAAATTGTGCCTGGATGGGAACCCCTAAGCTTTACTGGTATTCTAAACTGGCAACCAGTCCACATGCAAGGACGATCAATTTCATTGTGGGTGCCTGAGGCGTGGAGGGATAATTGCCCTCACCAATCCAGTTAATTTGTGTCATTGAAAGTGACTTTCACTTTAAAGTGGGCTGCCAAAATGTTGATATTTTGACGTAACAACAGAATGTTGAAAGTATCGGCTATTTTTCTTAAGACATATAATTCAGAAGCTTTATAGCACTTCTAGTCTCGAGAATGTACGATAAAGTATTGTTTTGAACTAACTTTGGCTTAGAATGAATGAATGGTCGTCCCGGTAACTTAAATTTTGTTTACTTTTCGAACACTATTCCCGTTCGTATAGGCCACATACTGTATGAATTTTCCTCATTCCAACGCTAATCATTTAGTTTTTCGATGGCCTTCAAAGCCTCTTACTGTCATGACGATCAGAAATTATGAAAAAAAGTGTGAATTTTGGCAGCTCATGCCACTTTAACTAACAAAAGCTAAAGAGACAGAGGTCCAAAGGGAATTTTAAGTCAAGCGTTTTAAACTTTAATTGTGATCAGTTTATAGTAGTTTTATTAATATTTATCCATGGTTAATTGGTTATCTCCCCTTACCAGTATTGTCAGGTAGTGTAATTAACATTTCAGTACTGCACACCCAGACACCAGGGGGAGCTTTAACAGCAATCTGTGAAGATAGAATTACACAAGAATTTACATTAAAAAAAGTAATCTATTAAAATTTAGAGACATTATCACACAAATCAATAACATATGATTTACATAAATTAGAGTTAATTCTTGCTTGAGCTTGAGAAAACATCAGTTAGAACAATCCATTAAAGTAACAAACAGCTGTAAGTAACAGAATACTACAAATTTAAGTGAGTACAAATAATCAATAATGACCAAAAGTAAACGTTTAAGAAGTTTATAATACTGCCTTCAAGAGTAAATTTGTTGTCTTCTTATTCAATATTAAAGACAGCTTTAAACCGAATTTCGGCTGGAAGAATCTAAATCGCCTAAAAAAACTGGGCCTTGTTGTAACATCAGCCTGATACCATACTACCAGAATTATTGATTCCAATTTAATTATGGTACCTGACACATCGTCTACCAATAAGCTATTTATATCTGAAAAAACATTTAAATCCATGCAATAGTTTTAAAGACATGAGGCTGACAAGAATCCCGGATGGACAGACATTTTGTTGTTTTGTATATCCATTGATTCAATTCTGTACTTATTTCAAAGTGATGTATAATACGTTCTGTTTCCATTAGTGTAACTCAAACAAACTATGAAAGAAAGTGACTTACTTACATTTTCCCTATTTTTTTTGTTAGTTTCACTGTCATATATAGGATTTACAGAAACAGACATGTTAAGCGTCTTTCTAACAAAATTCCAATTAATTCAACGTTAAATGTGATCTGGAAATTTTGCGAGAGTGGAACATTAAGCGTCTTTCTAACAAAATTCCAATTAATTCAACGTTAAATGTGATCTGGAAATTTTGCGAGAGTGGAACATTTAGCGTCTTTCTAACAAAATTCCAATTAATTCAACGTTAAATGTGTTCTGGAAATTTTGTGAGAGTGGAACATTTTTTCCTCCAAGGGGGATAATTGCTCCGCAATGGAAATAGAACGTATGGGGATGTAACATTAACCCACCTTTTCTGTCATGAGGGTAATAAGCACATCAATATGGGACACCAGATAGTCATATTCAGGGCGACAGGGTTTGGCTGGGAAGTTAATAAACGGTCGACCACACGGATCATATGGATACTTCCTACCCTAAGAAAAAAACAATTATTTCATTTAAATTTAATAAAATATGTTGAAATAAAATTTGTTTACTTTATTATGATTAAAATATATTTGGAAAAATCCATTTAAAAAGAAAACAGACAATGTTTGTTGCTTCTTTATGTTACACTTCCAGCAATAGGTCGCGGGTTCGAATCCCACTCAGTCCAAACAAATTGGAAAATTTTCTGACTGGGTTTTCACTCGAACCACCTATGTGGGATGGTTGCCAGTTACCAGCGGAAGGTCGTGGGTTTCCTCCCACAATAAAAACTGGCAATGCCGCCATATAAGTGAAATAATCTTGAGCGTAGCGTAAAACACCAAACAATCAATCAATCAATCTTTATGTTACACTGATGTTGATATTTTATGCAAAGGTGTCAAACGGTCACTACATAAGGTCAAACACTTGCAGCGATCTACGGAGAAATCAAACCAGAGCCTTTTAAGCCTTTTTAGGTTTGATTGATGTTTTACGATGCACCCGAGAGTATTTCACTTGTATGGTGGAGTTGCCAGGTTTAATGGGTGAGAAAACCGAAGGAAACATGTGACCTTCAGCGAGTCCCTGGCAACCCTTCTACATACAGTGATCGAGGGAAAAATCCATTTAGAAATATTTCCATGAACATCAAACTTTCTTATTGTCTTGCCAAGCAGAATTTATGGAAAAAAGTGTAAATTTGGGCTTCTGATGCCACTTTCACTTACAGCATGAATGATTATAATTCGGGCATCTTGTAAAACATCAGAATTGATCACCTGAAGAATATAGAAGTAAAAATCACATGGGTTTACAAGATAAGTTTACCTCTCATATTTGTATTGTTTTACATAGCCACAAAGACATTATACAGATGTTTGAAAGTTTAATAAATGTTCTTGATTTCTTCTTAAGTGTCAATTTGATTTGTTTTGAAAGATCATAATCGACGATTTTGACGACGTTTTATGTATACTTCCTTCAAAATAAAGTTTAATCTTAAAAGTATAACTTGCTTTTTGTAAAGGAACAAAATACAGAAAAACTTACTGAGTATCCCTGCCTGGCACTGATGTACTCAGAGACAACCAGAAGGGCGTTTAGTGTGGCACCCCCACTGCCCACCTGCGACTTCGGGTCCTCCACCGTTAACAGAATAACATCCTTATCAATCTGACCTTTACTTTGACGAATTTCCAGTTCTGGTGAATAAACATAACACATCTCAGATTTAACTTGTTCGAATCAGGTGAGTTTAAAGTGGCATGAGCTGCCAAAATTCACACTTTTTTCATAATTTCTGATCGTCACGACAGTAAGAGGCTTTGGAGGCCATTGAAAAACTAAATGATTGGCATTGGAATGAGGAAAATCCATACAGTATGTGACCTGTACGAACCAAAAACAATGTTCGAAATGTAAACAAAATTTAAATAACCGGGACGACCATTCATTCATTCTAATACTCATGCCAGCTCATGCCACTTTAATGTCCTGAAGAAATTTAATATTTAAAGCCAAACTATTTTGTTTGCCAGCATAAAATAGATGTATCTGCACACCTGTGCATGTTATTTCCACCAACCCTACATCATAAATAAGCCTATACCTAAAATGATCACTTTAACCCGTGGAGCTATATGGACTTCAGTTTATATCAAGGTATAATCTTCGTAAAATGAAATTTGAACTTCACAACAAGGACTTACCTTTTTGATAAGCATAAGCAGCATCTTTATGTGTACATGTCAGCACAATGGCAGTCCATTTTGTCCGTCTAGGAGAGGTCATTATGGCAGGGAGATGACAGGGTCTGCACACACTGTGTAATCCACAATCACCCAAGGGCCCAATACCTATGTACAACAACAGGGACTATAAATGCTGAAATGACTGATTGGTTGATGTTATATGATGCACTGAAGAGTATTTCACTTCAGTAGGAGAGGAAACCAGAATCTCTGCAAGAAGGAAACCCACAACCTTATATAGCGAGTACCGAGCAACACTTCCGAATTGGGTGTTTCACTGATCAAGTGAAATACTCACTCAGAAATATTACAATTTTTGTCTTTGGACTATGTGGGAATTGAGCCTCACCGAACAGCCAAGGTTTATTTAAACTCATGGAAATCTTGTGACAGGTAATATTTCTATATTCAGAACAATTGTTTGAAAAAGACAATGCATGGATACTCGAGATCTGACCAAAAGATTTCTAATGCACCCATAGATGGAAATATCTATTCTCTGTGGCCAAGGTATATACCTTCATGTGCAAGCCGACACAAGCTTACTTTACAAATATACTTTGGCCATTCAGGGTTTCATAGAAGTTCAAATTTTTGAGGCCATAAACCTAAATTTTGAGTTATATTCAAGCCCAATTAAGTATTTTAGTTGTCAGAAACTGAATATTTCTATGCAAATATATAACTGCCCAGGTCCCTGGTAGAAGATAACCTAAGACTTTCATTCTATTTTCAATACATTTCCTAACACTTTATGCAAACAGGCAAACACACTCCACTCCAGTGCAGGCCTACAGCTAGTCCGAAATATCTGCGATGATGATGTAAGACATTTTCTGACAGATAGGCCATCATCATGATGATGGCCTATCTGTCAGAAAATGTCTTACATCATCATGGCAGATATTTCGGACTAGCCTACAGCATATTGTCCCTGTATGTAACAATTATAGGCTATAAATGAGCTGACACAAATAATTTATGTCATTTGTCACAAATTGTGAGACGAAACCTATTTGGTCCTTTCTATGTTCAACTAGTTAAACTTTAGCGGTACTCATGTGTCCTGTTTTACTTACTTTGCCGGTCAGGAAGACCTATCGGTTATGTCAATGAATGCAACACATCCAGATCTGGGTGGAAAATGAAACTATTTAACAATGGCCTAACCATGCAGCAAACGTGTCTTAAATCCTATGATGGGACAGTACAACAACAGTCAATCAATCCGATGTTTACCTCGAGAAGTTGAATAGCCGATCAGCCTGAACACGGGGACGCAGACAAACACCGCACACACCTCAGGGCCGTTCTGTCACTGACTGTCATTCAGCGGGCTTCTTTATTATGAGCGTGCTGGGGGCCGTCTATAAATACCGATTGCCATAAAATTGATCGCTCGAGGCTTAAATTAAAACTAATGTAAACAAATCTATATTTTTGAATGCGTTCTGGATCCTTCAAAACAATGATTTTAACGGTCATTCAACTGAACATTATTCAGATATATGGAATGTAAAAACATTCAAGAAAGAAAACACCTAGCGGCTGGACTGTGTGGACCGGCAAGTAAGTAACACAGGAAAGAGACACATGAGTGCGGCTAGCCCCTAGTCTGCTTTCTTACTTCAAAATGACTATTTTTTCATACTGATGGTCGTATTCCAAAATACCGCCGTCAGTATAAAAAAAATACTGGTAGTCATTTTGAAGTCAGAAACCCGGACTAGGCGTCTCGTTAATCATTTATGACCATGTTAATTCTTAATACTACTTAAAGTGGCATGAGCTGCCAAAATGTTGATATTTTGACGTTAAAACAGAATGTTGAAATTATTGGCTATTTTTCTCAAGACATATAATTCAGAAGCTTTATAGTGCTTCTTAGTCTCGATAATGAACGATAAAGTATTGTTTTGAACCAACTTTGGCTTAGAATGAATGAATGGTCGTCCCGGTTATTTAAATTTTGTTTACTTTTCGAACACGTTTTCGGTTCTTACAGGCCACATACATGTACTGTATGGATTTTCCTCGTTCCAACGCCAATCATTTAGTTTTTCGATGGCCTTCAAAGTCTCTTACTGTCGTGACGATCAGGAATTGTGAAAAAAAAGTCTGAACTTTGCCAGCTCATGCCACTTTAAATAGTACATTCACGAGACAGGTAAAAATTAATTTGTCTTTTTGGCAACTAATATGATTGACCCAGTTATAAGCTGCGTAGGCTTCATGCACTACGGTTGTTTGTTGTTCCGATTACTCACTGTTACACTAGTCTGAAAGTCGAGGAAAACCCACACAAAAAAAACAAAAGCACTAACCAATTGGGCTGATGACATCGTCGATGCATCTGGGCCGGGTTTCTGACTCCAACAATTTTTTTTATATTGACGGCCGTATTTTGGACGCGGCCGTCGGTATATAAAAAATACTAATATTGGAGTGAGAAACCCGGGCTACGTCTAGCCGCACTCATGTGCCTCATCCTGTTTTATTACTTTGCCGGTCTGAAAGAAAAGCCTACGATGCATCCTCTGAATATAAGATAGGAATATGATAGAACGTTATGGTCAACCATGGAATGGATGGGCCTATATCTTGAGTAGATCTCATCAACGTGGATTTCACTTGCCCCCCCCCCCCCCCCCCCCCCTCACACCCGTATTCCTCACCTTACAGGTGGGTATACATACAACTGGTTGGTATTCCGACTTTCCACCTCTCGAAAATATATGCGTCAATTAGAATATTAATTGTAGTAAACAATCCTCTAATAAGCTATGGGCTCACAATGACGCTACATACCGGAGTTATTAGAATATATAATGGCATTTTTGGGCTCCTGGACCCTGTTTCACAAAGCGGCGTAGCGTAAGTTTTTACGTAAATGCCATAGCAACCCATACTGGAGAGATACGTTAGTATGAAAGTTACGCAAAAAATACATCTACGCCGCTTTGTGAAACAGGGTACAGGATACTCGGACCTCTCGGATTTTGCAACCCAATTGTATGATATACGTTACTAATGTAACTAAATCCACTTAATTTTGTATATTTTATTTTATTAAAAATTATATTATTCAAATAAAAACTATCTATCCAAGCCCTTATTTGTACTGCAAATTGTAGCTTTGAAAAAATACTAGGCATGCCATTTAGCCTTTAAAACAAACAAAAAGACAAAACAAACACACCATTTCAAAAACATTTAAATTTCTATTATTATTTTTTTCAAACTAATACTGATAAAATTTCCAAACAAATAACAAACAATAAAACATTTAAACTATACAAATATCTAGTTAATGTTGACAAACAAATATAATAATAAATCAAACAGTTGCCTACTTTGTTTACATATCAAGGCATAAAAAAACATCAAGTTTCGAAAGTCGGTTATCACTGCTGTCGATTGCCCTGTCTTACAAAGCTAGTGCAAGTTGGACGTAAATCTGTGATTAGAACTTCCACTGTTCATGTTGTAAGCCGATGCTCTCCTTTATGCCAGCTTTGTAAGACAGGATACAGAATACAATTACAAATCTAGTTAGGTAAAATGTAGCCCGGATTATTGGTCTTATGGCGACTGGTATTAGATGGCTGATAATGTGTCTTGTCGCCTTATGACGAACATGGAGAAGAAAAAAAAATTCGGCAGAGCCCAGATTTCTCGGCTAGGTAAAGTGATAAACATGGGAAATAGGAACATTTTTTCTGTCTATGAGACCTATTTTATAAAATGAACTGTCACCTCTGGCAAATATACATCAATATTTATTTGACACAAACTGGCCAATCTTTAATTTCATTTAGAATAAAATACTGGTAAGTGCTTAATTTCTTTAATTTCATTTAAAATAAAATACTATTAAGTGCTTAATTTCTTTAAGCAGTTAGATTTAACATGAAACAATACAATTCATTCTTATATATGGTATTTTACAGATTTTTATAAAAATAAAATTCAAACTTCTTAGTAGTATTCAGAAGGGAACTACAAACAAAACAATGCAAACATATACTAACAAAATACTGTTTCATTTTTTAGTTTCCTGCTGGTTAAGTTAAGTACAAAAAAATGGTGTAAAAAAATATAATCATACCAGTTGTAGGGTATTCTAGAAGTTGATTAATAATCAATAATCAATAACGATCAATATGTAGATTTCAAAGATACTGATTAATAAAAAGTCCTTGGAATGTATAAAAATAAAGGTGAAGCAGAGAGGTCTATTTGAGAAAAGAAGAAGTTTCTTCCTAGGCAAAATGTTAATATCAAACAACTAAAAAATATAATGATTTGACATTATGGGCGGCTCATTGCCTTTGTTGATATAAATCAGAAATGAATGGGGTTTTTTTTGGTTCAAACCCAGTCCAATAATAACTTGAAGAATTACTAGTTATTTTTAGAGAAAAATAGCTTCTACATTGGCAGATATGACCCTTTTATGGGACTACCATGGCAAATTAAGTAGTTTATAAATTCTACTACGGAGTGGTTTTACTAAAGCCAAAACACATAGGACAACTCGCTACTCTCGAAAGCTCATAAATATACACCATCATGTACAATATAGTAAGAGTTGTCCAATGTGTTTTGGCTTTATTAAGTAGTTTGTTTCTAACTCTCAAGTCAAGTCAATATGAACTGCCTGTTTCACATCAGTACTTTGTAGAGTTGTGTCTTGGCTGTTTCTCTTCTTCTCTGTTATCTGTCTTTTCCGTGAAATAATCACATCTTTACACATTATCACCAAACTCTCAGCTATTGTCATCTCTGAAATGATAGTTGACATTATTTAATGTAGATTCCTAATTCACATATATGAGAAAGGCTTAATACGGTAATACCTGAGGACTATGCATGTTGCTAAATCCTCAATAACAAAAGGTTCTGAATGAGATTTAAACTTTCAACACATCTCAGTCCAGGGAGATGATTGACCAGCAGTTAATCCTTGAATGTTTTACAAGCTCTCTCTTGAATTAAGATGAGAATTTGCACTCTTCTACTTTTTTCCAGCACTTGAATTAACTCAGACATTACCGTACTTTGTATCCGAATAGTCATTATCTCATACATCTGCTGATTAAGTCAACTTTACATGTATATGTTCTTTTAAACACAATTAGAACTTTGTCTTCATGGTTATTTTAGACACAAAGATTTTCCACACGCCTGTGTGTTTTAATGTTCACAAATACAGTTTATTTATGAAGACTAAAACACACCGACACAGAAAAAATCTTCTTGACTAAAATAACCATGGGAAGTTTCTAATTGTGTTAAAAAGAGGTATATCATTTGAACCTTTACACCAAATCAAAAGCTGTTGCTATAAACCAAAACCCATGATATTTCAGTAGAGTGAAGAGTTTGGCTTCATGTTTGAAGTACGTAGGTCAGTAGAATTTTCTGGAACACTTTGTTAATTGCAGGTTGTGAGATGGAGTTTATAACCGTTTTGTTTGTTACATAGATTTTCAGCTATGGCAAGAATATTGGTAAAAATAGAATGAACCAAATATGATCATGGGGAAACAAAGTCAACTTTTTATAGATTTTTAGAGTGGCATATAAAAGTTGAAGGAATGAATTACTGTAGGAACAAAGTCTGTTATGGTTATATTTTTTAATTTGCGTTAAATGTTTTGCAGAACACAAGCTTTACAAGCCAGCCCAAAAAGAAAATTTAATATCTGCCGCAGAACATACAAAAATTCAACACTATATTTGGCGCTCTACAATGCTTACAAAAGTTAATCTCTTAAACATATGACGTCAAATATACCCTCACAGTGGTAACGTAAACAACACAAACAAGCTTTAAGCCCTGTTCAGAAATTCTTTAAGTAAACACTGCAATGTTTCAATCTATAGATTAAGATCGTTATCAATGATTCACAGCATGCATACAACAGTATGGAAGTTACCTATTTATTGATTGATTGACACTCAAGATTATTTCACTTATATGGTGGTTTGGTACTTATTTAAATCATTGACTTGATAATGATCTTTAGATCTTAGTTAATAGATTGAAATATTGCTGAGTAAAACAAAATTTCGGACTTTTTTCGTTTTTTCTGATGGTAAAAACTTATTTGCATTTAAGGATCTTTGTTGCTTATACAAACTATAGAAAGCTCTTATTTTGTAATTCATGTAAATTTTCCCATATTTGACCGCTCAATCCACTTTAAAGTGTTGATATTTTGACGTTCAAACAAAATGTTGATATATTGGCTATTTTTCTCAAGGCGTATAATTCAGAAGCTTTTTAGTTCTTCTAGTCTCGAAAATGTGTGATAAAGTATTGTTTTGAACTAACTTTGGCTTAGAATGAATGAATGGTCGTTCCAGTTATTTAAATTTATTTACTTTTCGAAAACATTTTCGGTTCATACAGGCCACATACTTATAGATTTTCCTCATTCCTCATTTCGATCGCTTTCAAAGCCTCTTACTGTCATGACGATCAGAAATTATGAAAAAAGTGTAAATTTTGGCAGCTCTTGCCGCTTTAAGTTGTACATCATGTTACAGACTTTGTTCCTATTTAACTTTATATAGCACACATATTTCTTCAAATTACAACAAGTTATTCAGGAATTTAAATTTACAAAATTTTACTTACATTGGCATAATTTAATAATCTTACAGAAAACTTTGCAAAAAGAAGTCAACATATACAAGAAATGTATGTGTCATACACCAAAGTCACTCAGAGTACTTACTCTTGCGTAAACGTTCTGCAGCTAACTTGGATCCTATTATTGCATGTTTGAAATCGATTCTCATATCCTCTATAACCGACACCAACTTTTTGTAACGATTTGTTTCCCCAAATATATCTAAAAGGAAAAAAGTATATTTCATATTCAATTTTTAAAAACAAAGCCTATATTCTATATAGGATTTTGAAATTCAAATCAAAGCAAACTGATTCAAATACAATTTCAAATCTTGAAAATTAAGGGCATTAATTTGTAAGAAAAATTTGGGCCTAGCTTAGATCAAATTCAAAGTAAAATATGACACAGAGCCCAAGAGGGGGTGCTTATAGCCACTTTGTTACTGGCTTTCTTCAAAATTTCAACACCTTTTGCAATTAAACAACTCTTTGCAAATGGAAAAATAATTTATTACATGACTCATTCCTAACATGATGTTTATGTACCATGCACAAACAGGTGATAACACCATTAGCATTTATAATAGCATATAATGATAATCAAAATTGTTTCAAAAAGTTCATTACCTTTTTGATAGTACCATAGATCAGAATAGGGCAAAATTCCCTCACACTGCAAGTTGAAGGACGAGAAACTGTGGATTGTTTTCCCCTCAGTTTGGGTTGGTTGATTTTCTTCCTTATTAAGTGAATTGCCGGGCCCTACAGTGACCTTGGGAGATTCGGCATACATTGATAAGGAGGTCAGGCTGTCAAGGTCAATCAGCTCAGCTGGATTACAAGATGGCCTTGACTCTCCAGCCTTGACATTCGTCGAGTGTGTTTTAGAAAGCTGAGATCGTTCGCCATCTGAATTTAGACCAACCAACTGCTTAGCAATAGAAGATGATACAGCCGGATTGCTGGAGTATAGTTTAAAGACGACAGGCCGTTGTTTACCTTGGGACAAATGGGCTTGAGGGAGGCTGGGCTTGGATTGGACAGAACTTTGTCGGGGTAGAATGACAGGTCTTGGTTGACCAATCAGAGCTTCGCTGTTAGAGTTCAGATTGGTTGTTGTCACTGGAGTCTTGCCCAAATTCATGTCGATTTGTCTTCCAGCAAAATGGGCTGATCTTATACTTGCCAAGTCCAAAAGAGCATAATAAGTGACAGGAGGCTTAGGTTTGTCTGTGTCTGTTGAGGCAGCTAGCTTTTTCTCATTGCTAGGTACTGAGTCAGCGTCTTTCTTAGCCAGTAAGTTGCTGCAACTCAATCGTCTTTTCCTTGGCAACGAACTGCAACTCTTTGAGGCTATACAAATTTAAATGGGGGAATGTTTGGGGGGAAATCAGAAACAATAGGAAATATATCACTTTCATATAACAGAGAAAAGAACCTATGGTAGATTATTTTCACTTATCGTAAAAATAAATACTTTTTGGTGGTACAACCATCAAGTATATAAATAAGAGGTTATCTATTTTTCAGGGGCCCTCTGTGGCTCAGTCAGTAAGAGGGATAGTCCCTCAGTCTGACACAGGGCTTTCATCGATGCGGTGCGAGAGCTTATGCCACCTCAGATCAAATAAAAATTGAAATATGGATTCTTCTCTTGATCACTATATGTGTTTGATTTTGCCAGGTACTCGCCGAAGGTCAGGGGTTTCCTTCTGGCAAAGAGCATGGTTTCCTCGCCCACAAAACCTGGCAATGGCTATGCTGTTTTTTTTCAATCTAATATTTTCTTTAATATGCTTTAAATTATTGATTCTCAAAGGTATGACCCCCAAACGACAATTACCCAATTGTCGTATTCAACAATCAACATGTATGTTTTTCGAGCGCTTTTCACTTCGAAGCATACATTCATCCAGGATCTGAAAATAGGGTGTCCAAAATAACAATATTCCACATTCTTCACAGAATTGGGTTTCCGAAATGACTTACTTTTGTATCTTGACCATGTTCAATTGCTGAATAATTGGGTGTCCAAATTAGATAAATTTTGACCACAGGGTGTCCAAAAGACATGCGGACACTGCTCTGGATGAACCATTGCTTCGAAGGTGTGCCATTTTATCATTGCGTCCTAAATCCACAGCCCCCTGCCCACTCTGAACGTCGTACCGGCAATTCAGCTCAAAATGTAACACTGTCTTACCTTGAATACATAATACTACTGGCATAGTTGTTTCAAGTTTGCAAATTCAAAAAAAAAAAAAAATACACATGTACATGTTTCTTTTTTTGGTTGGGGTGAGGGGCCTTACATGTAAGTGTTTTTTGATTTTTTGATTTCTTTTGAATGTTCAATTTTGGTTTTATGAGAACAAAGAAAAGCTTGAAAAAATTAGTTATCCTACCTCTCAATGAAGTCTGTGAAATCTTTTCCTGGAGAAGTTTCTTTACCTTTTTGCAATGACAATTTTCATCGATACAAGTCAGTAGAACTTCTCTGACAAATTCCTCACTCATCCCAAATTGACGTTTTCCCATTGTGTATATTTCCCGAATCTGAAAAATATAGATTGCACAATATCTTCTGTGAGCTTTATATCCTCTAAAATATAGCAAATGTCAAATCAAGTCCTTGGTGGTTATGTTATTGTTAAGTACATTTAATTTGAATTATATTCCATGCTTTAAAAATTTCCTATTTCACTTTTCTGTCCTGTAGCAGTGTAGGCATATTATTGAATAAACTCCACAATGTAGGGTTTCGTTGCCTCCTCGTTTTTTTTATTATCAATATCTGATATTCAAAAAGCTGTCATAAAGAACAACCAGTCAGATCTAACTGAACCGTGGACGAAAGAAGTGGAGGAGGAAACCTGTCTCTTTGCCCGAAAGAAACCCTTGAGTAGGCTAGTTCAATTTACCGAACTTATGGTGATATTTCATATACATGTATGTAATATCACCATAAGGCATAAGTTTGGTAAATTGAACTATGAGTAGGCCTACTACTTGCTCTCTCCAAGACTTTACTTTTTTCCTACTGGAGTTAAATTTGTCTTCAATAGACAGTTTGAACTATAAAAATGTTTTCTTTAGTTTATATATATTTTCCAAACAACTTTTACTTGTTTTAATTTCTTTTTAGAAGTAAAATACTGGGATGGAAGTGTCCGAATTGTGGAAATGGAATCATCCAATTTATTGTTTTAAAATAATTATTAAAGATGTAATTTGATATAATTAAATACATTCATTCCAGAGACCTTTTTCAAGGTTACCACAAAACTGTGATGTGTTCCAGTAATGGACGTGTTTATTCTCCGAACAGCCGATTCAAAATCTTCCCGGCATAAAATTTCCTTCCCCGTTTTCTTTAGCACAAGCGCGTTGTTGTTGTCTCCAGGTGCCAAAGCCATTTTTTTGGCCCAGGCTGTAAATCTGCCAGTCATACCGTAACCATGTTTGGAGCTCGAAGGGAAGTCGAGCAAATCTACTTCTTTAAGCTTTTCCTTGGATGGTCGAATGCCTGTTTTCAAATATTCCACAAACACTTCGTATTGACATCTGCGAATCGTGCCACCCCGTGTCGATTTCGGTGTCGTTTCTGAAGAATTATTTTCTTCATCCTTTTCTTGTTCTAAGCTTTCATCTAAACTTGAATCCATGACATAGCATAAAGATGAAAACTATTACACTTTGCAGAAAGGAACTTTACGGGAATATTTTTCCAATTTGATAATTTCTGAAGGATTTTCATGGAAATGCGTTTGTGATATGAAGTTCACCGCGAAATAAACTTTTTACTTAGGGGTGGCTCAAGGATATCTGTGGATACTAAAATGAATGGCAGTTTTCCAAGATGAAGCAGGATTTTTAGTTAACTTGTTTTTTGTTATGATGCAGTGTTTAACTTTATAGGCATTTATGACTACATTTAGGTACTTTTAATACTCTTGGTGATGTTGATGGCGATTCCTCAACTGTCCTTATTTGTAATTTGTACGCGACCCCGTAAATGTTGTCGTTAAGCAACACTAACCGACGGTTTTCGTTAGTAATGGCTTCGTTCACTTTCGATATCAAGCGAATTGAGGTTGCAGTTGCAGAATCGCCAGGGAATACGATGATCTGATTAAACTTTTTTTACAATGCAATTCAAAATTACGACATCGAGTCTTGAATATTGTATGGTAAGCATGTCCCAAATGGTTGATTGCCTAAAAGACCTCACAGACATAAAAATATTTATATCAACAACAACAACGAAGATAATGCCCTGGCTGCATTGAACAAATCATACATAGAAGAAAGTAAACCGACGAACACCACTGAGGTTCAGTTATAAAATATAACTGCCAGTCTTAAACTATTTGATTTGCTCTTTGTTGGAATGACAAACAGTTCAGTTTATTATTTTGTTTTTAACAAATTTTGTTGAAGCTGGGATGAATATGAAAGGGATATGAAACGCCTTTGTGTTATAGTCAGTCTACTAGCAGCCTGTTTGGCTCGCTATTGTTTGTCCCAGCCACCATGTGACGGCATTCCGCTCTGCCCCTCGAGAATAGCCGAAACCTGTGTTGTGTATTCCGATTCATTCCGAAATTTACCGATCTTGTGGATATATGGGCCGGAGATAATTGATTGAAGTGTCAAAATATTCAAAATGGTGATTGTTTTCTGTTGCTAGCTTACAATTAGGCATGCGCAGTCCATATATCCACGAGATCGGTAAGGTTCAGAATGAATCGGAATATACAACACGGGTTTCGGCTATTCTCGGGCGGTTCGGAATGCCGTCATGGGGTGTCGTTAGATCGCCCAACGACTCAAACCATTAGGGCACTTGTGCACATGCTCAGGTTCAAAGTTTGTTTACATTGCGGGTACCTGAAAAATCTGTTTTTCAATTTCAAATTAAAAATACTAAATGATGTCAAAACTTTCAATTTCTCGCAAAAATAGAAAGCTCCTAACTTTTTCTGTCTGGGAAAAATACAGAAAACCGTCCCCTGTTTTTAATGTGGGTTTTATCTTCAGATTAAAGCTCTCTGTATCCTCTAGTCCTCAGGAAATACTCTTAATAAATTCTCCATGCAATTGAATTTATGATCTTCATTACAAATGCACTGTGGAGTGAAATAATATAGCAAATGCACCCATAATTCAATAACATTAAATGTCTACAGGTACCTCGTTATTTATGTTTGGATATTTATTGGTCGGTACCAGGTCGACGACCAATAAATGTCAGAAATTATAAATAACGGAGTAAGACCTTTACTAAAGTGAAGTAATGCACCCATTTCTCTATGACTTTGTTTTCTTTCCTCAGCTTGTTTATTTGGGAATATGTCTTTCTGCCATAAATGGAACATGTCTGAGAGAACAGTCCAGAGTGGTCAGGAGAATAGTTATGCAGGTAATACCAATATTTTTCGTTTCCTAATTTTTTTCTTCTTCAAATTAAGTTTGAACTGTTTGTAGTTCTGGTCTCTGATTTTGGACCCCTTTTATGTAACACAATAAATGAAGCGAACCCTGAATAAATTACCCATTGAATCTTATCCCTCAACCAAATACAGCAGTTGAAATTATTGAACACAAAAATGCATATTTATTTGCCAAAATTGTGTGTTATATTTATTTTTTTAAGAACCTGCTGGTGATACTGAAAGTAGCCTTATTACCTCCGAGCCTGATGACGTCACATAGAATTACGCAAAGCTTTCTGGGTAAAATGTACCTCAGTTCGCCATTTTGTTTATTGGTACTTAACAAGGTGTTACTTTTTTGGATAACATTGATGACATAACCTGTTTTTATCCACACATTTTTTCAGGTAACTTTACGCCTTTTACGTCTTCTCTTCGATACAGTATTATTTCTTCCGCCATATTTTAAAATTATTTTAACATCCCTCAATCCCCCGAAATGCTTTGCTCGTAATTTCCAAGTGACGTCATCAAGCAATCGGTCAATTGATATAGATAATTGTGCTAATAAAAAAAATTCTTTTTTTCATTTTGTAGGAAATAATTGCAGTTTATGCTAAATTTGATGAGGTTGATATACCTAGGTTATGTCCCTTTCACCCAGAACGAGACATCTTTTTAGGGCAAGAAAATCACAAAACTATGGAGACCATTTCACGTTGGGTTTGTGAATATTGTGGCAAGGCGTTTACTGCAGAGGTTTTTCTAGACCGTCACTTTCATAACAGACATCCCAATAAACTTAATGAGGTATGGTTTTGTAAGAGGGCCCTGTGGACTTTCTTCTTAATATTGTAGTTATGACGTTTCTGGAAAAGTTTTTGACACACTGATCCACTGATTGTTCATTCAATTGATTACGCTACAGTAAAATGTTCTCGCTTCAAATCCCACTCAATCCAAAAAAGTACAAATTCTAATTGAGCTTTTCTCTGGGGTGCACGATGTTGCATGGGTTTCCTTTGACAAAGAGCTGGGTGTCCTCTCCACCTGAATCTTGCAAGCCTGAAATGATCTTGAGTGCAACATAAAAGATAAAAGTTTAATTAGTTAGTGTCTTTAGAAAGTGAGTATAACAGTATTCTCCTTTATCTTTTGGGATTACACTTTCTTAACAAATGGCAGAAATTCTTCTACCGATTTTGGGTGATACCCGAAACAGAGTGTGGCACCTATCGCCAGCACTAAGATAAGGCAGCCTGGCGATAGGTGCCGCACTCTGGGGCCAGGGTTCGATTCCTGTTTCGGGTATCACCCAAAATCGGTAGAAGAATTTCTGCCATTTGTCAAGAAAGTGTAATCCCAAAAATAACAAGAATACTAAAAGATAAAACATCAATCAATCAATCTCAGACCATGACTTCATTATAGAAGTTTTAAAAGAGTTTTGCGTTCTTATACATGTATACCCTGCATTCAACAATGCCACTATAAGAAGAAATCAGTTGGTTTGATGGATTGGGGAAAATGAGTTGGTTTCCTCTTTTGTTTTTACATTTCTTAATCCTGTGAAGACAAAACATTTACAATCCAAAAATTTCTCATTTGAGGCTTCCCCTTTATCTTAATCTTTGTGCACAACTGAATTAACCTGCATGTTAATGGTAACTTTGTCTACCAACAGAGTTTCAATACATTTCTTATGGATCTCATGGAGATACATGTATCAGAAGAGGCTGGTTGACTGAATGGATAAGACTCCTTAGTTTCAGTGCAATATGGCAGTATGTGCCATAGTACTAGACTAAGGGTTCGATTTCATGTCAGGTTGTCGCCCGAAAGCTGTAGAAGAATTTATATCCCTCTTTTGTCGTTGCCTCCGTCATCTCTCCCTTACAACTTTTAAGCACATTATCTGAAAAAATCTTTAAACTTAAGACAGTTGTTTGATAGGGCAAGCACAGGAAGCCTATTGAAAATTGGAGTGATCAGATGGGTTTTTTTTTTACAAGAGTTATGCCCCTAAAATTTGCTTAAAATATCCTTGTAAATACATTATCTAAAAAAAGTCCTTATCAACAACTTATGAAACTTCAGCCAGTTGTTTAATATGGTGAGCACAGAAAGCTTAATGAAAATGGGCGTCATGTGAGGTTTTTTTTTATAGGAGTTATGCCCTTTACATTACCATAAGCCACAAAATGTCCTTGTAAACATAATATCTCAATTGTCCCAAGTGTATTGAAAGTCAAAAAAGAAATATGTACCAACCATAGACTGATCCAGAGACATTTTGATACCTGTATACAGGTATGGGCGCCCAAACTCACAAGCAATGAATCCGCCCAAATTCTTAAAACCAACAGATTTTAATGTCAAAATAGCAGTTAATGTAGAATTTCTGGCCAGAGATGTTGTTTTTGTCTTATTGTTGGAACATTTTGAGCCGAAATGGTATGCCCAAATTTTCCCTGGATCAGTCCCTGCCAACTTACTGTAGGCACAACCCAAGGGTTACTGATGGCGCCAGCCTACTTATTCATGAAAGTGTAATCCCAAATATAAGAGAATACTGTTTAGCTCGTTTTCTAAAAGATGCAAACAAATTGAATGTGTGTACCTGTTATTTCAGGTTGCTGATAAAGTCTGCCTCTCAGATTACTGTGATATTTTTCGTTGTGAAGTTGCATCTACTAAAAGTAAAGCTGATTTTTGGGAGGTGGCCCTGTGTATTGAAGATGATCTTAAAGAATTGAGGCAGAATTGTGAGGTGAGAAAAGTTCAGAATGCAGGCCTTGTCTTTCAGGGGGCCGTTTCACGAAGCCATCGCAAAGTGCGATCAATCACAGTTGTCATGACTCCGTATCTTTTCACTATGGTAACCATTGGCAACTAGGCTTTGTTTGCGATGCGATTGCTTTGTGAAACGAGCCCCTGAAGAACGTTAGTTGAGAATATACAGGTATCTATGGTCGGTTAAAATAGCACCCAGGGAGCTAATTTTTAAACTGTTTATAAACCTGACCATCAAACTGCTAACTTCATGATTTAATTTAGGAGGCCTTGTTGGGCCAATTGCCGGTTCAACTCCCAACTCTTGTCGAAAGAAAATGTAAAAACTTCTGCGTGTTAGGATGGGGTGGTTTCTCTATGCAAAGAGCTGGCAAACAGTCATTTAAGCAAATAATCTTAAAACATCAGTCAATCCATCAGCACTGAATTAAACAGTAAAGATGAACTTTTCACTTGTAAGGACTTACAATAGTGTATATGTGATATTTTTTGTACAGATGACTATGGATATGTGTGTGCCTGTATCTGGACCCAAAAATATCACCAGTGCAATAAGAGGTAAAAAAAATCACGTTTTGTGTTACATTTAGGTTTAAAAGTCATTTTCTAAGATTTCAATTAAAAATTAACTTCTCATTATCAGATGATGGTTTTATAAAACTGCTTTTATCTTCGATCCTAAAGGGCCTCCGTGGCTCAGTAGGTGGAGTGTTGGACGCACAGCCTTCCACCAATGTGTCGCGGGTTCAAATCCTACTCAGTCCCCAAAAAATAGGAAATTTTCTGTCTGGGTTTTCACTCGAACGACCGATGTGGGATGGTTGGCAGTTACCACCGGAATGTCGTGGGTTTCTTTCGGGCATAGAGCCCGGTTCTCTCCCACAATAAAACTGGCAACACCGCCATATAAGTGAAATAATCTTGAGCTTGGCGTTAAACATCAATCTTTGATCCTTAAAGTGTCCTATCATCACAAGTTAAAGAAATAACTTGACAGATCTTCATAAAGATACAGGCAACAGATACATTTAGCCTGCCCCTACGGCCCAGTTGTACAACATACATATGTTTTCATGGAAAAAAAGGAAACATAAAAGTTTCTTGGTTAGATAGTGAAAGATTGATGTTTTGTCTGTTTTCCAGAGATGTTATTGCAGGGTGTTTGTTCATACCTCACATGTCATTCCTATTGGGAAAAACCTTTTGTGGAGGTAAGAACCTAGTTATATCACATCAAACAGTGGTTATGGCCCAGTCACAATGTCGGCGATCTGTCGGGGATTAGTTTTGGCCGGGGGTCATCATAGAAAATAAAGAATCCTTTAACAATCGTATCAATAATCCTAATAAAAGTGGAGCAATCACATTGTCTGAGAGTTTTTCAAGGATTTTGACCCGGTCGAAAAATCGTGGGATTGCATCGGAGGCGATCAGAGACGATATCTGCGAGGGTCTTTTCTTTTAATTTTTTCTGACCTGCACACTGTAGCGTGGTATCCCTCATCTGGTTGTACATAGATTAGATTAATCGGAGGGCATCATGGGATGGCCAAAATGGGTGAAAAATCTTGCGAGCAATCTTAAGATTTTAAGTTCAAAGTTGAGGACCGCGACGGCTGTGGCGATGCCTAAAAAATCTGCGACAAGCCGCAGGCGTCCGGATAGCGCCTCCGATGGGTGCAAAATCGTGAGATCTGTCTCAAGATTTTGTTAAAATTTCCCGGGTTTTAACCATCACCGACGCATCGCAACTGATTTGTGACTGGCCCATAAATGTTGTTTAGATTAGTACTGCAGTGTCTTACCTCACCTACTTGTCTTCAATTTCCTTGAAATTATATTTCACACAAGTAGAAAACGGCTTTAAAAAACACTCAGTAAATATTAAGTAACAGTACTATACAATTACAGCGATCCTAGAAATCTACACCCAAAGTTGCGTTGTGCTAGAAAAATTTAGCTGAATTCTGAGGTCACTGTGGTAAGATCTTATTGACACAACCTGTGTTTCAATCTTAAATTTACAGAGTGATAATAGAGATAAAAATACCTATGATATCATAATATATTGGAAGAAAAGAAACCGCTCTTTACAACTTTTTGTTTGCCTTGATTCCATGAACAGGTTAACATGATTAGCATTCCCACTGTTGACTGTATCAGGATGAAAAGGGGTCCTCCGTGGCTCAGTAGGTAGAGCGTTGGACGCTCAATTCACACAACCTTCCACCAATGGGTCGCGGTTCGAATCCCACTCCGTCCAAAAATTGGAAAAATTTTCTGACTGGGTTTTCACTCGAACGATCTATGTGGGATGGTTGCCAGTGACCAGTGGAAGGTCGTGGGTTTCCTCCGAGCACAGAGCCCGGTTTCCTCCCACAAAAAACTGGCAACGCCGCCATATAAGTGAAATAATCTTGAGCGCGGCGTAAAACACCAAACAATCAATCAATCAGGATAGAAAAATCTATTAATTATGTTGATAATATGCTCTGAAGGGGTTCCAAGAATCTAATGAGAACAAAGTTAGTGTGGTCAGCTGCCCTCTCCTAATGACATCAATTATCTATATTATTATGATCACTAAAACACACAGGTACAGGGAAAATCTTCTTGTCTAAAATAACCATGGAGACAACTTTCTAATTGTGTTAAAAAGAGGTATATCATTTAGACCTTTTATACCCCATAAATTGTTGTAACAAACCAAACCTATGATATTTCATTAGGTTGACGACTGATTATCTATATTGCCATGCCTGACCTGTTTGTTATATGGTTTTGCAGGGCTCCCAGACAGAGACCATCCTGTATGTAATGGCTTGTGTCCTTGTTCTATTTGTCCTTATCATGTATTACTGTGTGGTCCTCAACTATTACTAGTAAGTACTTGATTGATCAACTCTCCACCAAACCCACTTGGCCAGAGGGAAAACTTTGGGCACATTCAACAAAACGGCTTTTTGAAATCATGACATTTGTAAGGTCAGAGAGGGAGCATGCTGTGTTTGTCTTGACCTTTTCTAATTGGCCTCTCAGAGAGGTCAATTAGTGTATTGATTGAGGCTCCACCAAAAATGGGCTACATGTTATTTATCAGCCCATCGTGATTTATTGATTGGTTATTTCACCTTTATGCTGCTGTTAGGTTTAGTCGGGCAAGGAACCTGGACAAGACTCCCAACCCTTTGGATTGATTGATTGTTTGGTGTTTTACGCCGCGCTCAAGATTATTTCACTTATATGGCGGCCTTGCCAGTTTTATTGTGGGAGGAAACCAGGCTCTATGCCCGGAGGAAACCCACGACCTTCTTTTGGTAACTGGCAACCATCCCACATAGGCCCAACCCTTTGGAAGGCATGTCACCGTGAGGGCGTATCCGTCTAATTGCTCTGTCACAGAGTTAACCATAAGATCACAAAATAACCTTGACCCATACAAGACACATCCCAACCCTTTGGAAGGCATGTCAGTGTGAGGGCGTATCCATCTAATTGTTCTGTCACAGAGTTAACCACAAGATCACAAAATATCCTTGACCCATACAAGACACATCCCAACCCTTTGGAAGGCATGTCAGTGTGAGGGCGTATCCATCTAATTGTTCTGTCACAGAGTTAACCACAAGATCACAAAATATCCTTGACCCATACAAGACACATTGGCCAAATTTTTGATGTTTTTGAAATGTAATTGAGTGTAAAACCCACTCAGTGAGATTCGAACCCCAGACCCATCGATGGAAGGCCTATGTCAGACTGAGCCTCTCCATTCAGTGTCCAAAGGAATACGAAAATTACTTCAGATTAAAGATAAAACTATTGAGGCAGATCTAAGTGAAATAATCTACCGTATTTCTTCTAAATTTTCAGCCATTCTAATGGCCTAAATTTTCCATTGAGTCGGACAAAAATAACCATTTTCACACACTGCTCAGCGGGTCATATTGCCTTAAATTCCCTCTTTTGGGCAAATTTGTCTGGCCTCATTTAGCAGATTTCTTTTCTAATGATCGAATGCTTATGAGGAAAAAAGTGGCTGAATCTTAAGAAGAAATATGGTAAGATGAATAGATACACAAGGTACTTTGTTTGTACCAACTATCAGTACAATGAATTTTGTTTGTTTTCAGTTCAGATGAATGGGACACCACACAGTATGACTGGAGTCATCACTCTCCTGAACAGATGTTATGGCGACCCAGAGATCACTACGACCCGGATCTGGCTGCTCAATACCGTCCACGAATAACGGCTACCAGGAGAAAAGCTTTGCACAGCCCCGCACAAAGTTGATGTTTGAGTGGACTTTAGAGGAAGAGATTTTGTCTCTAACACGACGAAAAAAAGGATCCAACTCACATCATGCCATTTGTACTTGGATGTAAATGATTTGAGTAAAGTTGGGATTCTGCAGCTCCTGCACAGTGATGGGACTTGTATTAAAGCATCAAAATTTATCAAAGCATCGTAAGTTATTGAAATTTTCAAAGACTTAGTGGATGCTCAGTGTGACACAAGCTCTCCAACATTTAACAGGTTCAAATGGAATCCTGGACAAAGTGTGTTTTTTTTCCATTCAATTACAACTTTGTGGAGGAGGTTTCCTCAAGGCAAGGCGCCTCCATGGCTCAGTAGGTACCCACTCAGTCCCAAAAAATTGGAAAATATTCCTCCGACACTAAAAGTGGCAACGCCGCCATAAAAGTGAAATAATCTTGAGCACGGCGAAAAACACCGAAAGCAATCAATCAATCCTCAAGGCAGAGGTGGTACTGACTGAATGTTTCCTCTGGGCAAAGAGGCAGGTATCTTTCCGCACTGAATCTGTCAACATTGCCATTTAAGTGAAATATTCTGAAGTGCACATTGATTAATCAAGGCAAATGTCGTGGTTTCCAAACCTAGCCAGACTGCTAGTGCCAAATAAACGAGTGCTGCAGAAGCATTAATGAATCGATTGATTGACTGTGTCGAATGGTTTCCAGAGACCAGCAGGATTTTTAAAATAAACAAAAAAATACTTTTGTAAACTAATTTGCATATGAAACAGCCTTGATGCAGGTATGATATTGCAAGCACATCATTTGAATGCTTTTTTGTATATTTATTATTAAATTATTTCCGTATTTTGTTAAATACCTAAAAGAAAAACATTGAGCTCTTGTGCATATATCAATTTGAACATTTGTATTTTCCATACTAGGAAATGTTTTTTAAATAAATAAATAGCACTGAAAATTACATATTGTGACGTTGTTATTTACATTAATTACATGGTGTAAAGGGAAGATATACTTTTCTATCTTTGAATCTTTTTAACAATGAATGGTGAATTGTGTATAATCAAATGCTAGCTTCTTGATACAAGTTCTCAGAAGTCCTAAAAGTTCTTAAATTACTTGGACATAATTATATAAAGCTTATATGCTGGGCATACAATTTAAAGGGGGTGTGTTATATACAATATTATACATATCACAGACAAACTCTCTAGTTGTAAAAGAATAAGTACTATTAAACAGTCCAGGTATACGCTCCTGTAAGTATTGGGTATTTCTCCCTTGGTTAAACACACCGGCTGCAACAGTCCTGGTTAATACCACGCCTCTTTATTTGATTGATCGATTTTTTCATCCTACACCCATGATTTTTTTTCACTGAATATATGCAGCCACTGCCAGGTTAAGTGGGGGGCAAAAACCGGGCTCTTTGCCCAGAGGAAAACCCCGACCTTTGGCAAGTACCTGGCCACTTTTCCACATACTGCAATCAACTGAAAAATCCACTCAGAAATTTTATAATTTGTATTTGTTCTACCGGTAAGTGGGATTCAAACAAGCACCACACTAATGTCGTACTGAGAGACATCACACAAAGCTAATCAAAGACTAAGCCATCAAGGCCCCTTTTCCGAGAACACAATGTGGCCCATACACAGACCCCTAGCTAGGATTTGGGAGGGGCAGGGTGCTGGCCAAATTAAAAGGGCACTTTAAGAGAAAAAGGGGCACCTGATCGTCGATTACTTCATTTGGTCTGAGCGTCTCACTGAACGTCTTAATTTATATGGTAGTGAAATTTACAAAACTGAGAGCCACTTACATGCAGATTGATTCTTATTCAATTTTACTTTCAGGAAAGAAAAAAAATTACACTAGTAGTTTTTTCATTTGGTTCAATGTTTTGGTCTAACTATGATACCTTAAACTTTTTAAGCCATTTCTGCTGGGATAATAACAAGAGTAGGGAATGGCGATAGGAAAATTGTGTAATCCACTTCATGAAATTAAAAATGCAGGGGAAGTCCATTTTTCAAATCTATTTAATTTTTATAGGCATAATTCTAGTAGGGTATTTTTTGCAATGTATCATTAATGCTAAGTTGCCTTGGGGTGTTTTTATCAGAAAACACTCTAACAAATTATTAGTACAAATTCAAGTTTTAAATGAAGTTTGACACTGCGAATGTGACATTGACTGGCTGATTGACTGGCTGTAGACAGTGTTTGCTGAACTTGGCGGTGTAACAATCCAATAAAAAAAATCCAAAACTAATTGCTATGAAACTGTCAAATTTCTTTCAAAATGTCCCAAACTATCCTCTATTTCTAGTATTTTGTACAATTTCTAATGTGTTTGTGTGTGTCTTTTTCGTTTGCCTTAAACTCCAACTGTAACACGATTTCATTTGATAAAGAGGATCGTGTTGTTGTTGTTGTTGTTGCTGTACAATCGATTGAACTGAATACCTTTGGCAATGGCAGCTTTCTGTGTCAAGGCAGGGGACTAAATTCCATGATTAACTTCTTTTATTTGAGTGAATTCTATCCACCATTTGAAGACTGTGCAGTGCTTGATGTTAGGCACTTTTCCCTGGTAAATTATTACGTTGAAGGAGGTCACTATTTTCAGACATGTTGAAGTGATGCAATACCCGCCACAACAAGTGGCCCATGGGAATGAGGTTGACTCTCCGTAGCATATGTCTGTTTTTCTCTAAGTTTTCATAACACGTATGTCTGCAAGGAGAGCATCAACGACTGATGCATTGTGGGAAGCTGAATTTCCGGAATAATTGACCTGAATGGAAGTTTGTAACGTGTTGGTGTTGTACACGTTTCTGACAGCATTTTTTAAATAAATTTTGGTCAGGGAAGGACTGATGTGGAGACAGTGGGTAGTCATGGTCTTTGGGGCACAAGGGGCGCAATGAAAGGGCAGAGGGGCGGGAGAAATAAGGGGCAGGGCGCTGCGCCCCTCTAAAAACGCCTAGCGAGGGGTCTGCCCATACACAACACAATCAAGCTGATGCAATGGTATCTTCAAGTTTCATTCGTTTTAGAAAGTGAGTGCAGTGTTCTCACTATTTTCTTGGCTTACAACTGCACTAATGTGAGAATGCATACTGCCTTACATAACACCACTTTGAATCAAGCCATGGGGCTATTCTCCAGGCACTGGCATCCACATCCAGCAGGACATACTGGGTGAGAACTGGAACATTCCCAGAGGTGGAGAATGCATACTGCCTTACATAACACCACTTTGAATCAAGCCATGGGGCTATTCTCCAAGCACTGGTATCAACATCCAGCAGGACATACTGGGTGAGAACTGGAACATTCCCAGAGGTGGAGAATGCATACTGCCTTACATAACACCACTTTGAATCAAGCCATGGGGTTATTCTCCAGGCACTGGCATCCACATCCAGCAGGACATAATTCATGGGAACTGAACCATTCCATTAAGTGGAGAGTGTGGCCTCCATGACCACAACTCAAACAGAAATTAGAGGCACCTGAGACAAAATAAAGGCATATTCCATGAAACTGCATAAATAGTATTTAATTGACTGATTGATGTATTTCTCTGAACTCAAGATTATTTCACTGATATGCCAGCTTTGCTTTGGGGAGGAAAACAGGTTCTTTTTTTACCTAGAGGAAACCCCAAACTTCTTCGAGTACCAGGTGAACGCATTAAAACTTGGTTTTGCATTGGATGAATGGTACTTGTTTAAAAAAGACCTAACATTTGAAGTTTGGTGTTGTATTATATCACATATAATGGTATTACGAGCTAGATTTATTGGGAGAAAACCTCAGACTCCCACTTGGGGGTACTTAAGATTTGGTCTAATGACCTTGCGTAAACTACATCTGTTGCATGTCTATGCACAAATTTATGACACCTTTGGAACTTACGCCAGCTTCGTAAGACAGGGAAGGTCCTCGAAAAATTAAATGACTGATGTTTGAATGAGAAAAATCGCTACAGTGAGTGACCCGTATGAACCGAAACAGTTTCAGAAAAGTAAACAAAACTTGAACAACATGGACAAATGTTCATTCATTCTAAGCCAAAGTTGGTTCAAAATACTACTTTCACTACATTCTCTAAACTAGAAGCACTAAAAACCTTCTGTCTTGAGAAAAATAAGTGATAATATCCACCTTTTGGCAGCTCATGGGGGGCCTCCGTGGCTCAGAAGGTTGAGCGTTGGACGTTCAATCCAAACAGCCTTTCACCAATGTGTCACGGCTTCGAATCCCACTCAGTCCAAAAAACAATTGGAAAATTTTCTACTGGGTTTACGCTTGAAAGACCTATGTGGGATGGTTGCCAGTTACCTACGGAAGGTTGTGGGTTTCCTCCGGGCATAAAGCCCGGTTTCCTCCCACAATAAAACTGGCAACGCCGCCATATAAGTGAAATAATCTTGAGCGCGGCGTAAAACACCAAACAATCAATCAATCAATCTGGCAGCTTATGCCATTTTAGGTGGAGAAATCAGAACGATTACTAACCTCTAACTCCTGTATGACAAACACTGCATTGAAATGCTGCATTTTTACAGGAACCACACTGAGCCCCTCGGATCTCACAGCCACAATAATGACATCTTACAGCAAACTCTGCAATAAGAAATATCATTGATTGATTGAACTTGATAGCTACATTTAAGATTTTTTTTCACTAATGTTGTTGTGGTCAAAAGGTTTGATAAGAAAGGAAATAGGGTTTTATGCCAGGAGGAAACACCTGACCTAATACTTGAAAAGCAACCAACTTACATCCAGGTTCACCCATTGAAAAGTGAGTTTTTGGAATGACAAATATGAACATCGCACAGCTTAAAGTTGATTAAGGGAGTTATATGCAGGTTTAGCGAGGGAGTAAACCTTCAGCAGGTACTTGACATCATTCAACATAGCTGATCCAGGGAGTTATATGCAGGTTTAGTGAGGGAACCTTATCCTGTTTCCTTCACCACTAAACCTGGCATCTTGAATGCGGCGTTAAACATCAATCAATCAATCTGATCAAGTCAAACCCAATCAGGAATTCTCCTGAGGAAATGAACCATGTATAAACTTCAGTAGACAGAAAATGGATGGGTGTAAAAGGCGTAACTCTCCCTATCTGAGTAACAGTAGACAGACCATGGATGGGTGTAAAAAGACTGGATAGGCAAACTCTCCCTATCTGAGTAACAGTAGACAGACCATGGATGGCTGTGAAAGGTGTAACTCTCCCTATCAGAGTAACAGTAGACAGACCATGGATGGGTGTAAAAAGTGTAACTCTCCCTATCTGAGTAACAGTAGACAGACCATGGATGGGTGTAAAAAGACTGGATAGGCAAACTCTCCCTATCTGAGTAACAGTAGACAGACCATGGATGGGTGTAAAAGGCGTAACTCTCCCTTTCTGAGTAACAGTAGACAGACTATGGATTTGTGTAAAAAGTGTAACTCTCCCTATCTGAGTAACAGTAGACAGACCATGGATGGGTGTAAAAAGACTGGATAGGCAAACTCTCCCTATCTGAGTAACAGTAGACAGACCATGGATGGGTGTAAAAGGTGTAACTCTCCCTATCTGAGCAACAGTAGACAGACCATGGATGGGTGTAAAAAGACTGGATAAGCAAACTCTCCCTATCTGAGTAACAGTAGACAGACCATGGATGGGTGTAAAAGGTGTAACTCTCCCTATCTGAGCAACAGTAGACAGACCATGGATGGGTGTAAAAAGACTGGATAGGCAAACTCTCCCTATCTGAGTAACAGTAGACAGACCATGGATGGGTGTAAAAAGACTGGATAGGCAAACTCTCCCTATCTGAGTAACAGTAGACAGACCATGGATGGGTGTAAAAGGCGTAACTCTCCCTTTCTGAGTAACAGTAGACAGACTATGGATGGGTGTAAAAAGTGTAACTCTCCCTATCTGAGTAACAGTAGACAGACCATGGATGGGTGTAAAAAGACTGGATAGGCAAACTCTCCCTATCTGAGTAACAGTAGACAGACCATGGATGGGTGTGAAAGGTGTAACTCTCCCTATCTGAGTAACAGTAGACAAACCATGGATGGGTGTAAAAGGTGTAACTCTCCCTATCTGAGTAACAGTAGACAGACCATGGATGGGTGTAAAAGGCGTAACTCTCCCTATCTGAGTAACAGTAGACAGACCATGGATGGGTGTGAAAGGTGTAACTCTCCCTATCTGAATAACAGTAGACAGACCATGGATGGGTGTAAAAGGTGTAACTCTCCCTATCTGAGTAACAGTAGACAGACCATGGATGGGTGTAAAAGGCGTAACTCTCCCTATCTGAGTAACAGTAGACTGACCACAGATGGGTGTAAAAGGTGTAACTCTCCCTATCTGAGCAACAGTAGACAGACCATGGATGGGTGTAAAAGGCGTAACTCTCCCTATCTGAGTAACAGTAGACAGACCATGGATGGGTGTAAAAGGCGTAACTCTCCCTATCTGAGTAACAGTAGACTGACCACGGATGGGTGTAAAAGGCGTAACTCTCCCTATCTGAGTAACAGTAGACTGACCACGGATGGGTGTAAAAGGTGTAACTCTCCCTATCTGAGCAACAGTAGACAGACCATGGATGGGTGTAAAAAGGCTAGATAGGCAAACTCTCCCTATCTGAGTAACAGTAGACAGACAATGGATGGGTGTAAAAGGTGTAACTCTCCCTATCTGAGTAACAGTAGACAGACCATGGATGGGTGTAAAAGGCGTAACTCTCCCTATCTGAGTAACAGTAGACAGACCATGGATGGGTGTAAAAGACTGGATAGGCAAACTCTCCCTATCTGAGTAACAGTAGACAGACAATGGATGGGTGTAAAAGGTGTAACTCTCCCTATCTGAGTAACAGTAGACAGACCATGGATGGGTGTAAAAGGCGGAACTCTCCCTATCTGAGTAACAGTAGACAGACCATGGATGGGTGTAAAAGGTGTAACTCTCCCTATCTGAGTAACAGTAGACAGACCATGGATGGGTGTAAAAGGTGTAACTCTCCCTATCTGAGTAACAGTAGACAGACCATGGATGGGTGTAAAAGGTGTAACTCTCCCTATCTGAGTAACAGTAGACAGACCATGGATGGGTGTAAAAGGCTTAACTCCCCCTATCTGAGTAACAGTAGACAGACCATGGATGGGTGTAAAAGGCGTAACTCTCCCTATCTGAGTAACAGTAGACAGACCATGGATGGGTGTAAAAAGGCTAGATAGGCAAACTCTCCCTATCTGAGTAACAGTAGACAGACCATGGATGGGTGTAAAAGGTGTAACTCTCCCTATCTGAGCAACAGTAGACAGACCATGGATGGGTGTAAAAAGGCTAGATAGGCAAACTCTCCCTATCTGAGTAACAGTAGACAGACACTGGATGGGTGTAAAAAGACTGGATAGGCAAACTCTCCCTATCTGAGTAACAGTAGACAGACCATGGATGGGTGTAAAAGGCGTAACTCTCCCTTTCTGAGTAACAGTAGACAGACTATGGATGGGTGTAAAAAGTGTAACTCTCCCTATCTGAGTAACAGTAGACAGACCATGGATGGGTGTAAAAAGACTGGATAGGCAAATTCTCCCTATCTGAGTAACAGTAGACAGACCATGGATGGGTGTGAAAGGTGTAACTCTCCCTATCTGAGTAACAGTAGACAAACCATGGATGGGTGTAAAAGGTGTAACTCTCCCTATCTGAGTAACAGTAGACAGACCATGGATGGGTGTAAAAGGCGTAACTCTCCCTATCTGAGTAACAGTAGACAGACCATGGATGGGTGTGAAAGGTGTAACTCTCCCTATCTGAATAACAGTAGACAGACCATGGATGGGTGTAAAAGGTGTAACTCTCCCTATCTGAGTAACAGTAGACAGACCATGGATGGGTGTAAAAGGCGTAACTCTCCCTATCTGAGTAACAGTAGACTGACCACGGATGGGTGTAAAAGGTGTAACTCTCCCTATCTGAGCAACAGTAGACAGACCATGGATGGGTGTAAAAGGCGTAACTCTCCCTATCTGAGTAACAGTAGACAGACCATGGATGGGTGTAAAAGGCGTAACTCTCCCTATCTGAGTAACAGTAGACTGACCACGGATGGGTGTAAAAGGCGTAACTCTCCCTATCTGAGTAACAGTAGACTGACCACGGATGGGTGTAAAAGGTGTAACTCTCCCTATCTGAGCAACAGTAGACAGACCATGGATGGGTGTAAAAAGGCTAGATAGGCAAACTCTCCCTATCTGAGTAACAGTAGACAGACAATGGATGGGTGTAAAAGGTGTAACTCTCCCTATCTGAGTAACAGTAGACAGACCATGGATGGGTGTAAAAGGCGTAACTCTCCCTATCTGAGTAACAGTAGACAGACCATGGATGGGTGTAAAAGACTGGATAGGCAAACTCTCCCTATCTGAGTAACAGTAGACAGACAATGGATGGGTGTAAAAGGTGTAACTCTCCCTATCTGAGTAACAGTAGACAGACCATGGATGGGTGTAAAAGGCGTAACTCTCCCTATCTGAGTAACAGTAGACAGACCATGGATGGGTGTAAAAGGTGTAACTCTCCCTATCTGAGTAACAGTAGACAGACCATGGATGGGTGTAAAAGGTGTAACTCTCCCTATCTGAGTAACAGTAGACAGACCATGGATGGGTGTAAAAGGTGTAACTCTCCCTATCTGAGTAACAGTAGACAGACCATGGATGGGTGTAAAAGGCTTAACTCCCCCTATCTGAGTAACAGTAGACAGACCATGGATGGGTGTAAAAGGCGTAACTCTCCCTATCTGAGTAACAGTAGACAGACCATGGATGGGTGTAAAAAGGCTAGATAGGCAAACTCTCCCTATCTGAGTAACAGTAGACAGACCATGGATGGGTGTAAAAGGTGTAACTCTCCCTATCTGAGCAACAGTAGACAGACCATGGATGGGTGTAAAAAGGCTAGATAGGCAAACTCTCCCTATCTGAGTAACAGTAGACAGACACTGGATGAGTGTAAAAGGTGTAACTCTCCCTATCTGAGTAACAGTAGACAGACCATGGATGGGTGTAAAAGGCGTAACTCTCCCTATCTGAGTAACAGTAGACAGACCATGGATGGGTGTGAAAGGTGTAACTCTCCCTATCTGAGTAACAGTAGACAGACCATGGATGGGTGTAAAAGGTGTAACTCTCCCTATCTGAGTAACAGTAGACAGACCATGGATGGGTGTAAAAGGCTTAACTCCCCCTATCTGAGCAACAGTAGACAGACCATGGATGGGTGTAAAAGGCGTAACTCTCCCTATCTGAGTAACAGTAGACAGACCATGGATGGGTGTAAAAAGGCTAGATAGGCAAACTCTCCCTATCTGAGTAACAGTAGACAGACCATGGATGGGTGTAAAAGGTGTAACTCTCCCTATCTGAGCAACAGTAGACAGACCATGGATGGGTGTAAAAAGGCTAGATAGGCAAACTCTCCCTATATGAGTAACAGTAGACAGACCATGGATGGGTGTAAAAAGGCTAGATAGGCAAACTCTCCCTATCTGAGTAACAGTAGACAGACAATGGATGGGTGTAAAAAGGCTGGATAGGCAAACTCTCACTTAGCTACAGTCTGATTGAACATAGAGACCAGCAAACTTACCTATACCCCTATGCCCTTCAGGTGGTAAACTAATATGTTTAAGTATTGCTGCACTTTGGTTTCTCAATCCCCACCTATACAATATATCTGCATACTTCCTCTTGAAATTATCATACAACTGATAATGAGACAAATCCAAAAATCTGCAAGAAAAAATAAAACTTTTTGGTAAAATTTGCAGAAATTACCAATTCAAAGGACAAAACGCAAGAGTTTTGCTGCTCTGTCGTTTTGCAGACAGAGATACATGTACAACTGTTGATTGGGAAGAAAATATTTAGCCCTTTACACAGGGTGATAATGAATTTTGGCAATTCATGCCACTTCAATAATAAATCATGCACCTGCAAGAATTCTCATGTTCGTCTCTTTCCTCTTGTTCTGGATCTCGTAACTCGTCAACTATCCTGTAATCTTCATATGAGTCGGACCAACTGTTGACTCGGCGTAACTTCAATGTAGCTACAATAAAACATTAACACAATTAAAAAAAACCCCTAACTTAACTCACAGAAAATATCAACCTAATTACATGTAACAACCAGTATAATGACGCTTGTTAATTATTTTTACTTTTATGCAACATATAAATCGATCAAAAATTGGCCACTAAGCCTTTTTTTCTTTTTCTTTTTACTTTTAAACTTGATATTGGTTAACTGATGGCTTTTGAGCTTTGTTGCACCGTTTATTTCATTTTACTTACATGGTGGAGCTGGCAGACTTATTTTATGAACAAATCAAGCTATATGGTCATAGGAAGAAATATCTGGTGTTACTTATTAAGTTACTTAAGATACCCGACGACCATCTGACGTGAGAGCCCAATCAGAAAATTCATAGGATAAGATTGCGACCAAACCTTCAATGGTTAAGTGAAGTTTGCTCCAACAAAAAAGAAAGGAGAGTGTCTTCACCTGAGCTATCTGTTATACCATGCCACACTACAGTCAAGTTAACACTACATGCTAATAAATCTACAGTTTAGATACCACTAAAGGTGAGAGTTTGAAATGACGATAAAAGCCACACCCTTCCAATCAAAACCATGCAATACATTTCTAAAACATACAGACATAATTGCCTGTGCATATCATATACTTGATTGAATTTATCATCCATATGTAAATGATTCTGTATATTCATTGCCCATTCATTAAAACAATGGACATCAAATATCTAACTCGTTCCAAAAATATAAGTCGATAAAAATAGTGTAATGCGAGTAACGCATAAAAAATGACAATTTGGTCAGAAATTAAAAAGACGCAAAGACCCCTTTTCCTTGGAGCCTAAAACTGCTGTCATAATGGAATGTTGATGCCTGTTTGGGTGAAATCCTATCTATACAGTTTGCACAATTCTTTGTATTTTTGTAATTACTACATGTACTAATTAAAAAACAGATAAAAAAAAACTGGGTGGGAAACTTTATCCAGAAACCCTAGTGATTTAAACATGGATTGTCGAAAGGAGAGGAAACTTGTTGGCTTTTAAAGGGAGGTGAGCCTGATAGGGAAATGAGCATTTGAATAATTTGTACCAAACAGCAGAAGTTAAAATTGGACAAAGTTAACCAACCAATCAGAACCAAGAATCAACCTACTCAAACCCACAGAAAGATTGAACAGAATGATCCTTCATTTTCATTGTATCTTTGGCATGGTGAATTCGAGCTCACATGGATAAATACATGTACATCCTATCTCATTATTAATTAAAAGCATCTGAACCTTAGTCAGATTGAAATAGGTTGATTTGACAGAGCTTCTTCTGGGACCAAGTGTCAGGAAAAAAAGTACTAAAAAAACCAAAAAAAGAGCACTAAAACTTTGCTTACAAAACCCCCCTTGACAAAGTATTAATATCTATTTACATTTTGATATTAAATGAGAAAAAAGAAAAGAGAGATTAATACCTGGCGGGGACATGATTGGTCCAGTTGGAAGTTGAATATTTCCTATATATGGGTTAGAGGCCAGCTCCGACAGCACCTGGCTGGGGTTAGGGGGCGTGGCTAAGTTACCATGGTAACAAAATCAATAATTAGTAAGCAAGTAGAAAAATCAAGAGTTAGTGGCGATAAAAGTTAATTAAAACAGGATTAGATAAATGAACTTCCTCCAAAATAATTTCAACGGAAAGTCAATTTAAAAAAAATTTAATAATCATTTCCAACTGAAATATTGTCATAAAAATGGAAAACCTAAAGTTGATACAACAGGAAAAGAGGAATAAGCTTGTTTATTTATATATCTTTAGGGGTGGAAGGGTTGGGGGGGAAAAATTGGAAAACAAAGTTGACGAAAAATTGGAAAACAAAGTTGACGGGTTTGATTAATAATTTACGAATTTTAGATATAGACTTTTTAACAATAAATTCTCCTCTTTTCCCAATGTATGGGAGTCTCATCCAAATTTTGGTTGGTGGTAGGGACGCCTATGAGGAGAGTTTTAGTCAGGGGCTCTGTTTCACAAAGTGACATAAGCTTAACATATACATATACTATATTTTAGTAAAGAAATATTGCCTTCGAAAAAAAACCCCAAAAAGTAACTGTACTTAGATCCCTCTTAACTTCGTCAGAGAATACAGTTACAAACAAGTGGAAGATATGATAAAATTAGGAATGTGAAGAATCTGGAATAAGGGCAGTGTATTTTAAATTATATTTATTTCGGATTCGATATTTAAATAAAATTGTGCTGGTAAAAGGAATTTTAAGGTGTCTGGACCTACAAGCAGCTGTTTAAAAAAGACCATAACCGGAGTGTGTCCTAACTACAACACATGTAATGGTGTGTTTCCACGGACCTGCGTTAACGTGTGCATTGACGGATGCGATTGTTTAACGGATAGGGTGAAATGTTTCCACGGACTTGCGTTAACGCATGCGATTGTTAGTGCGATCTGTCATAAGGCTACGGTCAAAAGTCAAGGTCATATCATTGACAACAATTTTTTTTTCGGTTTGAGGAAAGAATGTAAATAATAAAACATCTACATAGCCTTTTTATACAAAATACATTTACAACATAAACACAAGTCAGTAAAAATGAGTGAACGAACTCACTCAGTGTTTTCTGTGGATTTCTATCTGACAGCAAAAGGTCATCAGGATCGGAAAACCCCTTAAATGACGTCATGATTAGCGAAATCCCTCGTCCGTTACTTCGTCCAATGTGTTAAAAATGGGACAAGCTCCATTCCGTTAAATCGCATCCGTTAATGCATGTCCGTGGAAACACACCATAAGATGTGATGGCCATGGCACAACTCCTGAACAGTACAGATATAGCTACATGCCTCTGACCATAGGAAGAGTTTCAACTTAGATACAGGTGGTGACAAGCAAACATGCAATATTAAAGCAAGGAAAAAACAATGTAATCTCCAAATTAGGTTTTAGTCCGGGTTTCCGACTCCAGAATTACTATTTTTTATACCGACGTTCGTATTTTGGAGTCAGGGTTCATTGCAATCAAAAAGTCGGAGTTGACTGCCCACTCAGAAGCGGGCTGTATGTGGTCCGATTAAGACAAAAAAATAGCAATATAACCTACTCAGATCGTGTCCAAACGGTCATAATCACAAAATCCAGTAGTTCCACTGATTAGTTTAACGTAGTACACAAGTAGTGTTATTCCGAAAAACGAAAACTTCATATTGACTCAATATTTCGACTTTTATTCAGTCATCATCAGGAGTGAGGTACATTAGCAACAACATTGGTATATATACAGGTAAAAAACAAACAGATTAAGCAGTGATATAACAATATTAGGAACAGCCTTACAGATTTACAAACTTATCATCATTATTACATATGCACGTTGACAAAACAGATAAAGAAAACAGATTAGGGGAACAGCAGGATCTAAACTGGCATGGCTAGGGGATATTAACAAAGAGGTGCAGACAGTCTTATCTTAACAACTAGGACATAGTTCATCGGAATAAGACAAGTTCTTTAGATGCTTTTAATCCACTGTTTAAGACAGGGCTATTTCTTCTAATACACAGAGCTTCTCTGAACAGGATGTCTGACCAGTGATACGATTTGTCAATAATTACAGTGTTAATAAGAATAAAGTCGCAAAGTGTAGGTGGACTAAGGTCATTTAAATTGTCTGGTAATGATTGTAAGTTTTTCAAAAATATAAATTCTTCACAATTAGAAACATGATTGAAAATTTCACTGTTTTTATTTGGACTGCTATGTTCTTTAATTCTTGTAATAAGACATCGTTCAGTTTTACCAATGTAGTCTGAGCCACATGCTGGGCACGTAAATTTATAAATAACTGAGCTTTTGTAATGTTTAGGGGTCGGATCTTTAGTGTTTGTAAAAAAGTTAATTTTGGTGGTCTGCCATTGGAAAACAAAGTTGACGGGTTTGATTAATAATTTACGAATTTTAGATATAGACTTTTTAACAATAAATTCTCCTCTTTTCCCAATGTATGGGAGTCTCATCCAAATTTTATCAAGTTTTTCATCAGATTCTTTATTTTTAGGACCAAATTTAGGCATGCATTTTCTTAGCAATTGTTGGGCAGTAGACTTACGATATCCATTCCATGATAAAAACTTTAAAATGTTCTTACATTCAGTATTAAAAGATAATTCATCAGAACAAATTCTAAAGGCTCTATAAATCAACGATCTAACCCAAGCTGTTTTCCTTACCCATGGTTCATAACTGTCAAAATGTATATACTGTCCAGTATTTGTTGGTTTTCTGTATATTGTGGTGGAAGAAGATGAAAATGATATATCTAAAAAATGAACAGCGTTATTATCTACAAATTCCTCTTTGGTAAAATTAATTGAAGGATGAAAAGAGTTAAGCTTAGCTAAAATATTTTCAAATTCACAAGGCTTGGCAAGAACAAGAGTATCATCCACATATCTAATATAAAATTTTATCAAGTCAGAGGCTATCAATTTATCAACTATTGTTAATTCCAGTTCCGTGAGAATGATGTTGGCTAAAACCGGACCTAGAGATGAACCCATAGCTACACCATCAATTTGTTGGTACATTTGGTTGTTGACTGAAAACGGGGTTCTCATACATGTATCTTTGATTAACTTTTTAAGCGTGTTTTTAAGCGTGTCTCTCTACGAGCATTGGCTGTAAATTTTCTGGACTTCGATGACAGGAGACTTCAAACGGACTCAAAACGCATCAAGTGTTTAAGAGAAATTAAGACAAAATATGCAATTATGAAACCAGACAAAGGCAGTGGTGTTGTATTAATGAAATGGACTGATTACTACGAAACCCTAACCCATCTTTTCTCTGATCATCAGAAATTTCGTAAGTTAACCGTCGATCCACTTATCACACAGCTCAACACAATTCAGTCTTATTTATACACCCTACGTAAACGTGGCGAAATTTCCGATGAAGAACTGAACATTATGAGGCCTATGTCAACCAGACCAGCCCGAGCACATGGACTCCCCAAAATTCATAAGGATTATGATATTCTCCCTCCTTTCCGGCCCATCATTGATACCACAGGAACTGCCTATTATGGTGTAGGTAAATACTTGGCATCTCTTCTGAATCCATTGACCCAAAATGAACACTCTGTTATTGACTCCTTTGATGCCGTCCAGAAAATAAGACAAATCCCACCAGAACTTTTTGATGAAGGTTACCGCCTTATCTCTTTTGATGTCCAATCTCTATTCACCAATGTCCCCCTAAGCAAAACAATTGATGTAATACTCAAGCGTATTTATAAAGATAATGTTGTCACCACTAACCTGAAGAGAAACACGCTTAAAAAGTTAATCAAAGATACATGTATGAGAACCCCGTTTTCAGTCAACAACCAAATGTACCAACAAATTGATGGTGTAGCTATGGGTTCATCTCTAGGTCCGGTTTTAGCCAACATCATTCTCACGGAACTGGAATTAACAATAGTTAATAAATTGATAGCCTCTGACTTGATAAAATTTTATATTAGATATGTGGATGATACTCTTGTTCTTACCAAGCCTTGTGAATTTGAAAATATTTTAGCTAAGCTTAACTCTTTTCATCCTTCAATTAATTTTACCAAAGAGGAATTTGTAGATAATAACGCTGTTCATTTTTTAGATATATCATTTTCATCTTCTTCCACCACAATATACAGAAAACCAACAAATACTGGACAGTATATACATTTTGACAGTTATGAACCATGGGTAAGGAAAACAGCTTGGGTTAGATCGTTGATTTATAGAGCCTTCAGAATTTGTTCTGATGAATTATCTTTTAATACTGAATGTAAGAACATTTTAAAGTTTTTATCATGGAATGGATATCGTAAGTCTACTGCCCAACAATTGCTAAGAAAATGCATGCCTAAATTTGGTCCTAAAAATAAAGAATCTGATGAAAAACTTGATAAAATTTGGATGAGACTCCCATACATTGGGAAAAGAGGAGAATTTATTGTTAAAAAGTCTATATCTAAAATTCGTAAATTATTAATCAAACCCGTCAACTTTGTTTTCCAATGGCAGACCACCAAAATTAACTTTTTTACAAACACTAAAGATCCGACCCCTAAACATTACAAAAGCTCAGTTATTTATAAATTTACGTGCCCAGCATGTGGCTCAGACTACATTGGTAAAACTGACCGATGTCTTATTACAAGAATTAAAGAACATAGCAGTCCAAATAAAAACAGTGAAATTTTCAATCATGTTTCTAATTGTGAAGAATTTATATTTTTGAAAAACTTACAATCATTACCAGACAATTTAAATGACCTTAGTCCACCTACACTTTGCGACTTTATTCTTATTAACACTGTAATTATTGACAAATCGTATCACTGGTCAGACATCCTGTTCAGAGAAGCTCTGTGTATTAGAAGAAATAGCCCTGTCTTAAACAGTGGATTAAAAGCATCTAAAGAACTTGTCTTATTCCGATGAACTATGTCCTAGTTGTTAAGATAAGACTGTCTGCACCTCTTTGTTAATATCCCCTAGCCATGCCAGTTTAGATCCTGCTGTTCCCCTAATCTGTTTTCTTTATCTGTTTTGTCAACGTGCATATGTAATAATGATGATAAGTTTGTAAATCTGTAAGGCTGTTCCTAATATTGTTATATCACTGCTTAATCTGTTTGTTTTTTACCTGTATATATACCAATGTTGTTGCTAATGTACCTCACTCCTGATGATGACTGAATAAAAGTCGAAATATTGAGTCAATATGAAGTTTTCGTTTTTCGGAATAACACTACTTGTGTACTACGTCATAATCACGTTCATGGATAATTTCGCTACCTACCAGTGTCTGATATGGACGAGCAGGATCGGCCAGTAAACATTATTCTTCCCTTGAATTTACTTTTGCCATCTCCAGTCTCAAACTCTCCGCCATTGATGACGTAACACTGTTTTTTTTCTTCAGTTTTTCAGTTTTTAAATATCAAATTCACTTTACGAAAGGCAAAATTATTCATGAATGTCGTAATGACACTATTTGCGTTAGTTATGTTGTTATTTACTGTCTAAATCTGACCGCAAATTGCCCGATCAGAAGCGTGCAGTCTACTCCTACTTTTTGATTGCAATGAGCCCTGACTTCAAAATACGGCCGAAGTATAAAAAAAATAGTAATTTTGGAGTTAGAAACTCGGACTACTTAGGTTTATAGTTTTGTGGACTCGAAATTAACCTCCAAATTCACACTATCAAGGAAATGTTACTGTGTGAGGCTCTTCACTTAAGGAGGAAATGCTGCCTCACTCTCGTCAAGATTTCTGGGACAGGACTGATGTTCGATGAATGGGAAATTGTACAGCAAACTGTAGACATGTGATATGATCGAAATATTTCTCTGGACTTTATATCAGATAGAAATAAGAAAAATACAGTCCTTTACTTAAATCATTTAAACCGAAGATAATCATCTGGAGCCTGTTTCACAAAGCGGCGGATGTATTTTTTGCATAACTTTCTTACTAACGTATCTCTACAGTATGGGTTGCTATGGCATTTACGTAAAAACTCTTTGTGAACGCTTTGTGAAACAGGGTCCTGTAAGTATATCTCTCTCGTTGTTTCTATTCCTGAGCATTACAATGAAAAAAAATGCACTTCCAGCTAGGAGAGCTCTACTAATGGAAATAAAGAAGAAAACTTTGTTGTTGAAATCATGCAAAGTAAAAAAAAAGTAGATTTCCCAAGCTTGGCTTTATATAGAAAATGGCTGGCAAAAGAGCAGGGGTCATGGAGCATTAGGTGAGGCAGGTAAGGTCATGTCCAGTCAATTGATTGATTGATGTTTTGCGCTGCACTTCAGATTATTTCATCAGGTTTAGTGGGCGAGGAAACCCCTGACCTTCGGCGAGTACCTGACAACTCTGCCACATACGGCGACCAAGTGAAAAATCCACTCAAAATTGTAGACTTTTTATTTGGTCTGAGTGTGATTTGAACCCGCTCTGCATCGATGGAAGGTCTGCGTGGGACTGAGGGACGAACACTCTAACCCACTGGATCACCGAAGCCCCTTGATGTCCACAGGAAGTACACTTTGGTATCTGTCAACCTTTGATATCTGCCATATAGGCTGATCAAATAAAAGAATACAGTGACATAGTTTTGTGATTGAAAGTTGTGATCAGTTTAAAGACATATCAGCCAGTTAATATATCCAATTAGTGTCCATTCACCAAAGTGATGAAAGCCAATAAAATCAAACGCTTTTTAAAGTAACATTGACTCTCAAACAAAAGCAAAGTTTGTAGCTCCGTACTGAAAAAAAACCCCATATACATGTTATAGTAGACTCAAGACAAATGTAGAAACTTGTCTATATAGCTACATGTCTATACAAATCTGATTAGTAATACTGTAAGCTTTAAAAGCAATGAGACAAAAAACACAGATGAGATAAAAGACATGGCAATGTAACCATTCTAAAACAGTAATACTTGGACATGTAGGCAAACAGCTTCAAAACAGACAGATATGCACACACACACACACACACAGACTAACAAGCAGACAGACGGACATACAGGCACACAGACTGACTTACTAGCAGCTGTCCATCCCTTGAGTAGATTTGAAGAGGAAGAAACAGTGTGATATGGGCTGTACTGTGAACATAAGAAATACCCAAACCCAGGCATTAGTATAGGGGGTAAGTATAGACCTACCCTTGTCCCAAGAAACCAATCACCTAAACTAGACTTTCGCTTATATCAAGCATAGTGGGTAACACACACATCACATACAGACATAGATCACTTAGCCAGGATTCTTAGCAGAAAAAACTCAGCTCACAAGTCAAAACCAGAAAAAAAATAGGAGAAAAATCGTAAAAAGAGTTGAAAGTAACTGGACAAGAATTAGTAAATCTATGTTAGTATTAATGGTTCAACAATATTTGTTTCTTAAAAAATTGAATTGGTGAAACATAAATGCCTATGTTATCCCTTCCCTATAGCTGGGTGAGTGGTTAGTGTACTGATAACCGAAACATGACTGCCTCTGTTAACGCCCCTCATGGGTGAGTGGTGACTTTACTGATAACCGAAACATGACTGCCTCTGTTAACGCCCCTCATGGGTGAGTGGTGACTTTACTGATAACCGAAACATGACTGCCTCTGTTAACACCCCTCATGGGTGAGTGGTGACTTTACTGATGGCAGAAACATGTGACTACCTCTGTTAACGCCCCTCATGGGTGAGTGGTGACTTTATTGATAACAGAAACATGTGACTGCCTCTGTTAACGCCCCTCATGGGTGAGTGGTGACTTTACTGATGGCAGAAACATGTGACTACCTCTGTTAACGCCCCTCATGGGTGAGTGGTGACTTTATTGATAACAGAAACATGTGACTGCCTCTGTTAACGCCCCTCATGGGTGAGTGGTGACTTTACTGATGGCAGAAACATGTGACTACCTCTGTTAACGCCCCTCATGGGTGAGTGGTGACTTTATTGATAACAGAAACATGTGACTGCCTCTGTTAACGCCCCTCATGGGTGAGTGGTGACTTTACTGATGGCAGAAACATGTGACTGCCTCTGTTAACGCCCCTCATGGGTGAGTGGTGACTTTATTGATAACCCAAACATGACTGCCTCTGTTAACGCCCCTCATGGGTGAGTGGTGACTTTACTGATAACCGAAACATGTGACTGCCTCTGTTAACGCCCCTCATGGGTGAGTGGTGACTTTACTGATGGCAGAAACATGTGACTGCCTCTGTTAACGCCCCTCATGGGTGAGTGGTGACTTTACTGATGGCAGAAACATGTGACTGCCTCTGTTAACGCCCCTCATGGGTGAGTGGTGACTTTACTGATAACCGAAACATGACTGCCTCTGTTAACGCCCCTCATGGGTGAGTGGTGACTTTACTGATAACCGAAACATGACTGCTTCTGTTAACGCCCCTCATGGGTGAGTGGTGACTTTACTGATAACCGAAACATGACTGCTTCTGTTAACACCCCTCATGGGTGAGTGCTGACTTTACTGATGGCAGAAACATGTGACTGCCTCTGTTAACGCCCCTCATGGGTGAGTGGTGACTTTACTGATGGCAGAAACATGTGACCGCCTCTGTTAACGCCCCTCATGGGTGAGTGGTGACTTTACTGATGGCAGAAACATGTGACTGCCTCTGTTAACACCCCTCATGGGTGAGTGGTGACTTTACTGATGACAGAAACATGTGACTGCCTCTGTTAACACCCCTCATGGGTGAGTGGTGACTTTACTGATGGCAGAAACATGTGACTGCCTCTGTTAACACCCCTCATGGGTGAGTGGTGACTTTACTGATGGCAGAAACATGTGACTGCCTCTGTTAACGCCCCTCATGAGTGAGTGGTGACTTTACTGATAACCGAAACATGACTGCTTCTGTTAACGCCCCTCATGGGTGAGTGGTGACTTTACTGATGACAGAAACATGTGACTACCTCTGTTAACGCCCCTCATGGGTGAGTGGTGACTTTACTGATGGCAGAAACATGTGACCGCCTCTGTTAACGCCCCTCATGGGTGAGTGGTGACTTTACTGATGGCAGAAACATGTGACTGCCTCTGTTAACACCCCTCATGGGTGAGTGGTGACTTTACTGATGACAGAAACATGTGACTGCCTCTGTTAACGCCCCTCATGGGTGAGTGGTGACTTTACTGATGGCAGAAACATGTGACCGCCTCTGTTAACGCCCCTCATGGGTGAGTGGTGACTTTACTGATGGCAGAAACATGTGACTGCCTCTGTTAACACCCCTCATGGGTGAGTGGTGACTTTATTGATAACAGAAACATGTGACCGCCTCTGTTAACACCCCTCATGGGTGAGTGGTGACTTTACTGATGACAGAAACATGTGACTGCCTCTGTTAACACCCCTCATGGGTGAGTGGTGACTTTACTGATGGCAGAAACATGTGACTGCCTCTGTTAACACCCCTCATGGGTGAGTGGTGACTTTACTGATGGCAGAAACATGTGACTGCCTCTGTTAACGCCCCTCATGGGTGAGTGGTGACTTTACTGATGACAGAAACATGTGACTACCTCTGTTAAAACCCCTCATGGGTGAATGGTGACTTTACTGATGGCAGAAACATGTGACTGCCTCTGTTAAAACCCCTCATGGGTGAGTGGTGACTTTACTGATAACAGAAACATGTGACTGCCTCTGTTAACGCCCCTCATGGGTGAGTGGTGACTTTACTGATGACAGAAACATGTGACTGCCTCTGTTAACACCCCTCATGGGTGAGTGGTGACTTTACTGATGGCAGAAACATGTGACTACCTCTGTTAACACCCCTCATGGGTGAGTGGTGACTTAACTGATGACAGAAACATGTGACTGCCTCTGTTAACACCCCTCATTGATGAGTGGTGACTTTACTGATGGCAGAAACATGTGACTACCTCATTTAACACCCCTCATTGGTGAGTGGTGACTTAACTGATGACAGAAACATGTGACTGCCTCTGTTAACACCCCTCATGGGTGAGTGGTGACTTTACTGATGGCAGAAACATGTGACTACCTCTGTTAACGCCCCTCATGGGTGAGTGGTGACTTTACTGATGGCAGAAACATGTGACTACCTCATTTAACACCCCTCATTGGTGAGTGGTGACTTAACTGATGACAGAAACATGTGACTGCCTCTGTTAACACCCCTCATTGGTGAGTGGTGACTTTACTGATGGCAGAAACATGTGACTACCTCATTTAACACGCCTCATTGGTGAGTGGTGACTTTACTGATGGCAGAAACATGTGACTGCCTCATTTAACGCCCCTCATGGGGGAGTGGTGACTTTACGGATGATTTTATCAGATATGTAGAGAAACAATCATAAGAATTAAATCCCAGAAACTCCCAAAACAATGTGGCAAAGCCTACAGCTAAGTGCATAAGACAGACGTGTTAAATGAAAAGTGTTAGAATTTGCCGCGTGCAGGAGGAGACGGGGTAGGGTAGGTTAGGGTCGACAAAACAAAAACTTAACAGCACTTACGCAACAGATTCCATCCATTTAGCTCAAGTTGAGGGGAAGATGGTAAAACAACATCATTCTGGTACAACGACAATAGCAATAACAACACAAATATCACACCATTCCACACTCAATATATGCAATTCAAAGATATTATTATTTAAAAAATGTTATCAGTGATTCCTCAGCATCCAATATTGATTGATGTTTTGCGCCACTAAAGTTTATCCCAATATCATGTATAGTGGCGAGGAAACTTTTGTACCACCACCTGGCCACCATTCAATATAGGGTGACTGAGTGGGATTTGAACCAGTACACTGCAGACAGAAGGCCTGTGTCGGTATTAACATACTGAAAAATGGAAGGCACTTAATTCAATAGGATTGATGTTTTACGACACATTCAAGATTATTTCACTTATATGGTGACATTAGCAGGTTTACTGGGGGGAGGTCCACTGGTCATCTCCCTCCATTCACAGCCCCTAAGTGGCCCCAATACCTTATTGATTATCTGGGTAAATTTCAACAACAGGTGTACAAAAAGCTACAAGCATTGGGAGTGCAAATAAAACTTAGCTTCAATAAATCTTTGATTTAAGGTTTAATACACTCAAGGTTATTTCACTCATATGGGAGCGTTGCAAGGTTCTAAAAAGGAGAGGAAATCTTGCTCTTTGCCAGGATGAAGCCCTAATACCTACCAATCCTTCAAGATAGTGAATAAAAAGCTCAGAAATATTTTAATTGTTTATCTATGGCTTATCCATTTAAGGCCTGTGTCAGACTGAGAGACTATCACTATTAACAACGCCCCTTTTTTATAAGAAGAGGGATCTGAGAACGGTTGCATTTGACTTCAGGATTTCATCATACTTTTTACATTTATTGAGTGAATTTAAAATGGATTATGAGATCTGATGTAAAATGTTACAAAAATTAAACGCTTGCAAACAATTCAAAGCAAGGATCATATCTAAAGGCTCAAATTTCATTTAGCTTTTGTCCCAAGCCAAGGAATGAGCTATATGAGAGAACTGCTTTTGGAAGGATGTGACTAGCCTAACTTGTGCTGAAGCAGGAATGCAAATCATGACTGAGTATAAAATAATTACATAGGTTTACAGAGTTTTATAGTGGCATGAGCAGCCAAAATTCACACTTTTTTCATAATTTCTGATCGTCACGACAGTAAGAGGCTTTGAAGGCCATTGAAAAACTAAATGATTGGTGTTGGAATGAGGAAAATCCATACAGTATGTGGCCTATACGAACCGGAATAGTATTCGAAATGTGAACCAAATTTAAATAACCGGGATGACCATTCATTCATTCTAAGCCAAAGTTAGTTCAAAACTATACCTTATCGTACATTCTTGAGACTAGAAGCCTTTGGAAAAATAGCCGATAATTTCAACATTCTGTTTCAACGTCAATATACCAACATTTTGGGAGCTCATGCCACTTTAATACCTGTAATATGCTGCTGTTACGCAGATTGACGAATTTTATCTTTATCACTTACATGTGGTATATGTCCCGTAAATATAGCAATATCATGCACAAGTTGACATGGAACCTTTCTTTAGCATAAAATTTCCCCAGTACTTACTGCAGGTGGGACAATGTCCTGAGGTAATTTGGCACTTTGAGCTCGCACTTTTTCACTATCCTCTTTTCTCCAGAAAATACAACTTAACATTCCTAAAGTTTGAACATCATGTAACTTGCAGTAATGGTCAAATCTGGAAGAAAAAAACATTTTTTATTTTCAATGTATATTTTAGACATTTATTCACTTGATTGGGGCTTAACGTTGCACTCAACAGCTAAAGTTATATGGCAACAAATGTACTAACCGACCAAAAGATCACCCTCATCACCCATTAGGCATTAGGCTCCACAGACCAAAGAAGGTCAGGAAGGCTAATGTATTTGGCATACTCAATGTTCCTCCTTGCTGGGTAAGCAAACATGGCTAAGCAGAGCCACAATGCTCCAGGCCAGAGGGCTTATTCACTTGAGCCACTACATGTACCAATATACATTTTCAGCAACACCAAAATGTATAAAAAATCAGGGAGCACACTTTCAATTATATGAAATTAGAAAATCAAGTTAAAAATTGATCTCCATTAGAGTGGCATAAGCTGCCAAAATTCTGACATTTTTCCATGAATTTTGATTGTCAAGAGAAGTCAAGTTAAAAATCTTAGAGATTGACATTGAAATAAAGCTAGTAACCTGTGAGAAACTGAAGATGTGTGCTAATATTGTAATATTGGGTGACAAGCAAAACGGGAATCAAACCCAGGTCTCAGAGTATGGTACCTATCGCCAGCATTAAATGCTGTTTGTCTTATCCATTCAGCGGACAGGCTTTCTCAATAGAAAGTATTATTATCCTTCAACCAAGTTAGTTGGCAAATGCTGAATTTTGATTGGTCGATTACCCGGGTCGTATAAACCCATACACCCGGCCTGATTTTGTTATGACCCGCCTAGCGAAAAAACATGGCCGCCACCACTTCAAATGTTTACTCGCTTTGAAAAGCCCAAAACAGGTCTTATGAGGATCTATTACAGTCACCTAAGCTTAATTAATTGTGCAAAGTTTTTATTTCTATCTAATTTGACTAATTCAAATCTACAAATGGAAAAACGAAACACAAAATTCTTCGTACATCGATCAATAACGTTGCTAAGTATACAAGGGGCGTAACTCTGTATGTGGTTTGTCGTCTGCTCGGGTCCGTTTGACAGACGTTCGTACATTTTCACTGTAGATGTAAGTGTGAAATATCGAGATATTAGCTTAAACTGCTTTAGCTAAAATATATTTGTCATAGATAGAATCTGCGCAATAAAATAAATAAAAAGACAATCTGAAAATTTGCACACACGATGAAGTCGTAACTCTGATTAAATTAACACTAATAACCGTATGGGCCTATACCAGCTGTTTTGCCAGGCGACAGGTCGATAGCGGTTGAACTTTAAACATGAATCTGTAAAAATTCTCCGTCTACTAGGGGTTTTGGGGAAAATAAATTCGTCATTGATATTTTACCCTGGGTGTATGAATCTTTTATGACCCTTCTGTTCCTCATACATTATCAGACGGGTCATAACGATTCATACACCCAGGGTAAAATATCAATAACTAATATAATCCCACAATAAAGAGAATACTGTTATACTCACTTTCTCAAAGACACAAACAAATTAAACTATAGCCCAATGTACAAGTATATTTTAGGGCTTTTAATGCTTGTAAAAAACTACGATAACTTAGTACCTCCAAGGTTGGAAGCCACGGAAAGCTCTTATTTTTTACATAATAAAAATAAAGAACAATTAGCTAATTCAGTTTAAACCAAATTTTCCTAATATTTGACAGGCCTTGTTAACCAACCGTTATGAATTAAAATGAAACTTACAAAGATTTGACCATTTGTTTTCCAAATGGGTGCATGGTCCATGGAGGCTCCTTATCAGGGGTCATTGGGTCAGGGGTCAAGGTCGGACTGCATGTCAGACTAACCAAATTCCAAACCTGATTATGACAAAAACAAACAAATTTTCAAAATCATCTTCGCCAGTCTCAATAATAATTTAAACTTTTAGGCCCAAAATCAAGGCTTTATGATTCACCACATTAGAATAGAAAATAAACTAAAATGTCTATATAATAATTTCATTGTAGAGGATATTTAGGGGCACCAATTGTTCAGTGGCTGCCCACGTCATCAAGTCTTTCATCGATCATTCACAGGTAATGACTCAGATGGCAGTGAGAGCCTCATGAGTCTACCTGAACAAGATCTCTTCTACCCAGTGAGTTGGCAGCCAGGACATTATGAGCCTACCTGAACAAGATCTGTTCTACCCAGTGAGTTGACAGCCAGGACATTATGAGCCTACCTGAACAAGATCTTTTCTACCCAGTGAGTTGGCAGCCAGTGCATTATGAGTCTACCTGAACGAGATCTGTTCTACCCAGTGAGTTGATAGCCAGGACATTATGAGCCTACCTGAACAAGATCTTTTCTACACAGTGAGTTGGCAGCCAGGACATTATGAGCCTACCTGAACAAGATCTTTTCTACACAGTGAGTTGGCAGACAGGACATTATGAGTCTACCTGAATGAGATCCCTCCTACCCAGTGAGTTGGCAGACGGCATTATGAGCCTACCTGAACAAGATCTTTTCTACCCAGTGAGTTGGCAGCCAGGACAGTATGAGCCTACCTGAACAAGATCTCTGCTACCCAGTGAATTCGCAGCCAGGGCATTATGAGTCTACCTGAACAAGATCTTTTCTACCCAGTGAGTTGGCAGCCAGGACACTATGAGTCTACCTGAATGAAATCTTTTCTACCCAGTGAGTTGGCAGCCAGGGCATTATGAGTCTACCTGAACAAGATATTTTCTACCCAGTGAGTTGGCAGTCAGGGCATTATGAGCCCACCTGAACAAGATCTTTTCTACCCAGTGAGTTGGCAGCCAGGACATTATGAGCCCACCTGAACAAGATATTTTCTACCCAGTGAGTTGGCAGCCAGGACACTGAGTCTACCTGAACAAGATCTTTTCTACCCAGTGAGTTGGCAGCCAGGGCATTATGAGCCTACCTGAACAAGATATGTTCTACCCAGTGAGTTGGCAGCCAGGGCATTATGAGCCTACCTGAACAAGATCTTTTATACCCAGTGAGTTGGCAGACAGGGCATTATGAGCCTACCTGAACAAGATCTTTTCTACCCAGTGAGTTGGCAGACAGGGCATTATGAGCCTATCTGAACGAGATCTCCCCTACCCAGTGAGTTGGCAGCCAGGGCATTATGAGCCTACCTGAACAAGATCTTTTCTACCCAGTGAGTTGGCAGACAGGGCATTATGAGCCTACCTGAACAAGATCTTTTCTACCCAGTGAGTTGGCAGACAGGGCATTATGAGCCTACCTGAATAAGATCTTTTCTACCCAGTGAGTTGGCAGCCAGGGCATTATGAGCCTACCTGAACAAGATCTTTTCTACCCAGTGAGTTGGCAGCCAGGGCATTATGAGCCTACCTGAACAAGATCTTTTCTACCCAGTGAGTTGGCAGCCAGGGCATTATGAGCCTACCTGAACAAGATCTTTTATACCCAGTGAGTTGGCAGCCAGGGCATTATGAGCCTACCTGAACGAGATCTCTCCTACCCAGTGAGTTGGCAGCCAGGGCATTATGAGCCTACCTGAACAAGATCTGTTCTACCCAGTGAGTTGGCAGCCAGGGCATTATGAGCCTACCTGAACAAGATCTTTTCTACCCAGTGAGTTGGCAGCCAGGGCATTATGAGCCTACCTGAACGAGATCTCTCCTACCCAGTGAGTTGGCAGCCAGGGCATTATGAGTCTACCTGAACAAGATCTTTTCTACCCAGTGAGTTGGCAGACAGGGCATTTATATGAGTCTAACTGAACAAGATCTCTCCTACCCAGTGAGTTGGCAGCCAGGGCATTATGAGTCTACCTGAACAAGATCTTTTCTACCCAGTGAGTTGGCAGCCAGGGCATTATGAGCCTACCTGAATGAGATCTTTTCTACTCAGTGAGTTGGCAGTCAGGGCATTATGAGTCTACCTGAACAAGATCTCTCCTACCCAGTGAGTTGGCAGAGAGGGCATTATGTGTCTACCTGAATGAGATCTTTTCTACCCAGTGAGTTGGCAGCCAGGGCATTATGAGTCTACCTGAATGAGATCTTTTCTACCCAATGAGTTGGCAGCCAGGGCATTATGAGTCTACCTGAATGAGATCTCCCCTACCCAGTGAGTTGGCAGCCAGGGCATTATGAGTCTACCTGAATGAGATCTTTTCTACCCAGTGAGTTGGCAGCCAGGGCATTATGAGTCTACCTGAATGAGATCTTTTCTACCCAATGAGTTGGCAGCCAGGGCATTATGAGTCTACCTGAATGAGATCTCCCCTACCCAGTGAGTTGGCAGCCAGGGCATTATGAGTCTACCTGAATGAGATCTTTTCTACCCAATGAGTTGGCAGCCAGGACATTATGAGTCTACCTGAATGAGATCTGTTCTACCCAGTGAGTTGGCAGCCAGGGCATTATGAATCTACCTAAACAAGATCTCCCCTACCCAGTGAGTTGGCAGCCAGGGCATTATGAGTCTACCTGAATGAGATCTCCGCTACCCAGTAAGTTGGCAGACAGGGCATTATGAGCCTACCTGAACAAGATCTTTTCTACTCAGTGAGTTGGCAGCCAGGGCATTATGAGCCTACCTGAACAAGATCTTTTCTACCCAGTGAGTTGGCAGCCAGGGCATTATGAGCCTACCTGAACGAGATCTGTTCTACCCAGTGAGTTGGCAGCCAGGGCATTATGAGTCTACCTGAATGAGATCTTTTCTACCCAGTGAGTTGGCAGTCAGGAGATTATGAGCCTACCTGAATGAGATCTCTCCTACCCAGTCAGTTGGCAGCCAGGGCATTATGAGTCTACCTGAACAAGATCTTTTCTACCCAGTGAGTTGGCAGTCAGGACATTATGAGCCTACCTGAACAAGATCTTTTCTACCCAGTGAGTTGACAGCCAGGGCATTATGAGTCTACCTGAACAAGATCTTTTCTACCCAGTGAGTTGGCAGTCAGGACATTATGAGTCTACCTGAACAAGATCTCTCCTACCCAGTGAGTTGACAGCCAGGGCATTATGAGTCTACCTGAACAAGATCTTTTCTACCCAGTGAGTTGGCAGTCAGGACATTATGAGCCTACCTGAACAAGATCTTTTCTACCCAGTGAGTTGGCAGTCAGGACATTATGAGCCTACCTGAACAAGATCTTTTCTACCCAGTGAGTTGGCAGTCAGGAGATTATGAGTCTACCTGAACAAGATCTCTCCTACCCAGTGAGTTGACAGCCAGGGCATTATGAGTCTACCTGAACAAGATCTTTTCTACCCAGTGAGTTGGCAGTCAGGACATTATGAGCCTACCTGAATAAGATCTTTTCTACCCAGTGAGTTGGCAGCCAGGGCATTATGAGCCTACCTGAACAAGATCTTTTCTACCCAGTGAGTTGGCAGCCAGGGCATTATGAGCCTACCTGAACAAGATCTTTTCTACCCAGTGAGTTGGCAGCCAGGGCATTATGAGCCTACCTGAACAAGATCTTTTATACCCAGTGAGTTGGCAGCCAGGGCATTATGAGCCTACCTGAACGAGATCTCTCCTACCCAGTGAGTTGGCAGCCAGGGCATTATGAGCCTACCTGAACAAGATCTGTTCTACCCAGTGAGTTGGCAGCCAGGGCATTATGAGCCTACCTGAACAAGATCTTTTCTACCCAGTGAGTTGGCAGCCAGGGCATTATGAGCCTACCTGAACGAGATCTCTCCTACCCAGTGAGTTGGCAGCCAGGGCATTATGAGTCTACCTGAACAAGATCTTTTCTACCCAGTGAGTTGGCAGACAGGGCATTTATATGAGTCTAACTGAACAAGATCTCTCCTACCCAGTGAGTTGGCAGCCAGGGCATTATGAGTCTACCTGAACAAGATCTTTTCTACCCAGTGAGTTGGCAGCCAGGGCATTATGAGCCTACCTGAATGAGATCTTTTCTACTCAGTGAGTTGGCAGTCAGGGCATTATGAGTCTACCTGAACAAGATCTCTCCTACCCAGTGAGTTGGCAGAGAGGGCATTATGTGTCTACCTGAATGAGATCTTTTCTACCCAGTGAGTTGGCAGCCAGGGCATTATGAGTCTACCTGAATGAGATCTTTTCTACCCAATGAGTTGGCAGCCAGGGCATTATGAGTCTACCTGAATGAGATCTCCCCTACCCAGTGAGTTGGCAGCCAGGGCATTATGAGTCTACCTGAATGAGATCTTTTCTACCCAGTGAGTTGGCAGCCAGGGCATTATGAGTCTACCTGAATGAGATCTTTTCTACCCAATGAGTTGGCAGCCAGGGCATTATGAGTCTACCTGAATGAGATCTCCCCTACCCAGTGAGTTGGCAGCCAGGGCATTATGAGTCTACCTGAATGAGATCTTTTCTACCCAATGAGTTGGCAGCCAGGACATTATGAGTCTACCTGAATGAGATCTGTTCTACCCAGTGAGTTGGCAGCCAGGGCATTATGAATCTACCTAAACAAGATCTCCCCTACCCAGTGAGTTGGCAGCCAGGGCATTATGAGTCTACCTGAATGAGATCTCCGCTACCCAGTAAGTTGGCAGACAGGGCATTATGAGCCTACCTGAACAAGATCTTTTCTACTCAGTGAGTTGGCAGCCAGGGCATTATGAGCCTACCTGAACAAGATCTTTTCTACCCAGTGAGTTGGCAGCCAGGGCATTATGAGCCTACCTGAACGAGATCTGTTCTACCCAGTGAGTTGGCAGCCAGGGCATTATGAGTCTACCTGAATGAGATCTTTTCTACCCAGTGAGTTGGCAGTCAGGAGATTATGAGCCTACCTGAATGAGATCTCTCCTACCCAGTCAGTTGGCAGCCAGGGCATTATGAGTCTACCTGAACAAGATCTTTTCTACCCAGTGAGTTGGCAGTCAGGACATTATGAGCCTACCTGAACAAGATCTTTTCTACCCAGTGAGTTGACAGCCAGGGCATTATGAGTCTACCTGAACAAGATCTTTTCTACCCAGTGAGTTGGCAGTCAGGACATTATGAGTCTACCTGAACAAGATCTCTCCTACCCAGTGAGTTGACAGCCAGGGCATTATGAGTCTACCTGAACAAGATCTCTCCTACTCAGTGAGTTGGCAGTCAGGACATTATGAGTCTACCTGAACAAGATCTCTCCTACCCAGTGAGTTGGCAGTCAGGGCATTATGAGCCTACCTGAATGAGATCTCTCCTACTCAGTGAGTTGGCAGCCAGGACATTATGAGTCTACCTGAACAAGATCTCTCCTACCCAGTGAGTTGGCAGTCAGGGCATTATGAGCCTACCTGAATGAGATCTTTTCTACCCAGTGAGTTGGCAGCCAGGGCATTATGAGTCTACCTGAATGAGATCTCTCCTACTCAGTGAGTTGGCAGCCAGGGCATTATGAGCCTACCTGAACAAGATCTTTTCTACCCAGTGAGTTGGCAGCCAGGGCATTATGAGCCTACCTGAACAAGATCTTTTCTACCCAGTGAGTTGGCAGCCAGGGCATTATGAGCCTACCTGAATGAGATCTTTTCTACCCAGTGAGTTGGCAGACAGGGCATTATGAGCCTACCTGAACAAGATCCCTCCCACCCAGTCAGTTGGCAGCCAGGACAATATGAGTCTACCTGAACAAGATCCCTCCCACCCAGTCAGTTGGCAGCCGGGACATTATGAGCCTACCTGAACAAGATCCCTCCCACCCAGTGAGTTGGCAGACAGGACATTATGAGCCTACCTGAATGAGATCTCTTCTACCCAGTCAGTTGGCAGCCAGGACATTATGAGCCTACCTGAACAAGATCTCTCCTACCCAGTGAGTTGGCAGTCAGGACATTATGAGCCTACCTGAACAAGATCTTTTCTACCCAGTGAGTTGGCAGTCAGGGCATTATGAGCCTACCTGAATGAGATCTTTTCTACCCAGTGAGTTGGCAGCCAGGGCATTATGAGTCTACCTGAATAAGATCTTTTCTACCCAGTGAGTTGGCAGACAGGGCATTATGAGCCTACCTGAACAAGATCCCTCCCACCCAGTGAGTTGGCAGACAGGGCATTATGAGCCTACCTGAACGAGATCTTTTCTACCCAGTGAGTTGGCAGCCAGGACATTATGAGCCTACCTGAACAAGATCCCTCCCACCCAGTGAGTTGGCAGACAGGGCATTATGAGCCTACCTGAACAAGATCCCTCCCACCCAGTGAGTTGGCAGACAGGACATTATGAGCCTATCTGAATGAGATCTCTTCTACCCAGTGAGTTGGCAGCCAGGACATTATGAGCCTACCTGAACAAGATCCCTCCCACCCAGTCAGTTGGCAGCCAGGACATTATGAGCCTACCTGAACAAGATCCCTCCCACCCAGTGAGTTGGCAGACAGGACATTATGAGCCTACCTGAACAAGATCTTTTCTACCCAGTGAGTTGGCAGCCAGGGCATTATGAGCCTACCTGAACGAGATCTCTCCTACCCAGTGAGTTGGCAGTCAGGGCATTATGAGCCTACCTGAATGAGATCTCTCCTACTCAGTGAGTTGGCAGTCAGGACATTATGAGTCTACCTGAACAAGATCTCTCCTACCCAGTGAGTTGGCAGTCAGGGCATTATGAGCCTACCTGAATGAGATCTTTTCTACCCAGTGAGTTGGCAGACAGGACATTATGAGCCTACCTGAATGAGATCTCTTCTACCCAGTGAGTTGGCAGCCAGGACATTATGAGCCTACCTGAACAAGATCCCTCCGTCCTAGTCAGTTGGCAGCCAGGACATTATGAGCCTACCTGAACAAGATCCCTCCCACCCAGTGAGTTGGCAGACAGGACATTATGAGCCTACCTGAACAAGATCTTTTCTACCCAGTGAGTTGGCAGCCAGGGCATTATGAGCCTACCTGAACGAGATCTCTCCTACCCAGTGAGTTGGCAGTCAGGGCATTATGAGCCTACCTGAATGAGATCTCTCCTACTCAGTGAGTTGGCAGTCAGGACATTATGAGTCTACCTGAACAAGATCTCTCCTACCCAGTGAGTTGGCAGTCAGGGCATTATGAGCCTACCTGAATGAGATCTTTTCTACCCAGTGAGTTGGCAGCCAGGGCATTATGAGTCTACCTGAATGAGATCTCTCCTACTCAGTGAGTTGGCAGCCAGGGCATTATGAGCCTACCTGAACAAGATCTTTTCTACCCAGTGAGTTGGCAGCCAGGGCATTATGAGCCTACCTGAATGAGATCTTTTCTACCCAGTGAGTTGGCAGACAGGGCATTATGAGCCTACCTGAACAAGATCCCTCCCACCCAGTCAGTTGGCAGCCAGGACATTATGAGTCTACCTGAACAAGATCCCTCCCACCCAGTCAGTTGGCAGCCAGGACATTATGAGCCTACCTGAACAAGATCCCTCACACCCAGTGAGTTGGCAGACAGGGCATTATGAGCCTACCTGAATGAGATCTCTTCTACCCAGTGAGTTGGCAGACAGGGCATTATGAGCCTACCTGAACAAGATCTTTTCTACCCAGTGAGTTGGCAGACAGGGCATTATGAGCCTACCTGAATGAGATCTTTTCTACCCAGTGAGTTGGCAGACAGGGCATTATGAGCCTACCTGAATGAGATCTCTTCTACCCAGTGAGTTGGCAGACAGGGCATTATGAGCCTACCTGAACAAGATCTTTTCTACCCAGTGAGTTGGCAGACAGGGCATTATGAGCCTACCTTAACAAGATCCCTCCCACCCAGTCAGTTGGCAGACAGGGCATTATGAGTCTACCTGAACAAGATCCCTCCCACCCAGTCAGTTGGCAGCCAGGACATTATGAGCCTACCTGAACAAGATCCCTCCCACCCAGTCAGTTGGCAGCCAGGACATTATGAGCCTACCTGAACAAGATCCCTCCCACCCAGTCAGTTGGCAGCCAGGACATTATGAGCCTACCTGAACAAGATCTCTCCTACCCAGTGAGTTGGCAGACAGGACATTATGAGCCTACCTGAATGAGATCTCTTCTACCCAGTGAGTTGGCAGACAGGGCATTATGAGTCTACCTGAACAAGATCCCTCCCACCGAGTCAGTTGGCAGCCAGGACATTATGAGCCTACCTGGACAAGATCCCTCCCACCCAGTCAGTTGGCAGCCAGGACATTATGAGCCTACCTGAACAAGATCCCTCCCACCCAGTGAGTTGGCAGCCAGGACATTATGAGCCTACCTGAACAAGATCTTTCCTACCCAGTGAGTTGGCAGACAGGGCATTATGAGCCTACCTGAACAAGATCTTTTCTACCCAGTGAGTTGGCAGCCAGTGCATTATGGTTACACATTTTCTCTATATCGTTCACATCCAATCTGTCGAAAAGAAATACAATAAACATTTACAACTGGTTTTTTTTTTTATGACTTTGTGGCCTTAGTGGCTCAGTCGGTAGAGTAAAAGTTTCAGTTAGGCGTTGAGACAGATGTCATATATAAATATTGAAATTGAATTCAATTTAAAATTGGGTTTGAATTCCACTCAATCAGAAGGAAAATTGAAAAATTTTGCTCAAGGTGGAAGGGTTGCAAGATTTACTTCGGGTAAACAGACTCGATTCTTCCCACACTAACAAATTGGCAATACCACCCTAAAAGTGAAGCAATGTTGAGTGTGACAAAAAAGAGGTTCTTTTTTGTTTTGCCTTTCAGTTTCTACTGCCCATGGTATTCACAGAGAATGTGCAATTGTCATGTGTGTGCAAAGTTCAACCTGTATACACATGTGGGATAAAACAAGCCCTTTGGGGTTTTATTCCCACCATTATATTATATTTATCGAACTACAACATGTAATTTATTTTGGTGAAATAAATTGAATTGAAATGTATGCTTAGTCATTCAAATTAGCATTAATATTTTTTTTCTATTCAACATTGAATTTTAATTCTTTGAACAGGGAGTTAGAAACATTATGGATCATAAAAGTGATTGATTAAGCCTGCTGTTCAAAAAAAAAATTAATGGATTGAATAGGTTGTTCCATGCTCTCAAGATTATTTCACTTATAACCAGGTTTCTTGCCCAGAGGAAACCAAAAGCTGTATTTCTTAGGTAAGTTTTGTAAACTGGGTAATACTTTGATTCAAGTCATTTAGGGCACACATACACATTCCTGGCTGTGGTATTTGTTGAATTCATTTTAAACCAAAAATACAAAATGATGTCTAAACGTTTGAATTGTTGCAACAACAAAAAAAAGTAGTCAAGAACTTCTTCTAACTGGAAGAATACAGAAAACAAACTTTCTTCTCTTATGTAAACAGTTTTCTGCATTTTCATGGCAAGTGTGTCTTAACGAAAACTTTGGGAATGTTTCTTAAAAATCCATATTTTATGTTGTGTTACTTACATATAATTTTCTGCCAGTTGTTTGTGGATTGTTAACAGACAGGAGATGTCAAAAACTCGGACTAAACCAACTTTACTTGGTTTTTTGACAGAGACGCCACCCTGTGATGGTTTATCCTCGATATCTCTATCACGTGTCTTAGTTCGAGGTCTTCTCTTAGATTTCTACAAGGGAAACAACACATATTGATGAACGTAACTATAAAGGCAACTAACATTGATCAACATATCTCAGTAATCAAAAAACATTGTTAAAGTGTTACATTTGGGTTCCACATAAACAAAAGTATCCAGATTGTATAGAACCATGACCTCTGTTCGGCTGAGGTAAGGTAAGAATATGAAAGATTGATGGACGTTTTAATGGAGAAGAAAACCAAAAAAATACTTTATGGTTCAGAAGAAGGGCGCTTATTTTTCCTATCCAATGGTACTAAACACATATTTTTGCTATTTTTTCATGTGACCTGATGCAGTTTATAAAATACCGTATTATGTTATATACACAAAAGAAATTGGTCAACTTTCAAAATCTCCAATTTAAACCCAGGTTAGTTTCACTGTCTTCAAAGCATTCCTATCTCCAGACAATTGTTTTCAGTTTCTCAAAACTTACATTAAATTATAAAGGAAGCTTTGAGGAATATGTGGCTAGCACAAAAATGGTACGCGTGGCATATCGGAGAGTTACGAAGGCCTTGAAGAGGATGAATTCAACCTAGGCTTAAATGGCAGATTTTGAAAGTTGACCAATTTGTTTTGCTTATTGTGATCTTTTATTCACTTCACTGTCAGGTGTAAAAAAATCGCTAAAATATGTGTTTGGTACCGTTGGAAAGGAAACATTAGCGCGCTTCTTCAGAACCCTAAAGCGATTTTTTGTTTTCTCCCCCTTTAAACTGCACTCAATATTATCTCACTTATATGCCAGCATTTAGTGGAGAGGAAACTTGGCTCTGCCAAGGGGAAACCACATCTTTCAATGGGTATCTGGCACCCCTTCCATACAGGGTGCTGAGTAAAAAGGCCACATTTTTGAGAATATGAATTGAGGTCTTTAGTAATAGCTTCTATAGATTTATTTGATGAGAGGTCTAGTCAACACAAGTAATAAAATCAACAATTATTGATAAAAGCAGTAGATTTGTTTTCTGGTTTTTCATTAGCATATTTCAAAAGTGAATTATATAGGTAAAAGGTGGAAATTTTACACGACACCCATTTCATTGGTACAACTACTGGGAGAAATGTGACGTAAAGCTTGCAATAAATTCAGTACTGTTGAACTTTAACCACCTGTTTGGCCTTCGTCTGTTCACTGTCTGCGTCCGGTTGATTGAAATTGACCATCATTTATAATCACATTATTGTCATATTGATACGTTACAATTTACATTCTGCTCTTTTTGAACAAGAGATCCCTTAAAGGGATCTTAACGCCCGCGTTCATCTATTCATATTAAATTGATTGATTGATTGTTTGGTGTTTTACGCTGCGCTCAAGATTATTTCACTTACAGCAATAACTGGATATAGGAATTGGGGCCTACATAAAAAATCTTATTCCAGGGAGATAACTATATTGTTGAGGAAAATTAAATTGTGAATTGCAAAATTAAGCTCCCCTAGAAATTTTGGTTGAAAACAACATTGCCACCTGGTAGCCATCTTCAATATGCTAATGAAATGATAATGTACGGTGCACAGCTAGAACTTAGAGGGATGATGTGTGTCATGTTTGGTTAAGATCAGGTCAGTAGTTTTCTTGGAATAATGATAATAAATTTCATTTTCAAATTTGGTCAAAAAACAACATTGCTTCCTGGCGGCCATATTTAATAAGCAAATGAGACGAAAATGTAGGGTGCACAACTAGATCAGAGGGAGATAATGTCGGCCAAGTTTGGTCAAAATCAGACCAGTATTTTCGTGGAATATTAGTAACGAAAAAACAATATCGCCCTCTTGGCGGCCATATTGAATATGCATAGGGTGACTAGACCATAGGGTGATAATGTATGTTGATTTTGACTAATGTCAGGTAGTTTTCTTGGAACAAAGATAAAGAAAAAAAACATCGCCCCCTGGCGGCCATATTGAATATGCAAATGAGATGAAAATGTACAGTACACAACATGGCTATAGGGAGATAATGTGAGCCAAGTTTGGTGAAAATCGGATTGGTAGTTTTCTTGGAAAAAAGTAACAAAAAAATATATCGCCCCTGACAGCCATATTGAATATGCAAATGAGATGAAAATGTATGGTGCACAACTAGACCATAGGGTGATGTATGTTCAGTTTGATTAAGATTGGACTGATAGTTTTATTGGAATAAAGGTAACAAGCAAAAGTTTTCTTGCAATAAACGAAAAAAAAAACATCTTCCCCTGGCGGCCATATTGAATATGCAAATGAGATGAAAATGTACGTTGCACAACTAGACCATAGGGTGAGATGATGTATGTTAAGTTTGATTAAGATTGGACAGGTAGTTTTCTTGGAATAAAGATAAAGAAAAAAACATCGCCCCCTGGCGGCCATATTGAATATGCAAATGAGATGAAAATGTACAGTACACAACATGGCTATAGGGAGATAATGTGAGCCAAGTTTGGTGAAAATCGGATTGGTAGTTTTCTTGGAAAAAAGTAACAAAAAAAAATATCTCCCCCTGGCGGCCATATTGAATATGCAAATGAGATGAAAATGTACGGTGCACCACTAGACCATAGGGTGAGATGATGTACAGTGTATGTTAAGTTTGATTAAGATTGGACAGGTAGTTTTCTTGGAACAACAAAAAAACAACATCGCCCCCTGGTGGCCATACTGAATATGCAAATGAGATGAAACTGTAGGATGCACAACTAGACTATATGGAGATAATGTCAGCCAAGTTTGGTGAAAATCGGACTAGTAGTTTCCTTGGAATAAAGGTAACAAAAAAAAAACAATATCGCCCCCTGGTGGCCATATTGAATATGCAAAATGAGATGAAAATGTACGGTGCACAACTAGACCGTAGGGTGATGATGTAAATTAAGTTTGATTAAGATTGGACATGTAGTTTTCTTGGAATAAAGGTAACTAAGAAAAACAACATCGCCCCCTGGTGGCCATATTGAATATGCAAATGAGATGAAACTGTACGGTGCACCACTAGACTATATGGAGATAATGTCAGCCAAGTTTGATGAAAATCGGACTAGTAGTTTCCTTGGAATAAAGGTAACAAAAAACAAACAATAAAATTATATCTCCCCCTGGCGGCCATATTGTTTATGCAAATGAGATGAAAATGTACGATGCACAACTAGACCATAGGGTGATGATGTATGTTAAGTTTGATTAAGATTGGACAGGTAGTTTTCTTGGAATAAAGGTAACAAAGAAAAACAACATCGCCCCCTGGTGGCCATATTGAATATGCAAATGAGATGAAACTGTACGATGCACAACTAGACTATATGGAGATAATGTCAGCCAAGTTTGATGAAAATCGGACTAGTAGTTTCCTTGGAATAAAGGTAACAAAAAAAAACAATATCGCCCCCTGGTGGCCATATTGAATATGCAAATGAGATGAAAATGTACGGTGTACAACTAGACCGTAGGGTGATGATGCATGTTGAGTTTGATTAAGATTGGACTAATAGTTTTCTTGGAATAAAGGTAACTACCGAAAGTTTTCTTGCAATAAACGTAACAAAGGAAAACAACATCTCCCCTGGCGGCCATATTGTTTATGCAAATGAGATGAAAATGTACGGTGCACAACTAGACCATAGGGTGATGATGTATGTTAAGTTTGATTAAGATTGGACAGGTAGTTTTCTTGAAATAAAGGTAACAAAGAAAAAATAACATCGCCCCCTGGCGGCCATATTTGATATGCAAATGAGATGAAAATGTAGGATGCACAACTAGACTATATGGAGATAATGTCAGCCAAGTTTGGTGAAAATCGGACAGGTAGTTTTCTTGGAATAAAGGTAACAAAAAAAAACAATATCGCCCCCTGGTGGCCACATTGAATATGCAAATGAGATGAAAACGTACGGTGCACAACTAGACCATAGGGTGATGTTGTATGTTAAGTTTGATTAAGATTGGACTGGTAGTTTTCTTGGAATAAAGGTAACAAGCAAAAAGTTAACGGACGGACGACGGACGACGGACCACGGAAAAGCGATTTGAATAGCCCTCCATCAGAATGATGGCGGGCTAACAAACCCGCTCTAAACTAAAAGATAACTCTTGGCGGACTGTTAATATAGTCCATCTTGCATGTTTTATACAAGCCCAAGGCCTATACAAGGCCTATGCAAGAAACACAAACAGTTAAAAGTTTTTCATTTAACAATTGCTTGTGTTATAAAGAAGGATAAAGATTTACGGCTGTACCTTATACTTTTTTAAAAAATATTATGATGTAGGTCAGGGGCGTGGTTTATCGTGCAGTGATCTGTCACTCACATTCTAATAAGGGCGTAGGAATATGTAGACAAACCCCAGACGCTTTCTCTGACACAAAACAGAGCGATCTAAATATGATTTTCAAAGGGGTATATGATAAATATGTCATCACTTACCTTATCTCTGTAGGTGTAAAAGTTACTGATAGAAATTGTATCAGTAGAAGCGGGAGGGCTCCGAGCTGGGAACATATTGATGGAAAACGGCCCACTTGATTGAGGAGTACGCCCAGTCATCTGAGAGGGGAAATAACCAGATAGGGCTAACAGCGCTCTGAAATGTGAACATTCAAGTCTGTATCCAAAAGCAAATGACATGACTATAATAATTGAAGTTATGAACTCATTGTATTTATGTCATTTATCAGCATATTTAGCAAAATTAAAGTGGCATGAGCTGCTAAAACTCACATTTTCTTCATAATTTCTGATCGGCACGACAGTAATGGGCCATCAAAAAACTAAATGATTGACGTTGGAATGAGGAAAATATATACAGTATGTGGCCTATACAAAAGAAATAGTGCTCATGCCACTTAAACATACGGTAATGTCTGAGTTAATTCAAGTGCTGGAAAAAAGTAGAAGAGTGCAAATTCTCATCTTAATTCAAGAGAGAGCTTGTAAAACATTCAAGGATTAGCTGCTGGACAATCATCTCCCTGGACTGAGATGTGTTGAAAGTTTAAATCTCATTCAGAACCTTTTTGTTATTGAGGATTTAGCAACATGCATAGTCCTCTAATTAACTCAGGTATTAGTACAAATGTAAAATGACTGATTTCAGAGGTTACATCTTCGTTATGAGGTAGAAGTGTACTTGAATCATAATAATCTAAACACTCTACTATATCTGCTGATTCCTGCCCTTCATTACAGTTTATATTAAGGATCGATTGATGTTTTATGCCACATTCAAGATTATTTCACTCTTATGGCGACATTGACAGGTTAAGTCGGGGAGGAAACCAGACTCTTGGCTGGAGGACAACACAAACCTTCAGCGAGTCCCTGGCAACTCTTTCACAAACGGCCATCGAGTGAATAATCTACTCAGATATTTGTCAATTTCATTGAGTCTCAGAGGGATGCGAACCCGCACTGCATTGATGGAAAGTCTGTGTCTGACTACCGTATTTCTTCTAAAATTCAGCCACTTTTTTCCTCATAAGGATTCGATCATTAGAAAAGAATAATGCTAAATGAGGCCAGAAAAATTTGCTCATTAGAGGGAATTTAAGGCAATATGACCCAACGTGCAGTGTGTGAAAATGGTTATCCTGAAACACAACTCCACGTCCCCTTTTTTGTCTGACTCAATGGAAAATTTAGGCCATTAGAATGACTGAATATTTAGAAGAGATACTATAAGGGACTATCACTCTGCCGACTGAGCCACCGAGGCCCCCAGTTTATAAAAGATTATAACCATATAAAACCATTATGACCATAAAGTAACACGAAATCTTTATTCATCATTACGAGTGTCTTACCTTGGTGTTTTATCACTGTTACTACCTGATACTCTCTTCATTTCAATAGGACGTGTAAAACATACAAGAGAGCCTATTAGTCAAAATAAATAATAATTTGGATTAGCTGTTTGACACTTTGTTTTTTATTTAGTAATAAAAATAACAAATACATATGTATACTAATTTTATAAACAATGATTACTTTTTACAACGGCCATACATGTAGAAGCCATTTCTTGCCCCAGGGTTACAAGAAACCAATCCAAATTGAACGCCCAAGTGAACACACCCAGAACACCTAAACTAACTTATATGGGAGAAAGTAAATGTTTACACTGGGATTTCGCCTTGGTGTTGAAGAAAGCTCCTTTGCCCAGAGGAAACCCCTGACCGTAGGCAATAAATATTGATAACTTAACAGGCAACTAACATAACTCAACATTCATCGGTAATTAAAAAACAAGGTTGGATTTCCCGTAATGCTAAATTGGGATTTTCAACATCACAAAAAATCTCTAGATTGTATAGATCCACAGCCTCTTTTGTTAGACCTGAGATTAAAATGGCATGAGCTGCCAAAATTCACACTTTTTTCATAATTTCTGATCGTCGCGACAGTAAGAGGCATTCCAACATTCTGTTTTAACGTCAAAATGTCAACATTTAGGCAGCTGATGCCACTTTAATATTGAAGGGGTAGGAAACGCCTTTGAATTACAGCCAGTCTGCTGGCAGCCGTAAGAATATGCAATATTGATTGATAATTCACATTGCACTCAACATTATCCCACTTTATAAAGAACCATAGCCTGTATTAGATTGAAGATAAATTTTATGGTAAAAAATGAAAGATTGATTGATGTTTTACATTGCACTCAAGATGATTTATTTACATGTACATGAAACCTGACGCTTTGCCCAGGGGAATCTCGAACCATCATTGGGTTCCATACAGGGTGTCTAATGAAAAGACCACGCAGACATTTTTGAGATTCCGAGGCCATAAGTGAGTGAGTGATTTGGGTTTTACGTCCTGTTCAACAGTATTTCAGTTATATGAAGACATTGTCTCCTTGTTGCAGGGCGGATTTCCATCGCTCTTTTAGGTGCTGCCTCACCAAGACGACTTGCCAAGAGGCCATAAGTACATGTAATAGTATTTATAGATTTGTCATGTCCATTTTGGTTTTTGTGCTTTTTGCCAAGAGGAAACCCAAAACTGAGCCGACTGAGCCCCAGAGATCCCCCTTACGAAGACAAAATAATGATAGCGCCACTCACCGTTAGAACAGAATCTGGCACCACTGGTCCGTGGAAATGGTATAGAAGAGTCCTGACAGTTTCCATAGCTATATACAGGTATATATGAAGGATGTGGAAGTGGTTTTAAATTAGGTAGTGTATTCAGTGGAAGACCGTATGGAGTGTCAGAATCTGGTGTTTTACGCTCCTCAACCTGAGGGAGAAAAACAGTCAACCGTTGCCTTGAAAATGCATTAGAGAACTTCCCAAACTGTTTGCTAACTTTGGCTGTTGCTAACATTATGTAACATAACTTAACATTACCAGGCATGAAAACTTGTAACGCCAGACTGCAGTAACATCCCACTTGTCCAAAAAAAATTGTGCTTTTCGTTTGCTAAAAATAAGAACGTGTAACTGTATAAAACCAATTTATGAATTGATAGAGTGATGGTCTTGACATAGTGTTCATTTTAAAACAAAAAAAAAACAATTTCTGTGTTCCTGTTTAAAGGATTTGTAAGTAATACTAAGGCAAGCTGTCTTATGTAACATAATTTTCATTGTTCAGTCAGAAAAGCAAACCCCTGTATGTCGAGTTACTGCACTTTGGCTTGGTTTTACCCTCCATATTAGTATATACCGTATTTCTTCTAAGGATTCGGCCATTCTAATGGCCGAAATCTTTGTGCAGGCCAGACAAAAACAACCTAGAAACACCTCTAAGTATTCGGCCAGTCTGGAAAGTTTACACCGATTTTCCATCTAATGGCCGAAAAGTCGGCGTACTTAACACAAGCCGCCCGTGGTGCCTTGACAGTCTCATAATTTCTTACATAAACACTCGCCACATGAAGGTTCTGGTCGTTAGCCGGTCTCGCCCCGCTATCAGTCTGATATGCTGGCCGGCAAAGTAAGTAAAACAGATATTTGACTTTGACTAGAACGTGTGGAAAAAATTTAGTAGTTCATCCGATGTCAATAAAATCTCGGTCAGTAGAATCATAAAGTAAGCCTACCTAATCTGTTATCGGTACAAAGGCCTGTAGAAAACCATAATCCTTTTTAATAAAAATTAGTGGATCATCGATAAAAGTACTTCACTGCTATCATTTTTAGACGCGCCAAACCGGCGTACTTTCACAACATCGATCAATGCATTCACCTTGAAGGTTACTTTTCGCTCTGTAAATTGAAATCACAGTTAACATTGCCAAACGGATGGGTTGGTTTTGTATTTCTCTTTCAGAACTCAATGTTAAAATTATTTGTTATATGGAATAATTACAGCTTGCTATCATCAATTAATTTGCTATTGACTTTGTCTGACTCCAAAATGACTATTTTTTATACTGACGGCCCAAAATACGACCGTCAGTACACAAAAAAAAAGCAATTTTGGAATCAGAAACCCGGACTATTCGCTAATATCACCATGATCATTATGGTTTTAGATTTTTTTATCGGCCATGAACAATTAAAAATACAACAGTTTAATGCGTTTTATTTAACAAAAGGAATGACCGTATGGTGCATGCTGAAAAATTAGTTATTAAAAATTACGCAAGTGCTCACTTAAAGGCACACTTGCCGCCGTAGCCTGTTTAAATTTGCTAAGAAAACCAATTTACACGAGCTTACTACGACTAAAACCACTAAACTTAAACATAGGACACATAAAACATGTCTAGTTAGCTTTAGACTGTAAAAATGGGGTGAAAAACAAACGAAGAATCGAAGCCTGATTACAACAACAACGATCAGTGTCGGTCAACTTTCGTGTTGGATTACCCTCCTTTCAGGCCTTTTTATCCGTGGTTTACACTCAAACAATCATCAGCAGGGTTTTCCAGTCGCTGTTAACCGATCGTCAGTCTGTATTTCTCAGATAAATAGGCCTACATAAATTACACTGTGCCGTTAGTTCACTCACTCGACTGAAACATAAAATCGCCAATAGGGGGCAGATCGGTTTGTTTACGTTCCGGGTACGTAACAATTCAAATTTTCAAATTCAAATTAAAAATACAAAGTGACGTCCAAACTTTTAAATTTTGGTAAAAATAGAAAGTTCCTAACTTATATTGTCTGGGAAAAATACAGAATACGGTCTTTCTTTTTTAATGTAAACAATATTCCTGATTTTCGCGGCAAGTGTGCTTTTAAGGTTTATGGATAAGTAAAACTTGTGACTTTTTCAGATACAGCAATCTGGCTTTGTATAGCAAACAAAACGCTCAAATTTATATCACCTTACTGATTTCAAATTCTGTATAAGTGCTAGAACTTTACCTGTATTCAGATAATATGAAGGTAAATTATAGGCAAAAGATTTCATTTAAGAACACGAAAACACACGGACACAAGGGAAAATCTTCTTAACTAAGACAACCAAGTTTCTAATAGTATTCAAATGGTGGTATATCATTTGTACCTTTATACCCAATCAAATATTTTATTGTTATAACCTGATTACTTACAATTAGGTTGTCCAAACTAGCAATGAGTTGACGTAAACACGGTTCTAGACAGGATCTATTTCTCTTCACATGTTCATTGGAGACCTCTTTAAGAACCTGGAAATGACATAATTGATTGAATAAATATGAGCAAGCAATAAGTATAACACAGGGCTCACAAAATCGCTAGACCGACATCCCGGGACAACCAGATCTTTTTTTCAGGCTAGCAGATTTTTTAAACCGGCTGCCCGACGGGCTATCAGTTATTTTAATAGAGAGGAATAAAATCCTGCTCGAAAAAACATTAATCAAAATAGATTCTAAGCCTGACTTTATTAGCACAAAAAATCACTCCGCAGCCTTGCTTACTGTTCACGTCCAAACAGAAATGTATGCATCCTATTGAAAATGTATGAGTGTTATTAAAGTCCCCAATCTATGAGCACGTGTTCACTCAGTGGGAGACATGAAAGTGTTTTCAAGCGACAGCTGTCAAAAATGGATTTACGTAATTATTTCACGGCTTCTACTCCCCTTGAAGGTGAAAATCGCGAATCAGAGAAACGGAAATGACAGACTATGAGTATAAAAGGAAGCGTGTATTTGTACCGTCTTGGACAAAAGAATACACGTGGTTGAAGCATGACATGGAAAACGAAAGTATGTTTTGTTGCATTTGTTGTGCATTCCCGCTCATTACCGATAGCAGTAGTCCGTTTATCATCGGAACTAAAAACTTCAGGAAAGATACAGTAAAAGTTGTTGGGCTAATTTAAAAAAATTCGGGCTACCGAATTATTGATGTAGCCTGCCCGAAGGGCTACTAGATTTTTTCAAACTTTGCAAGCCCTGGTATAACACATATATGTCACAATTGATAATTTACAGAGCTGATGTAGATACAGAAAGGGGATGGGATTGAGACAAGGTAGATCGACTGATGGTTTGGGCAAACTCAAGATTATTTGGTGTTGCCAAGATGAGTAGGGGTTGTGCGTGCCTGGCAACCTTAACACAAGGGGTGTGATTGATCCTTCACTACATGTTAAAGTTGTCCAGACTTAATCAATGTAACAAAATACTGATTTATGGACAAGACTTGAGATAGTCAGCTTGTCAGAAATTTAGAAGAATAAACATTTAGACTTACATGGCCAAGTTTTGTTTGAGTAGGTTTGTCTACTGTAGACGACGGTTGGAACTGGAATGTTGGAGCAGCGTTTTTGGGGTAGTTGATGGGGAACGTCATCACAAGATGTGCCTCGTAATTTCCACTGCCGGCAATTATACGACATGTCCTTGTGACAGCATTCATCTGCAATAAAATTCAAAATTATGGCAGAAACCCAAACATGACATGTAAACCTGAAATGGTAGATTGATTGATTGATTGTTTGGTGTTTTACGCCGCGCTCAAGATTATTTCACTTACATGTATATGGTGGCGTTGCCAGTTTTATTGTGGGAGGAAACCGGGCTCTATGCCCGGAGGAAACCCACGACCTTCCGTTGGTAACTGGCAACCTGAAATGGTAGAAGACCATGCTTTCTCAACAAACATAAATATTGGAGAGAGAAAAAAAGGACTAACAAAAAAGGACGTACCTCTTCAACGCAGACATTTGGGATATTAATATTAACCAATGAGAACTCTTGTTGTAAAGTTCTTGGTTGTTGTGGAGATGTGACGCCTTCCTTGTCCTTTTTAACATGACGGGGTGATTGTGGAGGAGTTCCCTCCCCTTCTCTCCGGTCCTTCAGTTCCAGTCGGTTAGGGGGAGCCCTCCTTTCTACGTTATCTGAGCTTGATATGTTATCACCATCTGCTGACTCTTCTACCAACGTATGACCACATAACTGAAATCAGTGATTAAATTTGATAAATTTTAACAAGGAAACCCAAAAGACGCTAAACATATAGAACAGCAAATGCAGACCATTAAAAAAGATGTTGAAATCAGTACTCCTCTACTTCGGCATACAACAACTTGGTACATATTTACACTTGGAACAATTGCTGAATCAAACACCTGTATGAAGTTTCATGGCTGAGAGACAAAGGGTTTCTGAGATACAAAATGTAACGTGTTTACAGTGGTAATGTAAGAGCATAACTCATGAGAAAAAACACATCCGATAACGTTGATTTTCAATAGGCTTCTTTTACTTACCATATCGAACAACTGTTTGAAATTTGCAGTTGTGAGTGAAAAGCTTTTTGAGATATTGTGTTCACAACGACATTTTCGGCTGACGATAAACGCAGATTTTCAATAGGCTTCCTGTACTTGCCCTATTGGACTGTGTAAAGCTTAAATGCTATTGTTATGTTACTTGTACTTTTATTTGGGAATTTGACCAAAAAGTGTAAAATGCAGCAGAGAAAAAAACTTGTACCTTTTGAAGCTGTGGTTCGATTCTCCAAATTCTCAATGTTTGATCACGTGACCAAGTAACAAGTTGTTGTTCGTTTGTTCCTGAGAGAATTAAAACATTTTATTAAAATCAAAATTTTCTACACGAATATAATTTCATTAATTTTTTATTAAATACTTTGTAGCTTAACCTGGTCTACAATAAAGCTGAATGAAAAACTTGTAAACTTACTTTGGAGAAGCCCCATCTTGATTATAATTATTATAATCAAATAATTAGTTATAATAATAAATATAATGTAATAAACAGCCTATATGAAGGTCTGTACGGCAAATGTGTAAACCAAATTCTGACTAAACTCTAATAAAAAAGAGAGTGTGCTAACTAAAAGACTGGCCTGTTGTATATGGTTGGTTGGTTGATTGATTTTTGGCCACATTCAAGATTATTTTATTTACATGGCAGCGTTGCCACATTTAGTGGAGGTGGAAAGTTTCACAAGTACCTGGCAACCCTTCCACATACATTGTAGGATGACGAGAGCAAAAATCAGTCAGGCAACTGATACACCAAGGCCCCTGTTTTATATTAACAATTCCATTTACCTTCAGATTGTTTTCTGAAATGAAACTCAAGCACCACGTCACTGTGACCCACAAACGTATGGACAGGCTGATTAACGTTTGTTGTATTCCACAGTAAAAGACTGTTCTCGCCTCTGCGTAACTGTGGCACTACCACTGTGACTAACCCATTTCCAAATGGCTGTAACAAAACAAAGAATTTTATTTATCAATTATTTAGAGAAATTCCTTATGGTTAATTTTTGGGGGATCAAATCCAAATAAAGCTACTTACTGTGTATTTTGCCCTCCAAACTGGAGAGCCAGAGGGTAACACCCCTTCAGGGCGTCGGGCACTGCGAATATCCCAAAACTGAAAACATACACAAATGGTAAGACTTCATCACAGGAACAGAGTTATGTTTGAATAATGTAATGCCAGCTGATTGATTGATTGATTGTTTGGTGTTTTACGCCGCGCTCAAGATTATTTCACGTATATGGCGGCGTTGCCAGTTTTATTGTGGGAGGAAACCGGGCTTTGAACCCGGAGGAAACCCCGACCTTCTGCTGGTAACTGGCAACCATACCACATAGGTCGTTCGAGTGAAAACCCAGTCAGAAAAGTAATGCCAGCTGAGTAAAACAGATATTAGAATTTAGAACCATGGCCAGATATTTCAAAAGTAACTTACCCGAACTGTGCTGTCTTGGCTGGCTGTGGCTAGGTTATGTTCAAGGTTAGGGTTCCAATCCAAACCATATATCTTGGAAACATGGGCAGCAATGTACTGCATAGGGGCATTGCCTTTCTGGAAACATATTTATAAAACAATTAACCTGAATCTTAACAGATGTTGGGTGAGAGAATCGTCAGGTCTCCTGTTAACTGAGATTGTAACATACGGTAAGAATTCTGCTAATTCAAGGACGAGCAATGTGAAGATAACAAATTACTAGACTGCTTTCTGCTGGTTTGGTCTAAAAGAACAACAATAGCAATTGCTCGATAGGATTATCGGTCGCTCCATGCAGGAGGTAAGACACCCAACGAAAAGTCTCAAACTTTTAGATTGCTTTTCGTAATGTTTTGAGTACTTGAATTCTTACCGTAGTTTAGCTGACCAATGTACAATGTACACACTGATTATAAACCTAAACAAAAATAATGTTAATACAAAAAGTGGGTCAAAAAGGAATACACCCTTTCAACGAAACTCCGAAAATGCGGGCGACTATCGCCTCTAATATCTCCCCTTGAATTTCAACCAAACATTCATTATATCCTATTGATTAATATGGCGAATTGTCGTTTTTTTTCTAACCGTGGATTTGACTGGCACTCAGGCCACTTTTTTAAAGTTAGAAATATTTAAAGGGATTGTGTAAATTAACCACGACAAAAAATGGCTGAAAAACATGAAACAATATATTTATGAAATATTGAAATTTTAACATCAGCTTGAATTAAAATATTGATCATGGTTAAAATAAAGAAGAAATTATGTAGAAGAATCATTTTAAACCTCTGTTAACAGTTTTAGAAGAAAAATGAGCCCTTTTCTAATATATTAAGTGGAGAGCACTCTATATGCCTAGTCTTCAGGCTAAAGGGCTAAATTTCGTAGCCTGAAAAATACTAGCGAATTGAAACTGACTTTTTATTTTGGCCACAGCGTAATCTCTGTTCTAAAAAATTGTGGCATGTAAGTTTAATCCATTATGTGAAATATTTTAAGACTTCATTTTGATTCTTTCAATAGTGACTGTTTATTGCTTTTCAAGTGGCAGATGCTGGACCGCAAGTTGGTTTGGTCGAAATGTTGTGGCGAGTATGGTCGAAACAAAATGGTGTCTTTCGTTGAAAGGGTGTATTGCATTATATTGATGTACTGGGGCTTATTGCTTTTCAAGTGGCAGATGCTGGACCGCAAGTTGGTTTGGTCGAAATGTTGTGGCGAGTATGGTCGAAACAAAATGGTGTCTTTCGTTGAAAGGGTGTATTGCATTATATTGATGTACTGGGGCTCGTTTCGCAAAGCAGTTGCATCGCAAACGAATACTAGTTGCCACTGGATACCATAGTGAAGAGATACGTCATGACAAATGAGATTGATCGCACTTTGTGACGGCTTCGTGAAACGGCCCGCAGGTCGGCACAAAATTTGAGTCATGGATTGATTTTCACTAAAACTATATGACTGCATTGCCAGGTTATGAGTGAAAGGAAACTGGACCTTGAGGAAATCCCTAATAGTCTGTTAGCCGACTACCATTCCAATCAAGTAAAAACCCCGTCAAAAGTTTTGTGGAAGGCTTTTCAGATGTATTATCAAAATACTCTAACTATTAGTCCATTAACCTGTTTTCAGGTAGGCCTACCCATGATGTGACATGATGACAGCAGTATTAGACTGGACAATTAAGAGCCAATTCCCGGTTTCATATCTAGTCGTATTTCCATCCTGAAGATATGCCTATTTCGTTTTGTGATCTTGTAAAAGTATCTCTAAAAACATTTTGAATATAGCTGGCAAATGCACTAATAATCCCACTGGCCCTCCCCCAGCAGGTAAGGGAAATAAAGGCAGCAGGTCTTACCCTTGGATCCCATACCCTGATATCTCCCTCATGGGTCGTAGCAAAATAATTACTATTCATCTTATTCCATTTTACTTGTGATGCTCCAGCTGTAACAAAAAAGAACATTTAGAAGAGAAAAAACACACACAATCATAATCATCATCATTGGATATTAAACAACGGCCATGAGGGAATGGCATATCCCCACGCTCCCCCAATTCAGAAATGGTGGAAAATGGCAAAGCATTCTTATTTGTATTTGTCATAAGAACAACAAACTTTTCAAGCTCAAAATTGAATGACAAAGTGATCTCCTGTAATGGAGAAGAACACAGATTTATAGATTAGAAATGTAGTAAATTGACTTTGGTGGCTAGGGTAAATTTTGTAATGTCCTGTAAAATAATTTGATCTGTAGTCTCTCCATAGGGCAAATAAAGGACCCACATTTCAAAAAGATAGTGCACAACATTTTTCACTAACTGAGCGAACAGCAGATTTACAGATTTGGAAAGCAATCCCTCCGTCTTTTCCATGAGCTCAACACATGGTTTCAAAATGATATGACAAAACGTTCTCAAGCTATGGAGCGGAAACCAAATTCATAGACTGGGAATCAATCATGGAGTTCATGGAAATATATTGACTGCTCATGCCACTTTTAGAACACACCAAATAAATCCTAGTCAGCTAATCTTGGTTGATTGATTGATTGTTTGGTGTTTTACGCCACGCTCAAGATTATTTCACTTATATGGCGGCGTTGCCAGTTTTATTGTGGGAGGAAACCCACGACCTTCCGCTGGTAACTGGCAACCATCCCACATAGGTCGTTTGAGTGAAAACCCAGTCAGAAAATTTTCCAATTTTTAGGACTGAGTGGGATTCGAACCCGCAACCCATTGGTGAAAGGCTATTCGGATTGAGCGTCCAACGCTCTACCTACTGAGCCACGGAGGCCCCCAACTTATCTTGGAGAAAGATAGTGTACATGTATCAGGAGTCAAGGTACTAAGAATTGTAATAATGGTATTTTATATATATTCATCTTGGACTCACCTACAGTTTGGAATACAGATGAGGGTTTCTTTGGATCTCTGTGGGTTAATTAAAAAAAAAATCTAAATCTTAAACCATTCATACACATAGATTGATTGATTGTTTGGTGTTTCACGCCACGCTCAAGATTATATCACTTATATGGCAGCGTTGCCAGTTTTCTTGTGGAAGGAAACCGGGCTTTGTGCCCGTAGGAAACCCACGACCTTTCGCTGGTAACTGGCAACCATCCCACATAGGTCGTTCGAGTGAAAACCCAGTCAGAAAATTTTCCAATTTTTGGACTGAGTGGGATTCGAACCCGCAACACATTGGTGGAAGGCTGTGCGAATTGAGCGTCCAAAGCTCTACCTACTGAGCCACGGAGGCCCCCATACACATAGAAACAAACTATATATTTCACCCCAATCACAATAACTAAACTTTAAGTGAACTCTTTAGATAAAATCTTGTTGATCCACCAACTAGCTTAGCAAGATGCACAAGCATAGATACTCCTCAAAATATTGAGAATGTCAGCAATGCGTCGTCTTACTTTTATTCAGAGTATCTATGCTTTTGCATCTTTAGATAAAATACATTGTATTTTATTTTGGTGACAATATACTTCTGATCTGTATAAAGCTTTTTGATTATTTTTCTAAAAGAAGTTCTGATTTGACAAACCTTTCGAGGTTTTATTCCCACCTTCTTATATGAACCCTTTTTTAAATCTGCTATGGTGAATAAAGATCAATCAATCAATAGGAAGTGCAAGTCACATATGAATTCCCCATATTTCCTGTCACCGGCACTGCATTGCGCATGTGACTGAGTGTTTTTTGTTCCAAAATGACGTTTAAATCTGACGTTATGGAACAAAATACGTCAAATGGAATTGCAACATCATCAAAAACGTTCTTAATGGCATTATCTGTCACCAGATATCACAAAATCTTATGAGACTTGCGCTCCCTATTAAATATATATTTATGGACAGGTACATGTGGAGCTGCTGTAAGGAACATGCACAGGGGAACACATCTATTTTATGCTGGTAAAGAAAATAATTTGTTATAGACATTTATAGTTAAACCCTAGCTGAAGGTCACTATTGACCCAATGACCAAATCACAGAATAAATTTGAAATGTAATATCGCAAAACCCTATGCTACCACGGATTATTGACGAGCAACCCAATGTCATAATTTCATTAAACATTATATAATTAAAATCCAGTGATAGAACAATTGTAAAAATTATTGTTTTCAGAATGAAGCTGAATATATTTTACCTATGTGGGATGGTTGCCAGTTACCAACGGAAGGTCGTGGGTTTCCTCCGGGCATAGAGCCCGGTTTCCTCCCACAATAAAACTGGCAACGCCGCCATATAAGTGAAATAATCTTGAGCGCGGCGTAAAACACCAATCAATCAATCAATCAATGAATATATTTTAGCTAAAGTTTCTACTTTCACCACTTGCACTTTCTTAAGATGAAATAAAATATTATTTTTGTTATAGTTTTTACCTTGCAAATTTCACAACAGTTCTCTTCAATGGCATTTGAGAACGTCAAAAAAAGAATTATTTTGGATAAGAGGTCCAAACAAAGGTACACATGTTTTTAATTGAATACGATATTTCAAAGAAAATAAATGTGATATCCAAAAGCTGGTCATTATGATGAAAACTGCCCAAATTAAGCTCACCTGATGTCCCAAAGAAACGTAAAGGTGTCCACAGAACAGGTAGCTATGAGATTGGGATCAAACAGTGACCAGTCCAGACCACTACAACACAAAATACACAGCAATTTATTGATGTTTTACCTGTATTTACCTTTGGAATGGTCAACTTAAGAAAAAGTTTGAGGAAATAGTTGTTTGAATCTCGGTTTGTGTTTTATACTCCAGAGTCCAGTTTCAATTATATGGTGTCTCTGCCAGATTACGTGAGGGAACCTTGAATCATACCTGGAGGAAACCTGGTTTCATATCTGGAGGAGACCTGGTTTCATATCTGGAGGAGACCTGGTTTCATAACTAGAGGAGACCTGGTTTCATATCTGGAGGAGACCTGGTTCCATACCTAGAGGAGACCTGGTTTCATAACTAGAGGAGACCTGGTTTCATAACTAGAGGAGACCTGGTTTCATAACTAGAGGAGACCTGGTTTCATACCTAGAGGAAATCTGATTTCATACCTAGAGGAAACCTGGTTTCATACCTGCAGGAAATCCTCAACATTCTAATGGTATATGGCAATCATTCCATAGCACTTGTGGATTGTTTGGTTGATTGGTGTTTTGTGCCACATTCAAGATAATTTCACTTAGTTAAGTGAGGGAGAAAACCAGGATATGTCCAACTTTCTGATTCAACCTGAGAACTGATCCACAGTAATACTGCAAGACTTTACTCGTTGAGGTGAAATATGCTAACCATTTTAGCTAGAGACAGATTCCAAAATTGTTAATGTCACATGTTTATTTTTCATTTTTCACAAATACCTGATGTTTCTAGTGTGTGCCTTTAGTGAGCAATACTGTGTGCCTTGTCTCTCAGCAAATGAACAAACATCCACACGTTGATTCGTCTGGAAACAATTATTCAATGATAATGATTAAAACAGAACAAATAAGGTCTTAAAAATGCAGGTGATGTTCTACTAAAGCATTTATCCATACTAGGGTTAATGTTGGATTATCAAAAGGTACATAATGCAGTAGGAAGGTAACTTCGAATAAATTTAACAAACGCATATGTATGCCGTACATGTATGGCAGTAAATAATTCCAGTATTTGAAAAGCTTATCAACAGCAGTTAGGCAGTGTGTCCCTTACGGTAAATGACGTCCGAATCCAACCGATTTTATACCCAAAGTGAGAAGTAGTCTACGCCATGTTGAGGCACATGAATACAGCGATCTGCAGATGTGTGAAACGATAAGTTTGTTGGCCTTTGATCTTTCCAAGGCTGGGGATCGATTTAATGAGACTATTTTGGCTCGAATCAAACATGCTTAAAACGTAAGCGTTTTCCCCTTACAATTTACTTTAAACGCAGGTCTTCGTTGTCACTTTTACTACAACATCATCTATTAGTAGACCTTCAAAAACTTGCAGTTAGCCGAGAAATCTGCCTGTGTCGTATATGTTTTGCACAGACCAACATTGGAACCTCAGTCTTCTGCTTCTTGCATTGCTCTGGTTGTAAATTATGACTATCAAAGGTTAGGAGTGTCCAGCTTGGTTAACTTCCCTGTGAAACTAAAATCATCAATCAATCAATCTAAGCAGACCGATAAGTGTGGATTATCAACAGTTCAACGATAACAAAAAAACCAACAACCACTTACCGCTGTTGCAAATAAGTGTGATAGAGAAGTGTGAGGATTCCACTGTACAGAGCTGACCAACCATTTATTCTGACGGGTGATTTTCTTGATGGAATCTGCAGGGGAGGCTGCCTTCAGATTTGTAAGGGCCAGTACCCTGCGGCTGGAAAATTCAACACGTACAAAATTTATATATTAATGTGATCCTGTACTATTACAAGTATATTGTACTTAATAAATAAAATAAAATATAATAAAATATTTTGGAAATCTTCAAAAATTAAAATCGGAGATTCAACATTTGACGTAATTTATATTGTTGTGCTGTCAGTGCTGGACACTTAACCAAAATTCCAGTTCAATGTTGTTAAACTCTATCAACATAAATAAACAACAACTTAAAGGAGGGGAAATCTCTAGAAATACATAGGGATTATCGTCGATAATAACCTTTAAAGTGCTTAAAACATTTCACGTCAATTACCTCCAGTGACCCGCAAGCTAATAAAAACAGACAGAAGTATGTCCTTTCAGTGGCTTATCTGTGTAGCCATTTTTCCGTTTTAGGATGACGTGATGTTGGTATAGCTATTTTTAGATCAATAATGACGTATTTTTACCGCTCTCTAGAGTATAATGGTAGATTTAGGTCCAAAAAAACATGGCGACAAATTTGAAGTGGGAAGATTGTCTCCGAATATATAGGTCAGTATGCAACCCCGCGCCATTGCTTAGCCAGCCATTGGCTAAATTGCATCACATGACTATTCTATAACGCACTTAATTTTTTATTCAACAATAATTGGATAAAACTAATGAAAAAATGGTGTCGGCCTTGTGAACGGCCTATGGAGCTTATTCTATATGGTAACGCCACATTCAAATTTCAATTATTCGCTTACGAGGGGATAACACATACATCGGACAGTTGTTTTGGACTAAATGAACTGTACTCTTTCCATCTAAATTAGTCTAACGCTTAGATTTTCTTTCCCTTTAAAACATAAATGACATGTTTAAGGCAACCCTTCCAATTTTGTGATCAATTTCTTTAAGAACAAATAATGATATACAGTACTGACTCGGCCGAAAAGAAAATTAGATTTCTCACACAAAACCAACAAAATTCAAGGGATTTTTTTTATCTCTCTACAACCTCTGCTTAGTGCCATGGCGCTATAGTTGATATCTGATACGAACACTCACATTTTTGGGACCTCATACACAACTGACGTTGAGTCAGGGTGTCTTTACAATTGCAATTACAAGTGTTCAAATGTCAAGTATGATGTCAAATACAAAGATATTTCCGATTGGCGACGGAATATATGCATAGTTCAGAAAAAACTTGCAATTTATCTTTTTAAGAAAAAAATCATAAGAAACGTGACCAAAAGTATAACTCAAGTTGAATTAAATGTGTGAATTGATGGATAAATGTATTCACCCAGCCAGCAGAGCCCATTCTCCCAAACAGTCCACGGCCATAACATCTGCCTGGAAATAGAAAACAGATTGATAATGTAAACAGGTATGACTTGTAGGCCTACTATCACCTCCAATATCAGATTGCTATTCTAAACAGGTATGTATCTCCAATATCAGATTACTCTAGGCCCATCACTGTTCCATGTCCACTGGTCAGGTTGAGGAAAGTCGCAGAGCGACGGGTTATCTACCGATCAGTGGGTAAACAGCTGCTTCACCGTGGAATGACAAGAGAACAAACCCCGTCGATCGGTGGGTAACATTTGGACAAAAATGACCATTTCCTCTCTACCTTCCCTCTGTTGCATTTTCGCCAAACTATCTACTTCTACAACAACAAACCCAGTGCATGTTCGATGTCTAGTTCTATACCTTCAAAGTCAAGAACATATTTAGACCATGTGACCAGTATGGAAAGAGGAAACAGCTCGCTTTAATTTGCGGAGGTTCAAATATATGTAAATGTTTATTTTCTCTGCGAAATTATTTATCCAAACTGTTGGAGTGGATTTTGACAGTTCGTCAGGGACTGATCCAGCGAAAATTTGGTCATACCATTCCGGTTCAAAATGTTCCAACAATAAGACAAAAACAACATCTCTGGCCCAAAAATTCAACATTAAATGCTAATTTGACATTAAAATTTGTAGGTTTTAAGAATTTGGGCGGATTTTGTGCTTGTGAGTTTGGGCGCCCATACCTGTATACAGGTATCAAAATGTCTCTGGATCAGTCTATGTTCGTGTCACCGACTGTGATGACTTCAGCAGGTTGGGGAAATACGTGAATCGACGGATATCTGTGAATGCAGACTATCCGTGAATCGATGGTGAACCAAAGGGGACTAATTTGCCTTGGATACTATATGCCTCTTGTTCACGATAGGCTTGCTAGATTAGTCCCCTTTGGTTCACCATACAATTGCTACTGGCGCTGTATTCTTGGAGGGCCCTACTTTAGATGCTCTTGTGTGATCTTGCCGGTGGACGTATTTAAACCATGTGACCGGTATGGAAAGACGAAGAAGCACGCTTTAATTTGCAGGGTTTAAAATGTATGTAAATGTTTATTTTCTTTTCAAAATTATTTATCCAAAATGGCGAACTGCATTTTGACAGTTTGTGTCAGCGACTTTGACGGCTTCAGTGCAGACAAATATTGAAGCTTAGGACGAAATAAGAGTGTGAATGGAAAACTTGAAAGCTGTTCTGTTGTTGTTGAACTGCAAAACTTTGCGTCTACGTAAGAATTGGAAGACGGAGAACTTTTAGTGTTTTTGACAGGTGCCTATCTGTCGTTCTGTGACAAAACTGTCCGTCGATTCACGGATAGTCCGTGGATTCACGGATATCCGTCGATTCACGTATTTCCCCAACCTGTTCAGTGCACAAAAACATTTCAGCTTGGGGCAAAATAAGAGTGTGAATGGAAAGCTGGAGACCTGCTCTGTTGTTGTTGTTGATCTGCAAAACTTGACGCTTTCGTAAGAATTGGATTGATTGTTTGGTGTTTTACGCCGCGCTCAAGATTATTTCACTTTTATATATATGGCGGCGTTGTCAGTTTTATTGTGGGAGGAAACCGGGCTCAGTGCCCGGAGGAAACCCACGACCTTCCTTTGGTAACTGGCAACCATCCCACATAGGTCGTTCGAGTGAAAACCCAGTCAGAAAATTTTCCAATTTGTTTGGACTGAGTGGGATTCGAACCCGCAAATTAACCCATTGGTGGAAGGCTGATTGGTTTGAGCGTCCAACGCTCTACCTACTGAGCCACGGGGGCCCCCCCGTAAGAATTGGAATACTGAGAACTATTGCCGGTATCATTTTTGACAGGTGCCTATCCGTCATTTTGAGACAAAAGTTAAAACTGTCCGTCGATCCACGGATATGTACCGGCGATTCCCGCATTTCCCCAACCAGTTACCTGGTAATTTCATCATTGATTACCTGTAAATCTTTGAACTCCACGACAACATGTTCGCTGCTCCATCTTGCAGCCATGTCGTGCCGCCAAACAATAGAAATCCTACGGAAATGTTAGCTTTGGCCACCTCCTCTGCATTTAAAATGAAATGTCGTTGTTGTAATCTCGGAAGCAATGGTTTTGGTTTACGAATGTCGTAAAATCTCACGGTTGTATATAGTTCATTGGTATGGTGGCTGATTTTGGCCAACATAGTTTTCGTTTTTAAAATTTTTTCTTTTTTTTTTGACAGCCGGACAGGATTGTACCGACGCACTTCGGGTCGATGACTTGGTCCAAAAATGAATAAAAAACTATCGATTTAGGGTGTCGTACTGTTGGAGTCTGTTGTGCCAACCTGACTACGGACAAATATTACGGCCGTAACCTCTACATGTGATATATGACTATGAGTAGGCCTGATGAGCTATGGTGGCTGATAATGATATGTGCCATATCGCGTTTTCGCTGCGAGAATTAGGAGGCGAATACCAATGCACTATATAGTTTATTTGCGAAAACGCAAGAATACGAAATTAAACTAAAAGCTCGCCGCCAGAATGCGAAAACACGATAAAAAATATAAATTATAATCTCGTCGTGGGGAATGCGAAAACTCGAAAATTAGTCAAAAGTGCTAATTTATTTGTGCCATTTCGCGTTCTCGCGTTTTCGCAGTCACGCAAAATCATTTTTTAAATCTCGCCGCGCAAACAAGAAATAAATTAAAATCTCGCCGCAAAAATGCGAAAAAAAGAAATAAGCCAATAGTATGGTGGCTGATTTGTGCCACGTACATACCTACGAGAATTAGCGAGAATTAGGAGGCGAAATACGAAATTAAACTAAAACCTCGCCGCCAGAATGCGAAAACACGAGAATGAAAAATAATCTCGCCGCAAGAATGCGAAAAATCGAAAATTAGCCACAAGTGCTTTTTTTGTGCCATGTCGCGTTCTCGCGGCGAGATTTTAGTATCCTCACGTTTTCGCCTTCTAATTCTCGCACAAATCACCATAGATTTGACATAGAAAATCTTTGTTTAGGTTGTTCTGCATAAATTACAAATCTACGAATAGACTCAGAATGTAATTAACAACAATATTCTACCAACACTGCTTGTAACTTGATAATTTATATCCATATTTATAGTAAACTTGCTCGACCTCTGACCCAAAGGCCAGTCATTGCTTATAAAAAGAACAAGAGTTTGAAAGACATACTGGTCAGGGCTAAACTCCCCTGTCTGCCTTCTACCTAGGTTTTCTGGGAAAGGGTATGGGGGGGGGGGGCATAATATATAGTCTGACGATATTCTTACTATAGCTTAAGATGCGTAAGCATTGTCAATGTAATACAAAGTGTTCCAGAAAATTCTACTGACTAAGGCCAAGCTCCTGTCAGTCGTCAACCTAATGAAATATCATAGGTTTACTATATTACAACAATTTATGATGGGGTATAAAGGTCTAAATGATATACCTCTTTTTAACACAATTAGAAACTTGTCTCCGTGGTTATTTTAGACAAGAATATTTTCCCTGTGCCCGTGTGTTTTAGTGTTCATAAATATATCTATAGGTGGGTAAATGTGGAGCTATGGGGCTCGTTCAGCAGAGCGATAGTCTCTCAGTCCTACGGAGGCCTTCCATCATGGGTTACGGCTTGGAATCTCACTCGATCCCCCATGCATGAGGAAGAGTTGCCAGGTACTCCTTCAGGCGAAGGGCTCGGTTTCTTCCACCACTAAACCTGGCAACGCTACGTATAAGTGAATCAATCTTCCGTGCGGCATAAAACATCAATCAATCACTCAAATACAAGGTGTATATAATAGAAAAATCACAACAGTAAATTAACCATATATGAAAGAAATATTTATGACATCCCGAGCCCATCGCTATAGGCCTACATGAATTTATTTTGGGGATGCAAGGTGGGTGTCTTAAGTGCATTGCTGATAACTTGTAGACTAATTTTTTAATTGATGAAATTATAATTTCTTTTTGTGCGCACGTCAGATTTCATATTATTTCGACCTTGGAAGATTATAATTGTGTTCTTACCTACATAATTTTTGAGTGTGTAATATTTGCCGGTGATAGAATATAACAATAACATGATTTTGAGTGGGCATTACACTTTGTTATCGGCCCGACATCACTGAGTATAGCAGCCCGCCATTGCCATTAGCAGCCCAAGGGCCCGTAGGGCCCAAGGGTTGCTAATGGCAATGGCGGGCTGCTAATCATGCAGTGATGAAGGGCCGATAACAAAGTGCGGTGCCCACTCAAAATCATGTTATTACTATTTATATTACCACTTAATAATATATACAATTTCTAATTGGGCGGATTTGCACAAATATCACTAGATAAATTATGATGCTAATATAACAATAACATGATTTTGAGTGGGCATTACACTTTACACTTCTTCGTTCAGGTTGCTGCCTTGCGACAACGGCAGCTACTGTCAACAGCGTCCGCCATGGTTGTTGTCGTCTGCTGACACGCAGGTGATCTCGTGAGGTCATAGGTCAAGCGTCAGGGCGGCGGGCCGATAATGAAACTCGCTTTCATTAGCGGCCCGACGCCCGCAAAAAGTGTGCGTTATAGGGTTTTAGTGTGTTTACAAATGAGCGCTATCCTACTAGTAATGCACGGACAAGTGGTAATAATAATTGGTAATTTTCTTCCCTAGATAGTCTTTTCAGATGTTTAGTGATCACTCCTATAAAACCAATGAATCTGATTTAAGTTACTAATATATTTTTTTCAAGGCGTAGGCTACATCATTCATACGAATGGACGCGCCAATAAGCTAAAACAACCAACCAACCAGCTTCTATATTTTATATTTTTGAAAACTAAAACGCACTAGCACAGTGGACAATTTTCTTGACTAAAATAACCCTGAATGCAAGGTATTTGATACCTGTTCTTTAATATAGGCCTACATCGCAGCAGTTGATTATACTCATTGGATACATGTATTTAGAAATAAGCGATTTAGGTTTATATTTACTTTCCTCTGATTTTAGGTATTTTTAATTTTATAGAGCTGAAAATCTTCCAGGAATTGGCTTGTCTGGCTGTCGTCATGTCTCCACAAATCTTCCATCTTATAATGGCACTAGGATTAAGAAGTTTTGTTATTTTTCAATCCATTGCTTATCCACTTCCTATTTCCTATTACCTTCACACTGTAACCGTTTACCGTCAATTCTACAGTAGAATATTTTAAAATTAACGGTAAATTGCCGTTTTATACTTCAGTGGAAGCTTTACGGTCGTGTACCGTAAAATAACTTTGAGACAGAGTTGTCGTTTCCGAGCTAACGAGATCTGATCTCCTCGGTTGTTTCCGTGAAGGATTCGTCCAAAATACGTCATTGCGGGTCAAAGGGAGCGAAAAAAACGGAAGTGCGCATGCGCACACCGAAGCGCTAGTAAGGCATGGAAATGTGGCCATCATTCTTTCATATTCGAAGTTAGTGTAGTGGTTTAAGGATACGGTTATGGCTAGTGCGCATGTAGTTCTGCGCAGCTCCTGTATGGGAGGTTAGAGGTTCGAATCCCGCCGTAGGCGATTTAATATAAGAAAAATTTGTCATTATAGGCTAAGATAGTTAATTTAACATAGCTGTATTTGAAAGCGTAGATTGAGATACCTGCCCTAAGTGAGAATTTTCATCAGCATTTTTTCAAATTTTTTCAAATAAATATATGTTTGTCAACTTGCAGAAGTAGTCAGTTTTACTATTTCGTTGGGGGTACATAACATTTGAAAATCTACATTAACAGATCCATGCTGGGGTTGACGATTTAAAGTCCTGTATTTCTTAGCCTGCTGATTTCATAATGTTTTTTCACATTCACTGATTAGGAATGTGGCTAGTTGATTTTACGGTCTACCCTTATTTTTACGGTAGAAAGTTGGCAGCCCAGCTGCCAGTATTCTACCGTAAAATGTACGGGTTACATTTTACAGTGCAGTGGACTAGTCTCAAATCTTTCATAGGACGGTTGGTTGTTTTAGCTTATTGGCGCGTCCCAATCTTTCATAGGAGAATTCTTGAGGAATGAAGGACTTCTTAAGTGTACCAAATAAAACACATAGACAAAAAATATATTATTTCGTCCCATGTAAGACCCCCTTGGTGAACAATTTTGAACCATGTCATTTGCATTTATTATGGACATGGAGAACTGGTATATTATTATGCCTATAAATCATTTTTATATCATAATTCATTTATTTTGGGTTTCATGTCAAATTCCTTTTATGGGTTATTATTAGGCTTATTGATGATGTAATACCGTTAACTTTCACCTTCAGTAAAGACTATTCTGAATCAAGCTCTTGAATTAAATATATTGAAAAATTTGTGAATGTGAGTTTTATTCCATTCAAAATAATCCTAATTAATCTATATCTAAGAAATTATTAATAAAATTCCCTGGAGAGTCTGTTTGATTTTCTTTTTTTCAAGAAACTTTTGATTAAGATATTTGTTCTCGTAATTACGACTTTTTTTCTCGCAATTACGAGTTTTTGAAAGATATGTAAATATTAAAAAAAAAAATCTTAAAAAAGGATTCTTAACAGGATTATTAGGCTTTCGTATGTGTGTTTGTGTTTTTTGTTCTTACGTTTTTGTTTTGTTTTTGTTGTGTTTTTTGTGTGTGTGTGTGTGTGGGGGGGGGGGGGGGGGCTACATATCATTGTTAAACCAGAAGAATACAAACTGCTTCAGAGTAAAAGGGTTCGACCAGTCATTGTTAATACAAAGAACAAGATCTATTTTATTAAGAGAAACAAACTCCAGTTGTGGGGGCAACAATGAGGAAGAGCTTCTCCAAACGTGGACCAAGTTATTACATCTGCTTGAAACTAACAACTTATGTCTTTCGCCATCTAAAACAGTAATTTGTCCGAAGTCCGTATCTATTTTGGGCTGAGTGTGGAATCAAGACTCAATTCATCCAACTCCGCATCGTATTGCCACCTTAGCAAGATGTCCTCCTCCTGAAACCGTGACAGGAATCCGGACGTCTATAGGAGCATACAAAGTCCTTGCTAGAGTTATTCCTCAGTGTGCAGTCATACTCGCCCCTCTCGAGTCCGGCATAAGTGGCCTCCAATCTAAGGACAAGGTGTATTGGTCAGACGAACTCCGCCACACATTTTCTTCTGCATCCACAGCTTTATTGTCTACAAAGACAATTGTATTACCACGACCAACCGATTTACTATGGATAGTTACAGATGCTGCTGTAAAAAACTCTGGTTTGGGTGCCACCTTGTATACATCTCGGGACGGCAAACAATTGTTGGCTGGATTCTTTAGTACCAAGTAACGCGGCCGCCAAAATGACTAGGCTTTTGAGAAATTATGCAGAGGGAAATTTTCTGCCAGCCCTAGTCTCAACGTTCCTTTCCATCGTCAGTCGTTTTTAGGTCTCCATTCGCCATTTAGCTGGATCAGAAAATAAACCATCAGACTTCGCCAGCAGAAATGCACTCCCATGTGAATTAAAGCCCTTCTTGTCAGAAGATTCAACTGTGCGTCGTTCCTCTAGCGCAGACATCCTGACCGGAGTTATAAAGCTTTTTGTCAAAAGATATCTAAATAAAGTCACGCTTGCATCTGATGGATTACTTGTTGTAAAACACCTGTTCGCATTGTGGTTCCATAACAGGTACTGCATGGGGTTTTAACATCCCGACATCTTCAATTGGACCCCCCATCTGCTCACCAACTCAAACAAGTTCTACAACGTTATTTCTTCGCTTTAGACATGGACAAATCTATTGAAACAGTAACATCAGCTTGTCATCAGTGTACATCACTTAAAAATAGCCCTGCAGTACTTGTACCTCAGTCTACCAGTGACCCCTCAGACGCTATCGGATTTACCTTTGCTGCCGACGTTATCAAACGCCATCGACAGCTGATTCTCGTTGTCCGTGAGTGTGTTACATCGTACACAGTGGCAGGTTTGATTGAGAATGAAACTCGCGGGTGTCTTCGTTATGGCTTATTGAGCCTCATTATTGGTCTTCGTCCTTCAGATGGTCCTCCTGTTGTTATACGTACTGATGGAGCCCCCGGTTTCATGTCTTTAATCAAAGATGACTTATTACAACAAAACAACCTCAGGATTGAACCCGGCCGAATTAAGAACACTAACAAGAACCCAGTGGCTGAAAGAGCGATTCAAGAATTATAGCCAGAGTTACTGCGTAGGGGTCCGATGGGGCAATCAGTCTCTACTCTCAGTCTGCCTCCAGCCGTGGCACGTCTAAACTCACGCCTGTGTTCCTGTGGCCCGTCATCTCGCCAAATGTGGACACACCGGGAACAGTTACTCATTAATGATCAGAAATTAATCCTCGAGATACACAACCAACGAGTCAGAAAACATCCTTATAGCCATGCGTCTAAGAACCCCTCGATGAAGTTACCACAGGACATTCACCTTGAATTAGGAGATCTAGTATACTTATACAAGGACAAAAACAAACACAGAGCCAGATATCGTTATCTTGTTGTATCACTTGACGGGGCATGGTGCAACCAATGAACCATTTGCGTGGAATGCGCACGTCTCATTGGCTGGTTTGGATCTGACTTAGTAAAAATGTGCCGCCATTGATAGTTGAAGCGCGCGTGCATAACAGACCTGGATCGAAGTCGCATCATCTCCTAGTAATGGCGGAATTCGATAAATTCCACAACATTCAAAAGTTCAAAGGGAACCAACTTCGAGGCACTTCTTATCGTGTTCGTCAGACATCATCGCAGACATCCGAATGTTCGCGAAGATTCGGAGGCGTCGGAGGATGAAGTTGTGAGCAAGTCTGTCAATGACAAACTGTCGCCCCCGATCCTACCTTTTGTTCCACCTGAAATTGCAGACGCTACAAGTACTGATGTCCCTCTTACTACGTCCCCGTTATGTTCTTCTAGTGATTTGGAGTCACCAAATGCATTAGTTCAACCCGCTGATGTCCCCATCACATAACCAAATCGTAGCCGGCGCTCAGTGCGTACGAAAAATCCACCTCGACGATTCAACGATTATGTAACTGAGTTTTAGTTCTTCCAAATGTGCCTCAAAGGGCAGAATAATCCCCTTGAACCGGAGGGCAGTCTACCCAGTGAAGGTTCGCTGCTTCGTTAAAGGCCCACTAAGTACCGCCGTAGCGTAAGAGAAGAGAATAAAAGAAAAGCACGCAGATGCGAGCAAATGCCAGGTAAAATTCCATGGTGTTGTTTTGATGAAAACTTAGAAGTCGCATGATCAATTAACCTTCTATTAAACTCTCCAACCCCATTCCAATGGATATTTCTGATAAAAATGTCAACCATTGGCCTTAGAGGTTAACTCTAGCCTTTAGGACTAGGGTAACTTTTAGTTTTAGATTGGGGCGACGGCTCTCGAGCCATGTCTCGTGTTGAAGATCTCGTAGAATGGCACGAGATCTCGATTGAGGAAAAATAGTGACGCCAGTTAATATGTTTATGGTGATTGTAAACTTTTGTATGTACTTCCGGGCCTACAGGACTCGTACCAGGGTACCGGGACGTCTAACACTCTGTACTCTTTTTTCGACCATAATTATAAAAAAAATTGGCTTTGCCGTAGTTTCGAATCCTGTACTTGTTGGTTCAGTATAGTCTTGTCTAATTACTGACGAAAGATGTAAAAAAAAATCTGCAATTTTTAGACCACTTTTCACGGAAAACTACTTAATGCTTTATGACATCTCTTGTATTGAGGACCATGCTATAAACTATCCGTCAAAATGCGACGAATGCATGCAATCTAAAATTAAAAGTTACCCTAGTCTTAAAGTCCCGATTAGCCACATTAAACATTGCACATGATCCGTTCACTAAACTTCCTTATTTGTCTTCTACCTAAAACCAAATTACATACAACTTTGTCTATATAGCAAAGTATTTCTGAAAATTTTTACTGAAGCCAAACTCCTGACTGGGTACCGGGACGTCTAACCGGGACGTCTAACGTCTTACATATTCCCCTCTCCCTTTTGACACAACTAGAAACTTGTCTGCATGGTTATTTCAGTCAAGAAGATTTTCCCTGTGCCCGTGTGTTTTAGAGTTTATAAATATTATTAATGAAATATCATGGATCAACCTAAATTAGAAGTTACCCTAGTCCTAAAGTCCAGATTTAACCTTTAGTTGCTACGTCAAAACGGGACTTTTTCGTGAAATTGACTAGTCTTTACTAGTTAAACGTTTTCTTTAATTCAAAGTATATATTCACATAAAGTCTGATGTCAGGGTTGTTATATTTTTTAATAGCTTTTAAAATTGTTACCCTCCCTGCACTATGTCCGGTAAAGGCGTACGAGGTCCATCTTAAGGACATCTCGCGAGAATACGATTGATAATGGGTTTATGTTTAATACAACCTCAATCTGACTAAAGTCGAAATTTTCAATAAACATCTCGACTTAAGTCAGATTAAAGTGGCATGAGCTGCCAAAATGTTTATATTTTGAGGTTGAAACAGAATGTTGAAATTATCGGATATTTTTCGCAAGACGTATAATTCAGAAGCTTTTTAGTGCTTCTAGTCTCGAGAATGTACGATTAAGTATCGTTTTTAAATAAATTTGGCTCAGAATGAATGAATGGTCTTCCCGGTTATTAAAATTTTGTTTACTTTTCGAACACTATTCCGGTTCGTATAGGCCACATACTGTATGGATTTTTCTCATTCCAACGCCTATCATTTAGTTTTTCGATGGCTTTCAAAGCCTCTTACTGTCGTGACGATCAGAAATTATGAAAAAAGTGTGAATTCTGGCAGCTCATGCCAATTTAAGTCAACCTATGACTCTGTATAAAGGCCTTAATTACATATTCCCCCCTCCCTTTTGACACAACTAGAAACTTGTCTGCATGGTTATTTCAGTCAAGAAGATTTTCCCTGTGCCCGTGTGTTTTAGAGTTTATAAATATTATTAAATCACGTTCTTGATTATAATTACGACAAATTATTGGGTTGGAAATTAAACGTTTACAGATTAAAAAGTGAACGTTTCTATTTACATATGTTGAGTTTGTATTCGATATCAATTTGTCAACGGGTCATTTGCAATAATTCACAATTTTCGGCATGCAGTTGTCATGGCCCTAAAGCGAAAAGTAGTTCTTCGTGAAAAGTGCTGTAAAAAAATTCTTTAAATGACACAGATCACTTTTGTTATCCAAAAGGCTGGATGCCAAAAAATTAACTTGGAAATCGTACTTTTCCCATGATTTAGAGCAAATTATACTTCTTATGCGCGACATGTTATAGACCAAATTACGCTTCCGGATGAACAAAGCTAACCAGTTCGTTCGTCTTATTTATCCAACAATCGAAGTTTTTTAAAGTTAATAATTGTTTGCCAACAGATATTAGAATATCAACTTATGGAACGAAACTCACTTTCTAAGTGTCTTTCAGAGCTCGGGGAAATACTTCTGCGCTAATTCTTTGACATAATAGGATCGCTTGAGCAATTACAAATAAACTTATCATATGAAACAAACAAAAGAATAGTCTACAGATATATCTGTTATTGAAACGGTAGAAGCATTTCAGAAATTTTGTAGAAAATAAAATCCAAACTAGTGACCTTGGTTTCGTTTCTACGGAACCGTGGAAGGGACAAACAATTCTATTTGCTAAAAAAAATATTTTTTTCCTCCTAACGAAAGGTATGCTGAAATTTCAACTTGTTAAATTTCACTACATTTAGACTGGTGAATCATTATAGCTCAACTTTTTGACACCCTTAGATTCTATCCGCTCCTTTCATTGGTCAATGGTTGTCCAGTTTAAAGGTCGGTATACAAGTAGTTTTGCTGCGACCCGACCCGACTGGACAATCGTGTCGCGTCGTAGAGAAAAAGTGTAGAGTATACCAGTCTACTGGTGTGTTTCCACGGACATGCGTTAACGCGTGCGTTGACGGATGCGATTTTCCCCAAAGAATGGGAACTACAGAAATACGCTATAGTGTTTCCATGGTCAGTCCGATAGTTTTTAACGCACGCGTTAACGGACGGAGAATGGAGCTTGTCCCATTTTTAACGCAACGGACGAGGGATTTCGCTAATCATGACGTCATTGAAGGGGTTTTCCGATCCTGATGACCTTTTGCTGTCAGATAGAAATCCACAAACACACCGAGTGAGTTTGTTCATTCATTTTTACTGACTTGTGTTTGTGTTGTAAATGTATTTTGCATGAAAAAGCTATGTAGATGTCCAATTATTCACATTCTTTCCCCAAACCGAAAAAAAAATGTTTTTCAATGATATGACCTTGACTTGACAGTAACCTTATGACAGATCGCACTGTCGATCGCATGCGTTAACGCAAGCCCGTGGAAACACTTCATCCTATCCGTTAAGCAATCGCATCCGTCAACGCACGCGTTAACGCAAGTCCGTGGAAACACACCATAGGCCTACGACGCAAATCGGTCTCAGACGGCTTCAGTTGCGTCGGGGCGGGATTGGTCTGGACTAGTCCGCAATATGTTGAGTGGATTGAAGGATAAATTCTGATACGCCCGCACGGCATCTTCAATACCACGTCAACATAGGGTACATTTGAAAAATCGAAGAGTTGCTCTCGGAATTTTAAAAAAATCATAACTCGCAATTTTTAAACATTACTCACCTAAAATTTTGTCAGAAAGCTTCTTTGATAATCCCTTCGTAGAGCTAAACCGTCATCTGTAACAATACACATCGCCAAACAACGAAATTCACTAAGTTTAAATTCCCTTTGCGTTATCACCGAGCTTCCCAGACAGCCGTTACCGATTGTAGTGGCGCGCATGATTTGAAAGTTAGCGGTAGATGGCGGTGTGATCGCCCGAGAAAAATTTTAGTGAACACAGACGGAATTAAAACTTAGCGGACAGATTTTAACAGATTTTAAGGTCACATATGATGGTTTAACTCTACGAAGGGATTATCAAAGAAGCTTTCTGACAAAATTTTAGGTGAGTAATGTTTGAAAATTGCGAGTTATAATTTTTTTTAAATTCCGAGAGCAACTCTTAGATTTTTCAAATGTACCCTATGTTGACGTGGTATTGAAGAAGCCCGTGCGGGCGTATCAGAATTTATCCTTCAATCCACGCAACATATTGCGGACTAGGTCTGGGCCCTGTCTTACGAAGCTGGCGTAAAGTTGCGCATAGGCCTACAGCATAGACCAGTTGCGACTAGGGCGTAAGTTACTATAGTTTTAACACTGATTTACGTCCGACAGGGCCCTGGGACGTGCTAGATATTTTATTCAAGAATCAGGGTCGGGGCTGGTCAGACAGTGTATCCACTCTTGCGAAGATCGTCGTTGTGAGTCTGAATCTGTGGTCCAATCAGAAACTTCACTGCAGTCAGATGACGTCAAACTAATGTCTTTTTCAGCCTTCACTACAACTTTTTCTCTACGACGCGACTCGATTTTCCAGTCGGGTCTGGTGGCAGCACAACTCTCAGTGTATACCGGCCTTAACAAGTTGAAATTGTCTTTGTTTTTTGGTCGTAAAGGGGTCTTCAAGTGAGATTTAATTTTCCACTGTTCCGTACGTTTCTGAACAAGGTCAGAAATTTTTTTTTTTTTTCAAGATGACAAATACTTTTAAAAGAAATGTTCCTTCAGTAGGTATTATCTAATATCAGAGTTCTGGGTAAAACTCTTGCTAAAATCTATTTCCCTATTACCGTAAAACTGCTCGCTGGCGAACAGCCACGGGGTCAGACTTTATTTTATTTCAAACGTTCTTCGAAATTTTTGTCTAAAGTCTCGTTGGTTTATGGAAGACGGATGCGACAATTCGAGCACTGGTGCGGCGCACTATAAAACACGCGGCTCGAAAACACGAAAATGCGTTATTAGGCCAAAACCGCGCTCGATTAACAACACCTCGCACTTTGTAAATCTGACTTATCAACAAACAAAAACAACGCGGCTCGAAAACTCGAGATTAGTCTGAATTTCCGCGTGTTCACTAATTCTCGCGTGGCGTGTTTTCCAATTTATTAAAAAAACACGCGACTCGAGATAAAGAACGCACCTATTTTACTAATCTCGCGAGTTTTGCACAAAAAAATCGGGCCATTAGGCTACATTTTGATGATAACATTTCTCTATTCCCCTCGAGGTAAGATCTTTGTCAAATAGATATATCATCGTGTTTGTCCAGTTGTATAATCACATTTCTCCCGATGTAAGATCTTTGTCAAATAGATATACCACCGTGTTTGTCCAGTTGTATAATCACATTTCTCCCGATGTAAGATCCTTGTCAAATAGATATATCACCGTGTTTGTCCAGTTGTGTAATCACATTTCTCTATTTCTCCCGATGTAAGATCTTTGTCAAATAGATATATCACCGTGTTTGTCCAGTTGTATAATCACATTTCTCTATTCTCCCGATGTAAGATCTTTGTCAAATAGATATATCATCGTGTTTGTCCAGTTGTATAATCACATTTCTCTATTTCTCCCGATGTAAGATCTTTGTCAAATAGATATATCACCGTGTTTGTCCAGTTGTATAATCACATTTCTCTATTTCTCCCGATGTAAGATCTTTGTCAAATAGATATATCACCGTGTTTGTCCAGTTGTATAGTCACATTTCTCTATTTCTCCCGATGTAAGATCTTTGTCAAATAGATATATCATCGTGTTTGTCCAGTTGTATAATCACATTTCTCTATTTCTCCCCATGTAAGATATTTGTCAAATAGATATATCATCGTGTTTGTCCAGTTGTATAGTCACATTTCTCCCGATGTAAGATCTTTGTCAAATAGATATATCATCGTGTTTGTCCAGTTGTATAATCACATTTCTCCCGATGTAAGATCTTTGTCAAATAGATATATGATCGTGTTTGTCCAGTTGTATAATCACATTTCTCCCGATGTAAGATCTTTGTCAAATAGATATATCACCGTGTTTGTCCAGTTGTATAATCACATTTCTCTATTCCTCCCAAGGTAAGATCTTTGTCAAATAGATATATCATAGTGTTTGTCCAGTTGTATAATCACATTTCTCTATTTCTCCCGATGTAAGATGTTTGTCAAATAGATATATCATCGTGTTTGTCCAGTTGTATATCACATTTCTCCTGAGGTAAGATCTTTGTCAAATAGATATATGATCGTGTTTGTCCAGTTGTATAATCACATTTCTCCCGATGTAAGATCTTTGTCAAATAGATATATCATCGTGTTTGTCCAGTTGTATAATCACATTTCTCTATTTCTCCCGATGTAAGATCTTTGTCAAATAGATATATCATCGTGTTTGTCCAGTTGTATAATCACATTTCTCCCGATGTAAGATCTTTGTCAAATAGATATATCATCGTGTTTGTCCAGTTGTATAATCACATTTCTCTATTTCTCCCGATGTAAGATCTTTGTCAAATAGATATATCACCGTGTTTGTCCAGTTGTATAATCACATTTCTCTATTCTCCCGATGTAAGATCTTTGTCAAATAGATATATCATCGTGTTTGTCCAGTTGTATAATCACATTTCTCTATTTCTCCCGATGTAAGATCTTTGTCAAATAGATATATCATCGTGTTTGTCCAGTTGTATAGTCACATTTCTCTATTTCTCCCGATGTAAGATCTTTGTCAAATAGATATATCATCGTGTTTGTCCAGTTGTATAATCACATATCTCTATTTCTCCCGGTGTAAGATCTTTGTCAAATAGATATATCATCGTGTTTGTCCAGTTGTATCATCACATTTCTCCCGATGTAAGATGTTTGTCAAATAGATATATCACCGTGTTTGTCCAGTTGTATAATCACATTTCTCCCGATGTAAGATGTTTGTCAAATAGATATATCATCGTGTTTGTCCAGTTGTATAATCACATTTCTCTATTTCTCCCGAGGTAAGATCTTTGTCAAATAGATATAGCATCGTGTTTGTCCAGTTGTATAATCACATTTCTCTATTCCTCCCGATGTAAGATCTTTGTCAAATAGATATATCATCGTGTTTGTCCAGTTGTATCATCACATTTCTCCCGATGTAAGATGTTTGTCAAATAGATATATCACCGTGTTTGTCCAGTTGTATAATCACATTTCTCCCGATGTAAGATGTTTGTCAAATAGATATATCATCGTGTTTGTCCAGTTGTATAATCACATTTCTCTATTTCTCCCGAGGTAAGATCTTTGTCAAATAGATATAGCATCGTGTTTGTCCAGTTGTATAATCACATTTCTCTATTCCTCCCGATGTAAGATCTTTGTCAAATAGATATATCATCGTGTTTGTCCAGTTGTATTGTCACATTTCTCTATTTCTCCCGATGTAAGATCTTTGTCAAATAGATATATCATCGTGTTTGTCCAGTTGTATAATCACATTTCTCTATTTCTCCCGATGTAAGATGTTTGTCAAATAGATATATCATCGTGTTTGTCCAGTTGTATAATCACATTTCTCCCGATGTAAGATATTTGTCAAATAGATATATCATCGTGTTTGTCCAGTTGTATAATCACATTTCTCTATTTCTCCCGATGTAAGATCTTTGTCAAATAGATATATCATCGTGTTTGTCCAGTTGTATAATCACATTTCTCTATTTCTCCCGATGTAAGATGTTTGTCAAATAGATAAAGCATCGTGTTTGTCCAGTTGTATAATCACATTTCTCTATTCCTCCCGATGTAAGATCTTTGTCAAATATATATATCACCGTGTTTGTCCAGTTGTATAATCACATTTCTCTATTTCTCCCGATGTAAGATCTTTGTCAAATAGATATATCACCGTGTTTGTCCAGTTGTATAGTCACATTTCTCTATTTCTCCCGATGTAAGATCTTTGTCAAATAGATATATTATCGTGTTTGTCCAGTTGTATAATCACATTTCTCCCGATGTAAGATCTTTGTCAAATAGATATATCACCGTGTTTGTCCAGTTGTATAATCACATTTCTCTATTTCTCCCGATGTAAGATCTTTGTCAAATAGATATATCATCGTGTTTGTCCAGTTGTATAATCACATTTCTCTATTTCTCCCGAGGTAAGATCTTTGTCAAATAGATATATCATCGTGTTTGTCCAGTTGTATAATCACATTTCTCTATTTCTCCCGATGTAAGATCTTTGTCAAATAGATATATCATCGTGTTTGTCCAGTTGTATAATCACATTTCTCCCGATGTAAGATCTTTGTCAAACATATATATCACCGTGTTTGTCCAGTTGTATAATCACATTTCTCTATTTCTCCCGATGTAAGATCTTTGTCAAATAGATATATCATCGTGTTTGTCCAGTTGCATAATCACATTTCTCTATTTCTCCAGAGGTAAGATCTTTGTCAAATAGATATATCACCGTGTGTGTCCAGTTGTATACTCACATTTCACTATTTCTCCCGATGTAAGATCTTTGTCAAATAGATATATCATCGTGTTTGTCCAGTTGTATAATCACATTTCTCTATTTCTCCCGATGTAAGATCTTTGTCAAATAGATATATCATCGTGTTTGTCCAGTTGTATAATCACATTTCTCCCGATGTAAGATCTTTGTCAAATAGATATATCATCGTGTTTGTACAGTTGTATAATCACATTTCTCTATTTCTCCAGAGGTAAGATCTTTGTCAAATAGATATATCACCGTGTTTGTCCAGTTGTATACTCACATTTCACTATTTCTCCCGATGTAAGATCTTTGTCAAATAGATATATCATCGTGTTTGTCCAGTTGTATAATCACATTTCTCTATTTCTCCCGATGTAAGATCTTTGTCAAATAGATATATCATCGTGTTTGTCCAGTTGTATAATCATATTTCTCCCGATGTAAGATCTTTGTCAAATAGATATATCCTCGTGTTTGTCCAGTTGTATAATCACATTTCTCCGAGGTTAAATCTTTGTCAAATAGATATATCATCGTGTTTGTCCAGTTGTATAATCATATTTCTCCGGATGTAAGATCTTTGTCAAATAGATATACCATCGTGTTTGTCCAGTGGTATAATCACATTTCTCCCGATGTAAGATCTTTGTCAAATAGATATATCATTGTGTTTATCTAGTTTTATAATCACATTTCTCTATTCTCCCGATGTAAGATCTTTGTCAAATAGATATATCACCGTGTTTGTCCAGTTGTATAATCACATTTCTCCCGAAGTAAGATCTTTGTCAAATAGATATGTCATCGTGTTTGCCCAGTTGTATAATCACATTTCTCTATTCCTCCCGATGTAAGATCTTTGTCAAATAGATATATCATCGTGTTTGTCCAGTTGTATAATATCATTTTTCTATTTCTCCCGATGTAAGATCTTTGTCAAATAGATATATCATCGTGTTTGTCCAGTTGTATAATCACATTTCTCTATTCCTCCCGATGTAAGATCTTTGTCAAATAGATATATCATCGTGTTTGTCCAGTTGTATAATCACATTCCTCCCGAGGTAAGATCTTTGTCAAATAGTTATATCATCGTGTTTGTCCAGTTGTATAATCACATTCCTCCCGAGGTAAGATCTTTGTCAAATAGATATATCATCGTGTTTGTCCAGTTGTAAAACAAAATGTCTCTCTATGGAAAGTCAAAATCTTTTCTTCATTGGCTATCACTTTATAAATTGTTGCTGTAGATTATACCATAGTCAGAAAAGTGTGTTATATTTTTTAAAGGTTATCGATGGCCGATGTTTGGTGTTCAATAACGTATATTCGTTGATAAAAATTCTCACTATATTTAAATCTTTTTGAAGCGAACAGAATATTCTTTTTGGTTTCTCTAAACTCGTCAGTTAGATTAGATCCACAATGACATGTTATTTGTATTTGTGTATATTATCTTGTTCTTGTATCTTTACCACCATGCTTTCCCGATGAGTGTGCCATTATTGTAATTAAAAATAAGTGAAAGCTTTCCGACTGTGAAATGTTGGTTACTTACCAAAAAAATACCGTATTTTGGGGGGAAATCCAGCCTCCACTATATACTGTGTTTCGCCACTGGTAAAGTTTACCAATAAAATTAAATTCATATTTAGTCTAAATACGTAGTATCCAAAGGGCTAACGCATAATTAATCAGTGTTTAATAAAAACAAGTCATGCGTATATACAAAGTCTCTAAAACCGTAGGATGGAAATCCTCTTTCATTGTTCATGTTCGTCTTTCTTTCAATTTACATAAAACCCCGGGCAAGTGGTGCCGTTTCTTATGACAATATATGGAATGTATTTCATTATTGTATACTCAAAGTGCGACCAGCGAGACACAGGTAGGCCTATTTGCCATGTAGGGTGCGTAATTATATATACAAACATATTTTATTGAAAGAAAACAAAAATACATAAGCATACCCTTAAGTTACAACAAAAATCTAACATGAGGAAATGAATCTTCAAAGAGTGACTCAAACACAACGTAAATCCATAAACATCTTAATGTACATAGATGTAATGACATGCTTAATACAGCATACATAAATGAGTACAATTCTACATACAACATAAAATTTACAAACCGCTTAGTGAATACAACACAAATGTACGCACAGCGCGATACAACATACATGTGTTAACTGCTTGGTGAATACAACACAAATGTACGCACAGCGCGCTACAACATACATGTGTTAACTGCTTGGTGAATACAACACAAATGTACGCACAGCGCGCTACAACATACATGTGTTAACTGCTTGGAGAATACAACATAAATGTACGCACAGCGCGCTACAACATACATGTGTTAACTGCTTGGAGAATACAACATAAATGTACGCACAGCGCGCTACAACATACATGTTTTAACTGCTTGGAGAATACAACATAAATGTACGCACAGCTCCAACATATTTAAATATCGGGCCTCACTCATGCGAACTATTTTTTTAAATACCCACAGGCCTATCCGTTGTACAGACTAAATACCATATGATCGAGGGGCCCCAGATATGAATTGGATTGTTAGGATAGGCAAGCACTCACAAATGAACTCAATAATGAAAAAAGGCCCCCATATATTACAGTGAAAATCTCTTACCCGACAAGTTTTGTGATTTGACAAGTTTTGTGATTTAGCAAATACCATCCTCTTTGAAGGATTATCATGACCTGACCCTTCTGAAGTGAACTGGGTTTTAAAATTAGACCCCACTCCTGATGGTCACAAGGAAGTTTAACAGAACGTCAAAGTCTTTATGAAGTTTCCACCTTGTCAACCCAACTTAATGATTGTTTGTGTGGCATGTATTGTGCATATATAAATTACGTATCAAAATGATATACAATTAGAAACTCTCCGTGGTTATTTTAGACAAGATTTTCCCTGTGTGCGTGTGTTTTAGTGTTCATAAATATAAATTACGTATCAAGCACTGATGAACATATTGGCGCCTTGTATCAGTGTAAAGAAGATGGCAATCTGAATCACACGGTATTTTAAGGTAATAAATCTTAGTAGTAACCTTTAAAACGAATTTATGCCATCTTTACGTAAAATGTCGAAATTATAATAATAATTACCATGTTATCACTATATTTTTCTAAACACAATGGCGCAAGGAATACCTTCACTAAATGATGTGTATCATACGTAAAATTTCCTCCTGTACTGCAGAGTAAACTTAACACTCATTATTATTTATTAAAATGAACGGGGCGGAGGGTGGGGAGGGTTGGGGGGGGGGGGGGGTCATCCACGATGTCAAGGCCAAATAAAAAACATGCATTGCATTAAGTGTCGTCTTCGGCTATTTTTACCTGCAGGTACAACAAGAATGTTAAAGAACTACATGGAGTTGCCTAATATATTATTTACACCAACCTACAGAGCATTGGATTCTATTACAGTATAGGCTATGGCTATATATACAATTTACAGGGAAGTGAATTCACAGATCACTGACCCGACGTCGGCTTGGTTGATACCTGTGGTGACGAGGGCTTCTGTTTTGGGGGTAGCATGTTCGGGTAAAGCTGGGAGGAGTACCCAGTGGTGAAGGGTGGCCTCTACAGCTGTTAACCTGGCCTTAAAGTGTCGGGGCGATAGCGGGAGAGAAGGGGTAAATACAAAGGCAAAAAGGGCTCGGGGGAGGGTGGAAAATGAGGACAATACAACCATAGACCAATAAAGGAGACATTGAAGGGACAAAGCCTCCATGTTAAACTGTCATCCATCCTCGCTGGCCAGTGTCTCGCCGTAACTGCCGGTCACAAAGGCGTGTTCCAGTCTTTTCACCTAAATCTAGGTAATTTTCATAATTTTTGAATCCGTTGATGTTTAGAATATTACATTGCATCTGGCATAGCCCGTGCTGTTAGTGACGTCACGCGTGGACCCTCATGCTCGCATACTAATGTGCTTAAATTACTGCGAGTAGCAGCTGTACTAAGGCTATAGGCTGGATGGACGTAGATTTCCAATAGCAAAGCCTTACACCCAATGTAACGTCTCTCCCACCAGTGGACTCCATTACGAATGCTAAAGCCGCCTTGAATACCATATAGGTTAGCGCCAAAGGATCGAGGCTCCGGACAGAGGCTTCATTATTCACAACCATTTTTCTCTTACTAAAGGATTTTTATCTGACACTGGATTCGGATGATCTTCCCTAGCAAATTGTGCTCATTAAATGCAGGCTAGAGTGGGAGCTTGCTGGAGCTAGCAGCTCACCGTGATTGGATATATAGAGAAAACAGAGCCTAGCTGGCCGACTGTCTTGTCTCGTCAATTCCCGATTGTTAGATCGAGAAGTGGTGGTGGCTGTAGACAGATGCTGACAAGGAGCTGATATCGGGCGACTCTTGTGTGAGATATTATAGGGAATAACTTCTACCCTTGATAACATTTAGTTCATCAGGGTGGAGGTGGATTGTGGCTCGAGCTTTCGCCCGGTGTCGGTAGCCGTTCCATTAAGTTAGTTTTGGATTATAGCTGTTTCTATAGCATCTTACCGACATGGGCTGTACGATGAGCGCAGAGGAAAGGGCCGCCTTAGAACGGAGTAAGGCTATTGAGAAAAACCTTAAAGAAGATGGAATACAAGCTGCTAAAGATATTAAATTATTGTTATTAGGTAAGTGTGTTATTATGCCTCCAAACAGCCCTCCATTCACCTTACACATACTCAGTCCTGTATCCCTTAAGCTGCAGATGTTAATCAGAGACCGGTCTATTCATACGTCAGTGGCCGCCATTTTGGATTGTCGGCTACAGCACTCTCCGATTCTGCTTTCCTCTCGTCCACCTCCGTAACATTACGTATATTTCCAAAATATTGGCTAGACGTAAAAATCAAAATGTGTAGACCGAACAATCCCATATTTATTCAAATGTATCAGAGAAATGGATTTTAATAGATTGAATTATATAATTTACTTGAACTGAACTTGCTATACTATACGGACGTTTGGATACATCTACACTGTCATTGTGTTTTGTGTCTGTAATATATAATAAACATACTTATATGCTTTTCTGTAACCTTGTTAATTAAACGTATAGCACCACTGTCCATCATATAACACACGACAGAGTTCACTTCAAACTTAAATGGCCTGTTTTTATAGTCATATAATCCATATATAACCCGATGGGCCTATTGTATGTTTTTCTCACATTATTTATCAGTTTAAAAACCCCTAACAAGTACACTTTCTTATTTCTAAACTAGGCGCTGGGGAATCGGGGAAGAGCACTATAGTCAAACAAATGAGGTAAGTCACTGTATAATCCATCATAGTTAATTATGTATCATGTTATTTATGCAGTAACATAACATCTGTTTGTATGACACAGTATCATTATTCATTACAGCTAGTTCTATTTACCGTACTAAGATTTGCTATTTAAGCTCTATTCATGGGTCCAGTGTATTCAGACTGCATTATATCGCTTTACATATTTTGTTATTGTTTTTTTGTTTTTTGTTTATTGTACTAGAGTATTACTTATTCACGCAGGTATGCTAATATGAGTGATATATATATATATATAGGATACACATTGTTTACCTAATAATTACATGGTTTAAAACAGATCGCCATTGCACAGTGTAGCAATATAACAGACATGTTTTAACTATGGGGCAAAATAGGTGTATCAAATATCCAATAGCCTCTGTCGTTTAGTGTTTACTCGAAATGTATCCAGGCCTACATTGGAATAATAATTGTGAGGCACAACAGATAAATACGAATGGGATAATTAGACCATATTTAGATGTGATTACATTCAGAGCTACCTGAACTTAAGTTCGAACCTCCATGCTTAAAAACGGTCTAATTTAGGGGTTATCTTAGTCCTTAATCGTGGTTTACAGATGCACACTGGTGTTACTTTATCCCCGTTGAACAGGTGTGATTGTTAGAATTAATGTTACAAGCCTCATGTACTTTGCTCACTCGTGTGTGTTTTGTAGGTCGATATACCAAGATAAGACACCTGGTGTGATAACTTACTTACTTAACATTACCATGTAGGTCTATCTGTCTGAAGATGATTGCATATTTGTATTTTCAATATCTGCTGTTAAAGATAGTGTTTAATATAAGGCTGCTTAAACGTAGATTCTGGTAAACGTAGGTGAAAAACGCCGCGTGATACCAACATACAAAGGTCCAATTCGTTTCACTGTTCTGTTTCTTTTTTACCATGATAGTTTGTTTATGATTGACTTCGAACTGATGCCAATCTTCAAGATACCAACGTAATCTCAAAAGGGACTCATTGTGGAGGGTTTTTAATGCTCTGTATAGATTAAAAAAGATCGTCCATATTAATGCAAATTACCGTATTATGCATAGGCCTACGTATATTAGGGTAATGACATATCTGTAATACCCTATCGACCTTGCCAGTAAATGTACTTAGTATCTTATTTAGTTGGTTACCATCATACTTGACACTCCATCCCGTCTTAGAATTGTATATAGCACCTTCACAAAATCGATGCCGAAATCATCTAGGGTTCGGGTAAAATAACTATAAAATCAGTCTATACGTATTTTGCGTCTAAATGTTTTTCAAGCAGCAATTAGTTGATATTGGATTCCATTCTGTTTAGCTGATGTTATTTGATAACCTACTGTCAGAAGTCGGACGAATTTAGACAATTCAACGTGTAGTAGGCCTAATAATGCGGTATACTACTGGTGTACACTTGACCACAACAATACTAGCATCAGGATTGCATAGAGCCGCGCCACATTTATTTGTTAGGAGTTAATATTAAAAGATATTAATGATTTGAAGTAGTTATTAATGATTCGGACAAGTAATATACACTTTCCATTTTGTGATACTATCATATACGGTTTGGACTAGATGCTGATGGCAATTGTATTTGAGCATTTCTAAACCGTCGCAGTATGTATAACCCAAACTGTTTGCCGATATTGTAAACATTGGAAGAGGTTATCTGTAGAAAAATAAACAAGTGATTACATTCCGTTTCCACATCTAAACGCCGCAGGAATTGGCCAACTGTATAGTAGAGCCAGTCGATAATCAAAATGGTGGACCAGTCAAGGCGAGGCAGATCCCGCAACCTCGTTCACAGATTGCCATAATCTTATACATTTTCCCTGTCACACAGGAAACATTCCGTTCGATAAAACCGAGAGCAAAGCTTTAATTGCGCTTTTTATTGTTTCATTTTTTATATGCATTTGCACGATTTGTTTAACGGCGTTTAGTTAATGTCTCCCTACATAAATTATCATCCTCGTACATAAAGCCATCATTAACGTATTCAAAATGGTGGCTGACTCGATAGTATCCTCGCTGATTTCAATGTTCTCTTCAACAAATTCACCGCTTAAGGAAACCTGATTTGTTTTGTTCTATGTGTCTGTGATTCTTTCAATAAACCAAACACTAGCGGTTATATGTCGTTCTAAAACACGGAAAGAATAGAAGAGTCAAAGGAGGCTATTTATAGAACAAGTTCGTATGTAATCGGGCTGAGGGCTTTCCCGTTAAACTGACTGGCCGCCTCTCTCCGTGTAGCCTTGTGTCCACACTTCTACGCCCTGCATCTCCGCTCTGAAAATTACATGTTAAAATGTTATATCATTTTTATTTTCACCCTTTCTCGAAAAATTGGAAAGTGAAAAACGTTTCTTTATGAACACTAAAACACACGCACACAGGGAAAATACATGATTACATTGTAATGTGTTTGATTTGCAATAGTTATCCTAACCTTTTTGTATTATACCAAGGCCCAAATATATATTTATGAACACTAAAGTACACGGGCACAAGGAAAACCACAAAGTTTCTAATTGTGTTAAAAAGAGTTATATCATTCAGACCTTTATACCCCATCATAAATTGTTGTAATCTATTAGTGAAGAAGATTTCCCCTGTTCCTATCTGTTTTAGTATTCATGAATATATTGTTCAATCTAAACAATGGAATATATGGTGAATGTTTGGTGCACTTTATGACTAGAATAAATATATATATCATGCTTGTACTTTGCTTGGCCTACAATATAATACCATAATCTATATTGCCTTTTTTCATGCATTTTATCATTAACCATAAGTAAAAACTTCGAATTTCACAAATTCAACAACCGTCTAACTCATGATTAACCATTTACCCCCATATACACCATCTCACTCCACTCAGGATATACCTACTCAAGATATATCTCCCCCACTCAAGATACACCAACTACAGTCAAAAGTTATGTGCCCAACTCAATATATATAATTTACTAGTACCTCTATATATGTATATATATATATATATATATATATCTTCTTGTTGCACTCAAGATAACCAACCTCACTCAGGATAAACCAATCTCACTAATGATTCTACCAACCTCACTCAAGATTGCCTCAACCCCGCTCAATATATACCAACCTCACTCAAGATACCCCAACCTGACTCGGGATACCCCAACCTCACACAAGATACACCAACCTCACTCAAGATACACCAACCTCACTAATGATTTGACCAACCTCACTCAGGGTACACCAACTTCACTCAGGATACCCCAACCTCATACAAGATACACCAACCTCACACAAGATACACCAACCTCACTCAATATGTACCTTTTACCAGTACCTATATATTTATCATCTCCCATTACTCAACCGTTGCAATAAGACTGAAATAATTTTTAGATCGACGTTAAATATTCTCTCAATCTGTCTCACTCCACTCAAGATATATCCACCCACTCAAGATTTATCTACCCCATTGGATATATTCGATTTTCTCTCTATGTATACCATTTTGATGCACTCAACTCAAGATACCCCCCCCCCCCCCTCCCCACTCCACTCTTCGGTTCTAAACCACTAATAATATTTCGAAGATATACTGGTCAGGGCTAAACTCCCCTGTCTGTCTTCTACCTAGGTTTTTTCTTGGGGTGGGCGGGGGCAACATTTTCACTGTCTTTTCCCATGATCCTATGGAGCTCAATCCTAGTCTGCCGATATTCTTGCCATAGCTTAAGATGCGTAAGCATTGTCAATGTATTACACAGTGTTCCAGAAAATTCTACCGACTAAGGCCAAGCTCCTGTCAACCTAATGAAATATCATAGGTTTGGTTTATTACAACAATTTATGATGGGGTATAAAGGTCTAAATAATATACCTCTTTTAACACAATTAGAAACTTGTATCCATGGTTATTTTAGACAAGAAGAATTCAATGTGCCTGTGTGTTTTAGTGTTCTTAAATATAATACTATTTTCCATGGTTATTTTAGACAAGAAGATTGTCTCTGTGTCTGTGAGTTTTAGTGTTCATAAATAGTATTTTCCTCATTGTATATATATAGCTATAGGCCACCTCTCATGTGATGTCATTTGACTTATCCCCCCCCCCACCCCCACCCCCTCCTATTATATCAGCCGAATTCATGATATACCACACCTGTCTACGATGGTACCCCATGCAACTCTTATTATAATTTTTACTCATCCTGTCTGGGCTCAGCGGCTTGAGTTACTAAATATATTCTAAGAACAAACCCTCTATGTGAACTAGGGTCTTGTTGCACAATTACATATAGCAGAATCTTAATTGATGAGAAGTTCAATGAAGAAATTCACTAAATATAGCCGATTTTGGGGTTACTATAATAGCAACTCAGTCTGCAGAGGAAGTGTTTTAAAGAAGTACATGTGAACAGAGGAAGTGTGCTCAGAAACAGGACTTTACTATATGTAAATAGAGGATGTGTGCACCGAAACAGAACTTAACTATGTGTGAACAGAGGATGTGTGCACCGAAACAGAACTTAACTATATGTAATCATAGGAAGTGTGCAGTGAAACAGAACTTAACTATATGTAATCATAGGAAGTGTGCACCGAAACAGAACTTAACTATATGTAAACATAGGAAGTGTGCACTGAAACAGAACTTAATACTATACAATATGAACAGAGGACGCGTGCTCTGAAACAGAACTTTACTATATGTGAAAAGAGGAAGTGTGCACTGAAACAGAAATTTACTATGTGTGAACAGAGGAAGTGAGCACTGAAACAGAAATTTACTATATGTGAAAAGAGGAAGTGTGCACTGAAACAGAACTCTACTATATGTGAAAAGATGAAGTGTGCACTGAAACAGAAATTTACTATGTGTGAACAGAAGAAGTATGCACTGAAATAGAGCTTTATTATATGTGAATAGAGGAAGTGTGCACTGAAATAGAGCTTTATTATATGTGAATAGAGGATTTGTGCACTGAAACCGAACTTTAATATGTGTGAACAGAGGAAGTGTGCACTGAAACAGAACTTTACTTTATGTGAGCAGAGGAGATGTGCACTGAAACAGAACTTTACTATATGTGAACAGAGGGAGTGTGCACTGAAACAGAACTTTATGTGAATAGAGGAAGTGTGCACTGAAACAGAACTGTATTATATGTGAACAGAGGAAGTGAGTACTGAAACAGAACTTTACTACATGTGAACAGAGGAAGTGTGCACTGAATCAGAGCTGTATTATATGTGAACAGAGGAAGTGTGCCCTGAAACAGAACTGTATTATATGTGAACAGAGGAAGTGAGTACTGAAACAGAACTTTACTACATGTGAACAGAGGAAGTGTGCACTGAATCAGAGCTGTATTATATGTGAACAGAGGAAGTGTGCCCTGAAACAGAACTTTACTATATGCGAACAGAGGAAGAGTGTTCTTACAGAACTGTAAGTTATGTGAACAAAGGAAGTGTGCATTGTAACTGTACTATAGATGTGAACAGAGGTTGGATGTTACAGACTTTTAAATAGAGGATGTGTCATGTAAAAAAAACAGCAAATTATGTGAACAGAGAAAGTGGGCACTATAACTGGATATTCATATATGCGAAGAGAGGATGTGGGCACTGTAACAGGATATTCCTATGTGTGAAGAGAGGATTTGGGCATTGTAACAGGATATTCCTATGTGCGAAAAGAGAATGTGGGCACTATAACAGGATATTCCTATATATGAAGAGAGGATGTGGGCACTGTAACAGGATATTCCTATATATGAAGAGAGGATGTGGGTACTGTAACAGGGTATTTCTATATATGAAGAGAGGATGTGGGCACTGTGACAGGGTATTTCTATATATGAAGAGAGGATGTGGGCAATGTAACAGGATATTCCTACATATAAAGAGAGGATGTGGGCACTATAACAGGATATTCCTACATATAAAGAGAGGATGTGGGCACTATAACAGGATATTCGTATATATGAAGAGAGGATGTGGGCACTGTGACACGGTATTTCTATATATGAAGAGAGGATGTGGGCACTGTAACAGGATATTCCTATATATAAAGAGAGGATGTGGGCACTGTAACAGGATATTCCTATATATGAAGAGAGGGTGTGGGCACTGTAACAGGATATTCCTATATATAAAGAGAGGATGTGGGCACTGTAACAGGATATTCCTATATATAAAGAGAGGATGTGGGCACTGTAACAGGATATTCCTATATATGAAGAGAGAAAGTGGGCACTGTAACAGGATATTCGTATATATGAAGAGAGGATGTGGTCCGTCCTATTAGAACTAATCGGTCATATACAGTTACATCAGAAGCCTTTGAGTTTGAACGAACTGGTGACATTAATTTGAGAGAATATACTGAAGATAGTAAAAAGACAACCTTTCAAGGTCTATATTGCCAACCTTACATTGGGGTTTGTATTGAATCTCATCGTAGCAAACATACTATGCATGTCTACAAGTGCCTACTTGTCTACAAGTGTATCCTTTGCTGAAGTTATTTTTGCATTTATTAGACGAATTGTCAGGCTGGCTTTTGAAATCATATGATATAAGATGTGTCCAACTCTCGGCTTGGGAGTGATCTTTCTGTTGGTAGATAGCCCTGTCGCATACATATTGAGAGCGACGATAAGCCTCAACCGATCAGTGAATTGAGATCTGGTGGAACAGTTTGTTTCTCTTCTAGACTTCCAGATCTATAACGCCTGTGAAGAGTATTTCTATTAATTCAAGAGAACACTGACTACTTTCTAAGAGCTAGACAAGAAGTAGTGACATTTCTGCCCACGGTTTGTGGTGGGATAAATGCACAATCTTAGGAATAACGTGTTTTACAAAGAAAGTGTTAGTGATTATATACCCTGCGACAATAGACCCCCCCCCCCCCCCCCCAAGAAAAAAAAAGCTGCTAGTTCACCGCCGAAATTTCCCGGGACAAAGAAGCCGGTTTACTATCCCATTTAATCTGACAACGCCGCCATTTAAGTAAAATAATCTTAAGTGTAGTGCAAAACACCACTTAATCAATAAGACCAGGTAGCTAGTCGTTGGTTGAGTAATACAGCGGATGCTTACTGGTGTCTGGGAAACATTTGATCTTGTTAAGTAACCCGAGAATCTAGGTAGCGTAACCTTGCAGATAATTTTAAGCTCGACAGTCTTGAATGTAAATTTACAAAACAAACCAACATTGTTTCTTTGAACTTTCTGAATAATACTGTATTCAGTGTAAATCGATTGTCCCCGTGTGTTACCCCATATGACACTGACGTTTGTGAAGTAAGTATCAATCACTTCAACTGACAGGACAATCACCCAACCCTATACGAGTGATTGTTGAAATGTATACAAGTAAGACCCTAGGTGATCCATGTCGATCCTTGGTCCCATATGTTCATTTAAAACCTGAACATTGCTTAACATTGCCTACAGGTACAACAGGTGATTCTGCATAAGATCTGTTAACACCAGACTTTGTGCGTTAGAGGGAGCGCAACTTTTGTAGGATTCCACAAATTTCCGTCGCTGCATTTCGCATGTGGCTTTCGTTCTAACATAATGGCTACATCTGACTTTTTGGAGAAAAATACGTCCCATAGAATAGCAACGTCACCAAAAACGTTCTTAAAAGCATACATCTTGCACGACTTGCGTTTCCTATTGATTTTATATGAATTCATTATTATTGCTCATATTTACCTTTGCTTGAATGAGTCACGTGACACATACCTGTAATTGCATGGGACGACACATGCATGTCGTCTCATAAGTTCACTCCAATGAGTACCTTCCCAACAGTATGATCGAGATAATTTCCTACAAATGACAAAGATGAAATTAAGCAAAAGTTTTTCATTTTAAGAAAAATTGTTAACAATTTTTTATAAAAAAAAAACTCTTATATACTATGACCTACCTTCAATTCATGAATGTACAATGTACATATTTCGAAAACGAAAAAGACATCTTGACAATAGGTTGCATTTATTAACCAGTATGTCCACCATTTTTGCGTTGTTGTAGCACCAACAGTTATTGTGTGCGGTGTTATGACTTCGTTCTCCTCATTAGACGTGCCAAAACCCCCTAAACACTTAACCAATCACAGTATTGTGAAGCCCCGTACCTGAGTCTTGTTTCACAAAGCGGCGTAGCGTAAGTTTTTACGTAAATGCGTAAATGTGAAACAGGGTCCAGGGTCAAACTAAACTGAGCATTTCGCCAAAATTGTTGTTGAAAGTTGCCCAACAGTTTTACAGGAGATTCGTGTTTCGTTGGTATGGTAGCCATGTATCTTTACCCCAGTGAAACCGGGAAGATGTTTGACACGTAATGGTATTTCGTCCTTGTGTGTGTGACGTGGGACACCAATTATGTATATGCCAATTTGGAGTCAATGACGTTGATCATCTTCCTGGGGCTCGTTTCACAAAGCAGTCGCATAGCAAACGAACCTTTGTTGCCAATGGATACCATAGCGAAGAGATGCGTCGTCATGGAAACTGTGATTGATCGCACTCTGCCACGGGTTGGTGAAACGGCCCCCAGGTTGACAGGATACGAACAGTGTGAAACAGTGAGACGCTGATGGTGACGGATTTACCCAGACCATCGCCACGGAATAGCTGCTGAACAGCTTTCTTGACTAATGAAATATTATCCCTGGAAGCCCAATACAGGTTTATGTTGTATTCATTTTTGCACCTTTTAAGGACTGGGACAATGTGTCTTTGGGACAATATCAGAGCTCTCTGGATTTGCGTTTCATCTTGGGCAAGACTGATTGCGTTACGGTTTTCCAGTAACCCTACCACTCACAACTGTTTCCACTGTTTCTTCAGCAGAGATTCCAATCATTTCAACACGGTACAACAATCGAATTATAGAGATGTAGACCTTGTTTACCTGTGCAGTAATTGTACCAGTCAAGGTTTGAATCTTGACCCCTACAACAGTGACATGTCTAGCTGTGGCTTTGTCCAAACGCCCCATACAACTCCCATCATGCCTATAAAAAGAACCAGATCATTCTTTAGATCAGCCTTTCAAGGAATGCTCTGTTATACCACCAACCCATCTAGGATCAGACCATGCCTTTCAAGAAGAACCAGATCATACAAGACCAATCTTCACGGAATGCTCTGTTATACCACCAACCCATTTAGGATCAGACCATGCCTTTCAAGAATAACCAGATCATACAAGACCAATCTTCACGGAATGCTCTGTTATACCACCAACCCAGTTAGGATCAGACCATGCCTTTCAAGAAGAACCAGATCATACAAGACCAATCTTCAAGGAATGCTCTGTTATACCACCAACCCATCTAGGATCAGATCATAACCTTCAAGCATGCAGATTAAATTTGAACAATCCCCATGTCGTCTATTTCTTGAATGATAACATTTGTTATACCAAGAAGATTTCCTCTCAGTAACTAATATTACTTAAAATAAGACATTAAGAGAGTAATTCGATATACCAGATCATACCTTGAAGGGAAATTATCTTGAATGATCTGGTTTCTCTTGGAGGGAATATGAATTGTATTGGGTGCCCACAGCGTGGACTCATTTTTACACGTTTTAATAAGTGTTCATCGCGTTCTCCCAAATGATTTCTAGCAGTCTGAAGTGAAAGACAACACAACTGCTGTTGATTGTCTTGTTGCTGTTTGCAAGTATCTTAAATTTGAAGTGGCATAAGCTGCCAAATATAGGGTAAATTTCGTTCAAATAGAAGAAAACTAATTGTTTGACACCTTTGCTAAGAAGTACAAAATAAAAGCTTTCGGTTAATGATACCAATCTCCGGGATGTACAGTCTAAGGTAGTTTTTACAAGCAATGCTTCAAATCAACTTGTTTTCTCAATTGGTCGAATTAGTTAGATCAGAACGCTATCGCCGAAGGATGCCCGTGGCTCTCGTTACCAATTGTTCTTACGCAGGTCATTGCATGTTTTTATATCTTCTTTAAAGGGGGAGAAAACAAAAAAATCACTCCAGGATCCAAAACATGGGCGCTAATTATCCCTTTCTAACGGTACGAAACACATATTTTTGCGATTTTTTTACGACTGACAGTGAAGTTAACTCAAGATTACAAAATGCACAACAAATTGGCCAACTTTCAAAATTTTCCATTTAAGCGTTGGTTAATTACAACCATTGCAAGGCCTTCATAACGCACCAATATGGCATGCAGTTTTTCGAAGAGTCAAAGGTCTCTCCAAGCTTCCTTTATTATTCAATGTAAGTTTCGAGAAACTGTAAGCAATTTTCTGAAGAGAGGAAAATTAACCTGGGTTTAAATGGGAGGTTTTGAAAGTTGACCAATTTGTTTCCTGTGATCTGTAACACGGTATTTTATAAACTTCATCATGGCGCATGAAAATCTCGCAGAAATATGTGCTTGGTACACTTGGAAAGGGACGATTAGCGCGCTGCTTTTAGGGCCTAAAGTATTTTTTGTTTTCTTCTCCTTTAAGACTGCCAGGTTGTGTTTTTCTTAGAAGGATGCTCTTCTAAAACATATACGGGTCCCAATGATTCCACCGGGCTTATCCTATTTGTATCATTTCCTACAGTGTACTTTACAACTTATAACATTTAAACTTCAACATTTGCTCATGTGCGTTGTCGCCATCTGAACACAAGGACAGAGGTCATTTCACAAAGCATCCCGCTAAACCGTCTAAAGGGGATCATTGTCTGGTATTTTTTCATAATACTTCTCCTTATTATTAAATAAGAGTGAATTGACTTTGGATAAAAAGTGGCAGGTCAATTTTCAGCCGAAAATGTACAATTAACGAGTAATTAGTGTGAATTCCGTGGTACATTTGTTCGTTGTCTGGCAGACGATTCAGGTTAAAGAAAACAGAATTCTTACTTGGGCGAATACTACAGTAGTGAGTTGGGATAGCGTTACTTATATATTTATCTATCTGATAAACTGTGGATAGCCGACCGTTATATATATTATAAGAACAAAAACGACAAAAATTTAGAAGACGACGAAACAACCAACTAGGCTGTAAACGCTTAACAATCCGCTCTGGAGCCTCTGTTCGAAAGTTACAAGTGGCATCACATCGCTGTAAGCGCTTAACAATCCGCTCTGGAGCCTCTGTTAGAAAGTTACAAGTGACATCACATCCCTGTAAGCGCTTAACAATCCGCTCTGGAACATCTGTTAGAAAGTTACAAGTGACATCACATCGCTGTAAGCGCTTAACAATCCGCTCTGGAGCCTCTGTTAGAAAGTTACAAGTGACATCACATCGCTGTAAGCGCTTAACAATCCGCTCTGGAGCCTCTGTTAGAAAGTTACAAGTGACATCACATCCCTGTAAGCGCTTAACAATCCGCTCTGGAACATCTGTTAGAAAGTTACAAGTGACATCACATCGCTGTAAGCGCTTAACAATCCGCTCTGGAGCCTCTGTCAGAAAGTTACAAGTGACATCACATCGCTGTAAGCGCTTAACAATCCGCTCTGGAACATCTGTTAGAAAGTTACAAGTGACATCACATCGCTGTAAGCGCTTAACAATCCGCTCTGGAGCCTCTGTTAGAAACTTACAAGTGACATCACATCGCTGTAAGCGCTTAACAATCCGCTCTGGAACATCTGTTAGAAAGTTACAAGTGACATCACATCGCTGTAAGCGCTTAACAATCCGCTCTGGAGCCTCTGTTAGAAAGTTATAAGTGACATCACATCGCTGTAAGCGCTTAACAATCCGCTCTGGAACCTCTGTTAGAAAGCTACAAGTGACATACATCTTCACATTATGTTAAATAAAGATAAATGTGATAATTTTAATCTGTAATTTTCTTCATGCTGACTGCGCTCTTTTGAAAGTACAGTGATTTCAGATTACCAGGTTATCTTCGTTAGTGGACTTACGATAAGATAAAAGATAGTCGATTAAAATGGTCAACGAAGTTGTTTCTTTTTGATGAAGTTGTTTGGGAACAAAAAAATCAAAGGAAATTGCCGATACACTTCTTCTGGTGAAGTTGGTTTGGTTAAAAGCAAAGGAAGTTACACTTCTTCTGGTGAAGTTGGTTTGGTTAAAAGCAAAGGAAGTTACACTTCTCCTGGTGAAGTTGGTTTGGTTAAAAGCAATGGAAGTTACACTTCTTCTGGTGAAGTTGGTTTGGTTAAAAGCAATGGAAGTTACACTTCTTCTGGTGAAGTCTCGTTGACATGGTAGCCATGCATCTTTACCCCAATGAAGCCGGGAAGATGTTTGACGCGTAATGGTATTTCGTCCTTGTGTGTGTGACGTGGGACACCAATTGTTTATGTGTCAATTTGGAGTCAATGACGTTGATCATCTTCCAGGTTGTGTTTTTTGTGATCGATTTGCGTGGGAGGGTTGCCAGACGTGTTGGGCTGGGCCAACTGGGGACCTGGAATCTCATCTGGACACATAACCCGGTTTCTTTTCTCAATCAACATACATGGCAACACCCTTCATAGACATGGGCTGTCACATTGTTTTGTGGATTACGAACATTTCTGTAAAAAAATTCTTAGATGGGTCTATAGTGAAATATTTGATTTTGGTGGCATATCTGTGCTGTGTCGTGTGACTATAGACGAACCCTCAATACCCACCTGAATAACGTTACATGAATGGCTATCTTCTTTTCTTCTGCTAAAATCGTCAAAGCGGTGTTTAACACCATGTAATCCATCAGCCAAAGCATTTCTTACCTTGCGCCCAAAGGCAATTAAAATTGCATTTTGTATATTTACAATCGTTTTATGTCCTGAAGGAATAAACATTTTACTTCGAGGAGGGCGCAGGCAATTCAAACAAGCAAGGGGATCGTTCTATAAAGATGGCTTCAAGTTACGTATGCGATTATATGTAATTGCGACCACGCACACGTGCGAGTTACGAAGGTTTTAGTACAAAGAGCCCCAAAAAGACTATCAAGTATAGATGAACCAACTAACGGCTATCTTATTTTGGTAGTTATGCGTTAAGGGTGTCACATTTTAGGGTAATAGGGCCTGGGAGAGTTCCGAGAGTTCTCTATACCTTAAACTAGATTTCTGTGCATGGATTGGCATATATATGTGTGATCGATAGTGTTCATTGTTTATGAGTCAATTTAAACACCATATTCTATGTGACTTACCTGCTTACAAAGAAAATCTAAAGAAAAATTGTGACAGTGGAGCTACAGCCTATTAATTTATTATCAAAATAGCCTTTGCAAAACCAGCGTTGTAGCAAACGTTTGATTTTAGCAAAACTATTGTCCCTTTTGATAAAATCTTGAAAATTAACTAAATATCTGTATTTATGAACACTAAAGCACACGGGCACAGGGGAACTTGGCTAAAGTAGGCCTAACCGTGGAGACAAGGTTCTCATTGTGTGTGTGAAAAGGGGGGTATGTCATTTAGACCTTTATACAAATAAACAAGAGCATTCATGCACAGAGACCATATTTTGATAATGTCTCCAAAAATGTTTATTGAATTGCCACAAACATAACTTACATAAACTAACATTATTTTAGAATAATTTGAAGTTACTGGGCAGAAATCTGTAATGTAGGGGCCTATAAATCTTAAAGTGGCATGAGCTGCCAAAATGTTGATATTTTGACGTTGAAACAGAATGTTGAAATTATCGGCTATTTTCCCCAAGACGTATATTTCAAAAGCTTTTTAGTGCGTATAGTCTCGGGAATGTACGATAAAGTATTGTTCAGAACTAACTTAGGCTTAGAATGAATGAATGGTCGTCCCGGTTATTTAAATTTTGTTTACTTTTCGAACACTATTCCGGTTGGTATAGGCCACATACTGTATGGATTTTCCTCATTCCAACGCCAATCATTTAGTTTTTCGATGGCCTTCAAAGCCTCTTACTGTCGTGACGATTAGAAATTTTAAAAAAAGTGTGAATTTCGGCAGCTCAAGTCACTTTAATGATTTAAATGGCGATCTTGAAGTGGAAACCTGACCGTGGTCTTGCTGTCTCACATGCATTGGTCATAAATTCCCTTTTTGCGTTGCTTTTGAATTTGTGACTGTAATAGGCCTATTTTCAACCTGTAATGTTTCACCTTTGTCGAACAAAATTACGTTACAGATCGTCTGTTTTCGCTGTATGATGATCTACTTGATGAATAGTGTCGTCAAACTGCCCAGCGCCGTTATCATAACGTTCATTAATAGACTGGAGAATTTGTCCACTTCCTAATTGTTCCTTTCTAAAAGGAATTTTATTTTTGGCATTTTCGTCTGACTATTTTATTTTGACATTTATAGACCTAACATTCATTCATTTAAGGATGGCTATGTTTGTCGTTCAAACATGTGGCTTATTTATTTAACAAGTTCTGAAATTATAGTGTAGATATATTTGACAACATTTTAACTGCGCAGACTCTATAGGGCTATAATGACTGAAAACATGGATGAGATCCGAACGTTCTGTGACTAACTTTTTGTCCTATAGCCAGGGAAGAAGAATGTGTCTATTCTGCAGTGGTAGCTGAGAACAGTGTATTAACTGTAGGATGGTCTCTATATGTCGGCTGCTGATTCTGTGGGTACTGATAACCTCGCCAGTTCTAGTTCAGCTACATACTAAATCGATACCTTTCCAAAAATATCCATCCAGTCTCTGGCTAGCTCCAGCTCCTACTTGTAAGCCATGTTCCCAGCTCACAGGCTTGCCATTTCTCTCTATTGCTTCCAACAGTAGGCTGCTGCCTCTGCCGTATTTAGCGTTGTCATCAGCCTAGACAAGCCAGTACATGGACCAGTGTCAAACAAAATGGGCTCTAAACCTTTATAGGTTTCCGTCTCTTTCAAGCTTTAAAACACAAACCTAGATTTCTGAGTCTTTAACTGTAACTCGGCCAATGTGTGTGGGAAGTTGGCTTTTTTGCATCTTTGACTGATTTTTCATATGAAATGTCTGAACCTGTAGACGTTTGGTTTTCTTTAAAGATGTCTCTTTTATGATGATTTACGACTTTGTCGTATTTTGTAACCTTTTGCTTGATAAATTGTCATTATAGTTTGTATTGGGATCACAATCTCTGATTTCCATCGAAGCAACTCTAAATATTGTAATATAGGCTTATACAAGTGCAACAAAATTAAGAATATTTAATGATTTTGTCCCTGTCGTATCGACCTATGGTCTCGAATGGTCTTTCCATTGAGGAGGTTTACGTAAACTGATTCTCTCGGAAGCCATTTTGTCTAGCAAACATACGCCGCCTGACCACAATCCCGTTGTGTCTTCCATGCTGCCCATACCATTCACCAAAGCTGAATCATTACGTATGTGGATAATCTCGTCCTACTTACCTGTACACACAGGCTAAAGGCCCAAATGCATATACCCATTTTTGCATGTCTGTTTTATGAATGCAATCGACTAATATTTGCAATGGCACTTAACATGCCCTGAATTTTATTGGAAGTGATCAAATGGTATGCATAGTAGAAACCACTCCCTTCTAGCTTGTAAGTCAATCGGCGTTTTATAGAATCTCTCCGAGGTCTAGCCATTAGGCCTCCGTCTGCAAGCGTGGAGGCAGAAAATCCATAATTTATTAGTGAAATGTGTGTAGACTGGATTCTCGGATATAAGAGGTATTCGCCTGTACAGATAGAGCAGCTGCAAGCCTGTGGTTTGTTACTCCTTCTACATTCAACTACGATATCTCATTCATCGGCAGTTCCCAGATACCGACGACTACATTGGCTTGTACAGCAACGACTGGCCATCAAGGCCTTTGAACGCAGTCAACAGCTCGCCATATTGCCATTTCTTTTGCCATATATATGGCTTTCAAAGAAGCGTCTGCTTTGCTCACTGGCATAAAAAAGAAATAACTGCATGGTCGGTTTTCAAGTTGTTACATTTTGATGTACTGTACCACTTAGTGCTAAGGGTTGCAGTTTGAATCCAGTGAGATGTTTGAGATGGTTTGTGCCCGGAGTAGAGCTCCATGGTGTGTGAGATAGTATAAACTGTCTGTTTCTGACAGTGATAGTCCACCATGTCGAGGGGAATGACGCACAGTCTTGGCCATGCAGCCAGCGGCCAACCTTGCCTTTAAACATTCTGACGTTAAGCAAGCGAGGGGCCTCTATAGCGGCTTGATACGTATTAGAGAAACTTACGTAAAACGACAGAGCTTGGTTGACTGTGTGATCACTCGTCACTGGGTGGGGACTAACGATAAAATGAGGTGTCTGTACAAGGATAATATGGGAATAATAATGGTCATTGTTCAGGCTTGCACTCCTCATCGACGTCATCGCTGTGTAATACAAACGTCAGTCGACACCTTAAGGCGCTTAACTCATCTATAAATCCCTTTTATCATAAATAATTTGTTACTTAACACATAAGATCTTGCTCTATACTTGCCTCGTCTACAAATAAAATTACCACTTTATTATATATATATGACTTTGTAAAAATTAAGTTCTAATCGCTCACTGTGTTTTAACCATTTATGTATCAAAAGAACTTTTCTCCCTTGTACGTGTGGAAGTGTCTTTCTCTTTGGACTGCAACCAATCGTGGCTGTACGCCTTTATGATCAAGTTCTTCTCCATTGGGTTTACATTCAGGGACCTAGGGAGCACATCACAACATTTGTATTCTTATTTGAAGGTGGAGTTCCAATTTGTAGAACACAAGTTCATTTCACAACTCACCTCGTTACAAGACAAATATACTTTGTCATATAGTACTCCAATAGAAATGTTTTGGCAGATATTTTTGCAATGAACTATATAAGCAATTTGAAAAAAGTCCCTTTTTATAAATAAGTAGCAACCTTTTAGCGTTTGTTGTTTAAGAGCACTAGAGCAGATAACTTTTGAGGGATTAAAATCGTGTTTTTTGATTGAACAAAGCCGTTGAGGAACGAAAGCACACGAAATAATGTTTAGTGCTGCCTAAAACATCAACCAATCAATCATTGTTTGATTTGGTCACATGTCACATTCGCACTCCACAAAGTACAAGTTAGAACTGTCCTAAGAAAACTTGTGGGCTGTTAGACAAATCCTGCCGAAAATTGGAGGTGATGGAGTTGACGAAATCATACGCCATGATGTCCTATTACGCGGTAAAAGGATGGAATTTATTTGTAACCCGGTTAGTGCTATCTCACAAGGTCTTGTAAACCTTACCCACCTAGTGGAATCCTAGCAGTGGTCTCTTTCAATATTGATGAAAACAACTACCCTCGATATTCTTGGAAACTACTCCCAACCCCTTTACTAGCCAATGGAATCTCGGGAGACCCAACCAAAGCTGCCAATAGTTATTTACCATCTGAACAATCATAAAATCAACAAGTTTTCGGTACTTAAAAGGCTTTGTAAAACGGGTCTCAAAATTCCAAGGCAATTTCCCCCAAATCAAGACATTTCTGGATTAATACCATGTGTCAGAAGCGTTTGATTTCGGAATATCTTGGACTTTCTCCTTTGTAGAGCGCTATAGTGGTATAAGATTATACAATTATCGTCGCATCTTCAAGCTGACACCTGTCACACAAATCACTTTGTGTAATGTTTATGGTTTTGTGTAGGAGAGGGAAGGTATTAAAGGTGACATAAAAAGATTGTATCAGAGATGTCTGTGTACACAAACCCGCAGCTCTATTTCATATTTCAATCAATATCATTTTATTCAGAAACTTAGACAAAAAGTATAGAGTAATTTCGTGACGTCATTGTTTACCCAATTGACGTCCTTAATTTGTGTAGTATCGCGTAAAAGATTAAAAACACCCTGAATCAAAACGTGATCGAGGATGTTTTTCGTACATTGGATGATTTATATGATGGAGCTATATACGATGCCCTTTCTCGGCACTTAATATCATTTTTCGGCTGTACTATAGACTCTCCTTACATGTGCTTCCATCCCCCGTGTTCTCTTGACAATCTGAATTTGTGGAAAAAGGCAAAATTTGGCAGCTCATGAAACTTAAAATTGGGTTAGGCCTATATATTTTTGCATTCTTCCGACTGGACTGGAATAAACGGTCAACATTTATACTTTCTCCGTAAGGTTTTTTAATTGAGGAAAATTTTAAAAAAAAATAATATAGAAATGTTACTATGTGCTCATATTTTGGTCAATTGTCCAAGCCTTCCATTTGAACAAAATAGTTTATAACCCACTCATTCACACAACAGTAGACAGCCTTTCGCATAAATACTGTCACCCAAAACGTAAATGTAATTTGTTAGTATATATACATTCATTAAAACATTGAGAGTCATTGCTCGATTGGTCAGCCCATTGACGTGAACAGATTTATTTTAGATTTACTTGGTTACTTTGGCATCTGAACAATGTATATTTAATACATCAAATACACAGTTTTAAAACAAAACAAATGCAACTCCGAAAACTGAAGCTATAGTTGAATGATATTCTATATATTCCATCATCAGGATGACTGCGTAGATTTGCCGAAATATAGAATATCATTCAACTATAGCTTCAGTTTTCGGAGTTGCATTTCTTCCGTTTTATACAAAATGCTTCTGTGCTGGTATGTCCTTTTGGAAAACACAATTTAAGACGTATATGTCTGATGTTGGTGCTATTAAATGTGAACATTAATGTCTGGTCACATTCAGACCAAATAAAAATTGAAAAATTTCTGAGTGGACTTTCTACTCGGTCGCTGTATATCGAAGAGTTAACTTGTACTCGCCGGAGGTCGGGGGTTTCGTCTGGGTAATGGTCTCGGTTTCTCCCACTAAACCTGCACGACGCCATATAAGTGAAATAATCTTGAGTGCGGCATAAATCAATCAATCAATCAACATTAATGTCTGCACCTATATTTCAACTCTTGTTTTTTTTCCTCTTCAGAATTATACACGAGGGTGGATTTACTAGTGAAGATAACAAGCAGTTTAAACCAGTGGTTTACAGCAATACGATACAATCACTTGTGGCCATCATTCGAGCCATGGGCACACTGAATATAGCCTTTGGCGATAACGAACGAGAGGTAAGAGTTATAGGCGCTTAACCCATAAGTTTGCTATTATTTTTCGTTGACCTTCAGAGAAATAGAAAAATCTAAAGTTATCAATCTGGGATGAAAGATCAGCTTTTCTCCATGAAAGTACATTTAAAGAACTGTTTAGGGAATTCTTTATTTTCATTGATGTTTTCCGACGGTCACAATACAGAGAACGCATCGCAAACTCAATCCTGATAACCATAACCATGAAGAAAAAAGAATTTATCGATTGCTTGATGACGTCATCTGAGTATACCGAGAGATCAACATGGCCGACGAATGGCTTGTAACGAAGTTGTGACTTTCAAAAAGATTCTTCAACGATCCCATGTTTTCGAGTGACGTCATAAAGCTTAAGTATTTCAAATCAATTACCTGATACAGATATATTTATGATCCCTAAAACACACGGGCACAGGGAGATATATGTATACATGTTTAATCCGGCAGCTGACAAAATATTCGACAAAATTTGATTATCATCGTTAACTACGAAGTGTTTCCTAAATGGAAAAATTGATTGATGTTTTACGCCGCACGCAAGAGTATTTCACTTATATGGCGGCGTTGCCAGGTTTAATGGGGGAGGAAACCGGATCATAATATATCCTAATAAAATGAAATAACACTGATATACATTGTATGTGTACCATGACCATTTCCTACAAAATGATATTACTTATAATGTATATAATTATACAAGATGGGGATTAAAAGAAAACATGTCTTTAATAGTTAATCATTGTTTGATTTGGTCAAGTGCCACATTTACATTCTACAAAGTACAAGTTAGATTTAATAAAATCTGAAGAATGTTAACTACAAACCATATCTGAACACTTTCCTAGGGTATGAGTATTTACCGAAGGTATGAACACTTAGCTAAAGTAGGAACACTTACCTACGGTATGGACGTTTCCCTAAGGTATAAACATTTACCTAAGGTACGAACATCTACCTACGGTATTTACGTTTACCTAAAGTATGAACACTTACCTGAGGTATGGACACTTACCTAAGATGTGTACTTTTACCTAAGGTATGAACATTTACCTAAGGTATGAACATTTACCTAAGGTATGGACTTTTACCTAAGGTATGGACTTTTACCTAAGGTATGGACTTTTACCCAAGGTGTGAACATTTACCTAAGGTATGAACTTTTACCTAAAGTATGAACACTTACCGAAGGTATAAACATTTACCTATGGCATGAACTTTTACCTAAAGTATGAAGATTTACCTACGGTATGGACGTTTACCTAAGGTATAAACATTTACTTAAGGTACGAACATCTATCTACGGTATTTACGTTTACCTAAAGTATGAACACTTACCTGAGGTATGGACACTTACCTAAGATGTGTACTTTTACGTAAGGTATGAACATTTACCTAAGGTATGGACTTTTACCTAAGGTATGGACTTTTACCCAAGGTGTGAACATTTACCTAAGGTATGAACTTCTACCTAAAGTATGAACACTTACCGAAGGTATAAACATTTACCTATGGCATGAACTTTTACCTAAAGTATGAAGATTTACCTACGGTTTGGACGTTTACCTAAAGTATGAACAGTTACCTAAGGTATGAACATTTACCTAACGTATGAACTTGTACCTAAAGTATGAAGATTTACCTACGGTATGGACGTTTACCTAAGGTATGAACTTTTACCTAAGGTATGAACTTTTACCTAAGGTATGAACTTTTACCTAAGGTATGAACTTTTACCTAAGGTATGAACAGTCACTTAAGGTATGAACTTTTACCTAAGGTATGAACTTTTACTTAAGGTATGGACAATTATCTATGGTATGGCGGTTCTTATAAGGTAACTGTTTATACCTAAGGTTAGTGTTAATCGCCGGCATATACGTGAAATATTCTTTCTTTAGCGTAAAACATCTATCAATCAACCAAGTATAGAGGACCACAGGTCGTCCAGGGGCTGATTGTTTACAAAAAATCCCTTTACATCTTATAAGTCCCAAAATGCTTCCTTGAGTCTTGACCTTGGGCTATGGGACGAATAACGATGTTTGTGCAGGCAGCAGAGAAAACATTTATCTAAAGGAAAACAACCAGATAAAGAGGATTTTGTTTCTGAAGACTTGATGCTGGACGTCGTTTTTGTTCGGTTATGACAGTGCCTAACTCCATACCCATTGGTATTGAATACAGCCCATAGCTATATCACGTGTACACTAAAAATACGCCGCACAAATTTTAATTTCGGTTAGCATATCAGTGTGCATGTACATAACGTTAAGCATATCAGTGTGCATGTACATAACGTTAAGCATATCAATGTGCATGTACATAACGTTAAGCATATCAATGTGCATGTACATAACGTTAAGCTTTTGAAATGTGATTTTTAATGGATCCAGCTGTTAAGATCCCATGAAAAGGGTTATCTAGATTTCAATTAAATAAATACATGACCCCCTTCGACCTCTTGGTAGAACATCGGAGTGGGTTTGTATCCCACTCAGTCAAAGTAATAATTCAGAACGAGAATTTTTGGGGTTGAGTTAATTTGATTCTAAGTCTTAGATAGTGCTACGTGCTACTCGCCGAAGGCCGGGGATTTCCTCCGAGCAAAGAGCCCAGTTTCCTCCCCACTAATCTTAACCATTGCGCCATATCATGGAAATACTCTTGAGTATGGTGTCAATAGTCATTCAATGAATGAATCAATCAACTTTCTGTTTAGTGTAATCAGTTGTAGACGAGCATAGAAACATCAAACAAAATAGTCCTCCTTGACGTTAGCTAGCGATGTCCAAACTCTGTGCTGGCTGGGTTTTCACTCGAACAACCTATGTGGGATGGTTGCCAGATACCACTGGAAGGTCGTGAGTTTCCTCCGGGCATAGAGCCCAGTTTCCTCCCACAATAAAACTGGCAAAGCCGCCATATACGTGAAATAATCTTGAGCGAGGCGTAAAACACCAAAACAAACAAACCAAACTCTGTGGCCAAAGTATATTGATGATGTGCTGCCAACAGGGGATAGTCAAACTCTGTGGCCAAAGTATATTGATGATGTGCTGCCAACAGGGGATAGTCAAACTCTGTGGCCAAAGTATATTGATGATGTGCTGCCAACAGGGGATAGTCAAACTCTGTGGCCAAAGTATATTGATGATGTGCTGCCAACAGGGGATAGCCAAACTCTGTGGCCAAAGTATATTGATGATGTGCTGCCAACAGGGGATAGTCAAACTCTGTGGCCAAAGTATATTGATGGTGTGCTGCCAACAGAGGATAGTCAAACTCTGTGGCCAAAGTATATTGATGATGTGCTGCCAACAGGGGATAGCCAAACTCTGTGGCCAAAGTATATTGATGATGTGCTGCCAACAGGGGATAGCCAAACCCTGTGGCCAAAGTATATTGATTATGTGCTGCCAACAGGGGATAGCCAAACTCTGTGGCCAAAGTATATTGATGATGTGCTGCCAACAGGGGATAGCCAAACCCTGTGGCCAAAGTATATTGATTATGTGCTGCCAACAGGGGATAGTCAAACTCTGTGGCCAAAGTATATTGATGATGTGCTGCCAACAGGGGATAGTCAAACTCTGGGGCCAAAGTATATTGATGATGTGCTGCCAACAGGGGATAGTCAAACTCTGTGGCCAAAGTATATTGATGATGTGCTGCCAACAGGGGATAGTCAAACTCTGTGGCCAAAGTATATTGATGATGTGCTGCCAACAGGGGATAGCCAAACTCTGGGGCCAAAGTATATTGATGATGTGCTGCCAACAGGGGATAGTCAAACTCTGTGGCCAAAGTATATTGATGATGTGCTGCCAACAGGGGATAGTCAAACTCTGTGGCCAAAGTATATTGATGATGTGCTGCCAACAGGGGATAGTCAAACTCTGGGGCCAAAGTATATTGATGATGTGCTGCCAACAGGGGATAGCCAAACTCTGTGGCCAAAGTATATTGATGATGTGCTGCCAACAGGGGATAGCCAAACTCTGGGGCCAAAGTATATTGATGATGTGCTGCCAACAGGGGATAGCCAAACTCTGGGGCCAAAGTATATTGATGATGTGCTGCCAACAGGGGATAGTCAAACTCTGTGGCCAAAGTATATTGATGATGTGCTGCCAACAGAGCAGGAGAGCATGCCATGTTGACACATTTAACTCTTTAGAATCCCCACATTTTTCTCTGATTTTCTCCTAATTTAAGCAACAGGACTGCCCAAACTTTACACACATTCCATTCAATCCTTTAGTTCGCTGTTCCACTAAAAACGTTGAAAACTCACTTTTGTTTAATATCCCCGCCCTTTAAAAAGTATCGCTTGAATCTCCGACTGGCTTCGGCATTTTCTTGAAATTGAATTCGTAATTAAATAATTATAAAAACCCTGTCTGTTCTATTGCCTTTTATCATATTCCTACGGACCGAAATTATGTCCGAAATAGAAGTATTATTATAATATTATTTATCAAGAAAACTTCACATGGACTCAATTTACCAGTTCAATTTCAAGAAAATGCGGAAGCAAGAGATTCAACCGATCTTTCGAAAACGGCGGCCATATAGCACTAACGTGAGTTTTTGGACGCTTTTTTATTGGTGGAACAGCGAACTAAAAGGTCGAATGGGATGTACGTAAAGTTTGGGCCGGTTGTGTGGCTTAAGTAAGAAGAAAATCAGAGACAAATGGGGAATCACCCATTTGTTTCAATATGGCAGGTCATACAGCTCTGTTGGCCCACAGAGTTTGAATATCTCCAGCTACCTTGACATGTGAACCTTGAACGATATCGACAAAAGTCACCGGCTTGCAAACATTGTTATAATCTGTCTTCTGTTGAACACTAACGTCTTATGTTTCTTTTTGTGAAAAAGAAATGTGACACACATAGGATATTCTAGTGACATGATCTGCCAAATATCAGACTAACTGGCTATCCCCCACAAGGACATGTTGAATCTGTCTTGGCAAATATTGGTCCAAACCCCCACAAGATGTTGGAAGTGTCTTGGCAAAGTAAGATATTCGACCAAAACCCCACAAGATGTTGGATCTGTCTTGACAAAGTAAGATATTCGATCAAAACCCCAAAAGATGTTGGAACCGTCTTGGCAAAGTGAGATATTGGTCCAAAACCCCACAAGATGTTGGAACTCTCTTGGCAAAGTAAGATATTGGTTCAAAACTCGACAACAGGACGTTGGAACTGTCTTGGCAAAGTAACATATTGGTCCAAAACCCCACAAGATGTTGGAACTGTCTTGGCAAAGTAAGATATTGGTTCAAAACCCCGCAAGATGATGTTGAATCTGTCTTGGCAAAGTAAGATATTGGTTCAAAACCCCGCAAGATGATGTTGAATCTGTCTTGGCAAAGTAAGATATTGGTTCAAAACCCCGCAAGATGATGTTGAATCTGTCTTGGCAAAGTAAGATATTGGTTCAAAACCCCGCAAGATGATGTTGAATCTGTCTTGCCAAAGTAAGTTATTGGTTCAAAACCCCGCAAGATGATGTTGAATCTGTCTTGGCAAAGTAAGTTATTGGTTCAAAACCCCGCAAGATGATGTTGAATCAATGTCTTGGCAATGTAAGATTGACACGGAGACCGATCAACTTATGACTAACAAGTAGCCGGAAACCCTCCATCAATGGTTACGTTTAATTTTACTTATAGACATGACAAAGGGATAACAGATGACATGCGTAGGCGAGTGATTTTAATGATCAAACCTAATATTGATACGAGTGTGTCTGTTTTACGATTTGTTGTGGTTGACGTGATGAAGAAGGTTAGTTGTTGAGTAAAACCTACACACAGTCTTCCATCTGTCAGAAGAGCCGTACTTCCATGTTACACTCATGTAAACATTGTCTTGGGAAAATTACGTGGGAAGCAGAATGTGGTGTGTGGCGTCCTCTCACTCCGCTTAAAATAGCCAAATGAGATTCAATCAAGAGACAGTTTGTTCTAAATACAGCTACTGGTTGACTTTAAAAAGATACTCTTATATATACACTACCAACATTTACGCAAATAAACTGGACTCCAAAAATAGCCTGTCTCAACAATACGATCTTCGTAGTATTTCAATTTATTTGTTATTAAACGTATAACAACGCTAGTTGTATACATGTAGAAAGACTCTATTTGAAATGTCAGTCTTGACAATTCCACCATTATGATTTCAAGATATAGCATTCCTATATGGTGCATACATTAAGAAATGACTTAAATGTCATAAATACTGTTTTAAAATTAATACCCATATATGAAACTATCGACATATTTTTCTTGTATAGGAGAAGTCCCTTTATTGGAAAACCAAACATTATAAGCCATTTCAAGTCTGACTTCGGTTTCCATTTAATAACAAATAAGTCTGTTACTGTTACATGGTTCGCAAAAATCAAAAACTGCTATTCACGTCCAGGTGAAGGTTTATACGTTGGTACTTCGTTATAAGTAATGAAAGAAATTACGTTTTGAAGATATGTTATTGTTCTCTGGGCATTTCGACATAAATTGTGTCTTGAAAGTGACCAACATTTGTAAACTCCCCATGTTAATTTGACAGAACCCGTTATGGTATGTGATCACAAATTTAATTTATCAAGAGGGGAAAATGTCCTTTATTTCGAATTTGTGCTTTTTACCAGTTTTTAGTAGTGAAAAATAGCAACAAAAAATAAACTCAACTTCAGGGGATACATGATCGGTACTGTTTCAAGTTTTTAATGTCCACTGTTCTTGAAATGACCGACCGGACTATCCTTTTTGTCAATTTCTGAAATTTAAAAAAAAATGTATACATAGCGGGTACCTAACAAATCAAAATTAAAAATACAATACGATGCCAAAACTTTCACATTTTGGTAAAATAAAAATGAAGGTTCTTAAAATCTGTCTGGGAAAATGCAGAAACCCGTCTGTTTTTAATGTTAAGAGTATTCTGCATTTTAGCAGCGTACATGGGTCTTGTGCAGAAAATAGTATGCGTGAACGTTACCACTGGTTATAGCAGGAACGTATCGATTTAGCGAGGGACCCATGTTGAAGCTGTCCGTCTGTATCCATCAGGAGGCCGATCTCCACCTTCTCGTCATGAGTCAATAGGCCTTCAATCGGTATGCCATGTAAACCCAATCTGACTTAAGTCGAGATGTTCTTTTCAATGAACATCTCGACTTCAGTCAGATTGTTGTAAACCATGCACCAATAACTCAAAATGTAGCTTTTTTACTGACAACAGCAGTTCCCTTGTCTATCATATCATAGTGTGCGTGCGAGTTGGGTTTTATTTCCATAAAAAAAGTTGCATTAGTATATGTAAATGTCTATAATGTATTTCTGTCGGGAACAGTCTTCGTATTATTAAAGGTTACCATCCCGTACAAATGGCTGGGGATTTCTCTTCTGTATTTGATCTTAAATGGGCAAGTAACGGTTTTTCCAGGTTAATTGTTGACTTTCGTTGATCTTAAGATTTTTGTAATGATCAATCTCAGCGAAAAGACCGCTAGTTGATTTTCGGTCAGAAGGATGCATTTAAACGGTCATTCAGGTACAATTCCCAGTAGCTAAATTGTTCATTGTTCGTTCACAACAAACAGACTCAGACAGAACTAAACTAGGTCAACCCTCATAAAAACAACATATCAGAAAACCGAATCCGGTGGTCCATCTTTATATAGGAAAGTTTCCAATAGTCATCTGGAAACCTCATCTTAATATAAACACCAGTGGAACAGCATACGTTTTAACGATGTTTGGATCGTTCTCGTCATATTGCCTAAAACACTTCCATCCTTGAATTTATCCTTTTGGCAGTATGGACAGGTTGCAGATTCGTACAGGTGTGAAAATGCCAATCAACTTGTGAATCGAACCAGTTATACTACATTGGGGAGCATTTGATGAAGAAATCTTTTAAATAAATAGTATCATAAGAGTACATACCAGTTAATTAGCTGACATTCCTTGCCATACTCTGAGCTATACATTACAATTTGTCGCAGATATATATTGTCTGTAACTGTAAAGTTATAAGAATGCTAATAAAGGTGGCTGCTTGCATAATATATCCATTGATGTCCAGAAAGTACTCATCCCGGATGTTTTTTCCGCTGGCAAGTTTCATCAAATTAACCACATATTACTTTAAATTAGTGGAGATCGATAATCAAGGGTTGTATTGAGAATTACATGCCATCAGTAGACAAGTCCAAGGGAACTGATGTTTTACGATCCGGAATTACCGAGTTTTTTTTTGTTGAAAATAGGTTTGCTCCGCCCCTTGACTTTCTCTTTGTTACGAAATGGTCCTTACACACTCCTTGTCCAGAAATTATTTCCCATATCTGCTTTGCCCCCATAGCTGTCAATCGTAGAAGCACTCTTCTCCTCACCTTTTCCCAATATATGGTATATAACCAAACATGCAATAACATATTGTGCGTGGACACCCGCCCCCGCCAGCACACATCAACGAAAAGTTATTAAACGTCCAATGGAAAAGTCGACACATTAATTACAGAGAAGTCGAGCAATTGACAAAACCATCAAGAAAAGTCGCTGAATTGCGCAGTTTTGTTATTCACATCTTGGTCATAAGGTATTCTCGCATCTTTGAGGCCCCGCCCTCCCAACTGCCCTCCCTGCTGTATACAAACAAAAGTACTACTAGAAACCTACTAGATTGATTGATTGATTGGAGTTTTACGCCGCACTCAAGATTATTTCACTTATAAAGCGGCGAGAAACCTACTAGAGACACATAGGCCTACCGAGTAAGGCTTGTGACGTATTATACACAGGAAACATTGGTCCTTTAAAGGCAAAGAAAGACAATTTATGTGCCTGTCCTAACTCTTGGATTAGCTGGTCCCTTCGCATATACAGCACCGTTTCCATCGAGCATATCACAATGTTTGTTATCTTGTTTGAATCGTGGTGATAAGACTCAATAATGTTCTCTCACTCAATGCATTACATTATTAGTCCCTACGCACACAGAGATGATTCCAATGAATATAGTAAACGATGCAATTTGAATCTCGATTTAGTAAAATCATAGTTATAAAAGATCTAGTTTTGTATATACAAAGTGGTTCTCCGCCTAAGTATGCCCGTTTTAACACAATAAGAAACTTGTCTCCATGGTTATTTTAGACGAGAAGATTTTCCCTGTGCCCGTGTGCTATAGTATTCAAAAATATATCTGATAATGCTTGCAATGTTAGCTCTAGAACTGCTGCTGATGATTTTATACAAGGACAATCATTCATTTTTCATATGAAGTCCAAACCATCTGATTCGTTTGACAATCTGAATGAATGGACATTTTTTTGTTGATTCCACAGTCTGATGCAAAGATGGTGTTGGATGTAATAGCCCGAATGGAGGACACTGAGCCGTTTTCCGAGGAGCTGCTGGCAGCCATGAAGCGCCTGTGGGTTGACAGTGGTGTCCAAGAATGCTTCGGCAGATCAAACGAATACCAACTGAATGATTCAGCAAAATAGTAAGAATTTCATGATAAACGTTTTAACCTTTGTAAAGCAGGTCAGTTGTATATAAAAACACTAATAAATCGCCCAATTGGTAATCCTCATATATAGGCTAAATAGGCTTTGATCTTCTCATCAGCCTTCACCAAACTTTCTCATCTGTAACATTTAGTAATATTTCCCCATTGGGCGACAGGCTTGAATCTCCCTCATCCATAGATAAAGCTTAACTTTTTGCACTGGGATATTTGCCGGGTATCAGCTAGAGGTTGGGAATTCCCTGTGATCATAGGCCTCCTATTAAGGCGAGAAAGAGAAAAAATCTTGAGTACGTATAAACTCTATCAATCAGTTTTTGTTTAGGTTTAAAATCATTGCATGTTTGTTATACACTCTAACATGCATTGGGCTGGGATTTCTAATAAACATGAAAAGAAATATTTAAAACTATACCACTATATTAAATAAAGCTGTATTTAATTGATTACTAATTGCTAATACGTTTGTTCTTACAGCTTTTTAGACAGTCTAGATCGATTAGGGGCAAAAGATTACATGCCTACAGAACAGGATATATTACGAACAAGAGTGAAGACAACTGGAATTGTAGAGGTTCACTTCTCCTTTAAGAATTTGAATTTCAAGTATGTATACAAACGTTTTTCTGATATAGCCGGCTTAAGGACGGCGTTTGTTCTTAACTTTGAATTTGATAACTCTGCCCTTTCACCAAAGCATATTGGCCTAAGTTCATTACAATTGGTTGGCAGCGTCTTTGAGGCTGACACAAAGCTTTCATGGATAGGTACCCTCGGCCTGGGGGCGCTGTGATTTTGCCATAGCCATTTTCGCCTACCTAACATTAGCCTTCCTGACGTTCATATGGTATGTGGAGGTTTTAACGTTAAAATTTAGGTGGGGTGGGGGTGGTTAAGATCTTTTGGTAGGTTGGTACTTTTGTCGCCATATAACCTTAGCTGTTAAGTGCGACGTTAAGCCCCAATCAATCAATCAATCATGGATAGGTTGTTGGATTGGAATTGACTCTATTCTGAGTAAGTTTTCACCTAATCGCCCCATGTGGAAGGGTTGACATATACCTACTAAATAAAGGTAAACGGTTTGCTCCAGCATTGCCATGGTTACCAGATGGGTAAAATAAGGCCCAATTGTACAAATCGTTTATAACCAAGGAGGATTTCTCACATATCCCTACAACATGGAAAGTTTAGGAGACCTCTAAAGTCACATGTTGTAGAGGCCGAGTACTCTTAGTTAAAAGCCCTTTGTGAGTAGATATTGTTGTCTCTCCCAATAACTCTTGCAATGCTGCCATTTTAGTGAACAATCAATCTTGGCATTTTCTGACTGAAGTCACCTCTAGCATGTCTAGTGGAACAAGTAGCTGGGGATAGTGATTGATATGGAATGCATGTTCTCCCTGAATTATCCTGAAACTGATACCTCTCGTGCAAATTTAATTTGAGAATGCTTTAGTCTAAATTATGTAAAACAACTAAGGAGTGATAATGTTGTGTTTTTAGATTATTTGACGTTGGTGGTCAGAGATCTGAGAGAAAGAAATGGATCCACTGTTTTGAAGACGTAACAGCAATCATTTTCTGTGTAGCTATGAGTGAATATGACCAAGTTCTTCATGAAGATGAAACAACAGTAAGTAGGATTCTCCTTCAAAATAAGGCCATCTGCACAATCAAGCTCTCAAACACTGAAATTTCTAAATTTCCGAGTAGATTTTTTCCACTCGATCGGTGATGTGGAAGAGTTTTTAGGTAATCGTCGAATGTTGAGGGTTTTCTTCAGGGAAAGAGCCCAGTTTCCCTCCCATTAAACCTGACAACGCCGCTATGTAAGGGAAATAATCTTGAGTGCAACGTTGAATATTAACAGTCACGCTCTCAAACACAGTCACGCTCACAAACACAGTCACGCTCACAAACACAGTCACGATCACAAACATAGTCACGCTCACAAACACAGTCACGCTCACAAACACAGTCACGCTCACAAACACAGCCACGCTCTCAACACACAGTTACGTTCACAAACAGTCACGCTCTCGCACACAGTCACGCTCTCAGCACACAGTTACATTCACAAACAGTCACACTCACGCACACAGTCACGCTCTCAAACACAGTTACATTCACAAACAGTCACGCTCACGCTCACAGTCACGCTCTCAAACACAGTTACGTTCACAAACAGTCACGGTCACACGCACAGTCACGCTCTCAAACACAGTCAAGCTTCAAAACTTTTGAGAACATAAGGTATGCCAAATGCTTTAGCCTTCCTGACGTTCAAATTTTGACGGGGTGAGTGGAAAGGGTGATCTTTTGATGGGTTGTTACTTTTGTCGGCTTGTGGTCTTAGCTGTTGAGTGGAACGTTAGGTCTCAATCAACAATACAAAAGGATAGAGTTTGCTGTATCAATGTTTACTTCTGACCATTGCTAAACATTTGACTAACCTCTATTTTTTTTCGTTGTTTCAGAATCGCATGCAAGAGAGTTTGAAATTGTTTGATTCAATCTGTAATAACAAATGGTTTACAGATACCTCTATTATTCTCTTCCTCAACAAAAAAGATCTGTTTGAGGAAAAAATCAAAAAGTCAGCTCTCACAATATGTTTCCAAGAATATACTGGTAAGTGCTGCAAGACATGTTTCTTTAACAAAAAATAGCTTTGTAGTTAACGTTTTTGTCCCAGGATGAGTTTGTTGAGATTTAAAAGACATTAATTGTTGCAAACTCTTGTTGCAATTGTCAAGGAAAGACTACTCTGGGTATTTTTCCCCTATAAATTAGCATTACCTCCCCTATAAATGTGGGTTGATTCAATAGCTATGCCGTTAAACATAAATTAATTTTCGTCAGAATTTTAGCGATTTTTGTCGAGAGTTTCTTCCAGTCAAAGAATCTGGTTTCCTCCCCCACGAATTCAATTGAAATAATCTAAAAATATCAATCAATAAAAGCGAAGGAAGTTTTTGTGGTACGATTTGATGTATGATTTAAAGATCTTTTTCGTTCCATTTTGTAGGCAAACAAACTTATGAAGAAGCTGCTGCATACATCCAAGCCCAGTTTGAAGCAAAGAATAAGAGTTCAACAAAAGAGATATACTGTCATCAAACATGTGCAACGGATACTAACAACATCCAATTTGTGTTTGACGCGGTCACTGATGTCATTATAGCTAACAACCTACGAGGCTGTGGATTGTACTAACTCTGCACCATGAGCTACGAGCTGTTTAATGACCGTCGGCAGTTTCTATATCATTTTATGACATACATTATCCAATGAACGACTCCCCAGCATCTGTTTCATTTGCAAACTACACCATCGGGTGGGATTCAGTAGCATTCAGTTTTGTGAGGAAATAAAGGAAAATAAAACCCTTGACTAAAATATCAGGTGTCAGCTGCCGCGATGAGGCAGAGAGTTTGCGAGAACCTTTTTAAAGATGGACCGTAGGATGAAATGAAAGTAAAACCTACTCTATATCTGACATCAGACTTTTGTCAAGTGTGGTTAGGATTACTTGTGCAGGGACTATGCCAGCATTTTTAATACTTGGTCCGTTGCGTCGTCTGTTATTTTTACGAACTGGATGTATGATTTGAAAGAATCCTAACCTCTGATAGTGACAGTGTGTCTGACAACGCTGACTGGGTCTATATTGTGTGCAATGCTAACTTGATAGTCATTGTGACGGACCTTATTATAGGACATTCATAACAAGAGAGAGAAATCATTTTGGGGAGATATTTTCCTCCTCTTAATCAAAACATTGTACCTAACCTCTCTCTTGTGTATTTGGCGGTGGGAAGGGAGGGAGGGAGGGGGGCATAGGGGTGTGGTTTATCTGTAGTGTGTGGGCCTATGACCTATCTGGGGTACGTAATGTCCTGTTTTCTTGTCCGTGCCCAGGTACACCTATATAGTGTCCTGTACCTGGTACTAAGTGGTTATTAATATGTGTAGTTGGTATAATATTGATGGTGTTCATGCTTCCGGGTTATTGCTTGACAAACAGACTTCTCTGCCTTGCTGTATCATGACACATTGGCCATATTTGTATGGGGGTGGGGGCCTGGTGATGGAATAGCCCAGATGGTCCAGATAAAGTATGTTAACCAGTGTGGTTTGTAGGAAGTATATTTTCTACCATCCACGTCTGCTTTGGCTAATATGTACAATTTACACTCACTAAGCTACATAGATGAAGTTTTCAATCTGAAGGTTTCAGGGTGATAAGTCCTGTAATTGCCTCCTCTGCCCAGGAGTACAGTCACGCCCTCTGAGAATGGTCTGGTAAAGAGATAGTTCAGACCATATCCCTCATGTTAACGTGAGCAGGTAACATCACTATTATCATTTTGCGGTCAGTGGCTACCATAAGCTGAATTTATTTCATGGTTTAAGTCAAACTGGCTTATTATTCAAATTGTTAAATGTCTGGTCGTATTTCAACATTGATGCGGCTGTCTACATTGAACACAAGCACTCTATTTATCCTATTTGTATTTGTCTGATATCAAACATGAGATCTCCTCTTGATTTATAAAAATGTTGTCGAATATGGACTTAGGTATCCAACATCTTTACTGCCTGTCTCAATTTCACTCATCAAATATTAAATACCTGTAGGCTTCTAAAATTGAACAAATGCATAATACTGAATCAAGATTCTAGAAATCTGAATCACAGAGCTTGTGTTCCGATTGCTTTAGGAGGGTGATTCAAAATTAGGCTCGCGAAATCTGATATATAAATTACCCAGTTTTAATTGCCGACTTCCTAGACTACTAGGAGTTCTATGTGATTGTACAGTGTTAATTGTATTTGGGTATTATGGCCGCCTATAGTATAGACAACGTCAGAATGTGCAATAGTTATTTTTCTTAAAGCGGAGAGTTTACAACTCTGCTGTAATTATAATATACATATTCATTTCCGCTCAATTTATTTAGAAGAGTCATTTCAACATTATTTATTTGTAACATCTGATAACACTGTAAATAGATCTTGTCTGGCCTTTGTTTGTAAGTACAATGTAGTTCAAACTTCATTATTTATTACTCATGTGAACTTTTATTTATTGCAGATTTTTTTTTTCACGTTATGTTATTTTTCTCATTGACCTTTATGCTCTTTTTGGCATGGGTTTGGAAGATTTTTTTTTTCGTGTTTTTTTCCAATTTTTTTTAGAAACTCAATCTAATAACTAAGATAAGATGGTTAATATAAATCACTCTTGGATTATTCACTGAAGGCCACAACTAACCAGATGTTTAGAATTGACGTGTCTTCGGACGATGTCTCTGAACAAAGAGGCCAGTTTTAGCATAAACTGGCCCTTCTTGTTAGTCTGTTGAATTCAAACTATAATCCCTCAAAAGTGGCTGTATCAAAACTTCTGTGTAAAAAAGTTGAATAATTCTGCTATAAAAATGTCAGTAAATAAACGTTGTCTCCAAAAACACTTCTCACTTTACTGATTATTTTTTGGCCTATTGCACCATGAGTTAATTATAATATTCATCCCAAATTAAGCCAAGTATAAGACATTGCAAGACTAATCATCCCTGTTTTAAAAAAGGAATATTCCATCAGAGCCATGGACATCCAGAGGAGCCAAATCCAGTTTGGGGCCATGTTTTTGTAGTGATTTCAACTAAGAAAATGGCCGCCATTGCAGCGAGAACTGTCTTAACAAATGTAATAAGGGGACATTTTAGATCGACATTGTTGCGCCGTTATAGACTGTAAATAATAACAAAGCCTTGCTAATCGTTAAATGATTCTTATCATTTTTTAGAAATATTATTCTTTTGTCTTTCTTGAAAATGTTGTGTTAGTATTGCAATCATGCTTTTTTAATTGGGAGTACCCCATTCGTGTTCCAACGTTTGTCGGTTATCGCCCGTTTGGAGGCTGACCACATGTCTTAAGTGTTTCCTGATTTAAGAATCAATGTTCTATTCTAGACATCAAAAAGGGGACGTAGGCCATTCCAACATTGCCAATCTGCTCATATGACATTCAACCGCTTATCAACGTTTGATGTGCTCGTTCTATTCAGATATTGATAATGCAATGGTTATAACTTTTTGTATGAGCCGGGGTTTTGGCCCCCACCCGTTCCCACGGCATTTTGTCTATTCCGTATCAATTTGTGTAAAGAGAAAGGGTCTGCTATATAGTACTTCTAGAGACTCTTCATCGGTCATTGTAATTATTATCTATTTATAACAACATGTAGATGTGTAAAAAAAAGTAAAAAAAAAAAGATAATGTGCTTTTCAGAAGTGAACTCCATTATTCACCGGACTATTAATTAATGAATGGATGGGTGTGGTAATTGACCTGTAATTTTACAAAATGCTGCTCCTAAACAAGTTATATAATTGGTGCATGGTAAACGATTTGTTGTGTCGCAGTGATCGCTGCTCTGCCAAAGTTTGCAAAAAGGGGTAGTTCTCTTTATTGTTTTTTTTTTTTATTTCTCGGTCTTTTTTTTAATTTGGCTATAACGTGGACGCGAGTCCAACTATGTATAAATGGTGGAACACAATCTACCCTTACCAAAATGTACGTGTGTTATTTAAATATACAAATATATATATATATTTACGTGCATAATGCAATGTCCTAAATTATGCCACATGTGTACACTCCAGTAACTATACCACGGATAACATTGTAATGGTCCAAGTGTTGACCCGGAAGATCTGCTTATAGATTCTCTAACCCAAATCATTTCCGACCCATATACTAATATTCTGTTCATGATTTTTATTGCCAAGGGCCAGTTTCTCAAACTTGTGCTGACTTTTGCTTAACACAACTTTACGCCGCAGCTGTGCATTTCTGTTACGACGCGGTGTAAATTACGTCGCATTGTTGCAACGTTGTGTAATGTTTTGTAAAAGTCATTAGAGGTTTGGGCCAGTGATCACCTGTCGATGAAAACTAAATGCTGGATGATGTTATTTTTGTTTGTCTCATATAATCGGTTAACTGCCATCAGGGATATCTCTACTCGGTCAAGGTCGTAAGCCTTTTTATTTTAATATTCAAGGTGAGATAACGATTTGTAAAAACGTTTATTAGACGAAATTTTCACATTTTCATCTTTTGTTTCGTGCACCTTTTCTTTCAAGGACCAAGATATTCCCTTGTGATTACTTAGAGACTCAGCCCTGAGAAAGTTCTTGTTTTTTAAGTATTGTCTTAAAAATATAGATCCAGCCCGGTTTAAAATATTCACAATATGTATTTTGCTGCTGACATAAAGTTTGATTTTATAAACTACCGAAATTGGCCTCTCAAAAAGCTAATAAAAAGATTTGTCCCTTCTGGAAAACCGTAATATGTACAAACCTTTCGATAACACACTATAAATAGCCACCTATCTGTTGGTATATTTATAATTATTTGGTAAATTCCATTCCTAAACAGCTTGAATGAACATCAGCTTCGTTTTGGTATATTGTCATGTTCTAGGAAAGCGGCGTTGAAATGCATTTGCCTGTCCGTGGAGGGTGCGTACGTCGTAACGCCTCACCTTCAACATTAGATGCTGATGATAATTACTACAGCCCTGCTTGTACTCCGACTGTCCGTCTGAAGGATTGTACTCTCTCCCTCCATCACTATTCTCTGGCACCGTCACACTTGTAGATCAATTGCAAAACAACCATTACTTGTCCTTCTCTTCTAATGACTCAAAATAAACCTTAGCATTTTATTGGAAGAGTATGTCTTTAACTTTGTTTCTTATCCCCTCCCCTACACCGCCATCACATCGCGGCTGCCTGGGTCACCAGGTATACGTATACATGGGCACTGAATCTATCAATGGCGCTAGTTCTGATCTTGCGTATAGGTATATTGAGTTGGATGGGGGATGGCATTGTGACTTTGCTTTAGTCACATTTGGTAATTTTGGTTGGTTGGTATACTGTCGTCATATAACCTTACAGCAGCCGATTGCGACGTTATATTACAGCCCCGTCAATCTGACGAGTTCTGGGGCTCGTTTCACAAAGCAGTCGCATCGCAAACGAAGCCTAGTCGCCAATGGATACCATAGTGAAGCGATACGACGTCATGGCAAATGCGATTGGTCGCACTGTGCGACGGCTTCGTGAAACGACCCCCCCCCCCCCCCACTCCGATCGTACTTGAATCTAGTGTTGTCGGCTGTGACTGTCTTAGAATAGGCTTAAATGCCCACGTGTTATCTACTATACCGAGGACACTGTGATGACAGCATGCATGTTTTTCAAAGTTGGCAATGGGGTACGGTAAGAATTCCGCCAATTCAAGGACGAGCAATGTGAAGATAACAAATTATTAGACTGCTTTCTGCCATGTTTGGTCTAAAACAACAACAATAGCGATTGCTCGATAGAATTATCGGTCGCTCCATGCAGGAGGTAAGACACCCAACGAAAAGTCTCAAACTTTTAGAGTCCTTTTCGTACTGTTTTGAGTACTTGAATTAGCGGAATTCTTACCGTACTTCCAATCTCAAGTGTGTGTGTGTAAGCAAAATCTAGGAAAGGGTCAGATTTTGAGCATCGAGTACTCAGCTTTGTATATTTCTGGCTTTGTTCATAAAATATTCAAACATTGTATTCGTGCACATATCAAGCAAAAATTTGGATAAGAAAAGAATACTATACAACCCCACATGGTAGCCATATATCTTTCAACTTGTGATAGCCTGACAGGCTACCAAAACAATTGCAGAACACTACTCGACCATAAGACCCATGAAAGTAACCTCTAAAACTGTATACCAAAAGAGGTTTGTACCAGAATTAGTCGAGAAATCTTGTCTCTTTTTTTTTTTCTTTATTTCTTAATTACCAATGTGGAGCATACGCCAGGGAGTGTGTTATATTCTCAGCACCACAGAGGCTGATTGAATAGGCCTACCAGAATGAAAGCAGACGACCAATTGAGGAGGGAAAACAAAAAAGCACCAATGGATTGTACAGAGCGCGTTCCAGTAGAGCGTCATATTATGATTGATGTGTGTGTGAATCTTATATGGGGTTTGCGGTGTGAAAGAAACTAACAAGTTTAAGAAACTCATAATACGCCCACAAGGGTAAATTCATTGTAGCACACTATCTTCATATTCAATATTAAAGACATGATGTAAACAGAATTTCGGCTGGTAGAATCTTTAGGTCATCTAAAAAAGACTGGGGCTTGGTGAATTCTAGTATTTGACACATCACTTACCTATAAGCTGCTACTTGCAAAAGTGTCTACACTACATATATGCATACAGCAGCAATTTCATTTAATTACGGATAAAACAATAGAAAGAAGGTGCTCTGCAACTCATTTGGTCTCCATGGTAATCAAAAAGTTGTTTGGATACAATTAAGCTCTATTGTGAAACCTAAGAGTGATTAACATCCATTTCCTCGATTACTGGATGCCAAAAGGCTGGGTGACCGTTTTCGGTCGACCCCAATTTACTTTTAGTAAGGGACACATCGTCCATTTGTATAGGCTACTTATAACTGAAAAAAATTTAAATCCATGCAATAGTTCCCGAGTTACTGAATGCCAAAAGGCTGGGTGACTGTTTTGGTCGACAGATTTAGCGAGACCCCAATTTACGTTTAGTACGGGACACATCGTCTATTTGTAGGCTAGTAATAACTGGAAAAAAAATTAAATCCATGCAATAGTTCCCGAGTTACTGAATGCCAAAAAGCTGGGTGACTGTTTTAGTCACCACAAATATTCAGGCCTCAATTTAATTTTTTTACGGCATACATCGTCTACTCATAAGATAGTTAGAACTTAATTTTTTTTTAAATCCATGCAAAAGTTCCCGAGTTACGGACTGCCAAAAGGCTAGGGGACTGTTTTTGTCGCCACAAATATCCAGAACTCAATTTAATTTTGGTAGGGGAAACACCGTCTACCAATAAGTTACTTATATCAGAAGAAAAAGGTCTAAATGATATGTACCTCTTTTAAACACAATTAGAAACTTGTCTCCATGGATATTTTAGACAAGAAGATTTTCCCTGTGCCCGTGTGTTTTAGTGTTCATAAATATATCAGAAGAAAAAAGAATAAATTCAGCCAATAGGTTTCAAGTTATGGAGCGGACAGGAATCAGGGACTGACAGACGGACGGACGGACAGGCAATTAACGGTGTTACCAATATAGGCCTACGCCCACTTTAAGAGCCGGCGTATAAAAAATGAACTGTCCGACAAACCCCGATTCGATTTGTCAATGGAGCCCGCCATTTACAAAGTACAAATTGACCCGAAAAAAGTATTCCCTCGCGAGCTATCTAATCATACCTTTTTTACTAAAATGCAATATCGACCACCGGGCAAGGACTACTTTGTCTGCAATATCTTCAACGACATCTAGGAAATGGATGAAATTAACCTACCTTTAGATGACAGACTTGCAGAGTTTACCAACTTTTCGCACGTGAAGTGACCGGTGAGCCATACGTCTGCTGATTTGACGTACACGAAACGCCTCTAAAGCACCGTTGGCATTGCGAACATTACCGTATAAACGATAAACTATGTCGCTTTACGCCTGCGGTATATGGTAATACCAAAGAGAGTAGATTGACAAGAGTGGTCACTTCGTTCGCGCCATGTTGAATTTGAACTGATACGATTCGATTAGGAACCTCCTTCCTATAGGGGGCGCCCTAATCGAATCGTGTACAGTCGGAACACCCTTCCGCTAGAGGGCCAGAAGAACATGCCGGCAATGCTGATTGGACGAAGTGACCACTCTTGTCAATCTACTCTCTGTGGTAATACCAAAGAGAGTAGATTGACAAGAGTGGTCACTTCGTCCGCGCCATGTTGAATTTGAACAATTTCAATTCAATTCAATTTTATTGTACTTGGCACTTTAACAAAGCAGAGTACAAACAACAAAAAGTGTAACAATCATAACTTGGAAATATTTACAATAACTAAAATACCCCCCTGACACGGACAAGATTTGATTATTAGGAACCTCCTTTCTGTAGGGGGCGCCCAACATTCGAATCGTGTAAGATCGGAACACCCTTCCGCTAGGAGGCCAGAAGAACATGCCGGCAATGCTGATTGGACGAAGTGACCACTCTTGTCAATCTACTCTCTTTGGTAATACTCGCAACGATAAAGCACCGTTTACTACGTTCAACATCCCCCGACTTTTGTTGAATCAACACCATGTTGATGGAAAAGTTAACCGATGTTGAATAGTGTGGACGAAAAGCATCCAACAAGGCTCAACAACCTTCAACAAAGTCATAGCTGTTGGGAAGAAAATTTGCATGTCAGTTCTTTTTCAGTTGAGTTTATGCGTTGAACTAAATCCATTGGTTTTCCTAACACGCACATGGATTTGGGAGAGTGCCAGGAAATGGGCTTACGACTTCTTATCCAAAATAATCATTGCCTATAAAAATTGTCTAAACAAAGAACATGAGTTAGGTGAAGAATTACTTTTGGATTACAACTTCTTGGTTTATTGGGTGACGACGTTTCGATGTAGTTATTACATCGTTATTGTAATCGTAAACTTTCAACTTCTAAATGCCATTGAAAGATTTAAAAGAACATGAAGTTGAATCGCGTTGAATCAACAAATGTCAAAGACACACTCGCCGCTTAAATCCAGAGTAGGGCCTACTGTTTATTTTAAAATAGCCCGGATTATCGGTCTTACGGCGACTGGTATTATGCCGCTGCTAATGTGTCTTGTCGCCTATGACGAACACGGAGAGAAAAAAAAATTCGGCAGAGCCCAGATTTCTCGGCTAATTTTAAAACAGAAGAAGTTTTCCAAAATTTGAAATTTTCGACATCAGTTTGCAGCTTTGGAATTGAACATTTGATCCTGGTTTAATCGATCAACTGAGGGAGACGTGAAAGGTGTTGTCTTTTCTCATGGGGGAGAACTTTGCAAGTCCTACCAAATAAGATAACGGGAAAAACATTTTTTTTTTTTAAATTGTATTAGCTATATAACTTTTTGTCATTTTTATCAAAAAGGACAAAAATAAGAGCTTTCCTTCGATACCAGTCTTGAAAATGAAGGTTTATGTAGTTTAAGAATCAACAGGTATCTACTTCCCGGTAATTTGAATTTTGTCCGCCATTAGCTCACACCTTCGCAAACCACATCAATGCCAATCCGTTAGTTTTTCAAGGGGCTTCAAATTATGAACCTTTCTTGACAATCAAAAAATTTACGTTTGCCACCCAATGCTTATCTTTCCCCGTTTACCTCTCAATGATAGTAGTCCCCCGTTCACCACCCAATGCTTATCTTCCCCCGTTTACCTCACAGTGATAGTAGTCCTCCGTTCGTCACCCAATGCTTATCCTCCACCGTTTACCCCTCAATGATAGTAGTCCTCCGTTCGCCACCCAATGCTTATCCTCCACCGTTTACCTCTCAATGATAGTAGTCCCCCGTTCGCCACCCAATGCTTATCCTCCACCGTTTACCCCTCAATGATAGTAGTCCTCCGTTCGCCACCCAATGCTTATCCTCCACCGTTTACCTCTCAATGATAGTAGTCCCCCGTTCGTCACCCAATGCTTATCTTCCCCGGTTTACCTCACAATGATAGTAGTCCTCCGTTTGTCGCCCAATGCTTATCCTCCACCGTTTACCTCTCAATGATAGTAGTCCCCCGTTCGCCACCCAATGCTTATCCTCCACCGTTTACCCCTCAATGATAGTAGTCCTCCGTTCGCCACCCAATGCTTATCCTCCACCGTTTACCTCTCAATGATAGTAGTCCCCCGTTCGTCACCCAATGCTTATCTTCCCCGGTTTACCTCCCAATGATAGTAGTCCCCCGTTCGTCGCCCAATGCTTATCTTCCCCTGTTTACGTCACAATGATAGTAGTCCTCCGTTCGTCACCCAATGCTTATCTTCCCTCGTTTACTTCTCAATGATAGTAGTCCCCCGTTCGTCACCCAATGTTTATCTTCCCTCGTTTACTTCTCAATGATAGTAGTCCCCCGTTCGTCACCCAATGTTTATCTACCCTCGTTTACTTCTCAATGATAGTAGTCCCCCGTTCGTCACCCAATGTTTATCTTCCCTCGTTTACTTCTCAATGGAGCAGTCCGCCAGTTGTCACCTAATACTTATCTTTCCACGTTTACCTCTCAATGATAGTATTTGTTTTAGTCCAGTGTCCAGTGAATCTGCGGTGGTTGGCAATCTGAAACAGGGATTGGTCATACTCTCGTGAAGAACATCGAGATTTCGATTGTGGTGGTTGGTTTTCAACGGAATAGTCCAAGGGAGCTAACTGCTGCGTTATACATTTCTTGTTCAGTCCAAGACAGCCCCCATTCCACTCTGAAACTCCGGGGATTTACGTGAGGGAAATACCCTCTGATAGACTGCAGGTCATTTTGAATGTGGTGACCAAAAAGGTAGCCGTGTAACGTACAATTTCCATATCCTCTAAGTTCTTCAGGGCCCATCGAAAGTGTCCTCGTGATAATGTAAGGGACCGAAATACTCTGTTTGTTAACTTTCAGGCGCGATCAGTTTTATAATTGAAGTATTGGAGGATTCCTGGAATGTACCGAAACTGCGTCTCTTCATTGTGTAACACAACATGTGCTTTACCGGGCTAAATATATTATACAAATATTAAACAAATATCTTTCTAAATGATATGAGCATTTAATAAATTTATAATTATTTTTATTTCTTTTTTTCGTCTCGAGTAAAACATTTTGATAATTTACTTTCGACGCCATTTTTATTCAGCCCCAAAATACGGTGATTTGCCGTATAAAAAGCGCAGACTGTCCGAGGCGTGTCAAAGCCGACCGGTAGCGAGCGAAGATAGCCGAAGGATGTTCCGAGTGCCCCCATTCATCGTCAGAAACCTTTAAAGGGACTAGTCGTGTAGAATTGCTTACATTTTTACTAAAATTTGATTGACTCTTCATGAAAGGTGGTAAGTCGATTTTTAGCGAAAAATGTACTATTAAATTTAGGAGCAATTAGTGCGAATTTGTGGTTCATTGTTTACTGTCTGACAGACGATGACGGGTTAATGTTAACAGACGTCCTACATGGGTGACTCCTACTGTTGTGAGTTGTGAAAGCGTTACTAATATCCCTCTATCTGATAAACGGTATAAAGAGCCGACATTCTTTAGTTTATTTCTACATTATGTAATCAGGACAACAAAAAAAGATGAAATAAAAGGGTTCATAGGGTTTTAAAACAAGGCTATTCAACGATTTGAATACAGAATAAGCGCATACCTCTTATTTGTTTAATTTTGAAGATTCACAAATGAAAATCGCTTTTTTAAAGTTTTTAAGTTTAACAATATGTGTTTCTTAATGGTTATAAATATGACATTTGAAGAAAAGAAAAAAAAAATATATATATATATATATTCATCTGCTTATGAAAGAGACTTGATAAACTGTACACATGCAGTATAAATCTTTGGCTTAAAGTGTACAAATTTCTATTGAAAATAAACATGTTTAGAAAAAAAAGAGACTTGATTTTTTTAAATAACAAGGGGACAGTTATGAACTATATAATTGTTATGCGTATACTCTAAACGATAGATATCCTGCAAAAGAAAGAATGTATTACCACACTGCTATTATATCAGTTTAAAGTGGCATGAGCTGCCAAAATGTTGATATTTTGACGTTAAAACAGAATGTTGAAATTATTTGCTATTTTTCGTATAAGACGTATAATTCAGAAGCTTTTTAGAGCTGCTAGTCTCGAAAATGTACGATAAAGTATTGTTTTGAACTAACTTTGTTTACTTTTCGAACACGTTTTCGGGTTGTACAGGCCACATACTGTATGGATTTTCCTCATTCCAACGTTAATCATTTAGTTTTTCGATGGCCTTCAAAGCCTCTTACTGTCGTGACGACCAGAAATCATGAAAAAAGTGTGAATTTTGGCAGCTCATGCCACTTTAATGACAATGGAGTCGTGTTGCCAATAAGCAGAAGTTTAAGTGAAGCTACAACGGTAAAAAAAAAGGTTTTACATTTTGAGCAAAAAGCGAGATATACCAGCAAAGTTCGATTATGAGACATAAATGAGCTGTAAATGGAGAGGTGTTGATATTAGCAAATTGCCTGTTGACCATTCCTTATTAAGCTCTTCAAATAAATATGGTTTAAACCATCTGTAAATCACTAAATGCTATATTTACAGTGACTCGACGTCTCAAGATGGACGGTCACTCCATGAATACGTTTATAAATATCTAGATAGTATATTTCATCTAAACATTGAAATATTGTAATTCTATATCTCCTCCAGACACATGGGTCAATCAGTAGGCTAATGTTGTATACCTCACGATGCATAGGATTAATGGAGTCTGGTTTTTAATAACTCATTCTTTATGTATAACTGTGTGAATATACAGATTTCTGCCCTGGATTTTAGAATGGCATCCCAGGGCCATATCAGCAACATTATCATCGCTTTATGGCAGTTTTATGGATAACTTAATACCTATGGGGGCGATTATCAATTTGCTAATGGACTAAGCTCTGGCAAACTGGCGCTGGTCAAACAACAGAGAGCGTTATGAAGCGCGGCCAGTGTGATCGAAGTTTTAGTAACACGATGGAAACAATGTATTAATTATATATTTAGGCGTACAGAATTCCCACTTCCACATGGAGGGGTGATTGTAATGTGGCCTTACGATGGATCGGATTTAAAGAAATATATTATATATAGATTATATTATATCTATAGGCTGAAGCGTTTATAGCAATAGACCTACTCACAGAATGTATGTATATAACTCACCTAAAATTGTTTCTAAATAAACACCAATGAGGTGAAGAATTACTTATGGATAGTAACTTCTTCGTTTACATTGGGTGACGACGTTTCGATGTAGTTCTTACATCGTTATCAAAAACAATGCCAAACAACAAAATTTTTCATTTATATAGCAGGTGAGAGAATTACGAGTTGAGACAGGTACTTAAAGTGGCACAAGCTGCCAAAATGTTGATATTTTGATTTTTGACGTTGAAACAGAATGTTGAAATTATCGGCTATTTTTCTCAAGACGTATAATTCAGAAGCTTTTTAGTGCTTCTAGTCTCGAGAATGTACGATAAAGTATTGCTTTGAACTAACTTTGGCTTAGAATGAATGAATGGTTGTCCCGGTTATTCAAATTTTGTTTACTTTTCGATCCCACTATTCCGGTTCGTGCAAGCCACATACTGTATGGATTTTCCTCATTCAATCGCCAATCATTTAGTTTTTCCATGGCCTTCAAAGCCTCTTACTGTCGTGACTATCAGAAATTATGAATAAAGTGTGAATTTTGGCAGCTCATGCCACTTTAATAGAATAAATTAGTTAAAATAATCCTTAGGCGAGGACCTCATCGAAAACATCTATGCGAATCCTACAATCTAGTTACATTATAACGTAACATTATAAATTAAAGAAGAATAATGTTGAATTTGACGTGACTTTATAATACTCAACTCTTCCCCAGCAGAAATTTCTTATGTCTGCCTGGTAATCGTTCTGAACGAGTGCAAAAATTTTTGCCGAGATTTTGACTCCGACCAGCCCACCATTTTCTCCTCATGAAGTCCTCCGTCATTTTTGATGGTGAATTACTTACCATGCTGGGCGACCCTACGTCGTTAATAAAAGACATTCCCTATATACACCAAATAAAGCCTTTACATGATTATACAATGGTAACAAACACTGCAAAAATCTGCTATTGGCAGTTTGACAACAAACTTGCACCTATAGCGTGCAAGGTTTTTTTTAAGCCCAATGGAGATCATGTGAATTCCGATATTGCACGAAATACATTTTACTTTCGGGAATCACAAATAACAGGTCGAACTCATATCGTACGGCAATGAACTCAATAGAGTCAAGTGAATACACCAATTTAAGGGAATCCCAGATAACAGATCGAACTCATATCGTACGGCAATGTGCAATGAACTCAATAGAGTCAAGTGAATACACCAATTTAAGGGAATCCCAGATAACAGATCGAACTCATATCGTACGGCAATGTGCAATAAACTCAATAGAGTCAAGTGAATACACCTCTAGCTCTGGGAACCATTTCTCTACTTTCCATAAAATCATCCACTTTAGTTTGACGACGACTTTTAAGTTTCTTTTCTGGTCAAAAATATCATAGCGTTTAAAAGGGTCCCGTCGGAGGTCCAAGACAAAATGTAACCAATCGTGGCATCTAAACCGGGTCTGGTGCACCAGATACCCTGGACGACTTGTCCAGTACCAGTTCTGTGTGGCTTTTGTATCCAAAATAATACTGCATGGTAGGCCTATATGGAGATTGAACACAGGTTCTTCCTATAGCCTGGAGGTCATAACAGAGGAAAAATATTAATTAAAATACAACTGATATATTACCTCCAAAGAGTGAAGGTCGAATAAGTCATATATAAAGTGGCGTTAGGCTGTAAAAAAAAAACACGTATTCCTCAGTAATTCCGATTGCACATGCACATAAATGCTCGTAATACTTATACCAGCCTTTGGTCAAAGCTGATTAAAGATATCCAATTCGAATGACACATCCATTTTAAGTAAGACTACACTAAATGACAAAATACAAGATAGCTAAAAAAGGTCATTTACCATGATATTTACAACAACAAACATTCTAGCAATGTTGTTAGCAATCTCAAAAAAAACTTTTTTCATCTAGGTTATAAGGACAATAGAGAAAACCCACAAGGTATTTTATATATTGTTATCAGGGGTTTTTTTTATAATAAAAAAAACGCATTTGTGTTGATTTTAAAAAAGAAAATAAGATATTCAGAGTATCTTTCTATATATTCACAATTGATTATAGGGATATACATTCGATCGACGTGAAATTGAACGAATCCACAATCCCTCAAGCTTAATGTTATACGTTGATGTATACAGCCTGTACAACTTGGAGCTTCGCAGGGCTATTTACGATGAAATTTAACGAAAAGGAAAAAAACAACATTGATATGGCACTTGTTATTGAATTTTGGTGCTACCAATTTAATAAAATGGCTCATATAAGAATATTAAAAGAATCTGTTCATATAACGTAAGTGAAGTTAAATCGCAGGAAACGCTGTAGTAGTGTTACGGTCGGAATATTTGCCTTTTGAAGTCTCAGTCGTTATTCAATAAAAACCCTAATTAAGTGTCCAGTTTTTGTGCCATTTCGTTAATTTTGCCAAAATAGTTCAACCTGGATGTCTGACTGACACAATAGGCAGTGTAATCACTTAGAAATCAGTCTTAGAAAGAGATAAATTTCCCACTGTCAAACTACGAAGTATATCAAAATGGCGGAAGTTTAGAATTTGTCGTTTCTTCTCCTGCCGTAGGAAACTGGATTTCTCGCTGCAAGTTGAGTAAATTCAAAGGAATTTTTCCAAAGATACTTAGATGAGACACTAGACTTTACTTTCCAACTCTTTATACTAGTGTATGGTGTGAGATAATTTAAAAAACTGACGTAAAACGCGAACTTTGTTAAATCCAGTTTTAAAATGTCCTTGTTTTTAACCTGTTTTCTCTCAAATTATCAACCGGCAACATATACAGATATCATAGCTTGTATATTTTATATCATATCTACACGACTATAACAAAACAACAGTGCAAAATATGCATTTTATTTCGAAAAACAGCGTCAAAAGATAGTGAAGAAACACAGTTTTCTTCGCCAGCTTGAAATTTTCCCTGGCAGTAGTCGGCCTTTGTGGAAGCTTTCGATCAGGTCCGCGCTGAAGCTATATTAAATGTGTCAATGGCTGTGTTTACAAACAGTCAAATCAGAGGTTGCTATAACTGAGTGCGTTCTACGTGGACTACTTTTGACATTTAAACATGGCTGATGCAGTACAGAAAACAAAGAAGGCCGCCAAGCCTAAAAAGCCTTCAACCCATCCTAAATACAGTGAAATGATTCGAGCTGCTATTGTGAGTTTGAAAGAAAGAGGTGGATCTTCACGTCAAGCTATCCTTCGTTATATTCTTTCCAGTTATAACGTCGGCAAGGACGAGAAATCTGTCAACTCTCATCTCAAACTAGCATTACGATCTGGAGTTTCCAAAGGAGGACTTAAACAGGCCAAGGGTACAGGGGCTTCAGGTTCATTCCGTCTCGGGGCCGCAGCAGAGAAACCGAAGAAACGAGTGGCAAAAGCCCCCAAGACAGCGGCGGCCAAACCCAAGAAGGTTAAGGCAGCGAGATCAACAGCCAAAAAACCCGCCAAAAAGTCACCAGCCAAAAAAGCAGCCAAGAAGTCCCCTGCCAAGAAAGCCGCCAAAAAGCCAGCAGCAAAGAAACCAGCAGTCAAGAAAGCCAAGTCTCCTAAGAAGAAGGTTGCAGCAAAAAAGTCAAAGGCGAAGAAATCTCCAAAGAAGGCCGCAAAGAAATAGACCCTACACAGACTTTGGAATTGAACTCTTGAAACTACGTTTGAAACCAACCAATTGTTTGGTGATCTATCACTATGGCAGCATTTTTGTTAAACCATTCATCATTTCAAACACATGCAACTAGCGATGTCTATAGGTATACATCAAGTGACGTCGCCATGTTCTCCGTTGGGAATTCACAGGTGTTTATACTAAAGTGTGTATATCGTGACAATTTCTCGGAATTGATTTAAGCATTCACGGAATTTGGCTTAGGTAGAAATACTCACCAACCTTTACAGACTATACCATTTTCGTAAATGAATTCATTTTTTTACCCATCAGTTTTATTGATGGCGTGCTTTATGAATGTAAATATGTACATTTAGATCGAGTTTTATTTATGACGGACTGAAGATTCTTCTGGAATCTGCGATGAAGAAAAACTGTTAAGTCTCAACTTTAGTGCTCATCTAATGAATTCTTAAGGACTAAGAAATAATTCATTTAGACCCAATGTATTACAGCGCAAGTATATGCAGAACCCCTCGTACAAGGTTTTATCATTTTGCTTGTTTTCGTTCAAGAAAATAATAACTGTTTCCTTTTTTGTTCAAATATGTCTTGCTGTTTTGTCTTTGTGTGTCTTTTATTCTTTCTCTGGTTGGTTATAAGGTATGGAGAAAATTCAACAGAATAAATGCCTTACCTCATTGTAATATGACGATCGCATGAGATAATGGCTCGAAGAAACAAGAGGTAGATATTTAACTCGCCGAATTATACATGAATATAGTTCTTGGTCTTCCCAATCTTATATATAGGCATATCCCGATACCGCATAGTTAAATATACAGTACCATCTCCGTCGAATTGCAAGGAAACGTGTGCATGCGTTATCTTCATCGCTCGTCAATTGCCTCCTGTAAACTAAAGGACTCGTATAACGTCCCGTCTGCGAGAAAAAAAAGGTCCATGACCTGCAGTTGTGTTAATATCCTGAGCGAGGGTTTATCCGTCTGCAAATCTAAACGGATATCAAGCTAAAGTCTTGTACAGCAATCTTAGCTAAGAGTGATCGTAACACTAACTACCATGGCAACCCATGTTGAAGGTACACGTTGCCATTGGTGATTAAGATCATCTTTAGCTAAGATTGCTTTGCAAAATTGGACCGGGCCCAGTTTCACAAAGCGATCTTAGCTTACGGTGATCTTAATTACCAATGGCAACGCGTACATCACCTTTAGCATTGGTTGCCAAGGTAGTTAAGATCACACTTAGCTATGATCGCTTTGTGAAACTAGGCCCCGGGCCCGGTTCAGAGGCCATTATTAGGCATGTGTCTTGTCCCAGATATTCTATCTGATCGGATGCCTACTTGATTACGCACAGCATTGGGCATCCCGTTGGGTTCCAACTTCTAAGGTCATGATTGATTACACTTTGCGTTGAACATCCGTGTGGGTGATGTTCATGGTTGACTGCAAACAGCGTTCGCAACGCGATCTGCACGAGCCTGTTTCACAAAGCGGCGTAGCGTAAGTTTTTACGTAACTGCCATAGCAACCCATACTGTAGAGATACGTTAGTAAGAAAGTTACGCAAAAATACATCTACGCCGCTTTGTGAAACAGGGCCTGTACTGAGTCCCCTTCCATTGCGTTGGAAGTGCGTTCGGCTCTTTATCCTTTGTCATGGTTGATAGTTATTTGTGACGGATCAGTCCAAAATCCACGATAGACTGCATTTGCAGACATCCGATCGGTTCCCAAGTGGATGTTCATTTGCGTTGGGCATCGTGTCAAGCTTAATTCCACCCCGTGTTGGAGCATTCGTACGGGCCCAAAGTTCACGTTTAAGTGCAACCAACGTTTGACATACAATTCCAAATGTCCTTTTAAAGACAACGATTCCAACGGAAGAGAATCTTTCCTTATTTGCGCAAACAAAATGCAGCCTGGTTCTAAGGTCATGATTGATTGCACTCTGTGTTGGACATTCGAACGCATCAAAAGTTCACGTTTGTCTGCAATCAGTGTTTGACATCCAGTCTGGTTCTAAGATCATAGTTGATTGCACTCTGTGTTGGACATTCGAACTCATCCAAAGTTCACGTTTGACTGCAATCAGCGTTTGACATCCAGTCTGGTTCTAAGATCATAGTTGATTGCACTTTGTGTTGGACATTCGAACGCATCCAAAGTTCACGTTTGACTGCAATCAGCGTTTGACATCCAGTCTGGTTCTAAGATCATAGTTGATTGCACTCTGTGTTTGACATTCGAACCCATCCAAAGTTCATGTTTGACTGCAGTCAGCGTTTGACACCCAGTCTGGTTCTAAGATCATAGTTGATTGCACTCTGTGTTTGACATTCGAACCCATCCAAAGTTCATGTTTGACTGCAATCAGCGTTTGACATCCTGTCTGGTTCTAAGATCATAGTTGATTGCACTCTGTGTTTGACATTCGAACCCATCCAAAGTTCATGTTTGACTGCAGTCAGCGTTTGACACCCAGTCTGGTTCTAAGATCATAGTTGATTGCACTCTGTGTTTGACATTCGAACCCATCCAAAGTTCATGTTTGACTGCAATCAGCGTTTGACACCCAGGGTGGTTCTAAGATCATAGTTGATTGCACTCTGTGTTTGACATTCGAACCCATCCAAAGTTCACGTTTGACTGCAATCAGCGTTTGACATCCAGTCTGGTTCTAAGATCATAGTTGATTGCACTCTGTGTTGGACACAGGAACGCATCCAAAGTTCATGTTTGACTGTAATCAGCGTTTGACATACGATAGGGTCTCAAGTGCATGTTGAGTTGAGTGCACTCAATGTTGGACAAGCAAAGCGAGTTCTTACAGGATGTCTTGGAATACAAGTTAGCATATGTTCATCAAAGACATCGTTTGCTATGGGTTAAATCTCACAATAATCCAATTTATCTATTTCATACAAAAAAGATATGACAATGAAGACTTCAGGAAACGTAGATTATCAAATTTCATGAACCCTTTTCTGTATGGATGCTTTCTGGCAGTGATAGTAGTTTCAAACACTATGGAAGAGGGTTTCATCCTGATAAGTTAAAGAACAGAATAAGTTAAAGAACAACCGGAGATCACTAAAGAATAAGTTTGAGGATGATTAAAACGCATGTCAAATGACCTTTTTTGTTCAACCTTTCGATTCGATTTCGTATTACACTATTAAAGATAAAAAAAAAACATATAAAAAACCAGTAATCCTGAAACTAAAACTTATAATGGTGATTGACGGGGCAAAAGGTAGACCCACACCATGGGTGAATTAGGTCCAGGAACTCTATTTCAATTACCAAAATGGCGATAGTTCACTCATAGTCCACTCCGGATTGGGAACGTTAATTTGATTGATTGGCGTTTTAGGCTGCATTTAAGATTATTTCACTTATATCGCAGCCTCGACGGGTTTAGTGGATGAGGAAACCAGGCTCATTGCTCGGGGGAAACCCCTGACCTTCGGCGAGTACCATAGCAACTCTTCCACATACGGGGATCGAGAGAAAATCCAGTCAGAACTTTTTGAATTTTATTTCATTTGAGTGGATTGAAACCCGCGCAGCATCGACGGAAGGCTCGTGTCAGACGAAGTTTTTAGACTTTGGTCTATATTACTTTTAAAACATTTGCTTTAGCGTTTATATAAGCTCATATAAGTTTATAAATATAAGTTCAAAATAATTGGATTTCCTGAAAAAGCTTATTTGATATTGGCTTACTTTGGCCTTTCATAGAATTATATACTCCTATAGCGTATAGGCCTATATATTTCTAAGTATATTTTGCCATCTATCGCACAGGTCTAATGGGTGAAGGTCCTTTATAGCTACGTCATAGAATAGGCCTTTTAGGAGTGGATAGAACATTTTTAGAGAGTCTAAAAATATGGGACTTTTTTGTGTTTTTGGATGTGTGCAGATTGTTTGAAAGGCCAAGGCCAAAATAATTCTAGGGTCTGTTCTAAAAGCGGGTAGGCCTGCCCCTATATATAGGTAGCCTATTGCGCTAAAGGCCCCTAGTTTGGTCCTACAATAGGCCTACATGGATCGCCTGTTTTCCAAAATTTGCCAATGTCGAATAAATTTATATATATGTCTAAGCTAATTATTCTAATACCTTCACTGAGTCCGACGCGAACAACAAACGACAGGCCCTATACGTAGCCTTGTAGGCCTGGCCTAAATTATTTATAGGCACATATGCTAAATGACCCCCGGATAGGCCCTATAAAAAAGGCTATATAAGTAGGCCTATAATAGGCTAGGCCTATGAGTATGATCAATCGGTCTATAACCCTCACAGTATAGGTCTGGCCATATAAAGTGGATTGTCCTAACCTCACAGTTTGTTATTTGTTCTACTCGCAGAGCTGTCAGTACATGAGAAAATATGTCAATAGTAAAATGTAAAACCGTCATAGTAATTCATGATCCATTTTCGGCCAGCTGACCCAGTAAAATGAGGTCGACATAATCTCAGATCGCAGGTGCGGAACGAAGAAAGGTCACATGATCACTTTTAAAACTAGTCATGTGACGTAAACCTTTAACGAGTTACAATACCAGAAAGACCTTACTCTATTTGGCACGTATTTGCTTCTGATTCCAAAGTTTATTCTTATTTCACTTATAACTTCCTTCTCGGACCAAATTCAACAACGGTTTACGAAATCAGAAAAACAGCAAAACGAGGCGGTTTTCAACATGGCTGCTGTAACGCCATGTCGCAGTTAGTGTGGTGAGAACATCAGGCCCAAAACTCCTGATGTGGCTTTACCAGCCAAAGCTATTTTTTGTCGAAAAGGACTACAGACTTTGTATTTATTGTCCAGTCTGCAAGAAGAAGGCTTTCAAGCGTTCCTTATTTAATGGATTAATATGAATCTGGACTCGCTATCTCTTGCCCTCTCTGAAATAAGTTATTCAGTGGCAAATCTAACAAAGAAAAATTTCAAGTCCAGTGTTGCTGAAATAAACCATGTAAGTATTTTAAAGCATATTTGTAACCTCTAGATTCAGCTGGTTAACGTTCTCTAAATATGTAGGCCTTAAGGTAGTTGAAAAAGAGTAAAATATAAGCTAAAATGATGAAGAAATCTTTGAATCGAAAACGAGGCTGTGTATGTTTTCCAGATAAAATGACCTTGCATATTCTCTATATTTTCTGGAAAAAATACAACGTGCAAGCATTCTCCTCTCTGTTAGTATTTTAAATCTGCGCCTAAATTGCTCTATTCAGACAGTGTTTCCTGAAACCCTCTCTTTTTTGAGGACTAAGCGGAGTCATTAACTGATTAAGCCTGTCAAATGGAAGTTGTAGTTGTGTAGGCCTACTACCATCTTACTCTTACTCTTAGTAGTTGTACAAAACTACATCATACATACTGATGTAGGCTTACTATAGATTCTTAATTGACCGATTGCTTGATGACGTCACTTGGAATTTACGCGCAGAGCATTTCAGGGGATTGAGGGATGTTAACATAATTTGAAAATACTCCAGAAGAAATAATACTGTATCGAGAAGAAGACATAAATTTACCAGAAAAAATGTGTGCTTAAATTAAAAACAAGTTATGTCATCACTCAGTGTTTTCCCAAAATGTGTCAAAGTACCAAAAATCAAAATGGCGAACTGAGGTACATTTTACCCAGAAAGCTTTGTGTAAATCTATGTGACGTCATCAGGCTCAGCGTTAATTGCGCTCTACAGTATGGGTTCCAACAAATTCCCTAAAATTAGTTGAAGTTCTTCAAACTCTGTTGCCAAGATATTGATGATGGGCGGCAAACAGAGTTGAAGGACCAGCCATGTTGGAAAGCATGTAATTCTATTGTTCGCGGATTTTCTCAAATCTAAGCAACGCAACCGTCCCCAACTTTACACACATTCAGTTCGATCCTTTAGTTCGCCGTTCAACCAAAAAAAAAGCGTTCAAACACTCACATCTGTGTTGCATCCTCGTCGTTTTTCGATTGAAAGCCCGAATCTCCCGCTGGCCTCCTCGTTTCCGTTAAACTGAACTTGGGAAATGTACGAGCACAAGTTGACCTCTTTGAGCCTCGCTTATGTTATCAAGAAAATCCGTAAGCGAGGCTCAAAAGGTCAACTTGTGCTCGTACATTTCCCCAGTTCAGTTTAACGGAAACGAGGAAGCCAGCGGGAGATTCGGGCTGTCAATTGAAAAACGACGAGGATGCAACACAGATGTGAGTGTTTGAACGCTTTTTTTGGGTGGAACGCCGAACTTAAAGATCAAACTGAATGTGTAATAAGTTTGGCTCGGTTGCGTTGCTTAAATTCGGAGAAAATCTGGGCACAAAGAGTTAATGCGCAGTTGTATAGATTTTCCAACATGGCGCTATGTGGGATGGTTGCCAGTTACCAACGGAAGGTCGATGGTTTCCTCCGGGCATAGAGCCCGGTTCCCTCCCACAATAAAACTGGCAACGCCGCCATATAAGTGAAATAATCTTGAGCGCGGCGTAAAACACCAAACAATCAATCAATCAATCCAACATGGCGGGTCCTTCAACTCTGCTTTGAAGAACTTCAACTACCCTAAAATAATAAAGACGTACATGTACATCCTTCAGCTACGATCAGCTGTTGACTTTTAACATGGGAGTAAATGTAATTCAATAACATTAAATGCCTACAGGTACATGTACCTTGTTATTTATGTTTGGATATTTATTGGTCGGTACCTGGTCGACATTTAATCGGTCTTACCCACGTCCATAAAGGCAGAGAAAAAACTCAATAAATACCAACCGTTCAGTCTTATCTGATGTTTGTTAGCGTCCTAGTGCATTCAAAACATTTTTTTAAAATGAATAAACTATTAATTTATAACGTTTGAGAAAGTATATGCCCTTCTAACCTTAACAGATTCTCTTTGATTTTGTTGTTTCCTGAACTACACAATTGGTGCAAACTCGCTGAAACCGACCGCAAAGGGGGGGGGGGGGGATTTTAGAATTGAGGAGCTTTATTTATTGTAAATAATTGGACTTGTAAGGGTTTAGAACCACACAAATACCACGCTTTTATTCAATTTGACAAATATATAGATTTTAGTCATAGTAAGCCTAGCAGTGACCAAGTGTATAAAACAGGAAGCCTACGATACCTGTTGTCTAACACATCAACTAAAGTCTGTTGTCAAAAGTTAAATTCTAGTATTAAGTAGAACTGTAAGGAACACGAGGCAAATAGAGGAAGGATAAAACTTTCGGTCCCCATCATTTCAAACTTCAAAGCTCACGAATGAATTGTAGCTCATGGTTGCATTCATTGTCAATGACATTCCCAGCCAACCGTTCCAAATGTTTAAAAATGTGAGCACTCAAATGAATAAAATTTCTTGGAATCTGATAAGAATGAGGGAAATCAGTCAGTGCAAGCCGTTGTGGTTTGATTGGCAGTCCTCTTTTTCACGATACTTTTTATGATAGTCCCCGGAAGTTCTGCTCACTGCAGGTAACATGGTGACGAGTAAAGGTTTACGGCCAATAAATGTAAAAAAAATTACGAAGGCCTTTACTTGAATAAAGTTGAGAAAAAGCTGTGTGAGTCATTTGAATTTGGAAATGGTGTATATTTTATCATACTGGAGATTGGGCTTAGTATTTTTTCGCATGAAATTTGAAACAACACTTTGAAAGTTTAAAAGCCAACTCAAAGCAAAGGGAGGTAATTAAGCATGGAATGATGTCACTCTGTGGAGTCCTATAGTTATAATACAAATGCACACTGCACAGTCCCAATATATTGCTTAATGGTTTTACTTTTATAATGAATTTGTCTTGATATATTTTGCCTTCTATCGGAGATAAACTGCAAAGGATGAAAGATATCGTTGATCTGGGTAACACAGTTAAAGAAGAAGAAAAAATTCTACATGTGTGCATTGTCACAATAAGACTGAAATTTTATTTAAAAAATACTGCAAAGAAGGAAATTATTCAAATTAATATGTACTAGGTCTTTGATTTGTAATTTCAAAGCCTTAAGGCAGGAATGCGAAAGGTGTATGCCCAGCTTTTGATAAAAAAAGGGATACACTTGTCCTGTTGATTTGGCGCTCAATGAGATAATCAGATTAACTCTGACACCCACTCTGCGTGTAAGTGAAATAATTGTCTTTAGTGCGGGCTAAAGCATCAAATTTCTTTTTCTTTTCTCAGCTGGTGACTCACCACGGAGCTGAAGCAGAAAGACATCTATTCCGGTGTCTTTTTTCCTATGTAGACTTCAGTGGTGATGGTAAAAGTAGTGGTAAAGACTTTCACCAGGTAATTTATGAATAATAATTTTCTTCTAATGATAAAAAATTAAGACATCACCACGTCGTCAGTTGTTTTTGAACAACACGAGCTTTCGACCCTGGTGCCAGTGTCTTCGTCAAGTGTAACTCGTGAAAGCTTGTGTTGTTAAAAAACAACTGACGACGTGGTGATGTCTTAATTTTCTTCTAGGTATTCAACTAAGTTAACTAAAAGGTAGAAAAAATATATTTTTACATACAGTGTACATACATATATGCTTTTGAAATCTTATGCCAGAAACTTCTGATAAATATAAATTTTACGAAATCATTTTGTTTTTAAATCTTTCAAAAAGGAATATTTTGAAGAAAATAAATAACGGATTATTCTGGACGTGTTGCTATTTATGTCCACTTTGCATAAAATTTTCATAAATTGTTCTTTTTTTCTTGCCAGACACAGCTGTTGATTCAGGAACTAAGTAGCCTGATTAGTAAAGTAAACCTTGTGTCAATATTGTGTTACTCAATTGATTACCCTCTACACCTACAAAAGGTAAGTCGAAACCTTTCTACTCTTTTATCACCACAAAGAAAAATTTCTGGGTGGATTCTTCTCCTTATCGCTCTTTGTGGAAGAGTTGTCAGGTATTTATCAAAGTTTGGGGGTTTCCTCCAACCAAAGAGCCTGTTTCCCCCCCACTAAACCTGACAATGCTGCCATTTAAGTGAAATAATCTTGAATGCCGTGTAAATCATAAAGCAATGGGGTTTTTATTGCATACGTATACGCTTCCAATATGTTAATACTTTTTCGTACTATTTTCCCAAGCTCTGTAAATTTGATACTGATACTTCCCTGTAAGTATCAGATCAGAGATATAACATCAAACAAACCAACATACAAAACAATCAAACTTTCTTGATTTTCTATATTACAGAGTTTGAAGCCATCCTCCCAGCTCTTTCCACAGATCAGCAAAGTTCTCAAACTTTCACGGGTTCAGGACGTGATATTTGGGCTCGCCCTTCTCAGTTCATCAAACCCTGATATAAAAAATTACGCCGCTCAGTTTGTGAAGCAGAAACTACCAGATCTTATCCGTTCCTATGTCGATCCAGGTCAGTTATATTTCAGTGAGATGCTTCTCAAACCAGTTAATAATAATAATAAAATCTTTATTTATTCTGGGTAGCACAGTTTGCCAAAGGGCTAGTCTCCCTTGTGGCCCAGTTACCCTCAACATAACGTTTGTTCGCTCAGCGATAGTCTCTCAGTCCAACATTTGCCTTCCATCAATTGGTGACAAATCCGAATCTTACTCAGTCCAAAGAAAAATGGAAAATTGGAGAGTTGAGATTTCAATCAATTTCCCTGTGTGGAGGATTGCTTGGTATCCTCCCTAAGTTTGGGGTTTCCTTTGTGCAAATGACCCGATTTCCTTCTCTGCTAAATCTGGCAACGCTGACAAATAATTTAGTGGTGTGTTGAATACCATTCGATCAATCAGTTGGTTTTAACACAATGCTAAAGGTTTCAATGACATTTAAGCCTTACATTTTCAACCTTTGGTTCTCGAACGACCTATGTGGGATGGTTGCCAGTTACCACCGGAAGGTCGTAGGTTTCCTCCGGGCATAGTCATATAAGTGAAATAATCTTGAGCGCGGCGTAAAACACCAATCAATCAATCAACCTTTGGTCTATAACTGGCCCAAATTTTTATATAGTTTTATGATGTTAGACATATGATGCAAACTTTACTACGTTGAGAACTCCGCTAATTCAAGTACTCAAAACATTACGAAAAGCACTTTTAAAGTTTGAGACTTTTCGTTGGGTGTCTTACCTCCTGCATGGAGCGACCATCCTATCGAGCAATCACTATTGTTGTTGTTAAGACGAAACATAGCAGAAAGCAGTCTAATAATTTGTTATCTTCACATTGCTTGTCCTTGAATTAGCGGAATTCTTACCGTACTTTCCATTCAGTTTAAATTTTAGAATAATATTTTAACTTTCAGCATTAGTCAGTTTTCTCTTTTTAACTTATTTCTATCTTGACAAGCCCAGTTTCCACGAATTCACTAGGAAACATTGTTATATAAGTAATGTTAATTCCAGCATAAATACACACTGACCTAGAATAATATGTCAATTTTGTTTTAGACTCCTCAGTAAATCAGGAGGGTGGGCTGCAAGACGTTGCCATTGAGGCAATCCACTTGTTATTGACCCACCTGGCCAAAGATCAGTTTGGTATTGGACAGGATCAGAAAGAAGCATTTCTAGCTGCTCTAAGAAAAGGTACATTTAAACTTTCTGTAATTGAGAGGAGTTTCAAGTAGATTTATTTTTACTTCCTCTTAAGTCACTCACACACTTATATCTGCCACTCACCTTTATTTCTAATCAGGTCAAAGTGGCTGGATTATTGCTCTTTTTCTGGGAACTTGCATTACATTGCACAAATAAAAGTAAAAATTCTCTAGCTGAGTTGTAGCATAATTACAGACCAGAAATGTTTGCTGACTGGGAAACATCAAACCTTTTCCCTATATTGAAATGCCGTGAACCAACCAGTGCCATTGGTAGTTTTGATATAGGTCCTACTAAATACAGGCGATCCATGATGTGTAACAGATCTTTGTTTGAATGTAGTTTTATAACACCTGTCTACCGGGACAGATCTACAACTGGAAATCATATGCCCTTTGTTGGAATCATTTCCATGTTCCCTGGTTGTATAAGCGTAGTGTGTCCTAGTCTGTGTGTTGAGCTTTCATTTTCATGTTCCCTGGTTGTATAAGCGTAGTGTGTCCTAGTCTGTGTGTTGAGCTTTCATTTTCATGTTCCCTGGTTGTATAAGCGTAGTGTGTCCTAGTCTGTGTGTTGAGCTTTCATTTTCATGTTCCCTGGTTGTATAAGCGTAGTGTGTCCTAGTCTGTGTGTTGAGCTTTCATTTTCAAAGAAAGTGTCTGACTCACTTGAACCATTGTCGCACAAAAACATATTAGAACCTGTACATATTAACTGGTGCCAGGGTTCTTAGCTACCCATGCTTTTCCTGCTTTTGACAAAGAAATTACAAATTACCCTGCCTGAAAGGTGATTGTTTGCATGAAATGTTTTTTGGTATAACCTTCAATATAACGAACGATTGTTCACGTGAGAAATTAAAAACTGTAAAATTTCTAAGCTTCAAATTTCCTCAATCAAGCTGTGATTTTGAATAGACTTGAATAGACTTAAATAACAATACGGATTTTACTTTTTCAGATTTTCCTTCTGGGCGTGTACCAGTTGTTTTAAGACCATTACTCTATCCTGACCTAGAGGAATTATCATTGGATAAGATACCAGACTCCTCCCTTCTACTGAAGAATATCGTAAGTTGTTTGGTGCTTCTAGTGGAAATCATCCAGTTTAACATATTTATAAACACTAAAACACACGGGAAAATCTTTTTGTCTAAAATAACCATGGAGACAAGTTTGTGTTAATAAGAGGTATATGTCATGAGCTGCCAAAATTCACACTTTTTATTCCGATTGTTACAACAACCTGAGGCTTTGAAAGTCATAAAAAAATTAAATCCATTCAGTGTGTGACCTGTATGAACCGTTTAAGTGTCTGAAACGTAAACGAAATTTAAATAACTATCACAAACATTCATTCATTCTTGTCCTAAGTTTGTTCAAACACTCCTTTCAAGTATAATCTCGAGACTTTTCCTTCTGAATTGTACCTCTTGAGAAAAATAGTTGGATGATTAAAACATTCTGTTTAATGTAGTGTATATTCTTAGGCTACACATTCAGGACTTAAAGCTGTTTTTACAATGATATAAGCCCCACTTATGTGTAATGTGTGGAAACCTATACCTTCAACATTGGTACAGTGAGATAGACGATTTAACCCCCTACTGTCTAAAATGGTTAATAAACCGCTCCAAAGTCAAATGTGTGGCAATTGTAGGTGAACTTGCACCAGTAAATATTGTCTTATTACTTTGTGCAGTCAGTAGTGAAGGGGAGGGGGGGGGGGTGGTTGAGCACTGCTATCTTACAAAAGGTTTGGCCGGGTGCCGGTTCAATGAGTTTGGCAAACAAATTTTAAGTTGTTTAAGTCCACTCATCTAAAATGTACAGTTAATCAATCTTCAGGGATCTTAAAAAGTGACAAATCTGACTTCCTTGAATTATATTTTGGAATACAAGAAACTGTCAATAAATACACATGTGTGGACAACCAAGTGATGCCACCATGCTGCCTGGTCATATAGAAATGGCTATTTGACAGCCCCAATTTTGATAGACCAGTGTAATAGGGAAGATTCATGTAGCTTCAGCAAATATTAGAATTGTCAAAAAGGTTTAGTATCTGATGGCATCAAATGTGATTTGCTCGATACTCAATGATTTTCTGAGGGATGTTAAAACTGTTTCAAACAGCTTGAATGGGAAAAGAGAATCTAAACGAATTATTTTTATTTATTGTAGATGGAAAAATCTTTGGCTGATATACTTTCGGAAGCAGGGATTGGAAGTACATCAACGTAAGTTACGAAACTTTCTTTACTAGGTTATGGTCAATGATTACTAGGTTACTGCTAATGATTATTCTTAGTTAGATACCCGAGAGTGAATTAGGTAGAAATACTACATTTTATAAACCTTCCCCAAACTCAAATCAATCAATGAACCAAACTAGTATGGAATGTGGCATGAAATATGCTTAGAATTTATATATAAATATAATTAAGCAGACACACACATGAAATGGACAATAAGGTTCAAGAAAATGACATTTCACTGGTACAAACAAATATAGGCAGATATTCAAGCAGTTTGAGTAATAGATCTGTTTTTCTGATTTCTTGTTGACAGGGTAGAAGAATGTCGGAACACACTAATGCAGCTGAATATTCGAGACCTCACTCCCACCTGTGTGGCAAGAGTGTTGAGTATGATGATCAGAAACACAAAAGAATCCAGGGTAAGTCAGGATCTTCAAAGTTACAAAATTTGCTGTTGGAAATATTTTAAAATACTTTACTTACTTTTTTTATGTTACATGAATTCCCTAAGACGCCTAAGTAATAATTAAAAAAAATAATTAACATAAAGTACATCAAAATATTTTAATCAGGATTTTTGGGAACCAAGCTATTCAGGTGTGACCTAGTTAGGTAACTTCCTCTGGAGTGGGAACATGTTTTTGGCAAATGATAGTTAAAGGATATATGAACAGGATTTAAAGTTGGTTTGTGTTTGTTTATGGACTAAATGTATATTTGAAAAACATCAGTTAAAACGAAACAACCTTCGCGTTAGTTCCCTGGTAGTCAAAAGAAGAACGGGGAGGAAATATGCATATTTTCCGTATTTGTCGTAACTACTCGGAAAAATGACGTCATACACGACCTTCGATGTGTACAAACTGCCACGAAGACGTTCGGAGACAGCAGAAATCGTTTATTACGTCATCGCTGTGAGGGTACGTACACAACGGAGGTCGTGTTTGACGTCATAAGTCTCTGAGATAATTAACTTTCGTAAGCATTGTAGATCGGCAAACGTAGCTTAAATTTTGTTTGTGCTGCGACCGAAATTTAATTTTCTTTTTGTTCAGACTTTTAAAGTACATGTTCTACAACACACTTAACGCAAATTAGAAAATATTTCCAAAAGTTGTTCATATATCCTTTAACAAGCTAATTAAAAAAATTCAAATTCGTAATTCTTGTAAATCCTATATGCACGACCTGGGAAATAATCTTGAAGACTTTCCACTAATGTTTTGATTAGGTTGTGAAAAATGAACTATTTGGAGGTGGTATTTGGAGTAACCCTAAAGAGAAACCAGACGGTGATGACCGAGAAGGGTGGAATGTAGAAGTGTTTGTTCAAGTGGTGCAAGATCTAGTAAGTTGGATAAACTTAATATGTAAAATCAAATAAATCTCAGATATATAATTACGGTTCTACATAAGATCTTAATGGATTGATGTCCTGTTCTCTGCCTGTCATTAACTATTTAATCTCACATTTTCTGTTTATTTGTATGTATAGGAATTCAAACTACATTGGTAATCGCCAAAGGTCGGGGCCGTCCTCTGGGCAAATTGTCCGGTTTCCTGATTTTCTGTTTATTTGTATGTATAGGAATTCAAACTACATTGGTAATCGCCAAAGGTCGGGGCCGTCCTCTGGGCAAATTGTCCGGTTTCCTGATTTTCTGTTTATTTGTATGTATAGGAATTCAAACTACATTGGTAATCGCCAAAGGTCGGGGCCGTCCTCTGGGCAAATTGTCCGGTTTCCTGATTTTCTGTTTAATTATATGTATAGGAATTCAAAGTACATTGGTAATCGCCGAAGGTTGGAGGTGTGCTCTGGGCAAACAGTCAGCTTTCCTCCCTCACTAAACCTGGCAACTAAAATATCAATGAATAAATCAAGCTACATTTCCCCCCAAACTGTTGATGTATGTTATAGTTGATGTATATACAAGTTTTCCCACCAGATTAACCTAAGTATTTACAGCAATAGGTTGAGAACTATAAGAAGGTCTACAAGTTTTCCCAGTTATTAAAGCTGTATATTATTTGGCCAAACTATTTGATAACCAATTATTACCACACAGTTAGTTGGTTTTGAACAACACGAGCTTTCGACACCTACGCCGATGTCTTTGTCAAGTGTATCTTTAGTATGGAACCCACGTTTAAAGAGAGTTGCAAGCAGTTCTTATTTGATAACCTCAAATCCTCCATTCTTACAGGCCCCTCATCTGAACTGGAGAGATGTTGTGTCCGAGCTCGATAACCCAGAGTTCTCTGTAAAAGGAAGAACGGGATTGCGAAAGTTAGTGCGAGGCATTCTCAAAGGTCTTAACGATGTCTTCCCCGTGGAACTGCTGTACAGAGCCTGGAAAAACACAGAAGGACAGGTAATGAGGGAAAGAGAGAGATTAAGGATTTAGTAATTTATTGTCTGACAAGTATCTGTTCCATTTGTAATGCCTTTATAATAAAAAAAAGTAACCAGAAAATGAAGTCTTAATCCTGGGAAATAATACTTATTACTGTAAGATTACCTCCCTTATTTTCGGGTTTTTATGAAGGTATCCAAAGTTTATGTAGGAAAAATGGTTATACCGTATTTCTTCTAAAGATTCAGCCACTTTTTCCTCATAAGGATTCGATCATTAGAAAAGAAATATGCTAAATGAGGCCAGACAAATTTGCTCATTAGAGAGAATTTAAGGCAATATGATCCACCAAGCAATGTGTGAAAACGGTTATCCTTAAACACAACTCCACGTCCCCTTTTTTGTCTGACTCAATGGAAAATTTAGGCCATTAGAATGGCTGAATATTTAGAAGAAATATGGTAAGGACTTGCAAGAGGTCAAAGATTTACTTGAGAATTCAATAAGATTTTATATATGAAGGGAGATGCTCAGTACTGTTATTCTTAAAATCTGAAGACCTATTCTTAAATTGTAAGCCGAATAGTGGTTATATATCTGATCTGCATGTATTTGCAGTTGTCATTTTTGGATGCCTGTCTGAACCACCCAGATGTCTTCTGCCTGGCTGACTACCCGTACCATTCTGTGGTGATAGACATTCTGAAAACACCCCCTGAGGGAGAGAAAGGGGTAGTAGCTGTATGGTGAGTTTTTCAAAATGTGTTATCATTTATCTATCTTTTTAACCTGAAAATGTATTTTACCTAAACAAAACAAGTTGTGTTCTTTTGTAATACGCTCTCACTGTTTTATAAAGTGCATTCTACTTTCTGTGACAGACCAAAGTGTATATTGAGTGCCTTATTTTATGGCCTTACCTTAAAAACCAACATTAACCCTTGTCCTGTCGGCTCCGTGTCTGCACGTAGCCGCTTTACCGTCTTCACAGTGCCGGCTCCGTCCATACACGGTCGCCCGCAGCTTCGCTGTCACTGCCAGCTCCGTATATATCCGTTTTCCAGACATCGCGGATTTACAACCAATCAACGGTTCGAGTTTTCGGAAATATCTTAATGTTTTTATTACATCATATCCGGGAATTCCTGGGGACTCTTGGCGCGAAAATTACACATTCTACTGTCATTTCATTTTTCATTTCATTTTATTCACCAGTTTTAACAAGGATATATACAGAACATTTAACATAAATGACATTTAACATGAAACATTCAGAAAAATATCTGGCGGGATGAAAACCCCAGGGGGCTTGTTTTATCCCATTATAAAATTAATTGTAATGTTAACATTGTAGGAAATAAATAAATTAGTCTTCTCATTGTATAAAGAAAAAGGTGAGTTAATTGGAAAGAACTAAGGAATTATTATTTTTTTTTTTTTTACTATCAGCGAGGCTTCTACTGTTTTTGTAACCCGCAGGTTCTATAATAATTACATATGCTATAAATCTTTCAAGAGGTGGATTTTCAGATGTGATTTGAACATGGATGTCGATATAAGTTGTTTTAGGTTTCGGGGGAGTGTATTCCAGTTTTGGGGAACGGACGAACGGACAAAGTAAAAGGAGTGGGTTGAGCGATATATTGGACGATATAAGTTTAGGTCCACATTTCTTGTTGGATAACGATGGACTGTAGATAATCGGGTAAATAATGCCTGCATCTTTAGGGGTAGTTGGGCTATATGGTGAATAAAAACATGAGCCATTCTCAACAGGTGAGAGCAATTTAGCTTATCTAGAGGGAGAATATTTAATTTCTTAAATAGTGGTGCGGTATGGGCATATTTATGGGCCATAGAGATGATCCTAACTGCTCTTTTTTGTAACAATTCAATAGGTCTTAAATGGGTTGGAAAAGTCTTCCCCCAGACAACATTACAATAATTCATATAGGGAAAAATGAAAGAATAATAAAGTATGAATAGGCTCTTTTTGTTTAGACATTGCTTTAAGTGATTCAGGACGCCTATGTTTCTGGTAATCTTCTTACTAATTTCGTGAATATGAGTTTGCCAATTTAATCTATCATTGAAAAAAACACCTAGAAATTTATACGAGTTAGTCTGTTTCAGATTAATCTTATTAAGGACAACCCTTATTTCTTTAGCCCTATTCGTTTTCTTTGGGTTTATTAACATAAATTGTGTTTTAGTTACGTTAAGGGTTAACCTATTACTGCAGAACCAGTCATTTATCCTACTTAGTTCACTAGTGTTGTCATCTATTAGCTGATTAAGGTTATTGTTTGATATGCACGCGCTTGTGTCGTCAGCAAACAGGGTTAAATTTAACAATTTTGTTGATGAAGGTAAGTCATTGATGTAAAGTAAAAACAACAACGGTCCAAGAATGGACCCCTGGGGAACTCCGTGTATTATGTCTTGTGACTCAGATAGGACATTTTTGACATAAACCTTCTGGCAGCGGGAAGTTAAGTAATCGCGCAAGAAATTGTTTGCGGTTCCGCGAAAGCCGTAATGGTTTAATTTTGCGAGAAGAATTTCGTGGTCAACTGAGTCGAAAGCTTTCGCGATATCCAGAAATGTGACAATACTATATTTGTTTTCATCTTTCGATTTGATTAGCATGTCATGTAAGGTCAATGCAGCAGCAGCAGTTGAGTGGTGGGCTCTGAAGCCAAATTGTTGGGGACAGATTGTGTCATGATTAAGCAGGAAATCGTTTATCCTTATTGCAACTAGCTTTTCAATGATCTTACTAAAACAGGGTAAGACCGATATCGGGCGGTAGTTAGAAAAAACAGTTTTCTCACCACCTTTATGGACTGGGGTAACCTTAGCAATTTTTTGTGAGTCTGGGAAGACACCTTGGTCAAAAGCCAAATTAATAACCCGAGACAGGGGAATAGAAATCTTGTCTGCGATGGGCTTTATTAATGATATGCGCACACCATCCAGGCCAGCTGCAGCATTTTTAAAACCCTTTATTATATTGCTAACTTCTGTTGGCGTACAAGGTTCAAACTGACAGTCGGGATAGGGTTGTCCCAAATATGTGGCATAATGCACCGTGGGACTGGGCAATTTGCTAACAAGGTCACTAGCTATTGTAGTGAAGTAGGCATTGAAACTATTGGCAATTTCTACAGGATTGCTGATCTCTTTATCATTATGGACAAATGTGTCCGGTAGAGGATTAGGGCGCGTTTTATTCAAAAGTTCATTTAAGATTTTCCAAGTGCTTTTTATATCGTTGTTAAATTTATTTAGTTTCTCCTGATAGTGATGCTTTTTGGCAGTTTTTAGGATGTGATTTAGTTTATTACGAAATACGCGATAGTCCTCTCTACTTTGAGTATCTTTGTTTTGAATATAGTCCCGGTAGAGTCTATTTTTTTCACGTATTGAGTTTAGAATACCTTTTGTAACCCAAGGTTTGAGGATTCTCTGACTGGAAACATTTCTAGTCAGAATTGGAAATGATACATTATAGATGGAGTTGAACTCTTCTTCAAAAGCACTAAAGACGGAGTTTGAGTCACCAGTTCCAACGTCTTCTAACCAAGACTTTTCATTTATTTTTTGTTTGAATATGCGTTCATTTTCTGGAGTTATTTGTCTATATGTAACATGCTCATTTGGAGTATATTTGGTTTGGTTAAGTTTCGAGATATGGAAAATTGGAAAGTGATCTGTGGTATCGGAGATTATTATTCCGGATGTCATATAGTTGTCTTGTTGGTTCGTAAAAATATTGTCAATAAGGGTGGCTGAGTGAGAGGTTACTCTGGTGGGTTTTGTTATGCTAGGAAATAAATAGAAGGAGGTCATTATGTCAAGAAATGTTTGTGTTGGTTGATGACTATCGCTTTGAAGTAAATCAATATTGAAATCTCCAAGGAGAAAACATTTCCTTTCTTCTGTCTTAATATGTTCGAGTGTTGATTGTAGGTATTCATTAAATATATTCACGTTTTTTCCAGGCGGCCTATAAAATGCTCCAATTACATATTTTATCCTAGAAATTTCGAAATTGATTAGAAGAGATTCATACTGGCCGTCATCATTAAGTGAAGATAAGTTATTGACTGAACAGTTTTTTATGTCATTGCGAATAAATATCATAATACCACCGCCGCGTTTGTTCACTCTGCTTGAGGAAAATAACTGATACCCTGGAATGTCAAATAAGTGTTCAATTGAATGATGGGCCCATGTTTCTGTAATAGCTATGATAGAGAAATTTAATTTGAGGTTTGAAACTAAACATATTATCTCCAGATAGTTTTTCTTGAGACTGCGCGCGTTTAAATGTAGGACAGATAAGGAATCGTCGGGGATAGATTGCTCATTAATGTGGGAGACAAACGAGACCTCAGTGAAATATTTAGACTGGTGACTATTAATGCGAGACCAGTGATTAACTTCAGCCGGACAATCGTCAGTTGTATATTTAGTATCACATAGTTCGTTTAGTCGCAATGGATTGAAGCAGAGGGACTCATCTAATTTTAGCGGGTTAAAGGAGGTCGTTTCGAAGGACGCTTTCTGTCTCTAGGTCAAAATGGCGGAAGCGGAGGGTAGCGAGGGTCAAGAGTTGACAAACATAGCTCCCGAAAATAGAGAACTTTACAAGGAAATATTTCTTGACGGCTCTGATGACGAATTTTTGGGGTTTGAAGAGGAGGATATATTGCAGGAAGAGAGTGATGAGGAAAGTGATTTTCCAACTTTTCAGTGGCGTGATGGAGGTTGGAATCCCCAGCCTTTACAGGTGACCGAGGACAAACGTATTCTAGTGGATATCCCGGAATTCCCCGATTTTCTTTTCTTTTTCAAGATTTTTTTTACCAAGGATATTGTGGATCTCTTAGTTGTTGAAACGAACAGATACGCCCAAGAATACACCAGTTCCAAAGTTTTAAAAGAAACATCAAGATTCAAAAAGTGGATCCCAATAACTAACCCCGAAATGGAGTCCTTTTTAGGACTAGTTATTGGGATGGGCTTATTGCAACAAATCGACGTCCAAGACTACTGGACAACTGATGAAATGCTGGCAACCCCTTTTTTCCCGACAGTAATGTCAAGAAATAAATTTCACTTAATTTTATCGCTTCTTCATTTTAACAACAATGTGAAGCAGGTGCCCCGTGAACATCCAGATTTTGACCCCCTTTTCAAACTACAACCTTTTCTTGACATGCTAAAACGCAGATTTGAAGTTGCCTATTACCCTGGACAAAACTTAGCTCTGGATGAAGCCATGATTGCTTGGCGAGGAAACTTGTCATTCAGAGTATATAACCCGGATAAGCCAGACAAATTTGGAGTTAAAATGTACGAGATTTGTGACTCTAGCAATGGTTATTGTAGCGAGTTTGAAATTTACTCGGGTAAAAGACCAGCCTCCATCTATGGTGCAACGTACGACCTGGTAATGCGTCTAATGACACGATTTTTAAACAAAGGGCATAATTTGTATCTTGACAATTATTTTACCTCTCCAGTTTTATTTCAACACCTAATTTTTAAGAACACCGGGGCATGTGGGACAGCCCGTCTGAATCGCAAGGGAATACCCGTCATTATAAAAACAACAAAACTCAAAACAATGGGAAGTAAAATCGTTTTAAACAATGGAAGTTTATCCGTGATGAAATGGCATGACAAAAGAGATGTTACAATGATAACTTTGATCCACAAGGACCAAGATCTACCAACTGGAAAACTTGACCCACGGACCCAAGAACAAGTAATCAAACCCGAGTGTGTCATTGAATACAACAAATACATGGGGGCGGTAGATAGGAGCGATCAAATGATTATGTACGAGGCATTTAAGCGTAAAAGTTCAAAGTGGTATAAGAAAGTTTTTTTTCATCTCCTCATGCTGGCTGTGCTGAATGCATATATTTTGTATAAGGAATGGTGTAGAGGAAATGGTCGTCGTCCTGTGCTTCATCGTATTTTTCGCAGAGACCTTGTCAAACTTCTTACATCTCAACGTCAAAGTGCCACTGCCACGTCTCATCCTGGTCGACTGCTACGCCTGACAGCTAGATGTTTCCCAGATAAGATACCGCCAACTCTCAAGCGAAGAAATCCTGCCCGTATCTGTGCAGTGTGCAGTTTTCCCAACTCTAAACGTAAATCGCCGGGCGACGATCGAGCTAGAAAAGAATCTTGTTACCAATGTAAGGAGTGTGACGTTGGTCTTTGTGTATCACCCTGTTTTGGTTTATATCACACTCATGAAAATTTTAGATTGGCACATCAACGATTGAGAAACACACAGCAGCTTGAGAAGCCAACGGAGGAATAGTCTCATCCGTTCTGAAATAAAGAAAAGATCTGTGTAAATATTGTGTAAATACTGTTGTTTTTTTCCCTGATGGATTTTAGTGAACAGTTCGGAGATTGCTTGACTAGCTTCCTGATATACAGTCTCAAGGAGCAAGTTTTTAAAAAAAGAAAAAAGACAAAGAACAGTTAAAAAAAATAGTGTTTTTATCGACTTCAAAACATACAATGATAAATTTCTTGTGGAGACCAAGTCATTGTAGTTGCACTTGCAATGTCTTTCACTCTTTGGGGCGTTTAAATTCAAAATTGTTCAACTACAACTACAAGATATAAAACAGAAACCTGTGAGTAATTTCTCAACTTTTTTTACTTCAAATTATTGGCTAGTCTTTATAAATTTCGTAAAAGGGATAGTTTTGTGTACTTTCAATACTTTCACGAACCAAATAAGCCGATCTATAGTTACCTATTTTCCGTTGAGCAGACTATCGAAGCGAAGTATGTTGTTGTTGTTACGCCATTTTGTAGTTGACTTTTTCACGTCGTTTACGTTTTTTTTCACGTAATGTCACCATCCTTCTTGAAAATCCAATCAAAGTGCGTCCAATTTTGGTACCGGTATTGTTTTTTAGCCGAAAATAGAGCCGTAAAAGGCAAACTCGATGACAGCAATACAGCGTGTTTTACTCGCGTTCTCCCTGACAGCGTGGCAGTGAGGACTGGCTGAAGTCAAAGTCTGGCTGACAGTGTGGTACGCGCGTGCGCTATGTGGGTCAACCAGGACAAGGGTTAATATCAATCTCTTTACATTGTTTTCTGCATGGTAAGTTTCCTGTTTGTAATTGTAGGAAATCACTGGATCTGGTTGAAGCATTATTGCGTCTGTCAGAAACCCATTATCAGCGTGTTTCGAACATATTCTACTCTCCCAGCAAAAACTGTCCAGATTTACTTCTTCTTGGATTACTTCAGACCAGTGTAAGTTTCAAACAATTCCCAAACTTGATCAAAATAAATGAGAAAGAATTGATCATGGCCCATTAAATGATGTCTTATTGATTCTGACAGCTTCTTTAAATGATTCATGACTTCTAACTTGTCAGTTACAATCAAGCAATATTATTTATTATTAATTGACTGTGCAAGTTATTACCCGAATACGACCTTCGCGGCCGGGTAATATCAGCAAACGAATCAAATTCGTATAACCCTAGGGCTGTATTAGCCGAGTTCAAGTCATATTGGCCGAGTTCAACTCATATTGGCCGAGTTCAAGTCATATTGGCCGAGTTCACGGAGTGCGGCTGATAGACGCAATTAACATGTGACGTCCCAGAGTTTGGCAGAAGCAGACGGCAGATGTTGATATCAAAATGTCTATACCATAGCCCGTTGTACAAGGTTTTATTGACAGGATATTATAGTGGGAAGAAAAAACTGCTGTAAGTGAATCCGATTGCCGTTTTAGGACAGTGAAAGAGGAAGAAACTTCTCTACTGATCCAGGAACAAAAAAAACACAAAGCGCAAAAAAGGTCGGACGTCATTTTGTTTAGGGCATGGATTAAATGTTCAGTGGGCGACCATCTGTTCAACTTGACAGCTTGCATTAAATTAACTTCTACAGTCTATTAATAAAAATATTATGAACCGAGTGTTTTCGTATTGCCTTGGTATTGGCCTTCGGGTGGTTGCAGTGACCCTCGGCCTGCGGCCTCGGGCCAATACGGCCACCCTCAGGCCAATACCAAGGCAATACGAAAACCCTTGATTAATAACATATAGAATTGGGTCTTTAAGACTCCCTGATTTACTTTGAGAACGGTTGCGCTCAATTGGATCTTTTGTCGCCATATCACCTTAGCTGTTGAGTGTGACATAAAGCCCTAACTAATCAATCCATAAAAAAATTGTCTAACGGGATCCTTTTATTTGAAATGCTTTTTGTGCCCCATTCATACACAGACTATATTTGTACTTCCATACATTCAATTTGTCACTCTTAGTACTTACTCTGATTGAAATGTTTTGAGATCCAGAAACCTTTTGAACACAATTGGATCGTCACAATATAAGTGAGATCATCTTTTAGTAGGGTGTTATAAACTAAACAAAATAAACCCTTTTCCAAACATATCTGATTATAATCTTAAAGACAAATTCAGTGTTAATTTTGTACTATTTTCTTCCTCTGTAGCCGACATGGAAGAGCATGAAACAAGATTTAATATCAAGCCTCATCCCTATTTTTCTCGGAAACCATCCAAACTCTGCTGCAGTCCTCCATTATGCCTGGCACTGTCAAGTAAGCTCCCTCAGTTTTACCGATAAATTTTGATCATTGATCTCTGTACCAACCCCTCGTGGTCCTGCACAAACGTTTGAAATAATCAGACGTAACCCAGGGCTATGTTTTTTAACTTTTCCCTTTGGTCACATAACTTTTCTCTGAATTTGTCCAACCTTTTGGAACGTATGGTTTGATTGAGTGACACTTGTGCAGAGGTTAATACTCTTCAATAGTGACATATGCTTCATTTAAAAAAAAAAATGGTGCAGAAATGCATTGGAAAGGTATTTAATCGGAAAGTTCAATAAATCTTGACCTGTAGGTTAAAATTATACAGCTTTTCTTTAAATGTGTTCACCTGTAAGTGTAATATGGACATAATGTTAGCTGATTTTTTCCCATGTACCAGCTTAACCTCTCAGATTCTTATTCTTCAAAACTAAATATTTGATAAATTGTTTGTACTGAATATCCTAATCTGAATTCAAACGTGATTAAACATTGTTGTTACAGGGTAGTAATGCCATCCGTACTTTGATAATGCATGCTATGGCTGAGTGGTATATGCGTGGAGAACCCCATGATCAGACTAGGCTGGCCAGAATTCTAGATGTGGCACAAGATTTAAAGGTTGGTTTACTTATATTAAAGCTTCTTTTCAAGAATCCAGCTGAAATGTGACGGCCACTTTTCTGAAGATTTAGGATTTTGGCCACTGAGCCAGTCAAGTTTTCCATTAATATCTCCTTGATTGGAATCCTGGTTAGTCTAAAAAAAAATTGTGGACAAACGAATCAATGGATAGCTGTTATATATATATATAACTTAGTGAAAAAAAACTAAGAGAATTTTGATTTGGTTCTTATCCAACCTATAATGTAAAATGTTAAAGTACCTTTGGAATATCTAGTTTACTTTGAACATTGAGCTCTGTTTTATTTGACACCAAACATGCCCCCCCCCCCCCCCCCCCCCCCCCCCCCCCAGCAATACAAGTTAAACAATCTTGATTGTAATGTACATCAATCAATGAATCTAGACCCTCCATCAAGTTATGTTTGTTTGAGCTAGGAGGAATTTAGTGAAGGCTAAATCCCATTGTGAACTAAAGTGTTTTTGCAGATTTTCTACTTGTAGAAATATATGAACCTGTAGAAAATAAATGAATATATGAAAAAAGAGAGAAAGGTCATCAGTTATCTTGACAAACATTATTTTGTAGGCTCTGTCCATGCTGCTCAATGCCTCACCGTTTGCCTTTGTCATTGACTTGGCCTGCTTGGCTTCCAGAAGAGAGTACCTCAAATTGGATAAATGGCTTGGAGACAAGATTCTTGAACATGGGGTAATCTATTATATTTTTATGATCACTAAAACACACGGGCACAGGGAAAATCTTCTTGTCTAAAATAACCATGGAGACAAGTTATGTGTGGTTAATTTTTGTTTAAAAACAATGGTTATTTTGAATCCCTGGCACAGGCAAATATATATATTAATGTGTAATAAGTTGCACAATATAGCCTTTTGTTTTCTTCATTGAATGGGTGCAACAGAGCATTCAGTCAAAGAACTAGGCTTCCTCCGACTAAAGCTGCAATTGACGCTATATAAGTGAAATATCTTGAACATCAATCAATCAAAAAGCATCCCTGCTTCACGATCTGATGTTTTGCTACAGCATTTGATGAAATTTAGACATCATTGTATCCTGGTAACATTATAACATCCTTTTTTTTTTTAATGAAAATCTCTTTATCTATGATTTGATTTTTTTATTCAGGAACCTTTCATTCAAGCATGTGCGACATTTTTGAAGCGTCGTTGTCCCCAGTTGTTGGGAGGTCTTGCTAAAGATGATCCCACCCCACAGTCGAAGAGTCAACAGTTACCTATGGAGACCATCAGTATTATGGTGGCATGTCTGCAATTATGTACCACTTCAGGGTCAGTCTGTTTTATAGCCGTTTATAAACAATGACATTTCTCAATGACTTAAATTGTCAGGATACGGTTTTCATGTACTGAAGGTTGGTGCTTTCCGCCGTGGACAGAGCCTGTTTTTTATCCTTTGACTATACCTGTCAACGTCACGATATATGTGAATTGATTTTGATTTCGGCATGTAACATCAATCAAAAGTTATGAAAGAGTCAATGAAAGTTATATAGTTGACAGGATTTAACATCCCACCCCCTCTTTTTTTAGGATTTCTAATCTTTTTGTTTTTTTCTTTCACAGTCAAATCCCCCATGAATTGGCCGAAGCAATTCGTACCATGGTTAACAATGCCAGTCTGTTATTGAACAAGGCGAGACAAGCTCAGCCTGCAGCCAGTGTTACACCAAAGCCAGTTAACCCAGGATTCCCACAAACACTCACTCTACCTACTACACCTGTAAGATATCACATTATGTAGATTTATTACACTAAATCTTGTTCAAAATGTCACAGCTGCATCAAATGTTTGTCCCGACTAAAAAGCTTGTTGATTAATATCCCCCTGGGTTTTCTAAAATGGAGGGAAAATTGGACTAGTTCCTGAATTTGTGGGATGCAGAGTTTTCATCCGGGCATAGCCAGCTCCTTCTCTGGTTGCCAGTTACCACCGGAAGGTCGTGGGTTTTCCTCCCACGATAAAACTGGCAACGCAGACATATAAGTGAAATAATCTTCAGCGCGGCGTAAAACACCAAACAATCAAAGTTCCTTCACCTACAAAAGTGTATAAGTATAAGGAAAATAAAGTTGACTGTGCACAGTAAAAGACACTAAGCAATCAGCGGTTTTAAATGTAATATGTAACAGTCAAATGTTGCTGACCAAGAGATCTTCAGCCATCTCAGTGAAAGAATCTATACTTCAGGGCAAACATTGTTAAATCTTATCTAAGTAATCTTTATCATTTCTATCCATAGTATTACAACGTTAAACTCAAACCAATCAATCTGTCATTGACTCCGTTTAAGACGTTCTTTTTAATTTGTTTTTCTGCAGGAAGTTAAAGCAAACGACCCAATGTTACAGCAATGGTCCACATGGCAGGCTGATAAGAAAAAGGTATAACTACCAACTTTTCTATTTTAAAATATGAAGTAAACTGGCATGTAGTTGTCATTACTTGTATTGTAAAAACAGTATTGGGAAAGGCGTTAATTTATGTCATGCCTGTTTGCCAATCCCATGTTCATTATCTGAATGAATAAAAATGCAGTTTAAACCTTTACTTGTATTGAAGGAAAAATTTATTTAAAAAAAAAAAAAGGAAGTGTTCCTTTCCATGACAAGCTGTCCTTACCATTTTTGGACGATTTATTTCTAGCATTAATTTTAAGCATCATTAAGATGGAATCCAACTGTCTGTGTCATCTGTATCAGATTTGTACAATAAGCCTCTTTCGAGTTTGGCTAAAACCCCGCGAGATCACGCGAGAAATGAGTTTAGGGGTATAACTTTCACTGACTAGCCGTTCATTTAACATTAGCGTCTATGGTGATCGACGGTTATCGTGTGGTTTTGTCTTTCTTTATTTCTAAATCATTTCTTTAATCCAATTTTTTGCGTGAAGCACACCAGAAGCTATCCGTTGCGTTTTTGTCAGTTGACTGTCAATAACAAAAATTTTTATCGCTTAAATACGCTTCAAAGTTGTCAAAAACCAACGGTTAAAACACAACTACGAAGTTTTATTTTTGTGTTAGAACTAATATTATTTTTTTGTCCGCCAAAAAAAAGTATCTAATGGCTTTGTATATATCTTGATATGTCTCAGAAAAAGATTTTTGTGAAAAGTATAGATTGTAAGCTGAGAATCACAGACATAACAACAGGGTTACAGCCGATCTCCATAAGCACTAATGTTAATCGGACAGCCGATCGGTGAAAGTTATACCCCTAAACACGGGTCTCGCGTGATCTCGTGGGACTTCCGCCAAACCCAAAAGGGGCTTATTACTTCGTCATGTTTTTCTCCATCCACGGTTTTGTCTTAACTTTGTGCCCACCAACTTCACCAACATGTTTTTACGTCGCTATGTTGGGAGATAATATTCAAACAGTCATTTTATTCTTATTATAAAAAAGCTACAACTGTCCACTACACCTTGAGTTTGGCATTTTTCATTTGTGAATAAGCGACAGCTACCAGTGCTTATTAAATCTTTGATTGACTTTATTTTCTTCTGTTAGCTGGATGGTGGAGGGATCCTTGGTCAAGTTGGACTTGGTACATCCAGTACCGTATCCTCCTCATTCCCCCAGGGTCTGATGAATGTCAATCCTGCTCCTCCCTCACCCTCAAAGGCATTCCCAGGTCTACAACCACAGTCAGGCGGAAATGCCTTCAACTCAATGCAGTCTATCACGTCACATTTTCATAGTATGTATAAAAAAATTTTATTCAGACTTTTTTCAAGATCTGTTGACATAAGAATTCTTTTAAATTATATTTCATCTCTTAACCAATCTTTCTTTTTTTGATGCCAGTTACCAACGGAAGGTCGGGGCTTTCCTCTGGCCATAGAGCCCGGTTTCCTCCCACAATAAAACTGGCAACGCCGCCATATAAGTGAAATAATCTTGAGCGCGGTGTAAAACACCAAACAATTAATCAATCAATCTTTTTTTGATATAATCCAAACTTGTTTTAACTTGATGTATTTCAGTACTCATATAAAGCTCATGTCCCTTTCTGTAGGGTTTTATGGCTTGATTGTCTGGTAAATTCACCATGAGCCAAGGCCTCAACTCTTGTCCATACTATTACTTTATCTGTCAATTTTAAAATACTTTTTCCAGATCTTGGTCTGCAATCATCTTTACCCACATCCTTGCCATCCATGATGCAACAACAACAACAGCAAGGTGCAAGAAACACAGTTACCTCCCTTGGCACACTCAGTGTTCAAACAGCTCTCAAGAATCCTCCCGGAGCAGCCCCAGGGCCAGCAGGCAGAGCTTCTAGACAAGGTGAGTGGGATTGAAGTAGATTTAAGGTTTAATTTAGAGAAACTTTGTCTCTCATTACAAATCGTAAATTAACTGTTAATACTCGTATCATCATAAGGTGTGTGCAATGTTAGCGGTAAGCCAGCATTTTTACCCCTCGGGCAAATTTTGCCCGAAGGGTATTGTCGTTGCGTCCGTCTGTCTGTCTGTCCGTCTGTCCATTGGTCCTTGTAAACACATTATCTAAAAAAGTCTCTAACTTACAACTTTGAAACTTCACACATTTGTTTAATACAGCATGTTTTTTTCAAGAGTTATGCCCCTTACATTACCGCTGCTGTAAAAAAGCCTTGTAAACACATTATCTAAAAAAATCTTTCACTCACATTTTTAAAACTTCCTACATTTGTTCAAAACAGCAAGTACAAGAAGATTATTTAAAATCGACCCGCTCAGACATGTTTTTCAAGAGTTATGACCGTCAGCCAAACACCTCCTTGTAAATGTGATACATGTATGTTGAGTAGTTTTTCACTCGCAACAAATTGTCTGGAAAATAAATATATCTTCGGTTTTTTTTGCCCAGACCCGAGGGGTCCTGATGGCGACAGCCACTTATTTTTTATGACCCTATTAATTTAACATTTTGCTCCTGTTTTTTTTGTCAGCTGGTAACAGTAGTGGTGATATGTCTAACTTTCTTCCTGAGATGAAACAAACTTTCAGTAAAGAAGTGGAAGATGAGGCTAATGCTTACTTCCAACGGATCTACAATCACCCACCCCATCCCACTATGTCCACGGATGATGTATTAGATATGCTCAAAAGGTTTAAAGACTCGCCTAACAAAAAAGAGAGGGTAAGATACTACTTTTCATATTTAGATGGTTGCCGGTTACCAACGGAAGGTCGTGGGTTTCCTCCGGCCTTAGAGCCCGGTTTCCTCCCACAATAAAACTGGCAACGCCGCCGTATAAGTGGAATAATCTAAAGCGCGGCGTGAAACACCAAACAATCAATTAATCAATCCATATTTAGTGTCAGCTTTAATGAAAATCTCTCAGCTAAATTTCTATTTAGCTTTAGAAACATTGTGTAGATAGTTGTCTAAAAATGCAGTCCTAATAAAACAATCTGAGGTTTACTCACAATTATTTAACTTGTACAGGATGTCTACAGCTGTATGTTACGGAGTTTGTTAGAAGAATACAGATTCTTCCCTCAGTATCCAGAGAAGGAACTTCACACCACAGCTGTTTTATTCGGAGGTATCATTGAACAGGGGCTAGTCACGTAAGTTGTAGTTCTTACTTTTGGTTTAGTATGACAAGTTGCTAGTCCCCAAAAATTGCCACAAGTTGATGCTTTCTGTCTACTTTTGTCAAGATGTATAATTCAGAAGCTTTTTAGTGCTTCTAGTCTCGAAAATGTACGATAAAGTATTGTTTTGAACTAATTTTGGCTTAGAATGAATGAATGGTCGTCTCGGTTATTTAAATTTTGTTTACTTTTCGAACACGTTTTCGGTTGGTACAGGCCACATACTGTATGGATTTTCCTCATTCCAACGCCAATCATTTAGTTTTTTAATGGCCTTCAAAGCCTCTTACCTACGTGACGATTAGAAATTATGAAGAAAAAAAAGTGTGAATTTTGGCAGCTCATGCCGCTTTAATAACATAAGAGTACTCTTATGGTTATATCGTTGCCCTACTTCTAAATGTCCTTCAAAAGGTACGATTACTTCATAACGGTGATGTCAAATGTCGCATAGAATTTATTACGCAAAAAATATTATGAACACTAAAATACGCAGGCACAGAAAAAATCTTCTTGACTTTAATAATCATGGAAACCAGTTAACAAAAGTATATAGGTGTGTATTCAAGTGTGTTGCTACGAAGGACTTAACAAAACGGTTGCTTCAAACAAGATCCCTCTTCCATCCCTTAACTTTTTTCATTGACATCATTAGGCTTTTGACCTATAAGCTGACCACTTATTTCAAAATGAATTGTAAAAATATTACCTTCAGGGACTGATCCAGGGCCATTTTGATACCGGTATACCGGTTTGGGCGCCCAAACTCGGAGGAAAAAAATCCGCCCAAACTCAAGGAAAAAAAAAAAATTCAATTATTTGGGCGAAAAAAACTTTTTTTTTCTCAAATTATTTGGGCGGAAAAAATTCCTGAAGTTAAAACAAATGTTCAGTTTATAATATATTGAAAAACGTTACGTTTTAGACAAATGATTTTTGTTTTACCTCGTCACAGTGTAGGCCCTACGTCACAATGAGGTACGTCGCTACGAAATCGCGTGAAAGAACACCATCTATACTTCAATCTACTCTCTTTGGTTTACCCACTGACCTATATAAATGATAGGTCAGTGGGTTTACCACTGAACAGTGTTTGGTACCCTGCCCTACAGAACTAACCAGCGCTCTGTTCAACGACACGTGGGGGTTTAAGACTGCCGGCGCATGTCATGCGTCATTGCCTCCTAGAGGGGGAACTGTATTGTGCTCAATTCTATTGCATTGTGCGAACCACATGGCTTGACTAAAAGTCGTCTGCTAGACCTCACAAAACTCATTGGCAGACAGTCTATATTTGACCACTAATTAGTTAATTGACGTTTATCCACATTTGTCACCGACATCTCTATATATCTATCAACTTATTATCCTGTATATACATTGAAGAGTGAACTATTGTAGCCTCTAGGAAACGTCTTCGTGGACGATTTGAGTCACTCAGCCACGGCTCGACTCGGAGTCGAACGTTGACTTCTCTTATATGTACGCTTTCATAGCGACCACCATAGAACACTATCAGAAAGTGGGGCTGCTTGTAAACGGATCGCAAATTTGATATGTGAAATTTATTTCTACGGTTGGTGGCTGGCTGGACAAGAAAAACGTTTCTTCGGTAGATAGTGGCCGTTATCTGAAAACTCAAAACCATCTTTCTTCAAGGAGGCCGCACATTAACGCTACTTACCGGAGCTACATAGTAGCCTACATGTACATGCACACAGGCCAGTCAGTGATATCGCTTGTTTGAGTCCTGTACGCAATTAAAATTTACAAAATCCAAAACGATTGTACACATGTTACTAAGATGCATTTAGTGTTTGTTTACAAATCAAAAGATAATGTATATCTGTCAAAATTAGCCCGTGAAAAGTGAAGAATGGGTGACGTATCACTCGTCTGATGAGTACAAATTTACACATGACGAAAGTCAGTTTAAAAATTAATGTCAAAAAATGTCCCGATTCGTTCAGAAATTAGTAAACTCTGATAAAAAAAATCTTCATGCACGATTTGACATAAATATATGATTGAATAAAAACATTTCAGTTACTTTATTGGTAAATAGCATTTACAATTGCGAAGTCAGTTGCTGTACATAGCTGCATGTATGCAAATTCGATCGGCAAAATAGTGATTGTACGTTGCCGTGTATTTCACTTCATTTTGAAATATTCCTTCCTTTCACACTCCGAATAATACAATATGGATCTTCTTAAGTGTCTTAGGACTGTACGGTGGGAAAAAATTGTAAAAATAAGTCTATGGTAACCATTGAAAAGGGAAATTCGCCGTCCATTTAGTGTATTTGCCAATTTTATTTTGTTTTCTCCTCCTTTAAGAATGATAATGGATTTAAAACAGATGACCACAAATAATGCTGTAAATATGAAAAGACACCCAAATTGCACGCGAAAAACATGGTGATGAAGAGGTAGCCTACAAATGACCGACACAAAACCGTTTTCAGTTACAAAGTGAAATTTATTCTGCAATGTCAACATTATTATCAGAGGGACGAGAACTGTTGCAGGATGGTACATCAAGCCATGTTATTGCAAGATATTTTGTATGTCATCATAACAGTCTACCATTGTCAGATTTGCCAACAGTAACAACAAGCGTATGCGAAAGGAGCTTTACTGTTTCCCTGTGTCGCTTGATTGTTTGTTTTCTTATTATTCACTAGTGAACGAAGGGGTGTAATCTTTACGCCAATAGGACAATTTATGCTTTGGGAACCAGATCGCTCATATAGTACTACACGCACTTGTAGCATGGTTGCGGCGTTTTTCTTTTGATGAGCAGTCTTCGACAAATCCGATACCCAGTGGACAGATAGTGGGCGGGGCTAAAGCGTTGAATAACTTCCCGATTTTGGAAGTTGTTGTATGGCTCTCTTGACTGGGTATCAGAGAGTAAACACGTGATAGTTGATTGACAACGTCAATCAATTATACCGTGATACAAGCACGTTATTCAGCGCATGCGAGATGAAAGATATCCATGGTTTTCCTTTGAATGAGATTTGTTGGATCGTGTCTTATTTTTAAAAAAAATAGTTAATTTTTTGGGACACTGTTGCTGTCAAGGAAATCCTCACACACTCATTAATTTCACCGGTCACAGTGTTGGCGTAGCTCCAGCCACCAGACCTTTAGCTCACAAATAGATGGTTGCTGGCTTCGCATGTGGTGCTGATCAGACATCGCCGTTACGCGGTGATTCGACGTAACCGACAGACATAGCATACACCATGTGCCATCGGCACCTTTGAATAAATAACAAAACAAAACAACAATATAATGACTTCAGTTTGGTAATTCTCAAAGCAGCTGCCCATGTACGACATGTAGTCTAAATGCAGATCAGCCGATGTGTTTTTATTTAAGTTTGAGATGGGAGTCGCTTATGGACATTACGTCATTGACGGCCTACCGGTATCCCCAAATTTTTCCTGGATCAGTCCCTGACCTTTATGCATCTTTGACTTATGTGGGTTGGAAACCAGTGGCCACATGAATTCCAAACCTTCCTTTCTTGATTGTGTTATCAAACACCCAAACGTTTTTTATTAAACTTTTTATGCAGAGCTACAAATGAAACCTTTAAATGAACATATATAACAATCAATACAATATTTTGTTGAAACTATACTATATTGGGAAAATTGCATTGTTATGTTCAGAAAACCATCTCTATATTCCAAATGTTATGGACAATGTATTTTTAGAAGATATTCTTCTCCTTTTGCAGGTACATGGCTCTGGGTATAGCCTTAAGGTATGTGCTTGAAGCCCTGAGGAAACCAGTCAACTCCAGAATGTACTTCTTTGGAATCGCTGCACTTGATAGATTTAAATCCAGGTAGGTCAGCAACGTTTTCTTTATCAATCAATATCAGATGTCTGTTGGGTACAAACAGTATGTTCTGGGTTTCCTCCATAAAGGGGGCTTAGTTTTCTCACTGGGCAATCCAGACTTTTAAGAAAAAACAGCATATTATAATTTATCCCACCTTACACTGAATACTTTCTGTTCGTTGGTTCAAACCTGTCATATTGAGCTCAGCTAACGCCTCGCCCAATATTCGGTTACTGACCCCATATATTTCCGTATCCCCCCTTGAAACAAACCCTGTAACTAATACTACCTGGACAGGCTATGACAGCATAATTCTAACCCTTTGTGGTACAATACAACCATGGAGCATTCATAATTCAGATTTTAGTTGAGGCTGAAAGAATGCTGCATACAGGATATTTTTCAGCAGTAAAAATGATTTGCAATGTCCAGATTGGCAAACAATATTTTACTGTTGAAATTTGTTGGTTCTATATTGCTAGACATTCTCCATAAAATGACGTTAAATAAAGGTCAAATGAAATTCGAATAAAACTACCACAAAATCAGAAATATAGTACCCTTTCTTATATTTCTATTGCAGATTAAAGGACTACCCTCAGTATTGTACACATCTCTCTTCAATTCCTCATTTCAACCAATTCCAGCCACATCTGATTGAGGTAAACATTCAAAGTTAATTTCCTGATTAATTTGTTCTAGGGCTTCAACACACAACTACTTTCTTATTCTACATATATAACTAAATGTCTGCGACTGTGAAAATCCATCTTTTACAAATTTATTCCAACTGTTCTTTGATAAACAACTTGTGTTCTAGTTAAAAATTGTGTTGACATTTTTTATTCCAGTATGTCCAGTACGGTGTCCAATCCCAAGAACCTCCTCACCAACCTCAAGGGCCCATCACCACACGAAGTCTCACACCTACTGGAGGCTTAGCGGGTCTACAATCAAGCCTGGGCATGCCCCCTCTACCCCCAACCCCTACTAGCTCTGGTACCCCTATGGAAGGGGTGACAACAGGAACAGCTACACCCACATCTGGGGCTACTCCTGTTACACCGTCTGAAGCCAGTTCTGCCTCCCCTGCTGCTGCAGCAAAACCTGCAATAACCAAGGTACTTTCTGTGAAAATCATTTTAGGGTCAGAAATTTGGTTTCATATTGATAAGATTATATACACAAAGAAAAAAAGTTAAGCACCCCCTTGGAAAGTCTGCAATTTATTCAGGATATAGTTAGCCAAATCAAAAGCGTATTTTAACAAAATAGAAAGATACTTGTAAGTATGAGTCCATCTGGCTTTACAGGGCGAACATATTGAAGTAAAAAAGTCACTTTGAGTGTGTAGAACAGTGTGGAGCAGAAGGTCAATAGCGTGTATAGCCTCAATTAGCTTTCAACCTGCGTCCCGCCCCTCCAGTGAGACGTCTGATCTGTTGAAGGGGTAACTACGCGGATTTGAATCCTTTAGAGCACATTTGGGATAGGATGGGCAGAAACGTTCAAGCCCTAGAGCCTTTTGTACAAAATATGCAGGAATTAGAAGCTGCATTACATTGGTATTGGCGGCAGTTACCCCTTCAACAGATCCGAAGTAGTAGGGGTGAGACGCAGGTTTGAAGCTAATGGAGGCTATACGCGCTATTGACCTTTTGTTTTCCATGGGGGGTGCTTAACTTTTTTCATTGTGTATAGATTTAGCTAATTAGACATCGTGTATGTAAATTAGGACAATGATAATCAGCAATGATGGGTGTAAACTTATGATTGTTCTCTGCAAATATAGTTCTGTTATCACGATTTGTAGATTTAAAGAGAAAGCTATGTAAAAATGAACCTTTTCCATACATCAACAGTAAATGTTTATGTAAATATGTGTTTCAGCCTTCTATTGCCAATGCGACAAACATTGACACATTATTAGCTGGACAGGGTAAAGAGGAGATTTCTGTGCCACCTGAAGCCTTACAAGACAAGGTGTTCTTTATTTTCAATAACCTTTCCCTGGCCAATATGAGTCAGAAGGTAAGTTAAACACTTAGAATCTTAGATATAACACCCACTGTTTCTTTCCAAACTGATAGCTCTTAGACAGAGTGTTTAATGATCTCATAGGAGGGATAGGGGGATCAGTAGGTAGAGCGTTGGACGCTCAATCTGAACAGCTTTCCACCAATGGGTCACGGGTTCAAATCCCACTCAGTCCAAAAAATTGGAAAATTTTCTGACTGGGTTTTCACTCGAACGACCTATGTGGGATGGTTACCAGTTACCAATGGAATATCGTGGGTTTCCTCCTGGCACAGATCCCAGTTTCCTCCCACAATAAAACTGGCAACGCCGCCATATAAGTGAAATAATCTTTAGCGCGGCGTAAAACACCAATCAATCAATCAACCAACCTGATAACTCTTAGACAGAGTGTTAAATGATCTCATAGGAGGGATAAAAATGACACCTGGAATTTGATCTGGTCAGATAAGTACAGGTGTGTGGTCATACATGTCGCTACAAAGGGATTAACAAAGATCCCTCTTCTGTCCCATGAGTTTTAGAGTGACATGCTTAGACTTACAGTCTATTGGTCCCAACGGCAGTAATCCCTCTTCTGTCCCATGATTTTTTGAGTGACATGCTTTGGCTTACAGTCTATTGGTCCCAACGGCAGTAATCCCTCTTCTGTCCCATGATTTTTTGAGTGACATGCTTTGGCTTACAGTCTATTGGTCCCAACGGCAGTAATCCCTCTTCTGTCCCATGAGTTTTAGAGTGACATGCTTAGACTTACAGTCTATTGGTCCCACCGGCAGCAATCCCTCTTCTGTCCCATGATTTTTTGGGTGACATGCTTAGGCTTACAGCCTATTGGTCCCACCGGTAGAGCCACATGGTTAGAAAAACACATTTGATTGATATTTTACGTCACACTAAAGATCATTTTACGTATATGGCCGCGGTGTCAGGTTTTGCGGAGGAGGAAACCAAGTTCTTTGACCCAAGGAAACCCCTGACCGTCAGCCAGTATTTTTCCAATGAAAAGTGTGTTCAGAAATTTTTCCCTCTAATTTGGTCTGAATCAGATTCAAACAGCAACACATCGATGGAAGGCCTGTGACTGACTGAGAGACTATCGCTCACAAATATGTTACACATTTGACCTAACATCTTTCTGATGTAATGACATTTATAATGTCACTAAACTGTCATGTTAGATTTGCTCTAACTTTTCAAACATTTGTCAAACTGGCAATGCTGTCGGTAAATTGAAATAATTCTGATCAGAGTATAACTCAAGACAATCAAAACTCCACCCTTGCCTCTATTAAATCTAGTCACCATAATTATGATAGAAATATTAGTAAGAGGGGCTCTAAGAATGGCATTTCTAAATGATATTATGCGAAGATGGGCTTCAAAATGTGTCAAAAGTTGTGTAACTCTACGTTTTACTGATCTTCTGGTTATAATTGTTATAATATCAACTGTCAGAACAAAGTTTGGTTTATGAATCATTGGCATTTGCTTTGTTACAGGCTGAGGAGTTAAAGGAGTACATTACTGAGGAGTATATGCCCTGGGTGTCACAATACCTGGTGATGAAGAGGGCCAGTATTGAACCAAACTTCCATACTCTTTACGCTAACTTCATCGATGCCCTCATGATGCCCAATATCTCTCTCAATGTCACCAAGGAAACGTTTCGCAACATCAAGGTGGGTTCTCCTTAATAAACAATAAATATCAATAAATTATCAGTGTATTTGTCAGACTTTTTGAATGAAAGTTCCGAGCTCTATCAGTTGTTTCTTTGTATTTACAGGTCTTATTGAGGAGTGACAAAGGGGTAGCTAACTTCTCCGACAGAGCTCTCCTGAAAAATTTAGGCCACTGGCTTGGAATGCTCACGCTAGCCAAGAATAAGCCTATTCTACAAATCGTAAGTATGGTTGCAACTGCTTTAAGTATCATGTTCGAATCCCACTCAGTCCAAAAATTGGAAAATTTTCTGACTGGGTTTTCACTCGAACGACCTATGTGGGATGGTAGCCAGTTACCAGCGTAAGGTCGTGGGTTTCCTCCGGGCACAGAGCCCGGTTTCCTCCCACAATAAAACTGGCAACGCCACCATATAAGTGAAATAATCTTGAGCGCGGCGTAAAACACCAAACAATTAATCAATCAATTTAAGTATCATAACTTTTTGCATTGAAAAAAGGAAAACCAGCAAACAAATTTCTTTTGGGGTCCATCAACCTGCCAAAGATTACTTCTCACTCAGCTTAGCAAAGGCACAGTATCAATAAAATATTCTTCAACTTTGTTGCTGAACAACAATCAATGTTATGTAATTGTATTTTTGGGGGGTTATCATGAACTAAGTTTATAATCTGTTTGTTTTCAGGACATTGATCTGAAAACCCTTTTATACGAGGCATACCATAAAGGTGCCCAGGAGCTGTTATATGTGGTACCTTTTACTGCCAAAGTGCTTGAGTCCTGTGCCAAGAGTAAGGTATGGCTTTCTCATCTATTCTTATAATCTTCTTGGTAACTTTGTGCTACTCAGGTTTTGAAATACTCAATATTTTTGTTGGTAATATCCATGGAGTTAGCTTCTTACTGTTAATAGCTTAGAAATTGGCCTCATTTGGACACACTATTTTCAGTATTTTTACATGGTAGGGATAGGAAAAGTTCCTCTTAAAGCAAAATTACCTTAATAAAAGGACTATGTGGACATCAAATTTTTGCAAATTTCTGACTCCCCCCTGGGTTAAAGTAGCAGAATGTTTTTTGTTTTTAATATTTTATTCTTGTCATTTCAAAGTGACACTACACACTTGTTGAATTATACTTGTTTCTATCAGGTGTTTAAACCACCCAATCCCTGGACAATGGCCATAATGAATGTCCTGTCAGAACTTCATCAAGAACAGAACCTCAAATTGAACCTCAAGTTTGAGATAGAAGTCCTCTGCAAAACACTCAACATTGACCTCCATGTAAGTCAGTTTTGGATCTACTAACTAAGTATTCTAATAAATGTAAATAAATGACGTAATCAATCATGGAAATCCTTTTGAAAAAATCCCCTAATTCCCCCTTGACCTTCAGCGACCATTTGGCAACTCTTCCACATACAGCGTTACCAGCCCCGATAGCTCAGTCGGTAGAGCGTCCGCTTCAGGCCTGGGAGATCCGGGTTCAAGCCCGGGTCGAGTCAGACCAAAGACTTTAACAGTGGTAGCTGTTACTGCTTCGCTTGGCGCTCAGCGATAGGAGTTAGAGCAGCGACTGGTTGGCCCGGTGTCAGTATACTGTGACTGGGTGAGGGGGCTTGCTGGTTGTCTTCGGCAAGTCATCTCGGTGAGACAGCACCTAAAAGAGCGGTGGAAATCCGCCCTGTCACAAGGAGACAACGTCTTCATATAACCGAAATACTGTTGAGCAGGACGTAAAACCCCAATCACTCACTCACTCACTCCACATACAGCGACTGAGTGAAAAATCCATTCAGAAATTTGTCAATCTTTTTTTATTATTTTCTTTGAGTGGGTTTTGAACCAGCGCTATCGTAAGTTGAAACTCTTACAATCTTTGGTAATGCATTGTATAAATGTTATTTTTGTAGGATCTGAAACCTGGGAATTATCTGAAAGACCCACAGAGATTATCTATATTAGAACCTCAATTATCTGGAGCCATGCATATCCACAGTCCCCTTCCAGACCTTGATCCTGTCTCTGCTGTGAGCACACCTCCCCCAGTTCCCGTCACGGTACCCGGAACTACTTCAACATCAACGCCCTCAGTTAGCATGCCACCCCAACCTCAGTTTGGCTTCTCCGATATCAGTACTTCATCATTGGCTGGTCTTGTCCCACATATCATCATCAGTGATCATGTAAGTTTTACAAAGTATTCTGGGACCATAGTATACGCCCCTTCCGCATGTTCTGCTAACACTCAGTATCTTGTTTTTAACAGCACTATTTTCGAGTAACAAGATGAAATGCACTAAGATGAAAATGTTTAAAATTCTAAAGCCTTAAAAGTTTTGAAATATTCAATGTAGCAAAAAAAACAATTCAAATTTATGTTGGACTTTTTTATGCTAGAACTACCTTGGAAACAATTTAAATGCATATTGGGTATGATATTGTCTAATTTACTAGCAACGTTCATATCTCTGTTGTAGCCTTTGTGGCAAGCCAGTCCCCAACTTAAACAGAGTGTGAGGGCTGCTGTGGAAAGATCAGTGCAAGAGTTACTTCCCCCTGTTGTGGAAAGAGCCATAAAAATTGCTCTCAATACTTGTGAGCAAATTGTTAAAAAGGTAAATGTTCCCTGACTTTTTTCTCAATTGTTGTCTTAAGTCCAGTAATAGCAATTTTTCATCCTTCAATTGTTTGGTGTTTTACGCCGAGCTCAAGATTATTTCACTTATATGGCGGCGTTGCCAGTTTTATTGTGGGAGGAAACCGGGCTCAGTGCCCAGAGGAAACCCACAACCTTCCGCTGGTAACTGGCAACCATCCCACATAGGTCGTTCGAGTGAAAACCCAGTCAGAAAATTTTCCAATTTTTGGACTGAGTGGGATTTGAAACCGCGACCCATTGGTGAAAGGCTTCATCTTTCAAAGCTACTTTTAATAATTCGATGGTTGAATTTCTCGCTTGCTGTTAACAGTGTCCCATGCTTCATTGGAGGCAGTTTGAAGAACTCTGGGATTTTTATAACTATCAAAAAATATCGCTTTAATTTTGTATTCTGTCCTTCCTGTACAGTTGCCTATTAAATATGTGAGATATTTTTAAGGTAATTTATTATGGGATAATTAATTTTTTTGTCTTTATCTACAGGATTTTGCTTTAGACCCCGAGGAGAGTCGTATGCGTGCTGCAGCCCATCACATGGTCAGAAACATGACTGCTGGTTTGGCTCTGATCACCTGTAGGGAACCATTGTTCACCTGTATTCAAAACAACCTTAAAACCACATTCACATCTGCTCTTCGGGTAAGTTGCAACATCATGTTTCTATAGCTTTACAGTGTAAGCCAGAAACCTGGAGAAATTTGTGTCTACCCAAACATTTTCTTGATACACTCTAATACCTGTAGATATTAAAAAAATAGATGTGGAGAATATTTTTTTACTACTTTATTTAATGATCGTTATTTGTAATTTTACTTAATACTTCATATTGTAATCTTTACAAACAAAAAAATTAAGCTTTTATTAGTTTCTATTTGCAGTTCTCAGTAAATGTGCTTTATTAAAATGCCCACAACAATTCTTAGACTAACATAACTTTTTCTTGCTCTATGCTTTTGTAGACATTGGTCTCTTCTAAGAAATGATTTTGAATTGTTCTGTTTCTGAGTTTTTGGGTTGTATTAAGACACAACCATTTTAACACCAATGTAGCTTTTTCCTTCTGTATATGAACAAGTCCTTTAGACTTTGGTCCTATAAGAAATTTTATTAAATTGTTTATTATGTATTATTTTACCTAGGGCTTAACTCAGCCTCAGAAGGATATGGTTGAACAAGCAGCTCAGCTTGTTGGACAGGAGAATGTGGAGTTAGCCTGTGCCTTTATTCAGAAAACTGCAGTGGAAAGAGCTATCCCTGAAATGGACAAACGACTGGCTACAGTAAGTATCAACTGTTTTATTCTCTGTGAAATTCACTATCGGTGTCTCAGTTGGCAGAGCAATAGTCTCTCAGTAACACAAAGGCCGTCCATCAAAGTTTCGCAGGTTCAGTCCCACTTAAAGAGTTGCCGGAGGTCCGGTATTTCTTTTGAGCAAAAAGCTTGGTCTCCCCCACATCATGGCAACGCTGGCTTATTCGTGAAATAATATTTAGGTCGACGTTCTACCTAGATCTATTCTTAATGAGAACCTGTATATTCTAGGATGGTATTTATTTGAATTTAGTATTATAATGCCATGCCTAACAATCACCGAAATTGCGTGTTAAAAATTGGTTACAGCACCAATCCATTATGAAGTCCAGAAAATATCTAGGTTAGGTTTTGTTGAGGTCTTAACTAAAATTTCATTTGCTAATCTGTTGATTATCTAACATTTTGTAGGAGTTTGAGCTGCGGAAACATGCTCGGAATGAAGGTCGTCGTTACTGTGATCCTGTGGTGTTAACTTATCAAGCTGAACGAATGCCAGAACAAATCCGACTTAAGGTAAGCATTTGCATGCTTAATTGTTACGGTAAGAATTCCGCTAATTCAAGGACGAGCAATGTGAAGATAACAAATTATTAGACTGCTTTCTGCCATGTTTGGTCTAAAACAACAACAATAGCGATTGCTCGATAGGATTATCGGTCGCTCCATGCAGGAGGTAAGACACCCAACGAAAAGTCTCAAACTTTTAGAGTGCTTTTCGTAATGTTTTGAGTACTTGAATTAGTGGAATTCTTACTGTATTCACATTGATTCTTCATTCATCCAAACTATTGAGCTATTGTAGAATAAGGTGGAATATGTTGCTGCTTTTAAAGATTTTCTCATTTATTATTTAACCGTGATTTATTTTCAAAGTTTAAAAGAGCTTTTTGATGTCTCTTTTCTATATGTTGTTTAAAGAGAACCATCAGAAATAATCTTAAAGTGGCATGAGCTGCCAAAATCCACACTTTTTTCATAATTTCTGATAGTCACGACAGTTAAGAGGCTTTGAAGGCCATCGAAAAACTAAATGATTGGAGTTGGAATGAGGACGATCCATACAGTATGTGGCCTATACAAACCGAAATCGTGTTCGAAAAGTTAACAAAATTTAAATAACCGGGACGACCATTCATTCATTCTAAGCCAAAGTTAGTTCAAACCAATACTTAATCGTACGTTTTCGAGACTAGGAGCACTAAAAAGCTTGTGAATTGTACGTCTTGAGAAAAATAGCCAATAATTTTAACATTCTGTTTTAACGTCAAAATGTCAACATTTTGGCAGCTCATGCCACTTTAAGCTACATTCCATCAAGGATCCTGATTTTAATGAATGTACTTCTGATTCAGTAAAGCATGAGGTAAATTAACAAGAAATATAAGTGGTTTAAGTACCATCAACCTCCCCATCACCAACATATCTACAATATCTGTTGGTAAGAGCTACTATTTCCATGTGACAGGTGCGCGGAGTTACCCCATCAACCTCCCCTTTTCCAATATATCTACAATATCTGTTGGTAAGAAATACTATTTCCATGTGACAGGTGGGCGGAGTCACCCCATCAACCTCCCCTTCCCCAATATATCTACAATATCTGTGAGAAATACTATTTCCATGTGACAGGTGGGCGGAGTTACCCCATCAACCTCCCCTTCACCAATATATCTACAATATCTGTTTGTAAGAGCTACTATTTCCATGTGACAGGTGGGCGGAGTTACCCCATCAACCTCCCCTTCACCAATATATCTACATTATCTGTTGGTAATAAATACTATTTCCATGTGACAGGTGGGCGGAGTTACCCCTCAACAAATTGCTGTGTATGAAGAGTTTGCCCGTAATATACCTGGTTTCCAGCCGTCGATGGCCGACTCTAGTTTACCATCGGGTATTGCGCGCCCACGCCCAGTCAGAGATCAACCTAGTCCTCAGGTCAGATGTATATTCACTTCTTCAAAATGGCTCAGACCAAATAAAAATTGACAAATTTCTGAGTGGATTTTTCACTAGATTAATCAATCTTCAGAATGGTTTTATGTCAAGGTCTAGGGTTTCCTCTTCCTGCCAAGTGATGGCAAATGCCCACCAGTGTTATGTGATTATGCCATATTCCCAATTTCTGAGTAATAATCTAATTATTTATAGCTTGGATCCAGAAAGTTGGCAACAATCTTAAACACTCCATAGATCTTGAAGGTGTTCTCACGAGTGAATTTATTTATGGTGAATTGCTATATTATTTTAACATTTATCTTTAAATTTGAGGAGGACTATAATAAGAAATGTTCCTGGTAACGATAGTGGTAATCTTTTAAAACAAAGAGAAAGAAAACAAAATTTTGACATTTTCGCTTTCTTTCTCAAATCATTAATATGAACTGATGTTGCCAGGGGCTCGTTTCACAAAGCATTCGCATCGCAAACGAAGCGTAGTTGCCAATGGATACCATAGTGAAGAGATACGGAGTCATGGCAACTGCGATTGATCGCACTTTGCGACGGCTTTGTGAAACGGACCCCAGACCATTGTTTCAAATGTAATAAATGTTTTACACCTAACGATAACGTATTCTGTGTTGAATGAAGCTGTTATTTCAAACTTGACCTATTCTTCCACAGTCATTTGTATCCAATGACATTGCCCAGATCTTTGAGAAGATAGCCGGTGATATAAAACAGTATCTTCAGATGGCCGCCATGACTCCAGGAAATCCGCAGTTCGCTCAACTCCACGGACTTATTGACTCCCTTCTACTGGCCAGAGGGACCAAAGATTCTGTCCATGCTCTCGCTCTTCTGCAAAAGGTTAGCTTTTTTCTTCTTTATTAGAAGGAAGCTACAACGCCTGGTTTTGCCTTTATTAATTTTTTGCCTCTATGGTATTCTTGGTTATTTGTGTCTTGACGTTCAAGGCATAAAACTTCCCATTCTGAGCCTCTGCTGAAGTTAAGCCACCTTGATTACCTGTAAAATATTATCACCCTTTATCATTTCTTTACCTGCTAAAAGTCTGATCAACCATTGTCAATGTGTTACAAAAGGATTCCAGAAAATTCTACTGACTAAGGCTTGGCTCCTGTCAGTCGTCAACCTAATGAAATATCATAGGTTTGATTTGTTACAACAATTTATGCGGTATAAAGGTCTAAATGATATACCTCTTTTTAATACAATTAGAAACTTGTCTCCATGGTTATTTTAGACAAGAAGATTTTCCCTGTGCCCGTGTGTTTTAGTGATCACAAATAAATACAGCTTTATTCTATTCGTCTAAAATCCACATTTCCTTGGCGATATTTCCTGTTTCAGGCTGTTGAAGGTTTGTTAGATCATGTGACCGGTATGGCCAGTGAAAGTGAACTTCGCTTCAGAGACTGTCATCTGTTAGTGCTAAAAGGTCTTCAGGACACACGGACGTACGGACAAGCATGGACCAATAAAAATGTCACACGGTAAGGCTATTTGCAGTTGTTTTTTGTCTCAATTTTGACTTTGTCTTTCACAAAATATTAGTAGTAAAGAGTTGTTCACTGCTGAAAATAAGTTAACAGTTTAATTTCTTTTTAAGAGTAGTTCTTAAGCTCAGTCTTTTTGAGCAGAAAGCCAACACCAAGCCCCACCCTCCCTTGTTGGAAATGGCCAAAATTAAGGTTGTGCTGAGTTCTAAAGCGTAAAGGGTTAAAAAATGTAACTCAGAGAATGGCCACTTCTGTTATCTTTCCTAACCAAGAATTACTTCTGGGTTCCGGCCAAATGTGAGCATTTGCATATTTTTTTTTTGGTATGATCGGTGACTATGATGTAAAACATTAACAAATCTATTTTGTGTGTAGGCTTACGTTGTTCAGGGAACGATCAGTGATGAATTTATTTTCTCTTGTAGAGTTCTACTGGAAAGTCGAGATGAAAGAAAGTATAACATAGAGGCTGTGGAATGTTTGATTCGTTCTGATCTCATTAGCATGCCAATGTTTGACTTACGACTTGCCTCAGTAAGTTCTCAGCAGAACGCTTGTAACAATTGTCTTATTTTACCTTTTTATTCAGCCAAATTTAGAAGAAAAAACGTAAAAATATACAGAATTTCACATAGAGGTAGTGCATATTGCTGCTTGTACTTCAATTTGATTGATTGGTCGATAGTATAGTCTTTCACACCACGCTTAAGATCATTTCACTTATACGGCGGCATTGCCAGTTTTATTGTGGGAGGAAACCGGGCTCTATGTCCGGAGGAAACCATGGTAACTGGCAACCATCCCACGTAGGCCCCCTTGAATTTGAAAATCAGTCCACATTTGATTGTCTTTAAAGCTACTACTAAACTTTCAAAATATGCATATTGTAAAGAATACATAATAACCTGTATCTGTCTGTGTTTTCCAGATTTTGTTTATATTGTGTCTTCTCATTTCCAGTTGATGGATAATGGAATGAATTACATGGCTATTGCATTTGCCATGCAGTTGCTACAGCGACTCTGTGTGGATGACAAACTTAATTGCCAAATTACAGATGTAAGTCTAAAACAAAGCTGAAATATGACCTTCATAAGTGAAATTTAAATTTTAATAAATCAACCAGTATTCTTGTGAATTTACTCGATTATTATAATAATTATATATGTGATAAGAGCTGCCAAAATGTTGATATTTTTATGTTAAAACAGATTGTTCAAATTATTGGCTATTTTTCTCAAGACGTATAATTCAGAAGCTTTTAAGTGCTTCTAGTCTCGAAAATGTACGATAAAGTATTGTTTTGAACTAACTTTGGCTTAGAATGAATGAATGGTCGTCCCGGTTATTTAAATTTTGTTTACTTTTCGAACACGTACAGGCTACATAGTGTATGGATTTTCCTCATTCCAACGCCAATCATTTAGTTTTTCGATGGCCTTCAAAGCTTTTTACTGTCTTGACGATCAGAAATTATGAAAAAAGTGTGAATTTTGGCAGCTCATGCCACTTTAATAATTGAAATTCAAATTTTAATAAATCATCCAGTATTCTTGTGAATTTAATCGATAATTGTGATGTTATTATATGGTTTCACTGACTTATTTTTGCCGACTGTTTTCCAGGCTGATTTTTACAATACAATTGAAGCTTTAAGTAGATGTGCTGCTCACTCTCGACAAGTTCCTGAAGGGTGGGTATTCTTTCCTCTTTCATGAACTAGGTCAAAATTTGGCATTGATTGTAAATGTATTAAAGAATGTTAATGATAAAAGCATAAAATAGCTTTATTAGCCATTCCCTTTTGGTTATTCTGACACTAATACTCAACACAGGTATGACACCTGTATGGAATTTCTATTTTGCTGCCTCAAATTATAAGAAATAGGTTTTAAACATGATTGCACCTTCATCTGACAGGTTGACATCTCTAATTGAGACAATCCGTCAAAATAGTGACGGTGGATTGCTGGACCGACCACAGAGCCAGAGTGGTCCGTCAGTAATGATGCAGTCTGGGATATCTCAGGCGAGGGAGTTTGACGACCCGCCTGGTCTGCATGAGAAGACGGAGTACCTGCTGAGGGAATGGGTGAACATGTATCATCAGCCTGCTGCAGGAAGAGACAGTACCAAGGCATTCTCAGCCTTTGTTAGTCAGGTCTGTTCTTGTTTCTTTCTAGATAGATCACTGCCATATCCAACACAAAATCAGGGCTATCAATAAATTTTTTTATCCACCAAATTTTTTCATGAGCGCGAAAATAAAATTGGAAAATCTCTTGGTTTTGATCTATGTAGAATGGTGCCAGGTATGTGTTGACAACAATCTACTTCAATCTCCACCAGTTAATAAATTGATTGATTGTTTGGTGTTTTACGCCGCTCAAGATTATTTAACTTATATGGCGGTGTTGCTAGTTTTATTGTGGGAGGAAATCGGGCTCTATGCCCGAAGGAAACCCACAACCTTACGGTGGTAACCGGCAACCATCCCTCATAGGCCACCTGTAAATAAAAGCACGAAAAAGAAATCCTTGAAGTTTTTCTGATTATTAGCACAAGCAGGTTTGTTTGCTCTAGACACTTCCTATTTTGACTTAACATCAATACCAAATGTAACAGATACACCAAATCTTTGAATGGCATTTAGAAGTTGAAAGGTTACAATAAGGTAAAGAATTACTTATGGATAACAACTACATAGAAACGTCGTCACCCAATAAACCAAAAAGTTGTTATCCATAAGTAATTCTTCACCTTATTGTAACAGATGTACGTATAATCTTGAGTTAGGAGTGTGTCCACCCCCACCCCACCCCCCCCCCCCCCCCCCCCTCCATTCATAGATTCCTGTTTTGTTTATGTGAATTGTTGACCATTTCAGATGCACCAGCAGGGTATTTTAAAGACTGATGATCTGATCTCCCGGTTTTTCCGCCTCTGTACAGAGATGTGTGTGGATCTGTGTTACCGAGCTCTCGGTGAACAGAACCAAAGTCCCGCTCTAGTCCGTGCTAAATGCTTCCACACGTTAGATGCCTTTGTCAGACTGATTGCTCTCCTTGTCAAATATTCCGGTGACAACGCCAACACTGTCACAAAAATTAATCTCCTTAATAAGGTATGCGGCAAAAACCTTTTGGGATAAATAAATCATATTTCTCAACCATTGAAACGATTTTATAAAGACCTTTGAATCAAACTAGGCTGAAAAACATGTAAGAAAATGTTATAAATATTATTTTGGAAACAAGCTAGTGTATCAAGCTACATGGAAAGGCAAGGATATTGAACTTACCTAATCGTTTTTAAAACACAACTTTTTGCAGGTGCTAGGTATTGTAGCGGGAGTATTGTACTCAGACCATGAGATGAGATTAACAGAGTTCCAACAGTTACCATATCATCGTATCTTCATTATGCTCTTCATAGAGTTGAATGCCCCTGAGCCTATTCTAGACACAATCAATTTACAGGTCCTAACTGCATTCTGGTGAGTTCCACTGTCAACATTAGTTGAATTGTAATTCTACCCCTCTTTGGTCAGTTTTAATAAGGGGGCGTAACTGTCCCCTTATCACAAATGTCAGTTAAACAATAATAATTTTCAGCCGGAAGGAGATTTGGAGGTGCTAGTAATGTTAATGCCGCCATATAAGTGAAATAATCTTGAGCGCTACTTAAAACACCAAACAATCAATCTTGGTCTTTAAAGATTTTCTTATTGCTTTCACTGATCGTTTGACCTATGAAAAGGCATTCAAGGACAGTTTTAAGCAGTGTTATAGATAATCATTGTTTCTTGGCTTGCTAGTTGCCATGTGGCATAATTTTATTCAATATGAAAACCCAATCAAACTGTTAATTTTTCAGTAACACATTCCACATGTTGCGACCGGCCAAAGCTCCAGGGTTTGTTTATGCTTGGTTAGAGTTGGTGTCTCATCGAGTATTTATTGGCAGATTGCTGGCTCTCACTTCATTTCAAAGGGTGAGTTACGCAAATCTATATTTTATAACAACAAAGCTGTGTAAGGTTTCAAAAATAAACCGGGTAAGCATACCATCTGCTTTTCTTTCCTAATTCTCCCTTTGAAGTCGATTATTCTCAGTGAAATAGGTGTCAATAAAAAAAATAGTTTCTGTTTCTCCATGGGATTTTAACCAGATACCATTGTAAAGTACATGTAGAGGCCTCTGTGGCTGTCGGCTAGAGTGATAGTCCCTCGGTCCTTTAATTGATGCGAGTTTAAATCCCACTCAGACCAAATAAAAATTTCTGGGTGTTTTCTTCACTTGATTGCCATACGTGGAAGAGTTGTCAGGTACTTGTCGAAGGTCCTCCGGTACTTGTCGAAGGTCCTCCGGTACTTGTCGAAGGTCCTCCGGTACTTGTCGAAGGTCCTCCGGTACTTGTCGAAGGTCCTCCGGTACTTGTCGAAGGTCCTCCGGTACTTGTCGAAGGTCCTCCGGTACTTGTCGAAGGTCCTCCGGTACTTGTCGAAGGTCCTCCGGTACTTGTCGAAGGTCCTCCTGTACTTGTCGAAGGTCCTCCGGTACTTGTCGAAGGTGCTCCGGTACTTGTCGAAGGTCCTCCGGTACTTGTCGAAGGTCCTCCGGTAAAGGAGCCCGGTTTCCTCCCCTGCCCCCTTATAAGTGAAATAATCTTGATTGGGGCATGAAACATAAATCATTCAACCATCGGAAAGGTGGGCATTCATATGGTAAACCCAGTTTACTCACCAACTCCATAACCACCTCCCCCCATGTATGTTCCACAATAAAACTGGCAACGCCGCCATATAAGTGAAATAATCTTGAGCGCGGCGTAAAACACCAATTAATCAATCCAATATTTGTGATTGTATTTTTCAGGGCTGGGGTATGTATGCTCAGCTGTTGATCGATCTCTTCAAATATCTCTCTCCTTTCTTGAGAAACGGAGAACTCTCTAAGCCCACCCAGCTTCTGTATAAGGTTAGTAGACTACAATGTTTTCGTGGGTTTTATTTTCATGGTTTTGTGTTACGGTAATGTCTGAGTTAATTCAAGTGCTGGAAAAAAGTAGAAGAGTGCAAATTCTCATCTTAATTCAAGAGAGAGCTTGTAAAACATTCAAGGATTAACTGCTGGTCAATCATCTCCCTGGACTGAGATGTGTTGAAAGTTTAAATCTCATTCAGAACCTTTTTGTTGAGGATTTAGCAACATGCATAGTCCTAATTAACTCAGGTATTACCGTATCTGTCCGGTCAACCAAATGTTTGTGACATGGTTGATTTTATAGTAAGTTCAGTAGTTTGCTGCACCTGGTGATCTTCTTTTACTTTGCTTACAACACCTACGTAATTTGGAAAACTCCGCTGTTCAGCAATCAAACATGTTAAATATTACTCTAGATTGATTATTCATTACTTTCTTTAGTAAAGACGGCGCAGGTTCTAATGACGCTCAGACCAAATAAAAATTGCCAAAATTCTGAGTGTATTTTTCACTCGGTCCCTGTATGTGGAAGAGTTGCTAGGTACTTGTCGAATGTCAGGGGTTTCCTCCGGGCAATGAGCCTGGTTTCCTTTGGGCACAGCCCGGTCTCCTCCCCCACTAAACCTGGCAATGCCGCCATATAATTGAAATAATCTTGAGTGTGGTGTAAAACATCAATCAATCATTAGTTGCGTGGCCCTGGTGGCATCAAAGTGATAGTCTCGTGCCGACACAAACCTTCCATCGATGGACTGCTGGTTTGAATCCCACTCAGGACAACAATCAAAAATTGAAGTCTAGTTGGTTTATGAGGGGATCATCCTTTGCAGAAGGCTTGCGGAATTCTCTGGCAGTTTTTTGACCACCATGATTCCCCTTTGTTAGAGCATTGAATGCCACCATTTAAAAAGCCGGATTCAACTCCGTCTTAACAAGTTAAAACTTACATTTTGTCTGTGTTCTTATCAACTTATTTGTTATTTATCAAACGAAGGCTGGGGGTTTCGGATGCTGCTTTTCACCCCCAATGAACCTGACAACACTGCTGTTGAAGTGACGTAGATTGCTATTCAAACTGTTAATGGTATGGTTGTTTTTGTGCCTTATCTTCCATTGTTTTCACTTTGTAGGGTACTTCACGAGTGCTACTGGTATTGCTGCACGACTTCCCAGAGTTTCTGGGTGACTTTCACTATGCCTTCTGTGATGTAATCCCTCCAAACTGTGTTCAAATGAGAAATCTTGTTCTCAGTGCTTTCCCTCGCTACATGCGACTTCCTGATCCTTTCAGCACGCCAAATCTCAAGGTTGACATGCTCTCTGACATCGCACAAGCTCCACGGATATTAACCAATGTCGTCTCAAAGATACAGCCACCCTCCTTCAGAAAGGTAACCTTACATTCTGGACTAAAAGCCAGGGGCCTGTTTCACAAAGCGGCTTAGATGTATTTTTTGCGTAACTTTCATACTAACGTATCTCTACAGTATGGGTTGCTATGACAATTACGTAAAAATTTACGATAAGCGTTTTGTGAAACAGGCTCCAGATGACTTAAGCTTCATACAACCATTATCAGAATAAACACTATGGTTAATTGTCATGTTATGAACTGTATTCACTCACTTTTTTTTCTTCTTTCGTTGATCATGTTAGTATTAATCCGCCTTACAGAATGTATTGAGAAAAATTTATCTTTGTCAGATACTGTAATCATTTTTGTGACTTATTTGTAGAATTTGGACTCGTACCTGCAAATGCGTTCCCCAGTGGTTTTCTTGTCTGAATTGAGGAGCAATCTTCAGGTGAGGGTAATCAGTCAAAAGTCACATGAAACAACTTGATGACTCAATCCATATGCGTTGTGACATGATTTAGAGCAGACTCAAGCCTAATACACTTGAGGAGGAAAAAAGCCATTCCCCTCATTTAGACGAGTAGGCATTTTTACTGGGGTAGATTTATATCCTGCCAAATTTTTCTGGTACTTGTGCCCAGTGTTGGTGGGGTAGTCTCGACAAGCCATCGAAAGTTCATGCCTTTACCTCTTACTGTTGGGGTTACTTAGCCTCCTGAGCTGTGTCTACAAAGCCCGTATTAAATATGTCGGACGTAAATCATTGTTAAAACTATAGAAACATACACCCTTGTCCATGTTGTAGGCCTATGCTCATATTGAGGCCAGCTTTGTAGGACTGGGGGCGTATTGATTAATGTTAAGTTATAATTATGTTTCTTATGTGGTGTATCTAAGATTTATGCACTTTGGTGGCCCCTGTGTATGAAAGGTCTGATAACCTGAAACCATAGTTACATCTGGAGCCTGTTTCACAAAGCGGCGTAGCGTAAGTTTTTACGTAACTGCCATAGCAACCCATTCTGTAGAGATGCATTGGTATGAAAGTTAAGCAAAAAATACATCTACGCCGTTTTGTGAAACAGGCTCCAGTAGGTGAAATCTATCCCTAGAAACTATAAAATGATGACCAATGAATGTATTTGTATGATTTGATTTCAGTCTGATGAACCTGGTATGAGGTATAACATCCCCCTGATGAATGCCCTGGTGCTGTATGTGGGCACACAGGCTATCAGTTACATCCACAGCAAAGGTCTCTCTCCCAGTATGAGTACCATCGCTCATTCATCTCATATGGACATCTTCCAAAGTCTCGGTGTCAGTCTAGACACAGAAGGTACGTTAACTCAATAGAAAGGTTAAAAGTGGCATGAGCATGTTTTTCAATGGCCTTCAAAGCCTCTTACTGTTGTGACGATCAAAAATTACGAAAAAAAGTGTGAATTTTGGCAGCTCATGCCACTTTAATCACAGAATGATTTTCAATTTAAGTTTTTACCATAGAGCAAGTAAGTCATGTATGAAAGATAACGACAATACTAACAGAAATAGTTGATGTTCATTAATGTTAAATTTTCTAAACAATGTAAGACTGAACCTATATCTCACTAGTCACTGGCTTATGGAATTATCTTATTATCCTGTGCTTTGTTGTTATGAGTTTGCAATAATGAGTTAAATATACTTGTGTTGCAGGTCGTTACCTGTTTTTGAATGCGATAGCCAATCAGTTACGCTATCCTAACAGTCACACCCACTACTTCAGCTGTACCTTGTTATACCTGTTTGCTGAGACCAATACAACAACCATGCAGGAACAGATCACCAGGTACATCCACCCTCTAAACCCCCCCTCTCAAGACTTTTTATAAGATCCTCTAATCCAATTATGATTGATTGATTGTTTGGTGTTTTACGCCGCGCTCAAGATTATTTCACTTATATGGCAGCGTTGCCAGTTTTATTGTGGGAGGAAACTGGGCTCTATGCCCGGAGGAAAGCCACGACCTTCCGTTGGTAACTGGCAACCATCCCACATAAGTCGTTTGAGTGAAAACCGATTTTTTATAAGATCCTCTATGATCCAATTATGAGAGGAGAGGGAGGACTGTATGAATTGGCTTACCTTCAGAAACCCGTACAGACACGGGATCTGGTTTCCTATTGTGATCAACCTGGCAATGACCTTTACCTCAAACACCTTCAATGATAACTTTTACTTGCCTGAGCAATAACACAATTTTTAAATTATCGGCGAATTGCCATTTAGTCATAAAAGTCTCAGATCTGATTTAAGTAGTTTTGAGAAGTAACTTGGGTCTAAATGAATGAACGTTATTCCTTTTGGGTTTATTTTTCGAACACAAAATCGGTTCGTACTGGTCGCTGACTCTTTGGATTCCTCTTATTATACGTCTATCATTTAGTTTTTGGGCTAACTTACTCTCATTAAGTTGAGTCAGAATTTCTGATAAAATTGTCTGTCCCTTCAACTAATTCAATGTTGCTCATGAGAATTCTGGCCTTCCTATTCCGTGTTGATTTATATTGGTTTAAATGTTGTGTTTTCTTTTTGTTTACAGAGTTCTGTTGGATAGACTGATTGTAAATCGGCCACATCCATGGGGACTTATCATCACGTTCATAGAACTCGTCAAAAATCCACAGTTCAAGTTCTGGTCACATGACTTTGTACACTGCGCCTATGAAATCGAGAAGTATGTTTTTTTTTTCACACATCACATTTTGTCTCCTGTTTTTATCTCATTTTTTGGCTTGCTTTATTTTAGCTAAATTTACTTTACTAAATTTACTTACAAATAGCAGTCTTCCACCAATGGGATGCGGGTTCGAATCCCACTCAGTCCAAAAATTGGAAAATTTTCTGACTGGGTTTTCACTCAAACGACCTATGTGGCATGTTTGCCAGTTACCAGCGGAAGGTCGTGGGTTTCCTCTGGGCACAGCCCGGTTTCCTTCCACACAACTGGCAACGCCACCATATAAGTGAAATAATCTTGAGCGTGGCGTAAAACACCAAACAATCAATCAACCAAATATCAGTTGTCTTATCGACTGTTTCAGACATTAGAATTGTACGGAAAATTGACGAGTACAACACATGTATTTTGAGGGTACATGGAGTTCATATTCACAGAGACCAAGCTGTGCACAATTAACTTTAGTACAACACATGTATTTTGATGGTACATGGAGTTCATATTCACAGAGACCAAGCTGTGCACAATTAACTTGAGTACAACATGTATTTTGATGGTACATGGAGTTATTATTCACTGAGACCAAGCTGTGCACAATTAACTTGAGTACAACATGTATTTTGATGGTACATGGAGTTATTATTCACGGAGACCAAGCTGTGCACAATTAACTTGAGTACAACATGTATTTTGATGGTACATGGAGTTAATATTCACAGAGACCAAGCTGTGTACAATTAACTTTAGTACAACACATGTATTTTGAGGGTACATGGAGTTAATATTCACAGGGACCAAGCTGTGCACAATTAACTTGAGTACAACACATGTATTTTGATGGTAGATGGAGTTCATATTCACAGAGACCAAGCTGTGCACAATTAACTTGAGTACAACATGTATTTTGATGGTACATGGAGTTATTATTCACTGAGACCAAGCTGTGCACAATTAACTTGAGTACAACATGTATTTTGATGGTACATGGAGTTATTATTCACTGAGACCAAGCTGTACAAAATCATGTTATAATGATTTGCAGAAGTATAATTGTATACCTTGTTTAATACTTCTCCCAGTCATGAATAAAATGCAGTCTGGTGAATGTCAATAGGGAGCGCAAGTCACGTGTGAATTCCACATATTTCCTGTCACCGGCACTGCATTGCGCATGTGACTGAGCGTTTTTCGTTCCAATATGACGTTTAAATCTGACGTTATGGAACAAAATACGTCAAATGGAATTGCAACGTCATCAAAAACATTCTTAAAGGCGTCATCTGTCACCGGATATCACAAAATCTTGTTATAATTCTTATGAGACTTGCGCTCCCTATAAAACCTGTTAACAATTAACATGCTAAATGAAGACATCCTTTTCCTTGCAGGCTATTTGAATCTGCCCTATCCTGTATGCAAAACAAGCAGATGGCTCCAGCCATGGAACCCGAGACCGCAGAGATTCACTGAATTGACGAAACCCCTGTATTTGAGACAAATCTGAACACGACCCGTGATGTAATCGTGACAATGAAAAAAAACTGAGTGACAAATAGTTGTTCTCAAGATTTCTATTTACATATATATTTTTTTCTTTCGTGGCGATGACCTTTGAGTTATTTGTACATAGTTTTTTTTTTCCCCTCACTGTTTGTGGCCTGAAATACGGACATGTTGAATTTATATTTTACAGAGATTGGTTACTCCAAATCAAAAAAGACCCTGTTTTTGTATAAAGAGACTCTGCTCATTGGTGGGTGGGGAGTAGTTTGGGGAGTGGATGGAGAGATCTGGCAATAATCCATGAACACACTGTCTAAAGATCAACCAAAGTTACACAATTCTCCAAAATCATTGTTTTACTAAACAACCATAGTGAGGTCATCCGTCTTCTAAATACCTTATACCATGTACGTAATGATACTCTTCATATACCTGTTCAACTTCTAAATGCCATTGAAAGATTCTATTTATATGTGTCCTCAAAAGCAGTGCTCACACTAACAGTCCTTTGTGATGCTTATTTCATTCTTTTTTTCTGTAAACACACAGTGTAACTGGCTCGAAATCAACTTTTTTCAATTGACCAAAACAGGTCGTGAGCGCGGGTAAATGAAAGCTTGAATTTCTGTTCGAGTTCAGAAATAAAAAAACATAATTTTGAAATCCGTCTCCAAAGTTGTGAATTCACTGGGCTGGAAAGTTTTAGCAAATTGTTGATTTACTCTGAGAAGTTGAATATTTGTTGGGTGTCTCCAGGGGCTAGTTTCACAAAGCGATCTTAGCTAAGTGTGATCTTAACTACCATGGCAACCAATGCTAAAGGTATACGTTGCCATTGGTAAGCTAAGATCGCTTTGTGAAACTGGGCCCTGCTTCTTGACAACTCTGAATTTGTTGATGACCTCAGATCAGCTGTATAGATTTATTGAACTGTAATGAAGAAACTAATTCATCGCAAATAATTTATCAGCGGTTTCCAGAGTTGATAAAAGATCATATTTTTATATATAGCAGCGTATATCTTGGTATAAATGTTTTAAAGTTATCAGTTTACATTCAAAATGAAATTTGACCTCTACCGTATTATTTTATTCTTTAAAGCCGTTGATACCTGTTCGCAACCTACTTTTATGTTAAAATAGTTAAATATATCATTATTTTCACTGCTTACCTTCAAACAAGACGTTTCTTATTTGTTCACAACTTGTTATATTTTCTCTTTGGTTCATCTCAGCGTACAGAATGGTGAAATAACAATTGTTGTTCGTTGTTAGCATTCAGTTTTTATTGACTCCTAAAACTGTGACATTTTGGCAGTGTTGTTAATATTGAAGAAAACTTCCATGCTTCGGGATTTTCAGACAGATAAAAACATCCTTGGCATAGATTTTGTGTGGGAAACAGTGAGAAAACTCCCACTCGTCCCAGTAAGAGATCCACCTACCAATGAGTTGGTACCCTGTAATTCTTGTAATTATGTCTATTAAGCTATTCTTTTGAATAAAATTAGTGTTTGCAATCTATATTGTTTTACGGATTACTTTGATAACTTGTCTGATATTATCCTGAAGTCAAAGATGGATGGATTGATTCAGACGGAGTGGGATTTTAATAGACAACCCTCCGTGGATGGCCTTACTCAGACTTTTGTCCTTGTTGAATAAAAAAGTATTCCCATGTTGAAGGCAAAGCGATGTTGTCCATATAACTGGAAGACCAAAACAAAACACGTAGCCTTATGCTTTTATATCCTAATAATTGCCCTGGTCCCTGGAGATGCTTTTGATAAGCAGCAAGCTTTGAGCATAGAGCCCGGTTTCCTCCCACACTAAAACTGGCAATGCCGCCATATAAGTGAAATAATCTTGAGCGCGGCGTAAAACACCAAACAATCAATCTAATAACACATAGTTAAGTGCTGAAACCAGAAATACCACTGGAGAAATAAAGGATTGACAGTTTCTCACACTGTTTAGAAATTGATTATCTCAACACACTAGGATTGATTGTTTGGTGTTTTACGCCGCGCTCAAGATTATTTCACTTATATGGCGGCGTTGCCAGTTTTATTGTGGGAGGAAACCGGGCTGTATGCCCGGAGGAAACCCACGACCTTCCGTTGGTAACTGGCAACCATCCCACATAGGTTGTTCGAAACACACTATGAAGTAGTTCAAACAGAGACATTGACACAAATATGTATTTACAAATTTATTCCTCCAAAATGTTTTGGACCCCCAAACTTGGTAATAAAACATATTAAACGATGTAAAAAAAAAAATACCCTAGATACTTCAGGTAATTTACAGACCCTATAGGTTACAGGATACAGTTTCATTTCCCATTTCCGGTAATGCTAACGTTTTCATTTGCGGCTAATTACCTAAATTTCGTTAAGGTTTTTCCTTTCCATTCTCACATAGATCAACCCATGAGACATCCTTTACAACCACATAAGGTTGACATAGTGCATGTTTCACGCTACACACAATTCTACATGGGTACCGCCATTTTGACCGTTTTAGACTTACATACATGTAATGTATTCTCAGTCAAACTATGGTATTTTCAAAATAATTGGTTAAAAACACAAACACAAATCTTTTATCAGGCGTTGATTTAAAGCTTAAAGTATGTACAGTAGACCTGCGTAAGTTTCAATCCAATATTCAAATAACCCAGATACCAAACTATCGCTATGTAAGCCATTGGATGAAAAAACATAAACTGGGTACTGTGACCTATAGTGTATTGATAGATTGACAATTTCTCACAATGTGGCAAGTAAGTAGGAGAAGCGGCAGCCCCTCCCAAAGACATAAGATAATCAATAACAAAACCATCCGTTGCTTCTGTAAATGTTAATTAGTCTCAAGCCCTGTCTCTTGCCTGAACATTCCAAGGAAAGCGTGGCTCAGTAGGTAGAGCGTTGGACGCTCAATCTGAAAAGCCTTCCACCAATGGGTCGCGGGTTCGAATCCCACTCAGTCCAAAAAAATTGGAAAATTTTCTGACTGGGTTTTCACTCGAACGACCTATTTGGGATGGTTGCCAGTTACCAACGGATGGTCGTGGGTTTCCTCCGGGCATAGAGCCCGCTTTCCTCCCACAATAAAACTGGCAACGCCGCCATATAAGTGAAATAATCTTGAGCGCGGCGTAAAACACCAAACAATCAATCAATCCAAGGAAAGAAGACAAGTGACTGTTCAAATAACTAAAAGTAAAATAACAAGAGTTTAAGAAACTCATAATACACCCACAAGGGCAAATTCATTGCTGTACACTATCTTCATATTCAATATTAAAGACATGCTTTAAACAAAAATTTCTGCAGGTAGAATCTTTCAGTCACCTAGAAAAGACTGGGACTTGGTGAATTTTAGTATTTGACACATTGCCTAGCTACATGTATAAGCTGCTACATATATCTGAAAACTGTACCAAAGCTACTTGCAAAAGTGTCTACACTACATATGAGCATACAACAGTAATTTCATTTAATTACGGATAAAAGAATAGAAAGAAGTGCTCCGCAACTCATTTGGTCAACATGGTTATCAAAAAGTTGTTCTGATACAATTAAAGCTCTACTGTGAAACCACAGACAGACTAACTGAATGTCAAAAAGCTAGGGGACTGTTTTGGTCCCCACAAATATCCAGAACTCAATTTAATTTTGGAGCGGGACACACCATTTACTCATACGCTAGTTATAACTGAAAATCCATGCAATAAGTACCAAGTTACTCAATGCCAAAAGGCTGTTGACTGTTCTGGTTGCCACAAATATTGAGACCCCAATTTAATTTTAGTACATGACACATCATCTAACTATAAGCTTCATATATCAGAAGAAAACAATTTATAATCCATGAAAAATTACAGAGTAACTCAATGCCAAAAGGCTGGTGACTGTTTTAGTCGCCGCAAATATCAAGACCCCAATTTAATTTTGGTATAGGACACACCATCTACTCATAAGCCAGTTATAAATGAATTTTTTTTTTAAAATCCATGCAATAGTTCCTGGGTTACTGAATGCCAAAGGGCTAGGCAACTGTTTTGGTCGCCACAAATAGCATGACCCCAATTTAATTTTGGTACAGGATATACCATCTACTATTAAGCCAGTTATAACTGAAAAAAAAAACCGAAAAAAAAAATTAAAATCCATGCAATAGTTGCTGGGTTATTGAATGCCAAAAGGCAGGTGACTGTTTTGGTCGCCGCAAATATCAAGACCCCAATTTAATTTTGGTACAAGACACACCATCTACTATTAAGCCAGTTATAACTGAAAAAAAAAATTAAATCCATCGAATAGTTCTTGAGTTATTAAATCCCAAAAGGGTGGGTGGCTGTTTTGGTCGCCAAAAATATTGAGACTCCAATTTAATTTTGGTATGCGACACACTGTCTACCCATAAGCTACATATATCAGAAGAAAAAAAAAAATTCAGGCAATAGGTTTTAAGTTATAGAGCAAACAGGAATCCGGGACGGACAGATGGACAACGGTATACCAATATACACCCGCTTTAAGAGCGAGCGTATAAAAATGTAACCAAGACGACTTCTGTTGAAGGTGAAATTTAACATACATGCAGTACCAAGAGGATTCTAGCTAACCCTCCCACAGATAGCACTGCTGATGGTTTTAAGTCTGTCTTTTGCCATGAAACTTCAATGAAAGCTGATGAGTGACTGTTCAAATCACCAACAGTAAAATTTCCCAATTACACCTCTGGAATCAAAAAGACTTCTGTTGAGGGTGAAATTTAACATACATGTAGTACCAAGAAAATTCTAGCTAACCCTTCCACAGATAGTACTGCTGATGGTTACAAGCCTGCCTCTGACTTAATGGGCGAGAATAGAGATCCTAACCATTCTATTGTAAATCAATAACCTTATACAAACTTTCAATTCTATGACTTTGCCTTTAACACAAAAACAGCATCATCAAGTACATAGAATGATTTTTGTAAGTCTCCTTCACATAAATATGGTAGTCTTGTGAACTTTTCCAGTTCATAACCAGCGGGTTCAAACACATTATGAACCAGACTGTTAACTTGGTCCTCAAAGCTGCCGTCTGGAATTGGTAAACTCTCTGATGGCTGGTTGTCTTTTGAACCTGAAAAATAACCAAATAAACATCTTTTCTTATTAGGTTGCTTAACCAATTTGTAAACACACAAATATATTGTGGCTTCTCCTATAGGCCTAAATTTATTGTTTAAAATAAAAACAAAATTCAGTAAAACATTATCAATTGACATACAATGAACCTTATGACATTGCCAAGTTTATTGGGGGAGACAAACTGTAACCGTTACTTAACATTAAGTTCACATTGTTGAGATGAAGAGCGATTAGAAGCAGTACATAACCTTTAGTGTAACTTACCGTATTTCTTCTAAAGATTCAGCCACTTTTTCCCTCATAGGGATTTGACAATTAGAAAAGAAATATGCTAAATGAGGCCAGACAAATTTGCCCAATAGAGGGAATTTAAGGCAAAATGACTCTCCGTGCCGTGTGTGAAAATGGTTATCAACTCCACGACTCCATTTTTGTCTTACTCAAATGACAATGGAAAATTTAGGCAATTAGAATGGCTCAATATTTAGAAGAAATACGGTAAGGCTGATTGGAGTACTGAAACATAAAGTAGCCTGTTATTCTCTGAGAGTCAGGTGACATATAGGACAATCAGACATATTTACCATGATATCTCAATACTGGAGATAGGTTGTCATGGTAACCATGTCAGATGTTGAGTTAGGGCAACCTTTTTAGACAGCCCCAGAAGTATGATAGAGATTAATAAATGTAGGACTGATTCATTTAAAGTGGCATGAGCTGCCAAAATGTTGATATTTTGACGTTAAAACAGAATGTTGAAATTATCGGCTATTTTTCTCAAGACGTATAATTCAGAAGCTTTTTAGTGCTTCTAGTCTCGAAAATGTACGATAAAGTATTGTTTTGGATTAACATTGGCTTAGAATGAATGAATGATCGTCTCGGTTATTTAAATTTTGTTTACTTTTCGAACACGTTTTCGGTTTGTACAGGCCACATACTGTATGGATTTTCCTCATTCCAACTCCAATCGTTTAGTTTTTCGATGTCCTTCAAAGCCTCTTACTGTCGTGACCATCAGAAATTATGAAAAAGTGTGAATTTCGGCAGCTCATGTCACTTTAAGTTTTGTGTCGCACTTAAGATAAATGTTGGACCTCTCAAAACAGTATTTTTCCCCTTGTCATTCTTACTGGTTCATGTGAGACAGAGGACTGCTAATGTACTTGTTTTGATGAGGTGAATTGTGAGTGTTGACTACTGTAGTAGTAAATTAACCCACCTGTCTCCACATAGGTGGAAAATGGAAGCACAATGGCCACAAGAACTCTGCCTGTTTCCGGATTCAAACTGGTTCTCATGGAATGCAGTATACTCATTGGTCTATCACATCTGTCCAGCAGATTTAAGCATCCAATCAAATCATACTCTGGTCCCCTGTTTGACCAATCATTCACTCCTAAAATACTAGAAAAATAATTTTTCTCTGTTAGATTGATTGATGTTTAACACCTGCACTGAAGATTATTTCAATGAAATAGGACCGTAAAGACGAGTTCAGTGGGGGAGAAAATCTGCTATGTGCCTGGAGAAACCAACCGGAATTCAGCATGTAACTGGCAACCCTTCCACGTCAAGTGAAAACCCCAAGTAGAAATTTAACAATTTGTCCATTTAACAGAGTGGAATTTGAAACGACAACCCACTGATGGAAGGCTTGTATAGGGTGTCCTTTAGATGTTTCTTACTAAAACAGAACTGCTGAAGGGGATTGAAAGCTGCACACATACTCTTCACTTGGCTGATGGGGTTACCAGGTTTATTTTTATGCTCCTCGAAAACTTTCGGGGGGGGGGGGGGGGGGGGGGGGGGCATATAGTCGCTGCTTTGTCCGTCTGTGATGGGGAACCGGGGAGCATCCATCAGTTTTACTGATACTTTTCTTGTGTTCTTCAGTTAGCACTCTGCAGCTATCCCACATACAGAACGCAAATGGCCATCTATCTGGTTTTTTTTTAATATTCAAATTTTGTTAGACTGCCATCGTTGTGCCAGTAAACTTTCTGGCTAAGACTAAATTCAAAGTGTGATGTTTGACAGGAGGCAGTGGGAGGTCACAGGGCATCTCATATGGTAAACCATTTCTCATTGTATAATATCTTGAATTCAACGTAAAACATAAACCAATCAACCATAATATTAAAAAAAACTCAATTCACTGGGACCGATGTTAAGGCAAAATGCAAAGTTTATAATTCTTAATTTCCTTAATAATAAGTCAACTGAAGATCTTTTAGATTCTAGCTGCTGATTGATTGTTTGGTGTTAATACGCCGCACGCAAGATTATTTCACTAATATGGCGGCGTTGCCAGTTTTATTGTGGGAGGAAACCGGGCTCTATGCCCGGAGGAAACCCACGACCTTCCGTTGGTAACTGGCAACCATTCCACATAGGTCGTGAAAACCCAGTCAGAAAATTTTCCAATTTTTTGGGGGACTGAGTGGGATTCGAACCCGTGACCCATTGGTGGAACGCTCAACCTACTGAGCCACGGAGGCCCCCTTCTAGGTGCTGATTCAGGGTTTCATTCTATAAACCATGAGTTCGATTCATGCTCAGTCCTGGGAAATCTATTTTGTCATGGTTTCAACTTCTTATCTAATTGATTTTTGAGTTTGGAAAACAGATTTGTGATTTTTAGACTATTTTGCCAGTACTGTGAGTGTAGATAGTGTAGTAAGAAAGTAATTTCTGTGATGATACTTGTACCTGAATCCCTTTTCCTTTAAACGATTGACCATGGTTGGTGATGCCTCTGTCGCAAACACATTGTGATAATGCTTCCCCATTATATGAGTAACTTTTCCATCCCCCGCTCCTGTAAAAAAAAAAAAAACACGAGTTAAAAACCTGAGTAACTATCCCATCACCTGCCACATGGAAAACAAAACACAAGTCAAAACCAGAGTCACTTATCCAACACCTGCCCCTGGAAAACAAAACACACATCAAAACATGAGTATCATTTCCATCACATGCCCCTGGAAAACAAAACCCAAGTCAAATCCTGAGTAACTTTTCCGTCACATGCCCCTGGAAAACAAAACCCAAGTCAAATCCTGAGTAACTTTTCCGTCACATGCTCCTGGAAAACCAAACCCAAGTCAAATCCTGAGTAACTTTTCCGTCACATGCTCCTGGAAAACAAAACCCAAGTCAAATCCTGAGTAACTTTTCCGTCACATGCCCCTGGAAAACCAAACCCAAGTCAAATCCTGAGTAACTTTTCCGTCACATGCTCCTGGAAAACAAAACCCAAGTCAAATCCTGAGTAACTTTTCCGTCACATGCTCCTGGAAAACCAAACCCAAGTCAAATCCTGAGTAACTTTTCCGTCACTTTTCCCTGAGAAACAAAACAGGAGTCAAACCCCGAATCACTCTTCTATCATTTGCCCCTGCAAACATAACTAGTCAAAACCAAACTTATATAAAATACATACTTGGATGTACATGTATAGGTCAAGTAATTGAGTAAGGATTTAACAATGCTTACAACATCATTTCAGTCTAATTGTGACGATATATAGATAAAGAAATTATAGTGCATTAAGAAACGTTGAATTTATTAAGTAAAAAGGCAAAATCAATACTTGTTAAACTTTGTAATTAAAAGACTTATAAAAGCATCATCAACATGAATATTCTATTCAACCATCAATCCGTTTGATTTTTACCAAAGTTTGCAATTAGATATACTGACTTGCTGCCCTATAAGCGAAATAATCTTGAGTGCGGCTTAAAACTTCAAGCAATCAATCATTGATTCTAGGCAAATTCGTAATTTGATTAGAATAGAGCCTGATCAAGTTATTGACAAACAAAAATAATCAATTTAAATTGCTATAAGCATGGAAATAGTTGGTCGTGTCCCCCACGATTACATCTTTCCAATACTAACATTTGAAATTGCTATACGTTTGGAAATAGTTAGTAGTGCCCCCCACGATAACATCTTTCCAATACTAACATTTAAAATTGCTATACGTTTGGAAATAGTTAGTAGTGCCCCCCACGATAACATCTTTCCAATACAAACATTTGAAATTGCTATACGTTTGGAAATAGTAAATATTGTCCCCCATGATTACATCTTTCCAATACAAACATTTGAAATTGCTATAAGCATGGAAATGGCAAATATTGTCCCCCATGATTACATCTTTCCAATACAAACATTTGAAATTGCTATAAGTTGGGAAATAGTTAGTAGTGTCCCCCCACAATTACATCTTTGCAACACAAACCTTTGAAATTGCTATACGTTTGGAAATAGTAAATATTGTCCCCCATGATTACATCTTTCCAATGCAAACCTTTGAAATTGCTATAAGTTTGGAAATAGTAAATATTGTCCCCCATGATTACATCTTTCCAATGCAAACCTTTGAAATTGCTATAAGTTTGGAAATAGTAAATATTGTCCCCCATGATTACATCTTTCCAATGCAAACATTTGAAATTGCTATAAGTTTGGAAATAGTAAATATTGTCCCCCATGATTACATCTTTCCAATACAAACATTTGAAATTGCCATAAGTTTAGAAAAAGTTAGTAGTGTCCCCCCACAATTACATCTTTGCAACACAAACATTTGAAATTGCTATACGTTTGGAAATGGTAAATATTGTCCCCCATGATTACATCTTTCCAATACAAACCTTTGAAATTGCTATAAGTTTGGAAATAGTAAATATTGTCCCCCATGATTACATCTTTCCAATACAAACCTTTGAAATTGCTATAAGTTTGGAAATAGTAAATATTGTCCTCCATGATTACATCTTTCCAATGCAAACCTTTGAAATTGCTATAAGTTTGGAAATAGTAAATATTGTCCCCCATGATTACATCTTTCCAATACAAACCTTTGAAATTGCTATAAGTTTGGAAATAGTAAATATTGTCCCCCCACGATTACATCTTTCCAATACTAACATTTGAAATTGCTATAAGCATGGAAATGATAAATATTGTCCCCCATGATTACATCTTTCCAATGCAAACATTTGAAATTGCTATACGTTTGGAAATAGTAAATATTGTCCTCCATGATTACATCTTTCCAATGCAAACATTTGAAATTGCTATACGTTTGGAAATGGTAAATATTGTCCCCCATGATTACATCTTTCCAATGCAAACATTTGAAATTGCTATACGTTTGGAAATAGTAAATATTGTCCTCCATGATTACATCTTTCCAATGCAAACATTTGAAATTGCTATACGTTTGGAAATGGTAAATATTGTCCCCCATGATTACATCTTTCCAATGCAAACATTTGAAATTGCTATACGTTTGGAAATAGTAAATATTGTCCTCCATGATTACATCTTTCCAATGCAAACATTTGAAATTGCTATACGTTTGGAAATAGTTAGTAGTGTCCCCCATGATTACATCTTTCCAATGCAAACATTTGAAATTGCTATACGTTTGGAAATGGTAAATATTGTCCCCCATGATTACATCTTTCCAATGCAAACATTTGAAATTGCTATACGTTTGGAAATAGTAAATATTGTCCCCCATGATTACATCTTTCCAATGCAAACATTTGAAATTGCTATACGTTTGGAAATGGTAAATATTGTCCCCCATGATTACATCTTTCCAATGCAAACATTTGAAATTGCTATACGTTTGGAAATGGTAAATATTGTCCCCCATGATTACATCTTTCCAATGCAAACATTTGAAATTGCTATACGTTTGGAAATAGTAAATATTGTCCCCCCACGATTACATCTTTCCAATGCAAACATTTGAAATTGCTATACGTTTGGAAATAGTAAATATTGTCCCCCATGATTACATCTTTCCAATGCAAACCTTCATCTGTAGTAAGACACAGATTTCATGCAATATATGCCAGACAAAAATACTTCAGGATTCATACTATTTCAAGACAAACATTTATATCTGTAAATTAACAGTTGCATCTTTTTTGATGAGGTAAGTAAAATTTGTCATGGAGGAAAATTTCCCATGCGACTAAGGCCTTCCTGCACCACAATTCCATTTTACTAATCCCATGCTCCTAATTGCTTTGGACAGGAAAATACCCCATTATGATGGTCAAAGGGAGGTAATAAATATTACTTACCCAAATCTAATAAGTTATCTCCCCTCCACTGGTCTGTAATCCCCATGAGTTTTCTAAACTGGTCATTAGAAAATATGAACATGGAGCCACGTTCTAAATATCTAGAAAAAAATATTCAGAGAAAAAAAAATTAAGACTAATCAATCAGTGACAATCAGAGCGGTATAAGTTCATGGAAAAACGAAATGATTTCTGTTGGAATCAGGAAAATGCATAGTCTGTGGTCTGTGTTATCAGAAGTCTATGAATGGGAAAGTGCGAAACGTCCCATTACACCATATTCAGGGCATTGATGCCTTTTGACCCAGAGGTCACCATAAACAGCGCCCTCTCTCAGTCAGAAACCATGGCTTTTCTTCTCTTTCTCGTATGAATTATTATGGGATGCATAAGAATAGAAAAATGGTAAACGTTTTAGATGTGACAACAGTACTTGATGGAGCAAAAGTTAAAGTTCCCAAAGAGCTTCATATAGTTGAAAATGAGACAAGTTCCCAAAGAGCTTCATATAGTTGAAAATGAGACAAGGAGCCTTGTTTGGAACAATGTGTTATCGGAGTCACATGTTCAGTAACGCTTTTAGAAGAACCAATACATTCTCTGAACTGCTGTTACAGGGATTGCCGATTGATAGGATAGTTCAGTAAGTGGAGAGTGAATTTATTTTCTGATTTGATATTGCACAACCGTTGACAATTTCAAAATCTATCGTAAACGTCACATGGTGGTAACTTTTCACACTTCCCCATTCATAGACTTCTGCTATTATATGCTATCAAACAAGAATTTCCGTATTGCCCTGGTATTGCTCAGTTTAACTTAGTGACATCACTGCTAAAATATTTTTGTGATCAAGGTCATTTAGCATGGCTAAGAATTGTTGTGACGCCGTCATCTACAAAAGCCATCCAGCTGAACTCGCCCAATACAACTAGGCCAATACAACCTAAACTAGGCCAATACAACCTAAACTAGGCCAATACAACTTCAACAAGACCAATACAACTTCAACAAGACCAATACAACTTCAACGAGACCAATACAACTTCAACAAGACCAATACAACTTCAACGAGACCAATACAACTTCAACGAGACCAATACAACTTCAACGAGACCAATACAACTTCAACGAGACCAATACAACTTCAACAAGACCAATACAACTTCAACAAGACCAATACAACTTCAACGAGACCAATACAACCTAAACTAGGCCAATACAACCTAAACTAGGCCAATACAACTTCAACAAGACCAATACAACTTGGCCAATACAACTTAAACTAGACCAATACAACTTAAACTAGGCCAATACAACTTCAACAAGACCAATACAACTTCAACAAGACCAATACAACTTCAACGAGACCAATACAACTTCAACGAGACCAATACAACTTCAACAAGACCAATACAACTTCAACAAGACCAATACAACTTCAACGAGACCAATACAACCTAAACTAGGCCAATACAACCTAAACTAGGCCAATACAACTTCAACAAGACCAATACAACTTCAACGAGACCAATACAACTTCAACGAGACCAATACAACTTTAACGAGACCAATACAACTTCAACAAGACCAATACAACTTAAACAAGACCAATACAACTTCAACGAGACCAATACAACTTCAACAAGACCAATACAACTTAAACTAGGCCAATACAACTTCAACAATACAACTTAACACGTTGACTGCCGACTACGAAATAACTCGAAAGTGCAAGGGGTCTCCCATTTGCCATTCAAGCTTGTTACGCGTATGGCCAATGTCTGTTTACTGTGCTATTTTTAGCAACACACATAGTGGTTTCCCTTGATGCTTTGTGAGAAAACCAGTACGAGATATGTCGTATCTGGCAGTGTGATTTAATCGTTACATTCGGTACGCCAAAAAGTAAAGTTATTTAAAAAGATATCTATGTTAAGCCACGAGATAATTCGTACCAGCAGAATCCGGTGCGCCTGCCATTGCGAGATATCTCGTAGTCGGCAGTCAACGTGTTAAACTAGGCCAATACAACTTCAACAAAACCAATACAACTTGGCCAATACAACTTAAACTAGACCAATACAACTTAAACTAGGCCAATACAACTTCAACAAGACCAATACAACTTCAACGAGACCAATACAACTTCAACGAGACCAATACAACTTCAACGAGACCAATACAACTTCAACGAGACCAATACAACTTCAACAAAACCAATACAACTTGGCCAATACAACTAAAACTACGCCAATACAACTTAAACTAGGCCAATACAACTTCAACAAGACCAATACAACTTCAACGAGACCAATACAACTTCAACGAGACCAATACAACGTCAACGAGACCAATACAACTTCAACGAGACCAATACAACTTCAACGAGACCAATACAACTTCAACAAGACCAATACAACTTCAACAAGACCAATACAACTTCAACAAGACCAATACAACTTAAACTAGGCCAATACAACTTCAACAAAACCAATACAACTTGGCCAATACAACTTAAACTAGGCCAATACAACTTAAACTATGCCAATACAACTTCAACAAGACCAATACAACTTCAACTAACTCAATACTTGGACAGTCAATTAATCTGAACATTCATTCTACATGTAGGCCTAAGTTAGTTTAAAACACTACTTAAGACAAGTAGGATAAAAAAGACTTCTAATTTGTGCATCTTAAGAATTATCATAGCCATAATTTAAAAAATTTAGTTTTTACAGAAAGATATCAACCTTTTTGGCAGCTCATGCCATTTTAAGCTAATCAGTAAACTACATACACAGCTCTTTTAGTTAAGTAAAATATAACCTGTATCTGTACCACTTCTTACCCATTTATGGAAGTACTTGTCATAAACCAGCCCAGCACTGACCGCACAACAGTGTGAAATATCTGTGTGAAAACCCATTCAGATTTTTCATAACAGTTCTGTAGAAAAGCTTCTGTGTCCACATCTTGATGAAATCGTATAAATTTGGCTCTGATATCATCTGACAGTTTGTTTTCATTCACACTGTACCACTATAAATAAAACAAACAGCATTTAATTATTGTATTTGTTGAAATTTTTAGGTATTCTGTAAGTAAAGAGAAGAGTAAAATAGTGATTATTGCTTAGTTATCAGCTCTCTGGTACAGCGGAACTAAAAACTTGCAACCACTCACACATACTGGACTGTTTTTAAAACAACATTTCTTATGATAATCCGAAAGGAATATCTAAGGAATATCAAAATCTTGTCTTAATGCCCAGAAAAAATGTAGACAATGCTATTTATGCTAGATTAAAAACTATTAAAAAGACAAGCTGACATTAAAGTTACATTAGCTTTCAAAATTGAGATATTTTCATGAATTTAGATTCTTAAGAGAAGGAAATTTGCAACTCATTGAATAACTAAGCCAGTTATAGAGAATCAAAAATTATTCAGTGAGTCTATACTTTGTATCAATGGTTTACTGCGGTTTGTTTTGAAACTGAAAGTAGGCGGGCCATATTGCTCCGTAAGTACCAGGCGATGTGCCTGGGCCCTGTTTCACAAAGCGGCGTAGCGTAAGTTTTCACGTAACTGCCATAGCAACCCATACTGTAGAGATACGTTAGTATGAAACTTACGCAAAAAATGCATTTACACCGCTTTGTGAAACAGGACCCTGATCTTTCCCAAACAATTTTGCTTGCCGGTCCCTTGTCTACCCCAGAGAGCACACCAAGGATACTTTCTAATGTGCTAGACCATTTCCTCAGCATTTCTTACTGATTCTAAAGCCTTGTGTTTCTCAAGGGACTCAAGTTGACATGCTTAAGGTGACGCTGTTGTTCTATTCCCAGAGCCTTGCGGTTTATCGATGATCGTATGCCCCCTGGTTTTTTAATGCCTAATTGAGCCGGGATACTGGAGGTTTTTTTTTGTAAGTTTGATATTACAAACAATGACCTAATGTGCAATTCTGAGACTGATGCTAACGAAATGCTCTTTATGTGTATTGTTTGGGGAAAATAGTCATTAACTTTGAAATTCTGTTTTGACTGAAAAATATAACAATTTTGGCAGCTCATGCCACTTAAAATAATAAAGTAAAGCCATTCAATAGAAGATAATTTTTACATCATATCTAACAGTTTCTTTTATTGAAAACTTCCAAATAACTAGATAAGATAAGATAATCTTTATTTAAGCTCGATAAAACTCTAATAGACATATATATCCTCTTTTCATGAAGGTCGAGTCTAAGCAGGTCTAAGAAGTAAAATAAGTAAAATTTGCTAAGAAAACCAATTTACATGAGCTTACTACGACTAATACCACCAAACTTAAACATATGACACATAAAATATGTCCAGTTAGCTTTAGATTGTAGAAATGGGGTGAAAAAAAAAAGAAGAATCGAAGCCTGATTACAACAACAACGATCAGTGTCGGTTCAACTTTCGTGTTGGATTACCCTCATTTCAGGCCTTTTTATCTGTGGTTTACACTCAACCAATTATCAGCAGGCTTTTCCAGTCGCTGTTAACCGATCGCCAGTCTGTATTTCTCAGATAAATAGGCCTACGTAAAATTACACTGTGCCGTTAGTTCACTCACTCGATTGAAACATAAAATCGCCAATAGGGGGCAGTTTGGTTTGTTTACGTTACGGGCACCTAACAATTCAAATTTTCAAATTCAAATTAAAAATACAAAGTGACGTCCAAACTTTCAAATTTTGGTAAAAATAGAAAGTTCCTAACTTATATTGTCTGGGAAAAATACAGAAAACGGACTTTCTTTTTTAATGTAAACAATATTTCTGATTTTCGCGGCAAGTGTGCCTTTAATGAAATAATTTGTAGGTACTTTGATTGACTTCATGACTTACATATTCATGGCGGTCGTTTTGGTGACTCTCATCCTCCATCATTCTATGGTAGATGGTCCTTGCGATTGAGTTTCTCCCTAAACTACGTGGTGTGCTGCTCAGTAAACTAGGGCTTCGAGAATACTCAATGTTACTTATATCTGACATGATATCATAATGTGCCCGTTATCTGAAAATAAAAGAAAAATATTGAATGAACATACATTTTTATAACTTTAAAATCCATGTTGGGTAGGCAAGGCAACTCAACTATCAAATGTATTTCTTATGTATATAATCACATACTGGAGAGGATCCCATAAAGTAAAACCTCTAACTATAAGGTTAACATACAAAATATTACTAAAATGTTGCTTTGTGAGGGCTCTCCCTTCACACTGTTGACGTGTTTTAAAGTTTGTAAAAATGGTGGGAATTGTGAACTAAAGGATTGATTTAGACATTAAAGATTTTAAAAGCTTCTGTTACGTTGTCTAACTTTTGCCGATCAATTGATGACAACATTGTCTGCTCAAACAATTTTATTTGCGGTCCAAATTACAAAGTCAGCACCATGAAAAAGAAAGAAACAACGGTTTGTAAACCTGTGTGAAATTTCGTTCTGTTTGTTGAATCCTTTATCTGTTCACAGATTGATGCTATACATGTAACTAGCCCTTTATAACTGATCTCCCCTCGATACTGGTGCCCCTTACACTCTTACAGGCAGCGGGTATTTACTCCTTCTGTCAATACAAACACTGATTTACTTCTAGGCCTAGATTTGTCGCTGGAAAATTAAGAAATCAACTGATGCCACAACGCCTCACTACCTCACATTTATAGTAAAAACAGGTAATTAAGAACTATGACTGGCTGATTTCTTAATTGATCAGCAACAATTCTCGCCTACTAGAAATGTGTATTGAAACAAAGGAGAATTTAACACCCACTGCTATTAGGAGTGTAGGTGCCCCTCAGGTTTTACGTAAAACTTAGGTTTGATTTCTTAATGTAGAACTTAGATTCAGATTGATTGATGAATGTTTTACACTGCACTCAAGATTATTTCCCTTACAAAGGTCTATATATGGCAGCGTTGCCAATGTTTAGTCAGGGAAAGAAACCCCTGACTTTCAGTAAGTACCTGGGGCCTGTTTCACAAAGCGGCGTAGCGTAAGTCCTCACGTAACTACCATAGCAACCCATAAGAGATACGTTAGTATGAAAGTTACGCAAAAAATACATCTACGCCGCTTTGTGAAACAGGGCCCTGGCAACTCTTCCACATACTGCGATCAAGTGAAAAATTCACTCCAAAATTATTCAATTTTGTTATCCCTCGTCGCAGCCATGGAATGCCTGTTTATAACTGAGAGACTATCAGTATCACTCTAGCCGAATGAGTCATAAGATCCTAGCCAAAACTTTGACCATACTCAATAGCTCTCGTTTTAAAACGAGAGCTATTGAGTATGGTCAAAGTTTTGGCAAATAAGATCCCAACTGTTGAGTTTCTAAAATGAAAAACTTATGTGATTGGGGTCGAAAAAACAATACTGGCAAAATCTGTTACCCGATTCTTTTACTGCAGCTCATGATAGACTAGTGCTAGTTAAGAAGATGACCTGTTTTGATATCATATCTTTGTTTATTACTAATATTAGCTCCGGCACCCTGCTCCATTTAATAATGACTACGGCCCCGTAGTTTAGACTGTTAAAACACAGATCTACACACAGTGGGCCATATTGTAGCCATATTGTAGCGGGTCATCTAACCAGCGGGCCATTTCACTGTTATTTTTCCCATTTAATAATAGCATTATCCAGCAATTTCATTTTCAACAATGCCAGGGATGCTCACGTTATTTTTTTTTTCTTTTGACTTAGCTTTGTCTCTAAACATTACAACAACAGCAACAAATATTACAAAGCTTGCAACATATGTTCAATAAAATCCTGTCAGTATAAATAGAACTATCCAAACCATCTATTTAAGTTACTTGCCATTTTGTTTGCTGTCTGCTATAAACCACGTCACAACAAAGCTGTCTCATGGGCTTGGGGGAGTTGCGTCCCTTACATTGAACAGTCAAAATAACATTAAAGTGTCCACATGCTTACTTCCCTTTGCTTCAGAACAGCCCCTTGCAAAAACTAGAGGCTGGTGAAGTTGCAGCGGGGCAACTTCAAGGTCCGGGATCCCCTGTTAAGTTTTTATCAGTTTGTTTTTCGTTATATCGTAATTATTCGCCACATTGAGACAGAAATCTCTGAAATAAAACCTAAAACCGGGAAATTGAATATCTATTTGGTTATATTTTTCAATCATAATTTGCCTTAAACATGTTTAGCACTGTCTTTGATATTTTCAGTTTGGTAACGTTCTATATATTATTTATATAATGTCACATCAAATTGTACAAGATTAGGTCTGTCTTCTTGAACATAGCAGTTATGGCGCTGGTCACTAAATCAATGTCGCCCTCGGTGTGAAAATCATAATTGGTGTTAGTCGCTTCAACATCTTACAGTTTGCGGTAAGTTTGCTTGCGAGCGTCAAATGACATTGACATTTGTCATTAAGCCAGTTGTGGTTTACTGGAACATTTAATCTCTATACGGGAATAATTCCGCATAAGTTCTGTTATGGTCTTAAACTAATGGGCGATTGATTGAGACCCTGCGTGCTATTTCTTTTCTTAAAATATTGGGTGTATTTGTATCCCCGATGGTGAAAATATTTGTCTATCATCTTACTTACCAAGATTCTATCAATAAAATGCACATCTTTCATTAATATCCTAGGTTTTTGTCCTTTACTTGATATGGGTTTATGTCCGTGTGGTCGAAGATCTTTCATATAAACATTTGAACATAGTTTATTAACATCATATTTTAAAAGAGTCATATTTTATTGAGTTTTTATTGAAACTGGATGATTTTCTCACAAAACATAGACCTTGATCAACACTAGTGGTGTGTTAAATTTAGGGTCGATATCTGAAAGCAATTTTGAAAAACTCAAGTTTTTAATTTTTAAATAAAATTCAATATGGCGACAAAACCGTTGATCCAATCAAAAATTACCAAGCGGTTCAAAGATGAAGAAAGATGTTGTGTATCTAAATTTAAAAAGCCGATTGCTTTATTAGAATAATTAGCTGAGATATGACTCATTAAAGTTTTCAAAAATTCAAAATGGCGTCCTGGTCACGTGACTTTTTGCACATTCAAAAAAGTTTGGGATTTCATAGATCTATAATAGGTCTACAAGCATGATACTTTTCGTTAAGTTTGAATAAATAGTTTTCTAGATATTGCAGTTTTTTTAAAAAGTTAAAAAGATCAAAACTTTGACGAATAAAAGTCTGCTATGAATTTTCGAGGAGATTCTTGATTTGGACAACTTAGTAGTCCCCCGACTTCTACTAAGTGTATGTGAAATTTGAGCTAAATCGGATGAACGGTTTCAGAGAAGAAAAAATTTAGGCAAATACGCCTTTTTCAAAATGGCGGACAAACGGTGTAGCGTAGCGACAGTTCAGAAAAAATGGACCTAGATAATTTGTTTAAGAATATGTATGTGAAAGATGAGAGTCGTGTCTAGAAAACTGTTTGAGTTATATCACCTACAAAAACCGTGGAAAACAAATAAGAATAATAATAATAATACGGAAAAAGCAGAACGATTTCAATAGGTATCCCCACCAAGTTGGGGATCCCTAATTAAGATCCCTGTTAAACAAATTCAAGCTTTATGGATGCTCTCAAAAGTAAAAAAAAAAACAAAAAAAAAAACGTATATATCGTTTCGAAAAGGTAAAAAAGTCTAGATTTGAAGTATATTCCAAATTTTGTATCCGCATATAGTATTCTCGTTATTTTGGGATTACTCTTGCTTGAAAATATGGTAGACATTCTTATACCGATTTTTGGGTGACGCCCGAAACGGGAATCGAACCCGCGTCCCAGAGTATGGCACCTATCGCCAGCACTAAATGCCTTATCCATTCAGCCAACCGGCCTCCTCTAAAAAAAGGAGGTAGTTGACTGGTAGATACTACAGCGGACATTTAGTATCCCTCTGGTAACGTAATTGACACGGATATGGATAAGGCAGCCGGCATTTAGTGCTGGCGATAGGTGCCACTCTAGGACGCGGGTTCGATTCCCGTTTCGGGCGTCACCCAAAAAATCGGTACAAGAATTTCTACAATATTTTCAAGAAAGTGTATCCCCAAAATAACGAGAATACTGTTAAAGTCACTTTCTAAAAGACACTAACTAATTATTCGCATATAGGCTACCAATACCTGTGGAGATAAAACAATTGGTATTTAAGATTAAACATGGTCTATATCAGGGGTTGAAAAATAGCCGTTTTACTCGCCAAATGTGAGTAGATTGTTGAACTGGCGAATAGAAAAAATAGTGTAAGTCACTATTGGCGACCGAAAAAAACCCCAAAGCTGTATATCCCTGTAATATTTATCTGAAAAACAAAATATCAAATGTAATTTACGAGACAAAACGAAGCCGGTCTTTTTGGATTCTTGCACTTTTGGAATCGACCTTCCTCAATCAAGATTAATTAATATTATTAAACCCAGAGACGATTTTATAAGGCCCCTAATATTATGCGTTTGTTTCCTTTGGACTCCGAATTATTTTCTGCAGGTCCCGAATTATTGACGCTGGACCAGGGATAATTAATTTTTTTGGGCTAGTCCCTTCTACGGCTCCGAAACAACCAAACAACCGTAATAGGACGTTTGGGAAATAGAAACTAAACTACCTTATACGTGTAATCTTGAGATTGATTGATGTTTTATTTTTATACACTCAAGATTATTTCACTTATAGCCTATGGCGGCGTTGTCAGGTTAAGTCTGGCAGGAAAGTGGACCCATTGCCCAGAGGAAACCCCCAACCTTCGGCGAATAACTCTTTCACATGCAGTGTGAAAAATCCGAGAGAAAAAGAATGTTTAATTGATGTGAGTGTGATTCGAACCTGTGCCCTATTCTTAAAAGCGACAATATATCCGCTGATGTGAGGAGGAAAAATCTTGTTATGTTCAATTCAATTCAATTCAAACTGTATTTACTCACCAGCCGCCTGGGTAGGGCAAAAAGAAAAACAAACCAACCCCAAAACAGCAAACATATATATATAACATCATATGGTTACTTTAGACAAGAAGATTTTCCCTGTGCCCATGTGTTTTAGTGATCATAAATATATAACATCATAACAATTATTAAAAACGTTAGTTTTAGGATTTTAACATACACATTTAGGAGTTTAAATACTAATTACCAGGGGCGTCGCCAGGGGGTGGGGGGGGGGGTCGCTAGGTGCGAACGACCCCCCTTGCGCGTGGAGAAAAAAAAGAACCGAACCAAACCCAAAACCCCGGAAAAAAGCTAAACAATAAAAGGGCGAAAAAAAAAAGAAACAAAAAGTCAGTCTCCAAAATCGTCAGCACGGACCGTTTGTGCGTTACCTTTACCTGTTTGTAGATTCGAAGATTTTTCAAATCGATACCTGTTGTAGAAGGTGAGTACCAAGAATACAACTGGGCTCCTAATGTGTATTGAAGTCACTCGTACGTTAGAACAATCTTGTGCGATAAATTGCCAGCATTGTACCGATAGAACAGATTATATGTTGGTCTCGAAAGACTTCTTGTACGGACTGCCATGATTTTTGCAGGAGCGGACTGTGTTATATCCAAGCGTCTGTTCTCCGTTGGTCAATCGCCAGAAATTTGAACCCAAAACACCGTAGCAAGCCTTCCGGAAAAAAAAGTCGCGGGTTAGAATCCAACATCAGATCATGAAGGAAATCGAAAACTATTTATTTGATTAATAATTAAGACCCATTCTTTTATTGGCATTTATTGAAAACACTAAGTTACATATCCTTAACGAATTAATGGTAAATGTTGAAGTATTTCTGCCACGAGTTGTAATTCCCGCTATTATATTTATGATTCCCGCTAGTATATATGGCCTAGAATTTGGGAATAAAGTGATGTGACAATTCCCATCAATACACAAGGCGACGACAGTACCTCGAAAATAGTGATTAGTTAGAGCAGAAGTCTATCGAGGGGAAGTATGTAGCAACACAAAAGTTATTGATAAAAAAATTGAAATCCTAGCCGAAAATTACAAGGCTTGCTTCGCCGAAGATGCTGTCACTCAGTTCGGTAGGCTCGCAGCTGTCAGACGAGGGCTGTCAGCTAGCCTAGGGTCGGTGTGCACTTTAAGCCCCTTTCACAATTGAGATACGGCGGGTTTACGGCTCTTGCGGTCATGAATTTTGGCCTTCCGTACGATGGACCGCAGCCTTCCTTGCGGGCAACCGCACCTTACCGCGCCGAATTTTTGTGCCGCAAGAGCCGCAGAAAAGTTTGGTGTGCACATGGAATCCAATTTTCTGCCGTGCGAATTTTCTTATTACCTCTGATCCGTGCGGGCGCTAGTACGTTCGCCGTAAACCGTTGTATCTTGACTCGCGGTTGTTGCACGATTTTTTGTGTGTCGTAAGATGCTCCGTACGGTGAAATTTCTTGTTCCGCCAACCTTGCGGCAGTCGTAAACCGTTGAACGATTCGCCGTCTCGGTCTTGCACCGGCTTGCGTTCACCGTGCGAAAAATACCCTCAGGTGTGCTACAGGTATATATTTTGGGGTGCTTCATTTTATCTCACAACAGTTGAAGCTTTTACAATGGATACAAACTAACGTTTTTTTTTTATCTCTGCGCCTTTTTATACTGTAATTACGTCTGCGGAGCCCAAAATCGCCGCACGATTTGACAAAACGCCGTAAGGCGCCCGCTCATTGGTGCGCGGCGAAAAACAATGACGCACGATGCATCTTGCGGCACGCCGCACGTTCCAACCAATCACGTAGCACCCCCGCGCAACTGTCTCACGTATCAGTGCGCTAGACGTGCGTTGCTTGCGTCATTCCGCGCGGTTCGCCGCAAGAGATTCGTGGATTAAAACGTGCGGGAACCTTGCCACGCCCTTACGATGCCCCGGCCAATCGTAAAATGGATATTTCCTTGCGGTAATTTTTCCGATTCTACTGTTTTAATCCACGAATCTCTTGCGGCGAACCGCGCGGAGTGACACAAGCAACGCACGTATGGCGCACCTGATCCGTGAGACAGTTGCGCGGAGGTGCTACGTGATTGGTTGGAACGTGTGGCGTGCCGCAAGATACATCGTGCGTCATTGTTTTTCGCCGCGCACCAATGAGCGGGCGCCTTACGGCGTTTTGTCAAATCGTGCGGCGATTTTGGGCTCCGCAGACGTGATTGCAGTATAAAAAGGCGCAGAGATAAAAAAAAAAAAAGTTAGAAAAAGAACGTCAATCCATTGAGGAAGATCACCACGATGCCCGCCAAGAACCAGACCACGGCAACAGCCAACGTTAGGACCAAGAAGTAAAAAAAGACTGCCGGGGACGACGAACCACCGCCCACCGACCTCCCTGTAAAAGCTTCAACTGTTGTGAGATAAAATGAAGCACCCCCAAATATATACCTGTAGCACACTTGAGGGTATTTTTCGCATGGTGAACGCAAGGCGGTGCAATGCCAAGACGGCGAATCGTTCAACGGTTTACGACTGCCGCAAGGTTGGCGGAACAAGAAATTTCACCGTACTGAGCATCTTACGACACAAAAAAATCGTGCAACAACCGCCCGTTAAGATACAACGGTTTACGGTGAAGTATTAGCGCCCGCACGGATAAGATGTAATAAAAAATTCGCACGGCCGAAAATTGCATTCCATGTGCACACCAAACTTTTCTGGGGCTCTTGCGGCACAAAAATTCGGCGCGGTAAGGTGCGGTTGCCCGCAAGGAAGGCTGCGGTCCATCGTACGGAAGGCCAAGATTCATGACCGCAAGAGCCGTAAACCCGCCGTATCTCAATTGTGAACTGCCCTTACGGTGAACTGTTGAAGCCAACGAGTCGCAGCGAACACACTGAGGCCGTGATCGAGGTCACTTTGAATTTTATAAAAATCTCTCAAAACGCTTTTCTTGCTATCTAACGTGTAATATATATACCCCTAAATCTGAAAACAGGTTGCTCAATGTTTCACGGGAAACAGCTTAGAACGCTTCTACGGCGATCTAGGACCCCGTAGCTTACGGGGCCTAGGCGGCCCCTGGACCCTCGCCTAAAGTCCTATGATAGTCGACCCCCCCTCCATAATTCCTAGCGACGCCCATGATTACATCGCTATATGTTATGAAATGTTTTAAATTCTTATTGTCTGTTATCTACAGTACATGGACCACCGCTATGTTTGGGATTTTGGCAATAATGCCATTTAAGCAGACAATGGTATTACATTTTAGAATATAGGCCGGTGGCTGAAGCTTCAATTCGTTCAGTCCGTAGCCGATCTCAAGAATATACGTTCCGATAGTTTTAAAACAGCAATGATTAACTATAGATATATTTAAAAAGTTCGTCCATGCAGAACCCCGGCGTTTATAAGATATCATCAACTGAATATCGATTTATGTTTCTGACCTATCTTTAACCTTTGTGACCTATTTACCGTTTCTGGCGGTATAATTTTTGAACAAAACAATCAGATCGCTGAATTTTCTACTTCTGAAATAAACAATAGTTTGTAAACATACAGAATGACAGCACTTTTTCCTGTATAGTACACACGCAAGGCAGGAAAAATGAAATTGAATTGCCTTTTACTAGAACTAGATGGAGCAGTGTCAAAAGATGTGCGATAGAATGGGGACGTTCAGAGAGAAAAATGATTCAACAAAGAGTACGATGAAATCTCCATGTCAACAAATATTGGGTATCATCCATCCTGTTATAAGTATTTCACATACAAAAAACGAATGCAGACTGCCAAAAAAAAGAATGAAGCTCCTATTAAAGCCCCAACAAGTTAAAAGTTAAGATCGAGGAAAAGCAGTCAAACTACTATGCATAATACAGTACGGTCTTCGGCAGTGCAGCCGGGGCCTCGATGGGCCAGTGGGTTAGAGTGATCGTCCCTCAGTCTCACACAGACCTTCGATGCAACGCGGTTCGAATCCCACTCAGACCAAAATAAAAATTGAAAAGATTTTCACTCGATCGCCGTATGTGCAAGTGTTGCCAAGTACACGCAGAAGGTCGGAGTTTTCTTCTGGGCAATGAGCCTTTTTTTCCTTCCCCACTAAACCTGGCAACGCCGCCATATAAGTGAAATAGTCTTGAGTGCGGCGTAAAACATCAATCAATCAATCGGTAATGCTGACAATGCAATGCATTATATGCAAGATCGGTGTAGAGAAAAAGATTACACTTCACCACAAAATAGACTTCTTAAAGCAGAGACCAAAGTCAGGGGTTTGTATTTTCTATTATAGCAATTTTTTGTGTAAGCCTAGTACTGTAGTGCAGTATGATGCCCTGGTATAAATTATAACGTTAAACTTGGGGGGGGGGGGGGGGGAGGGGGGGGGGGGTATTACATATTTGTTAATACCCCCTTTGTTTAATACAATAATTTGATTTAGTGTGGATAAATAATCTGGAATTTACTGTGGCACTTCATGTGCGAGGTATATTCTCGATCACTCAGGGGGCCATGAAGTGGGATGGTCACCAGGAACCAGCGAAAGGTCAGGGTTTCCTTTGGGGAGGGATATAGACTAAGCCTGGTTTCTCTGAGTGTCCTCCAATAATCCTGGCAACACCATCATACATGCGAAAAAAATTGAATGAAGTGTAAAACATCAATCCATCCATCCCTCTACCTTTGAGGATGCAAATTCTATTCTCCGTTTTGACACCAAATTTGTTGACAATTACTTCTCGGTCGGCGTCAAGTGAAACGGTATCACCGAAGCTTGCATTAAATTTATAATACATTTATTGTATCTGTAACTGTCTGATTCTAAAATTACACTATTACTACATATATTTTGCAGGTTTTTTTACGTGAAGCAGCGGGCAAAAAATCGGATGAAAATACAGTGTTTCATATTTTTGAAGATTTAATGATATTTCAGGAATGTCCCACAAAACACACCTAGGCACGGAATGCACATATAACTGATCTCGGTATGTAGTGTTAATGTCTATGTCTATATTATATGTATTAGATAGAGAGGTAAGGGAAGAGCACTCCGTGTGCCTATGGCCACAGTTCCTTTTACATGGCTTTTTTGCGAAAACGCCGGGGTTTGGAGTGGACGAACTTTTTCGGGGGCTAAAGTATGTCCTAAGGAATATAAAAAAACGTATATTCCAGAGATCGGCTACGGAACCCTATTTAAAGCGACTTTTCAAGCTTCGGCCACCGGCCTAATATGACTTTTTTAGATATCGTATTGATTCGAAGTTGGATGAGTGATTCCAAGACTTGAAAATCTTTATAAATAGAAACTTTTGGAAAGTGATGGTGGCGTGTGGGGGAATTGGGAGGGGGGGGGGGGACTGACGATTCCAATGCAACAAGCGAGAACTTAGGGGCCGACAAAGCTTTTTTTAAATTCAGCACACAGATCTTGGTAGCCAAACTCAATAAAAGTCAACATTCTTTTTTCGACTTCGGTTCTTTTTCAGCACAAATGAAAAAAAAAAAATGAAAAAAACATTGACATTCACGTTTGACCTGTTTTGAAAGTATTTTTCTTAAATATAGTAATGATACTTTGTGCATGCCATCTGTGAGAATGTATAGACCGAGACCAGGAGCCTGTTTCACAAAGCGGCGTAGCGTAAGTTTTCACGTAACTGGCACAGCAACCCATACTGTAGAGATATACGTTAGTATGCGGCGTAGATGTATTTTTTGCGTAACTTTCATACTAACGTATCTCTACAGTATGGGTTGCTATGGCAGTTACGTGAAAACTTACGCTACACCGCTTTGTGAAACAGGCTCCAGGGAAGAAAGTTCAGCCAAGGAGGGTATCCGTCATTACAGGTCTGCACCTGTATACGGAGAGGAACTAAGTTGCCCCCCCCCCCCCCCCCCCACACTCTCCAGTCCCCACGGCCACTGTCCTGATTATTTGTGATCTTCCGTGTTATTTGAAATATTTCTATCATTCATTGCATTATCAAACCCGTTCTAATGCACAAAAATCTAAATCTAAAACTCTTGCGTTTTAAATGGTGTTCAATATAAATACCTATACAGTTAAAGACGTGTTCGATGGAATTAAATAAGAGATAAGTTAAATAGTATACGCGGAACGTGACAAACTTGTCGAGTCCATAAAGCTCACTTAATGACATGGAGATATCATTTTATCAGAGTGCCTTTTCTCTGCCAGATGAAACAAAATATAGTTTGTGTAGATTGGAGATGATCAATGTCTGTGTTCAGATGTCATACAGTCAGTGCTCATAGTGACCCGGGCCAGTGTAATTAAATATGGCCCGTGATGAGAACAATTCAACTGGCGGGCTGGAGTTCTGACTGAAAGACAACACACGACATCTTCAAAAGACAAACTTTCAAGAGTCGGCTTTATTAGATACCATAGGATTCGAAGGAAGATAATGAAAATAATATAGCAGCGTGCCTTTTTTTCTTGAGTAAAGAAATGTGATTAAACCAATAGCTGTTAGTATACATCATAAAAAATATTAGCATATCTTCTGACTACATTGTCCTATTCAACCCTCTTCAGCTCGACGTGCCCTTTTTTTAGTCTGTGCTGGGAAATAATCACCCTCCGACCTCCATATGATTAGCTTTAATACAACTCCCAAATTCATAACTCCATCAGAAATATTACTTGTCGTTGTCTTAATCTGGCTTCATACAAGATATTACGGTTTTGTTATCAGGCATACATATAGCCATATTTCCGGGAACCATAGAACATTTGAAAAAGTTTCCTTAATTCTGTAATTGACTCTCATATAAGGATATCAATTTTGTAATTGACCCTCATCTAATGGATATTAATTTTGTAATTTTCATTTTTAAAAAAAGACGTATTTTCCAATACCCATCCAATAGCCACAATGAGCCGATGCAAAAGATAGGTTTGTTTAATTTTTTAAACGTATTTTTAGGACATTTTAATTTGTTTGCGGATGGTGTCCGGGCGGGGGAAGGGTATGGGGGGATATGGGCGATTCCAAACTATAAATTATTCTTTTTCCTGCAGTGTAGTATTTAGTATTTAAGTCCGATTTTTTTGTTACGCAATTTTCAATTCATCTTCGTCCAAAACACGAATAGGCCTACATGAAGTCTTCTAACTTCAAATGGGTACCGGTATCGGCCTATTCCAGAGGAAATGAGGCTTACAATCTCCCAAATTCCAATGCTTATGTGAACAGTTTTAATTCGACCAATTAAAAGCCAAGTTAGAGAGATCTATATTTTCTGAAGCACAAGTACCAGGGTGGTCATTGTCGAAAACCCAGGCTTGTCTGCGATGGAACGCATATTCAGGGGACGTAACATCGGAAGTTCGGCGTGAATAGATTGTTTCCCCTGATGTGCTGAGATTCAGTGGTTACTCAACTTTACCTTTAAATAGTCAGACTTATTTCTCCATATAATCTATTAGCCTCAAACTTTAAAAAATAAATAAATAACATTGTCTTGCAATATGGTTATAGCACAAAGGTAAGCTTTTTTAAAAATTATAACCATCCTGTTATAAATCCTATATAAGGGGAGTTGTAAGTTGTGTGTTCTAATATATATATTTATGATCTCAACGCACGGGCACAGGGAAAATCTTCTTGTCTAAAACAACCATGGAGACAGTTTTTCTAATGATATTTCATTAGGTTGACGACTGACAGTTGCTTAGCCTTGGTCAGTAGAATTTTCTGGAATCCTTTTGTAACACATTGGCAATGGTTACGCATCTTAACTATGGCAAGAACATCGGTGGACTGAGATTGAATCCATAAATGTTATCATATATATATGTCTCAAGTCTGTAATAGTTTCATGCTAGGGTTTTCTGATCTGTCTATGTTTTGGATGTTTAAAGATAAGAAGCAACAGACCGACCCCCCTTCCCATCAGACTTAATTCCCCCCTCCCTCCCCATCAGCGAAAGTTATCCGAGTATTCGCCCGGGGCGTGTGTCTCTATGTCTGGTGTATCCACGCGGCTCATGTCGACTTCAAAACGTGTCTGGTTGATGGGACAAAACAGATAACTGGTCGTAATTGCGTAATAGTTATAAGACCATACATATCTATTGAAATGTAATTTGCAATTAAGTGTTGCAAATTAAGGACTGTCTTTTGTTGGAGTTGCATGGCCATGGTAAAAAAGCAGAACCAAGGGACGGAAATAGCGTTTTGTATAATCTAGGTATAACAATAGAATAAATATTAAGACTAGAGAATAGCCGAGCTGGCATTGTGCTCTTGTATGAAAACTGGATTTTTGGCGTGAGTTCAAAAGTTCACTAAAATTTATTTACCGAGAGAGTGATAATTACAAGTGGGTCATACCATAGCTTCCCTAGGTCTTGTTAAAACACGTGAGACTAATCAAGTGACAGAGCCCTTGTTTAGTGACTGCCCTTTCTCTATATGCCAGTGCCCTCTATACGAATAACTCTCTTGTCTCTGAATTTCACATTGAAATCATTGGGCATAATTATAAACAGAATGCCCTCAGCGACACCCGCGGGGCTCCAGAAGGGATCGACGTTTTCATCAGAAGAAAATCTATACCAATTTTATGTATACCTGCGGTTTGAATCTGCTGCTTATCTTATCTTGACTAAGTTGACATATGTTTGTGCCCAAATAAAGTAACCGAACCCCTCGTCTTTTTATGAAAAGTGTAGGATGATATTGGATCCAAGACTGCAAGAGAAACAAATTTAAATATATCATATCCTGTTCCTCAAAAAATGAATGCCTTCATTGGAATAAAGGATTGCGGAAAAATGTCATCGACGATAGATATATTCATTGTTTCTAAGAAGTCAGACTTCGCTCTTTCATCCGTATACCAAACAACACAGGGTAGGCCTACATGTACATAGTTCTTTGGTCAATGACCGTCTTATCCCGAACGTTAAAATTAAATGACGAGACACGAAGATTTAGCTCCACAACCGCCGATTTCCATGGTTTTTCCAACTTGTGTAATGTTACTGGTGAATAAACTTTGCCTTTGAGACCCTATAATGACTCCCCCATATGTTGACTTGTAAAGTTTCGTAACCTTCCAAATAGCTCACATATTAAATCGCACACATGAATACTTTTTTAAGACGATCAGACGATAAGATGTTAACTTCAGACAGTCTTGCAACTTTGCTTGTTATATATATATTTGAATGGTGTATTTTCGTGGATGACATTTTTCCAAAGCATTTTATTCCAATGAAAGTATTTAAAACACTTGTATATAGTAGTGTATATTTTACTCATGTTTTGCATTTGTTTGAAAGGAAATGATGTTATTGATAATAGGTATATAATCAGTGCTGTATTCTGATTACACCTGTTAGGCGGGCCTCTTGTCTTGGTGACACGACAATAAGCATTCCGACACAATTCAAGATTGGCGGCGGAAAGGAAACGACAAAAAGCCGACGGACAGGTTTTTAACTAGCAGTGCATGGCAGCAATGAAAACAAAACAGTGTATGAAGTGGTGCCTTGATACCGAGGGCAGGAGAACAAAAGCGACTCGTCCACTACTGGAAATAATCGCCTTCTCAATGTTGGTAGAGGAAACAAAAGACATCGGTCACAAATGACTTGCGAGCCCGTTCCGGTAAACTTTCCCAGCGACATTCTCTACACTCCTTTGTTCCTTGGCTTTCTGATCAGCTGCACTTAATGATAAAACCGAAAATTAAAGTTCCGCTAATATATTTCGTGAAGTTGGGTTAAGCCATTAGGCATACAGTTCTAACGATATTGTAAGGGGGGTCCGTTTGAACACTGGCCAATTTCTATACATAATGCTCAACTCAATGTTGTAGACCAAAGGGCTCATTACAATAACAATCATCGCCCGCACTGAAGTCGAACAAGTGTTTCGCGTTCAAATTAACGCCTTCTTGCCATCTGAACGTTTCAAGACCAGAACAAGTGCGTGTTATTGTTCACTTTCCGTAAACAATTGTTTAATATCGTCAAGGAGTCTCGAAATCGTCCACCTACGCCAAATTAGGGAAGGTTACAATCATAAATATATAGGTAACTATATACGAATGACACGATTATGACAGCGGTTGTGTCACAGTGTCAAGAGAAAAAAATTGCGTGCATGGTAATTCAATTTGAATTGACAATTGGCTGTTTTTTTTTAATAAGGACATATTGTGTCCAGGTGGGACAGTTCGATTCTATCATAGACTCATTTCCATTCCTAGTTACTGTATGCATGGCAAACATACACACTTGACAAAATCCCCTTAACGAAGTCAGTTGTCGTGGCTCTTTTTCGGTTTAACGTATGTAGATTAGGAAGAGATCAATGTGTCTGCGGCCCTCTCAATAGAGATAATCAGAGACCGGAAAAATCAAGTTGGCCCGCGGGCGAAGAATTCCAATCAAACACCCGACAATAAAGACATGAGCTTTCACGACATTCCAATCAGAAAGACTGTCGAGCGTTTTTTCTTTCTTTCTTTTAGAATTGGTTGCTGTAATGCCCCGACTAATTGCAATGTCGAAAGGTTAGAACCCGGTTTGCCTGAGAAAAATACAAGCCTTCATTAGAAGTACGCTAAAACACATATTGATTGGCGGTCTAATGAAGACAGGCCACTAAGAACAAAAAATGCGCCTGCGTGAACTATAACTACTGACATCATGGTCACTTCAACCAATCAAATTCTCTATAGAGAGCTGTCGTCAAGGTGACACGCAATTTGGAAGCAATAATGACAGTAATCTAGTTAATTCCTTTCAAATGTGATTGAATTTTTTGTGTAGTTTGCAAGCAGCAATAGTTTAGATTTCAGATTGTAGATGTACCGAAATAACCCAAGTCACTCGAGACTGTTTTATACGGCTTAATGATACAGCAGGGAATATATTCCCCACAGTATATGCTAACTTATCGATCAGACGGACGAATCCAGGGAAAACTATATGCACGGACAGAACTACAAATATAATTCAGAATTTAAAATAAAAGATTCAAACGGTCATCCATTTTTTCGTCCACTCTTCAAAATAATAACATACTCCTACTCTATACGTAGAAGGGTGTTCTATAACTTCGAGAAAGGAATCTATATCGGGTTTTCTCCCCAAAAGCCCATAAGACATCAGGGCGCATTCGTTATGCTGCTCAAATCCATCATAAACATAATATCCAAAAATATAATAAGGATGTCATCCATGCATTACAAACGAGAGAAAGGATCAGATAATGAGTCTGTCCAAGACAGAGCGGAATATTGGAGCCCGATCCTCAAGCAAACGTTAATTAGGTTAAGAAAGTGATGGCCTCGCGAAATGCCTTGATCGGCTGGCTGGCCGATCGAGTTATTGAAATGTCGTCCGTAATTATTTGGTGCAGAAGAAAATCGATCTTGTGTAAGAGAACTTAAAAGGTCGCTAAATATGAGGTAGTTGTGGCGCATGGCTTGCCTCGAATCTGACCTAGGGCAGTCCGGGTTGATATGAAGATGGTGTAGAACTGACAGACGACCTATATATAAAGCGATGGTTTCCGCACCTTCCCATGTGGAAACGTGTCGCCTATTAACACCAGCTTAAAGAGAAATCAGGGTTCGCGACACCTCAAGTGTAACAATAAAAGAAACAGCAACAAACATGGCTTTTACTTGTAAGGAAATGGTCGTATATTTTCAACACATTTTCTTGCTTTTTTTGAATGACATTCAAAATGGCGGCCCAAATCATAGCTGAGTATAATAAAGGGGCTAGCCGAGACGGACAATTGTTTCCCATAAAGATACATGATAAGAAAAAAAAAATAAAATCTTCTACAAACATAACATAAATCTGTTTAAGTCTATTTCAATGTTGGTGTGCTAAAACAAATGGAATATAGTCATGAAAGTTCTCATGAAAAAGACAATATGCCAAAACGATTTCTTATATAAAAGGTGAGCGCCTAGGCAAAAACAATCAAATAACAAACGGAGAAACAAAGAACAGCATTTCAAAGTTTTTAAAGTAAATTAAATCATACATATTTTAATGATTACAGAGAGATCACCTGTTTCCTTATAACATATTGGGAATTATACACCTTTAAACCTATACATTATTTAAAGCTTTTTTGGCAGGTAAACTTGAAGGAAACATAAATCACTAAAATCTGTGTTTGCCAAATTATATACAATTATTTCTAGAAATAAAATTGTGTTTATAACATAAAGAAAGAAAAGTAGAAAGATACTTAGTACATAAAAGTAGAATTTTAACCAATTGAAATAGAGAAGGGAAAGCACAAAAAGATTTGAATGAGAATGAGTGACATGATGAAGTTCAAAATAACTTTAAGTTGAATAGCAACAAGCATCTAAAATATCATCTTTTTACTGTTAATCAAAATGAAAGGGAAATCCCCGAATTGTGTGGCTCTTGTGTCCTTGCTTTCGATGATAAAGTAATGGTGGATGCAGTTTCTTAGAGAAACAAAGTCGATTTTTCACAGAAATACAAAAATTTAACTAGCACAAATATTACCTTTTTTCATGGGAAGCGTCTGAGATTAATCTATGATATATGTATATATTTTGCCATATATATTTTACAACATATAAAAAAATGGCTGACAGCAAAAAAATGGTAACAAGCATTAAAAATGAAGGATAATTGTAAAAAAATAAAGGCATATAAAGAAGAAAGAAATTACTCCTTAAATTTGTCTTAAAAACAAAAATGCATTGTTTTTTCTGAGAATTCCTTTAAGTTGAATAGCACATTGATGATAGAGGATCACACTTTTGAGTGAGGTGAAAGAACAAATTGAAAAAAAAGGAAAAATATACACCTACACATAGACTAAGCAAAATCTGAGGTGACTAAATTAATAAATGATTTGCCTCTCAGACCTAAAGCTGGAAATTAAAAAAAAAAAAAAAAAAAAAAGGGACACTTAAAAAAATTGACAAAATAGGAAATTGTATTATTTCTAAATAAATGGAATTATTCTAGAGACAGTTGTATTCTCCATAAAAGATAATAGTTCCTGGTTATTTAAAGCCACAAAGGAGTGAATACTAAATCATAAATACAAAAGTTTGAAATATCCACAAGCATGTTGACATTGATTATTATTGTCTATTGACATTTTGTGTCAAGTCATTAAAGAGGTAAAGCCATAACAGGAGGCTCAAACCTTCCTCATAAAACAAATAAAATCAGAAAAAAATCGGGACTTTTTCTTCTAGCTACCAAGTCTTCAAGAACAGTTTGTAAAACGCAAGAAGATCCTTGTAATCAGTAACATTATTATAGGTGTAAACAAAAAAATGGGACTGATAAAAAATCATACAGATTGAAATCTGATTGAAATGGTAAACTATAAATACCAATACATACATATCACTACAAATAGATCACATTGGTCTCTCAGAGTCTGGTACCTGGATACCTACCATACTCTATTCAGACACAAACCTCACATTAATAATGATGCCATTTTAAAAAAAAAGTTCTTAAAAATAAGACAAAACAATGTTGGACTAACAGTTGATACATTTAAACAACCATGTATTTACCACACTATAAATTGATCCCTCATATGGAATATTACATAGAAAATCTTCTCTACCTCACCACAGTGCTACAAGAAAAAACTTTAGTACAAATCTACAGGATCTAAATGCTAGAGAGGGACGAATAACAAGTGAATAAAGCTACATATTTCTCTATCGAATACAAATGGTAGTTTATGCACAAAATACTTTCAGGAGATTTGGTGTACTCAAGGAGACACTTATATGTAATACTTTGTCCAAAAATGGAAGTCCGTGGATGATGAAGGCAAGAACTCAGTCTAAAGGTTTTGCCAAGGTCAAGGTCAAACACAACCCAAACGACCTTCACAGTGACCCTTCTCATATTGAGTTTAAAAAAATGTCAATTTGGAAGCCTTATTACACAAAAAATTTTGTGCACAACAATGATGTAAACAATTCGCATATAATTATGTTAGATTTACATATATATGTATATATATATTTGCTTATATTTAGATATATTTGTCTGTAAGACATCTTTTGTACAACAATCCCATATCGCTCAAAGAAAAGCAATTAAACCCTCAAAAATAACAATTGGAAAAAAGCCCAAACCTCACTATTAAAATAAATTTCACAGTAAATACACATCCAATACATCAGTCAGAATGAGGGTTTACATTACAGTTTTTTTCTCTCTTTGTCAAAGAAAGAGAAACCAAGGACCATAGAATCATTACGATTGGACACAGCCCCTAAAATTGTCACTCAGATTTCATTTCAATGTCTTCTGAAGTTATATGGTCCTTGCTGGATTCAACATTTTCTGAAGGTTCTGTAGGTTTTCCTTCATGGTCCTCATAAACAGTCGCTTCTTCACTGGCAGAAGCCTCTAATTTAATGTCAGGAAGAGTTTTTTTGAAATCAGATTTTGAGCCAGCAGGGTTCAAGTTAGCCAACAAACGAGCTTGTAAGTCAGCTCTGATCTTCTCTGCAGCAGCCATTGCTTCAGGATGCTGTGACATCATACTGAGTCTGCTCGACGAAGTTATTGGTGATGCTGAGGACATGGAAATTGTAGAAGAGACAGACGGACTTCGTCTTGGTTGACTTGATTGGGATCCTGACGATGAATGATGATGTTGGCGATATTTGGACGCTTTAATCTTGTGGCTCTCCATTTGACAATGGACTTTGAATTCATGAATTGTGGAAGTTTTATCATGGCATGCACGACACTCATACTGAATCTGTTCAAGTTTTAGCAAAACTTTTACATTCTCTGGCATTTTTCCTGGAAAACACACAGTCCTTTGATGGTTCAAGCAAGCATCTTTTCCAGGATATACCATGTGGCATTTCTTACATATATAGCCAACATCAATGTTTGCTTCTCGAGCCAGTTTATAGTCAGCACTGGTTACAGCAGTTTTTAAATCAGCAAAGGATTTGCAATCCTGAGTGTACTGCGCCAGGGAAGAGTTTGGATCCACCAATTTGCTCGACACAGACTTGATGGTTTGGGGAGGTATCTGTAGAAGTGGCAGAGGCGTCCCATAAGTCGTTGGATCATATGCAGCAAACAGATGCTCAGCTCCTGGTAAAGAAACATTTATCATATTGTAAGTAAAGATGTGAGAATAATATGGATCCTAGATTCTTCTATGGAGCCGTTTTACTAAAACCAGAACACATAGGACAACTTGTACTACTTTATACATGGTGATGTTTAATATGAGCTTTCGAGAGAAACTACTCTCATCATCAGAAATTACAGCAACACAGTTTGCTGTGTATATAATGCCTGTTTAACCATGCCGACGTTGTGTTGCTGTAATTTCTGATGATGAGAGTAGTTTCTCTCGAAAGCTCATATTAAACATCACCATGTACAAAGTAGTAAAAGTTGTCCTATGTGTTTTGGTTTCAATATGGATACTGAATAAGAAATCAAGCTCGAGAAATGGGAAGTATTTAGGCAGTTTTTTTGGTAACTTTTTCATGACTGATCAGCTTAATTGATCTAATGTTCTAGCAAGTATCAGACTATAGTGAATCAAAAAACAGTCCAACTAATTCTCACAAACTTTTGAATGATGCTGTACTTTGGGTCGAACTTATGCAATATTGAATATGAAAACATATTCCTGGCTCTATTCCAAACTGTATTACCTATAAGTTTTTCAACATTTTTAAAATTCTAGTGTTTACCATTTACCTGGGAAGAATCCAGACTGCATCATTGGCATCCCAAGTCCAGGATAGAATCCAGGCATCCCAGGATACATATATGACAGCATGTTAGGGTCTATGCCAGGGAGGAAATTGGCAAATGGGGACATCATTTGAAGAGGAAGTGAAGCCTCAGCTGCAGATGTGGTAGAAGCACTAGTAGAAGAACCAGAGGATGGGGTCACCTTTTTCTTTCCTGAAACAAAAATAAATGTTTTCTTCAATTATGATCGGCTAACGAAACTTTTATATTTACAATTGTTGTAATGTTGATGTTTTCTTCTAATCCACAAAAAACTAAAAAGGTTAGAAAGAATCTTTAATGAAATTAATAAATGAATCTAAAAAGACAGTTAGTTTGAATTTTCTTCATTGAAATCAAAATCGTAATCACGAACGTTTATCGTAAAAGGTAACTTACCATCCTCTTTCTTTATTTGAACAGCACTGGAAGTTTCTTTTTTCGGAACAGATTTCTTTTCTGGAAAAAAATAAAATGAGAACATTTTAGTACAAAAGATATAGCAGGTGTTGTCTCAAACTAAGTAATGCAAAGAAAAAGATATAAATTAAAGAGGCACACATGAATTATATTCCTTTAATAAAAGTTTTTAAATTTTTAATGTAACCCAAGGGTAAGAATGTACCTGAATGGGAGCTCTGGCCAAGGGAATGGGAGTGAGCGATTGAAGCACTGGTGGAATCTTCCCACAATCTACGATTAACTTTCTCTCCATCTCTCGACAGGTTGGACTGATATCCATGAGCCATGCCTCTTGCTTCTGATAATTCACGTTCCGCTTCCGACTGAGATTGGAGGAGTCTCTTTACATTGTCTATGTGTTTTTTGGTAAAAATATGATCTTGAACTGTGTATTTGTGTGAATATTTGAAATTACACAGATTACAATCCTCAGGAGGTCGAGTGAAATCAACGTCTGCTCCAAAGGTCTTTTGGTAAGCCAGCTTTGACTTTTTCTCCTTGGCCCTTGCATTTTGGAACCAGACTTGGACAACTCTTTTAGCAAGTCCAATTTCTTTCCCCAGCATTTCACACTCTGCCATTGTTGGTGTTTTATAGTCAACAAAGAGTGTCTTCATAACACGAACCTGTAGATTGGTCATTTGTGTCCTGTATCTTTTTCCAGCAGAATTTTGTCCCCTCATGTAGAGAGAATTCGGAGAAGTTGGATTGCTGCCTGTTTGGCTTAACATATCTCCTTCATTTTCAGAGTAAGTTTCTGAATAAGAATCGTCTAAACTACTTCTTCGTCTATGGATTGAATCATCGAAACTTCTCTCACTAGCATCAGTAGATGGTCCTTCCGAAGTCTTCCCTGTGTCAGTGTTAACTTTGATTGGCTTACTCAGATCGAGTGGAGCATCATCGTCCCCACATACTGGGGCAGTACACTTTTTCTTTGATTCTGAACTCTCTGTTGCACTAGATCGTTTAGGGGTACTTTCTGTTGGCAATGACCTCTGCTGAATGTGACTTGCAGCACTAAGTTCATCAAGATATTTTTTTAGGGAGTCTTCATACATTTTCTTCATGGACATTTGAATGGGGTCAGAATTGGGAGAAAATCCTAAGGGCATTCCTCCAGGAGACATGAAAGGAAGGAACGGTTGCATTCCCATCTGAGAAGCCATGATCTTGGAAAGATCAAAATTCTGAGGATTACCAGCAGAAGAACTTGGTGTCATTGGAGGCTGTGGTGTTGTTGGCAAACTGTCCATAGAAGCATCAGGAATGTTGTCAATATTAAGTTCTCCTTTGGCCATCTCTTCAGGATGTTTGGTAGCAAGATGGGACTCAAGGGCAGATTTTGCCCTAAAGAGTGCCCTGCAGAATGGGCATCGCTTATGGATAAGCTGTTGATGGGCTCGATACTGTCCCTTCCTTTCACGGGCTCTTGTATTCTGGAACCAAACTTGGACTACTCTCTTTTTTAACCCAACTTCACGAGAAATGTTCTCAAGTTGTTTACGACTTGGACTACAGTCGAGTTGATATTTCTGGTACAAGTAGTCAAGTTGTTCAGGAAGAATTGTGGTTCGTAGGCGTTTGTCTCGAGGATGCTCACCATATTCATCAAATGTGTCTTCAAGTTTTCTTTTACCTGGTGTTTTGTTTTCATGTTGTTGTGCGACACTTTGGAGCATGGCAAAAGCACTTTCCCCTGGTGGAAATGGAGGAAACAAAGTTGGATTCATCATATGGACATTCTGATGCTCATTCCACTGTTCAAAATGCTTAAAAGTTAACTTACATTTTTCACACTTGAAATTGCCTGCAGATAAACTATCATGAGATTCATCCTTGTCAGTATCATGAGATTTAAAGAAACTTTCTGAGCTAGCATTCTGACTCAAGTCATCAGGAGAAATGTCGGATCTACTGTCATCCCCACTAAAAGTCCCGGTCTTTGATAAGCACTGCATATCCTCTTCTGGAAGACATTTATTCTTTTGATGCCTGATCAGTTCATAATGCTTTTGGAATACCGCTGAGCACTTTTTACAAGGAAAGGTTTCTCTTGAGTGTATTGGAGCTTTTGGAACTACTTCTTCAGCAGACAAATCCATAATTGGTTGATTTTCATAACTCTTCCTTGCCTTTTGACGAGCATTTTGAAACCAGACCACAATAACTCTTGGGCTCAGGTTGAGCAACTTGGATAGAAGATCGAGGTCATCATCTTTTGGATAAGCATTCTGTTCAAAGTGCTCTTGGAGTAATTTAACCTGATAATCTGTAAATCTTGTGCGAATAGCTCGTTTGCAGCCAGAAGATGGAGACATTTTGTTATCAGCAAATTCTGAAGTTTCAGATGAGGCTGGGGAGGTTAGAGCTGGCATTGGTATTCCCATTAATGGTGGAGATGTGGTCACTGGGGGTATGAGACGTGGTTCAATTCTCTCTGTTTTCACCTGCGCTAAGCTTACAGGAAGATCCACAGAAGGCTTCTGCATTTCTTTTGGATTGTCAGGAATAGTTGAGACAGTAGAAAGTGTTGGAGTTACAGAGATACTTGAGCGATCTTCATCTGTTTCCTCCTTGATGTCAGCGTGGATCTTACCAGTCTTTTCATACTCCTCTAGATTGAGCTGAGTTGAAGGTGGATTATTGAAGTTATAGGGAGAATCTTTATTTCTCTGTCTTTCTTTAAACAGGGTATTTCTAAACCAGTGCTTGATTACTTTTTGAGGAAGACCTGACTGATCAGACATAGCAATTATCTGCTCTTCACTTGGAGAATTGTTGATATCAAAGTGAGCACGGAGAATTTTAAGTTGTTCATCACTGATGCGAGTTCTCGCTCTTTTGGAATTGTGAGCATTTTGTTGTTGTTGTTGCTGCTGTTGTTGTTGCATATGGATTTGTTTTTGCTGAGCCATTACATTTGGGTCCATCATGGAGATAGGTGGAGTGAAACTGCCTTCTAAGTTATGCGACATCATCATTGGTATCAAAGGAGGATGCATGTTCATTGCCATGGGCATATTTAATGCCATTGTCATAGGCATCATGTTAAACATTGGCATTGACAAGGCAGCCATGTCGAGAGGGTTCTGGGAGACTGTTTCAGAATTCACCATGGATTCAATATTTGCTGGGCTACTTTCAGCTGGAGTAGAAGACAGTGGAGCAGGGGCTGATGAAGTTGTTACCAGTGCTGGGGCAGTCTCCAGTTCCTTGGGCTGTTTCTTTTCATAGTCAGTCTTGAACTTTTCCCCAAAGTCCTCAACTGCTTTAATTGGAACTAAAACTTTATGGAATTCTTCTTCGTGGGCTTTTAAAACCCAAACACTGGAAAATTCTTTGTGGCATGTAATACAAATACTTTTATTAATCTCAGGTAAGTTTATGTCTGGCTTTTCCTCTTCAACTTTATCCTCAGTCTCCATTTTAACTTCAGCAGTTACATCATCTGCATCTTCTTCACTATCAGCATCCCGCTCTCGCTTTGGAGGCGAGGTTTGGTTGAATTCATTGAACTGCATGACACACTCAAATCCAATGCTTTCCAAGAGATTCTTGTGAACTTGGGGCTTAAATCTGGAAAAGTTTCTGGATCTGAAATTTGATAACTGAGATGAAGTCATAGCATTTGCTGTCAATTGACCAACGGCATCAAGGTGGAGTTGCAGCTGCTGTTGTTGCTGTTGAAGCTGTTGTTTGGAAACCGCATCATGGATGGCTGCAGCCAAAGAGTTTGGTGCAAAAGATTCTAATGAAAGTGGATTTTTTGAGTTGATTGATTCAGATTCCTTGGGGATTGAATGAGAGGATTGCGTCTTTGAGTTGGATGTTTCTGATGAAGCAAAGGATTTCTTGGATTCTTCTGTAGAAGATGTGGAAGCTGATGATTGAGCAACAATAGATTGGATAGATTTGGCAAGCATCGCTGAAGCAGAATCGCCATCTTTGCCTGTTTGCAAGTCCAAGACTAAGCCTGAAGAACTTGCAGTTACTGGACTGATTTTTGGCATTGATGCTTTGCTCATGGAGCTGGATGTTACAGTTGACAAAGATTGGTCGGTAGAAATCATTGATGAGGAAGATAATGGGACATTTTGAAAGCCAGGCATGAAACCTGGAAACAATAGCTGTGTTTGTCCAGCACCTAAGTTCATTTCTGCAAGTTGCTTTGGTTGCAACATTTCAGCAAGTAATTTCTTCTGTTGTTGTAGCTGAGATTTATGAGCATCTGGCTGTTCCACCAATGGGAGATTTGGATCTATCTGACCTGCCATAACCAATTCCTGTAGCTTTGAGGCCCTTGTCTGATGAAGGACAGATCTCAAGTGGATATCAAGTGTAGCACCTTGATTGTAAGCTACTTTGCAAATGTTGCACCGATACAGTTTTTTGTCGTTAGATTCAGATAACATGGAGTGTTGCGACTGGGAATTAATCTGTGCAACTGTTGAGAGTTGAGAAGTTGGTGTAAAAAGAGAGGTTGCTGAGCTAGAAGTTGAGGGATTTTGCTGAGCAGCTTGCTTCAATTTATGAAGATGAGACACAGAGTTATAGTGCACCAATAGAATATTCTTTTGAGTGAAGGATTCTTTGCAGACGTCACATTTAAATGGTCTGTTTGGGTCCAAGTACTTCTCCATAGGGTAGCTTAGTTTATCACCCTTTCTGTGCTGAAGAGTCTTATTATGTCCAGTCAGGTAACTCTGTTTGGTGAAAGCTACTTTACATCTATGACACTTATATTTACGAGAAGGATCATCATAACTTCCTTCAGCAATCGACTGGCTATTAATGTAGTCTTCCATGAACTGTTCCTCTCTGTAGTCCGAGTAGTTGGATCTTTCAGACAGTTTGTGTTTCTCTTCCTCTGTTGAAGTCTCCATTGGGGTCTGGCTCGGGGAATCTTCCATTGCCTCTGCTGTGCTGTTAAGTTTTTCTTCTTCAGGTGTGCTTACAGGATTTTCTTTGTTTTCTTCCAAAATTTCTTTTGGTACTTTCTGGGACTTAATGAATATCTCTGATCCTGCAGCATTCAGTAGTGCTAAAGCATTGGCAGCTAAACTTCCATTAATCTTATCTTTCTCATTATCATTAATGTCTATATGAGATGTTTCAATATGTTTTCTTAGCCCAGCAATGGACCGGAAGCTTTGGTGACATAATTTACACTGAGTTACTGCCTGTATTAAGTGAAACTGAGCATGGATCTGTAGCTTGTCCATAGATTTGAAAGCAAGAGTACATTGGTTGCATTGATATGAATAGATGGCACTGTCAGCTGCAGATGGCTGCTGCTTTTTGGCATGGATTTCTCGGAAGTGAATTTGTAAAGACTGAGCAGTTTTAAAATACTGATTGCAGCCCTTTTTCCAGCACAAATATCCTGGTCCTCTTGGGGTTTGTTTTAGCTCCAAGTGGCCTAACTCGTTTTGATGGGCATAAAGGGCATCAATATTGCAGAAGGTTTTAGCACACGTTTGGCACCTGTATTGGTCTTCATCTGGTTTCTCTGCAACTGCTGCAGTGTCAATGGCTGGGAAAAAAAGAATAAAGAGAAAAACTTTAATAAAGTTGTTACAAGGTTAAACAAAACATGACAAATATTATTTTGATCACATTCAGAGTAAATTCAAAATGTTTCACTGAATATGGTTCTTCATTATATTTAGAAAAAGAGACTTTGTTATTGTGGAAAACAAATACATGTATACATACCTTCTTCAGCAGCCAATTTAGCTGCTTCTTCAACTGCCTCGATGTCGATATCATCTGTCTCATTTAAGGGAAACTGTGGAGTAGATGGCGCCGCAGCCTTGTTTGGAGGCACCCATTCTGGTTGGTCAACCATCACCATCAAACGTTGTAAGCCTTCAGGTAAGACGTTATGGATCTGCACCAAATGTTTTTCCAGTTTGTTCTTTTCCACAAACTCATCCTGACATAATGGACAAAGTAACTGTCTTGGCACCTGGCCGTGTTGGGTTAATACATGGGCTTGGAGTCTCATTTCGTTGACACTGCTGAAGTTACAGTATGGACACACTTGGATTTGATCTTTACCTTCAAGAAGTTCTAAAAAAAAAAGAAATAAAAAATATATGAAATTAATTTATATATCTATATCAAACAGCAACCAGTTTGACTTTTTTCTAAAATTTATGAATAGCATTAACAAGTTAGCATGCCAAAAAATGGGTCAATTACAAATCTGTTGGTGACCCTGTCAAATAAACCAATTCTGAAAATTTCGTAACATTTTCTTGCAAAAAAATCTAGTCCAAAATAACAGACTTTCTACTAATTTTGATAACTCGTGACCTAATTTTGAGATGAACCACTTAGTCTGTCTGTATCAATTTTAAAGATTTCTGTCCAGCTTCCTTGGACATTGAAAATGACTAAGATAATTTTCTGGATTCCCACACTGAGAAGACCTTCACTTATAAGATTTAAGTAACATGGCCTTAACATTATTGAAATTCCAAATTATATCGGTAATTACTTGCAATAGGTTTACTTTCAAACTTTGCAGAAAACTCCACATTTTATAAGTGAACTAGTTCTGAAAGTTTATTAGGTTGTTCACAGGGCTATTCTGTTGGGAATCAATACAAAGTACTGTGGTATGATCAGACCATTTAACAACCAATATTGCGCCTTAAGTGACCAGCTTTGGAAAGACCAAACTCGTAAAGAGAACCCAGGTTAATAGGCAGAGCCTACAAGTTGGGAATCTACGTCAATTTTATATTAACCCTTTCCGATGACGGACCTAATGATTTTGCTTTCTCTCTACCCATATGATTCCCTTCCTGCCAATTTCAAATTAATAGGAGTTAAGCTGGTGCCAAGATAATTACGCTACTGTATTGCCAATTACCTCCCGTGGATACGTCTGTTTCGCCGTCAAATTAGGGTTCAGAATTAGTTTAGCATAATGAAGGGGCAAATATGCAAGTTAGAGACCTTGGATTGGTGAATGGCGGACACAATTTAATTGAGGAGAACTTAGTTTTCTCCGTCTGACATTATCATCAGTCTCTTTGATGGTATTTCTCTATAACGCCTTTCACCGCCAGGGAACAAATACCCACTCAAACCCAAATTAATGTCACCACAAATTTTTCCACTGGCTGCGGTCAACTCAGAGATATTTCTGACTTTTTCTAAGAATCTGATAACAGTAAGAATAGGAGAAAACTTGACCTAGCGTATCCGAACAAATTTGGTATGTGCCAAGTCGCTCATTTGCCAACAGCTAGCCTAATAAACTGTCATTTTTCATCATAATTGTATTCCTTAGCATTCTTACACAAGTCCCAAGGGCCAGAACTTGGTCACCATGGATTAAAGAAAATGACGAGCCTAAATTAGCAAAATGCAATTACATAGTACCCGAGCTAGGGTGGATGATAATATCTAATTGGACAAAGCATGAAAAATGTGCCAATCTTTGGGAATATACTGTCTTTTCTATCAGCTAATCTGTTTTAGACGGGCTTAATTTGATCACAAGTTCTGATAGCCTGCTCAGAGCTGTTAATAAGAAGTCACCCAAACCTAACAACTAGAGACCTCTTTTTTTCTCCACTTCTTCTTCTTGCCATTGCTTCTGGCCAATGCCTCTCATCCCATAAATGATGGAGGAAGGTCAGTAGTGAATATTATCAAGCCTCCATTTAAAAACCCCAAAGAAAGCCACCTCTGTCATCTCAGTGCTACCTTCACACACACAATTTCCCCAGCCTAACAGCTATTATGCTATGAAATTCAGTACAGAATTTTTAATCATACTTAGAAAAATATATACATTTCTTAATTTCATTATTTGAAATCATGAAAGCTATGCAAAAATGAAATTAATCAAATATATATTAAAGAAGAAAAGAAGAATTGCAGCAAAGGCTCAATATGTTGAAGTATGTGCCTATTGTGACAGGGCTTATATCAAAGAAAGGTCAAGAAACACCTGCGATTTCAGGTGTAAATAGCCGGAGTTTCAACAAAATGTTATTTTTGATAATGGATTAGGTGTGCTGGCCAGGGTGATTATGCATCAATGTATGTCTCCATGGCCTTTCTGGAACAATCATTGGCCACCTTTGATAAAGCATTAATTTATCTATTCACTAAGATCACTGAATGCTTTCAGGGTATATAATTAAATCCCTACAAGTAAAGGAAATAACACCTGCCCTAGATATTGCTAAATGTGAATGCAAACCTTCAGTTAGCAAGATTTGTATTTTGAATTTTTGTTTCTTTTTTACATTACTTTTGGATTTTCTTGAGATTTTATTTTACTTTAATAGAAAACTTTGTCATTAAAGCAATTAAGTTATTTATTCAAATGTTTAATCTGAATCTGCCCAAAAAAGAAGTGTGGCAAAAAAAACAATAGACACAGATAAAATTAGAAATGATTGAGCTGGAAATAAAGTTAATATTCTTGATGAGGATGCAGACGTCATATTTCCAAAATCCATGGTTAGGCCTACTGATAAGATTTCGCTGACTACTGTAAACCAAAAAGGCCACTGATTGGGCTTATAAAGTTATAGGTTAGAAAGCTGGAAATAAGTAGTGAATTCCTTGGGTCTTTGACAGCTTTGAGGGTGGTATCAGGGCACTATTGTTCTCCCCCTACCTCTTTAGTGCTTCAATCAATGGGGCCAAGGAAATCCAAAATCCCTCTCAGGAGTTCAGGACCTTGTGAGAGCTCTCTAGAACTCCAGGCGCTTTCTTTATCTTGGACAATGCCCTCTGATTAGATTTTACATGCTATTTAGTTAGAAATCAAGTCCATTTTCAGAGCCAGGCCAAAGGAGAAAAGTATAACTACAGCCGGATATCACAGCTTTAATGAACTTTAGTCTTACCCACTGACATCTATTCTTAATACAGAAATATAATCCAAATCGCAAATTGTACCTCATCATTGAAAATTAACACCACCTCATTCATGTAACACTTTTAAGAGATTTATACAGACAAAATATCATGCGAAATATTAATATAATATAAAAGCTAAGCAAATTGTAAATAATGACTTGCGTTCAGCAAACATAATTTTAATATTACAAATAATCTTCATCTCATGGTGACAACCTTACAAATCTACCTTCCTTTCAAAAACAAAATGCTTATTTGACAGAAAATTAACCTGAAGTTCACATGTGACCTTTTTTGAGCCCCGCTGATGTTAATTAAGGACCTTAACTCTGGATCACCAGGGTGAATCAATAAATATATGAATAACAGTTGATTTCTTTCAGACCGAGATCAACCACATCAATTACAGCAAATTAAAGTCATTCTTCGACAAAAGCTGGACAGAAGGAAATGGGTCATTGATCACTATAAAAGAAGGTCAACAGGAACTAACCCAAAATACTTAATCAACGCTAATTGTTAATAAGGGATGGTAAATAATAACTACCCATAACTGGTAAACTTTTGTCTCCATTTATTACGTTACGAGGCCACAATATCTTATTCAACCGTAACAAATATATATATTATTCAATCTCCTTTTTTAAGTTCTTATATCACAGGTCTCAACAAACTGATGTTGAAAACAATTTTGGTTCTATTCTACCGTACGAAGGAATCTTATGGAAGATCCAGCTGGTTTATTACATTAGTACAAAAAGTAATATAAAAAACAGAACATCTCTCAAAAAAATCTGACCGAAATTGTGCAAATGACGACAACATTGTTCATGTAAGTCTGCTTCACTGGCCACGGTCCGGATTGATTGATATAACCAAGATTTGATTGTTTTACACTGCACTCAAGTTTATTTCACTTATATGGTGGCGCAGCAAGGATTAGTGGCCGACTGGATCACCGAGACCCCACCAAGTTTTGAGTCTGAACTCAAGAACAATTTAGTTTCTAAAACCCTGGGTAAGCTACAGGAGGAATGCGGGAAATAAACAAACTACTAAAAAAAAGTTGTTGATGCCTACCTGAAGTGTTGTTGTTGTTGTTGCTGGAAGACACTGGAGTATCAGTTGCTATGGTGCTAGAGATGGTTGATGTTGAAGCTGCAGCTTCACCAATGTTGTTGTTGTTGTGTTGAATGTTACCATTACTGTCTCTATGCTCAATACTTGACCCTGTAGTGGAATTAGTAAATTCACAGGATCGATTGTTTGAAATCAGAGCTGGTGTTGATGGTGAGGTACTAGTGGCATCTGGGTCCCCAGAAAGGTTGGTAGGGCTGTGAAGTAGACTGGGCATTGTTGACTTTTTGTCCAGGATATCACCATTTTGAGAGGAAGCTTCTTCTTCTCGGTCACCGTCTAAAAACATACAGAAACAAAAATGTAAAGGATTTGGATAATAACATTCAAAAATACACAAATTGGTGCTGTTGTTGAACACAACTTAAAGTTCAGACCATTGATGATACACAAACTATTGCTTACTATAAGACGGAGGACTTGCATGCATAATGTGGTAAAGATCAAATAACAAGAAATTGATCATTGATAACACAATACAAAGGGTATATATTAAAAAAAACATTAATGTCAAAATACCAAGTTAAATGCATAGTATAAACAAGCCCATCTAAACGATTGTTTTTAAACTATGTCCAATCAACAAAATGTATCATATAATTCAAACACGCATGAAGGTGAATTTCTGCAATAAATCATTCATCTAGAGGCAATACCTGGGAATGTGTTCCAAAACAGCTTATTAGCTAATCTTCATAATAATAGCCTACAGAAATTTAAAAAAAACTGCCTTTGAAATATAAAGGATATGAGTTGTGACCTAAGGAAAGGAAGCAGTGTAGAATAAGTAGCGGGTGAACAAAAGCCTGGGCCAAAGTCTCCACTTATCCCCCTATTGCATGGTACAATATCTTAATTATGACACAGTATATAAGGCTGCAGTAGAAGTAGCGCCTACAACAAATCTCAGTCAATCCTATCTTAAGAGAGCAGGATCACATTTCCAATTGAAAAAGCCTATCAAATAAAGGAAGGACCTTTTCTTGTGAGGAAAGCCTGGGTGATATTTTGCATATGGGCTCTCCTAGTAATTGCTATTGTCTCAAACTGGCGACTACTAATTTATTTTTGTTTATACAAAACACCATCAGCATATGGTGAAAGTGAGAGATGTATGACTCATGGAACACTGACTGGATTCTACATCTCTGATTATATATAAATGTACACCTCTCATTTCCAAACATGTTTTCTCTACCCCTCAGTTCATTTCAACACCCTAAACCCAGTTTTACTCCCTTAATAAAACTAGCATTTGCCACCAGAAAACAAAACGTCTATGCTAAGGACAAAAAAATGTCAGCCACTCCCTAAAATTCTTAGTTACACCATCAAGTAGTTCATTGACAGTGTCTGCCATGACAAGTTTTTAAGCCTTCTTTTTTCTTTGTATTAAGGCTTTTCTGCTGGCTGTGTTAGTAAGAGCTACTGTAAGGGTAAGGGGTCACTAATATGGCTGATGAAATTAAAGCCTGAGCTGAGGAATGTGTCAGATCATTTTACTAGGGGGCTACAAATAGCATTAATATCCCACATAGATAGGAGAGCAGGGCCAAGACTCTGTCAGACTGCTGGAGTACAGAGGAAGAAAGTTCCACAGTGGGGGGATTGAAGGATTAATAGCAGACTGGCATTAATGAATCAGGTTTGTGGCCATAACTGATGATCAAGATGAAAACAGGGCAGCCGAGAAGTGTAAATAAAGAGGCAGGGTAAATCCTGGAGACTTCATCAAGTCCGCACCTTGACTGGGAGAAAGATTTGCCCCGTACCCTTATCACAAATCCCCCAAACTGATATACGCCGCATCCCATGATGGCTACGATAATCACCTGTCTCAAAGGTGTAACACATAACAACTGGTGCAGCGGAAACATTGCCCCTTACATCAACGATAAATAAATTTCCGGATTCATTCGTACAAGTGACAGAAAATACTGTTACAGTACATAAAAAAAAGAAAAAAAAAAAGAAATACATGCCAGGCTAATGGGCTTGTAGAGTCTTACCTTAAAAAAAAACAGGGAAGAAAAAAAAAACAACTCATGGGGTGTATGAAAAACGGGAAATGTGCGAGAAAAAGCAAGATGACTTTAGAGCTGTTATAAATCATGTTACACCAGATGAGGGGCAAAAAAAAATACCACTTAAAAAAAAAACTCTTTGAAAATTAATAGAGAAATACGCCTTGACACTTCAGACTGTTAGTAAGGAAAAAGATACTGTTTGCAAAATGTAGAAAGAATTTATATGCTTAATTATTTCTGTAATATGTTTAATACTGATTTAAAGTTACATTTGTCGTTCTCTAGTTTACAGCTCAGTCAAGATTAGTAGAAAAACTATAGAAACAGGCTGTTTGGTTTTGAATTTTTAAACCTGATACTCCTTTACACTTAAATCAAAATTCTACACCCTTCTAACAATTAAGAACTTAAATCTATGTAATTTACAATGTACATGTTAACTTTTTCAAACTTAAACAATAATCTTCATGCTTTTTTTATCATTTATTAGTTAGAATAAATCTCCAAAAAAGAAGCAAATTTTAAAGTCTGTTTTTTTTCTTCAAATTTCAACTCAGCCAAAGGTTCTGGCGTCTACTTTTTGTCAGATTTGTGGTTGTGAGAAGACAAGAACATGACCTTAGAAATTTTCTCAAGGGAGGGTTAACTTTAGATGATAGTTAACAAGTGATGAGAAAAGCAAGTTGATTGTGACAATATTACAAAAGTCTAAACCTCTAAACAACAGAATAGCAGACATAACTCAAGTTTTCTTAAAGAATCTGTGTATGTCGGCTTATAATTGTTAGAGTTACTGATCAAATTTCTGGTATAAGCAGCACAAACCTCAATACCTAACCACATCATAGCTTTGTCCAACTGATTAAAAAAACTCAGGAATTAATGTTCGAGAAAAAAAAAAGGCCGAGTAACAGATGACATAATAAAAACTTACACATTAAATCAATGTATTTTGATTGTTTTTCTGTATATTTCTAAACATTGTGGTCAGATTTACAAATCATTCTGACGGTTAATAATGAAATTACGTTAAATAAACAGAGAAAACATTAATTTGCTTTTTAAAAGGTTTTTTAAGGAGGGATAAAAATTGAGCATAAATAAACCCCAGAGTTTTCTATACTATTACAACAGGATATCACAATTTACACAGCTGGACATTTCATCAATTAAAATGTAGGCTGACATTGTTAAATTTCTTTTCTTAATTACTATATATGATTAAGATTTTAAGGATATTAAAAAGCAAAAGCTGAGTGTGTTAAGGGACGATGTCAGAATTACTATAGTTAGTTTTCTTATCTTAGAAACCAGAAATTACAAGTCTTTCATGCTTCTGTCCTGAGTTTAATGTTCTCTCTCAACAGAAGTGTATATAAAAGCATGAGAAATAAACAGAGACTTCTTATCGCCGAAGCCTATAAATGTTTATACACCGTTTCGTGATTAACATAGCTTATGGGTGTGGCTATTTTGTGCTTCACCAAAACATTTGGATCTTTTTAAGTAACACATTGTCTGCATGGCCAAGAAAAAATAAGATGTGGCTAGACGGTAAAAAATTCAAATACCTTAATCGTCTCACAATTTTTCAATTTTCTAATAAAAAACCCTGGCAATCATCTTTTTTCTAAAAAGCGAGGAATTTGGGTTTTACTCACAAATCTTAGTGCTCACAATGTCAACATTTTTGATAAAGATTCCATTGCATGTGAGATTTTAAACTTGAGAAATATATAAATTTTCATCAGTTTTTGGTAGGATGCATAAACAAGCTATATTTAATCTAACAACGTAGCATGCTGTTATCACCGGCTTCCATTTGTCCCAATCGAAATGGCCGATCAAAGAATCAGACGGACCAGATTTGCTGACCCCATAACAGTCTTTTTTTATTCCATAATATTTGTAAGAATAACATACATCAGTTTGTCTATGACACGGCTGAGGAATCTACAGGGTTTTTTTGGTCGTTTGGTCTGTGTATGGTTGATTACTGCAAAGCTTCCTTCAGATCTCAGATAGGAAAGAAGATGGATTATTGATGAAATATTTTAATAAATCAATGCAATGGAAGAGGTCGGGCAGTGATAGTGGAAGACGGTGTAAGGCTACCATTCTCCGTGCAGGATCAGCCTTGTTCGCTCAGAGCATCTAATTCATTTATACCCCGCATAAGGAGAGCTTGTTGAGATGGCGGGTGAGAAAGCTCGCTCTCCAGTGCAGAGGTGGCTAACCCTGTATTCAAACTGTTGTGTCAATTCCAAAGTCCTCTGTCAGGGAGAGTTGCCCAAGGCTAACTCTCCACAACAGGCTAATTGCTTCTGACTGCTCTATGGAATTGCTTTCTTAAGACACACACACAATACAAAAAACATTATGTATTGGAATAGCTATATGTAATAAGAACGGCCTTACCAAGTCTCCGAGATCAATCTGAAGAATTATTACTGACATTTCTAGCCAATCGCCAAACTGCATTGGGCAAATGAAACAAAACTCATGCCTCAAAAACATGATTTTTTTTCCTTTTCAAAGACATCGGTATGAGAGAGTTAATTTTCCGCCTGGTAGTCAACTTGCCATGATCTAATAGCTAAGCCTGCTGACAAAACCTTAATGATAGATTTTGTAATCTCAGCCTGGAATACCATAGAAACAGTAAAACAGCGCCAGTTAAAACATTAATCCTAGACACCATTATCTGGAAGCAATTTACCCTCACTATCAAGATTTTTATATAGATTAATAACAAATATCACAAAATGAGAAAGACTCATAAAAAAATCTCAGTTTCTGGAGCCAAGTACATGGTAGCAGTTTTATTGGGACATGGTTCACGTGTAAATCCCTTGATAATTCAGCTGTAAGTCAACTACCTGTAATTTGCTAATTAAGAATCGTGATAATCTCAGGTGTTTTCTTTTTCTTATATTTACATACACAGCTCGTTTAGTCTGACACTTATCCTGCTAATGCTACATAAAAGTGAAATAATTATGAGAGTGGTGCCAAACACTATTCAAAGAGAGAACGTTTTCCTAAAGGCTTGAGAATTTTTCTGTCATTCAAAAACAGCCATACACTTTTGATTGTTTCATAAGAAACCGACAAATATCTTCTAGAGAACATTTTCAAAACATGAGATTATGTCAGTTTAAGGAATATAGACATAATGGGAGATTTAAAGAGAACATCAGATAAATGACACTTGAACCTATAGAAGGAAATTTAGACAACATTTCATCTGTGGTGATCCTCAATGACACTTTTCTGCACTCAAAATCTGATGAGGGGATCCGAGGGCTTTATGGTACACAAATATACCTTGGCACATTTTGTATTCATCAGAAATTTTATACATGTTGCATATAAATATTTTCAAAGTGATCTGTATTGGGCCTGTGTAAAGGGCTGTTGTTTCATCTTTACAAAATAGCCTGATACTCAGGGCTTACATTCAGGCACCCGCTGTTTTCCGATGGGCAATATTTAGATACCCCTCAATAAGCATTTGTGCAGCAAATGTTCTAAGATAAATAATAAATTTGTCTTTTCGCAAAATACAATAGCCACATGTTTGTTCACACCTCTCTAACACCCAGCAAAAACCGCTTTAAGTCGGGGAGATTTTTTACAGCCGGTTCTGATCTTCAGCATAAACTGTTGACGGCCATATTCCACATTTTATAGCTTTATGAATTGACATCCCACAGCGGCTTCACAAATGAAGCTGAGATATAAGAGTAAAAAACTGAACCTGGCTAGCTTCAAATCAAACTTTGTGAAATTAACAATTCAATACATAATATGAACCCAGACCTAATATTAAAGTAGGAGAAATGTTTGTCTTCCCCATTAGTTCAATTAACTGACTCCCACACGTCTTGCTGTTTTACAAACTGACACTGTTTGAGATTAACAAATTTGTAATGTAATTAGAACAAATAAATACATGTGACATTTCACCATTCGAAAATACAATCAACAAAATCTAAATTTGTTAACATATTGTAGAAGCCTAAATCGGATAAAACTTTTTGATTTTTGTGAATTGTTTTAACTAAAATTAATGTCAGTATTTATTGCCTTGTCTTTTTTGCCAACTTTTAATACTTTGTTTTGATTTGAAATTGATTTAATTAGAATTGAAATCAGGTTGATTTGGATATGTATCTTACATACATCTTTAACTCAGATCTTTTGGATCCAGAAGTTAAAACTACAAAAATGTTAAAGATTTCAAAATCTCAATTGTTTCTACATGAGTAACAATCAATGGACGGGTAAAAAACATGAAATAATAACGCCATATTAAAATGTGGTCTGTGGTTTTGTTGTGGTATTTAACTGGCTAGAAGACAAGTGAAAAAAAAAAGCACATCACTTCACAGACAAACTGAAACCAGTAGTCAAAAAAAGTTTTAATCTGTGAAAGTGACTGGAAAACACAAATAGTATTATTCAAAATATTTACAAGCATCATTTTAACAAATTTGAAACATTCATTAAATTGTTTAGAAGATTAGAAAAAATACTTTAGCATTTAATCAGAACTAAAGATAAAAGTGTATAATAAATGAACGGATTGATTTTTTCCGTCGCAATCAAGATTTTTAATGTTGCATGGGAGAATAAAATTATTAAAATTAAAATTACTAATCATGGTACTGTTTATAGATCTTTCCAAATCATAACTGAAATAAAATAATTGCATATATTCAATAAATATTTTAACAGATTTTGTTAGCGAGTCTTCTAAACAATCTATCCAATATTGAGGCCAGAAGTAATGGCAAAGTGGTGAAATATTGAAAGTAAGGCATTTCAGCATTACAAAAACGCTTCCAAAATAATACATGATATTCATATACATATATTGAAAAATAAATAGATTTACAATTACAAAATATTGATATTGTTGAGAAAAAAAATAAGACATTAAATCCTTCATACCCATAGTTATATGTTGTTCACAGTTAGGTGTGTATGTAATCCAGATATGTTGTTGTTGTTGAAGATATCATAAGACTGAGAAATTACTGGCACTAGAGTTAACAAAGATTTTACTGTTTAATAAAGGGTTAGAAGTGACTGTGTTTTGTTACAGTTTGTCAGGATTCTCTCAATTTTTTTTCTTCCTTTTTTTGTCTACTGGTATGAAGATGTCTGCTTACATGAAATAAATCTGTGTTCACACACAGACTCTCATGGTCATCTATATCAGTTTAGGATAACAGCACAGTGCATTGTGGGGTGTTGAAATAACAATGTTGGAACGTTGGGGTGGGGTGGCAGGTTTCATAGCCTCATAAGAATGAACTAAACAAGGGAATACAGTAATGACATAAAACGTTAAGAGATCAGGTTTTTGTTTAATGACTCAGAATCTCCTCTGATCTAGGTGTTCCTACCTTATAGTGTAACTGTTAACAAAATAAATGAATACGTCTTTTACAAAAATCACAACTAGGGCAAACTCTTAATATATGCCACAATGAAACTTTATACCAACTGACAAATAAAGACTGAGCTTGTTTTACAATTCCCAGAAAAAGGACGAAAAAAAAATTAACACCACATACATTACTATTATGTACAACAGTATCTAGGTTTTGAAATTGATAGGTATAACTTTAACAAATTCAATCCCACTTTAAAACTTCATAGGTCATTTTCTCAAACCAATGCAACTATTTTTTTTTCTATAAAACATTTTCTGGAAGAGAATTTACTGTGAAGTTTAAAAAAAGTTTTTTTCAAAAAAATTAATTTCAAAATTGTTGTTTTCTTAATGATAAATTTGATTATGAAACTGGAGCATGAAGAGTTGAACTTAATCAGGTTTTCATATTTTATGATTTAATAAAACAACCGATATACTTGTCATGTCTATCATTATGTAGGAGCATGGACAAGTGTGCATTCCAATAATTTACTTTAGTTTAATTTTAAATCGACTTTAATTTTATTGTGACATTTTGTTGGTTTAAGCTAGGGTTTTACAGAATCGCATTTTGTAAGCTGCTTAACTGGCATAGGTTATCTAAAGACTTGTAATTAAAAGATTTCATCAGAAAAGTTCTATTTTTTATTTAAATGACCTTTAATCACAATCATATTAAAATCTTTGACCCTAATTGAATTTTTCAGAAGGTACACATGAAAAGTTTGACAAAGTTTATAACAGTTTTTTTCCCCCATCAAAAGTGTTCTTTGCTAAAGTACCGGTAGCTAAAACTTAAATAATTACAAATTAAACTTTATAGCACAAAAGGAAGCTCAAAACCATGATGTGAGAGTGGAAGGTTAGATATATGATACATATGGCATAGTTTTATTGGAGGAGATAGTTGGGGGGCGATTTTGCCATAGTATCAGTACAAGTGTATGTTACTGATGATCCAAGCCAGCTGACAGATCACTTCTTCAGACTATTTTATTTCCAAACAACCCATAGAATTTCTTTGACCTTTATCAAAAGAGAACGTCCCATTTGTTCCCTGTTAGAAAGTACAAGGAAACAAGAAAAATCTACGTCTGCCTGCCCCATTTTGTTTTTCTTACGGGCTATAGTTAATTAAACAGTCCCTAGTAACCAAAGCCTGATTCAACAAGACAACGGGAAGCCCCTACTGCGAACTTAAAAAATTGCCGTTTTATGCAGGGGACTAAAAAAACCTCAGAGTTCCAATTATAGCCGGTCTCGTTTTCTGTACACACTATGGGGTTTATGACCAACTTTGTAAACTAAGAAGGTATGATTTTGTAAATAAGAGTTAGGGTGTGTACATAAATTTGCCAGTGAAACTTATCATCACCTTTGAAAAATTCCTGCAAATTAACGATGTACGCATCTTACTTAGCAGAGTTTCTGTTTAATAAACAGAGAGGGGAGAGGTAAATAATTCTAGAGACTTGATAAGTATGTCTCTGGTAGGCCTTCAAGTTGGGTGGGGTATATTCCCAACGATGGGACGAGTGGGTGGGGGCAAAAAGGGTAGGAGAATTCTGCTTATCACATAAAGACACCCAAGGCTTCAGAATGTTGGTAAGGCACCCTCAGGCGAATCTTTGCAATCTGACAGACATATATCATAGGGTGCTTATCATAAAGTTTGGCCTTTTAATCACATACATGTTCCATACCAGAGGTCTAAAATTAACAAAGTTTTCACCAGAACAAAATAAGGCCAACAAGCAGGTCTTGTAGATAAATGCTAAAAATTCCAAGTTAAAGGTGTATGCAATGAATGAGCTACCTAAAAATATAAAGAAATCCTTACTAAAATAAAGTACAATCTATATTAAATCTTTAAAATGCAAAAACAGGTTTCTAATATTTTGAGGATTCTATGCAAATCAGAATAAGGAATCTTCTGACTTCGAATTGAGGTACTTTCAAAATATGTCAACTAAAAATTCAAGTGACAGTATAAGTGGTGACAGCCGAAAGATTAATTCCTGTCTTCGACAAAATAACTGAATGGAGACTAACTGGTTATAATTGAAACCAGGTGACTGTTATGTTTCATTTTTAAAATTAAAAATTGGGGATGAAAAATTCAAAGCAACCCGGCCTGCCCTTGTGCCCCTCTTTTGATTACAGAGTATGAAGTATAGGCAACCAGGTAAATCTATAGGATAACTGACACAAAAATCAATAAGCACTTGTAATAAGTGTACCAGAATACAACAGGCTTATCATAACAGAGCACATCATATTATGACATGGAGTTTTTACTTACTAATCAAACATCTAGCCTGAGGCAGAAAATTGAGCTATCAAAAAAAAAAAATGGCTTGGCTAAGTAATCTAGATAAAAATCATATTTTAATGATTGTAATATGTATTGAATAATTATAATATCCACAGGTTTCAAAGGGAAATTAGTCTGTAAGATATTGATTCTAACCTGTGTCGCTTGCAGAATGTAGGTCAGGAAGATAAAACACCAGGTAAAGGCCGTGTTAAAGAAGACAGACAAGTTAATATATCCTTAGATAGGTTAATCAGTAGGTATTAAAAAACTTCCTTACTTCGTCATGGGTGCAGTAAATCCTTGTTAGTGTATAGTTGGTTGGGAAATTACTGATTACCTGTTTAAAAAGGTGTGTTGTCTTACTCAGGCATTGCTCGACTAATAACACATTGCAGGTAGCAGCTCTTGTTCTCTATACCTGTACGGCCAATGGGAATTGGTAAAATAATAATCCATTAAGACAAGTACTCTGAAACAGGTTGGCTAAGAACAAAGGCTGTAGCCCCAGGGTGCTGATTGACCAGTAATTATCAATCAGTATTGACTATATCTGTACCCAGAGAACTGACAGCATTGTTACAAGGCCTAAAGAACCAGTTATACTCAATAGGAAACCTATCAGGGTGGTATGGGATTAAGGAACATGGGGGGTGTCATGGGGCTACTGGGCAGAGGGCACACATTCTGGGTGCTGACCCTCCTTCCACAGGGATAGTAGTGTTAAGCAACTGGTCCTAAAATCCCACCCATTTATCCATATGAGACTGGACTCCTCCCCAGCTACCTTGTGTAAACTATCCCCTCCTTCCAGCACCACTGACAGGCTTTGTCTAACAGGGCTATAATCTGTGTTATTGTAATGGTCAGTTTAAGTAATGTGTAACCAACAAGATTGTGGTCAGTGGCTAGCATTGGTCAGGTCCTGACAAGATAACATCAACATACCTTCACACTTCCCACCTGGAAAAAGCTACAGGTCCAAACTTACAGCAAATTAACACTACTCAGTCACAAATAACAGAATCCATAAATGTGCCATCATACTCTGGTAAACAAAACATTTTTAACTATCGTTTTTACACAACTTGAGGTGACATGTTTATTTGTAAAATATAACAGTCTACCAAGACAGTATCAGCAGTTATCAAAGAGTTTTTAAAAATTTCCTAAAAAATAAAAAAATAATAATAACTCATGGCATGTGTAAAAAATGGATATTTTCCCCCTATCAAAATGTGTGTTTGAGGAATTTAACAGCAAATACAAGTGCCTGGTTTGCTGCAGGCTTGATTGTCGATTCTTTTGAACTTTATATTAAAAAAAAAAAAAACTTTTCTAAATTAATTCTGAATAAAGATAGGTTTTCATGATATCTGTTAACACACCAGATTTTCTATAAATTTTTTTAAAACTTTTAATTTTCTTCAAGAAAAGGTAATCCAGTAGTCTCTCTCTCACCCCCCCCCCCACACACACACAACAAATTTCTTGCCATCATAATTTAAAGATTTGTTTAAAAACATTTAACATAAAAACTTAACTGAAAATACTAGTCAATGTCTGATCAAGTTATATGGCAGATATGAAAAAAAAAGCACACTTAACAAAACAATTTTGTATGACACAAATCTGTTATCTAAGCGATCAAAATTACATCATATGATTTTATATGAAACTACAGTTTCAACAATGATTGCTATATGATAAGCTTTAAAGGCAATAACACTGAAACTACTTCAAAATGTATTTCATAAATGACTATCTGAAAAGGTTGGAGGGCGGAGCATAACATTGGAAACTTTCCATTTGATTGGTTATTAATGTGAATAAAATTTTGATTGACAGGTTATGTTACAAATGTAATCACGTGGACAGATCTTACATATATTAACTCAAAAGTCCTTAAATAAAAATATAAAATTGTTTTTCCTTTCATTTATAAAAATTGAGCTTCATTCGCTTAAAAGTCTAAACACACTGCAAAATACAGGATGGGGGTATGCCTGTATGCATGGTTAGGTGCTGTGTGAAGACTGATTAAAGACTGTGGCTAACTTCGCTTCAGGTGTTAAATTACAATCACCTTGATCTACAGGTGTGAATAGGCAGCAGACGACTTAACGAGTTTTTGCACAGGTAAAAAATGAAAATGAGAGAAAAAATTCAATTAGTGTAGGATTTAGTGAGATGAGAGGAACATGTCATAGAATATAAGTGGCCCGAGGTAGGTAAGAGAGTAGATTGACGACTCAGTCTGACATCTCAATTGTCTCAGGTAAACTGACAGGTAAACTAAGAACAGGAAGTAAAATCTTCAAACAATTCTTACACCTGTACAGTTTCCCATTAACAGGTAGATGAGAGAAGACCCACACCTTTTCATTAACACCTGTACTTATAAACATGCCACAATAGATATATACCATTAAATATGGATTTTAATCTGTATCCTAAGCTTAAAGTACAGCCTAATGGAATGTCTCATTGATAAAGAAAATAGCTATTTAGACGACAAATGAAAACAAAATTCAATCATGTCCGATATTGTGAAAATGGACGAACACAGCTTCTTAAATGAACCTCAAAATCCAAAAATAAAATCTGCCTTTACTTAGGCAGGTAAATTAGCGGATGGTTGATTTATTTACCACCGATAACATAGACAAGAAAACTACACTTTTAGAGATAGGAATGGGATTCAAAGACTATGCCCAGGTGAAATCTGTGGCAAGGTAGGAATCTCTTAGTTCTTGTTTAGCTAGATTACTGTTCTTTTCCTAATGTGAGTATTGCCTCTTCTTATCATAATAAACCCCTAAGATCCACTATCCAATTTGAATATCGGAAAGGGGATTGTTGGGTGGTATGAGGAGGGGGTGGGGTTGTGAAGGGAGTGGTGGGGGGGGGGGGGGAGGGGGGTCTTACATCTTAGCCACAAATTGCCCTATCGTCGATACGTTATATTTCCATCAAGGAGAAGTTATTCCCCTTGCTGGGCTCTCTATTGAAAGGAGGAAGCATTTCTCTACTCTCGCGAGATTTCAGGGATGGGCCTTGTGTACAGAAAACTGTTGACAGGCTTTAAGATCAAAATATTTCTTTGGATATTACCTCAGATAGTACAAATGAAAATGTAAAGATATAAATAATCCATTAAAACCTAATGAAATTATCTGTAAATAGATATCTTTCAGTGTTTGTACTGCTTTGCATGATAACGAGATGGCGGCTGTCCCACCAAATGCACCTCCACTTTGAAGAGTTCTAATAATGGAAATAGAACATATTGATCTTGTGTACGAAGTTACTAAATGACCTTAGATATATATTGCATAAAGAGTCCTTAATTATATAATTTCCTGTAAATTGATCAAAATTATTTTACTGAACAATTAGAAAAACAAAACTTACAGATAAGGTGCAAATCAAAAAGAACAAATGTGTTAATGTTTTTTTAAAACATTTGAAATGTTTGGTTGTTTAAAAAGTTTTGAAATGAGATTTTAAAGATATTTTTTGACAATAAATGTAAACCCCAGGTAAGTGACATGTATGTATTAAGGTAGTCTGGTCAACCATGCCACCTGATACAGGTAAAATACATATAGAATGAAATGAAGAGCTAATACAGTTCACATAAGGCTCTATTTGAGAAAAATACAAATCTGATCAAAAGATCATTTAATAAGATGAAGATTGAGATGTGTCATTAGCTTGGCGCTTCTAAAACAAACAGGTGTGAAGATGTTATTGTTGTTGTTGAAACAGGTGTAAATCTACATGTAAGAAGTGAGAAACTTAAAAGATCCCCAGGCATTGAGATGGCGCCTTTCACACTATACAGCTATATCCTTGTAAAGTATCTGTATCTGTTTGAAATTCACCCAGAGACAAACAAACATGGTTGAGGGAGATGAGCGAGGACTAATCTACTCTGACCCCTCCTAAAACTGCCATATCATATTTACCTGTTGAGATCAGGCCAGGTAAAACCATGCATGATTCAAACATCGCCATTTAACTCCATAATTGAGAGCTTCATTATGTAGGACATAACTTTCTCATCATACACAGACGTGGCATGGAACCAGAAGTTGTATAAAGACTTTACAGTCTAAAAGAAACACTAGTTGATATTTCTTTAGAGTCACTCAGCTAGAACTCCATAGGTAAGAGTCTAGTCAACAGGTAGAACTGAAGGGATAGTCATTTGACAACAGGTGAAAAACAACCCTTCTAATCACAAGTGTTCTATAAAAACAGGTCACAGGTATTAAAGACTATATCCTAAAACAATTCTACCTGATATAGGTGTTAGAATCTAATCAAGGATACGAAGAACAGGTAGATATTAGTTCAAGAGGTTTGTCGTGATAGACTTACCTGTTCTTGAACCCATCTCTCATTACTACATCCTAGCCACATTCTTATTTTAATTTTCCACCCCTGACTGGGACAACTACAGATTTGGCCACACCTTTTCCACCAATAGAAGTAATGTCTTTACAAAGTAGACGGCCATTGTTCTGGGTAAAGGCAAGGGGTCAGATAGACTGAGTAGCAAACTCATTTACTGCTTTGCCCCCTTGTCTTTCTGTGGGACTAAAGCCCAACCATGGCTCTTCATTTAAAGTGGGAGCTATTGAAAAGGGAAGACACCAAAGCTATTCATGGATCCTGTCGTTTATACCAGTCTTGATCACACACTCATTGTCTAGTGAAATCCCTTTTCAGAAATATTTAAATTGCTGCCTACACCATGGTTAGTCACACATTAGTCTTCAGAAGGACTAACAATAAACTTATATAGAAGGTCAGAAGATATAAAAGACATGAATAAAGAGATGTGAGCTTCTCCTGAAACAGGTGAATGCCTGATCAAGAAAACAACTAATCAGAAATAAGAAGAACTTTAGAATTCCCAAAGGAAAACCACACTTGTCAAAAGCTTATTCTTAAAGATATTTACACAAGTTATTATACAAAATGAAATCACGTTGCCAAGGGTTACACTAAGTCGGACACAAAAAGTTCTCAGTTAAATGAAAGAAAAAGAAACAACAACATTAAGACGAAAACATATTTGTAATTGAAAAGAAGAATGTAGACTAAGCAATAGCATTAAAAGTGCAGTTTGTAAACTTTTCATGGGCTTCAGCTGAAACTGATTGCGATGTTATAAAATTGATTACAGGAGCTCTTAAGCTCCGTGCAAATAAGTTTAAAAACAAGTGTCCCAAATAGATTGTGCAAGGCAAGGATGCCTCATATGACCCATAAAAGCTATTAAACCAGCCGGGACTCTCATTGACAACACATCTATACAGCCACAAAGATAATGGGCAACTTAAAACCCGGCTTTATGCGCTCAAGAAGGCAGCCATTCATATATAAGTTTTGTTCAAAGTTCTTTCCAATTCTATTCTTCTCCTTTCACCCTGAAATCTCAGAGATTTGGGGTGTCCTATTTGTTCACAGGGACTCCCTACTTGAAAAGTTTATCACGACCAGTGATCATGCTAATTTTTAGAGAGTAACTAACAACAAGTTGTGACTAGTTGAAGATGATTTTAATTATATGTGCAGTCAGATTTTCAGAATATTCAATCTGAGAGAAACACTTATAGGCCTACTATTGCACAATGAAATGTTTACTTTATAGATTACTTCATGTTACAACATAGCACAAGATATATAATCTTTAAAGAATTTTGACTGTAAAATCATAAATAAGAAAACCAAAAAAACAAAACAAAACAAAACCAACATGGCTGACTTGGTAAAGGATATGTGTTACCATGGCGCCAATCTTGGGCCTTCCAATTCATATCCAAATATGACTGCTGCGCTGTGATTAAGATAAGCATGTGGAAGAGATCAACCTCTGAATCATCAGAACACTGCCCAAGGAAAACAAGGCTTCATTTCTTAGGAGTTGTTCTTGAAGCAATTAGTTAGGGTTGTGTTATTTTAGAGGCTAAAGCTGCCAAGTTTTACTAGATCTCTCCTCGCTTGCAATAATCCAAGGCCCATATGATGGCCAGATGGAAAGCTATAAACACCACACATCAACACCCTATTGTCTTTCCTCAGCCAATAGCTAGCCTCAACTCAATTATACCTCCTGCAAAACACTATGACATTAATATCACAAAATATTCCTCTAAAACAAAGCCAAGGTACAGTCATAAACCAACCACTTGACATAGAGCAAAACTTAAGTCTATCCCCAAGGAGACGGTGCTATTGCATTCTATAGTGCAACAAATTCATCAGTTTACAATGAATTGATCAAGAATCTTATATCAAAGAGGAAAAAATAATTTCTTCTCATCCTGATTCTAATCAAACACAATAAACCCAGGAAATAACAAAGTAAAAAAGACTATGATACCCCACCCCCCTTATTATAATCTTTGCACAAGATTTCCTTCATATGAGTAAAAACAATATAGATGAAGATTCCTGACAAAGCGATTGTCATTCAGTTTGTTGCAATGAGAAAAGATGTCATTGAATTCTGTATAGGAGCTAGATGTGTTTTTTCCGACAAGTTTGTTATTTGAGTTTATTTGTCCATGGATTTCCAGGCATATTGTAAAGAGAGAGTTACTTTAACAGAGCCACAGTATTACCATGAATCAAGCAGATTTTATAAAAAACATTGATTATACAGAATTGTTTATGTTTGATATAAATGCTTCAAAAAAGGTGCAGTTTGTTTTTTGTCAGCCAGGAAGTGAATTCCAGGATAACAATTGAGTCCGTTTCAATGACAAGTAAAAATGTCAACAACCTAAAGAATGAAAAGGTTTATTATGAATTTCTTAATTCATGTTACCAAATATTACAAAGTATTGATATGCCATGCACTGATTTGCTTACTTGTTTTCAAGGTGTGTCCAGTGCAACTGATTTTTTTAAGTATGGTTCATACAGCTAAATCCCATAGATTTATTATTTTTACTTATTTCAAAACAAAGTAATTTTCAACAAATTTTCTAGCAGTAATGTTAACTTTTTTAAAATAGTGATTTTCAACTATATTCCAAGCATTGGTGGGTTTTAAGTCGTAATGGGTCCAGCAGATTTTTAGGCAGTGCTGGGTTCAACAGATTTTCAAGCAGTGGTGGGTTCAACAGATTTCCAAGCACTGGTGGGTTCAACAGATTTCCAAGCACTGGTGGGTTCAACAAATTTCCAAGCATTGGTGGGTTCAACAGATTTCCAAGCAGTGGTGGGTTCAACAGATTTCCAAGCACTGGTGGGTTCAACAGATTTGCAAGCACTGGTGGTTCAACAGATTTCCAAGCAGTGGTGGGTTCAACAGATTTCCAAGCACTGGTGTGTTCAACAGATTTTCAAGCACTGGTGGGTTCAACCGATTTCCAAGTACTGGTGGGTTCAACAGATTTCCAAGTACTGGTGGGTTCAACAGATTTCCAAGCACTGGTGGGTTCAACAGATTTTCAAGTAGTAGTGGCTTGAGCTTATTTCAAACAGTGTTGGCTTCAAATGTTCTTCAAACAATGTTATTTTGAACTGTTTTCAAGCAGTGATGTTTTCAGCTGATTTTCAAGCAGAAATGTTTTAAAAGGACTCGTCACATAGACTTGTTTGCATTTTTCATAAAACTTCGGCTAAATAAGAATTTTGGCAGTACGTAGAACCATTCGCACAATCAGCTTAGAAAACATCTCAGAGTATAATATTCAAATGCATCAGGGGGCCTTGATGGCTCAGTCAGTCAGTTAGAGTGATATCCTTGCAGTCTGACACAGGCCTCACTGGCTCAGTCAGTTACAGTCACAGTCTCTTGGTCTGACACAGGCCATAATGACTCAGTCAGTTAGAGTGATAGTCTCTCGGTCGAACACAGGCCTCGATGGTTCAGTCAGTTAGAGTGATAGTCTCTCGGTCTGACACAGGCCTCGATGGCTCAGTCAGTTAGAGTGATAGTCTCTCGGTCTGACACAGGCCTCGATGGCTCAGTCAGTTAGAGTGATAGTCTCTCGGTCTGACACAGGCCTCGATGGCTCAGTCAGTTAGAGTGATAATCTCTCGATTTGACACAGGCCTTTCATTGATGCGGCGCGGGATCAAATCAAACTGACCAGATAAATATTTCGGCGTGGATTTTCCCCTTGAGTGTTGTCTGGTACTCGCTGAAGGTCGGGGGTTTCCTCCAGGCAAAGAGCTCAGTTTCCTCTCCCACTAAACCTGCCAATGCCGCCATATAAGTGAAATAATCTTTAGTGCAGCGTTGAAAGCACATATGCACAAAATTTACCACCTGGCCGGCATACACAAATGATTGTAGGCGTACACCGATAGTCAGCCTTGCAGTTTAGTTGTGTCTGAATGAGAAAATGAGTGAATGTTCAAAATGTAGGGCTACTGAACTCAGGTTTGTAATGTAAGTATAGGTGAATGTTTAAAATGTAGGGCCGCTGAACTAAAGTTTGTAATGTAAGTACTGGTAAATGTTTAAAATGCTGCTGAACTGAGGTTTGTAATGTATGTACAGGTAAATGTTTAAAATGTAAGGTTAATGAACTGAGGTTTGTAATGTAAGTACAGATAAATGTTTAAAATGTCGGGCTACTGAACTGATGTTTGTAATGTAAGTACAGGTAAATGTTTAAAATGTAGTGCTTCTGAACTGAGGTTTGTAATGTAAGTACAGGTAAATGTTTAAAATGTAGGGCTACTGAACTGATGTTTGTAATGTAAGTACAGGTAAATGTTTAAAATGTAGGGCTACTGAACTGAGGTTTGTCATGTAAGTACAGGTAAATGTTTAAAATGTAGGGCTTCTGAACTGAGGTTTGTCATGTAAGTACAGGTAAATGTTTAAAATGTAGGGCTACTGAACTGAGGTTTGTAATGTAAGTACAGGTAAATGTTTAAAATGTAGGGCTACTGAACTGAGGTTTGTAATGTAAGTACAGGTAAATGTTTAAAATGTAGGGCTACTGAACTGAGGTTTGTCATGTAAGTACAGGTAAATGTTTAAAATGTTTCTGAACTGAGGTTTGTAATGTAAGTACAGGTAAATGTTTAAGATGTAGGGCTACTGAACTGAGGTTTGTAATGTAAGTACAGGTAAATGTTTAAAATGTAGGGCTTCTGAACTGAGGTTTGTAATGTAAGTACAGGTAAATGTTCAAAATGTTTCTGAACTGAGGTTTGTAATGTAAGTACAGGTAAATGTTTAAAATGTAGGGCTACTGAACTGAGGTTTGTAATGTAAGTACAAGTAAATGTTTAAGATGTAGGGCTACTGAACTGAGGTTTGTAATGTAAGTACAGGTAAATGTTTAAAATGTAGGGCTACTGAACTGAGGTTTGTAATGTAAGTACAGGTAAATGTTTAAAATGTCAGGCTACTGAACTGAGGCTTGTAATGTAAGTACAGGTAAATGTTTAAAATGTAGGGCTACTGAACTGAGGTTTGTAATGTAAGTACAGGTAAATGTTTAAAATGCTACTGAACTGAGGTTTGTAATGTAAGTACAGGTAAATGTTTAAAATGTAGGGCTACTGAACTGAGGTTTGTCATGTAAGTACAGGTAAATGTTTAAAATGTTTCTGAACTGAGGTTTGTAATGTAAGTACAGGTAAATGTTTAAAATGTAGGGCCACTGGACTGAGGTTTGTAATGTAAGTACAGGTAAATGTTTAAAATGTAGGGTTTCTGAACTGAGGTTTGTAATGTAAGTACAGGTGAATGTTCAAAATGTAGGGCTTCTGAACTGAGGTTTGTAATGTAAGTACAGGTAAATGTTTAAAATGTACAAACTAGAAGTACAGATAAATCACAAGTATACATGAAAGGGTACATGAAATGTATAACATGATGATTAGAATTTTTAAGAACTTCACTTTGTATAAATTAAGTTACATCAACAAAATAAAATCTGAATTTGGTATAATAAAATCATTTTGCTTTAATAGCTCATCATCCATATCATAATTTGATGAATTTGAAAATTGATTTTTTGACATGTATTCAGGCATGGGCTTGGTGTTATTTCAATTATATGGGGGTATTGTCAGTTGTGCAAGGAAAACAACAGGCCAAGGATGTGAGAAGTGTCATACAGAAAAGTAAAGGACATAAGATTAAAGGACCACATATATCTAATATAGAGGAAACTAATCTGCTTTAATTAAACAATATTTAATCAAATAGCAGTTTTCTGAAATATTTTACCTGTAAAATGATGGTGAATTACATAGGAGGTTTTACCTTAGTCATTAATGTATTTCATTAAAAATCAGGTGATCAGATCCGGAGTTCAGTGTAAAGATGAGCTAACTCCAAAGTAGGTATTTGAAAGCCAGATATGTGTATGTGTTTACCTGCCAGGGTTACATTACTGATTACAGGTAAACTGGGTGGACCAAAGGGCAAGGCTTACCTGTGTGACTAACACTGGTCTCTCCCATGCCTTGGGGACAGCTTGAGAAGCCTAGAAGACCATAGCTTAGCGACTGCACTATTGACACCTGTTAACGAACTGTAGCAGCCAGGTAAACTTCCAATCGCAGCACTCATTACTATTGTAACAGCTGGCTATTGTTATGTAGCTCTCTGATTGGGTGAGAGAACCTTAATGAAAGAGGACTGTCAACTCTCTTATTGTCTCTCTCCAGCTCAGAACACTATTCCTCCAACAAAGACAGGTCCAGTAAAATATCGCCCTGCAATAACCCGCCTCTACCTGCCTATCCACACTGTTAACTAAACAGTTCAAGTATTGTCCCTTCTTATGCAACTAATCTGGCCCAATGGTAATTACACATGGAAACAATGGTCACCTCTCAAATTGTTTCCTTCTTTTTATTTCCACAGCTCCAATGGAGCGGAACTTTCAGTCTGACTGATTGCAAACAATAGCTTAGTTAATGAGACTTTAGCTACCACCTACTGGTGTAACTGTTTTTACTTTTGTTTGCAACAACTTTTCCAAATGTTGTAATATAAAGGTTGCTATAGGACCAGGACTTTGACAGACAGCGTTTTATATTCAACAAACATTAATCTAAACTATAAAAATCTAAATTGTTTTGCTTAATTACACAGCAGTAAAAGTATTGATTTTTATAAATAACTTCTAAAGCCTTACACGAAGTCAGCCTATATTGATATTATAATGACCTTCATTTCCAGTGTCCCACATAAAACTCTCAAGTTTATCTGTCCCATATTTTCATATCGTCTCCATGACAACAATAAAGGGATTTTACCCGGTAAGCCAATCAAATGAATTAATCTAAATTTAATAAATAAATTAAGAAATAAAAAACCCCAATAGATATGAAGAGAATAATGACTTCAAAGTGATTTTTTCTGCCTAATCAGAAAAATTTTCAACAGCGACAGTTGTTAATACTAAAAGGATGAAATAGAGAGGTATATAGACTAGCTTAGATAAACCAAACAACTGCTGCATCGAAAACAATCAGCGAAAGAAAAAAATGAAACACTAACGCAGTGAAAAGCTGTCATGAGCCTTATGTCGGGATGAGAAAAATTTCATTCTAGATAATTAGTATAAAAAAATTCCCCAAACCAAAGCTATTCAGTGAGAATAAAACACTGTGTTGAAAAACTATCCATTTTATTTGAGCTTTTTTAATTAACCAGATATGCAGCTATCTGGACCTAAATGAATACAATAAAGCTCTTAAAAAAATTATGTTTGGTTTGGCTTGACAGTTAGTTTTTCGTTCCATACTCAAGGTTATTTCAATTATATGGTATCACTGCCTGGTTGATCGTGGAAGGAGAGTTGAATCTCATAAAGTTTGTCTAAAGTAAGGTCTGTCATCTGGACATTCAACTTCCATATTAACTGTAACCATGCCATAGTTGACTGTAGCATGATCAACTGATCAACAGGATACTTTTTCATTTAAAATTAAACTACTGTAAAGATAGATCGATTGATGAACCTAAGTCAGGATGGGGTGGGATGTAAACTTAAGGTTAATGTCCCCACCCAAAGAAAAACTGAAAAAAGGATTGCATTGGTAAAAACTGAAATCTATATGATAAAAATAGAGCCAAAAAAAAAACTAGTATTTGGCTGAAATACAAGGATGACGAGGGCCTTTGACCAGAATGTAATGTGGTCAGGCAGTTTATTTGGCCTCCACTGACCCCTTGGCTGTGACTGGACCACAGACTTGACCAGCAGACCTCAGACATGCCACAAACACCAAATATAGCCCATTGACTGAGGCAGAGGCTCTAGTGGAGGGGTTGCCAATAGTTGACAAATTGATTTCATTTCAGTTGCAGCCAGCATGACACACCCTCCATGTTATAGGCTTTATACAAGTGGATTGAGAGAAATAAATACAATGTTACATAAACTGCACTTACAATTATTTCAGATTTACGATTAAAATTATATCGGAAATCGAACAGAGAAATAATAAAGATAAAGTCGGAATTGCCACTGAGATTTGTCATGGGACACTTATAATAAGCCTGTAAATAAGCCTGTAAGAATTGAATAATTCCAGATTTTTAAAATAAAATCAGCATAAAATTATGGAAGAAGGTAAAATAATCGAAAAAAAAAAGGCCTATAGTATTCTATATTAATGTATTTCTTTCTTGAATATACATTAACAGGAAAAAAAACTTCATGAAAATATTGTTGATGAAAAAACACATAAAATTTCTAAACAAAGCAAAGCATATCCTGACTTTGCTTAAAGATATATGTGAATGAAAGAGAAATTGAATATGTTTTTTTTTGTTCTTCATCACAAAAAGATCTGTATTGAGATCAGCAGCTCGGGCATACATGGTTGATTAATTAAAGCCAGCTAATTAAGCTAAGCTTACTTAAGAAGCTGTTTAAGAAAAGAGTGGTACAAAAAACATGTGGGATATAAACACGCTTACATGAATCGAGACAAAATATATTAACTCCATATGTATTAAGACAGCTTTTTCATTCTGTAATAAAACATTTTTGTGTCTTTTGTTTCAGCAGAAAAAATCGGTTCCCATATATCTTTTAATTTACTAAAATATGAATGCTAAATCCAATTAAAAATATTTTTTCTTATTTCCTCTATTTATAATTGAATAAATGTATATAATGCAATTCTCCCAATCCTTGGCTTAATGATTTCTCATACATGCGCCAGCTGGGTTAAAACACTCGCAGATAAACACTCACAACTTGATTAAAAGTCAAGTTCATTTTTTTACATAAACAATCTGAATTCCAAATAATAAAATAAAATTTCAAAGGCAGCAAAGCCAAACCCACGAGATAAAAACGTAGAAATTTAAAGAATTTGATTACTCCCTCCCCCCACTCCCTCAAAAAAAAAAAAAAAAAATAGAAACAAAAACAACTTCATTTATGGATTTTAAACACGATGTAAGATGATATTTCTGTCCAGTAGTCCATGACAAAAGGTCTAGACAATATTATTGCCTGATTGATGCTTAATGCCATACTCAAGATTATTTCACTTATATAGAGCGCCATTGCCAGGTTTAGTGGGGGAGGAAACCTGGCTCTTAGTCTGGAGGAAACCCAGACTTGATGAATACCTGACAATTCCTTCACTTAGGGTGAGCCAGTGGAAAACACATTCAGAAATTAAATTTTTGTTATCTTTAGACTGAGTGAGATATATGAAAGTCCGACCAATTGATGGAAAGGCTGAGAGACTCCATGTATTACTCATACTACCTGAGGATAAAACTGAATTCCAGTACAAAATGATTATCTATCCTACTAAATAAGAAAGCACAAGATGGATGGTCTGATTTAGAAGGAAGGTTTTAGGTTCCTTCCTTAAACAACATTCCACTTACCCGTCAAAACAAATTCTAGGTAATTTCATGGACTGAACGGGATATGAACCTTTGAAGCATTCCTTACAGAATGTTTTTTAGCCATAAGAAGATGGCTAAAAGGCGTACTAACTGCTACTCAAAAACAAACAAAAAATTAGACTAAAATTTACAAATGTCCTACCTGTATCGTCAAACTGGATATTGTCTTCTTCCTTATATTCTCGGACTTGATAGATCTGCGCTGGCTGGATAACCTCCCCTGGTTTTTGCTTCATCTGCAACTGGTGTAGACTTTCGTTCCGGAGGTGTTTCACTGAGCGAATATGTTGTATAAGACCAAGCTTAGTCTTGGAGGAGAAATTGCAGAGAGCACAATGGTAGTACTTATTGTCAGAGTTTATATGTCTTTCACTAATTTGCAAATGGTGAAACATTAAAGCATTGGCCTCATGACGATGGTTACTGGTGTGAATCTGTAACTTATGAATACTGTTTGTGTAATAATCGCAAGCGTTACAATGTACCTGTACAGGATTGCTGACGTTGAGATATTTCAGGCGCCATTCATTGCTTGGCCCCCCTTCTCGTATATGGTTCACAAGCTGAAGCCGTTGTAGATGTTTGTCAGTTTTACAGTGTAGTTGGAAGTTGGCCTTTAGGTTGGTCTTGTAGTTGCACAAGTTGCACAAATATGTTCCCCCAGCAACAGTGATGTTCTCATGCTCTCGTTGTTTAGTTCTATCCATCTGCATGTGCTGATGTAATGCTTCAACTGAATCTACAGAATAAATATTACAGACACAACACTGAAAGAGTTCCGCGGGGTCTCCGATATGGCCATGGCCAGGTTCCGACTGACTCACAGCATCATGTTGATCATTACCTTGAAGATTTACAGGAAAGTTCATGTTACCTGGCATGCCGGTTAAAAACATCGGCTGATCAAACTGATCGTATGGGAAGCCAGCCGGAGCAAGTTGAGGGAATCCAATCAAAGTAGCCTCTTGTTGTCCAAATAAACTCAAAGGGTTCATCTGCAGATGCATGTCCCTTTGCATGTGTTTCATATTTTGTTGCAACACCATCATGTTATGGGTATGCTTTTCACTTGTCATGTGGATACGTAGATTACGGGCTACGTTTGTCTCATAATTGCACACGTCACATCTCCAAGTGGGCTTTGGCTTTTGCTGTTTTTTAATCAAGTTAGAGTCTTCGAAGGATTGAGTGGCAGCCATCTTGTTCATCTCACCTCCGTTTGCCAACTCTTGCATGTTGTTTAGATGTTTGTCTGACTGCATGTGAATACTGAGGTTTCCTTTGGTTGTAGTGGAATAGTTACACACATCACAGCGATATGGTTTGTAACCACATGTGTAGGTTTCTCCTCTAGCCAACCGCGGGTGGGGCTGTGCAGTGATACAATAAACACATTGAGTATCACTCTCCGGATGTTTTTCTTTCATATGAATCTCTAAAGTCTCTTGATATTTATAATGCCAGTTACATTTTGGACATTTTAAAGTCTTACAAGAATTTCGAGAATGCATTACTGTCATATGACCTCCTAGTGACCTTGAAGAATTAAGAACCATGTCACACTTTGGGCACTCAACACTGTGGGTGCGACCTTGAGGGTGCTCATCACAAGCTCCGAGAAATCCTCCCATGAATTGTCCAGGTGACGACAAAATGGAATCGGCTAAAGATGATGGCACCCCGTGTGGAATTCCATTTTGAGAGACAAATATGGCGGAAGCTGAAGTTGGTGTTTCTCGATCTTTGGATTCGGTTGCAGTCAAATTTGACCTAGGGCTACTAGCTTCAGTCCTTGTGCTATGAGCTTGTGAAGGTTTCTTTGAATGCTGGAAATTTAATGGGGATTTGGGACTTAAAGCTTTAACACTTGTATCAGAGGTATTCAAGTGAGTATTCAACAATTCCGGCATCTTGTTCTTTGGCGACACAGACTTGACACTGAAACCTTTGTCAGTGGATCTGTGTCCAGATGAGAGGTCGAATGCACTGCTTGAAGCAGATACCCCACCTAAGCAATTGGAGACAGTTGGTTTTGTGTAGATATAACTTACATTGGTATTCTCTTTGGAAACTTTTGGACTAGCACTGCTGGAATGACCAAATAAATTAAGAGAGCTACTAGCACTAGAAGACGAGGTGGATTGGGTTGCTGAAGGGTTAGGTTCCAGGAAGGAGATTAGAGGTTCCTTGTCCTTGCCTACCCCTTGGACTATTGCTGAGGCATTCTTCCGAGACATCAGTCCCTTTTCTCTCTCATTTAGAGTCATGGCATGCTCACCAACGGCATGAGATACAAAAGATTTGGCAAATCCAAAAGAAAGTTTACAGATGAAGCACATGAGAATGGGTTTGGTCGGGACTGTAGTGGCATCCACTGGTGAGGTAGAACTCAGAGAAAAGTCAAGAGATTTGTCTTGAGCACTTTTTGCACATTCTGTGTTGTTGTTGTCTTCCCTTTCAAGTTTCTCGCTCCTTGAATTCCCTTTCCGCACATCATACACACGATAGCTATGCATTATGGGAGCCTCTGGGATAGTCTGGTGTGAGGGCAAAACATAAAAGTTATTGAAAAATGATGTGGGATTTTTGGGAACGAAAAAAGCGTTAGCTATTTGAGGATAAGGGAGGTTATCAGGTTCACAGCAGCCACGTTTATCTATAATACTACCTTCCTTGATGTCAATTAAAGAGTCAGATTCACTAATTTCAGAATCATCACCTTCTATAATGTATGCAGAACCATCAGGGTTATATACTATTTTCCCTTCGAAGCTTTCTACATCACTTAGTTCACTGTCATTTCCGTTAGACCTACTAACTTGAACGCGCTGCGAAAAGTTTGGGTTAGACGGAGCTTTACTACAGTTATGGTCCATATACAACGACAACGTGCTAAACTCTGTGTCACATTCTCCACATTCAATAGGATCTTCTTCGTCTTTATCAGACATTGTGTCATCAAACATTAAATAATTAGAGTTCGTTTCAGGCTTTGTAACAGTTGGCATTTGTTGAGAAAACTTTTTGTCATTAGCTAGACTATCTATTTGTCTTTCACTTTGCGACATATTCTGGTAGGGCATTAAGCCTGGGCTGGAGCGTAGACTTCCTGGCGCTGATCCGGCTACGTCATCTTCACTATCTGGAGAGTCTTCATCCGAATCCATGGAGAACATACTGGGCGTGGAAGTTTCCAGAGGGAGTTTAGCTGCATTCATCTCGAGCTGAACTTTGGCAGTTCCGCCAATGGTAGCCTTGGTAGCAACCATCTCTCTACCATTAACAGACACAGGACACACGCCACCATCACGAGAAGCTAAGTTTGGCGATTGAAGGGTCATCCCGAAGCGAGGACTCACCTCCGTGCCATTACTGCTACTGTAGGTTTCTACCTCCATCATTGAAGATCATGGCTCTTCATGATTTAACGAGCATAGTGAGGACAATGATATCTGCAAATACAAAAAAAAAAAAAAAATAAATAAATAAAAAATATATATATCACACATTATACTATTGGGTATGACAGTCAAATACACACTGATAAAATCTTAAATTTGGAAATTAATTTTTTTTCCCTGAAAATTAATACCCAAAGTGAAATTTGTACACAAAATTTAGTATGTTTATCCATTTTATTTTTCAAACTAAAAGTTTTTTATTGGTAACATCCTCAGCAACGTAGGTTAAGTAAGTGTTTAAAAATAAGAAGATTCTAATATACCTAACTAAAAGTCACTTTATCTTATACAATTCACTTGAATGATCAATCCAGGGTTATCTTTTCGGTTATAAAATTGCTAAAAAATTAAAACCTTCGCTTTGAAATAGTGGAATTTAAAAGCAAAGCAGTCAGACCAGATAACGAGCATAGTGAGGACAATGATATCTGCAAATACAAAAAAAAAAAAAAATAAATAAATAAAAAATATATATATCACACATTATACTATTGGGTATGACAGTCAAATACACACTGATAAAATCTTAAATTTGGAAATTAATTTTTTTTCCCTGAAAATTAATACCCAAAGTGAAATTTGTACACAAAATTTAGTATGTTTATCCATTTTATTTTTCAAACTAAAAGTTTTTTATTGGTAACATCCTCAGCAACGTAGGTTAAGTAAGTGTTTAAAAATAAGAAGATTCTAATATACCTAACTAAAAGTCACTTTATCTTATACAATTCACTTGAATGATCAATCCAGGGTTATCTTTTCGGTTATAAAATTGCTAAAAAATTAAAACCTTCGCTTTGAAATAGTGGAATTTAAAAGCAAAGCAGTCAGACCAGATAATTTTGGTGTCGGTCACAAACATTGAAACAGTTTTGTTTATTGAGCTTCTGGGAACCAAATGATTGATTGATTGTTTGGTGTTTTACGCCGCTCTCAAGATTATTTCACTTATATGGCGGCGTTGCCAGTTTTATTGTGGAAGGAAACCGGGCTCTGTGCCAGGAGGAAACCCACGCCCTTCCGCTGGTAACTGGCAACCATTCCACATAGGTCGTTCGAGTGAAAACCCAGTCTTAAAATTTTCCAATTTTTGGACTGAGTGGGATTCGAACCCGGGACCCATTGGTGGAAGGCTGCTCGGATTGAGGGAACCAAATGATACAGATGCCAGTTTCATTATGCGTCATATCATATATTGTGTATGTTAGACCTTCATGAAGAGTAACATATTTTCGTAACAACAGGTTATCGGAACTGATAATTATTGTCAAATCCTATGGCCTGAGCAGTTATTTTGCCTGGTTTTTTTCCTTGCAATAAACTCACCCATGCATTTCAATATATACTTTTGCCATTTATTGCATCCTTTTTGGCATAAAAGCATTTTCATGTACAGCCACCTTTAAGGAGTTACATGTATGTTTCATAACAGCTTATCTCCAAAAGTTTTAGCAAAAATTCCTTTCGTACTATTTTATCTCTCTTTCTGTAAATGATCTTGGATTACAAAATATCACTGTTGTGGTTAAACCATTATTCTTTCATTTTGAAATTTGAAAAAAAAAAAAAAAAAATTCCATGTCCTCATTGCGTAAGAATATTAAGTTTGCGATTTCTTAGTTTTCTCAAATGCTCTTATTTATCTATAAAATTTAGAGATAAATTTTATTCAGTAATAAACAATCACTTTTTAATACACAATAGGACTGAAAGAAGGCCACCTGTTGAGGCATTATCCAAAAAGTCTTTGTAAAAAACTAAAAACACAATAATTGCTATACTAATCTTTCAAAATCATACTCAATTTAAGAAGAATTATACTGAAGAAAATAGTCATCATGCAAAATTCCTACACAACAATTTTGAAATGTTGCTATCAATAAACAATTTAGATGTAACTTTCTTTTTAAAATCTTTAGAAGAAAAATTGTTTGCAAAGCTTTCTGCAGATAACGTTTTAAAGATACATTTAGAATTTTGGAGAATTGAAATAAATCTTTTGCTTAATAAAAAAGTTGGCAAGATGTAGCTAGATATTAAAAAAATCTTTATCAATAATTTTTCGCTCACATGTTTAAATTTTAAACTTGACATTAAATTTAGATATTTGTTATTCATTACAAGAAGATTTTCCCTGTGCCCGGGTGTTTTAGTGTTAAAAAAATATAAAGGCTATGGGCAATAACTTTGAATAGAATATTTGTGCCGGGATCCTTTTTTGGTTGATTGATTGTTTGGTGTTTTACGCCGCGCTCAAGATTATTTCACTTATATGGCGGCGTTGCCAGTTTTATTGTGGGAGGAAACCGGGCTCTATGCCCGGAGGAAACCCACGACCTTCCGTTGGTAACTGGCAACCATCCCACATAGGTCGTTTGAGTGAAAACCCAGTCAGAAAATTTTCCAATTTTTTTGGACTGAGTGGGATTCGAACCCGCGACCCATTGGTGGAAGGCTGTTCGGATTGAGCGTCCAACGCTCTACCTACTGAGCCACGGAGGCCCCCTCCTTTTTTGGGGACAGTCAGTATTAACTGGTTGATTGATGTTACTCAGCACCCAAGACTATTTCAATGAGATATTTATGGCGAAGTTGCCACAGCTAAATGGGATTGATTGATGTTTTACGCCGCACTCCAGACTGAGAGCTTTAGAGAGGGAGGAAACTGGGCTCTTTGCTAGGAGGAAACACCTGACCTTTGACTAGCGGTGGGGTTGCAGGTAGGGAGGAAAGAAGGATATGTAAGCCTTCCGGGGTGTAAATTCTTCATCTTCCTAGACGCTCAAGAGACAATCAAGTCAGAATTTTGTTACATTTTTGTGAGTGGGGTTTAAATCGGCAGTCCATCGATGGAGGACTTCAGTGGGTGTGACAATCACGGTTCTAACTAAAGTTTGGCTGTATGGTTTGAATCCTTAATAAACCTGGCAAAGATATCATATCATCAGTCGATCATTTTGGGTGCAAAAACAATCAATTCTCTAAGTAACCTTGAATTTGTTTCAATTTAAAAAATCCGATCAATTTTCAATAGCAAGGAAACTAATGAATATCAAAACTTCAACTGTTGCTAAAAGTTCTTAATTGTACAAAAACAGGGAGAACATGTGAGTTCCATTATATACCTTGCTCATGTTTATTGGAAATATCCTTCAAAGCTTTCATTTCAAAATAATGAATGGCCTAAAATGAATACAACTTTTTATGACCTTTTCATTACTCGAAAAAGTTAATAGAAAATAGGGCGAACACGTCAAACCAAAAATAAAAATGGTCCGAAAACTTCCAAAAAAAAAAAAGAGGGAAAAAGGGTCTCCAAAAAACAAAAACAAAAAAAAAAGCAAAAGAATTCTTCATGTTGGCTTAACCAACAGCAGACAAGAATACAAATAAATATTTACATGGGAAAGTGCATATAGGGAGTTGGGATTGACAACATGGGCTGGCGTAAAATTTCCCGCAATCGATTCACCAAATACCACGACAAACCAACTTTTCAACGAGGGTCTAATAAAAAAGTGAGAGCAAAATAAAAAGGAAGAAACAACAAGGTTTGGATGCCACCAGAATGAAGCCAGATAGAAATATCTTCATAATATATCACAGAAAGGGTAAATAACTATTTTTTCTCCAGATATCTTCAAAAGTGTTTTCCAATGCTATTACATTAAATAGTTTTTCCCCAAAAAATGATATATAAAAAATAATGAGTATATATAAAAGATTTTCCTTGTGCCTGCATGTTTTAGTATTTAGAAATATATATATAAAAGATTTTCCTTGTGCCTGAGTGTTTTAGTATTTAGAAAAATATATATTAAAGATTTTCCCTGTGCCTTTGTGTTTTAGTGTCTATACAAATAGATATAAAACAATGAGTAATAAAGAAAAACTTTAGGTGGATTAGTAATACAGGCTGGGATGAACCAGGAATGGGGAGGGGGCTAGATCAGCAGGGTTAGAACATTTTGAAAAGAAGAACTTGAGTTTTCCAGCATTTCGGTGCTGGTTCAAGGCCAGCTTGAGCCATTTTTTTAAATTATAATCCATTTTGACTGGAAGTTCAAGCAGCAGAATAATATTCAACTGTTATTTTAAAAACAAACAGTCTTCTCTGTTTAGCCATCTCAGATCTTATATTCAAATGCAACTTGCTGTCAATATTTAAATATCTGTATGTGTGTGGCTAAAACTGAAATTTGTATTTATTTATGAACACTATGAAACACACGGGCACAGGGAAAATCTTCTTGTCTAAAATAACCATGGAGACAAGTTTCTAATTGTGTTAAAAAGAGGTATATCATTTAGACCATTATACCTTTTTTTAGTGGTAACCGTAACATGGGCTAATTAAGTGTTTAAAAATAAGAAGAAAAAAGTAATACGTTGAACGATAAATACAGTTACGTTATAGAAAGTTTGTGCATATTTTTCAAATCAGTTAGACTAATTTAGTTTACCTGTAACATTTTATGGTGGCAAACTAATAACTGGTTAACAACATTTGATAACTTCAGCAGATTACCTGCTTAGTTGTTGAAATTAATTAAAAATTCTAGGAAAACTTCATGTTAAAGTGGTATGAGCTAATGGGAATTAGCATTTTTGTGATAAAACAGAATAAGGTATTAGTTGACTGATCACTGATCTGATCAGAATGAAAAATGTCAGATTTTCATTAAAATTGCACTAAGGTATACCAGTGTTTGTCAGTAACATACAGATAAAATTGGAAATCAAAGACCTTTGTCTAAATTTTGTCAGTTTGCATACATGCCACAGGTTCTAAACATATTTTTTATTTCATAATGAATCAGTGATTCAGTTTTACAATGAATTTCATCTGGACAATTCATATTTCGGTATTTTCTGTCTATTTATGAAAAAAATATATATATGGCCTGTGAGGTTTATCCTTTAAGGTGTATTTGTACGGACAATGTAGTTTAAAAAGTGTATGCATTTTGTTGCGCAACAACAACATTAATGAACTTTATAAAAGAGTTACTGAATTACACTCCTGTTTGGACACATTACTGAGCCAACATTACTGACACTTTCAATATATCCAGTCTTGGCCTATGTTTTTTTATTAGTCAAATAGTTTTGAATTTACTTCAGATGACAAACTTGGGAAGGATAATAGCAAAATCAACAAAAGGGAAAACAAGAAATAAAAACGAGAAATACACATGAATGAGCAATTAGTTTAAATTAAATAAAAAAATTCTATAAAAAAATAGATTCGAGAAAAAAAAAATGTTTCAAATTGCTAAATAAGTTGAGGATAATTAATAAATAGATTCTGGACTTCAAATAATAAAATATTATTTTATTAAAAGATTGAAAAACAAATACCAAATCCAATAACAATGTTTTAAAATTGTTGAACAAGTCTATAGTAAATGTTTAATTAATAAATTCTTGATTCATTCAAATTTAACATATTATTTATAGGACTAATGATGTGGTACCTTAACGAGCAACAACCTACCTTAAAACTAATCTGATTGAAAATAAAGTAAATTTTTTTTGCACTAATGGCAATTAAGATTTTATTTTAAATCTTTCAATGGTATTTAGAAGTTGAAAGGTTAAAATAAGGTGAAGAATTACTTATGGAAAACAACTTATTGGTTAATGATAAAAAATTAAAGACATCACCACGTCCTCAGTTGTTTTTTAACAACACGAGCTTTCGGCACCTGTGTCGGTGCCTTCGTCAAGTTACATTCCTGGTTCTTTACACTTGACGAAGGCACCGGCACAGGTGCCGAAAGCTCGTGTTGTTAAAAAACAACTGAGGACGTGGTGATGTCTTTCATTTTTTATCATTAGTATGGAACCCACGTTTAAAGAGAGTTTCAAACATTTCTAACTTTTTGGTTTATTGGATGACGAAATTCTTCACCGTAATGTAAGATTTTATTTTAGACTGAATAATAACTGAAGGAATTTTAAACTTATAATCAATGCAAATTTTAGGAAGGATTTCTAATATTGAATTTTCCTATACATTACATCTCTCTCTTTCAACAGTAAGTTGGAATTAATTGATGTTAGCATCCCCTGTGTCCAGGAATTATTGGTTTAATTTTGAATAATAATAAATAAAATAGTGGAAAGCATGGAAGGTATAGACGTCTGATCATTGTAACATGGGTGAAAGCATGGTTCAGGCTGGTGGAACATGATAAGCCAGCCAGTTGTAAGACATGGGATGACAGCTCTTCCCTCCCTTGAGTCAGTGTCCGACACAAATGGCCTTTACTCTATTCGTCCAAACGAATTATTTTGACAAAATTTGACATTAAATTTATTTCCACTTTTGGGCTTTCATGAAAAATTATAAGGAGATCTTTACATCTGGATAATTTCACGAACTTTAAATAGAATTGAAAAATCAAATCAGGACTAAAAAATAGCATTTACTTAAAAGTACACAGCAATAAACATCTGGCGTGTTCTTTTACTGAGGAATTATATCAAAATTATCCTAATAACCAAATCTGAATTCTACCAACATTTTTTGATCCGTTCATATTTTGTTTATTTAATATTGATGAAAGTAACACACTTCAACCCACATATTATCAAAATCTTCAAATTATCATAAAAATTTAATGACACCTGTATTTAACAAATATGAGTTATTATCAAGGTTACTGTCAATATATATTTTTTTGTTTAAATGTAATTCGGTCATCATGTTAATTCATAGTTCTGATTTGGTTGGGTAAATGACATGAATATTTCAGGTTGTTGGCTAAAGGACGTAATCCATCCATGCTTAAATACAGATATATCAATCAGATCTGTAGTCAGTGTCAACCAAAGCTATGGTTTGTTCTATCAACGGACAAATTTTGAAGAAAAAAAAACAATCCTAGCAAAACAAATGCTTGAACTTCCTTAAAGCACCATAGAATAAATTCCTGAGGCGGTTTACTGAACAGCTCAAAGTTTGTAATTCTTTTGACAATAATATATATTTATGATCACTAAAACACACGGGCACAGGGAAAGTCTTCTTGTCTAAAATAACCATGGAGGCAATAATATATATATATTACAAATTAATTTCATAATCATGCAATAGCAGAAAAAACATTCTGAAGAACATCTTGTGTCCTTTTAAAGTGTTGTTATCAGGTGTTTAGAAGTCTGGTATCAACATTTTCGTTAATGCATGTTAAAATTAATTTTTTTCCATTATTTATAATCAGCACACTTGCCAATAATTTATTTGAAATAGTTATTATATAGAAAGTAGTTTATAAAAATATACAAAAATATATCATCTGATCTAATAATTATGATTATGAAATAAATATGATTGGAAGCATCTTGTTTTTCAGTTCTCTATTATTCATTTGGATAAAGTTAACTTTTAGTGACGTTTAGAACTAGCATAGTAATTCCTATGAAATTTATATTTATGATCACTAAAACACACAGGCACAGGGAAAATCTTCTTGTCTAAAATAACCATGGAGTATACTGATATATATAAACTTTAAGACAATAATTCTTGGATTTAAACGTATCTCAATAGATACTTGAATTTTATAAGACGATGCACTTGACCGTGACTAGTCATAAAATCAGTGGTCCATATCTGGTTAAACTGTATTGTTAAATAACAATGGAAAAAGTCATTGAAGTTTTAGTTTCCTTGGAAAACTTGTGTGACTGTCACGGTGGTAAAAGAAAATTAAAGTATCCGTATTTCTTCACAACTAAGGCCAGTAAAAAAACAACACAAGTCTTTTGAATGAAAAGCCTGCCACATGGTTTAGTTAGCGGACTTTGAAGGTGTGTGTCTTGTGTTAGTAAGTCACCTTTTCAAATACCGTACCACATAAACAGAGCAGATGAATGCCTAGGTCAGACAGCTCTCTACACTTCTCATCAAATAACATAATGGAAGGCCGTCTTGACAAATTTCATCCGCCATACTATAGCATCGATTGTCTCACCATTTTTTCACAGCCTTCCATTTTTTTTTGGACAGCAGATGTTATAGCAGACTGGCTATTTAATCAATACATTGCAGAAAAATCAACTGACCAAAGGAAAATTGATGGTGGAAAATTCAAGAAAGGATTAAAAGTTTTCTTTTTTTGTTTAAGGGAGTAGAACTGGAAGAATTGTCTTACCTGATAGTTTAACCAGTTTGGATTTGACATCGATACAGATAAAAAGCTGATAACAGTATTCCCAATAAGGCTGTGTGTATCTGTGAGAATAGCCCTGTGTAACTTCACGCCCTTTAGGGCAGCACGGTGTCGGGAGAACAGTGGGCAGGGCTTGTCGGCACACCACAAGACTTCTCAAGGGGTCGCGAGCTGACGACCTGACCTAAATTAATCCAACAAGACAGAAAAATCTCAGCACCTAAAAACTGCTTTGGTTTGGTGAAAGCCAGAGAGTATTCTGCAGACAATCACCCATCCAGCATAACCTCCTAATACTGATGATAATAGATACAAGTCCTTTTGTCAGACATAAGCCTACTCAAATATTAGCACATCCCCTGCTTGGGCAATTTCTTTAAGGTAGTCAGCCAGCCAGTTTTCCTGCTGCTGTCAGTGAGAGGTAACAGGCAGAGGTAGCAGGTGAGATAGCTTGTAAGTGTCCCTAGTCTGGCCTGAGAGTAAGAGTCCAGTGGAGGGTGTCTAGTGATGGGTTGGTTATCAGTCAGGGTGAGGACTACTGTTAGATGGTGACTCTGACAGTCTCACAGCTGTCTCTCCCTTAACTCCAGCTATATGACTGGTCCTCCGTCTGTTAGAGAAAGTGGCCTGTTTCACAATCACTAGCGCAGACAAATCACTCATTAAGTGCTACAATATGGGCCAGGGGTATTTATCCAGTGGAATACCCTAACCAACCTGGCACCCGTGGCTCACACACAACACTAGTTCTAAGTGTCAAAAGGCCTAATGTAGTTGGCTGAGATCTATGGTTTGATCATGTTACAAAAACCAAGCAGAGGGCACTTTCCCTTCCTTCTGGCGTTCACTGGTGAGAGACAGTGGCTAGATATGGGATTAATTCTGAACCTGCATATTAAAAACAGCAATTTGGAAGGAGGTTGGCCCAAAGTCTGAGGATACTGCACAGAGGTTTCTCACAATGTTGCCGAGATCAGTATCTTACATTGTTGATAACATTGGACGTAAGAGGTTTGGGGGCACGAAGACGTTTATCTCTTGTCCTCTCACCGCTTAATGAAGCAACGAGAGAAGGGAAGACGAAAAAACATCCTCTTTTCATATTCATATTTGAAGGTGTCATTTGTTACATTGATGGATGGAAATTAATGAGGCAGGAGCATCTCCCCTATCTGAATATGGGCCAGTTCAGAGTCCAGCTGTTTCTGGAAATATGGACGCTCACACTTTGATAGCTTCATGACACTTCCAGGGCAGAAAAAATCAATAAAGTTAAGAACAATTCCAGTGTATTCTTCATGTTAGGGGAGAAGAAAGCCCCGATGTTTGTCTAGAAGACGGGCAGGTGAATGCTTTTCATTGTCCCAAGGTGTTCACCCAATCCACGGCCTTTATTTATGTCAATAGATAGCGGAGCCCATCAGAGACAAAAGCGTGAACAGTCAGGCAAAGTCTGTGTTTTTTTAAGATCTGCAAAATTCTGACGGGATTAAGTCACCAGGATCAGTGCTACGAGAAATCAAAAATCTTGGCTTCTGGGGAAAATCTCTTGAGATTTGAAAAGTGACCCAAGTTGCTTCAGGGCTCCGCAGAGAAAAATGCATACAGAATACATAATCACACAGCTACGAAACGTGCAATTAGGAGAAATTAAACAGAGGTGGAAAAAAATGCAAAGAGCTGTGAAGAAAAATGAGAGCAGGCTGTGGGGCTAGAGTCAAGGCCTATAGAGATTAGAGAACACTTGTGGTGGAATGATATTAGTGATTAGGCTCTTCACCATGGTAACATAGCTTAAACCTAGCCATTCACAACTGTGCATTAACACGACCAAACTAAAGAGGAAAAAAAAGGAAGAAGTAACAATCATAAACTAGCCAGTTGGTGAAAGGTCTGGGGATACAGAAGAACTTATGCTGATTGGAAAAAACACAGAGTCACAGAGAAAAGGGAGGGGGTTAAACAGGTCAAGCTCATTGTCTAATTAGAGGGGGTGACAGGATGCCAAAAGAAGAAATAGGAGGAGTCAATTTTCTGGGATATAATAAATTTCTTTTGCCGACAGGTCAGTGGTTGAGAGGCAGGGGCCATGTGATTTTATATTAATAAATCTAACCCGCCTCCTCAGTAGAGACTTCTCTCTGGCCTTAATGCAAGAGAAAACATCTCTGTTAACACATGCTGCCTGGATCAGCTGAGAAAGGTGGTAAAGAAAGGGTTTAACAGAAGCTCTATAAGCCATATCATAGTAGCTGGCTAACTGATGACCCATAGTCTCATATCTGAAGCTGATTCCATCAAATGCATGGCCTTTTCCTTAACAATACCAGCTGACCTGAGCACCTTACAGGTTATACATCCACCAGGGGGTCAGGTTACCAAAGATATCAGTGGGACCTTTTATCTTAAGGTCTCTGATAAAGGCAGCTAGGGGCCAAGGGGGGCTCTCAAGGGCTATGCCCAATCATAACATCTGTTTAAAGCTTTTAATAAGCAAAGTGTGGTTTGGTGCCATTCTCATGTCATGGAATTTTAAGCACAGAAAAAAGAAAATGCATACATCCCATCCCCCCTACACAAATATAATATATAAATAAAAACAAAATGATGAAAACCAAGATGTCTTAGGTCGTGGAAGATAACAATGCAAAAATATAAAAAAAGGAAACTAAAATAAAAGATACTGTGGAAAGCTTCCAAAAAACTTCGAGATTGATTGATGTTTTATGCCGCATTCAAGATTATTTCACTTATATGACAAAGTTGCCAGGTTTTGTGGGGGAGGAAATCGAGCTCTTTTCACAATGGAAAACCCTAACCTTCCGCAGGTACCTGGCTACCATTCCAAGTGTGGCAATCAAGGGATGACCAGCTCAGTATTTTTTTCTTTGGACTGAGTGAGATTCTAACCAGATACCTATCGAAGGAAGGTTTGTACGGGTTTGAGAGACCCTGAGATATACATTTATGAACACTACTCCTGAGATATACATGTAGGCCCCAAATAACTTCTCTGAAAAAACACCAACACAGATCCAAGTTGGTAGTGGAGAATGAAATGAAGAATTCATAATCTGATGAGAATGGATACAGGGAGAGATTTTCTGATACAGATTGGAATGGAGTATAAAATAGACTTTCATCTTCACCGCTAGCAAAGAAGAGGAAACTTTCAGATCAATTTGTGTTTTTTAATCAAAGGTCCGGGGCCTATTCAGGGAAGGCGCAGGCAATTACTAGCTATTGTTGAAAACCAATTAACACGTTTATGAGAGTGAATGGCCGGTGAGTGTTTTTACAGGTCCGGGTTGAAACCCTGACAGTAGGACAATGGAAGGCTCCTTTATTGGAAAAGGTTCTGTGTGCCAAGCTGTAATAAACAAAACAAAGTCACAATACATCTCCACCAATTATCCAATATCACTTTCACAATCCCTCTTTTCAATCACAAAGAATTAATATACAACTGACTAAAATTACCATTTGCCAAAGCAATTCATTAACATCCGTTTGCATAAACTTTTCATTAATTTGGGGTATGTAAAAACAGCGGACAGAATTCCTGACCATAAGAAATCAAATGCTTTATTTTTCCACATAATATACATTTCATCTGATTTATATTCAAAACAGGCATGGGGGCCTTCAGTTGGGGGTTCTCAGTAGGAAGAGTGTTGGGAAAATTATTAGCATTGGTGGCTGATTGACTTTTTCATAATTGTGCCACATCGAGTGATGTTTTATGTCGTACTCAAGATTATTTTACATAAATGGATGTTTTGCCAAGTGAAGTGAGGCTCTGACATTCTTCAGGTACCCATGAGCCATTCCACCATTGCAAGTGTGAGAAAACCCACGCCAAATTTTTCCATTTATCCGGACATCGTGAGATTTGATTTCCTATGTCGGCAAGAGAGACTATCGCTGTACCAACTGAGCCATTGAGGCCCCACCCCATTCGGAAAAAAAAACTTTGTCTATCTTTGCTCACCCCCTTTGAATAGTCTGCGCTTTTTATACGGCAAATCCCTGTATTTTTGAGCTGAATACAAATGGCGACAGGAAGTATATATTAGAATATTTGACTTCAGATGAAAATAAAAATTTAATGCTAAAATCGTCTGTAAAGTTATTTGTTTATAAACGTTTTTTAGTCCGGTAAATTTTGTTGTGTAACACAAACAGAAACAGGCGCAGTTTGGGTGCATACCTGCATGATATCTGAATTTCTCCAATGATTTTATCATAACTCATTGACGCACTGAAAGTTAACAAATACAGCTACCTTTTTGGTCGCCACATTCAAAATAACCCGCAGTCTGTCAAAGGGTATTTCACATACGTAAATCCTCGCAGTTATCAGAGTGGCCCCTTCCTGCAGTGACGATTATTTCAATAGCATGGTAACCAGTGGGCTTCAAACCAGGTGGCCAAGTAACTATATTATATTTGCCTTCTTTTTAAATACACAAATAGATAACTACATTGTAGCATTATATTGATGAAATCTGCCTTCATAGTTTGTATGGCCTTGGGATTATAAGGAGAAGTCACTGTAACCATTTAAGTGAAGTCACTGTAACCATTTAAGTGATAACTTTACTATTGATGACTTTAGCCATCATGTTTTTATCTAACCAGTAATAAGAGAACAAGGGAAAAAAGCAGCAGCAAAGAAATGTAAGTCAGGAAAATTGGCATGGCTGGTTCATAGAAGACAAGTAGCAATCAGAAAAGCTAATTGGAAAGGGACAAATTAATGATATATGGTTCTTCATAACTGTGATTTATTATGAACGATGTTCATTTACATTAGACTCGATGGCCTCTTTATAATTGGTCAATTTTCTATAGAGATGATGGCCGTTTAATCCAAGAGAGACAACAGCTTGTAAAAGACATCCTCATTAAAGTCTTAGATTTCAAATAAATTATATTAGGTAGAAGTGGCAAAGAGATAGTATTAAGGAGGGGGTGGGTGACGGAGTTATCTTTGCTGCTTCTATAAGATCCTTCCTCAACTGATTAAAACCAAACACACATAAAGCTAGTTGCCATGGAAACCACTTGATAAGTACAGAATTTATTGTCTTGACAAGAACCAAATTGTACATATTTTTAGAATAGAAAATTGACCATTTAACTCTTATTTTCCGAGAAGACTTTTTTATACCCAGACAGTTTTTAAGCAGCACCACTTGGCCTACACAGAAAAAAACAGTGACAATGTTATCCCGACAAAGTGCTGGTTATGTTCTAGAAGCAGACCAATAAACTCTACGTGACCATGTCCACTACCTAATCGTTGTCCTAATAATTTCTACCACTGCAATGTCTCTCTTGAAATTGTTGTGTTTATTTTTTAAATCTTGCCACATATGATAACATTTCTCAATGTATTTTTTCCATAAAAATGGCTGCGGCTGATAAATATTATGTCAAAGTTACGGTGTGTCTCACCCAATCGTTGACATTATAATAGCATTCGGCGGCCATGACAGTGTCTCTCAACTAATGGTGGACAAGCAATGTTTCTGTAACAAAAATTGCCCTGATAATGATAAGAATTAAAGACTGTTGTGACAATGTTTTCTTAGAATGGCAATGGTTTCCATGGCAAAGGCTCTCAACGTATGGTTTCCACGGCTTTGCTTTAGGCAATGGTTTACTTAAAAAGTCCATGGCTGTTAAATAATGGTTTCAATGGCAATGCCTCGCAGTTAATGGTTTTCATAACATAATGTTTCAGTTGATGGATGTCTGTTAAATAATGGTTTCAATGGCAATATCTCTAAGGTAATAGTTTCCTCAACCAAAAACAAATTCAGTTGATGGTTTCCATAGCAAAATCTCTTAGTAAATGGTTTCCATGTCTATCTGTTACATAGTGGTTTCAATGGCAATGCCTCTCAGGTAATGGTTTCCTCAACCAAAAACAAATTCAGTTGATGGTTTCCATAGTAAAGTCTCTTAGTAAATGGTTTCCATGTCTATCTGTTAAATAATGGTTTCCATGAAACATATTTCATTTAAAGGTTTCCATGGACATGTCTGTTAATAATGGTTTCCATGATAACACCTTTCAGTTAGTGGTTTCCATGGCAATGCTTAAGGTCAATTAAATATTGACATTATAATTTCTGTGAACTTTTTTTGCTAAACCGGAACACTGAAAGGGAATAGTTTATCTGAATGTTTATAGTTGGGTGATAGGCTTAGTATCAACTGAGGGGAATTTATAATATAAATACAAAAATCACAGGTTAAAAACAATTGATGAATTCATATGTGCTTCAGATCCCACCTGGCAAACCATTCCATACAGGTTTTTCAGGTGTGACTGAATGAGATTTGAACTTGCAACCCACCCATAGAGGGCTTGTGTCTGTGTGATAGACTATTGCTCTAAGGACAAGGCCTTCCCCTAGAATATTTGAAGGAAATGATTTATTATTTAATGAAAAACGTTCGTAATTAAACAAATAAAAAGTGGGATTTTGTTACAAATAACCGATCACTTATGTAAATCTTTCAGTCTTTGTTATACAGTTCACCAGGTGAGAAATTAAAAATCTTTCTCACCTGTGATTTACCTGTTCTACAAAGGCCAGGTACAAAAATCTGGTTATCTATTAACTTCATCTGGATCAAACCACCTGATTAATATTGAAATGAGTTTGAACATTAATCATGTCAAATTTGATCTGTTTTGTCATCTCTACTTAACAACAGGATATCTTGAGCTATAACAGCCACAGATAAACATAGTTTTTAAAACACAAAGGGCAACATAAAAAGGGTCCGTTCGCTGTGTCACCTAAGAGCCTACCATAAAACTTCTAATTAAATTTTCTATGAAAAAATAGCTAATAATAAAATCGGAAAGCTGAAACCAGTGATTATATGACATTTAAACTTTGCAGCTTCAAAGGCTACTAAATTACAACTTCTCACTTACTTTGGAAGCTTAATTTAAATTCATTTTAAATTACATCTTTTAAAATATCATTTAAAATGTCAAAATTGAAAATGTAATTGCAATCAACATTAGGAAAATTGACAATTAGTAGGATTAATCACTACGGTGCAATTGGATTCTCACTTAGTTATTTTTTCACTGTCATTTAGATTGGTTATTTCAGTAATTTAACAAATGGTTATCATAATATTACGAGGCATTGGTCGCTCAGTCGGCTAGAGTGATAGTCCCTCAGTTTGACTTAGGCCTTCCATTGATGTGGCGATGGTTCAAACCCCACTCAGGCCAAATAAAAATTAAAAAATCTCTGAATAGATTTTTCACTCAATATTTTTGAGTGTGCCACAAAATATCAGTCAATCAATCATAATGTTACAGTTTAAAAATATAGATAAGAAAATAATTAAAGATCTTAAAAGAGGTAGAGTAAATGGAATTATTTCTCAAAAACACTAAATATTCAAAGAATCAGAATACATTCATAGTGATATTGGATTTTTTCTATAAAAATACAAAGCAACAGAACAAAAAAAATCATTACTTGACTAATTTAAAGGCTAATTAAAGTAATATAGAATTAAGAGGAAAACTTTGAATTACGCCAAAAACATAAAATTAAAAAGTAAAGATTTTTCTACCTTAATCTCACCTGTTAGTTTGCACAGGTAAAAACAGCTGAAAATATTCAGGGTGATAAATAACTGTCTAATGGCTTTAAGACTAATGAAATTTCACCAAACTGAATTAAGACACTCCTTAAATATGTTGACTTAAGGCCTGAGATTTATGAGCAGTGTGTACTTGAAGGGGTAGGTAAAGAAATTAGCAAACAAAGTATGAAGTAAATTATCCCCAGGTATCTGTACCAATAGAGGACTTGACCCAAATAAAGACAGTTTGTACCACATACTCCCACTGACTAATAAAGATTAGAAATCGTTTTAATTGCTATTGTTAAACTATTCCCTTTAAAACATGTCTCAACCTCACTCACAGTAAATATCTCACTTTGAATTGAAACATTCAGATGCTTCCACACAAGCCTATGTAATTATTGTTTCTTAAAACTTGTGATAGTTAGAAATATTGAGTCAATATGAAGTTTTCGTTTTTCGGAATAACACTACTTGTGTACTGTGATAGTTAGATAAGGACTTCAACTTTAAACTAAAATGTACGAAACATGTTTGTGAAACAATGAATACATAAATATTTGTTATTAGAGACTGATGGTTATAAACAGGCTAAGGCTTTACTCAATAACTGATTGAGAAGTTCTTTATCTGCAAGACTTTCTAATCCAACAACTGAAGATAATTTACAGGTCAGACAAATCCTGTGTCGCAGTTTGTGAAACATAATTATGTCACACAGCTTTAGCACTGACTTTGTCAAACCTTTTAGAACATTCATGAACATTCAGTATTGAATAATCAGAATTATTAGAGATAAAACCTGGTTACTATGCCAGTGTTGACTATAAGTTATGTATAAGGGTCTAAATCACATACCCCCCTTTTTAACACAATTAGAAACCTGTCTGCATGGTTATTTTAGACTAGATCCCCCCCCCCCACCCCTCCCCTGTGTCTGGACGTTTTAGTGTTCATTAAACACTAGTGTAAATTTTAATAATTCTAGTGTAAATTAGAGACAGCATTCTCATTGTCAAAACATACAATATCTATGCCTCAGTAAATCTAGAAATTTCTTAGAAAATGATTCTTAGAGCTGGCCTTGGGGTTCTAGATTACAAAGCAAGATGCACCTGTAATTGGAATGCATGTTGTTTCTGTAAATGGTAAGTGCTGTGATAACTTTTGAGCCATTTATTGCAAAGAGAACTTGAAGCTTTTGAGCCATTTATTGCAAAGAGAACTTGAAGCTTTTGAGCCATTTATTACAAAGAGAACTTGAAGCTTTTGAGCCATTTATTGCAAAGAGAACTTGAAGCTTTTGAGCCATTTATTACAAAGAGAACTTGAAGCTTTTGAGCCATTTATTGCAAAGAGAACTTGAAGCTTTTGAGCCATTTATTACAAAGAGAACTTGAAGCTTTTGAGCCATTTATTAAAAAGACAACTTGAAGCTTTTCAGCCATTTATTGCAAAGAGAACTTGAAGCTTTTGAGCCATTTATTACAAAGAGAACTTGAAGCTTTTTGAGCCATTTATTACAAAGAGAACTTGAAGCTTTTGAGCCATTTATTACAAAGAGAACTTGAAGCTTTTGAGCCATTTATTACAAAGAGAACTTGAAGCTTTTGAGCCATTTATTACAAAGAGAACTTGAAGCTTTTGAGCCATTTATTACAAAGAGAACTTGAAGCTTTATGTCTAAAAAAATCAAAGAAAAAATTACCTTCGATCTCAAAGTTAAACGGAGGGCTAGTCATGACATTGAAAGTTAGGCATCTTACACTCCAGTTCAGCATAGGTACGATCGTGGATACAGTTTCCCAAGATAATTCCTGTTGGTATCTGGAATAACAGCAGAACATAGTCGTAAATTTCAAAACCAATGGTATTTGACATGACAGCAGAGCTTTGTGGCAAAATTTCAGAACTGTTGGTATTTGAAATGACAACAGAGCTTTGTGGCAAAATTTCAGAACTGTTGGTATTTGAAATGACAGCAGAACTTTGTGGCAAAATTTCAGAACTGTTGATATTTGAAATGACAACAGAAGCTTGAGGCAAAGTTTCAGAACTGTTGGTATTTGAAATTACAGAACTTTGTGGCAAAGTTTCCGAACTGTTGTTATTCGAAATGACAGCATAACTTTGTGGCACGTTTCAGAACCGATGGTATTTGAAATGACAGGAGAACTTTGTGGCAAATTTCAGAACTGTTGGTATTCAAAATGACAGCAGAACTTTGTGGCCAGTTTCAGAACTATTGGTATTTGAAATGACAGCAGAACTTAGTTGTACGTTTTAGAACCGATGCTATTCAAAATGACAGCAGAACTTTGTGGCAGGTTTCACAACCAATGGTATTTGACATGACAGCAGAACTTTGTGGCCATTTCCAAAACTGTTGGTATTTGAAATGACAGCAGAACTTAGTTGTACGTTTTACAACCAATGATATTTGAAATGACAGCAGAACTTTGTGGCAAGTTTCAGAACTGTTGCTATTCAAAACGACAGCAGAACTTTGTGGCAACTTTCTGAACCAATTGTATTTGGAATGACAGCAGAACTTTGTTGTACGTTTTACAACCGATGATATTTGAAATGACAGCAGAACTTTGTGGCAAGTTTCAGAACTGTTGCTATTCAAAACAACAGCAGAACTTTGTGGCAACTTTCTGAACCAATGGTATTTGGAATGACAGCAGAACTTTGTTGTACGTTTCCGAACTTACAATATTTGGAATGACAGCAGAACTTTGTGGCAGGTTTCAGAACAGATGGTATTTGAAATGACAGCAGAACTTTGTGGCAAGTTTCAGAACTGTTGGTATTAAAAATGAGAGCAGAACTTTGTGGCAGTTTTCACTTTTCCATCCTCTTGATGCTTTGATGGGATAAAATCCTATCAATTCAATACAATGAGCTTGTATTGAATACTTAAACAGAAATAATGCATGGAAGCACTTGGTTGAATCTTGGATAGAGTCAGGAAATTTGAAAAATAGAGAATGTGTTGAAAACACTCCTTAATTCCAAACACAAGGCCAGAAATTCTTGTCTCTGAATGACTTCAGCAAGAAACAACAATAACTCTCCTAAATGTCATTAAGATACACCAACAAGTTAACATTGGACAAAGAAGTAACTGTTAATTACAACTTCATTAAAAGTTTATTTTTAATTTCTACTTTTTTCCCTCATTACATTAATTAAATAACTCTGGCTGAACTCTCTTCATGAAGACGTTGATGAATCTGAATTTTTTTCCAACATTTTTTTTCTCCATCTTTATTAACTACCTGTTACATTTGGACAGGTGAAAAAGCCAGCAGTTGTTAACTAGTTTTTCTGCCAGATGAAGATTCTTGATACAGATTTTGCTTTTATCTTGGCTTAAAAAATCTGATGAGAGATTATTTGTTGACATGGTAAGCGATGTGGAAGATGTATATGATAAATGGGAGTTAATAGTGTCGTAACTAACGAACTTAGATACACCTGAAGAATTGTCAAGACACAGGTAAATCAAGAATTACATTAACCTGGAGTTTAATTAAGATCGTTAATTTTTCATCCCACAAAAGGATGATCATTGACAAGTGTAGCTTAATAGATTAACAAATGTCAAAGGTCGTATATTGTGAAAAAGTTCAAATTTAAAGGTGGTCTTTTACTTAAAACAATGGGAGTATTTTGTAATATCATTAAAATATGTCATCATGATCGTAGATAATAAAATTTGGTAAGCTTTACTAAGAAATAAAATAAAAAAACCAGCAAAGAGACCAGGTTATGCAAATTAATAGTAAATATACCTGTAATGATACAAATATAAAAAAATCACTATTCTGTTTATTTTATCATACATGCTTGTTGTGGAGCACAGGTTGGTTTTTTAGTGACTACATACATTCAAAAAAACAAAAACAGAAACCTTCAAAACTATTTTGCAACACTAGTATGAACATTTCAAAAATTTTTCACACAGGTGCAGATTCTTTTTAAAAACTACGTTTGTCCCACCCTGATAAAAAAAAAGGTAAATTAATGAAAGGTTTGAATTTTTAGATATATAATATGACAATATACTGTCACTTATCTCTTTCCATGAACTAACACAAATATTGTCCAATCAAAGATCATATTGTTGATTCTTTTAAATATGTCAAGAAATATTGTTAATAAAATGTTGAATGAAGTTTGATGTTTATGTTGTAGAAAATTGAATGCTATATTTCTTTGAAAGGAAGAACAACAGATTTTGTACAGTATACATGGCTGATGACTTCAGAAGATATAACACTGAATATAGAATAGGATTTAACTCCATTGCCTAAAACATTACATCCAACACATATTTTTGTGATCAGTTTAATAGTAAGACTATAATGGCCACATTTGCTTGTTGAAATCTATCGGTTAAGTGAAACGTTAACTAAATTCATAGTATGTGATATAAAATAATGAGTTGAGAAACGGATGGGGGAAAATTCTTAAATGATCTGCAGATAGCTTACCGTGACCTTACTGACATCCAGCTTAGACCTTGGCCATATTTTCCACCAGCTATTAATGCATATCATTGGAAGCCAGGGCACAATTTCCTTACGCATAGACGATATTGATTAATAAATCCAAGAAACTCTCATCTTGGACTATGGAATATCTTGGGCAGACGGGTAACCGAATGAGGATCAGGGGTTGGGGGGTGGGTCTCCTTTAACAAAAGCCCTCCAGTTCGGGGTCAAGCACTAGTTATTATTAAATGTCCGCATAATGCTTCATCTCTCAACGTAACATCGTCAACGTTTCTTCTGCGAGATCCAATACTAGCTATCTCTACTTCTCACACACTTTTAGCAACATCTCATACACACAATATTGCAATCGCCATTTTTTAAAAGATTAAGCCCTTCATGCCAAAATTCAGATTTCTACGACCAGTAAAGCCCCATGAAGATCAGAGCTATAGATATTGATCTGCAGTCAATGTGACATCTTTCTATAGTAAACAAATGGAAATGAAGACAACAAAACTACAATAATTACCAATAAAATAAATATTATTATTATATTGCCATAAAGGAAAATCTTAGTGGACACTTCATGCCCCTTGCTAAAACTATACCTATGGCAATCTAAATGATGGTCATGGCCTCAGTGCCCAAACTTTTGGCCTTAGTGACTTTTCATTTTCTGTGAGATGTTTAAGATGAACTGCAATAAACAGGAGTAAATAGATGAATACGGTTCAATTCTACTCATCTCACCTTAAAAACTAGTCCTGCAATTATTACTCATAAAAATATTTAAAAAGACAGCTTGTAATTAAAAAGTATATGGGGTTAATTAGTGCTTATATAATTTCCAAAATACAAAACAACTAGATTATATAACCGGTCTTCTATAAAAAGAACATCACACTATGAATCTTTGATATTTTGAACAAATTTTTACATTTTTAGCTTTTTGTACATTTCCTTTTTATTTTTGATCAAAGCCAGCAAAGAAGTTAGGGTTCTGAGGTAAATATAACAAAAAAAAAAAAAACAAACAAAAAAATTTAAAAAAAAAATATTATTAGTTCTTTTGAAGTTTTTTTTACTTCATTTATTTATTTCTTTTGTATAATAAACCTATTTAGTGTATTACAACCAAGATTAAACCAAGTTTTGTGATTTTGAAGAAATATAACAAACATACTTTATGTATTACAACCAAGAATAAACCAAGTTTTGAAGAAATATAACAAACCTATTTAATGTATTACAACCATGAATAACCCAAGTTTTGTGATTTTGAAGAAATATAACAAAACTATTTAATGTATTACAACCAAGAATAAACAACGTTTTGTGATTTTAAAGAAATATAATAAACCTATTCCAAGTATAAACCAAGTTTTGTGATTTTGAAGAAATATAACAAACCTATTTAATGTATTACAACCAAGAATAAACCAAGTTTTGTCATATATAAAAATAGCCCTGCTATGTTCCTATCTATTGTTTAGTTTTTGTACCTTGACAACAGGTGAGAAATTTCTGGGGGTTTCAGATGAGAATGTGGGAGAGATGAATAGAGTTTGGCTTTGCCAGACGAAAGACAACGATATTATAGGAAACAAACATTTCACCTGTCGAAAAAAATTGACTAACGAGAGTGCTAATGAGCCTAACGAGAGATAGAAGTCACTGATAAGACAGAATAAGGAGGCCAAATACTTGATTTCCAGATTTGCACTAAGTTATCATGGCAGAGCAAAAAATAAATATCACCTCTGAACAGCCTGTAGCAAATACACTGTAGGCTTTAAACAGTAACATACAGTTCCAAACGTTCAACAATTAAATGACAAATGTTAATATTCCAGGATATTATTCTCACGGCTAAAACTTTGTACATTAATTTTTAGTGTTGGTTAATTTTGTGTTTTTTGTTGAAATAAACATCGTTATAAATGTATGTCAGGAAATCTGGCACGATGTCAAGATAGACTATCTAACAGATCTAAATTTTTTCCACAAAACATGATTGTCAATTACTTAATTAGGTTTAGTTGGGGGGGATGGGCTCTTTATTTGGTCTGAGTGTGATTCAAACCCGCATCACATCAATGAAAGGCCTGTGTCGGATTGAGGGCCACCGTATATTCAGCATTTTGATTGAATTAAAATTCAATGTACATGATGTTTTGGGAGTCTTTGTGAGATCACTTGATTGGCGTTTTTTGCGGCATTCAAGTTTATTTTACTTATATGGAGGAGTTGCTAGATTTAATAGAAAGAAAATTGGGGTATTTGCCCAGAGGGAATCAGGGTTTTTTGGCAACCCAGAGAAAAGTTAAAAACCCACTGAAAATTTTTAAATTTTCTAAAACTGAGTTAGTGGGGTTGAAACTTGTGATGCATATAGGTGGATGGATTTACAGTTTACTGGTTACCTGAGTGGGACAGGTAACTTGTGATGTATATAGGTGGATGGATTTAAAATTTACTGGTTACCTGAGTGGGGCAGGTAACTTGTGATGAATACAGGTGGATGGATTTAAAGTTTACTGGTTAGCTGAGTGGGACAGGTAACTTGTGATGTATACATGTGGATGGATTTAAAGTTTACTGGTTAGCTGAGTGGGACAGGTAACTTGTGATGTATACAGGTGGATGGATTTAAAGTTTACTGGTTACCTGAGTAGGACAGGTAACTTGTGATGTATACAGGTGGATGGATTTAAAGTTTACTGGTTAGCTGTGTGGGACAGGTAACTTGTGATGTATATAGGTGGATGGATTTAAAGTTTACTGGTTACCTGAGTGGGACAGGTAACTTGTGATGTATACAGGTGGATGGATTTAAAGTTTACTGGTTACCTGAGTGGGACAGGTAGGCCCCTTTTGTGTTGAGGGTCCATGTTTTGGAAATAAAATGTGTCTAATTTGTCTAACATTCAAAATAGTCCAATTCTAAAAAAAATTAAATAGCCAAAATTTCATTTAATCAAAAATACATAATGTATTAATTAATAATGTGTATTTAATAATAAAACATTACAATTTCTATCCTGATTTTATCAAACGAAATTAATATCTGTCTTAAAACGTGTTAATTAACACAGCTTAAATATCAGACCACCCAAATTCAAACACATTAGTGCTGATTTACATTAATCTTCAACACAGAAAATATCATTTTACCTGAGATCACTAGTCCTTCGTCTCTTGAATGACGCAGATGTAATAACTTATTATTGCTTTACAGTCTAAATAACCATTAAAGCACAAATAGAAATCTGCCAAGTTAATTTACTCATTGCTAGTGTATCTGAGAATTTGAATATAGGAAATCATACATATTCTTACCATTGCTTAAGATGCGTAAGCATTGTCAATGTAATACAAAGTGTTCCAGAAAATTCTACTGACTAAGGCCAAGCTCTTGTCAGTCGTCAACCTAATGAAATATCATAGGTTTACTTTATTACACAATTTATGATGGGGTATAAGGTCTAAATGATATACCTCTTTTTAACACAATGAGAAACTTGTCTCCATGGTTATTTTAGACAAGAAGATTATCCCTGTGCCCTTGTGTTTTAGTGCTCAGAAATGTATAAATTCTCCCATTGGCCCTGGTGGCTTTGAACTGATTGGTAGATAAATTTTGATTCAATGTTGCACTAAAAGTATGAATGTCATGCCCAATAAACACACAGCTTTCTAGAGTTTCTTTTTTCATTCAGAAATATCTTCTCTGTGTATTTAAATTTAAAATCATAAAAGGTATCTTTATACTAATATTTACGTGGCCTGTAGTGGCATTGATTTGATTGATTGATTAATTGTTGCTTAATGTTGCACTCAATCTTTAATCTTAAGCTACAGGTGAAAACAAAGGCTAGCCTGCAGGGGGTATAACAAGAGCATAATGTTGTTAGGTGAGTTTTCTGGTCATTAGACAGTCGTGTGTTTGTTGTTTCACATGTCACGTTTGGTTGACAAACACGGAGTGAAGTCTTCAGAAGGGATGTATATACACACAGGTATGGCTATCAACCTCTTAATGAGTATTAACGACAGGTGTGAATAAGCCTTTAACTTTACGCTCAAGGGTAACTCATTTTTGAATTTCTGGGGAAGTGGAGACAGAATGCACAAAAAGACAAGTGCTTTTTTGTGGTGTTAATCAATGTTAAACTGATGGGCCTAAACATTTATAATAATTAATCCCCGTTTAGTACCACAGAAAAAATATATTAAAATATGCAGGCCTATGGATCAAACTTAGCTGTGCAATTTGGATTTAAAAAAAATTTATATCCAAAACCAAATTAAAAAAAATAAGTTCTATAATGTATAGGAAATATACAAAGATATATCTACTAAAGACTGATATTCGGTCAATGAATGTATTTCCGTTAATCTGTAAAATACTACAGAAAGAAAATAAGTAAGACAAATAATTAGATATCTCTCCACACGTATCTCTTAAGGTGATATAGACTAATCATGTGTTCTTAAAGGAGAAAAAGACCCACAAATCTATAACATCTTAATTAACCATAAGCTTGTTAAAATTAATGAGGTATTTTAATTAGTATATGCTAGAGAGCTGATAACAAAAGATCTTTGCTCATTAGGATAATTTAATTAAAACCAATCTAAACTAAGAAGTGTAGGCCTACAAGAAAAAAAATGCTAGCTGTTTAGTTCATTAACCTCTTAATTAATGGAAAAGGAGTAATTGAATTTGCCTTAGTAAAACAGAACATATATACACGTCTATTCTAACATCAGCAGGTATATTAACAGCTCAACACTTAGACCACAGGTGTAAGATTTTTGTGGCTTATTTGTGGGTTATGACATCAAAAAAACCTTGTTACTGGTCACAATTAGGCGGTAAACCAGACAATTAATATCCTGTAAAACTAATAACTTTCCCCACATAGCAAAATCACACTAATGTGATAATTGTAAAAGAGTAGAAAAAAAGCCCACCAAACTCAGAAGTAATTTTTGTTTTGTTTAAAATTCTTTTTTTACCAAGAGTAACATAAAGCTATTTAAAAGAACTGATTGTTTTCAACATTATAAATAATTATTATTGTTCTATTATATTCAAAAACAAACATTAGGTATAACAATGGAAATTGAATACATCAAATATGCTAGATTTATAATATTCTTCCACTTGTCATAAGTATAATATATCCTCATACAGTTTGATTGTTTCACTATGTTCTCGAGATTATATCACTTTTATAACCATCTTGCTAAGCTTACGGAGAAAGCAAACTGAGCTGAAAAGATGCCAACAATAGGCATGGTAGTAGAAACCTTTGAATCAGATCACATGGGTAGATTCTCACATCGAATCATATTGCTGCTTTTTAATGTTATGAAGGAAAGAACACTCTTGCGCATGGATTTACAACTTTTGGGTTTATTGGAAACATGACGTTTCGGTGTAGCTCTTAACACCGTTATCAAGTGATGATGTTATGTTCTACGCCACACTCAACATTATTTAAACTAAACAGCAGTGTTGCCACGCCTATTAGGGGAGGAAACCAAGACCAATACCTGGGGATAGAAACTTTACACCTAGAGGAAGATGACACCACTTCTGGACGACTTTTCAATGGGTTGCAGTAATTTGTTTTCAACTTTACTACTAAAATCAGAAATCCTGTTTTAAACAGTTATATTGAAAGATACATCCTAGAAAAATAAATTAATAGACAAGTTTTCTTTTTCAAATCCAGATCCCCTCTCCACTTCTCAAATTGACAAAATACAGCTGATGTCAAAACAGGTAGATATATGTATACAAAGGTGTAATCAACTCACCATTTAGACAATCTACCTGTAGATTAAGGTAAATCTGGTATAGGTAACAACAGTTCTCTTGGGATAAAGAGTGTATTCACTCTGTCTTACAAAGTTAACTGACCACTTTAATTGTGTCTTCTGAATGGTTAATTACTTTTCTTATGAGAGGACAGGTAGACAAGGTTTGGCCAAAATAGCCTTGGGCAGGTGATTAAAACTCTTCTGAATGATGGTCAAATTAACACTGACCATTATCTGAGTGGACATCACTGAACAGGTCACCGTCACCTTACTGACCATGTAGGTAAGTTAATGGGATCGGCTACCTGTACAAGCAGCAAAAGTTACTTAACAGGTTTTACTTTTCTTAATTTATGCATACTCTTGGACGTTGACAAAACTGGATATTTCTGTCATGGGCCATTGGACACAGAACATGGATTACGTTCTAAATCGGAATGTACAAAATAACTCACATTTACACATTGAACTGAAGTTAATTGATTGCTTTTTGTAGTACTCTTGTTATTTTTCAAATAAAATTTGGAGTGAAGCGGCAATCAATCCCCAGCCTCTTACATCAAAATTGGTAAATTGGTAGTAGTCAACGCAAGGGAAGGGGGTAGGGGTTGGGGATAGCCACAAATTTGATTTAAGGTGTCTAAATGGACTTTTTTGAAGCAATTTTCCAATTTTTTAATTATTTGCATCCTCCGCATGTTAAAAATGCAGTAAACTACCCCCCTCCCCCCCCCACCCCCAAGTTGGTCTTATTTCTAAACTGCTTGTTCAAATGGTTAGACATTTTACAGACAAGTTAGACATTTACTACGGTAGTAATTTCTCCTTAATGCTAGTGATTGGTTGATTGCTGTTTTACGCCACACTCAATATAATATCAGTTTTATTTAGCCATTGCATGGTTTAGAGGGGAAAGAAAGTCCGGAGGTAAACCCCAACCTTAGGCACCTGTCCAGATAAGGAGAAAACTTTAAGCTGTTGTTATGGTCAGGATTATTAAATAAGATGAGACTAGACTATGTTTTAAAATCCACTTTATTCCCAATTCTTTCTTGAAATCAGGGTGTCAGAGATTGGGCAGACTGTAGTTTAAACCTGTGACATGTTGTTGAAGGGCTTGATCCAAACACTCAGGCCAACCAGGGATGGATTTATTGTTTAGGTTTCAATGCTGTATTCCAGGTTATTTCACTTAAATCCAGACATTATCATACAGGTTCATTGAGAATACCTGGTTTTACAACCAGGTGAAACGTTCACCTTTTATTTGTAACCATTCCACTTCGATCAATCAGTATCCAGTCGGAAAATGTCAATATTATTTTCGTACTGAAGAATTGAGGAGATTTGGTAATGAAAAATTCCATTAATGAATTCATGATTCAGACAAGATAGCAAAACTAATTTTTGTTTTGTATTCAGATTAATATTTAGATTTCAAACTTTATAGTTAATCTCTTTTTTAATTATCCTATTAGTGGGGGGTTACTTATAAAATCATAAAAATACACAGACACTTAATTAACATGAGTTGGATTGATTGGTTGTGGTTTTACACCACACTCAAGGTGATTTACTTATATAGCATAATTACCGCGTTAAGATACTGGACCCTGTGTCTGGGCGATTGATTGATGCTTTTACGATGCAGTCGAGAAAATTTCCCTTTCGCATATTTGGTTTGGTAGGGTACCAAGCTCTTTGTTGCAACCCCGATCTTCAGCAAGTAACGCAACTCTTCCATATTTGAATGGAGGAAAACTTGGCTACTAGTCCATCATTATACATCAATAAGGCCATCAAGTAAAAATTCAGTCAGATTCTATTTTCATTTATCAAACTTTCAGCGTACAACCCACCACCTAAGTCAGAGACATGCCCCATTTGACCTGCCCATCTTCCATAGATGGTAGGCATGTATCTATATCTACCTTTTTACCTGACAATTCTCAGGTATATGTTAACACAGGTGTGGGTTTTGAATAAGGCATTCTAATGAAATTCAAATTGAGATGACACACTTAGTACCACAAAGATTAGGTAATATGATACAAAAACTAATACACCTCAAATTGAATCACAAACATAGGAAAAAAATATTCTGATTTAAATATATTTACAGATATCTACACGAGAGATCCTATAATAAATGAAGGCAACATGTGGTACATTCAATGAAAGGCTAATTTAACGATGCCATGATTTTTTAAAAATTTGAAATTTAAATTTACGTGTATAATATCTCACCTGGATAAGACAGACTACAAAATCTACCTGGTTAAAATCAACAAGTGACCCAGTTATAACGTTTTACCTGGAGGTCCTTATCACTAATGTGTCTTTCCACACAGCTCAATAATTACAAGATCCGTCATGATTTTTCTGTATCACCTTTAAAACCTCTCATTTAACTTAAATATGGTCACAGAAACATGTGAAAAGTACCACTTGAAGTGACCTTATACAAAGAGAAGATGAAATGGTATAGAAAGTATAAATACGTATAACTATAATGGTATCATATGCAAATATCATAAATCAACAATATAAAAATAAAGCTAAAATAGACATTTGTTAATATAATATCTACAAAGCTATGGCTAACTAATGAAATAAAAAATAGAATCACAATATAACTTGACAGAAAAAGGATCAGAAAATTTGATCTAATTGATACAATACTTACCATAGTAAATTATAAGTGAAAGAAATAATATTGAAGAATTGATTTATAAGACCACTATGTGTGGGTTCAAATTGTTTTGTAAAGACACACAAGGATTTCTCCATACACTGCCAATATACTAACATATTGAAACATATTTAATTAAACTAGATGCATATTTTTTTTTAATTTACTGCCTATATATGATTTTTTTTTCAATTCTTACAAGTGAAAAAGTTACAATTCATTAGAATCTAACAACAATTTTACAATAAACTTCATTTACATATCATGTGTAAAATATATCCCTATATTATATCCATAAGTTTGTAACTTTTAATCAAAATACAGTTTTCATTTTTTTTTTTACATACAGCATTTCTTTAATCATAAACAGTATAACCTTTGTTCAATTTTGTTTCATGTTTTACTCTGTACTTTTTAACAGACTTGGAAGCAGGAATGTGCATATCCCATTTTCTTACCTAAATCTGTGATGTTGGAATGTTGGAATTTGTATCTAACAATTAGTGTTTTATATCCTACAGAAGTTTCTTAAAGTTGTAGGAAACAAAAAAACACTTAATGGTTCATCAGAAGCACACTTATTTTTCCTTTCTAACGATACCAAACATATATTTTAAGGATTTTTTCATGGGCAATGATGAAGTTTTGAAAATACTGTCTTATGTTCTACAAACAAAACAAATTGGTCTTTCAAAATCTCCCGTTTAAACCTAGGTTAATTTCACTCTCTTCAAAGTATTCTTATCTCCATAAAATTGCTTTCAGTTTCTCGAAACTTACATCGAATTGCAAAGGAAGCTTTGAGGACAATGTGGCTAGCAAAAAACTGGTCTGCGTGTCATGTTGGTGAGTTTCGATCGATTGATTGATTGATTGTTTGGTGTTTTACGTCGCAGTGAGTTTCGAAGGCCTTGAAGAGGAGGAGGCTTACATGGGAGATTTTGAAAGTTGACCAATTTCTTTTGCTTATTGTGATCTTTTATTAACTTCACTGTCAGGCTTAAGAAAATCGCACAAATACGTATTTGGTACCGTTGGTGAAGAAACATTAGCATGCTTCTGCTGAACCCTAAATTGATTTTTAGTTGTCTTCTACTTTTAAGATGGGGAAACCTGTAGAAATTCATACAGTTTAACTTCGATAACAACCATCAAAGCACATCTCACGTTAATTATCGCCTGTGAACTTCAAGCTAATAAAAAAAGACCGAAGAATGTCCTTTCAGTGGCTTATCTGTGTCGCCATTTTCCTCGCTTTACAATGATGTTGCATCAGCTATTTTTAGATCAATAATGACGGATGATGGTCATATTTGTCTAAAAAACATGGCAACAAACTGGAAGTCACCAAAGCTACTCGCAAAAGTGTCTACACTGCATATAGGCATACAAGAGCAAATCCATTTAATTAAGGATAAAACAAAAAGAAGGGTATCCGTGACTCATTTGGTCGCTATGGTTATCAAAAAGTTGTTTGGATAGAACTAAGTTCTACTGTGAAACCACAGACCAATAAACAGCCATTTCCTCAATTACTGAATGCCCAAAAAATACCAACAGGCTAGATGACTGTTTTGGTCTCCACAAATATCAAGACCCCAATTTAATTTTGGTACATGACACATAGGCTTCATATATCAGGAAAAAATTAAATGCAGGCAATATGTTTAAAGTAATGGAATGGACACGAACCCGGGACGGACAGACGGACAATGGTATACCAATATACAACCACTTTAAGAACAGTGAGTTCTTGAGTTTTCCAAGATTTAAAACAAGGTTTACAAATGCATCCAACTATTGTCACTTACAGGTTGGACAACAGACATGTCATTTTACTTGCTCAAAATAACTTTTTCCGAACATTGAGTGGGATATTTTCCGTGGTTGGTCTTTAATACCTCCATCTCATGTCCATTCTTTGTTTCCGCATCTCAATACTCCAATCACTAAATCAGGGTCTATACATTAACTTGTATCACAGACTTTAAGAGCAAAATCCTGTACAGGTAAGAATTTACCTGGGGTCATTAATTACCTTCAGGTGACCACAGCTACAAGATATCAGTAAAGATAAAATAGAATGCAGGTGAGGTGGAAGGGGTCGGGGTTGTTTAATGTTCACTATATGCACTCGGATAAGATAGAGTTTTGTGTCATTTCATTAGCTTGATTGATTGATTGATTGATTGATTTTGTGTTCTACGTCACACTCACCTCTGTATATTGTACCAGGCAACCATTCCACATACAGCAATCATGTGAGAACCAAATCAGAACTATTTCAGGTTTTATTTTGAGAATCTTCAAAGAGCACTGGAATTACCAGCAATACTCTCAAATATATCCCAAATAAAGATATTTTAGATAATGACATTTTATGAGTGTGCAAGGTTTGGCAAAAGTCTGTATTTGAAACAAATATTTTTTTCCAATATATACAAAGACACATTTTCAGAGGTTCAATAACCTACATATAGACAATAGCTATTCAGTAAGCAGTGTGGTAGGACTCTAAGCTAATGATTGACCTGTCTTTACAGATGTCAGTGGTCAGTTGATGGTCAAAGCAGCTAAGTGAGTCAGAAACTGGACAAATCTCTTGTTAAAGACAACCGATCTAATCTAATTGTGAGCGGATTCAATCGGTCCCTAATGAGACTCTATCTAAAGAGACTTGTAGACTTGTAGGATCACAGACTCATTCACATGTAAATGAGGGCTTTTAAATGGCCATCAGCCATTGTGGCTTCCCCCGACAGACGAGTACGTGTAATGAAGACTCAACCACCTTCACTAACTAACAAGTTTTCACTAATACGAAATTGAAATTTGCTGCCAAAGTTGAGATTTTCCACTTTGTTCTCTAAAGACACAGATATGATGTTCATTTCCATATCTATGTGAAAAAACAGTAATAGTTTGGGAAGAAGTTTGTTTCATAATTTACCGATTGCTTGATGACGTCACTTGGGAATTACGGGCTAAGCGTTTCGGGGATTGAGGGATGTTAAAATAATTTTAAAATATGGCGGAAGAAATAATACTGTATCAAACAGGCTTAAAGTTACCAGAAAAATGTGAGGATAAAAACAGGTTATGTCATCAATGTTTTCCAAAAAAGTAACACCTTGCTATAAAGTACCAATAAACAAAATGGCGAACTGAGGTACATTTTACCCAGAAAGCTTTGCATAATTCTATGTGGCGTCATCAGGCTCGGGGGTAATTACACTCATTTTGAGATTATGGAATGCACCGACTGAAAAATTTTGTCACTTGTATTTTTTCCTTCTAGCTGTTTTCACTCAATCATCGGATGTGGAGTTGCCAGGAACTTGCCGAAGGTAGAATGTTTCTTCTGCGCAAAGAGCCCGATTTCCTCTCCCAATAAACCTGACAACGGCATCATATTAATAGAATAATCTTGATAGGAATGGGCATTTCATGACAAACTTTGTGATTTCAGTGATTTCAGTTCAGAATCCCTCTGTTATCATTTTGTCTGTATCTTCACGCTGCTCTAAATCAATGGCACCCAGTTTTTCTCTCCATCCTCAAACAAAACCAAGAGCTCTGATTAATTCTATGCTTCATTAGAACTTTAATTAACAAGAGTTTTAGTAAACTCAACATACGCCCGCCGATGGCAAAGTCGAACCGCTACGATTAACAACTTTACATTTAATATAACATTTGTTTTAATTTCATCCATTCGAATTTCTTGTTCACATTAGAAGTTTTTTTCTTCTGAATTTTTTGAAGCTGCAACTAAATACCATTACGTTATACATACTCTTATCTCTATTTAAACAGCCACAGTAGGTTTTAGTACACATATATTATCTGTTCAGGTAATTTCAATCACATTTTAATAGCAAAAACTGAAATATTGTGGCTGTTTTGACATTGCTGTTATGTTCCATAATTGGGAAGGAGCAATCAATACAATTTAGCTTACAATTCTTGAATTTTAACAGTTTTGACTGGGACACTGTTCTATTGGACATGGCTGTAAAAGTTTTATTACAAAGCAAACAATCTTCAGGCTGACCACTGATACAATTGTGTGAATATACAAACCTTGTGTACTACTCTGGTGGATGTCATCGTCCCCTTATCTCTATTTAAACAGCCACTCTGATAAATACCAGATGGGTAATAAAATGGGGAAAATGGTATTTTTTTGTTATTATAGTGCACATTAAATTATCCAAGAAAACAGTCTCAGAATGTGTAAATTAATTGCCTTCCAGTATTACTCTGGACCAAGTGTACTCAAAAAAGCATTGATATATATTAATATATATATATTAAACATCAGGTACACATTTCTGATAAAAAAAAAAACTCTTGAAAACAGACAAAAAATATGTGGACTGAAATCAAATTTGGTAAGCGACACATTATCTACCTATAAGGTATATATACTCTAAAAGAATTGGAGAGATTATATCAAAACGAAAGAAGTTCTGGAGCCAAAAGGGAATATTACATAATCCAATAGGGCTGCCATATTATGCAACAGGTGATGTCAGAAATGGTACACGACACACTATCTGCCCATAAAGTATATACTCTGAAAGAATCGTCAAGATCGGATCAAAACTCTTCAAGTTATGGAGCGAAGATATAGACTAAGACAGAATATTACATAATCCAATGTAGTAGTCATATTATGCAATCGACAATGTCCTAAATGGTTCATGACACATCTTCTACCCCTAAACTATATGTTGTAAAAATAATTGTAAAGATCTGATCAAAACTCTTCAAGTTATGGAGCGGAAGGGAACGAAGATATAGACTAAGACAGAATATTATATAATCCAATGTAATAGCCATATTATGCAATGGACAATGTTCTTAATGGTTCATGACACACCTTCTACCCCTAGAGTACATGTTGTAAAAAAAATTTTAAAGATCGGATCAAAACTCTTCAAGTTATGGAGCGGAAGGGAACGAAGATATAGACTAAGACAGAATACTACATAATCCAATGTAGAAGCCATATTATGCAATGGACAATGTTCTTAATGGTTCATGACACACCTTCTACCCCTAGAGTACATGCTGTAAAAAAAATTGTAAAGATTAGATCAAAACTCTTCAAGTTATGGAGCGGAAGGGAATCCGGGACGGACGGCCGGACGGACGGACGGACGGACGGACGGACGGACGGACGGCGCTGGTGATACCATAATACGACCGACTTTTTTTAAGTCGGGCGTATAAAAATGGACAGAACTAATTGATTCGTAGCAGCATGCAATTAACCAACTTTCTCAGAATTCAATTTATTCCAAGCACTGATTATTGGAGATTGCAAAATATCATCCAAGCTATTACAGAAATCTTTTGTGTTTTCTTAACTTTCTCTCAGAACAATGGAACAAATTTCTCCAGTATGCAAAGAAAATTTAAAGATTTATTAAAGTTAAATTGAACTATTACGTTTCACAGTAAATGTAAGGAATCTGATTGATTGATTGGTATTTTACGCCGCGCTCAAGATTACTTCACTTATATTGCGCCGTTGCCAGTTTTATTGTGGGAGGAAACCGGGCTCAATGCCTGGAGGAAACCCACGACCTTCCGTTGGTAACTGGCAATCATCCCACATAGGTCGGTAAGGAATCTGAATCTCCAATCTGAGCATTACATTTTGGAAAATTTATGTTTTCATTGCAATGACTTCAGCAGTAAAAGTTCATAATTTCATTCAAAGGTTTTAATAAAACTGTTCAGAGACAGAGAGGGTCTGGTTCATTGAAAAAGTAAATCGTCTATTGATAAAGCCTCTGGCTGATTGATTGATTGTTTGGTGTTTTACGCCGCGCTCAAGATTATTTCACTTATATGGCGGCGTTGCCAGTTTTATTGTGGGAGGAAACCGGGCTCTATGCCCGGATGAAACCCACGACCTTCCACTGGTAACTGGCAACCATCCCACATAGGTCTTTTGAGTGAAAACCTAGTCCGAAAATTTTCCATTTTTTTTTTGGGACAGAGTGGGATTTTACCCCTGCGACCCATTGATGGAAGGCTGGTTGGATTGAGCGTCCAACGCTCTACCTGCTGAGCCACGGAGGCCCCGCCTCTGGCTGATACTAAACATATGAAAGTCAGTTTAACAAAAAAGTTGGCTGATTGAAATCCATATTCAAACATAATTTTGTGTTACATGTATCAATGAAAAGCTGCTGATTTGTATTCCCAAGGAGGATACACAGCAACTTTTCTAATTGTGTTTTAATGAAAAAATCTGCCACTTTCTCGCCACTTTGAAAAAATGTCGGACTATAACTGGTCTTGGTAAACTTTCTGGAACCTTAAGCCAACGTCACCCTTCCTCGGGATTCATGTTAGTACCCTTGTTTTGAATAAACCGAATTCAGTAGAAGAATATTATTTTTTGCATTTTCTTGACTCCTAAGCAAAAATAATATAAAGAAACACATATACAGAAATAATTCAATTAAATTTATGATTTCTTTAATTGCTAATGAACTGTGCTCAGAAAAAAGGACATTACAAGGGATGAGTTCAAACCAGTAATGTTTGGGGTTTTTTGCCTTAGAATTTCATTGTGTGATAAAACCAAGATATCCTTTTCGCGTCAAAAGACTCAAATAACGTAATCCCAGCAAAAATACTTGTAAATCATTGATCTGATGTTGGCCATTTCATCTGACTGAGAAATATTTGAATATATTTACCTCTATAGATTCATATACTGGTAATTCATTGCCAAATCAAGCTGCTGTACTTATATCTGTCCTTTTAAGAGCTTGTTTTCACACAAAGACAAATAGATGAAAGGTAAAGGAAGGATGGGGTTAAATATTGTGTATCTAATAATCCCCCATAGATCAACAAAAAAACATTCTTTCTGGGCCGTTACGGGGGCGAGTCATGACAGATTGAAGTGTTAAGACCCCAGCACAGAACACAGCCATCTTCAATTCAACAGGTCATTTATACACAATCTTAATCCCTTTGTCTTTCTGGAATTTTTGTCCGAGAGAAAAATCACATGTAGATATAGACAGAGAAAGATGAGATGCCAACATATTGAGGCTTATATAGAGGCGTATTAGCCCTGCTGCTATTTATCAATCCGCTTTTTTGTTTCATGCATTACCACTGATTATATACTTATCTCATGATTTCCTTTGCAAAAAAATCCCTCACTTTTATTTAATCTGCATATGCCTGATACTTGCTCGCACCAAGGTGTCGCTATTTAAAGCCAGAACTAATCCATACACCTCAAACTAAGCCAAAAAAACTCTGACAATTCTAAGGATTTTGATAAAAATCAATACGCTCTCATATTCAACAATGGCCAAAAACAATATTTTATCTTCTTGAATATAGAAATCATTACATCTGTACTTTATTCAGACGACAGTTTTAAAAGTATGAATCATTTATTTTAAATGCATACAATTTTTTTTCTGAATTTCTGACAGATTCAAAGATTTTAAAAGTTGAAATACTTTTATGCATGAAAAAACACCCAAAATATGAAAGTATTCAAGCCTTTTGATTGGTTGAGTTTTTGGTAACATATCAAGAAATTTTCCACCTTGGTCCTTCATTAAAGAGCTAAATTAACCCCCTCAAATTAAGTCAATTTTTTCAATTCATTCACAGCCATGTTTCACCTTTTATACTTCAATTACCTATGATTTAAGAAAGGAATAGTTTTTACAAAACATACTAGAACTGTATAATGGTCTACGTTGTAGACACTTGAAATAAGCCATGTCATAATCACATGTTATTTAATGACTAGTCGCATAAACTAACAGGCTCTTAATACCAAAGAAAATTAGCTCAAATTTTGATTGCGGCCAAATATCAAGTTTGACAATTGTAACGGAGGAAATTGCCTATCGCTAAGTACAATGGGATTCTCATTCTGGTATATAGTTATTGTTAAACTAACAACACAAGGTGGCAAATGTTAGAGAGAAAAGCCATCAGATTCCCAGGGCTATATGAATGTCATATTACGTTGACTGCCATTTAAGTTCCTGTGTAGGGAATAATAAAGCCCGGAAATATAATTAGTGAAGAACATAAACGTGTGATACTCTCTCGTACACCTTAACGCCAAGCAGAATATTTGGTAAGGTGACAACTGTTATGAAAGCACTCAGCATACAATCATCCCTATATTGTCTGCAGTTACTGGACAGTTATAAAGATACTCAATGGAAGCTGTTTGTCCTAATTAATAATGTTAATGAAACAGCGATAATTAAAGAAACAAAAGGTCGCTTTATTCAGGTCTTTTAAAAGTGAAGTTTAATTCATTGACTGACGTTGTACACAATTATTTCACTTTAATGGTAAACATCGATATTGGCTGGTTTAGTGGTGTGTAAACCCAGCCTTTTGTCCTGAGGAAACTCAGACTCTGACCTTCATGTGCTACCTGGAAATCTTTCCAGGGGCTCGTTCTACTAAGCTGGCGTAAGTTGCGCCAATCGCAAATGCCTGTTAAATTATAGGAACATGCGCATGGTCGCAAGTCTGGAGGCGCAACTCTATGCTGTAAACCTATGCATAACTTTGCGCCAGCTTAGTAGAACGAGCCCCAGGTGATCCAGTAAAAACACCCACTCAGAAATTTTACAGTATTTTGTTGGAATGAGTAGGATTGGAACCCCCAACCCATCGATGGGAGGCTTGCGTCAAAGTTGGAGACTAGAATCTACTGAATGCGCCATTGAGGCCTTGGAAAAAGAAGACGGGATTATATGCGGACAATTAAAATGGAATTCTTGAATGCCAAATTGTAGTGGCTTCAAACTTCTCTAGATATTTTTATTAAGTTGACTTCGAGAGTTTTACTTTCACAGTGAACTCTTCACACTGGTGTCAATCAAATATAACACAGCTTCCTTAAATCTGACTGATTGATTGATTAATTGAGTGTTCACTTTCATGCAAATGTTGTCAGATTTATTGGGGCATAAAACCGAGCTATTAGCCTTTCGTATATGGTACAATTGTATTTTCATCATGGAAAACAAAGTATTTTTACCCACCTTCAATCTTTGACAGCCATTGTTGTCCTGAGGAATATTTATCCTAAATCCATCGACTTTACAGCCATATTTCTTCTTAGAAGGGATTCCTTAAAACAAAATGGATAACTTATCACATCCAAATATATCGTAAGAAGTTTGTGCCTGGGAGGGTAATTCTGTGTCTATAAACAGTTGCACAAAGACTCTTGGAATAGTGTATAAGGAGGGTCTAATCCAATGGGGGCATAGAGTCATTAACATAGAAATAAGCAGCCTATTAATTCCTGACTGGAATTTAACCGATTCCTTAACTGGCCACTTTTCTCATTAGCTTAATTGTTAATTAACAGCCTTCAGTTGAAGGGTTTACATTGTAAGCAGAAATATTAACAGACCAGTAGAACATAAACTTTCTAATTATTCAAAGACAAAAATCTTTCGGGAGCGCGATATCAGCTGGTTACTTACAGTAATACATAAACAAATGAAATTCAATAGGATAATGCGAAATTTTGATTCTTTGACATGCAGCATAAATTGATTGCTGTATTACACCGCATTGAAAATTATTTCACATTTGAGATGGTGTTGGCAGTGGAGGAAACCACACCTTGAAGAAAACCATGACTATTGGCAACTCTTTCATACAAGGCGTTGCGGTGTACAAGTCATTGCAATTCCAATATCCTTCTTTCCAGTTTACATATAGGATGATCGTTGATGACAATTAGCAATGATTATACATGCAATGATCTTATTTAAACAATATTTTATTTCAATGAAATGAAATTTTGGATTGGTGAACAGGCCTACGGCCTATATTAACACCAATGATCTTATGATTAAGTGATTTATGTTTCGTATCACACTCAAGATTATTTCCCTTATACGGCGGCCACCAGGGGCTTTTTTCTAAAAGGAAACCCATGACCTTTGTCTGGTTCCTGTTATTTAACCCACCAAGGGCAATCAAGTTCAAACCCCACTCAGGGATACGTCAATTGTTTTTCTTTCAACTGGATAGGATTCCGAACCCCACCCATCGATGGAAGACTTGTGTCGGGTTAAGAGAGTATTGCTCTGCTGACTAGGTCACCAAGGGCCCCCTACTGATTGATTGATTGGTGTTTTACGCCGCGCTCAAGATAATTTCACTTGTATGGCGGCGTTGCCAGTTTTATTGTGGAAGGAAATCAGGCTCTATGCCCGGAGGAAACCCATGACCTTCCGCTGGTAACTGGCAACCATCCCAGCCCCCTACTGAGAAGAGATCTTCAATATGTTGGAACGAGAATTAGAGTATTTCCAACTATTGGCATTATTACAGGGCTGTACATTGAGACTAACTTACTGCTACAGTTGTTATACCAATGAAGTTAAATACTGAGGTCAACTGGGGTCAGCACAATTACAGCAATTAGTCTAGAAACCATAATTAGAAACAATTCACACAAAATGCAGACCTCTATATCATTAATAGGCAGACATTTAACAGCCAAACAATTGACAACATAGCATTTCAATAAAGCGACAATGTTTTAATATTAAATGGAAGACATTTCATAATAATGACAGAAAACAGTAAATTTTGTGTATAATTAAACAAGGACTTTAAATAGAGTACATCTGCAGCTGAAAAATAGGCTACACTATTACAATGATTTCATAGTAACCCTTCAAAACAAAATGAATGAAAATGACCTTTAACATAAATTCTAAAACAACTGGGTCCTAAAATATAAATTTTCCCACAGCCAACAGATGCATTTTTTTGTCAGGTTCAAAAATATGGTATTCTATACCATCCTCCTGTACAATGATTGCTTACTTCAAGTTATTTGTGCTTTACAAATGTTAATTTTTTCTATGAAAACAACAATGAAGCTCATAAAAATAAGAGATTTAAAGACCTATTTTGACAAATCGGCAGTCGAAAATAGATTTGATAGCAACAACAACTTTGATAGCAGTGTCCAAAAATGTCCAAATCTTTTATCTTTGGTATTGAAATTGGGAAATATAGGAGATAATAAATGTGGCAATTATAGAAAAACGCTGATAAGAAGTTAACAATTAAGAAAGCTTATAGCACGAGATAGAGGCGATTGTCAGATATTGTCTGTAGATCTGACAGACTGGCAGGTGTATTAGGATCAGCCATTTCATGAAAGAAGTCCCGGCAACTTGTTAAAGTGATTCGCCAACCAGTTGGAGGTGACAAGTCATTATTACCAAGACTGGCTAATCCCTCAAGAAAAATATTTACGTGCGAAAGAAAACAATCTACGAGCCGTCATAAAACACAAGTCTTCCGATCGGTCATAACACATTGCGCAGACCCAAGTTAACCGATATTAAGCCTACTGATGCCCTATGGACAACAACAAGGCCTTACACAAAGAAAAATATTCTTAATTTTTGATGAATAACATACTTAAAACTGTGTTAGTTTTGAAGAGAAAGCAAAACAACAACAAAGGATTCGAAAATAAATTAAAAGTACATGCCAACAATAGGACATGGGTCGATTGGAGGTAAACCCAGGAAGAAAAATGTTCAAATGTTCTTTGAGGAATTGAAACCTACAACCTGTTGGTAGAAACCATATACATAACTGGAAAACTAAATAACAGTTTGGGGTAAACCATGAAAAACAAACCACACTTGCCTTCTGCAATGATTCAAAATAAGACAAAAACAAACAACCCCAAAACAAAAACAGAATATTTAAAGAACAATTGCTCTAAAAGCTAGAGGGCAGATATGTTATAAACAGGATTGGTCTTGTCGATATGCAATTACTTGTCATAGTAACAGACAGAGTTTAAATCATATTCACAGCTAGAGCAACACAATCAATAAAAGGGCTGGACCTAAGACATAGAGAGGCCGCAAAATGTAGCTAAAACCTTACATTACGTCAATGTCATGAGACGGAGAGTTACCGTTGGTTACAGCACCATTATTATCACACAGTTGAAGGTCATCTTGAGGTCAAATACTCAAATAAAAGAAATCCCATTTCGCCAGCAGCCAATGGCTAGCTAATAACGACGTCTTTTTGAATTTCAATTTAACTGTCTTTATGACTAGGAAACACAGATCAAAATATAAACACAGTTCCTCAAAGCACACCGGCAGAATTTTTGCGAATTTAAAAAAAATTGAATACCATAAATAAGCTTAATCTTGACACAAATGAAATAAAGACAAAATAGCACCGTAAAAGGAAAATATATTCCATAGTGAGTTTATAATCGATGTTTCAAAAAACAAAAACAAAAATTATAATTTAGTTTTTGCTGCTTATTTAAACACATTATCATTACTGCTTTCATTCAGGCACATTGTATTGGGGTTATTGAAAAAAAAATGGATGTAAAACACAGAGTTGTTTATCAATTGAAACATTTTGTCCGCTTGTTCGGTAATAATGGTGTCACACAGAGAATTATTTTGACAGGTAAATGCACAAAACACTGTGGCTACTACCCCAGAAATATTTTACGTTCGTTGCCACATATCATAGGTGATTGATGAATTAGAGCTGTACTAGGATATTAAGAAAACACAAGTATCTGATCAGAAAGTGTGACTTATTTCTCTTCTATATTGCCTTGATGAGGTGTGAAATTACATCCATGCTTTTTAACGTGATTGCTCTTTGAGGCAAGAACAAAGCATAAAGTTTTGCCTCAGGTTACACATTTTCTACCTCCAATTACAAGAGATCTCATACCATATTTCATATTTTACGGCATCCAGCCTTGTATTTTGAATCGAGTTTTGCCAGCGTTGTCTTAGCGACTAATTAATCTAAACTAATCATTCACGGGACGAAGACGCTGGAATACAAGCCATAGAACGGCCTCATTTCTCTACATGACTCAAGGATGATAAGACCAACCATTGTTATCTATGCTTCATTAGGATTAATTATTTACCAGACACTAATGCTACATGGGCCTGAAAGCCGTATTAGTGTAGAAAATTAGCTTGCTTTTTCAGCTTTTAGTTCAATTAACAACGTTCTAATATGACCAGAGTACAGTGCAGTGTGGGTAATTGAGAAAAGAGTCGTTTGTAACATAAGAAAGGTTGGTTATTTAGATGGTAAGTTTTCATATATCAAAATATATGGAAATGTTTTGTCAAAAAGATAAAATCTCATACAGCCAAAAAAAAAAACATAAAGAGGAAAAGAAAATGCTGTCCATAGACTCACAAATGGCTTATTCTAAAGGGGCCATCAAGATGAAAAATACCTGAACAATCATCCCTTTCAGACAAGGAGTTATCGAGAAATTTCAATTTTGAATCGACCTGTGTGGGATGGTTAGCAGTTACCACTCGAAGGTTGTGGGTTTCCTCCCACAATAAAACTGGCAACAACGCCATATAAGTGAAATAATCAAACACCAAACAATCAATTTTGAATAAGGGTGTACCCAAAGTAAGTTGAGAAAAGCACTACACCAAAAGTCAATAGGTAAACCAATGTTGTTGAGTGTGGTGTAAAATCCGAAATAAACCTTTAGATGTAAACAAATCTCCATCACTGTGGTATTAAACACTAAACAATTCAGCATAAAAACCCTTGGATAGGCACAGTGCTATAACCTCAGGTGTAAATATTGGGCTTCTCTCCCCTCTGTAGCCAAAGGAAAGAGATATGAGACAGCTATTTAAAAAGGGTACCCCAGGGGCTCGTTTCACAAAGCCGTCGCAAAGTACAATCAATTGCAGTTGCCATGACATCATATCTCTTCACTATGGTATCCATTGGCAACTACAGTTCGTTTGCGATGCGACTGCTTTGTGAAACGAGCCCCAGATTAATTTCAGGATGAGAGCCTGCGCTTCCACAGAGAGTATCAATACCTTACACATTCAATCACAAAAATAAATGCACCTTACAATAATAAATTATATAATACCAATTCTAAAGAAATCACCAAGAATAGTACAGTACTGGGAAATCACAATTAATTCAGAATATCTTAAAAACAATGTAAATTAGACAAAAATAATAATAACAAATTAATAAATTATATAATCACCAAGAATAGTACAGTACTGGGAAATCAAAATTAATTCATAATATCTTAAAAACAATGTAAATTAGACAAAAATAATAATAACAAATTTATGGTGTATCACTGGTGTAAAATCCATCATGATAAAATTGTTATTAGGCCTTAAGATAGGGTTTGAAGAGATATCTTATATAGTCTCATATAGATTAATGGGATAGATACATAGCTAAAATATTAATTGATCTTTATTGATTTTCCCTCCTTCTTATACACATAAATCTATATGTAGGACCTAAAATAACACGAGCTTTTGAGGTCAATTCTTGCTCATTTAAATGAATGTCTAAGGAAGGCAATTACAAAGATACACATTAAAAATGGGCCAAAAATTATATTAGAAATATGATGAAGTGAAGATTTTTTCTTTCTTAATAATGTAAATTAAAATATCCTTTTGACATTGGCTGCTAAACGGTGGATTTTAAATAATTTTTCTGATTGACATTGGCTGCTAAATGGTGGATTTTAAATACATGTAAGTCGACATAGAAACAGAAAACTGATCTTGGATTTTTTTTGTACAATTTCCAACAATGAAATAAAAGTTTCTAAAAAATCTTTTCAGATGTCTATTTTAACATGTCAATTAGACTTCAGCTTTATGGCCTAGTTGACATAACAGGTAGGAAAGAAGGGGGGGGGGGGGGGGGGGGGGGTAGCCTTTCTTGGTGCCAGACAATTACAGGAGCGTTAAATTAAAACCCAGTTGCAAAATGCACTGACCAGAAGAATCGAACCAGCAGCCATTAGGAATGTGGCTCGATGGATTGACGGTCTAAGAATATAATGAGAGCGAAGGGGGAAGCCAAAAGTTCAGTTGGATATGCATGCTTAAAATCTCTCGATTATAAACATAAATTAGTTTGTTTGTCAGATTATCTACCTTAGAGTGCAATATAGAATTAGGATTAACCTAAAATATTTTGCTCAGTTCTCATTCCATTCCCGCCCTGGCCACAATAGTGTAAATACAACAGATCAATTAAGCCGGTATCTTTTTCATTTCCTGCACGCATCCCAATTTTTTCTAATAAGTTTGTTTCGGATGATCAATGTTAATGAACATGCCCAGAATCCCACCACCTCGAAGACCCTTCGTTATGGAGATAGAATACAAAATCTTACACAATGAGCAAAATATGACGTGACCACGATTAAGTTGTGGCTATAACAGAATCTAGTTTGCTAAAATCCCATCAACGAACAATGTTACTAATCAGTCTAATGGAATGTGGTTCCCTTCATCTCATTAACTATGCAAATATTCATGTATCATTTGCCCATATAAAAAAATCCCCGACAAAAGTAGTAATTAATATTTTCGCGTTGGGCTTGAAACCTGACACTAATACAACACTGGGATAAATGGATTAGTCGTGTTTCCTGCTTCTTTCATTATCTGTTTAATACAACCTTTCAGCCCGCGTGAAACAAAATACAAGCTCTAATGAATGCTGAAGATACCTGTGGATTTGATTGGTTGAGTCATCAAGTCACTAGAATAATACAAAACAAAGAGGGCTAAAATCAAACATTATTTGCTATAAACCTAGGTAGTTTTTGATTGGATTCCAAGAAATATTAACATGTTGTTGGTGCAAACCTAGAAATATTTTCAATGTAATACATAGTGTTCCAGAAAATTCTACTGACTAAGAGCAAGCTCCTGTCAGTCGTCAACCTAATTAAATATCATAGGTTTACTTTATTACAACAATTTATGATGGGGTATAAAGGTCTAAATGATATACTCTCCATGGTTATTTTAGACAACAAGATTTCCCCTGTGCCCGTGTGTTTTAGTGTTCATAAATACTTATTTACACTATATGCAGAGCAGACACTAGCATCTGTGCTATCAGATAGTTCTTCAAACACAATTTAACCCTCAGATTATCTTAATAACCAAAAATAAAAAATGCAAATTCAATCAAATCTTTCAAGAAAAATATTTTTCTACGATTTACTTTGTTTGCAAGGTATTGGAGTGCGTTTAGAGATTGTCTGGTGTTTAAAGTTACAGGAGCTGCCAAAATGTTTAACTTGTTAAAAAAATTTGAATTTTTTGGCTATTTTTTTCAAGAAGTACAATTTATAAGCTTATTATTGCTTGTTGTCTCGAGAATGTATGTTAATGTATTGTTTTGAACTTACATAGGGCTCTAATGAATGATCATTCGACTCTGTTATTTCAATTTTGTTTTCTCTTAGGACACTATTTCAGTTGGTACAGGTCACAGATTGTATGAACTTTCCTCATTCCAACGTCAACCTTTTTATTGTTGTGACAATCAAAGTTTATGAAAAAAGTGAATTTTGGCAGCTCATGTCACTTTAATTTTGTACTTGAGATTATTCTACTGCCAATCATTCTAACTAACTGATAGAATTATGACCCACGAGGAAAATATTTTCAAGTTAAATTGTCTGAGAATCAAACCTGCGATCCATTGTTGATAGGCTGATAGAATTGAGTTTCCACCCTGTCTATCAATCAAGACACAGAAGTCTAAGTACATGAATAAGAGAAAGACAAAAATAAGCAGGAGAATGACTATAATTTTATTTTGATTTACCTTATAAGGGTAATTTACCTGAAAAAAAGTTGTAATTACTCTTTGATCAAAGTTACTAACAGAACATGTCAGTTTTTAATCCAAAAGTATTTTTTTTACAATGTAATTGGAAATATTTTGATAACCAAGTATATAACATAGACCAAGAATAGGACTGAATAAATATATGTGTTTTGGCAATAAGAACCATTTATGAAAGACATGTGGCGGAAGAAAGGTCTGGTTTAACAGTAAACTTGTAAGAACACCATACGGATATTAAAACTGTATGTTTATTCTTATGAGAAGCAATCAAGACCGGGTGCTTCTAAACACTATTATATTGAGTAGCATGTAGGATGATCCAGTGCCTTGCCAGATATGGTTCTCTACGATATCATTTTCAATCAAACTGGTCATTTTCTTTGAGAGGACTATAGTTTCCGCTGTGTGAGAAAAGCCGTCTTGCTTAGCTTCAATAAACATACAGGCTAAATCTTCAGCCCTAAATTCATTAGGATAAAAGCTGAGATTGTAAGTAATACAAATCTGGCATAGTTGTCTGGGTATATATCAATTCCATTAGGCCAGGAAATGGGCAAATTCACGCATCTGTTTCCGAAGTAATGGACGCTCGGCTTTTAGACAAAGGCGTTACATTAGCACCCAGAGTGATTAAGGCGCCGCATATGCGCTCATTAGCGCAGCTCTTCAAAGGACCTGCATGGAGCAAACAGCCGAAAGAACTGCTTTCTTCTGAGGGAGTTTTACATCTTTTCTCTCAAAATGAGCTAGTGTGGTTCATGTAGAAGGGGCTAGCTTTGAACGACACGTCCCCTCTTAATAAATAAAGGGCAGGTCTGTATAAAGTTCTAGTCTTCCTTATTATCCACAAAACAAGATTACAGTCTATAACACAAGGGCAATATCACTAACATTAGACCAGCTCCCTTTGATTTGTGACTTCTAGCCTCAAATTAACCCAGAACTCCTTCAAATAGTAAATGACGTCTTTGATGCTTAAGTTCTCTTTAGCAAAAATGAAAGTCAAAAGAAAAATGGGGATACATTGAGACTATTAGTTCTTATTGATGAAAACACAGAAATCTTTTTTTAAGATTTCACTTTTTAAGGTTTGCAAATAGGTACATAAATTGTAAATTTTTATTAACAAAACTAAAGATGAAGCCTTTAATGGCTGAAAATTATTGTTTCCGGTGACCTTTTTTGTCAAAATATTCTTGGTCTAACATTGTTGACAAGGACATACTTGTTGTCACATACATCAGAAGAATTAAGAATTTAAAAGTCGATCCATTTAAAACTGATTTATAGTTGGAACTGCTAAGGATTCATTTAAAATACAGCCTAATAAATTAGATACTTAATGAATATGGATCTAATTATAATAAATCGTTTATAAAAACGAAAATCAGAGCCTTATCAGATTACGTCCTCTTTTGACTTATGCCTTTAAAAATAAAAACTGTAAGGTTCTGTACTGTTTTAAGAATGAACAAAAAGTAAACTTATATATTGAGTTCAATATGATGTTTATAAAGCAAAGTGCCTGATAAATACAATATAACACTATTCAAAAGTTATAAAGACTTTGAAGAAGCAAAGTTCTACTGATACCAATAATATTGGTTTCCACAGCAAACATCAGACAGAAATTTGAATAACAGCTGAAACTACATGTAGGGATGCGAAGTTAAGATTTTCTTCCAAAATTTCTCAACAAAAAATAGGTAATAAAATTGGGATATAAACTTACCTTAAATGACACATTGTACTTTTAAGATTCCAGTTTCTGCTTAGTAGTAGGCTAGAAACACGCTCGTGGCTGAAAGTGGATAAAAATGTTACTGAAGAAATTGTTTTACAGAACTGTTTGTAATGGTATTTAACACTGGGCCAGCCAGAGGACCATTTGCTATGTATGGTAATTAAGACTCCAGTAGCTGACTTAACTGGCTTTTGTACAATATGGGGCTATTTTATGGCCCTCTTCTCCAGGGACCATATGGGAAACTTTTGTCTGATGGGAATCCAAGATACTATCATTTGTCATTGGGAGACTGACTTATATCAACTAGTCCAAGAGGTTACCCAAAGGGTAAATCTAGGAAAGCTGGGGAGTGAAAGGGTGGGGCACGGGGAAGAAGGGTGAGGGTTGGTTGAAACCAAGTGCTATAATTCTACCAGAGCAAAGAGTGGACAACAGTAGCTTGAAAGGGCAAGGAATAGAGAATGGGAATTATGAGTATTAATTGATAATAAGAGTTTCTTTAAACTTATGTTGGGGTAGTGTTCAAACTAGGGCTCGTTGTTAGATAATAAAACCCTTTGGCCAATCACAGAAAGATTTGTTACTTTTAAAGCAAGAGAGAAATGTCAAGAAATACATTAACAGAGAACAAGGCTGTGTGTAGAATGGGAGTTTAAAGGGCAAGGTCTGGGGAGGTGAAATGCCCCAGAGGGGTGAGAAACAGTATGAGAATACCAGCTGGCTAAGAGAGACTACTGATGATGTTTGATCAGTGTACTGTAAGGGGTAATTAATAGCAAGTCTTCACTTCATGTCTTGTCTAGCTGGGCAATAACACAGTACTTAAACCCTGGTCATATGAACACCATACAACTGAGGGACAAGTTGGGGACAGTTGCCTCATCTAACATTTGTGCCACTTAACATTTGGACCATAAAAAAATGTACATTTTTTCCCATGACACTGGTCATATTTGCCCCATTTACACATCTGTACTCTATTCTAATGCTTGATCCATGTAACATTTATGCCACCAGATAATTGCCTCCATCTAACATTTGTGCCACTAGACAATTGCCCCCTATCTAACATTTGTGCCACCAGATAATTGTCCCCATCTAACATTTGTGCCACCAGACAATTGCCTCCATCTAACATTTGTGCCACCAGACAATTGCCCCCTATCTAACATTTGTGCCACCAGACAATTGTCCCCATCTAACATTTGTGCCACCAGATAATTGCCCCCTATCTAACATTTGTGCCACCTGATAATTGCCTCCATCTAACATTTGTGCCACCAGATAATTGCCTCCATCTAACATTTGTGCCACCAGATAATTGCCCCCCTCTAACATTTGTGCTACCAGGCAATTGCCCCCATCTAGCATTTGTGCCACCAGATAATTGCCTCCATCTAACATTTGTGCTACCAGGCAATTGCTCCCATCTAGCATTTGTGCCACCAGATAATTGCCTCCATCTAACATTTGTGCCACCAAACAATTGCCCCCTATCTAACATTTGTGCCACCAGATAATTGCCTCCATCTAACATTTGTGCCACCAGACAATTGCCCCCATCTAGCATTTGTGCCCCCAGATAATTGCCCCCAAGCTAAAATTTGTGCAACCAGATAATTGCCTCCATCTAACATTTGTGCCACCAGATAATTGTCCCCATCCAGCATTTGTGCCACCAGACAATTGTCCCCATCTAACATTTGTGCCACCAGATAATTGTCCCCATCTAACATTTGTGCCACCAGATAATTGTCCCCATCTAACATTTGTGCCACCATATAATTGCCCCCTATCTAACATTTGTGCCACCAGACAATTGCCTCCATCTAACATTTGTGCCACCAGATAATTGCCTCCATCTAACATTTGTGCCACCAGATAATTGCCCCCTAGCTAACATTTGTGCCACCAGACAATTGCCTCCATCTAACATTTGTGCCACCAGATAATTGCCCCCCCCCCCCTCTAACATTTGTGCCACCAGACAATTGCCTCCATCTAGCATTGGTGCCACCAGATAATTGCCTCCATCTAACATTTGTGCCACCAGATAATTGCCCCCTAGCTAACATTTGTGCCACCAGACAATTGCCCCCATCTAGCATTTGTGCCACCAGATAATTGCCTCCATCTAACATTTGTGCCACCAGATAATTGTCCCCATCTAGCATTTGTGCCACCAGACAATTGTCCCCATCTAACATTTGTGCCACCAGATAATTGTCCCCATCTAACATTTGTGCCACCAGATAATTGCCCCCTATCTAACATTTGTGCCACCAGACAATTGCCTCCATCTAACATTTGTGCCACCAGATAATTGCCTCCATCTAACATTTGTGCCACCAGATAATTGCCCCCCTCTAACATTTGTGCTACCAGGCAATTGCCCCCATCTAGCATTTGTGCCACCAGATAATTGCCTCCATCTAACATTTGTGCCACCAGATAATTGACCCCTAGCTAACATTTGTGCCACCAGACAATTGCCTCCATCTAACATTTGTGCCACCAGATAATTGCCCCCCTCTAACATTTGTGCCACCAGACAATTGCCCCCATCTATTATTTGTGCCACCAGATAATTGCCCCCATCCAACATTTGTGCCACCAGATAATTGTCCCCATCTAACATTGCACCACCAGAAAATTGCCCCCATATGACATTTGTGCCACCAGACCATTGCCTCTATCTAACATTTGTGCCACCAAATAATCACCCCTATCTAATACTTGCGCTACCAGACAATTGCCACCATCTAACATTTAGGCCACCAGGAAATTGTCCCCATCTAATTTTTGTGGTAGAAGGCAACAAACCCCTAAGGACAAGATTCACCTCAAGCTTTCAGACACTTGTGATATTAAACCCCTTAGAACAAGATTCACCTCAAGCTTTCAGACACTTGTGATATTAAACCCCTTAGGACAAGAATCACCTCAAGTTTTCAGACACTTGTGATATTAAACCCCTTAGGACAAGAATCACCCCAAGCTTTCAGACACTTGTGATATTAAACCCCTTAGGACAGGATTCATCTCAAGCTTTCAGACACTTGTGATATTAAACCCCTTACGACAAGATTCACCTCAAGTTTTCAGACACTTGTGATATTAAACCCCTTAGGACAAGATTCACCCCAAGCTTTCAGACACTTGTGATATTAAACCCCTTACGACAAGATTCACCTCAAGTTTTCAGACACTTGTGATATAAAACCCCTTAGGACAAGATTCACCCCAAGCTTTCAGACACTTGAGATATTAAACTCCTTAGGACAAGATTCACCTCAAGCTTTCAGACACTTGTGATATTAAACCTCTTAGGACAAGATTCACCTCAAGCTTTTAGACACTTGTGATATTAAACCCCTTAGAACAAGATTCACCTCAAGCTTTCAGACACTTGTGATATTAAACCCCTTAGGACAGGATTCACCTCAAGCTTTTAGACACTTGTGATATTAAACCTCTTAGGACAGGATTCACCTCAAGCTTTCAGACACTTGTGATATTAAACCCCTTAGGACAAGATTCACCTCAAGCTTTCAGACATTTGTGATATTAAACCCCTTAGGTCAAGATTCACCTCAAGCTTTCAGACATTTGTGATATTAAACCCCTTAGGACAAGAATCACCTCAAGCTTTCAGACACTTATGATATTAAACCCCTTAGGACAAGATTCACCTCAAGCTTTCAGACATTTGTGATATTAAACCCCTTAGGACAAGATTCACCTCAAGATTTCAGACACTTGTGATAGTAAACCCCTTAGGACAAGATTCACCTCAAGCTTTCAGACACTTGTGATATTAAACCTCTTAGGACAAGATTCACCTCAAGCTTTCAGACACTTGTGATATTAAACCCCTTAGGACAAGATTCACCTCAAGCTTTCAGACACTTGTGATATTAAACCCCTTAGCACAAGATTCACCTCAGCCTTTCAGACACTTGTGATAGTAAACCCCTTAGAACAAGATTCACCTCAAGCTTTCAGACACTTGTGATATTATACCTCTTAGGACAAGATTCACCTCAAGCTTTCAGACACTTGTGATATTAAACCCCTTAGAACAAGATTCACCTCAAGCTTTCAGACACTTGTGATATTAAACCCCTTAGGACAGGATTCACCTCAAGCTTTCAGACACTTGTGATATTAAACCCCTTAGGACAAGATTCACCTCAAGCTTTCAGACACTTGTGATATTAAACCCCTTAGGACAAGATTCACCTCAAGCTTTTAGACACTTGTGATATTAAACCTCTTAGGACAAGATTCACCTCAAGCTTTCAGACACTTGTGATATTAAACCCCTTAGAACAAGATTCACCTCAAGCTTTCAGACACTTGTGATATTAAACCCCTTAGGACAAGATTCACCTCAAGCTTTCAGACACTTGTGATATTAAACCCCTTAGGACAAGATTCACCTCAAGTTTTAAGACACTTGTGATATTAAACCCCTTAGGACAGGATTCACCTCAAGCTTTCAGACACTTGTGATATTAAACCCCTTAGCACAAGATTCACCTCAAGCTTTCAGACACTTGTGATATTAAACCCCTTAGGACAAGATTCATCTCAAGCTTTCAGACACTTGTGATATTAAACCCCTTAGGACAGGATTCACCTCAAGCTTTCAGACACTTGTGATATTAAACCCCTTAGCACAAGATTCACCTCAAGCTTTCAGACACTTGTGATATTAAACCCCTTAGCACAAGATTCACCTCAAGCTTTCAGACACTTGTGATATAAAACCCCTTAGGACAAGATTCACCCCAAGCTTTCAGACACTTGAGATATTAAACCTCTTAGGACAAGATTCACATCAAGCTTCCGGACACTTGTGATATTAAACCCCTTAGCACAAGATTCACCTCAAGCTTTCAGACACTTGTGATATTAAACCCCTTAGGACAAGATTCACCTCAAGCTTTCAGACACTTGTGATATCAAACCCCTTAGGACAGGATTCACCTCACAATTTCAGACACTTGTGATATTAAACCCCTTAGGACAAGATTCACCTCAAGATTTCAGACACTTGTGATATTAAACCCCTTAGGACAAGATTCACCTCAAGCTTTCAGACACTTGTGATATCAAACCCCTTAGGACAAGATTCACCTCACAATTTCAGACACTTGTGATATTAAACCCCTTAGGACAAGATTCACCTCAAGATTTCAAACACTTGTGATATTAAACCCCTTAGGACAAGATTCACCTCAAGCTTTCAGACACTTGTGATATTAAACCCCTTAGGACAAGATTCACCTCAAGCTTTCAGACACTTGTGATATTAAACCCCTTAGCACAAGATTCACCTCAGCCTTTCAGACACTTGTGATAGTAAACCCCTTAGAACAAGATTCACCTCAAGCTTTCAGACACTTGTGATATTAAACCCCTTAGGACAAGATTCACCTCAGCGTTTCAGACACTTGAGATATTAAACCCCTTAGGACAGGATTCACCTCAAGCTTTCAGACACTTGTGATATTAAACCCCTTAGGACAAGATTCAAATCAAGCTGTCAGACATTTGTGATATCAAACCCCTTAGGACAGGATTCACCTCACAATTTCAGACACTTGTGATATTAAACCCCTTAGGACAAGATTCACCTCAAGCTTTCAGACACTTGTGATATTAAACCCCTTAGGACAAGATTCACCTCAAGCTTTCAGACACTTGTGATATTAAACCCCTTAGAACAAGATTCACCTCAAGCTTTCAGACACTTGAGATATTAAACCCCTTAGGACAAGATTCACCTCAAGCTTCCAGACACTTGTGATATTAAACCCCTTAGGACAAGATTCACCTCAAGCTTTCAGACACTTGTGATATTAAACCCCTTGGGACAGGATTCCCCTCAAGCTTTCAGACACTTGTGATATTAAACCCCTTAGAACAAGATTCACCTCAAGCTTTCAAACACTTGTGATATTAAACCCCTTAGAACAAGATTCAAATCAAGCTTTCAGACATTTGTGATATCAAACCCCTTAGGACAGGATTCACCTCACAATTTCAGACACTTGTGATATTAAGCCCCTTAGGACTAGATTCACCCCAGGTTTTCAGACACTTGTGATATTAAAGCCCTTAGGACAAGATTCACCCCAGGTTTTCAGACACTTGTGATATTAAACCCCTTAGGACAAGATTCACCTCAGCCTTTCAGACACTTGTGATATTAAACCCCTTAGAACAAGATTCACCTCAAGCTTTCAGACACTTGTGATATTAAACCCCTTAGAACAAGATTCACCTCAAGCTTTCAGGCACTTGTGATATTAAACCCCTTAGGACAAGATTCACCTCAAGCTTTCAGACACTTGTGATATAAAACCCCTTAGGACAAGATTCACCTCAAGCTTTCAGACACTTGTGATATTAAACCCCTTAGGACAAGATTCACCTCAAGCTTTCAGACACTTGTGATATTAAACCCCTTAGGACAAGATTCACCTCAAGCTTTTTGATGCTTGTGATATTAAACATTTTTAGGACAAAATTCAATTCACGCTTTCAGCAATTGTGATAAATGAATCAGAACTTTTTAGGACAAGATTCATCTAGGGTGAATAAATTGTTGTATTATATGCATCAAACTCATTCAGGATAACATTCAGTTTATACAAACTTTTGTGACATTAAACTCTTTTAGGACAAGATGCACCGGAGGCTTTTAAACTCTTTTAGGACTACATTCAGTTCAAACTATCAGACGTTTGTGATATATGGATTAAACTCTTTTAGGGCAAGATTCATTTAAGGTGCATAGATTCTTGTATTTTGTGCAAAAAAAAAATCATTTAGGGGAGATAACCGGGCTCTATTCCAGAAGGAAGCACCTGACGTTCCTTTTGTGCTTTGTAGGTAGCTGACAGAAATGCTTTTAAAGAATTTTGCCAACAAAATGCATATATTATAATTTAAGTATAATGCTTAACCTCTGAAGTTGAAAGTGGGACAAGGCAACTTTTTATTCATCTGAGGTCAACAAAGTTAGAAATGGAGACGAAATGGTTTGTTCTCTGTGGTTTACATAAATGTGAGAAAATGACAGTAATCATTCATGAAACATAATGCTAGCTACAAAGCAAGTGAGTCTGGTAACCCGGAAACAGGGGACACAATTGTGTCTGAATATGGGTGGGTTCTGCGTCCCCATGGAGAGAGTTGGACAATCCATAATAATCGTTGATGAGCTTGGGAGTCATATTAAAAATGGCCAGGCATTCCTGGAAAACATATGATTCTTTGTGTTAGGAGTCTGGGAGGTAATAACTTTGGTCCAGGATAGCTTGATTACATTCAAAACACTCCTCACTTCTCGACACTGAAAGTGTTAAGTTAAAGACCAGACCCCAGCCAACATCATTCTCTCCTCTATGACTAGAGAGTGGCAAGGGTTTAATATATTTCTCCCCCCTCGTTCAATCACCGAGTAAAAACCATATGTAATTTACGGCCCTGTCTCTCTGGACTTCATTTAAGGCGTGTTAAAAAATGTCCCCATACAGTCTGAGCATGTAATCAACAAAAACGGGACTATGTTATCTATAATTTATTGTGTGATGCTCCCACTTGGAATGGCTGGCCTAGCGTTTTGCTAATCTATACCAACCTTCAAGACTCATTAATGACTGATTTTTGGTTCTTCATTAGCAAGGGGCTCATTTCGCAGCATAACACTCCGAGGCAAAATTTCTCATCTGCTCTTGGAAAACAGCCTCAAAACCCCATCGATCCAACTCCCAAGAGACAATGATAAATGTAGCTGCTCTACATGTCATGCTTTGATATGAATTTTGCACATGAAATTGGCAATTTTCTCTGGCGGTCTAGGGGCATATTTCCCTCCCCTTCTCTCTTGAACCGTGAGCTTGTCGTGTTTTACTTCTTTTCGATCTGCCATTATCTCAGACGAGTTATAATAACATCTAAGGTTGTGTCTTCGCCCTCTCATAGATTTGATCTCTGACGGTAAAGACACGCCATTGTAACACGGGTTAATTTACCTCAACAAGGTCCCGCTACAGGTTATCAAAAACATAGATCTTCACAGTAAAAAATACAGAATCACTATAATAAACCAATAAAACTAATTTTATTGTAAAAATGTAGATTTTTGTTCTGCTGTTTATAGAAAAAAAGGCAATTGCTTTTTGAAAGTTGAAACAAAGTGATTTTTCTTCCTCTAAAGGAAAAAAAAAACAACAAATCTTTAACTTGAACTCTCTTGTTATTTTTATTTTCAAATTGTTACATCAAAATTTAAATTGAGGAAAACAATCCTTTTACATTTTACTTAAAAACATTGTATAAAATGTGTCATGATAGATATCTTTTAGATCCTATTCAATTGATGGATGAAATGGGGTCTTATGTCTTTGGAAACCCTTGACCTTCTAACAAAAGCAGTAACCATTCAACAAAATACATTTTTTGTCAGTTTTCACCTTTTTGTGAATTGACCTCTTTGCACATTCATGGCCTCATAGTCATTTGCCGAATTTATGTAAACTTTTTGAACAGTTGGCAGGATCAGAGAGAGGTTAATTCTGTGAAAGAAGATCTACTAGGAATGACTTCATGTTTAACTCAATATTTTGGTTTATTAGATCAAACCATCATCAGGATGATTGTTTGAGCTAATAATAATAGTTATCATGGTACATGGAGAGGGGATACGAAGTATTTACATGGTCAGCGTGGTAATTGATAACAGTCGAGGTATTTTTGCACGAAATCAGACAAAACATAACTGGTTAATTCAATCGAACACACACAAAATAGTTGCAAAAGGTGACCTAATGCGAGCACGCACTACGACGTCATCAAACGAAGTCGCAAAAAAAACCGTCACCATAACGTTATAGTTGCAAAAGATGAGTGATGCGAGCAAGCCCTATAACGTCATCAAACGACGTCACAAAACGACTTTCAAAATAGTGTTCGCACAACGCTGTATCGGGTGTGTGTGAAAACGTGTGTCCTACATACCCGACACAAATATTTATTGGATGGCAATTGACCAATCAAACTGGTACTTAGAAAGACGTCACTTTTTAGGAAAACATTGATGACATAACATGTTTTTATTCACACCTTTTTCTGGTAACTTTGCACCTTTTACGTCTTTTCGATACAGTATTATTTATTCCTTCCGCACTTTTGTAAAATTATGTGAACATCCCTCAATCCCCAGAAATGCTTTGCGCGTAATTTCCAAGTGACGTCATCAAGCAATCGGTCAATTAGTTTTCTAGAGCATTGAACTTTTTCAAGAAGTCGAACATAAACAGAACCCACATTCTTAAGATATATTTTAGGTTAAGTTGTCCTTATATCTTATATATCATAAATACAATTTTTTTTCATAAATATGCTGTAATTATGTAGGTCTTGCTCCAGCCTTGATATAAGTACATTTGTCACCAAAGATTCAACTTGTACTACATATATATTTATGATCACTAAAACACACGGGCACAGGGAAAATCTTCTTGTCTAAAATAACCATGTACTACATATATATGTAGGGTATCTTGGTTTAATTAGAACAATCTCTTATCTCATGCATTAGGTGGATTTAAGTCCATTATCAGATTGGAAAATAAAATGAATTTATGAAACACGTATCAACATTAACCTTTCTTGGTAATTCAATGATTGTGAGTTGTTATAAAATAAGCTGAAAGTTGACCTACATTTTGTCATTAAATAAATGTACAAAAATGTGACATATTGCAGTCATTGATTTGTTATGCATGTATAGAAAGACGGAATTAGACAAATCTGACATAGTAAGATTAAGACTTCATCTATGATCAATTAAGCTCAGCTGGATATGTAGTCGTCAACTGCCTCATAAATGACCCCCCCCCCCCCCTCCCCCACCCCACCTTCGATTATAATTTGGAAGATATCGAAATCATTAGTCCAACCTTGCAATGAATCCAAGGCTGACATTGTTAAGGTTAAGTCATTGATATTTTTAGTAAAAATAGTAAATAGTTAAAATAGGATTTTTTTACAAAAAATTTCAATATCGCTGCAAGAATATGACCCGAAGAAGGTAGTACAGTTTAGAGAATAGCAAAAAAATTTTTTAAGTTCAGTGTAAGATGAACGGAGAACGATGCGGATTTTTAACTCATTGTAACAAATTTAATGAAACCTATTTTATACCAGGAGATAAAGTAATGAATAGTAATAAATAAAGGGAAAGCTTTATCTCTAGTGATGTAATTTACATAGGATCGGAACTTAATCGTTATGGTTACCTAACACAACAAACAAAGCCCATTTGATAGATTAAACATTTCTGTGGAAGCTATAAATGTTGGGAATAATACAATTCAAACAATGATGGGGGTCCCTTAAGAGCCTCATGTTTCCTAAAAGTCTTCAGAAAAATTCTGCATTTTCCATTAGCACCCACTGTTAATGAACAAAATTTGATATCTCACATTCACTTTTTTCCCCTCGTCTACCCGTCTTCTGTTCTATAGGTTTTTCCATTTCTGTAATATTTGCTTGTTTGTGACTAGAATGCTAATAACCTGGTGAATACCGCTGAATATCTCACATTATGCCATGATGTTATGTTCTTATACATGATCAACTACATGTAGAATTGACGAGAATTACATGTGCTAATTATCCATACAAATATACCGTTAATCATTTAAATATTTTTATTAGCCATATTTTCTAGTTTTTTAAACTTCACAATTTCCTTGAAGATAAATTTTAATTTTGAAATATAAGATGAAAGGGTGTGTGCATGGGATGGGTGGGGGTGGGGGGGGGGGGGGGGTTTACTGGTATTCAGAAAACTTGTCCATTTCTGTACCTACAATGTATCTCATACAATGTAATTAGTTTAAAAAATTGGGAGGGGGGGGGGGGTACTGGTATTCAGAAAACGTGTCCATTTCTGTACCTACAATGTATCTCATACAATGTAATTAGTTGACAAAATTAAATTTGCTTAACTGTATCATTGACTGCAGTTTTGCACCCTTATCTTAAAGTCTGTTGTTTTCATAAATTCTCTGGGATAACTTGAGATTATAAAAATACTTGTCAGAAACTCCTATCTACATTAACTGCCTCTGTAGCAAAGCATTGAAAACTGAATTAAATACAGAAACACATTTATTAACAAATTCGGACTATTTTCTGTTTCAAACGTTTGTCGCAATAATCAGATAATGTTCAGGTATATAATAGAGGGAGACTTAATTTGCATAACATTGCTTTATATCTGTGTCTGTTTGCAACAGTTGGGTGATAGACGTAAAGAAATACCCCACTCCGATTAATGCCTCACTGCATCCTTTTGGTGACAGCTTGCAGATTAATTTAAATATTAATATTTGTAGATTGTACACTTTGATGGCTACAGATGAAGCCAGCAGACATCTATTGTTTAACATTCTCAGTAAAATAAGTTTAGAATCATAGTTTTGAAATACAACAGCCAGGGGTGTTATCTTTGGTGTACAGAAGACCAAAAAACATCTTCATCTACCTGTATATACATATTTCAGAACACTATAAAACACACAGGCACTGGGGAAATCTTCTTGAATAAAATAACCATGGAGACAAGTTTTTAATCGTGTTAAAACGGAAGGTATGTCATTTGGACCTATACACTCAATAATAGGTTGTAATAAAACAAAACTCAAGATTTTTCATTAAAAAAATGTCACTGACTAATGTCAGACTCCTGTCGGTCTTCAACCTGACGAAATATTATTGCGTATAACGGTCTGAATGACATACCCTCCTTTTTAACACAATTAGAAACTTGTCTCCATGGTTATTTTAGTCAAGAAGATTTTCCAAGTGCCCGTGTGTTTTAGGGTACTTACAGGACCTGGGATATATATCACTGTATCTGAACTAAAAAGATCCAGAAATATTGAAAAATTACTCCATCATGATAAAATGTCCCTATTAATTAATATATCATTTAAATAAAATAAATACATCTATTGGAAATCACGTAGAAATTTATGCCATATGTTGTATATTCTATTTAAGTTGATCAGCTTGCAAAAGATGTAGATTTAGTCAATGTAGATATATTTATGTACCCTAAAACACCTGGGGACAGGGAAAATCTTCTTGTCTAAAATAACAATGAAGACAAGTTTCTAATTGTGTTAAAAAGGGGTGTCATTTAATGTAGATACACACTCTCACGATATTAAAGGCATACTCGCTGCTGAAATCCAGTTCACTGCTGTACAAGAAAAAAGAAGACACTTTTTATTTTCTCTAAGTTTTGGCAATCTTTTGTATTTTTAATTTGAAATGGAAAATTAACATTTTTTGGGTACCTAATATGTCAACATTCGATTTTGAACAAGGTTACGAGCTAACAGTACCCCTAAATTAAAGACACACTGCCAATAAAAATGATGGATTGATGTTTTACGCCGCACTCAAGATTATTTCACATATACATGTATGGCTGAGACTTGCCCAGAGGAAAGATGTGACATTCACCGAGTAAATAGATTGAAAGATTTATATGGTGGCAATGCCAGGTTTAGTAAGGGAGAAAACACCACACCTTTGGCGAGTACCTGGCAACTCTTCCGCATACTGGATCAAATGAAAAATCCACTCAGGCAACAAATTTGATTGATTGATTGATTGGTGTTTTACGCCGCGCTCAAGAGTATTTCACTTATATGGCAGCGTTGCCAGTTTCATTGTGGGAGGAAACCGGGCTCTATGCCCGGAGGAAACCCACAACCTTCCGTTGGTAACTGGCAACCATCCCACATAGCTCAACAAATTTGAGATAGTTAACCAAAAAAAAAAACGTGCAATCGTGTAATCCAACATAAACACATTATATTTCTAGTTCAAACCATACTTGCACAGCAAATATTTTCACTATAATATTTATGTCTATACCCTATATTTAGAAAAACTATATCAGATAGAAATGTTGATAGAACTCCTGTCTTTGTGCCGACTTTTTAATGAATGCTTAGAAATGAGAATAGAATACTTACAAAACGTACCTCAGATAAGAATCAGTAGAAATAAACTTTGAAATTTTCCCTAATCAATGCCATTCAATCTACTAATAAACATCTGTTTCAGTATGCAATGTTTTTTCCTTACATTAAAAATAACAAAGAATTATTGATTTTGAAGAAAAAAGTACATGTTTTTAAACTGCTAATGTATATTTAGGCTGCACTGAAAAAATTAGCATAGTCCGGACTAGGAAGATGTATCAAATTTGTTGATTGATTGATTGTTTGGTGTTTTACGCCGTGCTCAAGATTATTTCACTTATATGGTGGCGTTGCCAGTTTTATTGTGGGAGGAAACCGGGCTCTATGCCTGGAGGAAACCCACGACCTTCCATTGGTAACTGGCAACCATCCCACATAGGTCGTTCGAGTTATCAAATTTCTCAACCATTGCAAAGCCCTTAGGTTTTGTCAGTTCAGATAAAACTGACATAAGCTGCCAAATATAGGGAACATATCGTTGAAACAGAATTAGATAACTGTTTATCAAGAAGTACAAAATAAGACGTTTCCACTAAATACCAATCTTGGATATGTTAGTAAAGGTAGTTTTTATACATGTAAGCACCCAAACACCCAAAATATATAAAATCAGGACATACAAAGATTATTTCACTTAGTTATAAATGTAAGTCAATGGAAAGATATTGGGGTCAAGGGGGTCTCCTGACCCACCAAACGTTTTAGAATCACGAATTACCGAGGTTGCCCTTTTGCCTAATTGTTTTGATTGCCCTGTAACTAAACATTCTTTATCAAAGATGGAATAAATATAGTTGCCTTTGTCGGAAAATCACATAAAACAAGAGTTGATGATAGGTTACATGTATGATGATAGGTTACATGTATGATGATAGGTTACATGTATGATGATAGGTTACATGTATTTTGATAGGTTACATGTATGAGGATAGGTTACATGTATGATGATAGGTTACATGTACGATGATAGCTTACATGTATGATGATAGCTTATATGTATGATGATAGGTTACATGTATGATGATAGGTTACATGTACATATATGGTGATAGGTTACATGTATGATGATAGGTTACATGTATGGTGATAGGTTACATGTATGGCAATAGGTTACATGTGCATGTACGTTGATAGGTTACATGTATGATAATAGGTTACATGTATAATGATAGGTAACATGTATGGTGAAAGGTTACATGTATGGTGAAAGGTTACATGCATGATGATAGGTTACATGTATGATGATAGGTTACATGTATGATGATAGGTTACATGTACGTTGATAGGTTACATGTATGATAATAGGTTACATGTATAATGATAGGTAACATGTATGGTGAAAGGTTACATGCATGATGATAGGTTACATGTATGATGATAGGTTACATGTATGATGATATGTTACATGTATGATGATAGGTTACATGTATGATGATAGGTTACATGTATGGTGATAGGTTACATGTATGGTGATAGATTACATGTATGGTGAAAGGTTACATGCATGATGATATGTTACATGCATGGTGATAGGTTACATGTATGGTGATAGGTTACATGTATGATGATAGGTTACATGTACATTAATGGTGATAGGTTACATGTACATTAATGGTGATAGGTTACATGTATGATGATAGGTTACATGTATGATGATAGGTTACATGTATGGTAATAGGTTACATGTATGATGATAGGTTATATGTATGATGATAGGTTACATGTATGATGATAGGTTACATGTATGATGATAGGTTACATGTATGATGATAGGTTACATGTATGATGATAGGTTACATGTGTGATGATAGGTTACATGTATGATGATAGGTTACATGTATGTTGATAGGTTACATGTATGATAATAGGTTACATGTATGATGATAGGTTACATGTATGGTGATAGCTTACATGTATGGTGATAGCTTACATGTATGATGATAGGTTGCATGTATCATGATAGGTTACATGGGTGATAGGTTACATGGGTGGTAGGTTACATGTATGGTGATAGGTTACATGTATGATAATAGGTTACATGTATGGTGATAGGTTACATGTATAGTGATAGGTTACATGTATGATGATAGGTTACATGTATGATGATAGGTTACATGTGTGGTGATAGGTTACATGTATGGTGATAGGTTACATGTATGGTGATAGGTTACATGTATGGTGATAGGTTACATGTATGATGTTAGGTTACATGTATGATAGGTTACATGTATGAGGATAGGTTACATGTATGAGGATAGCTAACATTTATGATGATAGGTTACATGTATGATGATAGGTTACATGTATGATGATAGGTTACATGTATTTTGATAGGTTACATGTATGAGGATAGGTTACATGTATGATGATAGGTTACATGTACGATGATAGCTTACATGTATGATGATAGCTTATATGTATGATGATAGGTTACATGTATGATGATAGGTTACATGTACATATATGGTGATAGGTTACATGTATGATGATAGGTTACATGTATGGCAATAGGTTACATGTGCATGTACATTGATAGGTTACATGTATGATAATAGGTTACATGTATAATGATAGGTAACATGTATGGTGAAAGGTTACATGTATGGTGAAAGGTTACATGTATGGTGAAAGGTTACATGCATGATGATAGGTTACATGTATGATGATAGGTTACATGTATGATGATAGGTTACATGTATGATGATAGGTTACATGTATGACGATAGGTTACATGTACATTAATGGTGATAGGTTACATGTATGATGATAGGTTACATGTATGATGATATGTTACATGTATGATGATATGTTACATGTATGATGATAGGTTACATGTATGGTGATAGGTTACATGTATGGTGATATATTACATGTATGGTGAAAGGTTACATGCATGATGATATGTTACATGCATGGTGATAGGTTACATGTATGGTGATAGGTTACATGTATGATGATAGGTTACATGTACATTAATGGTGATAGGTTACATGTACATTAATGGTGATAGGTTACATGTATGATGATAGGTTACATGTATGATGATAGGTTACATGTATGGTAATAGGTTACATGTATGATGATAGGTTACATGTACATTAATGGTGATAGGTTACATGTACATTAATGGTGATAGGTTACATGTATGATGATAGGTTACATGTATGATGATAGGTTACATGTATGGTAATAGGTTACATGTATGATGATAGGTTATATGTATGATGATAGGTTACATGTATGATGATAGGTTACATGTATGATGATAGGTTACATGTATGATGATAGGTTACATGTGTGATGATAGGTTACATGTATGATGATAGGTTACATGTATGTTGATAGGTTACATGTATGATAATAGGTTACATGTATGATGATAGGTTACATGTATGGTGATAGCTTACATGTATGGTGATAGCTTACATGTATGATGATAGGTTGCATGTATCATGATAGGTTACATGGGTGATAGGTTACATGGGTGGTAGGTTACATGTATGGTGATAGGTTACATGTATGATAATAGGTTACATGTATGGTGATAGGTTACATGTATAGTGATAGGTTACATGTATGATGATAGGTTACATGTATGATGATAGGTTACATGTATGGTGATAGGTTACATGTGTGGTGATAGGTTACATGTATGGTGATAGGTTACATGTATGGTGATAGGTTACATGTATGGTGATAGGTTACATGTATGATGTTAGGTTACATGTATGATGTTAGGTTACATGTATGATAGGTTACATGTATGAGGATAGGTTACATGTATGAGGATAGCTAACATTTATGATGATAGGTTACATGTATGATGATAGGTTACATGTATGATGATAGGTTACATGTATGGTGATAGGTTACATGTATGGTGATAGGTTACATGTATGGTGATGGGTTACATGTATGATGTTAGGTTACATGTATGATAGGTTACATGTATGAGGATAGGTTACGTGTATGAGGATAGCTTACATGTATGATGATATGTTACATGAATGGTGATAGGTTACATGTATGGTGATAGGTTACATGTATGATGATAGGTTACATGTATGTTGATAGGTTACATGTATGGTGATAGGTTACATGTATGGTGATAGGTCACATGTATGGTGATAGGTCACATGTATGGTGATAGGTCACATGTATGGTGATAGGTCACATGTATGGTGATAGGTCACATGTATGATGATAGGTTACATGTATGATGATAGGTTACATGTATGATGATAGGTTACATGTATGATGATAGGTTACATGTATGATGATAGGTTACATGTATGGTGATAGGTTACATGTATGGTGGGTTACATGTATGGTGATAGGTTACATGTATGATGATAGGTTACATGTATGATGATATGTTCCATGTATGATAGGTTACATGTATGATGATAGGTTACATGTATGATGATAGATTACCGGTATGGTGATAGGTTACATGTATGATGATAGGTTACATGTATGATGATAGGTTGCATGTATGGTGATAGGTTACATGTATGATGATAGGTTACATGTATGATGATAGGTTGCATGTATGGTGATAGGTTACATGTATGATGATAGGTTACATGTATGATGATAGATTACCGGTATGGTGATAGGTTACATGTATGATGATAGGTTACATGTATGATGATAGGTTACATGTATGATGATAGATTACCGGTATGGTGATAGGTTACATGTATGATGATAGGTTACATGTATGATGATAGGTTGCATGTATGGTGATAGGTTACATGTATGATGATAGGTTACATGTATGATGATAGGTTGCATGTATGGTGATAGGTTACATGTATGATGATAGGTTACATGTATGATGATAGGTTGCATGTATGGTGATAGGTTGCATGTATGATGATAGGTTACATGTATGATGGTAGGTTACATGTATGATGATATGTTACATGTATGATGATAGGTTACATGTATGATGGTAGGTTACATGTACTGTATGATGATAGGTTACATGTATGATGATATGTTACATGTATGATGATATGTTACATGTATGATGATATGTTACATGTATGATGATAGGTTATATGTACATGTATGTAATTTATACATTCTTCTTACATGTATGGTAAAAGGTTACATGTATGATGGTAGGTTACATGTATGATGATAGGTTACATGTATGATGATAGGTTACATGTATGATGATAGGTTACATGTATGATGATAGGCTACATGTATGATGATGAGTTACATGTATGATGATAGGTTACATGTATGATGATAGGTTACATGTATGATGATAGGTTACATGTATGATGATAGGTTACATGTATGGTGATAGCTTACATGTATGATGATAGGTTACATGTATGATGATAGGTTACATGTATGATGATAGGTTACATGTATGATGATAGGTTATATGTATGGTGATAGGTCACGTGTATGATGATAGGTTACATGTATGATGATAGGTTACATGTACTGTATGGTGATAGGTTACATGTATGATGATAGGTTACATGTATGGTAATAGGTTACATGTATGATGATAGGTTACATGTACTGTATGGTGATAGGTTACATGTATGATGATAGGTTACATGTATGATGATAGGTTACATGTATGATATGTTACATGTATGATGATAGGTTACATGTATGATGATAGGTTACATGTATGGTAATAGGTTACATGTATGGTAATAGGTTACATGTATGATGATAGGTTACATGTACTGTATGGTGATATGTTACATGTATGATGATAGGTTACATGTATGATGATAGGTTACATGTATGATATGTTACATGTATGATGATAGGTTACATGTATGATGATAGGTTACATGTATGATATGTTACATGTATGATGATATGTTACATGTATGATGATAGGTTACATGTACATGTATGTAATTTATACAACCTTCTAAGGCTGCATGTTAGGTGTGAAATTTGGGATTCTTGGCATTTTTTATGTTATATAACAAAGATATAGAACAGCAAGACACATGTACACAAAAAATGTCTAGAAAAGCAAATATCTTATTGAGCGGAGATTTTTAAATGGAGAGAATAAAAATGTGTGGTATTTAGAAGATGACACTATGGCCAGTGCACGTATCAGCTGTTTTATTGACACTTACAGCTACAACCCAAGATGGACTTCAAAAACTAAACCAAGAATGTAATTTTCCTATAGACACTTACTCCATAATCACCCAGTTATGTTTGTTCTTCTAAAAAGCAAACTTCTTATATTCAGGTTTTTGCCAAGGGGATGTAATTCTTGGACTTTGATAGAGGTTTAATATCGTCACCTAAGTCTACATGAAGGACATATCTTTGTCACATTGGAGAATCCAGAAAAACCTTTACCTGTATTGCCACACGGGATGGAATGCTTATGAGAAATTAAACAAATTCAATGGCACGCCAAATGATGGCAGGATAAAAGGACTGTAGAAGTGGACAGGTCTGGAGGGGATAAATCTGTAAATATTGACCAGTGGAAGTGACCCTTTGTCAGCAGGTCTGTATACATCTCACTAATCCAGCCAAGGTGTTACAAGTCCTTATTAAGAACAACAAGGTGAGGATCGTTAACACCTGTAATCAGTAAGATTAGGCCAGGTAGACGATCAGTCTATAGTCTTGATCTCCCTCTAACTCTCTGACCACCTTTCCCAGGAGGATGCCAATATCTATCAAATCTACACAATCATTTCTCAGGTGACAATATAGAAATAGTTATTCCCCTCTATGTTACATTGTGAAAGATTCTATGTATAAAGGTGAAAAAAAAGTATTTCTAATCCTTTCAACGTACAAAATGTAACGAGGCAAATACAGTTTTATTGAATCAATATTGATTTTTAAATATAAGTGTAATAATGTAAGCTCACCTTCTGGACAAGTTGTTTTATAGGACTCTAATAAAGGGACTCAGTTTAGAATTCAAATCTTTCAATGGCATAAAATCAAAAGGTTACAATAAGGTGAATTCATTGACTTTGATACTGATGTAAGAACTACATCGAAACGTCGTCACCCAATAAACCAAGAAGTTGTTATCCATAAGTAATTCTTCACCTTACAGTTTAGAATTGTTTACATTTTTGCTAAAACTTCTGTTAAATAGATATACGATTTGATTGGCTTAAGATGAAAGGTGGTAGGTTGATTTTCAACGAAAAATGTACAATTAACGAGCAATTAGTGCAAATCTTGTGGTACTTTGTTTACTGTCTGACGCTTTCAGGTTAATGTAACCAGAGGTCCTATGTGGGTCAACCCTACTGTGAGTTGTGAAAGCGTTACTAACATTCTATCTTATAAACTGAAAAAAGCCAACGTTTTTTAGTTTATTTGTAAATTATGTGATCAGGACAAAAAAACATGTAAAAGTCAGAAGACAACGAAAATATCGGCCGGGCTGTAATTGTGCAACGGCTCGCTCTGGAACCTCTATCAGAAAGTCAAACTCTAGCCTGACTGAAACTAATAGTAAACACATAAGATGCAAATGAATTCAAAAATCTTATCATTTAACGGTCTATCAGGGGAAAGAAGTTTACCAGTGATTATCCCAACACCTTCCCAATATGTGTACGTCAGTAAAATGTAGGAATTTTTTGGATCTTTAATTTGCCTGGTACCCACGGTGCCCTTTTAAGGACAAAAATGTGTGACCTTGAGGGCACTCTCCAATGTAAGAGAGGGGATATTGTTTGATTGTTTTGCTATTGCTCTACTGAATGATCTATTGAGCATCCTCCCTTAAGACATTTAAAGCAAGTTCTGTAGAAATTTAATCTTTCAGAAATTTATTCTGTTATGAAAAAAAAAAGGGTTAGGACACGAAATTAAAATAAGAAAAAATATGCAAATGAAAAAAGAAACAAATTTATGTGAGAAAGGAAACACACTGAAAGCAGAATAAGAAAAAAAATTGGCTTAACACAAAAGATCATCTTTATAAATGAATTTAAAAAAAAAATATAAAGCACACAGTAAGGGGCTTAAAAATGTCGCCTTTTAGATTCCCATCAATTGAAGAAAACTGTCCACGCCTATCTAAACGAAAGAAGAATGTTTGTTTAAAAGATTGTCAATGGGAGATAGAATAACTAACATTTTTCTTCCATTGTGCTAGCTCATTTAAATTTACATGCTATGTAGAAATTTCTCCGCTATCGGATGACAGTTTTTTCTTTTAACAAAGCCGTTTAAACACCCTCCCATTTTACTCATATTTAACCAGACAAGCAAGAGGTGAAATTTAAACACTGGGGTATTTTTTTTTAAATTACGTTTATGCTTATCATATGTTTTAATTGATATTTAGTTTATTCAAGGTCATATATAGTTCAGGCAATTCTATGTAAAAAGTCTGGTTTATAAATGTATACATTTTGGTTTACCTTCCAAGTATAATTTCTGTTCACACAGGCTTAAACAATATTTTAAATTTCAGTATCCATCATCTAGTTTGAGCTTTAAGCCCCATAATATATGTAACTGATTTTAACGACAGGTTTGGGCAATTCTTTGCAGCTTTTGTAAAAGGAAATATCATTGGTCATTCTCAGAGGTCAAGTAACTGTAACTTGATTTCCCAGAAACCTGTGCACAGCTCTTATAGTGCACTTCTAGATTGTTTAGTGACGCCATGAATCAGGATAATTAACAAGGGAATCAAAATGGCAGACAGAAAGAATTCTGCACACAAAAGTATAAGTGCAAGGGTCTGGAACAAAGCGGTCACTTAAATGCACATCCCTTTATATCCCATAATTCTTTGGAGTGTCCTTGTCATTTTAGGTCTATAAATATGTTTTTAGGCCCCATTAACAAATGATACCTGGCTGAAACATATCTATGCTACACCATCTTAGTTGACCCCTGTGAATTTATCAGCAATAATCCCTTTCAGAATAATGATACAAAAATAATGAAAACATATTTTGAAATCAGATGGATATTGGGTGTAAAATAAAGTTTTATGTATAATGTGCCCTATAACAATAGAAGTTTTGGGAAAAAAGTGCAAATTTTGGCAGCTCATTCCATATTAAGATTACTAGCGCAACGGACTTCACATATGTACCGCTAAAACTGTTCCCATCATAGCAAACTTACAAGGTTTTGGTTGCCAAAACATGTGAACAGTTTAGCATTTCACTATTAAATATCCAATATTTTGAAGTGTTAACTCAGTGGTGCAAGGAACGACTTCTGGTGAATATGCAAGTTAGTTTGGGGTTTTGATACCCTAAAAAAACAGACATGAGACCATGACCATGAGAGACAAAAAATAGTTTTCTACAAAACCGATGGAAAAATCAACAATCCAGGCCAATAGTAAACATTATTATAACTAAACAGTTAATTTATCTAATTTAACTAATCTAACAACTTAATTATGCATAAAATTTAACATATCAATATGACTTTCAGATCTTAGGAGTAATAAAAACATATAATTAATAGACAGAATTTCATGAAAGATGTTATATTTTTCCAGATGGACAAACCACTCTCCAGCCTCAACAAAAAAGAAAAAAAAATCAATCAAATCCAGCCAGTTAAAATCTTTGTTCAACTATGGGATACATTTCACGATTAAAAATGACGTTAACAAGGAAAGCTTCAAGAACCGTTAACGCCTACGATTCAATATGTCCTTTGAGTATAACAGTTCTAAGAGTTAAAACAAGTCGTGTCGGTCAAAATGAAATCCAGCTAATCGTGGCACAATTAAAGACAAGACACACATGGGAGATTCGGCCAGATCAATAAAGGTTGTCATGGCAACCCAGCAATTAAATATAAAGAAACTCATTAAGATTAGAGTCTGACAGATGCTGAGAGAATCAGACGTAATTTCACCCTCTTGCTGAGAACAAAGATCATCACAGCCATTTTCAGAAATGTTATATCCAGGACACTCGTCATATGCCAATATAAAAACAAAGTCACAGAAACCCCCCAAAAAACCCTGATCAAAGTTAGTACATTATAGTGATTAGTCGCAGTATGAAAAAAATGTCAATTTAGAAATACGAAAATCAAGTAAATAATAAAGTACTTGTAAAAACACATTAGATGTACAATCATTCAATAGGCCACTGTGCACTGCCTGAGTTAAGTGTTCATGATGAAAGGTTCTAGCTACCACGGTTAGGTGTTTGTCATGGTGAAAGGTTCTAACTACCAGAATTAGGTGTTTGTCATGATGAAAGGTTCTAACTACCAGAGTTAGGTGTTGGTCATGATGAAAGGTTCTAACTACCAGAGTTGGGTGTTGGTCATGATGAAAGGTTCTACCAGAGTTAGGTGTTGATCATGATGAAAGGTTCTAACTACCAGAGTTAGGTGTCGGTCATGATGAAAGGTTGTAACTACCAGAGATAGGTGTTGGTCATGATGAAAGGTTCTGAATACCAGAGTTAGATGTTGGTCATGATGAAAGGTTCTCACTACTAGAGTTGGGTGTTGATCATGATGAAAGATTCTAGCTACCAGAGATAGGTGTTGGTCATGATGAAAGGTTCTGACTACCAGAGTTAGGTGTTGATCATGATGAAAGGTTCTGACTACCAGAGTTAGGTGTTGGTCATGATGAAAGGTTCTAACTACCAGAGTTAGGTGTTGGTCATGATGAAAGGTTCTAACTACCAGAGTTAGGTGTTGGTCATGATGAAAGGTTGTAACTACCTGAGTTTGGTGTTGGTCATGATGAAAGGTTGTAACTACCAGAGATAGGTGTTGGTCATGATGAAAGGTTCTGAATACCAGAGTTAGGTGTTGGTCATGATGAAAGGTTCTGACTACCAGAGTTGGGTGTTGGTCATGATGAAAGGTTCTGACTACCAGAGTTGGGTGTTGGTCATGATGAAAGGTTCTGACTACCAGAGTTGGGTGTTGGTCATGATGAAAGGTTCTAACTATCAGAGTGAGGTGTTGGTCATGAGGAAAGGTTCTAACTACCAGAGTAAGGTGTTGGTCATGATGAAAGGTTCTTACTACCAGAGTTGGGTGTTGGTCATGATGAAAGGTTCTAACGACCACAGTTGGGTGTTGGTCGTGATGAAAGGTTCTGACTACCAGAGTTAGGTGTTGGTCATGATGAAAGGTTCTAACTACCAGAGTTAGGTGTTGGTCATGATGAAAGGTTCTGACTACCAGAGTTAGGTGTTGGTCATGATGAAAGGTTCTAATTACCAGAGTTGGGTGTTGGTCATGATGAAAGGTTCTAACTACCAGAGTTAGGTGTTGGTCATGATGAAAGGTCCTAACTACCTGAGTTAGGTGTTGGTCATGATGAAAGGTTCTGACTACCAGAGTTAGGTGTTGGTCATGATGAAATGTTCTAATTACCAGAGTTGGGTGTTGGTCATGATGAAAGGTTCTAACTACCAGAGTTAGGTGTTGGTCATGATGAAAGGTTCTAACTACCAGAGTTAGGTGTTGGTCATGATGAAAGGTTCTAACTACCAGAAATAGGTGTTGGTCATGATGAAAGGTTCTAATTACCACAGTTAGGCGTTGGTCATGGTGAAAGGTTCTGACTACCAGAAATAGGTGTTGGTCATGATGAAAGGTTCTGACTACCAGAGTTGGGTGTTGGTCATGATGAAAGGTTCTGACTACCAGAGTTGGGTGTTGGTCATGATGAAAGGTTCTGACTACCAGAGTTGGGTGTTGGTCATGGTGAAAGGTTCTAACTATCAGAGTGAGGTGTTGGTCATGAGGAAAGGTTCTAACTACCAGAGTAAGGTGTTGGTCATGATGAAAGGTTCTGACTACCAGAGTTGGGTGTTGGTCATGATGAAAGGTTCTAACGATCACAGTTGGGTGTTGGTCGTGATGAAAGGTTCTGACTACCAGAGTTAGGTGTTGGTCATGATGAAAGGTTCTAACTACCAGAGTTAGGTGTTGGTCATGATGAAAGGTTCTGACTACCAGAGTTAGGTGTTGGTCATGATGAAAGGTTCTAATTACCAGAGTTGGGTGTTGGTCATGATGAAAGGTTCTAACTACCAGAGTTAGGTGTTGGTCATGATGAAAGGTCCTAACTACCGGAGTTAGGTGTTGGTCATGATGAAAGGTTCTGACTACCAGAGTTAGGTGTTGGTCATGATGAAATGTTCTAATTACCAGAGTTGGGTGTTGGTCATGATGAAAGGTTCTAACTACCAGAGTTAGGTGTTGGTCATGATGAAAGGTTCTAACTACCAGAGTTAGGTGTTGGTCATGATGAAAGGTTCTAACTACCAGAAATAGGTGTTGGTCATGATGAAAGGTTCTAATTACCACAGTTAGGCGTTGGTCATGGTGAAAGGTTCTGACTACCAGAAATAGGTGTTGGTCATGATGAAAGGTTCTAATTACCACAGTTAGGTGTTGGTCATGATGAAAGGTTCTCACTGCCAGAGATAGGTGTTGGTCATGATGAAAGGTTTTGACTACCAGAAATAGATGTTGGTCATGATGAAAGGTTCTAATTACCACAGTTAGGTGTTGGTCATGATGAAAGGTTCTCACTGCCAGAGATAGGTGTTGGTCATGATGAAAGGTTTTGACTACCAGAAATAGATGTTGGTCATGATGAAAGGTTCTAACTAATAGAGTTAGGTGTTGGTCATGATGAAAGGTTCTAACTACCAGAGATAGGTGTTGGTCATGATGAAAGGTTCTAACTACCAGAGTTAGGTGTTGGTCATGGTGAAACCTTCTAACAACTACATAGGTGTTGGTCATCATGAAAGGTTCTGACTACCAGAGTTAGGTGTTGGTCATGGTGAAAGGTTCTGACTACCAGACTTGGGTGTTGGTCATGATGAAAGGTTCTGACTACATGGGCTAGATGATTGTCACGATTAAGGGTTTTATCTACCTGATGTTAATCATGGTAAACGGTTTTAACTACCTGAGCTAAGTGTTATTATGCAAAAGGCTCTAACAACCTTAGCTATGTGTGCTGGTCATGGTGAATGTTTCTAACCACCTGAGCTAGGTGAAAGGCTTGAACTACCTGAGAAAAGTGGTAGTAAAAGTCAATGTTTCTAACCACCTGAGCATGGTGAAAGGCTTGAACTACATGTACCAGAGATAGATGTTCATCATGATCAATGGTCCCCTAACTATTTCAGTTAGTTCTTGAAAGATTCTTAAGTCATGAGTTAAAATGGTTTAAAACTGTTTTATATTGGTGAAAGATTTTAGCTACCTATGCCAAATGCTGGTAATGGTGAAGAATTTAGGCAGGTAAAGCAGAAAAGAAAATTGTATTTAATGACAATATAGGTTTTTCTCCTGGGCATTTTAATCACTGTGAGAAAGTAAAAGCAAGGCTATCTAATGACAAGAGAGAATTAATGAGTTGGGAAGGAAAAAGTAAAACCTCTGCTTTGTATTTACACAGCCTTTTCCTAACGAGAAGTCCAACTATAAACAAAATTTCTCCATGTTTTCCACACAGGATATCTGATGACAGCAGGGTTCCTAGTTAAAAATGACAAGACTGTTTATCAACGGGCAAACTTCACTCTGACTAAGTCTATTTTCATTTCCTTCATTAAGCTGTGATTATTTTACAACTCTATCCTGCTTCATAGTTTTACTGGCATTACCAACACAAAACTAAAAATACAACCAGACTTCTGCATGTAGATTGTTAGAAAGCCTGGACTTAGCACTTCCATTATACCACTTTAAACACTATTTAGTATCTGTTGAACTCTATTACAGCATAGGAGAAATCTTACGTGGAGAAAATTTAAATCAATTAATTTGTAGAAATTGAAATTAAGAACTAACACAATTTGCTTTGAGATCAACACTGATGTATAAAAGTTAGGTTTAGAAGTATGAGCATCACAAAATAAATAAGTCAGAAAATAAATGATGTTACTAAATATTTGATAAATTCTTAAAAACAAAGTTATAAAAGAAGTCCTAAATTGAAATCGCTATATTAAGCAAAATTGATGTTCAATCAAATATATTAATAATTCCTTTCAGTATTTGTTAAATAATAAGTTTTAAACATTTGAATTTAATTTAATTATTTTACAATGGAAAAGGTTAACTATGAATAAATTAAGTTCAATAGAAAAAAACCCCATGTGGTACATATTGATCCTTGTACTTCTACAAGCTGATGGGATGCAGTCAGCCAAGGGGAGAGAATAGAGGTCTGCACTGCCTATATACCATTATCAAGAAGGTAAAGGGAACAAAATAAAACTTCAAGCAGTTAATTGGATAAATAAGATCTGTTGATTTAATGCGGAGGGGGCACAGGGAATTTAGCATATGTATGACCAGACAATAACCATTTAGAAGGCTACCTGTGTTGGTATCTAATTTATGAATGCAAAACTACTGACAGTAAAAGCCCACACCTCGATGTCAATAAACATCTTGGACCCTACTGAGAGTAAATACGCCTTGGCGCTGTTGTAATCAAGAAACTCAGGCCTTATTCGGAATATAAAAAAAAAACCATGATCACATCAACAATAAATCTGGACCTTGCTGAAAATAAACCTGGACCTTACTGTCAACAATAAACCTGGACCTTACTGTCAACAATAAACCTGAGCCTTGTTGAAAATAGACCTAAACATTACTATAAACAATAAGCCTGAGCCTGGTTGAAAATAACCCCGGACCTTAGAGTCACCATTAAACCTCAGTACCTGGATCTCACTGTCAACAATAGACCTGAGCCTTACTGTCGATAATAAACCTGGGCCTTTTCAAAAATAGACTAAACCTTACTATTAACAATAAGCCCAAACGATAAACCTGGAATTTTATGTCAGCAATAAACCTGGATCTCACTGTCAATAATAAACCTGAGCCTTACTGTCAATAATAAACCTGAGCCTTACTGTCAATAATAAACCTTAACTTCACTCTGTCAACAATAAACCTGAGCCTTACTGTCAATAATAAATCTGAGCCTTACTGTCAATAATAAACCTGAGCCTTACTGTCAACAATAAACCTGAGCCTCACTGTCAATAATAAACCTGAGCCTCACTGCCAATAATAAACCTGAGCCTTACTGTCAATAATAAACCTGAGCCTTACTGTCAATAATAAACCTGAGCCTCACTGTCAATAATAAACCTGAGCCTCACTGTCAATAATAAACCTGAACCTTACTGTTAGCAGTAAACCTGGGCCTAACTGTCAACAATAAACCTGGGCCTTACTGTCAACAATAAACCTGAGCCTTACTGTCAACAATAAACCTGGGCCTTACTGTCAACAATAAACCTGAGCCTTACTGTCAACAATAAACCTGAACCTTACTGTCAGCACTAAACCTGGGCCTTACTGTCAAAAAGAAACCTGAACCTTACTGTCAGCACTAAACCTGGGCCTTACTGTCAAAAAGAAACCTAAACCTTACTGTCAGCACTAAACCTGGGCCTTACTGTCAACAATAAACCTGAGCCTTACTGTCAATAATAAATCTGAGCCTTGTCAAAAAGAAACCTGAACTTACTGTCAGCACTAAACCTGGACCTTACTGTCAACAATAAACCTGGGCCTTACTGTCAACAATAAACCTGGGCCTTACTGTCAACAATAAACCTGGGCCTTACTGTCAACAATCAACCTGGACCTTACTGTCAACAATAAACCTGAACCTTACTGTTAGCAGTAAACCTGGACCTTACTGTCAACAATAAACCTGGGCCTTACTGTCAACAATAAACCTGAGCCTTACTGTCAACAATAAACCTGGACCCTACTGTCAATAATAAACCTGAGCCTTGTCAAAAAGAAACCTGAACCTTACTGTCAGCACTAAACCTGGACCTTACTGTCAACAATAAACCTGGGCCTTACTGTCAACAATAAACCTGAGCCTTACTGTCAACAATAACCCTGGACCTTACTGTCAGCACTAAACCTGGACCTTACTGTCAGCACTAAACCTGGACCTTACTGTCAGCACTAAACCTGGACCTTACTGTCAGCACTAAACCTGGACCTTACTGTCAGCACTAAACCTGGACCTTACTGTCAACAATAAACCTGGGCCTTACTGTCAACAATAAACCTGGGCCTTACTGTCAACAATAAACCTGGGCCTTACTGTCAACAATAAACCTGAGCCTTACTGTCAACAATAAACCTGGACCCTACTGTCAATAATAAACCTGAGCCTTGTCAAAAAGAAACCTGAACCTTACTGTCAGCACTAAACCTGGACCTTACTGTCAACAATAAACCTGGGCCTTACTGTCAACAATAAACCTGAGCCTTACTGTCAACAATAAACCTGGACCTTACTGTCAGCACTAAACCTGGACCTTACTGTCAGCACTAAACCTGGACCTTACTGTCAGCACTAAACCTGGACCTTACTGTCAGCACTAAACCTGGACCTTACTGTCAGCACTAAACCTGGACCTTACTGTCAACAATAAACCTGGGCCTTACTGTCAACAATAAACCTGGGCCTTACTGTCAACAATAAACCTGGGCCTTACTGTCAGCACTAAACCTGGACCTTACTGTCAACAATAAACCTGGGCCTTACTGTCAACAATAAACCTGGGCCTTACTGTCAACAATAAACCTGGGCCTTACTGTCAACAATAAACCTGGGCCTTACTGTCAACAATAAACCTGGACCTTACTGTCAACAATAAACCTGAGCCTTACTGTCAACAATAAACCTGGGCCTTACTGTCAACAATAAACCTGAGCCTTACTGTCAATAATAAACCTGGACCTTACTGTCAGCACTAAACCTGGACCTTACTGTCAGCACTAAACCTGGACCTTACTGTCAGCACTAAACCTGGACCTTACTGTCAGCACTAAACCTGGACCTTACTGTCAGCACTAAACCTGGACCTTACTGTCAGCACTAAACCTGGACCTTACTGTCAGCACTAAACCTGGACCTTACTGTCAGCACTAAACCTGAGCCTTACTGTCAACAATAAACCTGAGCCTGGTCAAAAAGAAACCTGGACCTTACTGTCAGCACTAAACCTGGACCTTACTGTCAACAATAAACCTGGGCCTTACTGTCAACAATAAACCTGGGCCTTACTGTCAACAATAAACTTGGACCTTACTGTCAACAATAAACCTGGACCTTACTGTCAACAATAAACCTGGACCTTACTGTCAACAATAAACCACAGTTTGATTGTCAACAGCAAGCCAATACCCCAAAAAATAAAGTTGGGTCTTGTCAAGAATAAACCTGGACCTTACTATTAACAAAAACACAAAAATACTTGGTGTCAGCAATTAATGAAGGTCCCAACAACAAGCCTAGATCTCATGTCAAAAATAAGCCTGGGCCTTCCCAACATTAAACTTGGGCCTCATGCCACTTATCATTTTGGGCACAACTATCAACAATGTTGCAGGGTCGCATTGTTAACAATAAACCTGTGAATTTTCTCAACAATAAACCCAAGATCATACATATACTATGTAATAAACTTAAACACCCAAGGAAAATAAATAAAAAAAAACAAACAGATCAAATAGGTAAGCAAAAGTAACAAAAGCAAAATTTAGACATCAGAGTAAAAATTAATGAAAAAAATTATTAAACCTAGTTAAATAGTGTGGAATTAAAAAACAATTGTCCTCAAATGTTTCTGTACAATTTTGTGGCATTTTATAACTACCCTATTTGTACTTTATAATACAGTGAGAAAATAGTGTTGCACCATATGTCATTATCAGTAGACGGTGTAACAGAATTAGCTACATGTTTTTTCTCATCATGGAAGAAAATAATTATAGTTTTGAAGAACATTTATTAAGCTGCTAATCAAAGTTGACAGTGTAGAGTGTTTGTCATCAGGACATTTTTTGTTTCCAAGTTACTTTTCACCACTTCTTTTCTTTCTGTTTTTTCAAAAGGGATTCATTTTCGTTGGGTGATTCATACTCTACATCAGTGCTCCGTGACAGTGGGACTGATGAGTTTAAGAGGCCTACAGTAATTAAGATTTGGCAGCAATCTTCTTCGATAACGCAGTCTGATGATTGCTAATGTAGCCAGCCATTGGAGACGCTAATGAATATTGTAGAAAAGGGCCTGTTGGTATGTGAAAGCAGGGAGATAGGTCTCACTCAGACGTCACCTTTTCATGTTCCCTTCAATGACTCCGTTAATCTATCATCAGAAATATACAAAACTCTCTCCGAGAAAATCCATTTCATTTCCGAGTTTGATTCACAGTTTTAATGACTAGCAGTAATTCTTTAACACCAATACATTGGCAGTTGTTTTCAGTGTAATCCAGAGCTGAGGATGGTTATGGTAAACAATCAGACAGCCACAGAGTTAGCGGGTGTCCAGAACTTATCACGCCAAGATTAATTAACGCCTAACATCATTCTAAATAAGAAGCTTTTAATGACGTGAAGTTTACTCTATGGAAAAAAGTTTATTCTGATCGGGGAACTGGATGAAAGTGATTAAGAAGTTTTACACTTGAAATAATTCAGACTATGTACAGACCCCACAAAGAAAAAAAAAACTATTCAGTTGGCATTGAGAAGAATCCTGAATTGAACTTAAAATTGAGGAATCTCCGAAAAGCAAACATGACATCCAATAAAACAAAGGAAGCGATTTTTTCTTTGCAGGCCATGGTGGTCGAGCTGATGTGAAATCGAACATGTTGGAGACATTACCTAAGGCACTTTGTTCGTTAATTACTTCTTTGTCTATAAAGGCTATACAATTGAGCCTGACTTAGTATTTGTTAGTATTGACACAGGCGGGTGAATAACGAGAGACAATTGCCCCACGTAGTTAATGCTGAGTAAATCTTCTCGCAAAGTTACACACTGTATATATTGCTAGGGATTAAAGCAAGAAAACTGCTCTGCGCATTCTTGGGCCAACGTTTGCATTTAGAAATGTTCAAATTTGAGAGAGTTCTTTTCTTTTGATCTTGTCCATACTCCATCCCCTGGGCTATTGTTTTTATCGAGTGTTTGGAATCTTCTAAATAAACAATCTGGTGAGTAGAGGTCGTCTATTGTTGATCGTGTAATCCTGAGTTCTCACAACTCCTTCCACAGAGATGTGTACAAGGGGTGAAATTTCTCATCGAAGCGGTCTTCTAAATTAACATCTCTTGACTTTGGCCAGCGCCTCTTGTACAATGGATGCCTATTCCTCTACTCAATGGTTCCTCGTCATTGATTTAGCTCAGAAATAACTGGGTAAATAAGAGCAATGTGCCAGGATTATGCTCCCTGTAATTAAATCTAACTCTGATGGAAAGTATTAGCATCTTAAATTGCACTGCAAGAAGGGCATATATCCTTGTAAGAGACCATCTCTACCTCAATTTACATATTAATCACGGAGACTCTGCTCAACCAAATACCATATTGTCATCTCGTACGTTAAGTCATTTACCATTTTACAGCTGATCGTCAGAAGAAATTATCCGTCAAAGTTTAGCTCAAATTAAAGAGTCCGTAGCTTTGTCTGTGGTCATTGTTTGTTGATTGGCTTTCTATGGTCAAGGATGAATGGCCAGCATATCACACCCTTTCACTAGCACAATATGAGCTTGTCGTAAATATCATGAAAAACATTTTCCCTTCGCCAGTATTAAAGTGTTTTAAAGATATGGAACACATTGTCAGAAAGATGAAAAGTTTACATATTTAAACATATATATGTACCTGAATATATATATATAATGAATAAAGGACCAATACAATCACTCAACAGAACTATTTCACAAACAGTATTGGAGAAAAGGGTTTGCTAGCTATCGGGCAGTTCAGAAATCAGATTCTTTTGGACAAACTTGGTGTCTTTATGTTATTTTTAATAAAAATTGTTTGATTGATGTTCATGACAGGCAACAATGCAACACTTTTCGAACCCAAATGCCCCCCCCCCTACCCTGCCGAGGGTAAGCAGTTAAAATAAAATTGTAAAGAAAATACTCACTGGAGAAATCCCACTTTTGTCTTTGAGTGATGGATTATTTAACAACTTACAAGACAACACGAATCCTTAAGTATTATGTCATGTGTTAAACGACTTGATGTGCTTTATATCAAATTTTTCAACATATGTTACTATCAGTCAACGCTATCACATTTTGTACGCAGCATACATCAAACACATCGTGCAAACTTCACATGCTATGATCATAGGAATCTCATTTGTCCTATTGATTTTAAATATTGCGAAAAAAAAATTAGTTAATAATCTCTTGTAGAGACAATGTTACTGCATTGAAAGCTTGATATTACAAAAATTATATTTATCGATTAACTTTTCAAAGAAGTTTTTTTTCCTCTAAGGTTGAGCCATGTTGAAGGTAGATCTTTTAAAAATCTTAAGTTTACTCAATCGCTGTTTGATAGTGTTTTTATTAAAGTAGAATGTCTTAAAGTGGCATGAGCTGCCAAAATTCACACTTTTTTCATAATTTCTTATCGTCACAACAGTAAGAAGCTTTGAAGGCCCTCGGAATACTAATTGATCGGCGTTGGAATGAGGAAAATCCATACAGTATGTGGCCTGTACGAAGACCAAAAACGTGTTCGAAAAGTAACGAAATTTAAATAACCGGGACTACCATTCATTCATTCTAAGGAAAAGTTAATTCAAAACAATACTTTATCGTACATTTTCGAGACTAGAAGCACTAAAAAGCTTCTGAATTATACGTCTTGAGAAAAATAGCCAATAATTTCAACGTTCCGTTTTAACGTCAAAATATCAACATTTTGGCAGCTCATGCCCCTTTAAAGGAAAGATTTCTAAATCAGCTTTAGTTTGTAAGATTTATTGATTGATGTTTTACACCGCACTCAAGATTATTTTACTGACTCAAGATTATTTCATTTATACGATTGAGTTGCCATTAAATCCAGCTACATATTTTTTGTCAGACAAATGATTGCTTGATTGAGATTACACGTCGCTATGATTATATGTACATGTAGAAAAAAGGATTGAGTGGGAATCGAACCAGGAACCAATCGACGGAAGGCCTGTGTAAGACTGAGAGACCCTGATTAGGTTTGATAGATTTATTTTGAATACAAGACTACCTGTAACACAAAAACAAACAAAAAGTGACCAATCTTCCCATATTTTTTACAGGACATGCAAAAGTTCAATATCAAATAAAATTGGACTTTCAGTTTTAATCTGCTTTTCTTATATATCAGGGACCAAAGAAGATTTTCCCTGTGCCCGTGTGTTCATAAATTATATAAGGAACATAATTACAGATTTCTCTTCTAGAGTGCATGTGTGGTTACGAAAATAACTGAAACACTTTTCCGTTTTGTCTTGCTATTGCAGGTACTGACTCAATGATACTTGTGCCTAGTTAAAAGCAGCCTACTGATCAGAATCATTACAATGTAGGTCTTGTTTCTACCTATATAAGCTAATATATTCTTAGCCAAGCGGTCATGATTTTCACATATTTTATAGTGAAATAGTAAAATAACTTTTGATACTAAGTTATCATTAGCTAGGGGCAACGGTGGCTCAGTTGGTTAGAGTGATAGTCCCTCAGTCTGACACAGGACTTCCATCGATGCGGGGCAGGATCAAATCCCACTCGGACCAAATAAAATTGAAAAAAATGCTGAGTTGATTTTCTTTTGATCGCCGTATGTGCGTAAGTTGCAAAGTATTGGGTGTTACCTCTAGGCAAAGAGCCCAGTGCCCCCCGGTTTGGTTTGGTTTGGTAACAGCCTTATATACAAAAGGTTTATATATGTATACCTACAAGTACTGACCCTAAAATTATTCTTCATCTGACAACTTTCTGTAAATGATGATTTTTATAGTTATCAAGAAGTGCTTTCGATAAGAGTATTATAGTTATCAAGAAGTGCTTTCGATAAGAGTATTATAGTTATCAAGAAGTGCTTTCGATAAGAGTATTTTAGTTATCAAGAAGTGTTTTTGATAAGAGTATTATAGTTATCAAGAAGTGCTTTCGATAAGAGTATTATAGTTATCAAGAAGTGCTTTCGATAAGAGTATTTTAGTTATCAAGTGCTTTCGATAAGAGTATTTTAGTTATCAAGAAGTGATTTCGCTAAGAGTATTATAGTTATCAAGAAGTGCTTTCGATAAGAGTATTATAGTTATTAAGAAGTGCTTTCGATAAGAGTATTATAGTTATCAAGAAGTGCTTTCGATAAGAGTATTATAGTTATCAAGAAGTGCTTTTGATAAGAGTATTTTAGTTATCAAGAAGTGTTTTCGATAAGAGTATTATAGTTATTAAGAAGTGCTTTCGATAAGAGTATTATAGTTATCAAGAAGTGCTTTCGATAAGAGTATTATAGTTATCAAGAAGTGCTTTCGATAAGAGTATTTTAGTTATCAAGAAGTGTTTTCGATAAGAGTATTATAATTATCAAGAAGTGCTTTTGATAAGAGTATTATAGTTATCAAGAAGTGCTTTCGATAAGAGTATTATAGTTATCAAGAAGTGCTTTCGATAAGAGTATTATAGTTATCAAGAAGTGCTTTTGATAAGAGTATTATAGTTATCAAGAAGTGCTTTTTGATATGTGTATTATAGTCACCAAGAAGTACTTTTCATGTGTATTATAGTCATCAAGAAGTAGCCTACTTTTTAAGTGTATTATAGTTATCAAGAAGTGCTTATAAAGATCATATGTCTATTTTAGTTATTAAGAAGACTTTTGTATTATAGTTATCTGTATTATAGTTATCAAGAAGTACTTTTCATGTGTATTTTAGATATCAAGAAATGCTTTGGATATATGTATATAAGTTATCGAGAAATGCTTTGGATATCTGTATTTTAGTTATCAAGAAGTGATTTTGATATGTGTATTATAGTAATCAAGAAGTGCTTTTGGTATGTGTATTATAGTAATCAAGAAGTGCTTTTGGTATGTGTATTATAGTTATCGAGAAATGCTTTGGATATCTGTATTTTAGTTATCAAGAAGTGATGTTGATATGTGTATTATAGTAATCAAGAAGTGCTTTTGGTATGTGTATTTTAGTTATCAAGAAGTGATTTTGATATGTGTATTATAGTAATCAAGAAGTGCTTTTGGTATGTGTATTATAGTAATCAAGAAGTGCTTTTGGTATGTGTATTATAGTTATCGAGAAATGCTTTGGATATCTGTATTTTAGTTATCAAGAAGTGATGTTGATGTGTATTATAGTAATCAAGAAGTGCTTTTGGTATGTGTATTATAGTTTTCAAGAAGTGATTTTGATATGTGTATTATAGTAATCAAGAAGTGCTTTTGGTATGTGTATTATAGTTTTCAAGAAGTGCTTTTGATATGTGTATTTTAGTTATCAAAAAGTTCTTTTGATATGTGTATTATAGTTATCAAGAAGTGTTTTTGGTATGTGTATTATAGTTTTCAAGAAGTGATTTTGATATGTGTATTATAGTAATCAAGAAGTGCTTTGGATATGTGTATTATAGTTATCAAAAAGTTCTTTTGATATGTGTATTATAGTTATCAAGAAGTGCTTTTGGTTTTAGTGTGCATCATAGTTTTCAAGAGGTGCTTTTGATATGTGTATTATAGTTTTTTAAAAAGTGCTTTTGATAAGTGTATTATAATTATCAAGAACTCTTTTGATATGTGTATTATAATTATCAAGAAGTTATTTTGATATGTGAATTATAATTATCAAGAAGTGTTTTTGGTATGTGTATTTTAGTTATCAAGAAGTGCTTTTTTTGTATTTTAATTATCAAGAAATGCTTTTGATATGTGTATTTTAGTTATCAACAAGGGCTTTCGATATGTGTATTTTTTTTTTCCAGAGTGGATTCCAGAGTGATCTGAAGTCATACGACATTACCACTAGGAACACTTTGGTTTAATTATCTGAATTAACTATCCCTGCAAATTGATTTATCAATTTTCTCTGTAATTGTCATGGCTATGTAGGCCTACCTGATACAGTTTCATCAACTCTTGAAATGTTTTGATTGTTATTCTTGATTTGTTGTTGTATGTACTTACTGCAATCTGATATATGTAAATCAATATACAAGTCAGCAATATTATGGTTTTGAATTCTTACATTGCAAATTCCTCCCGTCGGGCAAGGACTCAAAATCATATTTTTTTACTTCAAGCTGATCTGTTAATTCCATACCCCTGTTATTCTTTTTCTTCGTATTTCTTTTTAATTCTCAAAATGTTGTACATGTATGGGAGGATTCTATATAAAAGTACACATTTTAAATTCTTAAACATGAAAACTCTTGTGTCTGTATCCAGTTGTAAAAAGAAACTTCATAGCCCAGACATATGGATCTCAGTAATAAAAATAAACCAAAATATCAAAGGTGGATGTTTCTAACTATGGGACAAGAACAGTAAGACAAACAGGAAAAAGTAATAAGACGTATTAAAATATGTATGACAGACTGTATAATTTGTTCATCATAGCGCTAAAACCCTCGTCAGTCTTTTTAATGTGGTAGATCTCTTAAAAAGCGAAGACTGGACACAGGGAAGACAATGCGCGTATTCTTAAGTCATGATTAATGAAACAATGACGCAAATCCATACATGAAATTGCCATATCTGTTTGCGAGTGGATCTGAATAACTGTCAGTGAGCGCGTTACAGTGCCATCAATAGACAAGAGGCTAAGCCGGCTAAGAACCTCGTCAATATGTGACGTGTGAATTCATCATAATGGTGGCAGACAGAAATTACAGGGGTCAGGCTTACTTCAGGGAAAGAGGCCAATATGGTTTGATATAGACTGTTTATAACATTGATCAACTGTATGGCTCCATTTCCCTCTGATAACCCACTCTCCCACCCGAGGAATATCCACAGGGCAAGCCAAAGAATAAGGAGAATGCAAAGAGAAAGGTCGAGGTCGAAGGTCAATTTGGAGCTCTTCTGACACAGGGCATGGACCCTTATCTCTACCCTAACACTCTCAGTTAAGGCAAAAAATCTGAATGCCATTAATTTCTGGCTAGCTAAACATGGAGAAAAACAAGTGAGGCGAAGAGTTGATGTAACGCACAGGGGCACGCCGCGGCTTTTCCATTAGTACATGGACACTGCCACATTAATCAAGAATAGGTCATATTTATGCTAATACCCAGGGAAACCATTCCTTTATGCAAGGGCTTAGACAAGGAATCAATAATAATTCCAGAGACAATATTCCCTGTAAAGAAGACTGTGAGAAAATGAGCTTACTTGGCGAAGGTGTTGGCCGGCTGTTAGTTGGACCACATCCCTTGGGGTGCAAGGTGCCCCTAAAGCACCGGAGTCTCTCTTATAATGAGTCTCAGGATAAATTGTGCGATTCTGTCGAAGAAAAAAACAGAAAAAAATAAATAAATGACTGAATTGGTAAATATTTTGAATAGGAAAGTACATGCAAAAAACAAAATATGTACATGTATTTCACCTTTTTGGCATAAAACTTTCTTCAACTTATATTGATCATTTTGGGGTTTAACACAGATATAAAGCCCTGGGAAGCGCCTTGACAAAGCCAACCCCCCCCCCCCCCCCCCCCCTCCACCCCTTTCCAAAAAATATATCGACCAGAAGTGCTGGAATCTTCAAATGCATTTTTGTTACAGGTTCCACCACTAAGAATCAAAGCTTAATTAAAAAAAGGGAAGATTTAATTATGTTGCCTAATGCTCTACTGATTGAGCCACTGAGGCTTTGTGTAAGCTTGGGCACTGGGCTGGACACTAGGCTCAGTTTTATCCCAGAATGACACATCGTCACATCAATGGTTCCATTAATTATATATATATACTGTTTTACGTCACACTCAATTTCACTTTTGACAAGGAAGGTGATTATTTTTTAACAAAACTTGTATTAATGGTCAGTGGTTTCATTGACCTTTCGTGTTAGTAGGCCTACCTCACTGATATTTCATTCAGATGCATAGTTGGGGGGACAACATGGGATATACATGTGTACAAGTCTTTTAGACTTTAATCACGCCTTACAATCTTCGTTTTAATTAATTTGTCAATAACATGTATTTATTTCGTGAATAAACAAACAAACATCTGGACAAAATCATTTATTTTTTATATTGGAAGTGTAATCCTACGACGACTGGACCACTATGAATAGACTAGCCACAAAGGTCTTGTATGACATCACAGCAATGATAAAGTATAGCTGTGTTAACTATGACGTCACTGACCTCAGCTATTTAATTACTATATATTGTAAAGAGAAAAAAAAAATGTCTTCACCCGAAATCATATTATCTTTTTATATCAATGCAGTAATAGATATTTTCACTCCACTTCTACACACCCCCCCCCCCACCACCACCCCATTACTGTGATTCAGGGTGACATTTAACTACATGGGACCACCCCACCCCCTCCCCCCACACAAAGAAAGAAAAATAAATTGTTAAAAAAATTGCAAAGTCAACTGCCTCTCAGCTTTCTCCTACACACACTTGTGGATTCAACATACTAACGAGTGGGGAAGGACTACTGTCACTAGTACAGGTGTAACTTTGTAAGTCACTGTAGGTCTACTTCTGTGTAACCGTAAAGTGTCAGTTAACACTACAACTAGTACAATTAGATATTACTGGCCCACTACCGGTACTTAAAGTGGCAAAAGTCACACTTTTTTCATAATTTCTGATCATCACAACAGTAAGAAACTTTGAACGCCATCAAAAAACGAAATGGTTGGCATTGGAATGAGGAAAATCCATACCGGTACAGTATGTGGCCTATACGTATCCCAAATAGTGTTCGAAAAGTAAACAAAAATTAAATAACCCGGACGACCATTCATTCATTCTAAGCCTGACCGGCAAAGTAAGTAAACCAGGATAGAGACACACGAGTGCGGCTATCTAAGCCAAAGTTAGTTCAAAACAATACTTTATCGTGCATTCTCAAGACTAGTAGAAGCACTAAAAAGCTTCTGAATTATACCTCTTGAGAAAAATAGCCAATAATTTCAACATTCTGTTTAACGTCAAAATATCAACATTTTGACATCTCATGCCACTTTAACTAGTGGTAGTAGGCTACTGCAGTACTGACTGTGTACATGTAACTTTATATAACTTATAGTATACTAGTTATAACTTAAGTACGGTACCGAATATTCATTTATAATTTTAAAATTACAGGTAAGGAATACAGAATTCTCAGTGTAACTGTATATTATAACCTAGAATAGAAAGAAATTCGGTAAATTAATCAAATCCCTGTATAGAACAATGTGTATAGTTTGGATACAGCGAGTGAAAGATGATCGCGGAAATGAAAACAGATCCCATCGAAAAATGACAGTCAAACGAGTTTCTTCAAAGAACTCCCTCAGGAAAGAATCAACGGAAATGTACGAGATCATCACCACGTGGTCTAATAACTGTCATTCCAGAAAAAGGGGCGGGTTTTTTGTTTACCTTTTTTTGTGTCATTCTAACAAAACTGATGATAAATTTGAATACGAACAATCGCCAAAATAGAAAAGTTTACGTCGAAATTGGAGTTATGCTATGTAACTGTGATGCGGAACAAAATAGTAAAACCCTACGTATCGTCCGCTATATTGAAGCCATCCTTTATTTTAAGGTGAATGTGAGTGGGGTTGGGGGTTGGTGTGGCACCCAAATAATAAGCCTATCCCCTAACGTCAAGCTAACTTTACGGGCACCTCACAACTCATTTCCATGAAATAAGAAAGGAGAAGATATAAATTTTTCGCCACTCCGTCGCAAACCGAGATTCAAGGCTTGAAAATACGGTACATAGGCCCTATATACACAACCAGTTACGAAATTAGAAGCCCAACAATCGAAATGTTCCACCTCAACTGGTTCCCTAATGACGTCAAAATTAATCTGCACTCGAAAAACTGTTACAGATTGAAGGCTTATTAAAGCGGCCAATTAATAAAATATCCCTCCTTCAACACCCCAATTCTTTCGAATGAAGTCATTAAAGGGGCATGAGCTGCCAAAATGTTGATATTTTGACGTTAAAACAGAATGTTGAAATTATTGGCTATTTTTCTCAGGACGTATAATTCAGAAGCTTTTTAGTGCTTCTAGTCTCGAAAATGTACGATAAAGTATTGTTTTAAACTAACTTTGCCTTAGAATGAATGAATGGTCGTCCCGGTTATTTAAATTTTGTTTACTTTTCAAACACGTTTTCGGTTCGTACAGGCCACATACTGTATGGATTTCCCTCATTCCAACGCCAATCATTTAGTTTTTCGATGGCCTTCAAATCCTCGTACTGTCATAAAGATCAGAAACTATGAAAAAAGTGTGAATTTTGGCAGCTCATGCCACTTTAAGCTTTCGGCCTGTTTATAAACTAACAGCGCGGTCTGCATACGAGTTCAAAAAGTCGTCTTGCATTGGCAATTGAGTCTGGAACCTTAGTGTGATACACCAGCTCTGATAAAATAGGCCTATAATGTTTTATGTGTTATGTTTTATGTATTCATAATCAATGGTACTGTATTGTAACATGAAGGTACATGGGGAATACCAAGGTTTTCTGGCATGAGAGGTACTTGTCCTGAACATTTGCATGGAAATTCGAAAAAAAAACAGAACTCAATAAGAATGGTGCAATCTAAAAATTTTATGTTGCCAGAACTGTAAAGAGATGTTAAAAGTCACAGAGGCCTATAGACAATAGAAACACGATGAGTAAATTTAATCGGACACTTGAATCACAGTCGCCTTGTCGTGAAGACGTCGCGTTCCAACGATAGCTGACGCTACTCCTCGTGCAATGCTGCTTCCGATTTATACAACTTTAATGGAGGAAGATCTCGACATTTAATCCTGCTCCCCAAAATGTCCCAACCATGTTCTAAGGGGTTCAGATCCGGACAGTTGGGACAGGACTCACTGCTGGTCATGAGATATTCTGCATAGCATTGTTCTGTATAAACTGTTTAGCATCTTGAGCGTTATTATCCATAAATACTGGTCTGGTGGCTAATGGGGTGCAGATTTTCGAAATGTAGAATCGAACACTTCCTGGATATAGCGAACCCCTGCCCAATTGCCTTGTAGGGTGACGAATACGGAAAAAAAAATTCGGCAGAGCCCAGATTTCTCGGCTATAGTCAAATGACATATACCATAACAGATTCGCCACAATTTGGTACGATGTTTATTAATTAGTACTTTGATTGCCATTTAGAAGTTGGAGATATAAGTAAGGAAGACACTTTTAGGATAACATGTTCTTGTTTACTACCATCGGTACGTTTCGATAGAGCTACTTCTAGAAGTTGCTTTCCAGAAAGCGTCTTCATAACTTTCTTAATTAGTGCATAAGCTGTGCGAGCAGGCTTCGTAACTCTCCTTCTGCCATCAGCAGCAAGCATAAGGAATTTACTCTCGTCTGCATGCAATCTCTTAGAAATCTGCTTCGACCATCCGTCTACCATGAAATTGTCTGTTGCAATATAGATAAAGCTGTTAAAGAACGTTTTTATAGGCGATATTGACCATAAGCAGATACTACATTTTGCTTGAAAGTTCCCGATTGCTACGTTTGTGCGATCGTGGTAACTGTAAACTTCAAGTATTCAAACCCAGATCCCGATTGAATAACTACCTTCAAGAACAGATTATTGGGCATTTCGTAATGTCCAGTGGACCCTGTCTTACGAAGCTGGCGTAAAGTTGCGCATAGGCCTACAACATGGACCGGTTGCGACTACGGCGTAAGTTCCTATAGTTTTAACACTGATTTACGTCCGACGTAACTTACGCCAGCTTTGTAAGACAGGGCCCTGTGGTCTTGCGATCACACGGTGTGCTACGGTATGTTCGTGAAATACGCGGTCATGCATGGGCGGAAACATTTTTGCATACATGCAATTTGTCAGTTACGTTTTATTGTGACAGAAAATTAATAAAGCACAGGGAATGGCACATATTGTACCAATTGACACCATCGCGTCTAAAAGCTATTGGGGCACTGAAGGCCCCTAAATATCCTCAACCTTAACATTAAATACTAAATAGTATCAACATGATCTTGAAACATTAAAAAATATCGCTTAAGCCTATACATAGCGATAATGGACAAATCTTTCAAAGGCGTCAAACAAGCTTTACCGATGTTTTTCATTTCAACGCCAATCCTTTAGTTTTAGAAGGTACTTCAAACGCCCAACCTTCCCGGGCAATCGGAATTTATGAAAAAAGTACGCATTTTGGCAGCTCATGCCACTTTAAAGAAAATATAGTACTAGCCTAATCACCACCCTAAGTCCATAAGCCTGTGCGATGCCGACATGTATATTGCAATAAAGGATCGATCTAATTTCAAAAGCGTCAAACGACAGAACTTTTGTCTACTATATAATGATATACCTCTTTTTAATACAATTAGAAACTTGTCTCCATGGTTATTTTAGACAAGAAGATTTTCCCTGTGCCCGTGTGTTTCAGTGATCATAAATGTATATGCTAACATATATTTTCGCCATCGTCCCTTCACATTACATCTTTCTTGATCAAGCCTGTTTGGTTGATTGATTGATTGGTTGGTGTTTTACGTCGCGCTCAAGATTATTTCACTTATATGGCGGCGTTGCCAGTTTTATTGTGGGAGGAAACCGGGCTCTATGCCCGGAGGAGACCCACGACCTTCCGTTGGTAACTGGCAACCATCCCACATAGGTCGTTCGAGTGAAAACCCAGTCAGAAAATTTTCCATTTTTTTTTTTGGACTGAGTGGGATTCGAACCCGCGACCCATTGGCGGAAGGCTGTTCGGATTGAGCGTCCAACGCTCTACCTACTGAGCCACGGAGGCCCCAAAGCCTGTTTGGATACGACTAGTCTAATGGGCGTTCTTCCGTTTGAAAGCTTCTGTGGCCTACGAAGACTTTGGACCCTCGCTTGTTGAATGCTGGGGTAGTTAGCCACCCCAAGATATAAAAAATCTTCCACAGGCCCTGCTCCTCCTCCATCAAAACCAAACAATCGGTCGGGCACCCATATTGCGATAGTGGAAATCTTCAAAAAGCCTCAAACGATCGACAGACATAAATATTTATATTATGAGTTTCCCGGAGTTTTCCTTCAAATTACGTCATTTTTTAAACACTTTAATGACTCCAATTGGAGTCTGGGAATAACAAAAACTCATCTATGACCTCTGGTCAAACTTGGCGGGCCTTAGGCCCTCGCCTAAAGAAAAGATACAAGTCTACTCTCCGCCATCGAGTCCAAAAGACAGTACGAAGCCTATGTTGTGGTAAAAGACACCTCTTTCAATATCCCCAAACGACAGAACTTACGTTGTGGCCACCTAATCTAAAAAAAAAAAAAATTGTTACCTTTTTGAAGGTAAACTTCATATATATGGGGCTATATCATCCAGCTCATCTTTATACTCGCCTGCATATATTTACAAATATCGCTGAAATATTAAATTTAGAACGCAATCATTCAGTTCCACGTCAGTGCCTATCTTAATACTTGGGAACATTACACAAAATCTTTTTCGTGTATTTTCACGGCGAGTATACACGTGCATTTTACGGATTCCTATGCCCGATAATCCCATATATATGTTATTGCATGGTGATGGACGTGTTATATTTTTGGTGTTGGGCATGTTGTATTTTGATACCATTTTTTAAATGTTGGTCGAGTAATTTTTTTTTATCAGACAGTTTTCTGGCCAACTTCGACCAAGTTATTTATATACGTACCTTGCAAAAATGCCATTTTTTCCTTTTATATTTATATCCAATAAAGTTGACAGCAAAGAGTTTTGCTTTAGCACCAAACATTTGCAATGTTTATTTGTAAAAAAAACGACAGAATCCTTTATGGCTTAAGTGTAAATTATTTTGAGAAACAACCTCCTTGTCTTTGAATTCCAATTTCCTCATTGATAAGCCTACACTGGACCTAGTACAATCTCGATATCCATCGACAACGACACCAAGAGTGCCTAAAAGTTTTAGTGTATTTTTTCAAAATTATTTGTATTTTTGCTGCCAACCTATAATTTATTTCCTATATATATGCATATATATACATGCATGTACGGGGTTTTGGCAGTGAATTTGGATTAGGTTGGAGAAAGGTGTGTTTTGGGCTGTGAACATACAGTATAAGTAGCCAATATTTTGCCTGTTGATCAATCGAAATTTGTCCACTGTTTCTGTGTTTGAATTATGCTGTTGAAGTGAAGCTATAACCGCCAAGTGATTGGGACCCAAGAAGGTGTAGGGAGTCATGGTGAATGAAATTCTACACAAGCTACTATAGCCTAATGAGCAAAAGGTAAAAACCAAATTCGGAAATATAGAAAGAAGGCCTACTGGGTTAATTGTTGGATGCCTCTTTCTAAGTTCGGGACGTTCATTGAAAAGAACCATAGCCTAGGAACATCCTGACTTAAGTGAGACTGGATGCCTACCACAACGCCCATCGATATAGGCCTATCGTATTTTACTCTTATACAGCCTATGGTAATACCTGAGTTAATTAGAGGACCATGCATGTTGCTAAATCCTCAATAACAAAAAGGTTCTGAATGAGATTCAAACTTTCAACACATCTCAGTCCAGGGAGATGATTGACCAGCAGTTAATCCTTGAATGTTTACATGCTCTCTCGTGAATTAAGATGAGAATTCGCACTCTTCTACGTTTTTCTAGCACTTGAATTAACTCAGAAATACAGGTAGCCTAGGCCTATATAGGCCTATGCACATCGATTGACGATTAAAAAAAAGAACACAGTTTATGCTTTGCTTGAATCGCATTCTAAACAAACAAGAAAGCGGCATAGGCCTACCGTGTGTTATTTTTTTTTTATCAAAATGAATGAAAATTACAAATATATCACATGGTCCATAAATTTGCTTCTAAGGCATAATCTTCACAACACCATCTCAGCGACTAGAGTGAAGGAGTTAGAATGAAGAAGAGTGTATATAATACAGAAGCCACACAAAAAAAAAACAAAAAAAAAACAAAAAAAAATAAAGAACAGAAAATAGGAAAAAAAAAAAAAAAAAAAACGAGTAGAAAAGACACGAATTGTAAGTCTGCGACGGCTGTCAGATGTTTTGCAAGCAGCGCTTCGCGGTTTGACGCGCTCGAGCCGGGAGATAATAACCGATAACCGTTATACCGACACTCTGTCCCTCGCCGACCGGGCGATAGACCTCTACAAGCACAACATGAAAAAAACATATAAACAGCATAAAAACTGACAGCCTAGTATAAAAACCAAAGCACACATGTTCACAAAAAGCAATTGCAGTTAATGCCATTAGACCATTGAGTAAATCGAAAGAACTTGCCTCAAAAAGCTATGGCAAAAAACTTGCAGCTTGCTGACTGGTTGACGCTGATGCCGGTTCGTGTGGTAAGCCAGAACACGATGCCAGTCGTTTTGCCTGTAAGAAACGGCCACTTCAGCAGTGCAACTCTGGATTTACATGCTAACCTTCTGGCCTCATCTGCACAAGGATTCAGCCAAAAATAACAGAAAATGAAAAGTAGATATTTTTATTGTGCTAATTAATTATTCAAAAATTAATTGGCGTGAGGTGCGCATGTTTTCCATTGGAGGCTTGGCGGGAATGGAATTATGGGATTTATTATGGAGGCTTTTTCTCACCGGTGATCGAAAACACGTTACGGCGCAAGCAACGGATTTGATTTGGTAAGCTCTCTAATTATCTAGCAGCGAGACGTAACACACGGTGTGTAGCACCTTGAAACCACGGTGCTGTTGTCATCAGTTTATGTGCGACATATGATCTGTCAATTTATTAACGGTCTGAATGAGTCTCTGAACAACGCCCAAGTTTCAGTGTGGCTGACATCTATACGCGGAAGTGCGATTTTGGGGTCTAAAATCTGGTTGATCAATATCTGCAAGCTTCCTTTCGTGGTTCATATAATCTGTCTATAGATCAAATCAACACTAGGTGTTAATTTTTACCCTTAACAGACAACAGGATTGTTGTAATTTGTGTTTAAGCGAGGGGTTGTTTAGGGACAGACAGCCGGAAGTGGGTCAGTACTAGCTCAGACGACTGGCATAGTTATCTCACCCTGTCAATGAGGCTCTCTACCGCCTGCAATACACAGTATTACTAGTTGTAGGTGAAGAAAATTCCTGCCTGTAGACCTAGAGCTTAAGGACGTCACTCAAAAACAAATTATTGGATATTTAAGGGGACATGGCTATTTAGCAACTGAAGCAACATGCTTGACTGGACACTTACACTTTTCAGTGCAGTAATTTTTCCCTTCCTAAAATCCTGATTACGTCATAAAGCCGGAATCCTAGGAATAATCCTGTTTGCTTTACTTAATAACATGCTATTGACTTTTAGCAAGGCAGCAAATTCAGAGAAGTTTACTTTATCAATGTAGATTTAAACTTCTGGCAGAAGAAAACTCTAAAATTAAGTATGATCAAGTACATATGATATGAATGGATGTTAAATTTCACTGGCTCTCTGTTTCACAGAGACATAACTCTGCCAAGGCAGCAAAGACCTATATATGACTCCAAAAACCAATGTTCAAACAATATTCCAGGATCAGCCTTTGTAGAAAATATTTATATACAAGTTTATACCATTGCAAATTTTTGTTTATCCAATTTGTAATTTTTTAAAATGAATAAAATGATCTAATAAAAAAAAATGAGAAAGATATGAACACTCCTTTTTATTTTAAGTTCTCTTTGTGGTTCTAGTTGTATATTATGTTCACAAAAATAATCTTGGTCGGCTGATTGATGTTTTACGTTGCACCTGACAGAGGCCCCCTTATAGTATTTTAGTGGAAGCACCTGTTAAGCATGTTCTGATTGATAAGGAGATAATTTAGTATTCATAAGTGTCTGTTTTCTTATATTTAATAGGGCTTGCTTTTCTACAGGAATTTTGATTTTGTTCCCTTAAATACTCCCGCAAATTTATACCATGGGAATCCCATAACAAAATATCAATTTCTTTTAAAAAAAGAAATATTGGTAAATTACAAATAACTTACCAATATATTATTAAAGATTAAAACTGACAGTCTTTAGGTGATCAAATATGTCCAGATAATTTTTAATATGCAGATACCAAAATTAAATGAATAAGAGACCTTGCAAGAATTCATTTAGATTCTTACAAAATTAGGCGAAAAACAAGCCCTGATTAATTATTTTTTATTAGTTCATACATTTTGGTTATATCCCGGAAAAAATATATATTATTATAAAAATATGATTTTTGTCGTCAATTGATTTTTTTTGTCGACAAGTTCCTTTTGTCTAAGTTTGGTTTGACAAATAATGTGTTAAAATACTGTTTGTATTGATCTGCCAGGTATTTAATTAGTACGAAGAAATTAATAACTGCCTTTTGTGGTGCAGTACAAGATTTGAATAAGTAGAGATACTATTTATTCAGCAGCAGGCTAGATAAAGCATATATTTATTATCATTCAAACATGATCAGGAGAGCAGTGTAAGCAACTCTGCTTTAGATTAAAATTCCAGGCAAATTGTCATAAATAACTTCAGGTGTACAAACTCATATAGTATCAGCAATTAGTCCTCTATATTGTTGTACCTGGATGATAAATGGAAATAAGCTCTTTTCTCTCTTTCATTAGTAAAGTACTCTGATATCTATGTTTGTCTCCTATATTGCTGATAATTACTCAAACTCTAAATTAGTTTACTCGAGAACATCTGCACAAGCTTTCCACTCTTTGTGTCCTTCATATTTATTTGATTAATTTAGTTTAGTTAATTAATTCTGATGCCCTTTGAGCTTTACATATATAACCTATTAAAGTGGACACTTTAGAAAAAAACACATGATATTTCCTTTTAGATACAATATCCTTCTGACTTGAAGAGAGAGTAAAATTGATTGTTTTTAGCTATTTTTTCAAAATAAGTTAATACCACATTTATGGACAGGTAAATTTATGACACCAAGTCAGCCATAAATAGCATGCTAAGGTATTTAAATGTTAAATTTCTTCTAATTGTTTAAAGTTTACATTTGCTTAAAGTGGCATGAGCTGCCAAAATTCACACTTTTTTCATAATTTCTGATCGTCACGGCAGTTAGAGGCTTTGAAGCCCATCAAAAAACTAAATGATTGGCGTTGGAATAAGGGAAATCCATAAAGTCTACGCCCTATACGAACCGAAATAGTGTCCAAAAAGTAAACAAAATTTAAATTACCGGGACAACCATTCATAATTCATTCATTCCAAGCCAAAGTTTGTTAAAAGAAATACTTTATCGTTCATTCTCGAGACCAGACGCACTAAAAAGCTTCTGAATCATGAGTCTTGAGAGAAAAATAGCCAGTAATTTCAAAGTTTTGTTTTAATGTTAAAATATCAACATTTTGGCAGCTCATGCCACTTTAAAATCACCTTGGCAACTTTTTAGCAAATAGGTTATCAACAGGTACAATGTAGCTCAACGTCATAATTTAGCCTGACTGAAATGTCAAATGAAATCATTCAAAGCTTTTGCTTGAAAAATGAAAAAAAATTACCCGAAACATGTTTTCAAAATGAAGAAATGGGTCGCAGGTTTGAATCCCAATCAGTCCTAAAATTCTAAAATTTTCCGACTGGGTTTTCACTTGAACGACCTATGTGGGATGGTTGCCAGTTACCAGCGGAAGGTCGTGGGTCGTATGGCAACGCCGCCATATAAGTGAAATAATCTTGAGCGCAGCGTAAAATACCAAACAATCAATCAATCAAAATGAAGAAAGTTGTAGTAATTGAGGCAAAGTGCTTATTCAGACATAAAGGTTCTAATGAGTACTTTCCAAATGTAGCTGGTGGCTTAAGGGGTGCAAGGGGTCATTTGGAGAGGTGTTGAAGGTTATTGTTGTAGATTGATAGGGGGTGATGGAAGGGTGGAGATTTGAAGACTGCTGGTAAAGGTATATAATCACTTGAGTTTAATTAGTTAGTGTCTTGTAGAAAGTAAATATAACAGTATTCTCGTTATTTTGGGATTACACACTCCTACAGAGGAGGCCGGTTGGCTGAATGGATAAGGCACCCGGCATTTAGTGCTGGCGATAGGTGCCATACTCTCGGATGCGGGTTCGATTACCGTTTCGGGCATCAACCAAAAATCGGTAGAGGGGGGCAGTGGTAGAACCAAGTGGGGTTGGGGGTTTGCAGATTACTGTTATAAGTTTAAGATATCTGACAGGTAACAGATGATGCTGTATTAATTGCTCTGACATCACACCATGAGATTATAAAGGTGTTCAGTAGACGTTTCTGTTCAGGTGATATCTCCAGGTGTCACCAACCATTGATCTGTCAGAGAAAGTCTAATCTAAAACAAGTCATTAAAACCTTGGGGATTATACATGCAATTCAGTCATCTGATATTAACAATGAAGCTTGAAAACAATACCTTCCATATGTTACAGTCGTATTTGTTCACAGGCAAGCCTCTCTTTCTATTTATAAGTAAGCCATAAATTAGGGTCAATAGTAGATCAGGAACTGTACTCCCATGTTGCCGAATATGCCAATAGCTAAGAGTTGAATGCTTTCACAAAAGATTTTAACTTTATCAACTCATACATTTCACAAAGACACATAAGCCTATTTAGATGAATTGGATTAAATATTTACCTTTATAACCCGCCCTTTGATAAAATTATTTGTAATAACTTAACTAGGTATTTAACTTTTACCGTTCTCATGAAAATATTACGGTATGAAGGTGGTTTTAAAAGAAAAGGAAATTTAAATAATATTCACTTATTTTAGGCTTTTAAAGACTACAATGTAACTTACACTCTCGAAATGGCTATCACTAAAAAGTTCTAACAGCACCCTGATAATTACTTGATTTTGTGGATGTTTATGAAATAATCATAGGAATTGGTGCAGTTAAAAAAATTAAAAAGTGAACTTTGACATGTTTACGACTGATCCGCACATGATTTAGACTTCAGCTCATCATATGCAACTTAAAAATATTATACCTCTGTTACGAAAATAACAAACAAATGTATCATGTTGCTAAATTACAAATTAGCATATATCATATATGAATTATTAATTTAAGCCATTTTCGTTGCAAAAATGGGTGAATTTTAACAATGCATTATGGGAGATGTGACCTTTAGACCCTTCTTTGTCATTCATGAGAAGATCAATGTCATAATTGAAGCTTTAATGAAACATTTGACCCAATTTTCCTTTAGACTGATATTAATGCCTGTGGGTTGGATGTGCGGAGTGTTAGCCAAACATTATGTCTCTCAAACATTCCCCTTTCTAATCCTTTCTCTTTATGTGTGAACATGATTGTCAGTCACCATGGCCAACATTTTGATAATTTGTAAAGATCTTGTGACACTATGTTCTTCTCTTATTTTATAGAAGACCTTCATTACTTGTAGGACAAAGTTTCTCAGCCAATGCCCTCAACTTAATTTTCAATGCTGGTATCTACAACCCTAACCCTTTATATATATCTTTAAATCTTTTGCAAAATTTTTTAAAAAATGTTTCAAAGCTAAGCTCCATTTCTAAACTTAAAATAGTTTTACATCTATTCTAGTCGCGCATATTATGTCTAGAACAAAAAATTTAAAATGAAATATACTGATATACCAAACAATTAGACAGGTTCATATTTTTATGGATAACATACTGACTGAGTGAGTGATAGAAGAATGACCTTTCTGTTAACCAGCATACTTACAACGTCGGGTTATTATTTGTTATATACCAAGAAAATATCATCAAATAAATATTTAATCACTTTTTACAGGTGATCTTTTCTTGATTTAACAAAAAAAAGCGATAAATGTACATAAAAAGCTATCTTGAATGGCGGATATGCCAGTTTACGGAAAAAAGTCAATTAGATCAGCCTTTGAATGGAAATAAATTAACCTGGTTCCACCCTCCTGTATTAACCTGGTTCCACCATCCTCTATTTACCTGGCTCCACCTTCTGGTAACCTGTTTCCACCCTCCTCTAATAACCTGGTTCCACCCTCCTCTAATAACCTGGTTCCACCCTCCTCTAATAACCTGGTCCCCCCCCCCCTCCTCTAATAACCTGGTTCCACCCTCCTTTAATAACCTGGCTCCACCTTTCTCTAATAACCTGGTTCCACCCTCCTCTAATAACCTGGTTCCACCCTCCTCTAATAACCTGGTTCCACCCTCCTCTAATAACCTGGTTCCACCCTCCTCTAATAACCTGGTCCCCCCCCCTCCTCTAATAACCTGGTTCCACCCTCCTCTAATAACCTGGCTCCACCCTCCTCTAATAACCTGGTTCCACCCTCCTCTATTAACCTGGTTCCACCCTCCTCTAATAACCTGGTTCCACCCTCCTCTAATAACCTGGTTCCACCCTCCTCTAATAACCTGGTCCCCCCCCCCTCCTCTAATAACCTGGTTCCACCCTCCTCTAATAACCTGGCTCCACCCTCCTCTAATAACCTGGTTCCACCCTCCTCTAATAACCTGGTTCTACCCTCCTCTAATAACCTGGTTCCACCCTCCTCTAATAACCTGGTCCCCCCCCCTCCTCTAATAACCTGGTTCCACCCTCCTCTAATAACCTGGTTCTACCCTCCTCTATTAACCTGGTTCCACCCTCCTCTAATAACCTGGCTCCACCTTTCTCTAATAACCTGGCTCCACCTTTCTCTAATAACCTGGTTCCACCCTCCTCTAATAACCTGGTTCCACCCTCCTCTAATAACCTGGTCCCCCCCCCTCCTCTAATAACCTGGTTCCACCCTCCTTTAATAACCTGGCTCCACCTTTCTCTAATAACCTGGTTCCACCCTCCTCTAATAACCTGGTTCCACCCTCCTCTAATAACCTGGTTCCACCCTCCTCTAATAACCTGGTCCCCCCCCCCTCCTCTAATAACCTGGTTCCACCCTCCTCTAATAACCTGGTTCTACCCTCCTCTATTAACCTGGCTCCACCTTTCTCTAATAACCTGGCTCCACCTTTCTCTAATAACCTGGCTCCACCTTTCTCTAATAACCTGGTTCCACCCTCCTCTAATAACCTGGTTCCACCCTCCTCTAATAACCTGGTCCCCCCCCCCTCCTCTAATAACCTGGTTCCACCCTCCTTTAATAACCTGGCTCCACCTTTCTCTAATAACCTGGTTCCACCCTCCTCTAATAACCTGGTTCCACCCTCCTCTAATAACCTGGTTCCACCCTCCTCTAATAACCTGGTCCCCCCCCCCCTCCTCTAATAACCTGGTTCCACCCTCCTCTAATAACCTGGCTCCACCCTCCTCTAATAACCTGGTTCCACCCTCCTCTAATAACCTGGTTCTACCCTCCTCTATTAACCTGGTTCCACCCTCCTCTAATAACCTGGTTCCACCCTCCTCTAATAACCTGGCTCCACCTTTCTCTAATAACCTGGCTCCACCTTTCTCTAATAACCTGGTTCCACCCTCCTCTAATAACCTGGTTCCACCCTCCTCTAATAACCTGGTTCCACCCTCCTCTAATAACCTGGTTCTACCCTCCTCTAATAACCTGGTTCCACCCTCCTCTAATAACCTGGTTCCACCCTCCTCTAATAACCTGGTTCCACCCTCCTCTAATAACCTGGTTCTACCCTCCTCTAATAACCTGGTTCCACCCTCCTCTAATAACCTGGTTCCACCCTCCTCTAATAACCTGGTTCCACCCTCCTCTATTAACCTGGCTCTACCCTCCTCTAATAGCCTGGTTCCACCCTCCTCTATTATTCTGGTTCCACCCTCCTCTATTATTCTGGTTCCACCCTCCTCTAATAACCTGGTTCCACCCTCCTCTAATAACCTGGTTCCACCCTCCTCTAATAGCCTGGTTCCACCCTCCTCTAATAACCTGGTTCCACCCTCCTCTAATAACCTGGTTCCACCCTCCTCTATAAACCTGGTTCCACCCTCCTCTAATAACCTGGTTCCACCCTCCTCTAATAACCTGGTGCCACCCTCCTCTAATAACCTGGTTCCACCCTCCTCTAATAACCTGGTTCCACCCTCCTCTAATAACCTGGTTCCACCCTCCTCTAATAACCTGGTTCCACCCTCCTCTAATAACCTGGTTCTACCCTCCTCTAATAACCTGGTTCCACCCTCCTCTATTAACCTGGTTCCACTTTCTCTAATAACCTGGTTCCACCCTCCTCTAATAACCTGGTTCCACCCTCCTCTAATAACCTGGTTCCACCCTCCTCTAATAACCTGGTTCCACCCTCCTCTAATAGCCTGGTTCCACCCTCCTCTAATAACCTGGTTCCACCCTCCTCTAATAACCTGGTTCCACCCTCCTCTATAAACCTGGTTCCACCCTCCTCTAATAACCTGGTTCCACCCTCCTCTAATAACCTGGTGCCACCCTCCTCTAATAACCTGGTTCCACCCTCCTCTAATAACCTGGTTCCACCCTCCTCTAATAACCTGGTTCCACCCTCCTCTAATAACCTGGTTCCACCCTCCTCTAATAACCTGGTTCTACCCTCCTCTAATAACCTGGCTCTACCCTCCTCTAATAGCCTGGTTCCACCCTCCTCTAATAACCTGGTTCCACCCTCCTCTAATAACCTGGTTCTACCCTCCTCTAATAACCTGCCCCCCCCCCCCCCCCCCCTCCTCTAATAACCTGGTTCCACCCTTCTCTAATAACCTGGCTCCACCTTTCTCTAATAACCTGGCTCCACCTTTCTCTAATAACCTGGCTCCACCTTTCTCTAATAACCTGGTTCCACCCTCCTCTAATAACCTGGTTTTACACGCCTCTATTTACCTGGCTCCACCATCTGCTATTAACCTGGTTCCACCCTCCTCTTCCACCCTGGTTCCACCATCTCATATTGACCTGGTTTTGCCCTCCTCTATTTACCTGGTTCCACCTTCTCTATTAACCTGGTTCTACCCTCCTCCATTAATTCCCTCCTTTGTTAACTAACATGCTTCTATCTTTTATTAACCTGTATCCTTCCCAGTATCCTAGTTGCTCTCCCTTTAATATTTGACAGTTCCCTCGCTTAGTTACCTGGTTCCATTCTCTCCTTTTAATAGCTGATACAGTGTACTACATGTAAGCTATGTTGTCTTGTCTAAGGATTAATGGTAGTATTTGATTCCTCATGATTTATATATGTCCTTAAAAGAAAGGTCCAAGGTAATTGTGAATAGTTACTTAGCCTGTGGTTAATGGTATTTTATATTTCAATAATAACAGCCCTTACAATTCATGTAATGATAGCAGTGGTTAAATCCATTTCCTAGCTCATAATTTGCTGCAGAGCGTCTGAATCAGTTATTTCTATTATATCAAAATGTTCTATAGAATCTGCTTTGATGCAATTGTTTAACTGTACAGTGAAAAGCTGAACTATAAGGGCTGTAATTATTCTATACAGCTATTAATTAGCAACACTGAGCTTCTGATTGAAAAAAAAGGCTACAGTACACCAAAAAAGTTACCACTAAAAAAACGCGTGTGACCTGCACTACACACGCGTGTGCAATAGTGGTAACTTTTTTGGTGTACTGTACATGTAGGCCTTCAAAACTAAACAGAAATGACATGCCACATGTGGAAAAGTAATAGACCGTGGTGGACTTACCTGTAAAGCCCACCTGGGTAAAGGGAGAGTACTCTGATATTTTACCTGTTTTGGTTTAAAAGTATTACAAGACTGACCTTCATAATAAAGTTTATTCCAGGAACAGTTTATTATACAGTCAGAAATTTTAATTAGTGTGCCCTAATTGTCCTTCTCAGACAGATATACTTCTGCCCTGAGAGATTTTTAATTTTATATCATTGTATTTGATGTGAAAAATGTTGCAAAACCGTTTTCCAATTTCTGAACCTCGTCTCCACTTGGACTGGTAACTGGCTATTACTCTATGATAACATATCATGATGTACAAGATGGAAATCTTCGCTGCAATCCCCATTTAACACTTTCAATTTACATCTAGTGTCTAGACTGTAGAGTTCCTTACAACAATTACAGATAATTTAGATTTAACAGTAGACAGTAGAAATCTGACCTTCATTTGAGACTTTTTATACTTTGGTCTGCTGTTGGTTATTAGACAGACATTCGGTTGCTTGAGGTCGATTGAACTCTTGCATGTTTGTGGAAAATGTATTGAAAATAGGTGTAATTTAAATGCTTAAAGAGAAGAGTTTTATCAACCCAAAAAATGTAAATGCTTAACAGCATAATTTTGATGTTAAAGTGCATTAACTTTACATTGACATTGTATTTTGTGTTTATGTTTTTTTTTAATAGTTATTTAATTTTAAGAATCTTGATTTTATAGGTTGTCCTTCAATTACTTTTGCCTGTCTATTTTTTTAATTATTTAATTTTGGATGTTAGATTTCTGTCCTTGACTTTAATTGCTGGGTTTTAACTTGATCCTTTTCTGTTTAACATCGGTAAAAAATGTTTTTAACCAAGAATTTAAGATAAGTGGAAAAAGGAGAGGAGAAAAAGCCGAGTCAGTTTGGCATGTTGACTGGAGGTTGACTTGAATACAAGGAAATTGCATCAAATTTTCCCCAGCCTTAATTAATAAATTTGTAGTTCTGGCATCTCTATGCAAATATGGGTCCATTAGTGTGTGAGTCTGCGTGATCGTTCAGCCAACCAGTTTATAAGGAAGGGATTCAGTGTATAGATTTGGTGGAAAAGGCCTTTACTTCTTTTAGTTCAGTTAATTGATTTTATTGCCCAAAGTTCTGCTCCAGTTAGTCTTTGATTAGGATGAGAATCAAAATTCTGATTGATTTTACCAATGTTAATTACACCTGGGATGCCTAAAAGAGCATCTACCAACATGAACTGTATTAATTTTTACATACATTTGTAAATGCTTTTAAGTTTTAAAACCATTTGTGCTACAGTTTTTTAAAATGTTTACAGCTCAACAAGTATCACAAGATTAACTAAAAAACATAGTTTCTTGCCAGACATGATTTTTTCAACTTATTTTTGTTTGTGGGTTGGGGGGTACATGTATGATAATAATCTTTATTTTCTGAGGGTTAACAAGCTCAGTCAATAGTAAAACATATTGATCTTCCCTGAGGCCCTCCTTTCACTCGCACATATACTCAAATTTATTCACATACACACCATGTATGTTGTCGGATTTAGTGGTGGGGAGGGGGTGTGGCAGATCTTCAGCAGATACATGTATTGGTCAACAATTGAATACGAGGTGATAAAGTGGAGAAAAAAAAGCATGCAGAATTTTTGCTTTGGACAAAGTTGGATTCAGCTCATCTATTATTGGAGAGATGGCCTAAGAATTCAGAAATTGACTGCACAGGGCCTGACACAAGAGGAAATCTAGATGATTAGATAGGTCATGTTACTGTATTGTGAGAACTGTGATTTGTTGAAAATCATGTTTTGCGTTACCTGCTTGGTGGGCAATCCAATTTTACCACCATGTTACTCGGTGGGCAGTCCGATTTTACCATCATGTTAATCGGTGGGCAATCCAATTGTACCAGTAACCACCATGCTGCTTTGTAGACAATCCAATTTTACCATCACGTTACACGGTGGGCAATCCAATTTTACCACCATGCTGCTTTGTAGACAATCCAATTTCACCATCATGTTACTCACAATCCAATCTTACCTCCATGCTGCTTGGTGGGGGACCCAATTTTACCACCATGCTCCTTGGTTTTACTGCCTTGTTACTCCGTGGGCAATCCAATTTTACCACCATGTTACTCTGTGGGCAATCCAATTTTACCTCCTTACTACACAGTGGTCAATCCAATTTTACCACCATGTTACTCTGTGGGCAATCCAATTTTACCTCCTTACTACACAGTGGTCAATCCAATTTTACCACCATGTTACTCTGTGGGCAATCCAATTTTACCTCCTTACTACACAGTGGTCAATCCAATTTTACCACCATGTTACTCTGTGGGCAATCCAATTTTACCTCCTTACTACACAGTGGTCAATCCAATTTTACCACCATGTTACTCTGTGGGCAATCCAATTTTACTATGCTACTCAGTGGTCAATCCAATTTTACAACCATGCTGCTCGGTGTGCAATCCAATTTTACCACCATGCTTCTTGGTTTGCAGTCCAATTTTACCATCATGTTACTCACAATCCAATCTTACCTCCATGCTGCTTCGCCTTGGTGGGGAATCCAATTTTACCACCATGCTCCTTGGTTTTACCACCTTGTTAATCCGTGGGCAATCCAATTTTACCTCCTTAATACACAGTGGACAATCCAATTTTACCACCATGCTGCTTGGTGGTCAATCCAATTTTACCACCATGCTGCTTGGTGTGCAATCTAATTTTACCACCATGCTGCTTGGTGTGCAGTCCAATTTTACCACCATGCTGCTTGGTGTGCAGTCCAATTTTACCACCATGCTACTTGGTGTGCAATCCAATTTTACCACCATGCTGCTTGGTGTGCAATCCAATTTTACCACCATGCTGCTTGGTGTGCAATCTAATTTTACCACCATGCTGCTTGGTGTGCAGTCCAATTTTACCACCATGCTGCTTGGTGTGCAGTCCAATTTTACCACCATGCTGCTTGGTGTGCAATCCAATTTTACCACCATGCTGCTTGGTGTGCAATCTAATTTTACCACCATGCTGCTTGGTGTGCAGTCCAATTTTACCACCATGCTGCTTGGTGTGCAGTCCAATTTTACCACCATGCTGCTTGGTGTGCAGTCCAATTTTACCACCATGCTGCTTGGTGTGCAATCCAATTTTACCACCATGCTGCTTGGTGTGCAACCCAATTTTACCATGTTACTCTTTGGTCAATCCAATTTTACAACCATGCTGCTTGGTGTTCAATCCAATTTTACCACCATGCTGCTTGGTGTGCAACCCAATTTTACCATGTTACTCTTTGGTCAATCCAATTTTACCACCATGCTACTCTGTGGTCAATCCAATTTTACCACCATGTTACTCGGTGGGCAATCCAATTTTACTACCATGTTACTCTGTGGGCAATCCAATTTTATCACCTTGTTACTCGGTGGGCAATCCAATTTTATCACCTTGTTACTCGGTGGGCAATCCAATTTTACCACCATGCTGCGTGGTGTGCAATCCAATTTTACCACCATGTTACTCGGTGGGCAATCCAATTTTATCACCTTGTTACTCGGTGGGCAATCCAATTTTACCACCATGCTGCTTGATGGGTTATTTGCTAGCCTTGCTAAAATAATAGGGGTTTGTTAAGTAGTCATGCCGTGTTATTTGGCCCAAAGCAAAATTAAATAAATAATTTGTATGCCACAAAAGTAACAATCTATGTTTGACAAATTTCTAGAATTACTTTCTTTGGACAGGACACCTATTAGTTTAGTTATTATTAATTATGTTAGATGAATCTCTTCAAAATGCAACATACCTTTAAGGGTTTATTTCATTCATCAGTTGTTAAAATAAGAAAGTTTTGCGAATAGAATTGATAAAAGTTGCAAGTTGTCCACGATCATGTTGATAATTAATGTTATTACTCTTTGAACTTATTACATAACTTTGATATTTAGTTTTTTTCTTGGTTGATTCTTCGATATAATTACTCCAGTACACTTGACTCATTAAACTTCTCAGAAGTTTAGGAGACTAATATAGTTAAACTCATTTGAGCCAAGAGAAGAAAAAAAGGTAAGTCTTGGCGAAAAAAAGAGTGTGTTCTGGTTAATTGGAAGTCCAATGGTTGAGACCTTTTGATCTCTTATGTAGCCAAGTTAATTGGTTAGTGAGCTTTTTTTCTACATCCACCTGCTCCCTCGTTAGATAGTTAGCCGACCGACTTCACATTGAAGAGGTATTAGAGCTCTAATTAAAGGTCTTCAAAGTCTCTATAATGAACTTGCTTCTGTGACACAAAAGTAAAAAAAAACATATGGTTGGAAACCGGATAGACAAAATTACCTTTGTTGGTAAATGTCGATAATTTCCTCTGATGTTCTACCATCAACCATTCAGGGCTCTCTCCAGGGTGCCATTCCTCCTCCTTCCCCCCTTGTATTTGTTTCCACTCCACCGGCCGCCTGGCTGGGCAAAGAAAAAAAAAAGATGATTCAGCTTTTCATTTAACTTTGTTACTAATAAGTTTATCATTTGCACTAATGACCCATAATCTGAATCATCTTTAATTTGTGAGGTCGTTTATTGATTGGTAATTTATCAATAAGACATTTTGTGTAACATTATTTTGTGAAGATTCATGATTTAACTTTGTTTTTCCATCTTTGCCTTTTAAAAAATAACAGGTTAATTGAGTCCTTCATTTTTATCCAGCCTGGGAGTAAAAACATAACTGTCATTTTTTTAGTTTTTTCTTTGAGTTATTGCATGCAGAAATTTGTATGTATGTGTGACTCCGTTATTGGGTACAGGAACTTTGTAAACTTATTTCATTTGTTACTTCTGAACCCACATTTGGTTTAGTATTGTACATGTAGCAACTTTTTAATTCTTACTTTTTTGTTTTTTTTACTTTTGGTTTAAGTACTGTTATTTCTTCGTTACTACTCCAGATTAAAGTTATTTCTTCTTTGAGGCACTTCGATTGTAAAGAAAGCAAATTTACATGACCGTGCTATGAGTAAACTACTGAAGTTAAAGGGGAAGAAAACAACAAAAAACAATACGCAATTGTATTGAACGGGCCCCCAAAGAGCATCAGTTACCCGGTACTCCTCCGGACAAAGAGCCCGATATCCTCCCCCACTAAACCTGGGAACGCTGCCATATAAGTGAAATAATCTTGAGTGCGGCGTTAAACATCAGTCCATCAACCAATCCACAGAGCATCATATTCATGTATGTGACGTTTACACGGCGGGAAAATAAACTCAAACTGAATCTGTCAGACAAACTATTGTTCGATGATCAGTGGAAAGCGCCATCTACATCTTGAAATTGACAGGAAGAAGTATCAGTGAATTAATTCCCCTTGTCTTGCGAGCTTATTGTATATTGCACGTTTTCTATAACCTGCAATATCCGCCGTGAGACTAAAATTTCATATTTTAAAGTAACGTCTTTGTCTTAAGTTATTGGCAGCTTGAAATGATCGAAATTAACTTAGGTTTAAATGGCAGACTTTCAGAGTTGACGGGGGCCTCCGTGGCTCAGTAGGTAGAGCGTTGGACGCTCAATCCGAAAAGCCTTCCACCAGTGGGTCACGGATTCGAATCCCACTCAGTCCAAAAAATTGGAAAATTTTTCTGACTGGGTTTTCACTCAAACGACCTATGTGAGATGGTTGCCAGTTACCAGCGGAAGGTCGTGGGTTTCCTCCGGGCAAAGAGCCCGGTTTCCTCCCACAATAAAACTGGCAACACCAAGCGAAATAATCTTGAGCGGGGCGTAAAACACCAAACAATCAATCAATCAATCAATTCAGAGTTGACCAATTTGCCTTGCTGGTGTGCAGTAACTGGTTAGCTATGTGTATGCTGGTTGGCCAAACAGGACACACAACTAAGCTTTGCTGCAAAGATGGCTGCCGAGTTATTTCTTGTTCACCACTTTTGACTTATGTTATGTTAATGCTTTTTCATCTTATTCATTTTTTTATTCACATTATTTGATACATGTATAGTTTCCATCTCACTATTCAATTATTATTTTTGGCTCAAAATGTTTTACGTTGATGAAGGATAAGATTTTCTCCCAGCAGTAAGTTGAGTTTCTGATGAAGGGCCTGATAACAGAAAAATAGTTGTATGTGGTGTAATACACCATTCTTGTTTGAATTGTTTGATTTGTGGCTGTTGATTGAACAAAGTTCAAATCAGTCGTTGCAGTTTTTTACCTCCATGCTTGTGATTTTTAAAGATCTCTTCCTGGAATGGATTGGAGTTATTTTCCCAATGCTGTGTGTTTTAGGGATATAATAATAATGGGAAGTTTATCAGTTCTTAATAACTTTGGGTGATTACATCCGAATGATTATGATGAAATACTGGTATTGATACGTTTATAAGCTCTGCAAGATTAGGTATTAATTCAAACCGATGATTTAAGGCTACGTTGGCAATTCATCATAGCTTTTTCCAATTTCTTCCCTCATTGATCTTTGTCAAGAATTTTTTGCTTACTTATCTTAGAGATAAGCTATTAATCCTGGCTGATTCCCATCAGTATTCAAAACATGTAGTTTATTGTCCGGGGCTGTTAAACCGTGAATGTTTATAATCCATGGGGCTATGGAGACAGGAGATGATGAGAGCTTAAGATTGGCTAATAGCCTCAGCCAATCAACAGGACGGTAATGGCAACATACGGGGAGACTTATTCCGGCCATTAAGACCCAGACACAAAAATCTATGTCCAAATGTTCACTTTTTTTCTTCCGACTAGAGCTATGAGATACAATTATTTTCTTGTTTGCGGTCATCAATTTTAAGCCAATCATCAATAGAGTTTGTTACTTAATCTTCTTTTCTGTTGGACATATCCAGTTTATTTTTTCCCTTCTGGTTTCGATCTATTTGTTACATATTTGATGGGCTGTGTCCGCCTCCATTAGCTTAGCTCATTAACTTTAGCCATGATCTTTGTTGAATATATGGCTGTGTGAGGCTTAAATTCCACAACGTAACCACAAGGCTTTGTTTAATTGACGGCATTTGCATCAATTCACAATCTCACTATGTGTTTTTTTTTCCTCCTCAACTTTATCTGAAAGGAGAGGTCATCAAAGGGGTGTTGCGTTAATATGCTTTGGTTTCCGGAGCGTTTGATGAAAATGTCTCGTTAGGATATAATGGCTGTGTTGGAAGACTAAGAAAAGCCAATATTTGCTTTGTAAACGTGAATAATTGAGCAGCCTTGGTCTAAATGATGGAACGTTCCTGCCACAAAGTGCTAAGATTCTGGATATTACGTGTCTGCTAAAGACAAGGTTTCAACACCATCTTATAGATGTACCAACTTTCAAAACAATTTGGTGTGGGTTTTTTTTTGTCTCTTAAGTGATTTTGCCAATTAAAGGTAGTTGGTTGAGTATTCACAATATCGGTCACTTAGGTCAAACATCGCACTAAACAATTTCATAAACTAGTGCAAATAACTTTTCTTCTCAAGAAATTATTATTTATATTTTCATTGTAATTCTAATTAATAAATTAGTTTATTCTTTCAACCCACTGTTCTCAGTAAAAATAAGGTTGATTCATGTTTTATGCCACACTTAAGATTATTTCACTTGCCTGTAGGAAACGCCTGACCTTTGGTGAGTACCTGGCAACTTACACGCAGATGGAGTTAATAATACACTGATAAATGTTTCATAATTTTTTCTTTAGGGTGTTTGTTCTGTTACAGTGACAATTGATTGATATGTTACGCAACATTCAAGATTATTTCACTTATATATGGTGACATTGTCAGGTTCAGCGTGGAAGGAAACTTGGCCAATTGCCCGGAGGAAACCTTCTGGAAGTACCTGGCAACTCTTCCACATAGGGCTACCGAGCGAAAAAATCCACTCAGAAATTGTTCAACTTTCATCTGGTCTGGGTGGGATTTGAACCCGCGTCGGATCGATGGAAGGGCTGTGTGGGACTGAGGGACGATCACTCTAACCCAGTCGACCACCAAGCCCCCCTAAAGTGACATGAAACTTACAACGGAACAAGCACAGGTCCTTGGTTTTAATCTGCAGTGCTGTGATCATCAATAAATCCATATATTTTCAACTCATTTCAATAAATTGACATAATTGTATTGCCACAAACAAATACATGTAACATCTATCAAAATTTATTCACTTGTAGAAAACAATGGTGGACGAAAAAAGCTAATGTTTAAAATATCGAGAATAATTGCCTATGGTGATTTGATGAATACAATTAACACCGGCTTTGTTGACTACTCGATGCTTGGTTAAAGGATTTATGAACAACCTTTGGAAATATTTTCTAATTTGCGTTAAATGTGATGTAGAACATGTACTTTAAAAGTCTGACCAAAAAGATAATTAAATTTACATACAAAATTGAAGCTACGTTTGCCGATCTACAATGCTTACGCAAGTTAATTATCTCAGAGACTTATGACGTCAAACACGACCTCCGTTGTGTACGTACCCTCACAGCGATGACGTAATACACGATTTCTGCTGTCTCAGTATGTCTTCGTGGCAGTTTGTACACATCGGAGGTCGTGTATGACGTCATTTTTCCGAGTAGTTACGACAAATACGGAAAATATGCATATTTCCTCTCCGTTCTTTTTTTGACTACCAGGGAACTAAAGCGAAGGTTGTTTCGTTTCAACTGATGTTTTTCAAATATACATTTAGTCCATAAACAAACACAATCCAGCTTTAAATCCTGTTCATAAATCCTTTAAAAAAAGTTTGGCCTGGAACGTAGCAGCTATACATCTTTATCACTTAATAGTGGGGCCTTATATAAAGGTTACCATTTGGAAACATGACCTGTCTATGAAAAATCTTGAAGACTTTCAGAGAAAACTTTGGGTGTTCAGAGATTCAAATTATTCTCTTCAATTTTTTTTCTTAAAATTTGAATTTTGTTTTGTTTGCAGAAGAGTCACTTAACCCAGACAATCTCTCTCATTCCTTGAACCGTTAACTTAAACTTTGAGCAAGGTAAGATTTTCTGTATTTTTATCCTGTCCAAAACGTTGCCGTTCTTCACCGAATAAAGTGATATAAAGCTTAGAGGGGTCTTCCTGGCTCTGTGGGTAGGACTATAGTTTAAAGCAAAGAAAATCCAGTCAAACAACCTGATAGCTTCATTAGTTAGAGTCTTTTAGAAAGTGACTATAACAGTATTCTCGTTATTTGAGATTACACTTTCTTGAAAATATGGTAGAAATTCTTCTGCCGATTTTTGGGTGACTCCCGAAACGGGAATCGAACCCGAGTCCAAAAGTATGGCACCTATCTCCAGCACTAAATGCCGGCTGCCTTATCCATTTATTCATACGATTTTTTGATGATTTTCGAGAGATTTTTGGAATCGGTTGGAATTGCTTATATGAGCATACATGTAGTTCCTGGAGTATAAATGCCTGTGCCCTGCCATAATAAACCTAGCAGAACCACTCTGTTTGTAGGAACAAAGTACAAACTACATGTAAAAGTTATTCTGGAGAACATTTAATTACTGAAAATAAAGAATATCCTTGCTTTGCTGCCTTTCTTGTTAAAAATTTACGTTATGATTGAAATAACCTGTGCTTAAAGTGGCATGAGCTGCCAAAATTCACACTTTTTTCATAATTTCTGATGTTTACTGTAACAACAGTAAGAGACTTTGAAGGCCATTGAAAGACTAAATGATTGGCTCTGGAATGAGTAAAATCCATACAGTATATGTGCTGTAAGAACCTAAAACGTGTTCGAAAAGTAAACAACATTTAAATAACCATGATGACTATTCATTCATTCTAGTTCAAGTTAGTTCAAAACAATACTTTATCGTACATTCTCGAGACTAGAAGCACTAAAAAGCTTCTGAATTATATGTCTTGAGAAAAATAGCCAATAATTTAAACGTTCTGTTTTAACGTCAAAATATCAACATTTTGGCAGCTCATACCACTTTAATTTGGAATTAACCCCTCGATAAAATATTAAATCATTGACATTGTAATAGTCTCTACTAATTTATTATAACTAAAGGCCCGTTCTCACGATGTGATTTGTTGTACCGACGTGTAACATGTGATTAAAATGAATGCATTTGATTGGTTGACAATTTGTATTGACTAATTAAAAGCCCTCCAACAGAAAATCCAGCAGCCTTATGGCGTGAATCAAACCTATTTTGTTTGGAAAACGCCAACAAAATTTAAACAAAAATCCCATTCCATTGTCTTGTTGGTGCAAAGGACAGGTTCTCTTCTTGGATATGGGGGGCCTCCGTGGCTCAGTAGGTAGAGCGTTGGATGCTCAATCCCAACAGCCTTCCACCAATGGGTCACGGGTTCAAATCCCACTCAGTCCAAAAAAATTGGAAAATTTTCTGACTGGGTTTTCACTCGAACGACCTATGTGGGATGGTTGCCAGTTACCAGCGGAAGGTCGTGGGTTTCCTCCGAGAGCCCGGTTTCCTCCCACAATAAAACTGGCAACGCCGCCATATAAGTGAAATAATCTTGAGCGCGGCGTAAAACACCAATCAATCAATCAATCTTCTTGGATATGAGGTGAACCAGCTACGCATCTAACCACCAAAATGAGCAGACCGTTTACAAATAGAATCCATTTAGTCTTTTTTTTTTCAGTGCTTTTAACATTTTAGATGGGGGAAATAAGTAACTATGAGACCTTGAGCTGAAAGCAAAATACATTCAAAAGCTACACATTGGACTAGCACTGATTCAGTGTTCTGGTTAATCACATGAAATTCAATGGAAATCACCCTCTAGGTTAATGTCTAATATCATGTCAGTTATTTCTTTTATAATTTTGGTCAAGTTCTTGGTTGTTTTTGCTGTCTCGTTCCCTTTTATCATTGATGTAAACAGAGGCTGATGTGGTTATCTTTTCCAGGTGTTTGTCAGATAAACAATTCCTGATGCGTAATTAAAACACCCTGCCTTATACTTCACATCTGTCTCCACTTTAACGCCTTTGTCTTCAACACTCAAAGAATTTCAATGCTCACAAGTTAATACCCCAGAGTTCCACTCTCTGACCTCTGCAGAGAAACATAGGGGAAGAAAACTTTGGGATATGAAGGCAATGATTTTATAAAAAGTTATCAAATGTTTTCTTGTACCTGAAAATACTTAAATTTCTTTTATAAATCTATCGCTGCATTTTCTGAAAATTTCTTAGAAAGAAAAAATGAGCGTAGCTTTTGCCCGACTGTTTTATCACTGTAATTGAGGAATCTTATCAGGTTATTGTCTAATCTGAATGTTATGAACAGGGGGTAAACGCCAATCTAAACCATCTGCAGCTTCCCGTTCTGTTTTTGACCAACAAGGAAATGCGTGCATTTAACATAGGTTTTATTGATACTGGGTTGCTGTTGGGGTCATACCCCCGTCCCTCTCCATAAAAAATCCCAGTTACCCTCCCAAAAGTTAGAAATTTCTGTGTGCCCCACATCCCCTCAACCCCCCTTCCCTCTCTCCATAGTATGGTGAACATTAAGTGTCCTCACTCTATCAGGAAATCGAACAATTTCCAAGTGCCCCTACTCCGTAAAAAAGATGGGCATTATCAGAGTCCCTCCCCCCATATAACGGTGAACAATTTCTAAGTGACCCATCTCAATAAAAATGGTGAACATTTCCTAATTGCCCCTTCCCCATAAAAAGTGAACCACTCAAGCTTTCATAATAATTTCTCTTTAGTATGGAACCCATGTTCGAAGAGAGTTTCAAACATTGTGTCTTTCTGACTGAGTTTTCATTTGATTCACCTGTGTGGGATGGTTGCCAGGTACATGCGGATGTCAGAGGCCTCTATTTTATACAAGTGAGATCCTGTTTAGGTGGTAATTGAAAACTGTGGGATGTCTTCAGATCATAAAGCACTGTTTCCACCCCGAAAACATAAAAATAAAAAGCTTTTTATAGGCATATGTATAATTTCTAAAATCTGTGTTCAATATTGCAATTTCTAATGTCTTGGACGTGATATCAGTGAGGTCTGAGGGTGTCATCCCAATGATCTATATGCGTGGATTGGCTGACACGTGACATTTGAAGTACAATGAGCGTCGCCATTATTAAGAGATGACACGTCACAGCAAAAGAGAATGACGTGACTAGCCCGCATACGATCACTGCTTTATTTATGTCATGATATTATGACAAAACACTACTGTGACGTCAATTTTGACCGTTCTTTCGTGACGTCATAGAAAAACGTTATTTGCGTTTCGAGAGACAGCATCCCATAGTTATGACGGCGATTTTAGCACGTCAGATCCAATCTAACCAATGTGACGTTACCATTCCATGCATATAGTTCATTGTGCTATCCCCTCTCTCCCCAGACAACACTGGTATATTAGCGAAATGATCTTCAGTATGTACTTCATGTACATGTATACTGTTAATCAAAATTAACTACGTACATAACTTTTCTGATTCTGTTTTTTTTAGTTGCCAAATCCAGTTGTATACCACCCTCTCTGTCTTCCTGATCATGACACAAATGTGTTTGCTTCCTATCTGCCATAATATTTGATGCCCTTTATGGGCGTGTTAACTATCACCACATGAAACATACCAACATTTTTGTCATCTTTGACACCCCCTCATTGACACGATAAAGCCTTTATTTCTCATGTAGTTCTATAAATGTTAATATGAACGACTTCATTTTTTTAAAAAATGCTTACTCCTAAAACACATGTACAGTAAACCCCATAAAAATTATTCTTTTTTGTTTGCTACACTTTTGGTGCATATTAAAGTATAAGTGATAATTTAGGGGCGTTTTCAAAACAATTTTGTGTATTTATTTTTCCCTTTGTTTTAGAAAACAATAATAGTAATTGATTCTGATGCTTAGATTTTATTGCAAAGCCTTAGGATTTTTTTTACCGAATTATCATGTTATACCTTTAGAGGCTAGAGATAGCGAGAATGACATCCCTTGAACTTAAAGTGGCATGAGCTGCCAAAATACATACTTTTTTCATAATTTCTAATCATCACGACAGTAAGAGGCTTTGAAGTCTATCGAAAAACTAAATGATTGGCGTTGGAATGAGAAAAATCCATACAGTATGTGGCCTGTATGAACCGAAAACGTGTTCAAAAGTAAACAAAATTTAAATAACCGGGACGACCATTCATTCATTCTAAGCCAAAGTTAGTTCAAAACAATACTTTATCGGACATTTTTGAGACTAGAAGCATTAAAAAGCTTCGGAATTCTACCTCTTGAGAAAAAAAGCCAATAATTTCAGCATTCTGTTTTAACGTCAAAATATAAACATTTTGGCAGCTCATGCCCCTTTAATGACAATATTGATTAGATTGATTATACATTTTGTTGGTACCCTCATTCTCTTTGGTTATCTTAACAAACATTCAGATTTTGAAGATAATTATTTGTGGTAAGTCCAATGGAATTAACAATATTTTCTTTTCTGATGATGACAGTTTAGTTGATTAAATTTGTCTCTTATATTGTTGTCTTGACCTTCCCAAAACACACTAGTCCTCTACCTTCTTATGGCTCTTTTTTTAAGCTTTGTCCTTCAAGTCTCATTATCCCATACTTTTATAGTATGTTGCCATGGTTACCATAGAGAAGGATGCCATTAATCTGTCATTAGAGACATGCTCTTGTAGATTACCAGATAGTATGATGTTAATATTGCCCAAAGCTAATGCTCTCTGCTAAGATGTCGAGGTACCAGAGACATTTTAAATTTGGGCAGGTTTTAACCTCAAAAGTCCTATCGTTAGTCAGCACATAAATGTTAAACGGAGATGTCACTTTTCAGCAAATTAGCTCGTTAACACCTGTTCACCCATGACCAATTCAAAAACTTCTTCTTGAAAAACTGTCAATTTCCTTAAATTTTACTTCTGTTCATTAGTGCTGAAATGGTTAAAAGATTATCATTTTTTCTTCCTACTGGTTAATAGAAACGCCATCCGTTAACCACTGTTGCTGTTTTTAAACAGTATAACTCGATAAACCGGTCACACCATGTCCATTGTTATAACACTTCAACTGTGAAGAATTTGACGAACACTTTGGCATTTTCACGGTAACTTTATCACCACTCCGCACGTGTTAGTCCAGCAGACCAATTCCATTGACTGTGTTCTACCAGATATGCTATCCGAACTTTGAGTTTATGAACTATCAGTTTTTATCTGTCAAATAGAACTAACACCGTTCCAATAATCTGTGTAAACGTTATGCATATATTTTTAAAGCGTGTTGTGCTTATAAGCTATCCCTTCTTTTGGATTAGAAACATTTTGGGGCTTGATAAACATTTGACTTGAATTGTAAATACCGTATTTTCACGCAAATAACCCGCCCCCTCGTATAAGCCGCACAATGCAGAAATTACGTTTTCGGGGAAAAAAATGTTCAGATAAGCCGCACACGGGTATAACCCGCGGCGAGCGGCTATGTTGGTAAACAGACTTACCGGCATGTCGTTTACATTACGTAGGCTAGCCTACATTGTACATACAGTGTGATACACTACGGCCGTAAAGAGTTACCGGTAGACAGCCTGGCAATCCGTTTTGATCTTAATATCTCCATAGTATGACGTAAAATTACATAATCCTAAGAATATTATGGTGATAAAGTCTGCTGCCATTTTAAATCCAAACAAGTTTGTTGTTACAGTCCCGTCAGCGAGGAAAATCACACATGTTTGAGGTGTAAGGTTTTACAAAGCCGGATCACGCTGTCACACTACGTAAAGGAAAGGCGTAAATAGGAAGAGAGAGAGAAAAAAAACTGTTCAAATTAGCGATTACTTGTACATTTTTAATTATTTTATTAAAAAATATTTTCCATAATTGATGTTTTTGTAAAGGAGAATCCAAGTTTGTTCCAATATAAGGGAATTATTTTTAATAATCTGTCCCTGACGAAACTTTGAGTTTGACTTCGAAGTCGACGGAGTTGATCTCAAGTCGTGTCAAGTAGAGTAAAGTTCAAACTGCTTTTTTCTTTTTAAATTTTGATAAAAAGGTACGCTTGGGCTTTTAATCATACTAGCTATAAAAATTTAATCTAAATTCCATTGTTCGAATGGGTTGTTATACGCCGTACTCCGTGAATTTAATTCTTATGGTTTTCTAATTTGGACTGAGCCATCACCCCTATTATTAAGTAGACCGTTCCGTTCATACTTGGGCATTCTGTATCTCCATGTATAACAAACAAGATTTCCGTCATTAAAACTTTATTTCCTCATGATCATTTTCAATGACCATCTTTTTACATCGGGAATATTGTACTCGTGAGAAAAAAACGTTAGTTTTCCCCACAATCTTTGACCGCATGACATAAATGTAGCAGCTCCGTAACGGACGTTGTTGCCGCTTCTACACTACGGCCGTGTTGTAGGCCTACTCTGTAGGTCTATAGAATAAAACGCGAAAAGTTGAAAACAACGATGAAAATATTCATACAATACGATCGTTGTAAAAAGAAAAGAGAAGAATGAAAGTAATTTATTGTTTAGAAATTAACTTTTGTAATCAATTTGGTAATATAATCACGCCTATTCTCACCAAAATATGCAGCAATGCACATATAACCCCGCACACGACTATAACCCGCAGGGCGTATTTCACAACACTTTTTTTACGTATAACCCGCGGGTTATTTGCGTGAAAATACGGTATACAATATTCTAGGTTATCCCAAATCATTTAAAACATAAGTACAACTATTTAAGTTACATTTTATTTATTAACAGACAATTTTTCAGTCACTATTTACAAATATATATATTTATATAGAGAGAAAAGGGAATGGGGAAAATCACCCAGATGAGAAGTTAAATAGAAAAAAAGAAGAAACGCCTTCTCAACTTTTTACATTCTGTATATTCCGACTGCAGTTTCAAACTTAGTGGTTATTCCTTGAAAATAACCACTAAGTTTGAAGTTGCAGTCGGAATATACAGAATGTAAAAAGTTGAGAAGGCGTTTCTTCTTTTTTTCTATTTTTATATATATATATATATTAACTTGTCGAAACAACAAGAACTACAATGTAGCGGATCATATAATACATACGATTACTCTCACTGTTACTAAAATTCGCTACCCGCTTTTTCTTTAAATTATTTCTATGGTGGGCAAGAACTTGGTGGGTCAAAAGCTCAAACTGATCTTAGCCTTCCATCGTCGCTTTACAAGTTTAATCCTTAGAAAGTTTAAACAATTCCAAGAAGGGTTTCACATGCTCATTTTGGACACAGATCAATCACTCGTGGGTAGAAATGGGTTTTACAGTCTGAATATCTTCCAAGCTCAATTTGTCGCTTTCCTATACATTGTACATAATATTTCTTGGTATTTATGTATGGCGTTATTATTCATAAAACTTGTGTTCTATTTTCTTATCAGCACTTCTCTAAATATTAATGCCAAATAAAGAAATAGAAATGTGAATATATACCACGCCAACAGACAAAAATGTGTTTTTTACTCAATATATATTCTAGCAATGTTAATATAACGTTTTTGCCAACAGACAAAAAAGGTTTTCAAAAAAATGTGTTTTTAATTTTTAATAGGGAGGATATTTTGTTCTCTGTTACCCATGGCAAGTTCAGCTTCGAAACCTCTGAAGTACTTTTTTTTTAGCATAATTAGTAGTTTTACATGTATATGTATCGGTAGGTTAGTTCCAATAGGGTAAAGCTGATTCAAGTAAATGTTCACATTAAAAACATTTAAAGGTAGGGTTATTTACTATAATACTATTTGTTCAGATTGCAAAAATGATTATTTATGAATATGTAGACATTGTTTATTATGAAAAGGAAGATGTGTGGGCTTCGACTAGACATTCCATTCCCCCGTCATTTGACCTTAAGACTCGATTAGTCAAAGAGAGGAAATGGCTAAAAAGAAAAGAAAGATGGCTCAATTATTCATGTAAGAAGGACAGATTTCCGTATTGTGTTTTGGACTGCCATTTCTGTCTGGCTGGAAGAAAATCTACCTTATTATCTGTCTTAAAAGGCTGTCGCTCAAGAAAAAAAGAAAGAAAAAAAAAACGTAGCTAAGTGAGTGATGATTAATCTCCCTTTGTTTCTTCATGACAGTTACTGAAGTTAGTTCAATTTTCGTCTCTTTCCTGGCTAGAGCTTTGATTAAAGAACTAGATGGTCAAAGATTATTTGCAAAAAGTTATTTAGTGGATCAAATTGGCCTGATATTTTTTACAAGATAATGTCATACCAAAAGTGATTGTCATCGAAACCAAAAAAAGATTATTTTTTTTTTGTGCAAAAGATTGTTAATTACTTGGTGGACATTTATTTCACCTAAACTGTAGCGGTAACGGTTTTGTTTGCTCACCACCAGGGTCATTTAGAAACTGGTTTGCAGTACATCTTGGAAGTTTTTCTTGTTCCAATTCCTGAATGCTCTTAAGAAATGTTTATATTCCTTGAAGAATCAGTTACTATTCTTTCAGATACTATTCTCTATCTTTACAGAAAATTGCTTCGAACTTTTGACTTATTCTGTTATAGTTAAACCAAACACAGCCGTATGCTATTTGACCAAACTAATGTGTCTGTCTAAGAGCTGTGTCAGAATAATTTTATTGGATTTGCCTCAGTTCCTTTCCAACTTGTCGCATACATAAATGTAATTATTTTCACTGATTGTCTGGTGGTGTCTGTTCATTTCGGACTTAATTATTTTGTACCCTGTTAACTCTCTAAGATGGTCCACATATGGTTTTGCTTGAATTAAGTTTACTGAAGTGATAAGATGAGAATATGAGAAGTTAATGATCTTGTTATATTCCCTTGTCTGGCTTGTCTAGTTTTTGTATATATATTTTTGAACACTAAAACACTCGGGGCCCAGGGAAAATCATCTTGTGTAAAATCACTATATATAAAACATTTGTAGTTCTTTATATTGTACTCCTCAAATAGTTAAGACTACCTTAATCAGACTCTTACGGAGACAGGTGCCCCCAGGTGTGAGTTCTTTTTTGTGCTGTTCAAAATTGAAAGAATCTTTTTTTACCCATAAAGTGTCATCTCCCAATATACAAAAGAACAATAATTTTGAGATCCATGACAAACGTTTTCTGCTTGAAGCATGCTAATGATACATAAGAGGAAAAGACGAAGGACCTGTATCATAAAAATATAGCTGTTTTCCCTTACCGTAAACTGGGGTAACTTTGAACGGCGGGGTATCTTTGAATAGTCAAAAGATGAAAATCTAAATTTTCGCTATTTGGTAACAAATTCTAAGAAAAGTGGTAATAATTATGTTTTTAGCTTTTTCATGATTGAAGGTTTATGCGTTGAATTTTATTTGTAAATTTAAAAATGTATAGTTTGTTAAAAACTTGAGATGTATTTTGGAGTTTCTCCAAAAGTTAGAGATGTATCATTGAAGTTTTGGCTTAATAAAAGATCGCCCTGTCAAGATAGTGGGTCTCTGTGACTCTGTCCGCAGAATGACAGTCTCTCAGTCCAACTCCTGTCTTTCAACGATGCGTTGCTGGTTCACATCCCACTCAGACCAAGTAAAATTGAAAAAGAAATTCACTTCAATGCCGTTTTGAAAGAGTTGCCAGGTACTATCTGAAGGCTAGGGGTTTCCCTTGGGCCAAAGAGCCCAGTTTTTTCACCCAAATAAAGCTGGTAATGCGACCATATAAGTTGAATAATCCTGAGTATGTTGTAAAACATCAATCAATCAATCAATCAACCTTGTCAAGATGTAGATGTAGAATATTTTAGCTGGTCATTGGGAAATATATAGACAGCTCTCTCCTCCCTATGAATCAATCAATTTTTAGTCTATTGGAATAAATAAAAAAAAAGAAGTAAATCTGGTAATATTTTGCTGAATACAGGCGGAACATAAAGTCTCTCTCTGGTTGAAAAGTTCCCTCTTTGTTTCTTTGATCAGTTAATATTATTAAATATTTGTGGTAATATGTGGCTGAGGGAAGGGAGATCACCCTGCAAGGATGCTGAGATAGAGGGAGGTTTATATTTGTCCAGATGAAATGTGTGGTTGAAAAGTTGGCTCACACTTCCCGCAATCAGTTTTCTGCTCAAATGAGATCTTCGCCTTTCTGTTTGTTCTTTACCACATCTGGGCCTTTAATTGCCTCTATGCAGATGACAAAAAAGGGGCAAACAAATGGTATTGGGGTCAGTAGTTCCTTAAGGCTAGCTATGGAGAATGCTAACAAAGGGCGGAAGAGTTTCACACTCACGTCTCCCCCTTCTACCCTCAGCAAGGGTTTGATCTGGTCTTGTACTGCCTGCTAACCTTTCCCTTCTCCACTGACCTCAAATCTCATCTTTGTTTTAGGAGATTTGGAGTGGAAAGCCGAAGAAATCAAGGCAAGCAGTCAGTTTGCAATCAACACTAGTGTTAATAAGCTGCCGCTTTTCTGTGCCAGAGTAGGTTCTGGTCGACTCGAGATTTCCATATCGCCCCCTGTTCTATCATGCTAATGGGCAAGGAACAGCTCCAGTCTGCCCTGGCTCCCATTTATTCATTCAGCCCTAAGTTAATGAGTTACCATGTCAAATTGTGTTACATGAAGCTCACTTGCTGGGTCTAAGTCACTTGGATTAATCAGTGATTTCAATCATTCTAATGGGCCAGCGGTTGTCGGGGCTTTAAGGCGAGGTGTTGCATCAATACCCACAAAATACCCTTCCACCTACCAGCCCTCACAGACAAAAGACACTTTTATTTAATAACTCAGAAAAAAAAACCTAAGGATTAATGATAAAATTATCCTATGTTGACATGATAAGAGATATAATTTTCTCTTCTAATCTAACACAGCGCTGCAAGTTAAGAAAAAAAAGAGGTGACACAAAAAAACATATTTTTGTATAATTAGCTATGTACTGTTAAATGTATTTCCTTGGGTAGATTTTTGCAGTGTTGTGTGAGGTTAATAAATTTAAAAATTAAAAAAAAAATTAAACTTCTGATACTAACATTTTGCCTCCTGCAATAAAGCTTATGTTGAAATCAACATTTAAGCACAATTAAATGGTAATCATGTGTATTTTGTAAGGTCACTCCCACCCGAACCTCCTCAATAAAAAAAGTCTGCTTGAATTATAATCAACTTTTTTAATCCGTGGCACAATGTAGTGAGAAATTTCTGTTTAAATCAATGAAGATGTCTTATTTATTTCTATTATAAATAAAACCAATATGTGATTAAACGCATTGATGCTGTGGATATATTGTTAATTTTAGCATGCTCATTTTGTGGGTCTCCAAAATGTATCTTTTTGTTCTGATTTCCCTCACCTTACAGTGCACATTCTTGAACTGTCATGCCCTAATTTAAGTATAGATTGACCAGACTAGCTGTCAGGGTTAGACACTGTCACTGAGGTATAAACATCAGCTGATAATATGAGCTATGGCTCTCTAAAAACACCCCCCCCCCCCCCCCCCCAACTCCGAAACATAATGAAGATTAATTTAGCTTGGTGCCAGTCTCAGCCTCCATCTACCCCTGATTGGGTTACTTTAGCTAATTACTGAGCCAGTTGCCTTGGTAACGACTTCCCCAGAAAAACTACTTTAAAGACATTATTGTGTATGAGTATTAGAACCTTGGGAATTGGCCTCTCAAATATTTACTTCATGTATCCAAAAACATTTCTCCGTTTCAATAATTCAAAACTTTAAAGTACGGTTTTCCTATACCAGATCTGTACAATCCATTTTTATAGTTCCTTGAAAACGACAAAATTTGTTTCTTAACATTTTTGTTCGAAATTGATTAATTCTAGAAATGATAAAAAACTTTATTGCATAATAATATATAATTATGAATATGTTAAATTGATTGATTGATGTTTTACACCACATTCAACAATATTTCACTTACTTGACGGCTTTTCCATATTTAATGGCGGAGGAATCGGCTTATTTGCCCAGAGCAGACCTCAACCTATAGAAAGTACTTGGTTTCTCTTTCACATACAGCGATCAAGAGAAAAATCAACTAAAAATTTTTTTAAATTGTATTTGGTCAGTGGGATTTGAATTTGTGTCGCAGCATTGGAAGGCTCGTGTCAGACTGAGGGACTATCACTCTACCGACTGAGCGACCCAGGTCCCTAATATGTTAAATAATTTTGAAGTAATAGTCTGCTATCATACTTTCGTTGATCACTGTCCAGATAGTAGCCGAAGTCTCACCTAGACATTTGACCGTGCCAAAAAAAAAAAATGTCCACCATACATTTCTCCCCACTGATAATATTTCTCATATAATATTGTTGAAATGTCTGGAGTGGTGTGGCAAACATGTGATTAGGAAAATGTCTGGTTTAGCAAATGTCTGGTGTGGCAAACATCTGATTGGGAAAATGTCTGGTTTAGCAAATGTCTGGTGTGGCAAACATCTGCTTGGGGAAATGTCTGGTTTAGCAAATGTCTGGTGTGGTAAAAACCTGATTGGGAAAATGTCTGGTTTAGCAAATGTCTGGTGTGGCAAACATCTGATTGGGAAAATGTCTGGTGTAGCAAAGATCTGGTGTGGCAAACATCTGCTTGGGGAAATGTCTGGTTTAGCCAATGTCTGGTGTGGCAAACATCTGATTAGGAAAATGTCTGGTTTAGCCAATGTCTGGTGTGGCAAACATCTGATTAGGAAAATGTCTGGTGTGGCAAACATCTGATTGGGAAAATGTCTGGTATAGCAAATGTCTGGTGTGGCAAACATCTGCTTGGGGAAATGTCTGGTTTAGCAAATGTCTGGTGTGGTAAAAATCTGATTGGGAAAATGTCTGGTTTAGCAAATGTCTGGCGTGGCAAACATCTGATTGGGAAAATGTCTGGTGTGGCAAACATCTGATTGGGAAAATGTCTGGTGTGGCAAACATCTGATTGGGAAAATGTCTGGTGTGGCAAACATCTGATTGGGAAAATGTCTGCTTTAACAAATGTCTGGTGTGGCAAAAATCTGATTGGGAAAATGTCTGGTTTAGCAAATGTCTGGTGTGGCAAACATCTGATTGGGAAAATATCTGGTGTAGCAAAGATCTGGTGTGGCAAACATCTGATTGGGAAAATGTCTGGTTTAGCAAATGTCTGGTGTGGCAAACATCTGATTGGGAAAATGTCTGGTGTTATAAACATCTGATTGGGAAAATATCTGGTTTAGCAAATTGGTGTGGCAAATTTCATTGCAGCCATTATCTAACATGGGCAAATGTATTCAATCAAGTGTCTTTGCCATGCCATTTTTGAAAGTGTTGTATATGTTATTTAACCCTAATCAACCAAACTAATGGTTGGGAGGGTAAAATAATGAACCAAATGGTCAGGTGGGGAATCTTCAAATGTCAGAGAATTAAATTGAGAGGAAAGTCCAGTAGTTGGTTGATCGATCTTTTGCCTGCACACCCAAGATTATTTCACTGATATGGCGGCGTTGGAAGTTGTAGCGGGGGGGGGGGGGGGGGGCTGCACTATTTGCCGAAAGGAAACCAACAGCCGGCGAGAACCTGGCAAGCGTTCCACATAGGGAGACTGAGTGAAGGATCCACTCAGAATATTTTTACAATTGTCTTAAGACAGTGGAATTCAAACCCACGCCTCCTCGATGGAAGGCCTGTGTCCAATGGAGTAAAGATTTGTCTTGGGTTGCAATATGTTGGTGAAGTAAGCATCTGTTCTGTGCTTTTTCTATAGTTTTTATTATTTGGGATCATGGTTTTTTGCTATATTGAGAAAATTACATTCAAATTCTCCATTTATTGTGTCTCTTATAAAAGTTGAAAAGGGTCACTTTTGGAATGTTATTCATCAAAGGCACAATAGAATCTTAACTAAATCCAGGTCATTATCTATAGAATAATCTTCAGGTCCTGTAAAGCGTCGTCCAATGAGAGTGAAGTATATGGGTGTAATTAATCCTAAGCTAGGCTAAGTAAACATGTGATAGGAAGATCTGAACAGGTTACTGTATGCAAACTCATAAATCCCTCTCCGCCACTCCAACTTTCATGTCAGAAGGGTTTTCAAGGTAGACAATTAAAACTCTTAGGTATCCTTTTACCTGCTTTAGACAACTTTTTAAGTTGTCTTTTTTGTTATATGTAATTATGTAGAAAGGAATGTTTGATACCTGACACGTCTTTGATTGCTTGGCTAGAGATATGGGTGTCTAGGGCTTACTTTTGTTAAAGGCCATACAGTTTAATCTCATTCAATATACATTTTTACACCTGCTTCAATCAACCCTAATAACTTTTTGTACAAAGCACACCTGTTATCATAAACCAGTCCTTAAATTCATTCACTCAACTTTTGATATAATATAGAATTGTAAACATGTATATAGATTAAGCATGTCATTTTTTTGCAATTTTAAATAGTCTTATCTCTAAAAAAAATTGTGCATTAAAATCTATATGCCATAAATCAATGTTTGTTGTATATGATATCAATACTAGTTTTAGCATTTGTTGATTCCTTGTAATGGTGACACTTAACTATGTGAGAAAAAGGGAGTGAGAGGGGTGGGGGGGGGGGGGGCTATTTACGGGTACTTCAATTTTATTTACCTAATTCAGATACGCTAAAGGACATTTTTTTTTAAGATTGTTTTTTTCAAAATTCGTTAAAACCGTCACAGATTTTTAAACATTAAGGTGGGAAGTTGTTGTTTCTTTGGAATTGTTCGTTGGACAATTATTTCCACTTGAGCTGTCCAGATGATATGTCTAAAGCCATTATTATAAATCGTTTAAAATGTACATGTGTATGTGATTCAGATTTAATCATTGGGTAACAGTCTACCAGACATAGGGCACTGTGACATTATCTAACATATCACTTGGTTATTATGGCAGAATTTAAATTACCATTCCCATTATTCTTAGCTTAATAGCCTTTTGAAATGTCAACTTGGTAGAAACATTAACCGGTTTCTTGGGTGCGTTTTCACCTGAATATGGTGAGTGCTTAATTACAGGTACGCAGATTTCTGTAAAGGGTCCCCACACCTGACTACACCCTAAATGTCGTCTGATAGCCTGGCTGGGAACAGAGAAGTAGTCAGAGCACAATAGAAAGTGGAGTTATGTTCCACAAGTTGTTGGCGTTTTAATAAGAGCTATAGATTGTAATGTTAATGCGGCATGGAATGTTTGTTCGCTCAGGTGAATGGGCTCGGAACAAAAGCTAAAAGAAATGCCCAGGTATTCATCAGAGAAAAGAGAATAAAAACTTAAAAAGAACTTCAAGTTGAGGTGCTATATTCTATGATGCTTTTGTTTGTCCTAAGACAGCTTTAAATCTTCATCTTTCATGGGGACTCATCTTTAATTTTCTCCTGGACTTAGTTTGGGGGGCTTTTGTTTGGTCTTGATACAGCGTTAGACAGAGGTCAGGCTGTGTCACTGGCTTAAGTAATTGGAGTTTACCTATATATGTTAAATGAGCGTGCTTTGGGCCAAATCTAGTCTCCTTGGAAAAACCTCATTGTCCTGTTTAATCATAGCTTTAGAGTAGCAAGCCTTGAATTTCAATTCTATCACTACCAACCCTATGTTTTCCTATGAACATCCGGAATAGATTGTTTGTTTTGACACGCCAGCTGCTGTTTTGTCTGAAGTCAGACCTATATTGTATAGCAAACTACCAGGCCCTTCAGAGCAGGGCATTAGCCAGAAATTCGAAGTAGCCCGTCCAAAACTCTAGAGCCACGGGCGCTTGACCCCCCCCCCCCCCCCCCCCCCCCCATCCAAAAAAAAAAAAATAAAAAATTCTCAACTTTTTTTTTTTTTTTTTTTTTTTAAATTTATTATTTGAAAAAATAACAAACAACAAATTACGTCGTGAGCAAACATGATAAATTTATTTTTTATATCTGTACACGTAGAGCTGTACTGTAGGCTATGCGATTAATCCTACTGATTGTTTATGCTGCCGTACATCGTACCGTAGTAAGTTCAAACACTCGTTAACGCATTGATTTAGTACAATCTTCTAAGTGTATCCAGAAGTCTATGCATAGGCTTCTGGTGTATCATATATTCAAAGTTCCGACTTTGACTAAATGTACAACAAACAGAGAATAAAAAAGAAAAGGATGCTTGAACAAATCACTCCTACATACGGTCGTCTGTCGGTCAACCCACTAAATCACCATTCCAAAGCAAAAACAGACGAACCAGTTATCGTACATCCAACGTTAAAGCTGATGTGACGTCATTTCTCGTGTTCGAAAAAGTCCCCGACACGGCAGAAGGCGACTATTCTTGGGTAGGCTGACAAATGTAACACAATAAAAAGTTTTATTTATATTTGGAGGTTGAATTTTTGAAAGGAGATGCCTCGATACGTAAGCCTGTTGTCATCGGCGGGAAAGCCTGATCGCTTGGGTTAAACACGCATAAGTGTTGGGTGTATACTATAGGTTACGGATCGGATAACTGATCGGATACCCGTACGGTGTAAACTCTATCAAAAAATTCCAAGGAAAATGACATTTCACTCCAATCACTCGCGTAAACACTTGCATGAGTGGCACTGTTGTCAATTAAAAGATATTCGTAGCCAAGACACTACGCCGTAAGTGTGAATAAAAAGCTTCCTAACCTGGCTAAAGGTCAAACAAGGAAGGCCATTACGTCACGAAGATCACGTGGTCGCATTGTGAACTTGCGATGTGGCACCGTCTTTTACTTTGCGAAATCCCATTTTATTACAAAGTATAAGGATCATAAACAGTAAATAAAAGCCTTTCAAGATTAAAGCTGCTTTACAACAAACATTAAAACTAGGCTACAGATTACAGAAGGCGTTAAACCGAGCGCGAGGCCAGATAGCTGGCCGGCTGTTACGGGCACCATCCCACTACTGCACGCAGATTTTTGCTATTTGAGCTCCAGGCGGTCCTTCCGACGGCAGTATAAAATCGACAAGTACATTGATAAACGAAATAATTGAGTCCTAATTTCTAATTTACCGACATAACAGTTGATACAGGTGACATGAAGTCTGTCGTGTCATTTTTTTTACGCATTTTACGTAATTTTTAGGGTGTTAAAATTTTTTTTTTTTTTTTTAATTTTTTTAAAAAATTTTTTTGCCCGTCCAAAATAGCCCCTGTCGGCCAATTGCCCGTCCACTTGGACGGGTGGACGGGTGTCTGGCTAACCCTATGCTTCAGAGCTTCTAATTCAAAACTAATAACAATGAAATGCTAAATTGAAGATATATGAGCATGAATAGTTTATTTCACATGACCTTGATGTCAATTATCAGACATATCCAAATTTTTAATTTTTTTTTGCCAATCCAAATTAAAACATTTGTAGCTATACTGGAACACATCTAAGTGATTTGTGATTCAGAGTGAAAAATGCTTTTGGTGGCCGGGAAGTACTAGTATTTATGTTTTGTGAGGATTTTTAAAATCAAAATTAAAAAAAAAAATAATATGTAAATTGCATAATACATGTTCAACCCCATTGCTAAATATTGTTAGGTTATAGAGGAAAAATGGAACTAAAGAACCTCCGTCCCTCTGGTCCTACCCCCCCCCCCCCCCCCCCTCATGTACACACATGCAAGCAGACTAAAAGTCTGCAAGCCAGATTTTAGTTATAACTCCACTACCCCTCTTGAGCTGGGTAGAGATTGACTTTGCTTTAGCCATGTTTGATGACCCAACAAGGAGGAACATTAAGTATGCCAAATACATTAGTGTTCTTGAGATTGTGCTCTGTAGAATCTAATCTAATGTCAAAATTAAGTTGGGGCGAGGGTGGGTGGGTGGGTGGTACTTCTATCTCCAGATGATATTTGCTTTTGAGTGTGATGTTAGCCCCAACCAATGAAAAAATTCAAAGGCAGTATATACTTACATATATGGACACCATACAATGGCTTAAGATTCTCTTTTTATAGGGTTTATTTTTTCTTATCCATTAATAATAACTAGAAGTTCTGACATTTCTCTATAAAGTGTTTGTCTTGGGCTATCAGAAGTTTAAAAGAGTTCTTGTACCCAGGGGAGACCACTGTGTGGAAAAGCCTGTCAAAGTAAAGCCACCTTTAATTAATGAGATCGGGTGGAAATTTTACGATGAGAAATAGGTTTGGTTAATTTTTACCGATAGTGAAGCCATTAAGACAGATACGGGGTGATATTGGTTGATATTGCCCCACTAGATGTATTATAGAAATGACTACTCTTTGCAAGATTGCATCTGCTTTAAGTGTTAATCTCAAGGGCCCTATTCATTATACACAATGAGTAGGGATATAGAACTTCTGACAAACAGATAGGCCAGGGAGAATTAAACTGGGCAAGGCCTTGAACAAACTTAGTCTACGCCTCATTTATTTGTAAATTTCGCTAGCCTCTGACTATTTAGTTGTTGTCAGGTGAAGCTATCGCCCACTGTCTTGTATCTCAACACACAATCTACTCCCTTCTACCTTTAATATAACTTAATGCCATTATTAGTCGAAACTAGTGTATAAAGCACTTAGCTGAAGTAATACAAAATTCACACTTTGGAATGGAAATGGGAATCCTCCAATCAGAGATCAAATCCTCTGGGACACTAACCAAGCCAGGCCGGAGAAATTAAGAGCAGAAAAATTATAGGACAATATATATTCTAATTGTGAAAGGGATGGAGAAGAAGACAATCTCAAGTCTGGGCCTTCCACAAAATTGTATAAACATAGCTTATTAAGATATCATCAATATGGCTTTATTGGACAAAAGTCAGGAAGAATTTTGTCCGATCCCAGCGGACATTCAAGGCCAAAATTAACTAGAACAGGGAAGGGGGTTGAGATTTAGACTTTGATCTGTATCCTTGTTTTCGTTTTGTCTTGGATCCCATTTCCAGTTACAAACAAGAATTAAAGATTAAATATTGAGAAGGCTCATTTGCCTGGCTTATGCAAGGTCTGATAGTTTTATTAAGAAAGTTTTATTTTTAATAGAAACAGCGAAATGATGTCCAAAGTTCCAACATAAAACTTGTACCCGTTTCACATTCTCATTTTAAATAAACATATAAGCCAACTCGTGTTCTTTCCGAATCTTTGTATCAGTTTTTGTATCAACTGTTACTGTTTAATTTAGGTAAGATAAAGATCAGGATCAATTTTACAGTTTTATGTTTATTTGAATGCTCAATAATTTTGAGTTCCAGCTGGGTTTTTCTGTCTTGATTATAATTTGTGTTTCTTTCAATATATGATCACTGAAAAATAATCTCAAATTAGACTCTGGCCAAGGCATAGGGACATAAAAAAGTATTTAAACGGCAAATATCTACTTCCAAGGCTAAGCTCTTGTCAGTCGTCAACCTAATGAAATATCATAGGTTTGGTTTGTTACAACAATTTATGGGGTGTAAAGGTCTAAATGATATACCTCTTTTTAACACAATTAGAAACTTGTCTCCACCATGGTTATTTTAGACAAGAAGATTTTCCCTGTGCCCGTGTGTTTTAGTGATCATAAATAAATTTCACTTATTTCAAGTATTGGGTGATGATGGCATTTAATCATTCTTTCAATTACTCAGTACATGTAGACTGTTTGTAATCTTTTTTGGTTTTTGAAATATTTTGCAAAATCTTTTAAAAATGTTTCTGAATAGCGTGTTCTGCATGGTACAATATTAGCATTTAACATCATTTTTTATGTGCGGGATTTTAAAAATTACAATGTCTGTAGCTAAAGCGTTACGATATACTGGACTGTGTTCTTCCCAGATCACTACTGAATCATATCTTCCACAGATTTGACCAGATCTAAATAGGATACACTTTATGGGTAGATCAGGCATCACAAACTATTTGGTCAGTGCCAGTCTCATAATATGGCAGTCATATTGACCTATGTGATATGATTACGAATTCCCTTCCACCCTGTAACTTCTTGAGTTATCATCCTATCTTGGCAATTTTTTCAGTAATATTTTTTTTATGTACAAAATGGTGATAAATTTTTCCAGACAGTATGTCGAGAGCTCATCTTGTCATTGCCGTGACATCATATAATATGGCAACCATATTGAATTACTTTATATAAATACAAATTCCCTTCCACTATGTACTGTAACTTGAGTTTTGATCTAATTATAACAATTTATTCACACTATTTACAATGTGACCCAGAGTGTGATACGCAATATTTTTCATAGAATGGAGGCCATATCAAATCATTTAAATTTGCATAAACCATATATAGGCCATATTTTGTTGAAACAGAATTAGCTAATTGTTCATTTTTTTTCCAAAATTCTAAGTAAGAGCTTTCTATTCTGGGATGTGAAGTTACAGTAGTTTTATAATCAACAAAATCGCTAAATGAACTTCTACATCTTGGCTATTTGAATTTGTCCATTATTAGCACATATCTTTGGTTTGTACAGTTTAGGTTTTCAAAGTACTTCAAATGCTTAGCTTCTCTTGACAATCAGAATTTTTGAAGAAAAAAACCCCGATGAATTTTGAATATGGTTACAAATTCCCCTCACCTCTGTTACTTGGAGACTTTTTATTCCAATATTGACTGGTAAAGTTCTACAATATGTACCTCATAGCCTGATGGTGTGTCGGACTTGCATGTATTTTAATGTTTTGTCTTTGTAACCCACTTCGCTGAGCGTTGGTTGCATAAGATGTAACATCACATACTCAAATCCCTATACATTGTATTTCTGATGTTCGAAGCTGGGAATATTTCTGGGGAATCAAATTTTCACTTTCTTTTTCCATGATCTTATTAAGTTCAATCTCAGGTTACCAATATTCTTGCCATATCTGAAGATGCGAAAACATTGTCAATATATTACAAATCGTCCAGAAAATTCTATTGACTAAAGCCAAACTTCTGTCTATCTTCAACCTAATTAAATGTCATGGGTTTTAGTTTATTACAACAAGCTTTGATTGGTTATAAATGTCTAAATGATATACCCTCTTTTAACACTATTTGAAACTTGTCTTAATGCTTATTTTAAAATTTTCCCTGTACCTGTGTGTTTAGTGTTCATAAATATATATTTACGTAACCAAGTTTTACAAAATGATTGCCCAAGTTTATCTAAAAATGGAGATTTGATACTAGATTTATTCTGTGTTTTTCAGAAATCAAAATGGCCACTGGAGATGATGGGACAAATGACAATAGATATGTTGACAGAGTAGAAGAAATGATTAGAATTCCTGGTTATCAACACTACACCAAATCTGAGCTTCACAGCCAAACTGAGAGTTCTGTCTCAGTCTCAGAAAGCGTCCATTCTGTTGAGAGTTCGTTCCGCGAAACAGCCTATCTCAATGGTCTTTCTAATGGTTCTTCCCTAAGTGGGAAACCTGATGAAAATGGATCCGATTCCTCTTCCAATTCACATTCTATTCAAGTTAATTCTTCCTTTACCAAAACTGGTCAGACAGAACAAAGCATAGACCATAGAGAAACTGTACTTGGCCATGATCATGAGACCTTTTCAAAGTCCAATGCTATAACTGTTGCTGAACAAAGAAGTGAAAACTCTGCAGCTCAATCAGAAAGCAATGTTCAATCATCTATTGCAACTGATCGGGAACTTTTTTCGGTCGAGGCCAATCTCCAACCCTTCATGACAGTAGATCCAAATGAAATTCTCTCACAAAGCACGAAGTCAAAGACAGAAAGCTGGTCTGGATTTTTGGATAGGAATCTTAAGCGAGAAACGTTCAGTAGTGAACAGTCTCAGTTTGACAAACTCCTAGAGGAGCAGGTTTCTGCCCAAAAGGAAAAAGAGCTCAGAGAACAGAAGATGATGGAGAAACTCTTAGGTACCATTCCTGCTTATAGAGGTGATTGGAAGCAAAAGGGATCCGTGGAAAGTGTCCAGTCAGCATTATTGTCAACTGATGGGAATTCTTCAAGATCACTAAATCAAGAGATGGCTTTTTCAACTTCGGCTAGTTCTGAAATGAAAAACCTTTATGTAAGTGAAAACGAGGCTACCACTTCGAACTTTACTTCTTCTGCTATGTCTTCCACGGTTGAGTCAGAAGATGTGAAACTGCTGGAGAGTGCGGTTTTAAGTCAAGGAAGCGTAACTCCACCATCTGGTCTGATTGAAGTCGAACGGAAATTCATTCCAAGCAAAGACAGCGAAGAAAAGTTGGTGGAAATGGGAGCAACTCTGTTGTCCAAGAAAACTTTTAAAGATATTTACTATGATACGTCTGGCTACAAACTAATATTTGAAGACAATTGGCTTAGATTGAGAGACAAACAATGGGAGTTTAAGACACCTGTTCAAAGCCCTGAATCTAACACGATTTCTTCCCTATATAAGGAGATTACAAACGAACGAGACATTGTCAAGAAACTTTGTAAACTGCTTTCTTTGGATTCGGGTATGTCACAAATTAGCGTCAATGAGCTGGTACACATCGGTCTTCTGAATGATTTCTGCCATCTGACTACTACACGTAAAACTTATGGTCTGCCCACATGTACCGTTGATCTAGATGAGACGAACTTTGGGTTCCGAGTTGGCGAAATTGAGATTGTTGTCATGGAAAAAGACCGAATCCCCAGTGCATTGGAAACCATATCAAAAGTTGCTGAGCAGTTAGGTAAAACAAAATTTCAATGTTTGGGTATATATTTGGTTTAAATTGATCATGGTATAAAATTTCAACCAATCAATCATTGTCTTGATGAGCTGGTAATTGGTTTAAGTGTGTGTTTTCTTTTTCTGTTTGCATTTTAATTTATTTTCTGCATGATTTTAAGCTTGCTTTATTCATTGTATGTCTTTGGTGTTCTCCTTCCCTCTTTCTGTGTTTCTTTTTCTTTGGCTTTAGCAGCATTTTTCAAATTGGTCATTTTAGTTAATTTTTGTGTTTTTCATGTTTTGGTTTATTGGTCTTTGTGATAGCGCAGTTCATTGACCTTTCTCCAACAGTTTTACTTTTCAAGAATGTTTAATTCAGAAATTTGTCAGATACAGTTGGTAAAAGCTTGAAAACATATTCTTCATGGGGGGCTAGTTATTGTCTTGTTCACAATGCCATGTGGAGCGATTTCCATGTAGGAATTGTCCATAGTTTAAGTGGGCTATTAACAAGTCCACTGTATCTGTTTGCAACATCTCCGGATTAATCACAGCTTTAATATGGGTCTTGGCCACGTTTTGACAAGTTCTCTTACGTTATAGAGAAGTGCTAGAGGTGGCCGTTATATCGCTGAAGAGAAGGCATTAATCAAGTCACCTGTCTAGTAGACAACGAATCATTCCATATACTTCTGGCAAGTCCTGCCTTTAGACAGCTCGCCCGTGAATTAGTGTTGGAGGGAGGCTCCCAGATTTGAAAGCTTTTTGCTTCGGAATGTATTTAGCACGGAGGGAAAAGCCCTCCCAAAGTGCTTCTCTAATGGACCAAAAACGCATTTCCATTATATAGCCCTCATTCCGAAATGAAGATAATTTGAAAATTTTTGTCAGCAGTGTCAGAGCTAAGGGAAAGAAAAAAGATGTGTTGATTATAGTTCTACTTTTAATGTAGATAATGCTATTGACTGTGTCTGGTCTGATATTAACAATTCCTCAGTCTTCTTTGTACCCCCTCCTCTTGCCTATGTTTATACCATCTTATCTTACATCCCCCTCCCCCGGTTTCTCGTGGTAATCTGGCCTGGTGCTAATGGGAAATAACTCTAATAACCTAATCAGCTGAGCTTAGACTCCTGTCACAAAGGTGAAAATTATTGTCCTGGAGTGAGAGAATTTTGGTCTCCAGATATATTATTCACAAAATTGATATGGGTCGTGACTTATTTTTTTCTATCTTTTTTTTTTACTAAGTATAAATGGACTGAAGCTTCTCTTGGGAGACGTCTGTTATAAAGCATTCACTGAGTTTCCTCTCCCTTGGCCCACCTTACATTTGGAAAAAGTTTTAAATATTAATCATTTTTTTAGCTAACATGCATTTACAAAATGGAAAATTAGGTTGTAACTGTGGTCTGAGGCTAGGTGCTAATGTAATAGAATAATGGTGTGTCGAAGTAAATGAAGACGAATTTGTCTAAGCCAGGTCAACTATAGCCTGTCTCTAACACACTTTGGATTAACTCCTTGCTAAGGCCTGTGTCTTGTCAACAACTCTTGAAGCAATGCTGACACAGTCATAATTTATGCAAGCACTTATTAGATTATTGCAATAATCTGCCTAAAGAAAATGCCAGACTTTCACTGTGTCAATGCAAGAGTTTTCCATGCTCTTGAGATAGCCAGAGAGGATGTGTTATTACTCTGATGCAGTTTGAAAGCAAAAGGTCCCATTAATTTTGGCTCTTCCAAGTCTCTCTTTCATGCATGGCTGCACGCACCCAGTTAAGTACAAAAGAAACATAAACAATGGTCAGTGATAATATTCACCAGGGGGAGCTGTGATCCCCAGCTGGCCGCCCGGTGAACAAAAGCGTCCAATCATTGCTTGTTGATTAGATAATTATACTCATTTCTTAGAAACAATGGTATTTAGAAAGAAGAGCCTCTGCTAAGTTAGATTATGAGTTCACATCCATGCCTAGAATGACTAATCCAAGATTAATTACAAAGATGCAATGGGAAGGCATGAATATCATTAAAAATCCCTTTTGTTTCTTATTTTGCTAAAGCAATGTTTATCAAAGAAATTGTCAGCCCGATGAACTCTGCCCGCTGGCTGTGCTGTAAGTCATTATTCATACGATCTGTTGTCTTCTGCAAGATCTTATTTGTTCCCTGGAATTAAAGAAATTGCTTGAACCTTTCTTGCAATCTTTATATCTTTTTACTACAAATATTGGAATATTCTTTATGTTTATGAATAAACTGTTTTGTAGATACCATTTTTACTTTAATGTTTACTTTGCAAATGAACAATAAATTAAAGAAATTTGTTCCATTTGGAAACCATTTTTCCAGCAGTTTGAAAATAGATGATTTGAAAACATTGAAAACCAAAGAGACCCTCTTTTGGGGGAATTTTCTCATTAAGGGTTCCATGGATGAATCCTGGGACTTTTATCCTAATCAGTCCCCGAAAAAGGTGTGTTCTCCTTTATCATCTGTATGTGGAATGGCTGAAGGTTGCTGGTTCCTTCAAGAAAAGAGCCCACTTTGCTCTCCCGGCCACTAAGCTTGGTATAATTAAACGTTGCCATGCAAGTGATATAATCTTGAGTGCAGGATAACACATTAATTTGTCAAAAAGACTTATTTTTATAAGGCTTCGGTTTCCTCCCCTACTAAACCTGGTAACGCCGCCAGACATATGGGAGATAATCTTAAGTGCAGCGTAAATCATCAATCAATAAATCAGAAATGAAATTTGAAAAGTTTTGAAATGTTTTTTCACCTTATGGTGCTGTGTGGGTTAGTTAGTTGCCAGATAAACAAGTAAAACAACTTGCTTTCCAAAAAATGCTGCCTCATCAGTGAAATAATTTCGGTCTCCCATTTCTTATTTCCATTATTGTATGTGGCTGTTTACACATCTTTAAAAACATGTTCTATTTACATTTTTCTCAATCAGCTTGTTATTTCCAGTTAAACACGGGTAACAGTTTACATGTGAATGTTACCATTAGGCTGCTCGTGACAGTTATCTTTAAGAAACAGTGACTATTTGCATTTGAGATTTGTGTAATAATTACTATTTGATAGGTGCCAACTATGTTTGTGTATGTCGTTACATCATCCCTTTGGTGTAACAGTGTTGATGCATTTATCATGTGTTTGGGCAAGCTCTGGGAGGTCCATGTGGCGCCTACAAATACATACCCTTTCAATAAATAACACCAAACTATATCCATGTAATACAAACAGTGACAGCTATGTTTAATGAACAAATCTTACAAAATGTCAAAGACTAAAATACATCTGAGGTGTTGATGGAAGTGTGACAAACTCGACCAATTTCTCCCCACTGAAGAAATAATCTACTTACTTATCTTATCATTGCTGACTCAACCAAGTTAAAGTTTGTTATCTCCCAAAACTGAAGAGTTCCATGTGCTGGTGTGATGGGGGAAAAAGATATATCCATGACGTAATTTAAATGTATCTAATCATCAAAGCACTATATCACATGATATGGGTTTTTTTTTCAAATTTCCGTGGTGCAAAAATTTTGGTTAAATGTTTGTTATACAATTTTTTAGAATGGATTCCTATCTGTAAATGTGTTTTGTTTTTTTTTTAGACAAAAGTTTTAATCTGGAAATGTGTGTTCTTCTTCATTTGTTCTCTATTGTTTGAAGGTCAAGAATGGCCAACAATTATATCTTTCCTTAGTTTCTTGCACTTTAGTGTAAAGTGTTTTTCGTCACCTAGTTGAAGAGTTTTTTCTCACTCTCAGCAGGTGTGAAATAACGTCGTAAGAACAGATTTTATCGGATTTCCACATTTCTTGACAAGTTATTCTTTTGAGACTCTCGCCCCATCCACTTGACAAGTTTTTCCTCATGCACTTCTTGGTGTAAAGACTCTCTTAGAGATGATTTGTAGCACCTTTGTCTATCTAATGCGACTTACCATTTTGTCACCATTCACCCCAGACTATGGTCCAAGCTGGCTTCAACACTCCTTCTAATGGGACAGTTTCATGTATCACTGTTACCAGTATTTCTGTGATTCACAAGCTGGTTTGTCCATGAATCTTAACGCTATGTCCTATCTTCAATCAATCCATCAGCATTTTTTTTTTCACTTCACGTGGTGACACTACACAATAGAAGCTTGCAAACCATTACTTCTATTTAAAATTTCTCTTTTGATTTTAATTAGGTTAAGCAGATAGAACTGGGAAATTATAAATTTTGAATTGGTCTACAGAATGAGCGCCTGACTTTTTTCCAGGAAATGCACATGTTTAAGCACAATTTGTTGCGTTTCCAAGAAAATATGATTACTTGTAACTGCAACTACTGTCATCCATATTTCATTAAGCCTTATTTAGTCCTATATTTTGAAAGCCGTCCCAACTCTGATGTTGTAAAAATAAATATATAATAACTTTAATTAGTGTTCTAAATTACTAGTTGAAAATCTCTGCTGCTTAATATGCTGTCAGGGTAAATGCCAAAGTTCTTTCACAATTAAATCGTCTCCTAACTATTTATCTTTGCAAGAAACAAGTTAGTGTCTCAATGATATCCAATGTAAAATTGACCTTCAAGGATATAGAAATTACAGGGCCATTATCTATGTTATTGACAGGAACTCATTACGGACAGGAATTAATAAGAAGGTCAGCCATGTAGGTCTAATTGGCTTAAAGACTCTGATCTACGTATTCAGGTCAATTAATTTGTGCTCTCCATGTTCCTTATTTTGCTGCCATGACTCTGTTAATACATCCTAATACAAAACCAGAAACAGTCAGGTTTATCTGGACTTAATTCCCCACCTCTTTCATACACAGTGCCTTATCTTGAAAAATAAGTTTTTGTCCAGCTATCTGGCCTAGAATAAAGAAGTAGCTACGTTTACTTTTGAAAATCACATTTACTACTTTTAACAAACCTGTCACAAGTTTTATACCCTTTTTGACCTTGAAACTCAGACTTAGTTAGCCCCATGGAGGTGGCTTCATTTAAATGATGTCCAATTTGTCCTTTTTAGGTTGGCTAAATCTATACAGCAGCATCTATGGGTTTTAGTTCATTACAATAACTGGGTATAAAGGTATAATACATATACCTTGCTTTAACACAATTCAATATTTGTCTTTATGGTTATTTTATACAAGAAGATTTCCCCAATTAGTGTTCACAAATGTAAATGACACACCCCCTTTTCTAACAGAGTTAGAAACTTTTCTTCATGGTTATTTTATTCAAGAAGGTTTTCCATGTGCCCTTAGGTGTTAGTGTTCACAAACATAATAATTACGTAAAATGCTCTGACCATTGTTACCTACATTAAACTTGCTGTCCTAACTTAAGAAATACAGGAATTGCTGTCAAGCAAGGTTACCAGCAATTGATTTACTAGATCAATTATAAACCTACTCAAACGTTGATTAAAAAAAAAAAGATTGTGTTAAATGATGCATTAAGAAATTTATCAGAGTTTCTGGAATTGTTGTGGTTTACGTTCTTTGCTTAAAGTGGCATGCCAAAATTCACATTTGTTCATAATTTCTGATTGTTACGACAGTAAGAGGCTTTGAAGGCCATCGAAAAACTAAATGATAGGTGTTTGAATGAGGAAAAGCTATACAGTATGTGGCCTGCACAGACCGCAAACGTGTTCGAAAAGTAAACAAAATTTAAATAACCAGGACGACCATTCATTCATTCTAAGCCAAAGCTGTTTCAAAACAATACTTTATCGTACATTTTCGAGACTAGAAGCAGTAAAATGCATCTGAATTATACGTCTTGCGAAAAATAGCCAATAATTTCAACATTCTGTTTTAACGTTAAAATATCAACAACTTTAATGATCATTAGAGACCAAGTATGAAAGCAGAAGATTAATCAAACTATTCTAATTAGTCGTTCGTGTTCCAAATAGTCGTACTATCTCTTGGATTTTCAAATTTCCTTTAATCACTTGGTGTGCCTGTTATTGACATACAGCCGAAGTGAGGGACAAATTTATACGCATAAGTATTGTGAGAATTGGTAGTGACTTTGTTCTTGGTTAATTCTGATGGTTTGTGTCAGCTTGCAGGCTTTCAACCACTTCAGCATTTGTGTTAATCCATGAGATAAAAGCGGTGTGCTGTTAGAGAGTTGAGGTCATTTGGGAGCCCCCTGATGAGTGGCTAATAAGACCCTGTGGGCTATCAAAGGGTTGACCAGGCCAACCGTTACTTCAACTCCGATCACCTTATAAACCGTCTAATCACTCTGTCAGCCAATCTTTTTTCTGCCGTGTTTTTCGGGTTAACTCATCGTGGAATTCAAGTCATTTCCAGCTGTTTGGATCTTTAGACCGTTCTGTTTTCCACTGATTGCTTTTCATCAAGGGCTTCCTATGTAACTTTTTTTTACTGGGAGTCGGCATGTCTATATACCTCTAGTTCTATTCATGTTATAATTACACTGGGTTAGTGACCAGGATCTGGCCTTTTTTTCTGAACTAATTTCCTCTTTTATTGAGGCTTGGTTGACTCCAGACATAACACAATCCTTTTTCTTCCGAGAATTTGGCTAAATAAAAAATTTCTTTTTCTTGAAACTGATGTACTTTTTTTTAACCCATAATTTGATTCTGGATTTTTATTCATGCGAAAATTGTAGAATTTTCTATATACATTTGTTATGGCATGTGTTCAAAGTTTGTATACTAATTATTGGTTGTGGCAAATTCAATACTGATACAATAAAGAACGAAAAAAACGACGAAAATTTTAAACTTTGACACACTTATTTTACAGTCAAAATAATTGATTAAAGAAATCCTTCAAGTTCTAATAGTTAATGATGATCTGGCAATTTAACACTTATGAAAATGTATCTTATTAGTTTGTCTTGACATTCATTGTAGTTCTTGACCATTTACCTTTCAAAATAAATGCTGCTGATAGTTGCTATCTGAAGGTTGTAGGTTTCCTATGTGCTCATTTATTCTGCAGAGTTTCCTCCATCAAAGTTGCCATATAACATTCAACCAATCGATAGTATAAAAAAATGAATTCTTTAGTAATCCAGCTGTACACTAAATTTTAAGAGTAATATTTTTAAAGCCATTTTGCATTCTATGATCAAGCTATAGCTTATGATTTCTTAAACTGCTCTTTATTAAAATTTTTTATTGTTTCTTTAACTTTTCTCCGATTAATGAAACCAGTATTGAGAATGGATTGTATTTGTGGCCAAAGAGAAAAGTATCCTAAGAATCAAACATATTATCTTAAGTTTTGGTATTACTTTTTAAACCGGAAACATTTTAAAATAGACATTAGTTAGAGCTGGAACCAAATTACCATATATGTACCTGCAAGGATACATCTGAAAGCAAGGCAACATAACAACTCATAACATGGATCTCATGATTTCCCCTAATTTTATTTATGGTCGGGCAAATTCTATAATCAATTGTTTATAATACATGTACGTTAACTTCTAACGAGTCCAGGTTTGTGGATTTTTACTTTGAGCAAAATGCTTTCTTCAGAACACTCAAAACTTCTGAATGACTGAATTCGCCTTGAAATTAAACCAAAACTTGACAAAGTGTGTCCGTCTCATAACATATATAACTTATATATGTATTGTTTGATTCTAAAATCATCACATATTAAAGAATTTAGCAAGTCTTGTCATTGAATTGATTTAAAACTCAGATACAGATTGTTCAGAATACTTTTCTAGGATCAGCTAGATGCTGACTGTCACGCCACTATATTTTAGATTGCAAATTTAAATAGATCTGTCTTTTTTTTTTAAATACAGATTTTGAATAAATCTGACATAGCTATTAGTTTACCATTTAGAGTTTTGTGGCTGGGTTAAAGACATTCTGAATCTACTTGACAATTTTCCATTTGATAAATAGTGTCTGTTGCCATAACGACCAATTGTGATTCTTTTCATCGTTATGGTTATCCGGAGTGATAAAACTTTCATCTATATTCATACGAATTCTCTTCTTCATCCCGTACCCAAATTTCAACTAGCTTGCATCAATTTTAAGCATAGCCTGTACACACTCTTAACTCGCGCAAATGTACGGATAGGGGGAGGGGGAATTAAACGGATTTTTCCACCAGAATGGAGCAATTTGTGTGGCGATCTATTGGAGATCATCCAAGAATCGTAACATTTTGATATAAAGAGCATTTAATAACCCCAGAGAATTCAAAAGTTATCAAGCCGGTCTCGACCATCTAACCCAACTTGACAGTTTTACTGGTTGCAGAAGTCAACCTGGGGGACACTAGGGAGAAGGGATATAATTTTGGACGATTGGAGAAAGTACGACAACAAAGTCCTATAAAAGCCTGATGGTATTACACAAGACTAGGTTTTCATTCTCCATCAGATTGACCGATCCTTCTCGATATTACTCAGTTGATTTGTTAATCACAGCTTTGCCAATCAGACTAACAGCTTGTTGGCTGAATCATTTCATCGTATCTTAAGATTTTCTTAATCACAGATATGCCAATCCGCTTATTAGTATCTGACAATTTTAAAATCAATCCAGTACAGAAATATTTAATTGTTGATCATAATTTTATTTATTAATCATGTAATAGATATTACGGTAGTGTGACCTAGATAGTTCTGCTTTGTTTGTTTTTTTATCTGGACTACTCAAAGTTGTCAGTTCACTTTGGATTAAGGAATAAATGTGCGACTGATTTTTAAAATAAATCATGTGATTTCTGATTCCCAGCTACTCTGACATACATGTAACATGAACAATATGTTTATGAAATCCTGATTGAGACCATTCCAGGTGATGATTGGCATTGACCATATGTAACTAGACAGTTCCAAATGCATGATTTGGGTGTTTCCTTCCCAATTAATATTGTGACAATAATCTTTACTTTCGTGTAAAAAACTAACCTTAGTATAAAGCTAATTCACTACCTAAATCAGAGAAGATAACACTCTAATACGGAGCACGTTGTTTTAAAATCTTAGTCTAAATTAGTCCTTAGAATTAGAAACTTGTCTCCATGGTTATTTTAGACAAGAAGATTTTCCATGTGCCCGTGTGTTTTAGTGATCATAAATATTAAACAATGTTATGACCTTTGATCCTAGTTAACATATTTATCTTATAAAATGTCTAATATAGCCCATAATGCCAATAGCAAGTGCCAGATTGGGCCACATTTTTTGGCTTAAAGTGGAGAGGCATACTCTTAACCTGCAAAAATCACAAAGATGTGAAAATTCTGATAACATTCTTCTAAAGGCTTGCTTTTTCTGCTGATCTGTCTTGTGGTTTTCTAACTGTAGCTGAACTAACTTGAATGAAAAAACTTCCTTCAATCTTCAGATTATCATTTGTTTTAATTTAGGTATTTAAGAACCCTATTAAATGAAGTTTCACAGATTCAGTAGAACTATATTTCTGCTATAATACTTATTTATTATTATTTGTAATGATTTGATATTTTTCAGAATTTCAGCCGTACTTTGAAGCCAATCTTCAACTTTCCATTTGATCACTTTACAGGTAAAAACATGTTGATGTTGTTGTTTTGTAGATGTTTTGATGTCAAAGGTAGCAAGGATTCAGGAAGATGTCAAAATGTTGATATTTTTGTCGTCTTAATAAAATTGTTAAAAAATTGTGCCTGTCGCATATCTTTCATGTACACTGTACATGTATACAGGCAACATCAGTTCCTTATATTTCAATTTTTTCTTCTTTTTTTTTTTCGTTTTTTGACAATCAGAATTCATGAGAGTGAAAACAAAGTCCAATTCTTTTATATTTTTTTGGGGACCCAGTAGGGTTTGAACCTGCAACCCATTGATGGAAGGCTTGCAGTTGAAATGTTAAGACATCTACATGTAACTCTATATCATTTTACCACCAAAGACAACAATCTCGATATCATTTTACCACCAAGTTTCGTGCGTTTAGGTTAGAATAAGATCAGTTTTGTGGCTGGACATTCTGATGTCAGACAACATGTAAGTCATACATGTATATTTCAATGCTAAAAAAGAAATTATTCGGAATTAATGTTTTCAGTACAACCAATCTAATTAAAAAAGTACTTTTTTGTCGATTCAGTGTGCAAAAAAAAAAATCAAGTGATCTGTAGGAATGTTGAGAATATTCAGTTCGTTAAGATGTAAGAGTTATATCGCTACTCGTAAGAATTGCTTAATCAATCAGTGAGAAATATGGGCCGGTATTCTGCTGTTCTGGTTGTTATTTTACAATCCGTTGGGTATTCCTGTGGATATCAGCTAGGAATCAAGGGATTTGGCATATTGCCTCTGACATTATCTTTTCTATTTCCATTTAAAATTGCTTCTTAGTGATGCTAGGCTGACTCCTCGTTAGTTCTAATATATGTAAATTATGATCTATTGGTCCAAGGGTGACTAATATGACCAGCTCTCTCACCTTATTAATTCTGAAATATTTTCACTGTCGAAGTTCTCGTTAAAAATATGATGAGAAATATTAGGCGTTATTTTGGCTGTGTCGAGGGATGCTAATAAGTCATCAATTATGACAACCTTATTGCCTCTTCGGGGACACAAGTGTTGCAAAGTTCGTCATTTAGGGGGCTAAGTTTTTCGGCTGCCTGACTTTCTGAATGTTAAAGAAGTGAAGGGCAAGACACGAGGGGCCACAAAAAGTGGAATTTTGTCAATTTACTTGTTAACAAGGCAAAGTCGGCGTCGTTAAGAATGGCTTGTGTCTGATATTGAAGCATGATCCGTATGATTAGCATGTAGGCCTCATTTCTCTTCATACCCCCCCCCCCCCCCTCCCCTCTCTCTCCCAGCTGGTACATATTACATCCCTTAGTAATAAGCAGCCGTTGTGTTAATCAATCACCTCAAGTACTGTGGTAATTTCTTGTTTTGTCTTGTGATGCTTCACATTAGAAATCGCCCTCTTGATTTTAATTGCATTCATCGCTCATTGTACTTGTCTTAAACTCGTACCCTGGCTACCTAAACGTATATTCCATCTCCCAAATTCCCTCCTCCAAGCTTTCCAAACCCTGTAGTTGTGTTTGTAATTATAATTTAGCGAGTTGAGAGTTAGCTGTAAGGCTATAATCCCTCCTTATGTCACTGCTGTGTTATTATGCACACCCCAGCCTCTATCACAATGATAAATGGTTAATATCATTCCATTCTGCCCTTAATAAAATGCTAATGGAACCTTGAAAGCTTCAAATCAAATCCGAAGCTGAAGCAATTTTTTTTATTCTGGTTATTTTTTATTTAGATTAAAACATAAAATTTTTATCCTATATAAATTATCTTTAATGTATGGATTTGATGATAACTCAAATAGGTATAGAAATTAAAGAAAAGAAATATACATATAACATTTTTGATGAACTGAAGAATTTCAATGATGGTAAAATAAAATCATTATGGTTTAATTACAAAATTTTGAACTTTTTCATAATGTGAAAAGAATCCTATGCACTTATGCAGCCATCCTGCAAGAGAAAGTCCAATGCATGTAGGTTTCTCATCTCAGAAGGAGATTTGTGATATAAGGGAGATAACTTCACAAGAACCTTACATTAACCTTCTGGTAAACTGGTTTGACTTGAGTGAACGGTCAAAACTAGCTCATTTTAATTAACAACCACAAGAAAACTTAAATTATTATGATTAATTTGTTGGGTTATATTTGTTATTTTTCTGGTTTTCTGTTTTTTAACAAATAGCTTTATATCTGATTCTTAAATGCTAATTTTCTCTTTTTTTTATGATATTTTGTTTTTCTTATTTTGGGTGTTTTTTGTCAGAGATATGGCAAACCTTATTAATGTTGTAATTTAACTAATGACAACACCTCTCTAATATCGCCAGCAAATTTGCTGGCTTTCATTTTCTAGGGCTTCTTCTTTTGTTTTTTATTTTGGCTCTGAAATTTAATTTCCTCGAGGCAGAAAATGTATTTTTTATAAATGTAAGTTTTTCTTAAAATAATCATTGCCAGTGTAATAAATGTTTTTTCAAACAGTAAAATCATCTATTTTTTAAATTAAAATTATCATGAATTATTTCTATTTTGAGCGGAATTATGAGAGTGCCTTATTTCTCATTTCTGCTCATCTTTTTCTTTTTGATAATTTTCTTTTTCGAGAAGTACATATTTGCAAAATAATCATGCAGAATTACATAAAGTATCTTTACAGTCTTATATCATGTGATAATATTTCGGCTCCATCTGATTTGACCTCTGGTGAAGGTCAAATTGATGATAGTCCTGGCTGACTGCTATGGCGTGATCTTATCAGGGCTAAAATGTGGCCCAGTATGAATATGCTAGTTAAAAGATTAACACCCTTTCCATGGGATCAGAAACTCTGTGAAATAGTCATTACATGGAGCTTGAGGTGTCGAAATTGAAAGTTCCCATCTTTAATCAACTCTCCTTTGATCTAGATGAGTGACCTAGATATGAGTTATGATCCTGGGCCAACTCTGCTCTTGGAAACGGTCAGTTGCTAGCTAAATGAATCCCCTGATAAAGGAGACTTGCTAATGAAATTGTCATAATGGTGATAGAATTCTAGACTGGATTCTCTGAGAGTTGTTATTCGGTGTTATGAAGGGCCCTTAAACTATGGCCTCTTCTCCTAACCTTAACACTGTCCCTTAGTCATTATTCCGTCTAACCTATGACCTTGTTATTGTTTTCCAGGTCTTTCCAATGAGAACCAGACAGAAAAGCAGCCGGGAAAAAAAAGATGCGTATCTATCACGATTTAATCCCACCTTATATCTCAGCCTCAAAGCTAAAGGCATCCTACAAGCTTCATGTAATTCTGACTCTATTACCAATCTGTGTTTATGACACTCTATGTACTACATATTCTTTATGTTTACTACTTTCATATATTGCCAATAGATATTAAGTGCTTTACAGAATTGGTCTACAAAATGTCACTGTAATAAGATAGCTTGTTGACTGTTAAATTACATCGTAGACCAAATGATGTCACCTGTACAATCCCTGTTGTCCACAAATATTCTGTTGCCATTTGCCAAATACATATTGCTGAAACAAGGTCTTCAAGAGGTGGGATTTTCTATTGGATTTTGTAACGTCTCTATACAAAATAACATGTTAAATGGTACAAATTGCTGTGATCATGGGTTTAGATAAAAAAAATCTAAATATTGGGTGCAAATGAGTTATTCTTTGGATTTCTTACTTTGCTTTACCAATCAAACTGTGAAAAGATGACCCTTTTGCCAAAATGTTTTTGGAAATCATGACATTTAATTTTTTTCCTTTTATTTTATTTCTTTGAATTAGTGTTTTTTTTATATCATAGTTTAGTTAAAATTGGTTTACAAATTATAGTTTTTACAAGAAACACTTTGACAATCAAAATTCTAACTAAATTTTCTTAGATAAAAGAACAGCAACATTTTGATTTTAAGTGTTAACAAAAACATCTCATTGTCTAATCAAACCTCCGAAGACAGTTGGGAAGGGGAGGCTATCAGGCCATTGCTAGTGAGCGTGAGCATTTATCGATGTCAAACAATCAAATTCATTTTAGTTTCAAGATAAAGTTTTTACAATACTGCCAAACATAACGGTCACAGTTTTTTGACGGGCATATATTTAATCCAAGTGTAAACTATATTTTGGTATTTATTTTTGGATGCCTATGTCTTTTTTTTCAAATAAAACTTGATCTATGATTTTTTTGGGGTGAGGTTGATTTAGATCAATACTTTGGTCATTGATTTATAATTTATGGTTTTGTTTACATACATTTTCTGGCTATCAAATGTACATGTGATACAAAATGTAGTACTGGTATGTTAGTTAGATACTCAAATCAAATCTTGATTTTTTTTTGCTTGTTTTTGTTAAATGTATTTTCAAGGCATGTCATGTTGATTAATTTAGTTTAATATTGGATCAATTTTAATCAGTTGGTAAGAATCAATAGATTAGTGTATTTTAATTAAGGTGCTTTAAATGCTGATAGGTCTCAAATAGTGTATTTAAAATGTTACCACAAAATATTTTCTCACCAGGATCTGATAATTATGGGATATGAATGCAGGGTATTATCAGATTGATATTTAATACTGTACTCATGGCAATTTCAATTATATTGCTGGGTTGCCCAGTGCCCAGTTTGGTTGAGGGGTGGGGGGGGGGGGGTCAGCATATTTGTTTCAATTAATATTTATTACTGAGAAAGACTGGGACATGTGGCTCGGTCCATTGAGCTGAGAGTACCTGACCAATAAACTTGGTGATATTGTCATAAGAGTTCAATAATCTTGAGTACAGCATTAAGCTCCGATTCTTCTTTTTGACAAAATCTTGTCTCAAGTTTGACTCGCTTTCTGCTTGAAATTATATATTGTTGGAAAATTGTGAAAAGTTCAATTTAATGGTTTCATGTGGAATGCCGTAATGAATCGAGCCTTTCCGCTGACAATAAACCTGGTAAGGCCACCAGATGTAAAATACTCTATTTGGATGGTTTTCACTCGAACGACCTATGTGGTATGGTTGCCAGTTACGAACAGAAGGTCGTGGGTTTCCTCCGGGCATAGAGCCCGGTTTCCTCCCACAATAAAACTGTCAGCGCCGCCATATAAGTGAAAAAATCTTGAGCGCGACACCAAGCAATCAATCTATTTGGATGGTGTAATCAGGAGTTGACAGGCGCCAAGAAATTTAGCTAGTTTCTGTATTCTGTGAATATACACGCCAACAAAAATGACCATTTAATTAAAATGTTCAAAGTTTAATTGGTCCAAAAAAAAAAAAAAATTTTCACTAAACCAAACAGAGGCAATGTTAATCAGATACTTTAAAAATATATATTTATTATATTTGTCAAATCTTTCAACGGCATTTAGAAGTTGAAAGGTTACAATAAGGTGAAGAATTACTTATGGATAGCAACTTCTTGGTTTTGATAACGATGTAAGAACTACATCGAAATGTCGTCAGCCAATAAACCAAGAAGTTATTATCGATGTAAGAACTACATCGAAACGTCGTCACCCGATAAACCAAGAAGTTGTTATCCATAAGTAATTCTTCACCTTATTATATTTGTCCATTGCTTACATGTATTATTGTAATCAGTTGATCATCTCTGGGATATGGGGCTTTCCTATTTATGCTTTGGCTATTCCATATATTCTATTTTTTTGCAATGATTCAGAGCTTATATATCAAATTGTTTTACTTTCTATATTTTTATATCTTTGAATTTATATTTAGTTTAATTTTCTAAGATCTGATACATGTTAAATTCTGCTAGTTTTGTAAATAAAGTTAATAATAGAATCGACCAGTTCTTTCACCAGTGACAGCGATTTTGTGACCAGGTAATCACAACCTTGAGTCAGCGCCTTTGAACTATATATGTAGAATGGACACGTCTCATTCGCTGGTTTGGATCTGAAGTTCTAAAAGCACAGCCATAACTACAAGATGCGCGTTCGCTTGACGTCCACCATCTTGGATTGAAATTGCCAAATAACTCAAACGCTACGTGACCTCCATTCCAGGTATATAGTTCATTGTTCTGGACCCCACATCACTAAGCGGATTTAGGATAAGATGATCTCGTGTATACCTTCATGAAATCTTATTTTCGTAGTTAAGGTAATTTTTCATTGAGATTTATTTGTAAAGCGAACAACTGTTGTCCTTTTATTTAATAAGTAGCAAGTTCGGAAACTGATTAAAAATTATTTTGAAGTGAAGTATATGCAATGTAACAGACAATGTATGACATACGGTTCATATTTCGAGTTAATATCATTAACGCCAGTATTTTGACAGTGCTTTTTGTGGTTTCCCAGGTCAACTTTCCATCAGCTTGACCAATATATCAAGTGACATAAAAATTAGTCAAATGTAATTGGGCATGGCAAAATTATTATTCATAATAATAATAGACGAATATGGACCTAGGAGCACATGGTAAGGGAGGGATAAAAAGGGATGTCGTGTGGGGTCCCTCCCAATGACCTTGACCCTTTGAAATATATTGTGACGTCCCTCTATTTATTGGCCATGATGTACATGTAGTTGGAAAACAGTCCTTATGGCATTAAAACCTGCTAAAACATTAAGAGCTCTGTCAGATTATTCACATTAATAATATCAACTTGGTTTGTTAATTGATGTTTTCACTAAAATCCCAATTTTTAACCAGCTTCCAAACTTGTGACTTTTTATAGGAAACAGACTGTACTGTTTGATAAAATGGCAGATGTTGTCCCTTTTCATAAGTCCCAGGTCACAGAGTTGATATTTATGTCTATGAAATGTTGTCATCAAACATCTTGGAATCATCGACTTTTGTTATTATACATGTATCAAGTTAAAATGAGATCTGATTCGTTGGATAGTTTTGTGATATTTGTCCCACAGGTATACATGCGATGATGTCTATGGAAAAGTGCTACAATTTATTGGCATGTTGTCCCCCAATTTTGGCTGTGTTACTGCTACACGTTCGTGTTCTATTTTGCTTCTTAATTAAATTAGATTTTTCAACTCAAACATTTTTGGGGTTTTCTTTCTCTGTTGACATATCAAGAGATCGAGAGTGAAGATGATATTAAAAGACCCTCAAAACTTTTCGCCATTCCTTAGAGTTCTAATGTTAAATTGTCGTTTAACTCAAAATATTTAAATGTTTGAATAAGACATATGTAACTTGGGCGGTTGGCAGATGCCAACTAAAATGTCGTAGTTCCCTGCTGATGTACGCTCATATAAGCAGCGGCCGCTATCTTTCCCTTTCGTTAAACACAAAGGCGGAAATATCCACTGCTTATATAGGAGTGCATCCTGACATAGGCCAAGAGTTCGTCTTTCTCCATAGAGCCTGGTTTCCTCTCACAATAAAACCGACAATGCCGCTACATAAGTGAAATAATCTTGAGCGTGGCGTAAAACACCAAACAATCAATCAATCATTTTTCTCTCCCAACAAACCAAGCAAGACAATGTAACAAATTAATCCTGACAATCAATGCAAAATTTGGAAAAGGTTAACCCTTATTCATATCACGTCTGGAAAAGCTTAAGCATTTTAGATAAAAATATAAGTAAGCGATTAAATAGGTCGATTTTTAAAGTTCACTTCACATGGAAAGCAATGCATCTATACGACGTTAATTAATTAAAGGCCCACTCGCCGCTGAAGCCTTTCTGACATTTGTTAAGAAAGTCAATTTGCACGAACTTACTACTGGTAAAATCACTAAAATTAAGCATAGGATACATTATACATGTCCAATTAGGTTTAGAATGTTAAAATTCTCTAGTTAACAGGTTTTTCCAGACCATCGAACCCAATCCTCAGTCTGTATTTCTCAGATGAATTTCATTAAATTATACTGTGCCGTTGAACGCTTACACAGTTCAAAACATGAGGGCGCTTGTGTACAAGGTCAGTTTCAGGATTTGTTTATTTTGCGGGTACCTGATAAATCTAATTTTTTATTTCCAATAAAAAATGATGCCCAAACTTTTTGGTAAATATAGAAAGTTCCTAACTTCTGTCTGGGAAAAATGGATTTTAGCGGCGAGTGGGCCTTTAAAAAACAATCTCCTCAAAACTGGATTTAATGTTGATCTGCACCCCCCCCCCCCCCCCTCTAAACCTGGCAACGCCACCATTTAAGTGGAATAATCTTGAGTGCGGTTTAAAACATCAATCAATCGATACCACAGGATTTGAATATCCCCCTCCCCTACCCCCATTGTTACACGCAACCCATCCAAAATCTGCTTAACAGAGAGAATTTATTCATCCTCCAGTTAACAAATAATATTTTATTTCATTTCCGCTTTGTTCAATCAAAGATTTTCATGACGTCATTTGGTGGCATAGCCCTACAGACTAGTTTCGCGGGAAGCAGAAATCCTTTACATACCATATACATTGAGTTTGTCATATGCGTAATTATGCATACAAGCCCAGGGATTTTATATATTTCTGAAATATCTATATATAAATTACATGCAAGGTTTTTGAAACCGAGAGCTTCAAGTGGAATTTGTTGGTGTCAAACCCCTGACAAAACAGGTCATCTGCGCCTAAGTAAAGACATTGCACTTTGCTGAGAATAAAACATAAAACTTCCATTTTATACAATTGTCAGTTGGCACGTCCCTTTGGCTGTTTTAGAGGACCATATGCGTCATTGTTTATTAGATTATTTAATGAAGCACGGACGAATAGTTCATCTTACAGAATATGGGTTATATTCGAAGACTTTCATATCTGGAAAGGTCAAAACAAACATGGCCCCTGGTGAGTCTGCTGTTGGATGGCATTCCGGTCCAATTTAAAGAAAATAAACGAGAGGGATTATGAAGAGCATTTTGTCCCGTATTGTGACCAGTAATTTAACTGAGTTAAAATTATATCTACAAACGTTATTCACAGAATAATAATGGATGACTGAAGTAAATTAGAACCCCAAAACAACATGTATCACCGACCATTAATTAAGTCGTTACCATACTGTCAAGGAACGGTAACTTAGTTTCCCCGTCGACGTGTCTAAGTGGCTTAGGCGTAAAGAACCCATAGGTAGATGTAGAATGTTCCCTCAAGATAGCGCACCCGGTTCCAAACCTGGGGATTTTTACAACCTATACGTATACGATTTGTAGCCGTTTGGGCCATTAATGTTTTTTAAGTTTAGCTACTCAGTGGATCAAATAGATCCACTGGTTCTCGTCCTTCGGATTAACACTGCATACCTGTGTGTTAAATGAAAGCCGTCACTGGAAGTATTGGTTTTTTTTAGGTTTACCAAACCTCCTTACTACATTTCATTATGTCCAGTGGATCAAATATTATACATTCTGAAGCTCTGTTTCTCGGATTTACGCCCCATATTATGCAAAGCAGGCCTTGGTGTCACATTCGGAACAGCCTTTCACTCCGAAACAAGTTTAGCTTATTTATTTCGATATCCAAGACACAAGATCCACTTGCTGATTCGATAACAAAACAATAATATGTACATGGAATTTAAGACAGGCAAAAATATATAAACTGCTAAACTAAAAACAAATATGAGACAAGCTAAGTAAATGCGAAAATTCAGATAAGTACAACATGTTTACATTACACACATGTTTCTACTTACACAAACCATCTATCAATAGATCCTTAAGAGATTCTTTGCAGATAAAAATATTAAGAGTTGTAAAATTGAGATCAATGAATAGGTTTTGAGATCCAGGAAAAAACGAAAATGTTCTATTGTTTATTCTACATTTTGCTTTCAATGCTCCACGGACCTTACGATGGTACGCGAGTTCAAAGAAAAAATGGAAAAAATGTGTTTGATTTTACATGATCGCATGGTTCTCACGTGGTCGCCCAATATATGTGCAACAGTTACCAGGTGCTCACATCACAGCCCTATGTATAATATTCATGAGGTTCTCACATGACCGCCTATATATATATGTGCAATATTCACCAGGTTCTTACATGATCGCCCTATATATGTGCAACAGTTACCAGGTTCTCACGTGATCGCCCAATATATGTGCAACAGTTACCAGGTTCTCACATCATCACCCTATATATAATAGTTACCAGGTTCTCACGTGATCGCCCAATATATGTGCAACAGTTACCAGGTTCTCACATCACAGCCCTATATATGTGGAACAGTTACCAGGATCTCACATGATCGCCCAATATATGTGCAATAGTTACCAAGTTCTCACATGATCGCCCCATATACGTGGAACAGTTACCAGGTTCTCACATCGCCCTATATACGTGGAACAGTTACCAGGTTCTCACATCGCCCTATATATGTGCAACAGTTACCAGGTTCTCACATCGCCCTATATGTGCAATAGTTACCAGGTTCTCATGGAAGATCGGGAATTTTCATAAAAAAAACAGCCTGGGTTCCTCCCCACTAAACATGGCCATACCGTCATGAAATATCCAACATCAACCAACCAATCATATGTGCCAAACTGCCAATGGAACCAATGGTTTTTATGTTAGCAAATGCCAACATTACACTCCCTGTTAAGTTGTTCGGTGGATCAAATACAGTAATTCGCATGGACACTCTACTTATCTTGTATTTTGTTAAACTCCAGTTTGGGACTAAGTTTTTATGTTTACCAAAAGCTAAAATTCCTCTGCTATTGATCGCATCGCCTTTTTGTTATAGAGAAATCACTCTCTGGATCAAACCCGTCTAACCCTTTTGAGCAATTCATCTCGTACCTTGCGTGACACATATAGAGCCAACGAATATTTCTGTACGTAATTTGCAGGACTGTTTTGCTGTAATCAATTTAAGCTTACGTTTAGCTATTAACTCGGGAAGAAATAATAATCCATTAATTGTGGGTCCGTTAATAGGTAAGGTCAGGGCTGAAAATACGGAGGCCATGTCATGAGCAGCCTGAAGTTAGCATCAGAGTCGGGATTCGAATCCCGAATCTGGTGCTAACTTCAGCTTCCCGTCGTATTAGTTGTGAGAGGGTAGGTTAGGTCAGGGCTGAAAATGCGTCCATGTTGTATTAATTGTGAGTGGGTAAGTAGGTTAGGTCAGGGCTGAAAATGCGGAGACCATGTTGTATTAATTGTGAGACGAGATGTAGGTTAGGTCAGGGCTGAAAATGCGTAGACCGTGTCGGTATTAATTGTGGTACAGGAAGTAGGTTAGGTCAGGGCTGAAAATTACCAGGTTCTCACATGATCGCCGTATATATGTTCAACAGTTACCAGGTTCTCGCGGAAGATCGGGAATTTTCATAAAAATCAGCCTGGGTTCCTCCCCACTAAACATGGCAATACCGTCATGAAATATCCAACATTAACCAACCAATCATATGTGCCAAACTGCCTATGGAACCTGGGATGAATATTCATCCCAGATGGAACCAATGGTTTTATGTTAGCAAATGCTAACATTACACTCCCTGTTATGTTGTTCGGTGGATCAAATACGGTAATTCGTATAAACACTCTACTTATCTTGTATTTTGTTAAACTCCAGTTTGGGATTGAGTTTTTATGTTTACCAAAAGCTAAAATTCCTCTGCTATTGATCGCATCGCCTTTTTGTTATAGAGAAATCACTCTCCGGATCAAACCCGTCTAACCCTTTTGAGCAATTCATCTCGTACCTTGCGCGTCACATATAGAGCCGATGAATATTTCTGTACGTAATTTGCAGGACTGTTTTGCTGTAATCAATTTTAGCTTACGTTTAGCTATGAACTTGGGAATAAGTTATAATCCATTAATTGTGGGGCCGTTAATATGTTAGATCAGGGCTGGAAATACGGAGACCATGTCGTAAGCAGCCTGAAGTTAGCACCAGATTCGGGATTCGAATAAGAGGGTAAGTAGGTTAGGTCAGGGCTGAAAATGAGAATACCATGTATCAATTGTGGTACGGGGAGTGGGTTAGGTCAGAGCTGAAAATGAGAAGACCATATCGTATTAATTGTGGTGCGGGAAGTAGGTTAGGTAAGGGCTGAAAATGTGTAGACCATGTCGTATTAATTGTGAGTGGGTAAGTGGGTTAGGTCAGAGCTGAAAATACGGAGACCAATTTGTAATAATTGCGAGACGAGATGTAGGTTAGGTCTTGGCTGAAAATGCGGAGAACATGTCGTATTAATTGTGAGTGGCTAAGTAGGTTAGGTCAGAGCTGAAAATACGGAGACCATGTTGTATTAATTGTGAGACGAGATGTAGGTTAGGTCTTGGCTGAAAATACGGTGACCGTAAATAGAACCTTTCACTTATCCTACGCACACATAACGATTGGATCATTTTTCTCAAAGAAATACATTCTTTAAAATATCTGAAAACTGCATTAGTTCCTGATGGAGTTTCTAGCAATTAATTTTCACTCTAACCACTGGACTCCCGGCGGAATACCAAATTTGTATAATCCATAAATCATATCTAATCGTGAACTATGTCAGATGGATGAGAAATATTGTGGCAATTTAGTTAAGGTTAAATCTGATCAAGGTCTTGTGATAAACCATGTGCTAACGAATAGTTAATAAATCCATTGCTGGTAAGGGGGCAGTGGATAAGGTCGTCATAGGATGAAAATCCGGAGACCGTGTCGTAAACTGACGAGACTCATCCACTCACATTATAGACCTACACAACTATGAGATTATATTTTTAAATATCTGAAGAATGCCTCTGGTCGTCAAGGACACCTCGTTGCGGATTTTTTCTCAGCCATTTCCGATTGTTCACGTTAGCGGAGTAATACCAAATTCGTGTATTCCATAAATCCTATCGTATTGTGAACTGTGCCAAATGGATGAGTTAGATTGGGGACTTGTCAATCTATAACTGTTATCAAGGTCTCGCGGGTTAATTAAAACTTCTTGTCATTGCAAGTGAAGCAGATGGATGTTTTATACGCAAATATTTTACACGCCTTTAACAAATGCACTTCTCTCGATAAGAGATCAGTCTAAGAAATGACGCACGACATTCGGAATTTTTCTTTTTATCGGAGAATGTCTTTATGGGATCTTATCGTCACACAATATGAAATGTTCCGAAGAAGATGGCCTCATTTGTCAAATAAGTAAAAAATACAACCAGCGCTTATTGTAAGATTTTTAATTTCCAACTAACGTTGACGTAATACGCTCCACCCTGAAGCCACCCTGGAACCGGTTATCTTAAGGGTTCGCACTTAATCAAAGTATCGCACTTAATCATTTTTCTAAACAATATAGACAATTGTTACTAAAATCATTCCTTTTTAAATTTTACCCAGTTCAGTCTTTCGTCAAAAACTTCCTTACATTTAAACATTTTTCAGGGTATAAGATGATATTAGGCCCTAGTTGAGGACATTGAGTGTTTGATATGAAATACTTCGATTGGTCAAACATCTATCTATCTTGACTCTGAAGGGGTTTTTTTATCTTCCCTGCCAAGAATTAGAAATGAAGCGTGTGTGTATCGGGCAATTCTCCGGTTAGAATTCTATATATGTTATGTCCCTTCATTAGGGATGCTATGATAATCAAACAGCTCTCTTCATGGTTTCGGGGGCCTCAGTGGTCCACTGCGTTAGAGTGATCGCCCCTTAGTCCCGCACAGACCTCCCATCTATGCGGCGCGGGTTCGAATCACACTCAAATGGAAAAAAAATATCTGAGTGAATTTTTCACTCGTTCCCCATATGTGGAAGAGTTGCCAGGTACTCGCCGAAGGTCGGGGGTTTCCTCCGGGCATTGGGCCCGGTTTCCTCTCCACTAAACCTGGCAACTCCGCTATATAAGTGAAATAATCTTGAGTGCGGCATAAAGTGGAAGTGTCGGAGGAGCGTTTGTCATCCCAGAGTTAAAACTTCGACTGACTGATGACGTATCTATTTTCTGCTCAGAGCTTGTGTCCATTTTTTGTGTCTCCAATTTTTGTTAGACTACAAACCAAACGTTGCTGTAATTTGATCCAATTCCTTGAGAGCAAGCCCTATATAAGTTTCTTCAACTGTAGAACCTATCATCCTCTTGTTTTAGAAATTATGCATTTATATACCGAGTTATTTAAGGAAGGAGTGAGCGTCACATTTACATGGGTACCTGCTCATGGAAATGAACTTGCTGATACTGCTGATACTAGCATATCCATGAGATTTCAATTTACCATACCGATATACTACTTAAGGCTAGGTCATATTTTGTGAATCAGTGACAGAAACAGTGGAATGATTCTGACAAGGGAAGGTTTTATTCCTTTTTAATCCCCGAATTTCATCACGAAAGCTTACTTTCCACACTCGTCTAGCTGAGGTATTGTTGCCCACTCGTATAGCCGAGGTAATGTTGCCCACTCGTATAGCCGAGGTAATGTTGCCCACTCGTATGGCCGAGGTAATGTTCCCCACTCGTCTAACTGAGGTAATGTTCCCCACTCGTCTAGCTGAGGTAATGTTCCCCACTCGTCTTGCTGAGGTAATGTTCCCAACTCGTCTTACTGAGGTAATGTTCCCCACCCGTCTAGCTGAGGTAATGTTCCCCACTCGTCTAGCTGAGGTAATGTTCCCCACTCGTCTAGCTGAGGTAATGTTCCCCACTCGTCTAGCTGAAGTAATGTTCCCCACTCGTCTAGCTGAGGTAATGTTCCCCACTCGTCTAGCTGAGGTAATGTTCCCCACTCGTCTAGCTGAGGTAATGTTCCCCACTCGTCTAGCTGAGGTAACGTTCCCCACCCGTCTAGCTGAGGTAATGTTCCCCACTCGTCTAGCTGAGGTAATGTTCCCCACTCGTCTAGCTGAGGTAATGTTCCCCACTCGTCTAGCTGAGGCAATGTTCCCCACTCGTCTAGCTAAGGTAATATTCCCCACTCGTGTAGCTGAGGTAATGTTCACAATCGTCTTGCTGAGGTAATGTTCCCCGCTCGTCTTACTGAGGTAATGTTCCCCATTCGTCTAGCTGAGGTAATGTTCCACAGACTCCGCTCGTCTAGCTGAGGTAATGTTCCCCACTCGTCTAACTGAGGTAATGTTCCCAACTCGTCTAGCTGAAGTAATGTTCCCCACTCGTCTCACCTGTAGTCTTACCTATTCAGATTCCATCCGTCTGACACTGACTTGTGTGATATTCAAGCAACCAACCATCAGTTTTGTGTAGGAACATTTATCATATTTTAGTAATTTTCCTGTTCAAGTGTATTCTAAAATTGTTCATTTTCTATGAAACAGAATAGTTTTATATATCCATTTACTTTCGTTCATTCAAATTGAGACTAGATATTGACGGTTTCAGACACAATGAATTGCCTTGGGGTCCATTTTTGACTTATTTTATACCAATCGTAATTTTAGCAATGTATCTTTTATAGAATATCAATTTATGCTCAAGGCTTTCCTATGAGCATTTTCTTAGATATCAATTTATGCTCAAGGCTTTCTTGTGAGCATTTTCTTAGTTTGGAGGTATGACGCGCCCAATGGGACCACAGAGAAATCAGCCGTACCACAGAACACAAACACGTCCTGAGTTCGGAAGAAGACAACTCAGGTCTTCTATGTTTTTCAACCATTACAGCTATGTGTTCTATTTATTGGATTTTCCACCATATTTCTTTGTGGCTTGTTTATTGAGCATGTATCTCGTTAGCTACTCTCCTTGCCCATTCTTAGTTTCTCTCTTACTGTTATAAACAGCTAATCCGACATAATTTTGCTCTTGCTTCTGTTATAGTGGCGGTGGAAATTTCTATATATGATCTGCTAATTTTTTCTCTCTGAAATCAAATTTGCATTTAAGCTGAGAGAAGTTATAAACCATTAATTGTGAGTAGGAAGTAGATTAAGGCGTCCACGGCTGAAAATCCGGAGACCATGTAGCTAACTGACGAGAGCCGTTCACTCACGTCATACATTACAATGAGACCAACTTTCTAAAAAAAAAGACGACTTATTCAAAATATCTAAAAAACACATTAGTCCGTGATGGATTCCTGGTGGAATTTCCGATTACTCATTTTAGTGACTCGGAAATACCAAAATTCCGATAACTAATTGTGAACTTTGGATTGAGTCTTTATCAGTTTAGTTAAGGTTAATTATGACAAGGTCTCGTGACCAGCCCTGTTTGTAAAAACAACCATATATATATGATATACCTCTTTTTAATACAATAAGAAACTTGTCTCCATGGTTATTTTAGACAAGAAGATTTTCCCTGTGTCCGTGTGTTTTTGTGATCATATATATATATATATATATATATATATATATATCCAAGAATATCATCTAAGACCGGTCAGTTATTCTGGTTCTGGGTTAATTAGATCGTCCTTTCAAATTGTAAGTAATTGGATGGTAACTTTATAGAAAAATCCTTTTCAGGCCTACAACAAAAAGCCATGTGTCTCCTCTCTCATTCGTTTTATAATACCGATAACAAGTCAGTGTGCCAAATGACATCGACAATCGGGGTATAGTTTGCACCAAAACACTCCAAGAATATCTTTACTCTTAGTTCAATCAAACGGCCCCCATTAGGAGAAAATCCCCAAACTCTTGTAGAATCCGATGTCATTGTTAGAAACTTGATCCATATCTCAATAATATATACAGCGATCTTCGCGAGTAATCTAATATGGTTATTAGATTTTGTATTTCCTGCGGACGCTAAATGTAAGGTACAAATAATGTCACGCTTTTCTCTGAAGCTATTCTGTTAGCATAAATGACCTATATCTAGCATGAAGACACAAGTTGCCATGAAAGTTTGCTTTTTTTTCCCAAATATTTTCCTTTGAACGAGTTTGATAGTTTTTACCAAACTGAATTGTCCCTATCATAATCTCACCCAGGTACGAACAAAAAGCCGATTGATTTTTTGAATGGGTGATTTAAGAGTATGGTGATATTCAGTATTGAATCCATTACTGTTTCAGTACCACAAAGAAACTGAAGATAACAAGAATGACATCTTGTAACGGATACCGTTCACGGCTCGATCTTCAATTGACACGGTCTGTTGGCTATTTTAGAGGACCATATGCCGTATTGCTTATTTGACTGAAACTTAGACGATTTGTGCATGCGTCTTAAAAATAAGTTATCTCTTAAGATCCTCTCATTTGGGAAGGTCAAAATCAAAATGGCCCTTGTCCTGTCTGCTGTTGACATTCCCACCCAATCTAGCGAGGATAAATGAGGCGGATTAGGAAGACCAGTTAGCCACCTTTTTGCGAAAGATGATTTGGCGAAGTTCGAATTATGACACGAACATAAGGCATATAGAGACCATTGGTAGGTGATACTCCAAATGAAAAAAACATTGACTTTTATTGTTGATATTGTTTAACGGCAGGCAAGAAAGGCGTTGTCTTATACCAGATGAAGATGGTCAACGGTGAATAGCGTTTAGTTCCATAGGGACTGGCTTAAAGTGGCATGAGCTGCCAAAATTCGCATTTTTTTTCTCACAAATCCTGATTGTCAAGAGACTCTCCGTGAACGAAATAGCTTGAAAAACTAAAGGATTGGTATTGGAGTAAACTAAAAATACTGGCAACGGCAGTAACCCGTGAGAGCCGAATATGTGGGCTAATAACGGACACAATTCAAATAGCCGGGATGTATGAGTTCATTTTGGGGCTGATGTTGCTTATAAAACTACCTTAGCGTATATCTGAGACATTAGTATCAGTGGAACAACAATTAGCAAATTCTTCTTCAACGAAATGTTCTATATAATGTATATGTTTTTTGATAGCTCATGCCACTTTAAATGCAAATAATGATAACGCCGGAGATTGCTATATCTGATTTGTTGAGAACGATATTAAAATTGATTCAAGGGGTGTTAACTTTTTGTGTCAGAAATGAAATAATGAATTAATTTTCAGGAGAAATATCCCTTCCTGACCGTGTGGTAAATTCACGAGAATCCTCCTCTCACGTCATACATTTATTTACAGCAGATCATTTTTTTTTCTTCTAGAATTATTCTAAATATGTAGAAGATAAATAAGGTCCTCTTGGAAACCTTGTGGATTTTTCCTTGGTGGGTCGATCTACTATAATTCATAAATCATATCTAATTGTGAACTGTGATAGATGAATATTCAGATTGGGGGCTTGTCAATTTGGTTAAGGCTAACTCCGACCAAGGTTCCATGACCAGTCCTGTACTAACGAATAGTCCATCTGTAAACTCGTCTTTCCCAATCAATTAATCAATCCTGTCATTGTTTTTTGTCCCTATTAATATCCCCCACAATTCGCTGGTGGACGTCCTACATCCTTTGTCGCTATCGGCGATGATCAAGTGCCAGTATTTCTACTATACAGTCCGACAATCGTTGGCTGCAGGTCTTGCATCCTCGGATGCCCAGGGTTCAATTGTCAACAAGCTCACCAAGTGAGCGTGAGCGTAAGTTTTAATCGTGGTTTCCGACGATGCAGGTCTTGAAGTCACAACTTAGACTGGAATGCAGCAAGCTTAATATGTTTAACGGCTACACATCTGGTTCACCTGAATGCAGCTGTGGTTTTCCATGGGAAATCACCAGTTATTATCTCTTGTCGTGCGAATATATAAGAAATAGACACATTCCTCAGCACAAAAACCTACATCAGCTTCGTTTTTGACGATGAAGGGCTCTCAGTTGACGAAAATATAGGGGTCCTGGTGAATTCATTACTCCCACTGGATGATTTAATAATGACATATACATCAGTAGAGTATTTCTTAAATAGTTGGTAAAAAATACACCAGTATTCTTAATTGTATTTACTGTTTTTAAAATCTTCTTGACAAAGTAAGTATTATATTATTAATACTTAGTACATGCCATGTACAAGATACAAGAACATTTCTTTAACATCTGTTAAACAATTGTTAAACAATCAACATAAACCCAGAAGGGCTTTACTTCCGACAAAAACATGAGAATATGTCATTTATTTTTTTAAAGAAAATGCGTTAATATAGCTCATGCCTATTCGCCAATCCCATATTCAGGGTTTTTCAACGAATACAATACATCTTGAGCCTCAGACAGCTAGAGGTCAGTTATTTTCGCGCTAGTTTAATTAAACGTCTTGTAAGCAATCCAACAACAGTTTTTAGCCAAAAATATTTGTATGCCTTCAACAAACGTAATGTTTTTTCCACTCCTTTGTTTTACCGTATCCCGGTATGAAGCCACAAAGAGCACACGGCATTCAAGATAAAAAGTTGTTTACAAATAATGAGAGAATATCTTTGCCAGATCTTATCCCCAACTAACCTTCTGTAGAAGATAACGGTCTTGAAGAACTTAAGGATATTCTCGGGTCATTCCGCATCTCAAAAAGTCAATAATACAAACAGTTATACCGGTACTTGCTAGTTTAGCAGTTTGGATTTTTTTCTCAACACCAAACCCCATTCCTTGGAAGACAACTGTAAGTCTAAGAGCACTTAAGGTCACTGTCAGAAGTTTCCGCATCTCGAAAAGTCAATAATACAAACAGTTATACCGGTACTTGCGAATAATCAAACAGGGTGACATTCTAATTTTCTGCAACCATTGACTTTTATGATTGATGATAGAAATAATTCCACTCCTCTCACTGAAGCCATTCTGATGCCACAGATGACCTATATTTGATATCAGTCACCTGAAAGGTGCAGTTTTTACAAATTATCTTTCCTACGAACTAGATTGACAATTGTTACCAAACTAAATTGTTCCAATCGTAATTTCACCCAGCCCAGGTCTTCGCACAAAGGGCTGATTAGATTTGAACATTTCTCCCGGGAGTAAATGATATTAGAAAGCGAAGATATTCAATGCTTTATATATAACTCATCGATTGGTCCAATATTTTGTCTGGAAATGACAACCATGAAGAATTTCGTGTCGGCGATTACAAGAACAGTGAATATGTATTTTTTAACACAATTAGAAACTTTTCTCCATGGTTGTTTTAGTCAAGAAGATTTTCCCTGTGTTTTAGTTTTCATGAATATATTTGTGAATCTGCTTTTTTCGGGTTATATTGATTCATTTATTTTCTGTTTTGAAGGCATACTTTATTGAAAAGTGGATATTTTTCTCTTTGGGCAACAGGGCCCGGTTTCGCCATACAGTTACAATAATCAATCAATCGAATCTGATCGTATAGGTCAAATACATAACGATCGATCAATTCATATCATTTGTCTCGCATAAGTTTGGAAACGGTATGTTTAAAAATATTTTGTTCTTTCTTCCTGTAGTGTAACAAACTAAATTTGTCATAGTATTCGAATTTCGAGTTGATACAATTAACATAAATAAATTGACAGAGCCTAATATGTACAGGCCTACAATTGTGCGTCACACTTTCTCTGGATATCAGAGACACGTGGTTTCTGGAGTACATTTTTCTTAACGGCAGGTATTCCAGAATCTGGGATTAATCACAGCATTATATATTGCTATTATTTAAACAGACGTATAAAAGGTGAGTTTAACGGAAGATGACCACAAATTTGAGATACGGTAAAAACTTCTTGGTTTAGACTCCACAGAATTACAAACGGACCTGATCGGATCAGCAACCGATAATAAATGTAAATGCAACGTGACTTCCTGTGAGTGCTTATATACGTGGAATCGAGTTCACGTGGTATTTGATTTGCATCGAATGCCACCACTTCTAAGAGATGGTGGAATATCGATCCAGATCGGCCATGCACGCCCTCATCACTCAGCAATGGCGGCGCTTTCACAGAGTCAGATCCAATCCAGGGCCATGAGACATGTCCATTCCGCGTATATAGTTCATTGCTTGTACATGTTGTATATATAGTAAAATTACCACATTCTGTCTTGGAACGAAATGAACTTAAAATCTATTTTGTCAAAATTCATCCATTAAATTTCAGCTAAGCTATGGAGCATGTAATAATCAACAGGTTCATAAATGAAAGATGTCAAAAGATTCTCCTCTGGGAAACCGGAATTAATTGGGCGAAATTTCCAATAAACTTATAGTGTTTGGTCCATTGAACCACACACGGTGACATTGTGCCCTCGCTGGCATAGGGATATCTTTCATTTGCAATAATATTAGAAATTGCGTTATTTGTGAACGTTGGAGATGATCTGATAGACGATTTGAGATAATTGACCATTGAGCTTACCGGCAAAATTATGGACTTTCTCTCGATGTTTATACAGTGTAATATTTACCAGAGTCAGATCAGTCATAGATGATTACTGGACCAATAAAACTCTGAAGTGACCGATCAGGTCTTGTGTGAAATTACGACATATTAGGGCTATCACATTAAGGGTTGAGGTTAATATGGGATACCTTCTCCCTTACTTTGAATAAATCACATGATACCGTTTCACATATATCAATCAAAGCAGATACAAAAAAAATACGGATAACATCTACACAGCTACACAATCTGGCCTAAAGCCTACCAACTTATACCTTAGGAGGTACATGGCATAGCAAGGTTTAAGTCATGTTATTAACCGATGTAACACATTTAAATATCTCACCAATCGGCTATTTTAAATCACATTTCCCACTAAAAGTCTGACTTGCCAGAGGAAATAGTACCCAGCGTATATAACTCATGAAAAAGTTCGTGATGAAACCTTAGGCCTACTTATGTAGTCATATCTGTTCTTGACAATATCCCACCTAAAAGCAGATATAATGAGGTAAAATAATTTGTATTTTTAATAAATCAAGACCCGTATACAGACGGTCTCTATATAGATCGATATCTGTATGTCTATAAACTTATAATTGGTTACAGTTTTTGAGGTTTGTAACAGTGTTAAGTATTCTGATGACACCAATAATTCTCTAGAATGACTAAATAAAGTGTTGAGATTTGAGAAGTAGTTCCGAGTTACGTTAAGTCGAAAATGGTCATACCCCCTAAAACAAATAATCTTTTGATTTTCAGGAGAAACATTCCAGGGCACATCGAGCTGAAAATCCAGAGACTGTGTCGAAAGCTGATGAGAATCCTCCACTCACGTTATACATTTAGATAAATTATCCTGTAGCGAATAACCTCTGAGCAATTACGATTTGTTTCAAAAACAATTAATTGGAGAAATTTTAAGGATAGTTGTGGTAATTGCAACTGCTTGTCACAGTCAAACAGATTCCGTCATATTGAATGACGAATGGGAAATGTCAACGAGAGCATCTTCTCTGTCAAGCATCAAAATTAATTGGACAAAATCTCTATAAGAGAGGTGTTCGTAGAATTACTCGTCTGCAAAAAGCGTCTTGAACCGTGAGTTTACACTTCGGAGAAAGCAATATTTTTGATTTGTAACAAAAAGTGGAGGGCAGATTATTCGCTAGACTTGGATGATGCTTGATTGATGACCTACCCATATTTATTGATAAACTCGCAGCACGAAAATACTAACTGTCTTATAATATCTTAATATTGTCTGCGCGAGTTCCGTCATTGCGTATGACCCTTGTATAATCTACAGATGATACCAGCTCCAGCCTTGTGTGAATTATGAGGTGCCTTAGGTAATCTCATTATAAAAGACGCACTCTGGAATCTTTCCTGGGATTGTCAATATTCCTGCTACTGAAAATCACAAATGAAGATAGGCAGGTTTTAGAATTATTATAATAATACATATGACCAAACCATTGGGGTTTTACTCCCACCATGTTTTGTATCTTCATAATGTATATCATGGAAAATAAATTGAATTGAAATTGAATTGTTAACCGTGAAACAGAACGAATACCTGGTAAAAGTTTCGCCCTCACTCCTTCGTTCTCCCCCTTCACGCTAATAAAAGACCCATGCAGTTTTGTAACCACAGCGTATATTATCCTATATTTCCATATCAGAAGAGTTTTTGCCACCTACATGTGCTCGTGATCTCGCGGTCACGTGATCTTGTGACATTACTCCGGCTTGGATGGGCGAGTTATCATACCACTTTAAATCCGTATGTTTCACGGTCATTATCTAATAAAGTTTCACCCTAACATTAAAAACAAACGACTCAAAATTTACCTAAAAATGTGCGTGGTCGGAAGTAATACAGCCAAAAGTTTCTGCCATTGGTAGATTTAGGCTGGCTCACTTCAAGATTTATCAAAATAATTCCTGCAATTATTTTCTGATTTAAAAACACACGGACGGAATTATTTATATAAGCTATTTAGACCTACAGACTAGAGTGCCCTTCACCCCTTTATCAAGGGCTTAGGAAATTGAAAAAGACGTGGATAGAGCATCATTACTTTCTTTCTTTCTTACTTTCTATAAAACATTTTATTGCATGCCTATCTCTGTAGAATATCAATGCCTATATATTTCTGAACACTAAAACACACGGGCACAGGGAAAATCTTCTTGTCTAAAATAACCACGGAGACAAGTTTCTGATTGTGTTAAAAAGAGGTATATCATTTAGACCTTTATACCCCATCGTAAATTGTTGTAATAAAGTAAACCTATGATATCAATGGTTTAAGTTGTATGACCCTTTAAATGTGGTTTACCTTTGTCTTATTCTGAAAAAGGCAATTTCTTTTAACCGTGTTACCTCGCAATGACCATGACCTTGTTTATCAAGTAGCAATATATGTCATTGCTGACTCGTTTGTTTTCTGTCGATCATCTTTGGATTGATCGATTAATTGTTTGGTGCTTTACGCCGCGCTCAAGATTATTTCACTTATGTGGCGGCGTTGCCAGTTTTATTGTGGGAGGAAACCGGGCTCAGTGCCCGGAGGAAACCCACGACCTTCCGGTGGTAACTGGCAACCATCCCACATAGGTCGTTCGAGTGAAAACCCAGTCAGAAAATTTTCCAATTTTTGGACTGAAAGGGATTCGAACCCGCGACCCATTGGTGGAAGGCTGTTCGGATTGAGCGTCCAACGCTCTACCTACTGAGCCACGGAGGCCCCCATCATCTTTGGAACTTGACACGCTTGCTGAAGATAGTGTAATACACAAATTTTACTCGTCTTCAGACTAACTTGTCTTTCGTAAATCTTTCTCCAATAAATTTCACGTGATTCTAATTTTTATGTGTATTAAATCTATTATGTTTTATATAAAGGTATATTGGTTCTAAGATGATGTTTTAAAAATGTAATAAAATGCCACTGAGTGAAATGTACTCTATTAATTTCATATAAACCCAAATAGTAGCTGGTTATTTCCGGCTTTTAAACGTGTACAGTAAATTGGGTTATTCTTTTCCTCATTAAAACGATTTCTCCAAAAATTTGAACAAATGGCTTATTTCTAGGTCGCGCCGACATGCTTAGATCTACTTATTATTCTGAAGAATACGTCCGCAATGGAATTTTGACAATAGAAGCACTCTTGCAATTAAGATATTGTTGATTTCCGCTTCAGAGATGAGGACAGAATTCTATATAATCCAGTCAGCGAGACTTCCTGTAATTCTTCACCCAAAGAACATGTGAATTAACCTGGACTGTCTGGTAATATATCTGGTAATTTTGGTGACCTTGACCTTGGCACATGATAACGGAAAAGGCAGGAGGATATATAAGACATAACGGTTTCGTTGAAACTTTTACCGCATTTAAATTTAGATACATTTTGGCTGAACATGCGAATCTAGTTAAAGATAAATGTGTATTTTCTTCTACAGAATGGTATTTGAATTAATTAAGATCGTTCTATCTATCTATATGTCCGTTTCTTTTGTGTCCTGAAAACAGCCAGAAATTTTTTTGTCCCATAATCCCATTTGTGGAATGTTCTTGGCGACGATGGTCTACCACGAGATTGTCTAACTTTAAATGAATGGTTATCGTGCATTGATTATACCTACATCATCTACAATTTATGTCATCTGTGGAATTCTGTCAGAGACAATACTACATACTAAAATCAGTGTTGTATTTGAGAATTGACTAATGTTGAACAAGTTAGTTTAGCGACTATTATCACTAAACAATTAAAAGCTCTCTACAAATTTTTGGGAAAAAATGAATATTAATGAGAAATGATTAAGGCATCACCACGAAGTTGTTTGTGTTGTTCACAAACAACTCAATGCGTGGTGATCCCATTTCCCATTAGTATGGAAAGCAAGATTAAAGCAAGTTTCAAACATGTCTTAAGAATGAATACAATGGCACATTTTTTATAATTGCTATGTTTTTCTGGCAATACAATTAGGTAATTGCCATGTTTGTATTACAATGCAGTTAGGTAATTGCCATGTTTTTTTCGCAATACAATTAGGTAATTGCCATGTTTGTATTACAATGCAGTTAGGTAATTGCCATGTTTTTTTCGCAATACAATTAGGTAATTGCCATGTTTGTATTACAATACAATTAGGTAATTGCCATGTTTGTATTACAATGCAGTTAGGTAATTAACATGTTTTATCCCAATACATTTAGGTAATTGCCATGTCGTGAATGCTTTTTTCTACAAGAGATTCTCTAATTTCCAAAATGCCAGGCAAGACTAGTGGCGAACGACCCCGCGCCTCCATTTTCAACGGTTAACATGCGCTGTGTTTTTTGCTTTTATACTCAAAATATATTTTCACTCAAAATTGAGGCGATTGCATGGAAAGTTGAAGTGGGAAACTGACCTCTGAATTTCCAATTATTTTATCTTAGGCAGAGAATATCCAAATATTAAGCAGTTTTGTCCCCCCAATAAGTCGTAATTTCACACATGACCTGATCGGTCACTTCAGAATTTTATTGGCTCAATAATCATTTATGACTGAACTCACTCTGGTAAATAGTAAACTGTATTAATGTGGGAAGAAAGTCAATAACCTAGCTGGTTAAGTCAGTGACCAATTACTTCAAACCATCTATCAGGTCATCCCGAAACACACAGGCCAGATTTTTTTCTAATATTATTGCAAATGGAATGCTTTGCCTTACAAGAAAGTCCACCGTCTAATCGTCTGTGGTTCAGTTACCTCAGTTCACTTATTTATTGGACAATTCGCCCAACCAGTACTGTTGGTTTAGCCAGGATGTTTTTTGTCAATCTGTTAACACCAACAGACTTCACGTTTATATTCAATTTTCTGGATTCAGTTTATTACGAATTATTTCGACTAGACACATTGTAATTCTTTCGAAAGAAAATATTGGAGTTGATCATCATTTATTTCAGGCCATCTATCACATCAGCACACACTTATAACATATTTTCTAATATAATTTTAACAAAGATACCCCTATACCCGAAGGGACACAACATTATATCACGTGTGGTTGAACAGACTAAATTATATGCTTATTGGAAATTTCGCTCAATTAATTCTGACCTGTGAAGTATTACAGACTCACATTGCTGAGGTGCAGTCAAATATATAATATTTTCAAAAAGAAGACTTTAAAAGATTTATATAAACGTATCATTCTTAGATAATTGATACAGAAGTTGGCCAAACATCTGCCGCTGCACGCGATGCGCTATTAGGCCATTACGTAAAGCCAGTTATTGATTATAGAGTAAAACGTAGACTAGGTTAATGGAAACTGCAAAATATCACAGTTATAAAATTAAAATTTTAAGTCTAGGTTATACTTATGTAATTGGACTGGAATTGCCGTTAGCATTGGAAAGAAAATATGCGTGTACTTTTGGAGAGATGTTATAAATTTGCTCCAGATATGTGATGTGAATTGCAGCCCGATTGGCTGTGGCTGAACGGAGTCTGACATATTCTTAATTGAGTCGACACATTTAAGTCAATGTTGCTGGTACGGTGAGTGATTACGATTATTGTGTAATGTCCCTGTAAGTCGATGACATAGCTACAGTATGCCAGAAACGGAGCATGTAAGCTATATGTCTATGATCTATTGCACCCAGGCCATTTGTTTATTAATCATTGGTTCAATGAACTCTGGATTACAGATGACATTTTTTTTGGTATCTTTCATTTTTCAATATGTTTATTTTCACAGGTTCAAAACATACTTAAGTCAAACTTAAGTCAAATAATTTTACTTAATAACAGACGTTTTCAATCAATTCCAAATGCAATGTCCTAATTCATTGCAAGTAAACTTAAATGTATTCCTTGGTAGGTTGAGACGTGTCCAGGTATTCCCAATTCAATGTCCTAATTCATTGCAAGTAAACTTAAATGTTTTTTCTCTTTGGTACATGTAGGTTGAGGCGTGTCCAGGTATTGCGAATTCAATGTCCTAATCCATTGGGAGTAAACTTAAATGTATTCCTTGGTAGGTTGTTAGTGTCGAGGTTTATTGTGCCAATTTCAGCAATTATTTGTCATCTATATTTTCATATAAACTAATAACACACCAAGGTCAAGTGTGTCCCCTTCGACGACCGTAATCGTTTGTTCAACGGCAAATCGAAAAAGACGATAAGTCCGCCAATAACACCTCACTTTTTGATGAGCTTATACATAACATTAAATTACCAACTGTATACCATTTCTGGTAGTATATAAATGACCTTCAATTTGAGAGTAGTCCACTAGACACGGATACGGGGCTAATAGGTACGGAAGTTCATAATAAGTATGGGTCTGAGGGTAAAGATGATCAGTAATGCATGTATTAGTAAACCAATGGTCCGGTATTACTGACTTAATCATAATTTCGTAAAATATATAACCCGGGAGACAAAAGTTAAAATTGGGACATGTGATATTTAATTTGGTTAAACAATACGACAAAACGTCAACCAACTTTCTACCTATATGTGGACTGATTCAATATGACTTTCATTCTATTTTTTGGGAGGATCAATTCGCCTAAATTTGCATTTGTTATTTGATTTAAGTACCGTACAGAAGAGGAGCTGGTAACTGGCAACCATCCCACATAGGTCGTTCGAGCGAAAACCCAGTCAGAAAATTTTCCAATTTTTGGACTGAGTGGGATTCGAACCTGCGACCCATTGGTGGAAGGCTGTTTGGATTGAGCGTCCAACGCTCTACCTACTGAGCCACGGAGGCCCCTGTTTTCTCTAGAAGTCACATGGACAAGACAATTCAATAGCTTTTAGTTTTAAGAAATTAAATATATCACTTGAGTATGTAACATCAAGGTTTTTGTTTTGGATTTCTTGAGAAAATAGCTATCCCTAATTTTTATATTGTTCTTTGGTATTTCATGTCATTTTAATATTCTATTTTACATTAAATAATGTGGACTCATTAGTAGTCCATGTGCCCGAGCTATTAACTATCTGAATGTTGACTTTTTCCGCGCTTGATAAATCTTTTTTTAGGTTATATAAAGATATCCTTTGGATAATTATATACATAAATAGCACATGTGCGGTGCACTCAGTTGATATTATATATATAGGCCTATATATGTCACTGGTTACTTCCGGACCATTTTCTCTAGTCAAGTTAAAATCTGCATGTCCATATTCAGTGTGGGGACACGCAGATTTTAATTTGGCTTGTGAAGATGCTTCCGGACTAGCGATTATAAACTGAACTACGGTTAATCTTTAGTGAATTATAGCACTGTAACAATTATTGATTTCTCGCTTATATCGATATCAATTTAATGACATTAACGTTATTATCAGAAAGAAAGAAAGTAAATGTATACTCTTGCAGAACTATTTACAATTTTACCTAGATATGTATGATAAATTTCATTTCAATAAAATTCAGGGAGGTGAAAAAATCTTCAAAAATTAGCATTACTCATTTGAAGAAAAGAAATTTCATTTAATGATCGAAATAAAGTCGCCTTGTGCTGTTGACACATAATAGAAAACAGATTGACAGAACCTTAGGCCCCTATTGTTTGGATTAGATATACCGTGAAAACGTATTCGAACATTTGAACTAAAGGCCAAAGGATTGGCGTTGAACTAATAATGATAGGGAAAAGAAGCATCGGTAAGCCAGGAACGCACACGAACGGAATATGTGTGCGAATAACGGACAAAATTCAAACATGCAATAGCCAGGATGTATATATGAGTACATTCCTGGGGCTTTGTTGCTTATAAAATCCTATCTAAACGCACATCTCCAAGGTTGGTATCAGCGGAAAGCTCTTGTACTTCTCGTGAAAAATGACAACAAAAAATGGCAAACAATGTGTTAATTTTTTGCATATATATGTGTCTTGTTTACCAATGTTCTACACTCCTGATGATAAGAAATGTTTGAAACTCTCTTTAAACGTGGGTTCCATACTAATGATAAAAAATTAAAGACATCACCACGTCCTCAGTTGTTTTTAACAACACGAGCTTTCGGCACCTGTGCCGGTACCTTCGTCAAGTGTAACTGGCGAAGGCACCGGCACAGGTGCCGAAAGCTCGTGTTGTTAAAAACAACTGAGGACGTGGTGATGTCTTTAATTTTTTATCATTACTCCTGATGATGGCGAAATAAAGTGCCGAAATATTGAGTCAAATATGGGTCAAACGTTTTTCGGAGTTACGCTACTTGTGTACTATGTGCTAATTTGGTTTCAACGAAATTTTCGCATGCCAACTCGTGCCACTTTAACTTATCAGTTTAATGTCAATATTTGTCAACTTCCACCAATGGGTCGCGGGTTCGAATCCCACTCAGTCCAAAAAAAATTGGAAAGACTGGGTTTTCACTCGAACGACCTATGTGGGATGGTTGCCAGTTACCAGCGGAAGGTCGTGGGTTTCCTCCGGGCACAGAGCCCGGTTTCCTCCCACAATAAAATTGGCAACGCCGCCATTTAAGTGAAATAATCTTGAGCGCGGCGTAAAACACCAAACAATCAATCTAGACAGAAGACAAAAGCTAATCTTAGAATATTTGACAACTACTAAACAGAAGACGGGGGCCTCCGTGGCTCAGTAGGTTGAGCGTTGGACGCTCAATCCGAACAGCCTTCCACCAATGGGTCGCAGGTTCGAATCCCACTCAGTCCCAAAAAATTGAAAAATTTTCTGACTGGGTTTTCACTCGAACGACCTATGTGGGATGGTTGCCAGTTACCAACGGAAGGTCGTGGGTTTCCTCTGAGCATAGAGCTCGGTTTCCTCCCACAATAAAACTGGCAACGCCGCCATATAAGTGAAATATTCTTGAGCGCATTTTGAATGAATACACGTATTGAAGGTTGATTATGATATTAGCAAGAGTGTTATTTACACAGCAATGCCTAACTTACACACGTGTACCCAAATCACTGGTGTAGATCAACTCGACGTGGAACCGTTTGTTCGTATGAGTGGACCTCCTCGTACATATACCTTGTATGGGGCACCGTTGGATTGATGGTATCTCCATTCAAAAAGACTGGACTCATATATGTTTATAGGTAATTTATGGTATGAAAATAGCTTCATTCATAGGCGTGTGATATATAATTTTTATGATCAATCATACTAATTCAATGATTCCAGAAAATGAAAGTTATGAGCATTACTGTTTGTATTGCGGACTTCTTGACTAAAACATTGTTCTTCAAATGCGAATGAGCTGCCAAAATGTACACTTTTTTCATTATTTCTGATCATTGCGACAGTAAGTGGCTTTGAAGGTCATCGAAAAACTAAATGATTGGCGTTGGAATGAGGAAAATCCATAGCGTATGTGGCCTGTACGAACCGAAAACGTGTTCGAAATGTAAACAAAATTTAAATACCCGGGACGACCAAACATTCATTCTAAGCCAAAGTTAGTTCAAAACAATACTTTATCGTACATTTTCGAGACTAGAGGCACTAAAAAGCTTCTGAATTATACATCTTGAGAAAAATAACCAATAATTTCAACATTCTGTTTTAACGTCAAAATATCAACATTTTGGCAGCTCATGCCACTTTAAGTTTCAAGATGCTATATGAAGATATTCCTCGAAAATCCCTCAATGTTCCACAGCATCTCTTAGACTCGCTTGTCATTGAGATTAGATAAAATTAACGATCGGCGTGGAGAGAAAAGTGGTTATTGAAAAATGTATTTGGCTAAAGCTGCCATCCAATTGCTTACAATTTGACAAGATGTTTAATTAACCCAGAGCCAAAATAACTGACCTCTATGTGTCTGTGGGATATCCTGGAAAATAAGGTTACACAGGGACAGAGGTATTAACAAGATCGATCCTTTTCTCTAGAAAGGCATAAAAAACTACCATGTCTAACCACTGATTGTGAAAGTCGAGTTTACAGATGAACTATTCGTTAGCACAGGGTGGATCACGTGATCGCATATCATATTTAACACTAACTAAATTGATAAGCCCCCAATCTAACTCATCCATCTGACGCAATTATTGTATTTTAGAAATTAGATTTTCCTAGAAAACACGACCAGGTCCCCAGGACGACATAATGTATTTTCCAGATATTTTCAACACGCGGTTTCTTTAAAGGTTTTATGAACAACTTTGTCTATATAATATATCCTATTTTAAGTTAAATTTGGTTTTGGACGTGTACTATTCAAGTCAGACCAAAAAGAAAATATAATTTTGAGAGTAAAACATGCAAGCAAAACTGAATGTTTTCTTTACCGCTTTACGGAAACTAATAAGCTCGAAAAAAAAATCGTCAACAGTGACGTCTTGCACGATCGTTGCCAGTGTTTTACAGAATATTACGGAAAAAATGCATATTGCACCAACACCTATATATATAGAAACGACTGGAGAGCGTACACTAAACTTACTTTATTTCATTTTTCCTTTCTTTATATATTTAGCCATTTAACTATTAGAAACAAGATATTAGAACTGTTCATAAATCCTTCCCAATTCTTCTCATTGCAATGTAAGAAGACTCTCATTCGATTAGGACACTATCTTCTGATTTTCAACCCCGCACATGCAATTAAATGAACTGCTCACTTTGATAAAAAAAAAAACGTTTAATCCCATCCTTAACCGATGCGGTGCGGTATCCAATCCCACTCAGACCAAATAAAAAAATTTAACTGCCAAAATGTAAGGAAAAATTTGTTGGAACAGAATGAACTAATCATTGATTATTTATTGTTCCATTGATACTTATCTTGAAGATGTACGTTTATTTTTATAATCAGTAAACTCTCCAAAATTAACTCATACATCCGGCTATTTGAATTTGGTCCGTTATAAGCACACGTCTTCGGTTTGTGCAGGCTACTGACTGTACCAAAAATATTTGTTTTTATTTCAGCGTCAATCCTTTAGTTTTTCAAACACTGTACTTCTCTTGGCAAGCAGAATTTATGAGAAAAATCCCAATTTTGGCAGCTCATGCCACTGTAACAAAACCTTGATTAGGACAAAATTGAATGGGGATCATTTCGAAAACCAAAATCAGTACGATATTGTAATGGTATAGTACCAGTACTATAATTATAAGACGTACATCTTCTCAAGGGTATGCGAATTAATCCAGTTAACCTTAAAATCTTATCTTAATAAAATGTCCCGAAAACAGCTGTTGGTGAGTGGGGCTAAATTCAGCTGAAAACGATCTGGAACTCAAACACGGAGAGGATTAAAATAATTAGTTCGACTCCAATGTATAGTCTCGTGGCGACAATGGGATCTAGAATGTGAGATGTCGGTACAACATTAAAATGGTTTCTTTTCCCCAATAGCCATTTCCGCCCAACTGTCAGATACAGCGAATTTAGACAGACATTCCAAAAACTGTGTCAATTCCGGGTTGTTGATAATTATACATGTGTTTCCAGGAACATGTAAGTTAGCTTAATTGACTTAAACAAGATGTTTCAATAAGTATAGCTTGACGAACTTTTGTGTAGCCAATTGAAAACATAATATAGCCAGTTGACTGATATCCAGCTATAAAACGATTGGTTATTATTAAACTGTGTTTGTCACTGACCTTTACTGACCTTCAAATTGCTAATTGTGTTATCTTACACAGGTTTACAGGTATTTACGTAATTTTAAACATGACTTGATCGGCGACTTATAGAGTTTTATGGACTCAATCATCATATCTTCCTGACCGACAACGTAAGTAAAACAGGATGAGACACAGTATGTGTGCGACTATCTGACAGGTAGAACATTAATATCGGTCATATACCGACAGTAACTTTATCGGTAACGCCGGCGATCAATTATTTCAACCGATATTTCAGATCATGCACAACACACATATTGTGTAAGAATTTTGTATATTGCAGGTATTGCTTTACCAGCAAATCTTATCATTTTTGCTTGCCATGTTTTATGCGTGTGAAATATTCTGATGTTTTCTGATGGTCATTCATCAAGAAGAAATTGGATATTATTCATTCGTGAAACGGGGGCCTCGGTGGTTCAATATATAGGCTAAGCGATAGTCTCTCACGCCGACACAAGACTTACATCGATGGGTCACGGTTCGAATCTCACTCGGTCTTCATTCGATTAATTTATAAGGAAGGGTCGGCAGGTACCAATCGAAGTCAAGTTTGGGTGTGGGTGGAGGTCTTTGTGCTTTTGTTGTATATATACTTTTTCCAAGATGGTCAATATGTTTAGTAATGGAGAACCCTTTTATCGTTGCCCGAATGTGATTTCTCAATTAGGCGTGACTTCACACACGATCTGATCGGTCAGCACAGAGTTCCATCAGTCCAGTAATAACTCCATAGCAAACAAAGATTACACAGTATAAATATATACCAAATCATCCATCAGGTCATCTTACAGTCAAAAATAACTTTGATATATATTTATGAACACTAAAACATACGGACACAGGGAAAATCATCTTGTCTAAAATAACCATGGAGACAAGTTTCTAAATGTGTTAAAAAGGGGTATATCATATAGAACTTTATACCCCATCAGTTGTAATAAACTAAACCCATGATATTTCATAAAGTTGAGGACTTACAGGAGCTTGGCCTTAGTCAGTAGAATTTTCTGGAACAGTTTGTAATACATTGACAATGCTTTCGCATCTTCAGCTATGGTAACACTATCGGTAGACTGAGATTGAAGCCCATAGGATCATGGGAAAAGAAAGTGAAAATTTTGGTTTACCCCACAAAAACCAAGGTATTACAGAGGAGTTTAGCCCTGACCAGTCTATCTTTCGAACACTTGTTCGTTTCATAAGCAATAACTGGCCTTAACTTTGATATATAGCTAAGGATAACGTTTTGGTCAACGTAAAGGACCATCATCAAGGGCCTTGTGAAATCTATGACTGTTTATTTTGATAGTGTATGTATACTCAAATCGTAATTCTGAACCATTCAATCTATTTTAGTACTGGGAATCTTAAAGTGTTGTACAATATCTAGAAAGCTTTACCCCAAAAAGCTATCAACTCAATTTGTTGTACAATTGAGTTTCCCTATGGTTCTACATATCCGATAATTTGCTTCATTAGTTTAGGTGGCAAACGTTTTCGATTTATCAACGCAACTGAAACTTCGCTTTGTCCTAAACAAACAATTATTCATTTCCAATTAATACCTGTTGATAAAACCTTTAATGACCGATTTTGAAAATCCCGTATGTGGAAAACAAGCTCATTACCATCCCAATGCTGGGGTATAAAAGTCCGGATAATGGCAGTATAAAGTAATTGAACTAGGTTTCATATAATAATTTACAGCATTTAAATTGTTTCAATAAGAAGCAACTGGTTTTATAAGGATACGGTTGATAAAAAAAAGTTTTGTGTGGTCGCTTAGTACCTCGTCTTCATAAAAAGCAAAAAATGTGATATTAGAATAAATTTTAGATTTAGAAAATGGCCTCCTTGTGGCTGACTGACCACAAGTTATTTGAGGGTTTTCATGCAGCTCACTACTAAAATGTACGAGCATGGAAGCTCATTTGACTTTGAGGGTCATCCTACAAGCTGATGTTTTCTGGACAAAAGGCTCACGGTTAGTTTTTACATAACAGGATCATAAACATTAATTTTATATATTCCATATATTCATATATAGATGCATCAAATCACAAATGGCTAAACTGCAATTTTATAAACAAATGTTTCTTGTATTTTGGATATACTTCTTAGTCGTTTTTATTGTTCCAGGATTTGAAATGTAGAAAATTCTCAAAACGATGTTTACCACAGAATTCAATGGCATCAGATAACAGGGTTCAATGACCCATAATCAAAATGAAACGTACACCTGGACACTTGGTAGAGTTGGCCAGTAGCCATCTTCGGTATTTAACACATATTCTTGAAGATTTACATCAGTTCATCCTTACTTGTAAAATATTTGCATGAGAGTCAAGACAGTCGAGATGCCGATTTACTGATGGCCAGACGTTTATCTTTTGAAAGTTTCTTTGTACCATTACTTGGTGGTTTTGGTGGGTTTCTGAGCAGAGGTAAAGATGTCTGCTTTGTAATACCTTTTTCTTTTAACTCGAAATTCTCTTCTCGTAAATTTCCTATTTCTCTTTTCAGTGCCACGAAGTCTTTAAAGTTTTGTTTATCATGGACTCCACGAAGCTGGCGTTTTAAATTAACAATTTCGTACATCATTGAACCATATTCAGATTTCAGTTTTGTGCGTTCCGTTTCTGAATTATTTAAAGCCTTTTTCAGAGTTTGTATTTCTTGGTTAAGATTGTTCAGGTGAGAATTGTATTGAGTTTCTCTATCTGCCAATGCCAGCTTCTCATTGTGAACTTTGGTCAGACGATTTTTCAAACTTTCCACTAAATCTTGATCAGCTTTATCTACAATGGCATCTTGCAACTCAGACTCAAGTTTAGAAATTCGAAACTGAAGTTCTCGATTTTTTTGATTGACTTCAGCTAATTCGGACGTAAGTGCGGCATTGCTGGCTTTGATTGTCTGGATCTGTTCTAATTCTGACAAAGTTTGTCTTTCCGACTTCTCATGATCTTCACCAGAACGTACCCGGAGTAACTCTTCGTTAGTCTCGTCAAGACGTGATCTGAGATACTGAAAGGAAAGAAAATGTTTGTTTAAACATATGTTTAATTCCCGCCTTTGTGAGATAGTCGTATATAAGTTTACATGTTACATACCAATAAAAAAATTCTAAAATCTATATTATTTCTTGGCAATTGTCATTTTAAAATAGAGTGATAAACTTCATTCGTTCTTTGAGGAGATTTTGACTCTTAAAGTGGCACGAGCTACCAAAATTCGGACTATTTTCACAGATTCTGATTGTCACGACAGTAAGAGGCTTTGAAGGTCATCTAAAAACTTAATGATTGGCGTTGGAATGAGGAAAATCCATACAGTATGTGGCCTGTACGAACCGAAATAGTGTTCGAAAAGTAAACAAAATTTAAATAACAGGGACGATCATTCATTCATTCAAAGCCTAAGTTAGTTGAAAACAATGCTTTATCGTACGTTTCGAGACTATAAGTACTAAAAAGCTTCTGGATTGTACGTCTTGAGAAAAATAGCCAATAATTTCATCATTCTGAATATCTCAATTTGGCAGATCATGTCACTTTAAAGAATAGCTCAAAATCCCCTCCCAATAACTTTGAAAATGGAGCGTTGTTGAGAAGCCTGGATATACTGGAGAAGTGACTTGGGTGGCCATCCATGATGCTCTGATGAACAAATGGGTCCAGGTAAGCAGGTAAGCTGAGCAATTCCTATGATCAGGTTTATTTTATTATACAAACTTCTATTAGTCTTTGGCTATAGGAAAATTGAAGAGCCAAAAACTGTAACAGCAATGGGTATTTCACATAATGCACATACTTTGGTATCATTGACTTAAGTGTGTACAATGTTTCTCGCTTTTTGTTCCCAAGCACATTTTTTTGTTTTATTAGCAGCAAGTTTGGTTCCCTGGTATCTACAAAACATTATACATTTATCTATTTTTTTGGCATATTTGCAGACCGTCCATCAAATATGAAAGAAACAAAATTCATAAAATCTGATTAAAAGGCAGGAGCATTAACCAGTGAATGGTGTAAAATACATAACCATTTCCTTTATATTACTGTATGTGAAGAAAATTCTGAAGATCTTTGCAATTTCATTTCTGATGCTAGCAGTTTTTGCCAATTAACCTCTGTTGACTAACGTTTGTCCTCTAATGACCTGGATAGAAAAGACTCTGTCGGACAATTACAAGGCGGAAAAATGAAGCAATCAAGAAGGCTGGCTTTATTTCATTTCTTTATTTACCATTCTAAATTGGAAAGGTTATGGTGAGTCAAAGTGTGAGGAATAATCACATTTTCTCCAATTATTTTTTCCATCAAGTAATCACCAAGGGAAGCCCTAGTGAGTAAAATATTAAATCATAGCTCTGAAGCATGGCCCAGGTCTCAATGGAGTCTCATCACTAAATTCAGGCTTCAGTAATCAGAGATGAGGAGGGCCAGAAATGGAAGAAAAAAGCCCTGGCAATGATGAATACAAGTGGAAAGCTAATTCTGCCCCAATAATAATGCCTAGGATGAGTGGAAAAGAAGAAGAATAAAGCAAGATGACTGGTAAAAAAAACCCACAGATCAAGGTCATTACAGTCCGATTTTCAAGGATCAGATTTGACCAAAATGGCCACATATAACATTTGCCATTCTTACATTGGAGTAATTCAGAGAGGCAGGCTCGCCTAATTAATCTAACGCTCACACAGAATGAAGGAATATTGAATTTCTTTAGCTCTGACCTATAATGACTAAGAGTGAGAGTATGAGATGGCAGCCATCTAACGAGCTGGAATTGTTCAAGCAAACGAATTGCAACTCATTGCCAACAAATTCCTATGCATTGATTTCACTGAGAGTTACATTTACATCAGGGCTCACAATCTGACAGCTCTCCTCCAATCTAACCTTTTTTACGTAAATTACAAAAAGCTATTTTGTTCTCAAGAAAATAATCTATATCGAAAACAATCCAATAAAGCAATTCTATGTGACAATTAACTTGTGGACTGGCGGGCAGAGAGTAATTTGGTTTCCAGCTCACTTCAGGAAGGCCAACTCAGATCAACATATGGCCTTATATTGTTGACCTATCTTGACTTTTACTTAAGCTATGCCCCCCTTCCTCATTTATAGTTCACATCACCCATTCTGACAAAAAAACTACCCCTTCCACACAGTTTAAAAGGGGGTTATTTTCTTACACAAAATAGCTGTGTGGGGAAAAGAATTAAGCAGCTCTCATTTGTGTGAAATAATCCAATGACAAAGACTTGTGCTAGTCACTTAATAAGAGGGGGGCCTGGGGCAGTGAAACAGCCTTCCTGAGCGGACCTACCAAAAAGAAATGATGTTGAAAATTAGCTAAAAATTCAATGCTCTCTCATCCCATCTTTAGAGAGGCTGATTTTGTGTGACATGTCTTTAAGACATCTCTCCCAATTAGATCACAGTTTGCTCCAGGCAGTTGCATTTTCCACAGAATTATCTCTGGCAATATATTCTCTAATAAAGCCCCCTGAGTGATGGATAATTGCAGGCTAGTCCTTAACACAGGGCACAAAGTCAGCCCTTCTTTACACCCTCTCACTCTCTTCAACTAGAAATGGAATGGCTTAGACCAGCTACTCTAACAGACAGTCTCCACACTTAATGAGCAACAATAGAACAGTATCTATGGCAACTAGGTGTTAATTGTTAGTAAATTGTTCCACAAATACATGTTTAGACTGGCAATGAATATCCGTGTCATAGAGAGCTATCACTGACACTATGGCATTTAACTGTGTGGATAACACCTCTTGATGCTTCTACATTGGTCCAGGCAGATGGAACATGAGGCTTGGTCCAGGCAGACGGAACATGGTAGCAGATTGATAAACAAAAAATAAAACAACTAATAATGAGAAATATAGAGTGGATTTAATTTCTCTGATTGATTGATTTGGAAGAGCGACTGATTAGTTTCATGCATCATTTAATTGTTTGTGTTGGCTGCTTGTTTGGTGTCCAGGGGCCGGTTGTTCAAAAGTGTATTAGGCTTCATACCTGTATAACTTTGCAAAGTCACAATTTAATTTCTTTGTTACGCAACATCATTTAGACCGATATTAAGCCTAATACACTTTTGAACAACTCAGCCCAGGGCTAAGTGACTGACTGATTTAATACATGCTCAAGGGTCAGTGGGTCAGACTGATCATTTGATTGAGCACAGGCATGGGTGGTGGATGAGGAATGGGGGGGGGGGGGGGGGGGGGCGGGGGGTCGAAACAATCTGTCTTAATCATTTATACAGTGAACCCTGATTTACACCAAACGCAAGCCAACTATCAACATTTTTAATCTAGTTTCTATTAATGAATCAAATTATTTCGGGTTAGTTCCTTTGAAAAATGTCCTGATTTAAGATGACAGATTGGAGAAGAAAGAAAGATAGTTTTATATAAGGATCTAATGGGGTTCAACCCTAAATTTAAGGGGGCTAGGTACCGGCTACCCTAACTCCAGTTTGTTGTGGGGTATGTCCTAAATTTCTAGGGGCCTGGGACCAACCAGCCAAATCATAACTCCATTCATGATTTCCTTGTGTCGTATCCTTGTTGTACTGTATACATGAATGCTTATTCATCACTGATATGAGAGACTAAACTGGTTAAGGTGGATATGTTGATGGTCCAGGGGAATTAACTCCTGTCTAACAATGTTCACAGTTGTCATATCTCACTTGACAAGAGGGTGTGCAGGCAGAAGCCTACGTACTATTAGTTACAGGGTTTGTTCGAGGGGGGATACGGAAATATATGGGGTCCGTAAACGAATATTGGGCGAGGCGTCACCGAAGACCTGAACTGTACGAAATTCAAGCCCTCTCTCTGAAAATTGGCTTTCATAAAATGCAGAAAGTGAACTCCGAAAGCTATTTTCTAATATGTATGGCACGAGCAGACACGACTGACAAGCGTCTAGACATGACGTCACAAGCCATATATGGTAATCGCCCTGTGTGGACCAGCACGGCGACATAATATGGAAATATACAGGGTCTCCACGTGACTGGCTTCAACCAATCAACAGGAAGTATTCAGTGTGAGGTGGGATAACGTGTAATATCCCCTTCATCTCAGGGTGCTTTGAATTTTACAAAACTCTTTTTTTTTCTTTACATTCCTTCATCAATTATTTTGATTAACAGGCAAAAGAACTTCAGAAATGTCAAAATATAAGTCTTAGATGTATAATTAGCAATGTTAAAGGCAATAATATTATTCAGGTTTTGCATTCCTTTGGTTTATTTTCCAGTTGTATATTTATCAGGTTTGTTTTCTTTATTTATTCTCTTAATATCAAATTAATTATTATACATACTTATTATTTACCAGACCACAGACAATTTTCCCTGTGCCCGTGTGTTTTAGTAATCATAAACATATTATTTACATAACGTATTACCATGAATCGTAAAAATAATTTGATTAAATTTGCTCTGCTGATTGGTTCATTTCACCAATCTTCTGTAAATGTCCGGATTTTTTCCCACATACGATGACCGTGACAGGTTTATTTGGAGTGAGACTCATTGCAATCAAATAATAAACTAAGTGGTTAGAGTACCGCATACAGTACAATATCCATATGGCTATTGAGCTGTAAGTTGAAAAAAAATTGTGCATGCTCATTAGGCCCTTTGCACCCTTGATAATTGTACAAGGGTTCTTTTTTGCTTGACTTTTGATCGATAAAAAAAATTAACCGTAAACAATATCTGACCTGACGAGTCGATATTCAGTTTTTAAAGATACCGTACTGCAAACAATGAACTTTTCTTGACAATCAGAATTTTAGAGAAAAAAAAACAGCACAATAGAGACAGATTGCTCAAGCTAATTTGTTTTGAACATATACGGTGCTCTAACAATAAAGGCTCGTCTACACTTTTATATGTTATACAGCGTGCAACTTGTTGGACAGTGTTGAAACATGCTTCTATTTTTCAACAGTATACAACTTTTGTTGTGTCTTACTTTTGATTTCAACCAATCAGTAGCTACAATGGTCCATGTGACATTCCTATGATCACATGACTTCATTATGACGAGAGAATATGGAAGGATGGGGATATAGCGAGATCAAGCGCTTTATTACAGAATACGAGAAATTGCGGTGTTTATATTACACCAAATTAGTCACCTACAAAGACCAGCTCTTACCAGTTGGAAAATTAATCTTTTAAAATTAAGCTTTAGATGGTCTACCAAAATTATTAAATGGGACTTATGTTATTTGTTGGTCTTTCACTTTGTGAAAATATCATGGTGTTTGGTTCACTTCCACAACACATCGCAGGTTCGATTGATTGATTGTTTGGTGTTTTACGCCGCACCGATTATTTGACGTAGGCCTTTATGGCGCATTGCAAGTTTTATTGTGGGAGGAAACCAGCCTCCATGCCCGCAAGAAACCCACAAATTTCTGGTAGTAACTGGCAACTACCTCACATAGGTTGATTGGATGGAAACCCAGTCACAACATTTTCCATTTTCTCTTTGACCGAGTGACATTGGAACCCGCGACCCATTGGTGGAAGGCCGTTCGGATTGAGTGTCCAACGCTCTACCTACTGGGCCACGGAGGCCGTATCCTGTTTTGATATGATTTAATCGACTTTACTTAATATCTCTTCAAAAGAGGCTTCGTCCATTCTGAGGAAGTTTTGCAGCTTAGAGGGGGTGTGAAGATCTCAGCCCCTAAACATTCCTTTTGGATAACCATGGTTTTATCCATATCCTTGACTTTCTTGCTCGTCGACATCATCTTTTTCTTACGATAATGTTTGAAATCAAACTTGAAGCCACAACAGATAAAACCTTCTTCACAGCCATTTTTAGGCAGTTTGGAGCGAATTTTTATTATTTTCCCTCTGTTTTATCATGCAACAGCGTACAACAGCATGCAACAAAAGTTTACCGGTGTATTACCGTGTAGACACTCACATGCAACTATGTCCAACATCGTTGAACAAAAGTTGTATGTTGTTGTACAACAAAAGTTGCAGCGTGTAGACGGGCCTTAATGGTCCTTATTGCCTTGGCCTCTGATCCATTTTCTTTTGATAATAAAGTTAGTTGAAAGGGATGTATAGAAATGAATATAAAAAATCCAATAGTGAAATCAGAAATAAAAAAAAACGGTTATAATAAAACAGAATTGACAGATTAAAAGCAAGAATGGAAAACACTGACCTTTATATCCTCAGAGAGCTTTTCAATGATGGATGTTTGTTGCTTCAGTTGATTGTTCTCAGATTTCAGGCTGGTCACCTCCACTTTCAGACTGTTTATCTCCCTTTGTAAACTCTCCTCCATATCAACTTTCTCATTGGCTAATTTCAATATCTGAAATCCAAAAAAAGACAATTCAATTACCGCTGAGCCTAATGACGTCACATAGATTTACGCAAAGCTTTCTGGGTAAAATGTACCTCAGTTCGCCATTTTGTTTATTCGTACTTAGCAAGCTGTCACTTTTTTGGAAAACATTGATGACATAACCTGTTTTTATCCACACATTTTTCGGATAACTTAACGCCTTTTACGTCTTTTTCTCAATAGAGTATTATTCCAACCGCCATATTTAAAAATTATTTTAAGATCCCTTAATACCCCGAAATGCTTTGCGCGTATATTCCAAGTGACGTCATCAAACAATCAGTCAATTTTGAAATATTTATTTTTATAGACTTCTCTGTGATTTCTCCATTGTGACAATATTTAATTAAAACCAGATTCTTTGTGTAGAGGTAAACATTTTGGGTGTGTTTCTAATAAATTTGGATAGATTGTACATATACTCCGAGGAGGTGACCAACTTAGCAGCCGAGCGCAAAACAAATTTTTTTGTGACGCAAGTGTCGACATTTTATAATTTTGTTCGTAAAAGAATTAAAATTGTTTAAAAGGATGGCTGATGTATTTCACTGCGTAATAATAAATATTACAGTTTTATAGTTTGAAATTTTTGTGAATTTCATCCACCATTTTAGAACAATGATAGCGCTGAAAGTTGACTTGTTTCGCTGTCTGCTGAGAGCAGCTAAGTACTGCTGTGCTGTGAGAAGGTCAGTCAAGTAAACACTTCGTCTGTAATTTTTTTTAAGAAACCAAGCCCATCCGGTGAGTTTTACTTTAAGACAATCATATATGATATGCATTGCACAATACATGTATAAATAAAAAGTTCACCTCATTTCTATGTTTATCAGTCAGAAGAGAAGTCACTTCATCGTTTCTCTTTAACAGCTCTTCTTGTAAACTAGTCAGTCTTAATTTACTGTCTTCAGCAAACTTGTGAACATCAGTACATTTTGAATGCTCAACCTAAGCATAAATAATTATATGGGATAAATAAACATAGGGATAAATAATAACAGTAAAATTGAAAACTACAAAAATAAGTTAACAATGTAATGGCATATTAATACCAACAGGTGGACTTTTCAAACAAAATCATCTGATTATTTTTGTTTTAAATGGGAATCCACAAAGATGACTTTCTCGTATTACCACAGACACACTAAGTATACCATTCTATGCTTACCTCAAGCTCCTGCAGTTTAGCTTTCAGTACTTTGTTTTCGAACCCCAGCTCTTGAACAAATGACAACGTCTCAATGTGCTTCTTTGTAAGACGTTCATCCTGAGAAATATCTTCACTTTGCAAACCTTTTTTGCTGTAGCAATTCTGCATTTTATTTCTGAATATATTTTAATCTGGATTTATAATGCAATGCTGTCTTGAAGAGTCTTTCTTTTTATTTTATTTCATTCCTTCTTAACACCAATATGTAGGCCTACATGTAGGATGTCCATGAAACATACAATAAAATGCTCTCCTCGCCTACAAAACAAAATAAATTTACAAATGATAAATCATTATTTAACCACAATGAATCAGATTTAAATATTACAGTATCCATAGAATAAAAAGTAATTATTTTACAAGAAACACTTACAAGAGACTGTGAAATCTGAAATTTTTATTTCTAGTTCAGATCTCTTGTAACTTTCATTATCTTTCTTCATTGCACTGAGGAAGGAATCCTCAGACCTTTGGTGAGTACCTGTTATCTTTTCCTCACAGGGCTATAACCTAAAAACTTCATCACATTCGCATCTAAGCTTTGCCTACATCATATTATATAGTTAATAATATTACTATTAGTTTTGACTGCTGACGTTTTATGTCAAACTGCCACCTTTTCAATTTTTTTCACTAATCACTAATTCTCGTGATCCTCACACTCACACTCACAGTCACATGGACACTTCTTACCATCCTGTTAGCCTTATAGATTAACGGTTTAAATGACATGTACTTAACTTAAGTTACATACTCACTTCTTTACAATTTTACAGACACGCAAAACATTTAGGTTGAAAATATAAGGTGCTGTTGTTGTTGTGTTGTTAAACTTAACACGTCGGCTAGTGCAAGCAGGTGCACGCCTTCAGTATGCAGCTATGCGAAAAATTTCTATGACTATTTTTATCGCATAGGGAAATATTTGTATTCTCTCAATCCTTGTCAATTCAGATTATTCAAGAACTGAATTATCCTATATAGATGCTGAACCTTTTTTTTCTGAAGACGCCATGAATGTTTCCATGGAAACTTGCTAAGTTCTTTGACAGAGTGCTCTCCCTTCCGTAAATAAGTTCTGGATTCTTGAAATTATCTAAAATTTATAATATATACTCGGTACAATTAATATTTCTGACCGAAGGTAGCCTAGAAGTGTTGCCAGGAACTGGTCGATGGTTGGGGACTCTCTCTGGACAGAACCGCCATACTCGCTAAAGCAATTGATTCGCTACTTTCTTTACCCCGCCAAAATCACCATAATCAGCTTAATAAAAAAAAAATATTTTTTTAAAACATTTCATTTGCGTCCTTCGCTACCTTGGCGAGGATGGCGGGGGCGAGATGGTCGCGATTCTAGATCATTTGCGACTTTCTCAACCTGTATTTGGCGGGGTCACCGGTTTTTTTTTTTTTTTTTTTTGCAATCCCGAATCGCGACCTTCATGTATTTGGTGGGATCACCAAACTAGTGAATTGCTGTGGAAGAATAAGGGTTGGTTTTGAAACACCATGTCCCGTTCCTGAGTATTATTATGTGTTGTGTGGAATCGATGTATAATTTAACTTTGGCGTGATTGATTCGTGTTTGAAAAAAAATGTTACTTTTCTGCTTTTGTTTGATGTCACATGGCTGTGTGGCTATATCGATTAGCTGGCGTCAGTAAGACCAAACAAACGTTGAACACCGTTAGAAATTAGAAACATGATTCAAAAAGCTGTCCGATGTATTAAGCTGTCCAACACGATAAAAGAAAAACAAATAGCATCCAACAGCGTTGACGGTGAACGGTGTAGACGGATATTTCGGTGAGGGTCCAAGAGCCTGTTTCATGAAAGGGCGTAGCGTAATTTTTTACGTAACGCATCTGTACAATATGGGTTACCATATGGCAGTTACGCAAAATCTTACTCTACGCTGCTTCGTGAAACAGGCCCCAGGAGCTTGCTTAACAAAGCCGCGTAGCGTAAGTTTTCGCGCAACTGTCTTGGTTGATTGATTGGGGCTTGATGTCGCGCTCAACAGCTAAGGTTATATTATGGCAAAAGTACCAACGCCAAAAAATACATATGCGCCGTTTTGTATCTCTAAAGTGGTTGCTTAGACAGTTACGTAAAAACTTACGCTACGCCACTTTATGAAACCGGCCCCAGGCTTAGAATCAACCTGTGTTCAAAATGTCTAGAAAATGGAACTTCTATTTAAATACAGCACCAAGGTGCTTTTCAAATTATTGCGAACAAAGTGACCTGAAGAATAACAGATCAAAAGGTCCCCGAAAAAACGTTTGGTACACTTCTGATGTATATGCAGATCCTTGGTTAGGACCTACCGTATATCCCTTTGAGCAGACAAACGTGGGCCTTTAAGGACAGTCAGTCGAAAGTGGCATGAGCTGCCAAAATTCACACTTTTTTCATACTTCCTGATCGTCATGACAGTCAGAGGCTTTGAAGGCCATCGAAAAACTATATGATTGGCTTTGGAATGAGGAAAATCCATACAGCATGTGGCCTGCACGAACCGAAAATGTGTTAAAGTAAACAAAATTTAAATAACCTGGACGACCATTCAACAATTCTAAGCCAAAGTTAGTTCAAAACAATACTTTATCGTACATTTTCAAGACTATAAGGACTAAAAAGTTTCTGAACTATACGTCTTGAGAATAATAATTTCAACATTCTGTATTAACGTCAAAATATCAACATATTTGGCAGCTCATGCCACTTTAAAACAAGTCTGTTAAATTCCGCAGAGGTTGAGGTCGGCGTTTCTTTGATATCAGACATGTTAAATCGTCCCAATCTGAAGTTTTGTTTGGATAAAACTAATCAAACCTACATCCACTTTGTCGACGCGCCAGTAAAGTGTCATGGACTCCCAATTCATTTAAGGTGTCCGCATACCGACAATAATTTCTTTGATGAGGTCATTGATTTTAAGAGGTAAACATTTTTTCACTTGCTAAATATGCATGTATTCAATGCATTTAAAAGCAAATGATTGTGTAATTAATAATCAATGTTGTCAAAGGTAAAGGTCACAAATAGTCGTTTTTTTTCTGGTTTAGGTATAGTCACGGTAAATTTCAGAAATATTTTAGATGACCTTACTACCTAACTGAACTCCACAAAATACTGCAGATTTTGTCAAGAAATATGGAACATTTTAAATTTAAGCTTAATGTTTAAAATAACCTGTACTTTTACAATGCCTTCACTCCGAAAAAAAAGAAGTTTTAATGTATTGATCTACAAAAGACTTTCACAGCAATAATTTTATGAGATTGATTGATTGAGGTTTCACACCGCACTCAAGATTATTTCACTTATATGGCCAGTTTTATTGTGGGAGGAAACCGGGCTCTATGCCCGGAGGAAACCCACGACCTTCCGTTGGTAACTGGCAACCAATAATTTCATGAGAGGGCCCTTCATAAAATTGTTGGGACAGAAAAAAAAGATAAGAAAAAAGTTGTCAAGTCCGTTACTGATTTTGTTTATTTAGTCAATTGTACAGTGAAACTGATGGGTGACATCTATTTCTTTGTCTTCTTTCTCACACGACGTGGCTTAGCAGGCTCGCTCTTGGCCTTCTTTCTCAATTTACCAAACTCCACGTTGATGATTCGATTCCTCTGTAAAATTAAACAGAAACAATTTGTTTTAATTATTGGACATGGATAGATCATAGTAAAGTTAATTTTAAACAAGGCTAAAGAGCCTCGGCTTTATCAAGCGACTTGACTTGACAAATGTGAAGTTACAGGCAACAATGGTGATTCTTACAATTTAAAGACTTTAGACAAAATTGACCAGTATAATCCTACAAAACGTGATCTTCATGTAAATTCAGACAGCCATTCCTAAAAACAAAGGTCCATCATTCCGACAAAACTCAAGATTTTTGAAGCAGTCATTTTTCCATAAAATTATTTGTTTCCCCTGTTTAACCCAGTGCGATGTTGATATTTTCCGGCCAAATCTATACACTACAGTGACTACACTATGCCTCGAATTTGAATTGTCCAAAACTCTTAACACCGAAAGCGAAACCTTGACGGGAGTGACAGAGGGAGTAAAAAGCCCTCTCTGAAAGTTCAAGATAAATCAATTATACATGAGAATGGGAACTGAAACAGCAAAGTGCAAATAATGAATCTTTATCATAAGTCAGTCAGAAAATTGTTGTTATCTCCATCTTAAATCAGACGGCAATTCCTATCAACAAAGGTTCATCATTCTGGCAAACTTATGATTCATTATTTTGTATTAACGTCCAACATCTCAAATCTTTTTTTGTATCTTAAAATATGCAACATATAAGCAATTCACCATTGACTACGCAAGTAGCTGGGCTATTTGAACGCAGTCATAATAAACCAGAGCTTTCCTCTAACTATTCATTGGCTCATTGTCTTTCAAACATTTTGGCTCTACAAGCTAAACAAATAAATATGTGACAAATGCAGAACTATGGTTGATTTATGTGTCGAGTTGGATTATTTAACTTGAAGGCAGCCTATTAAGGTTTACTGGGCGAGGAAACCAGGCTCTTTGGTCGGTGGAAACCCCAATCTTGGGGAGAATCTGGCACATTGGGAAATGGAAAGAAAAACATAACCAGAATCGTTTTAATTTTTGAATCAGTGACCCATCGATGTGTCTGTTGGACTTGAGGGACTATCATTCTACTGACTGAGCCAACAACACCTCTATCATGTGAGAATAATCGTCTATCCTTTGTTGTAAATTGAACGTCAGTCAGAACAAAGAGTTGTCTCCATCTTAGATCAGACGGCAATTCCTATCAACAAAGGTTCATCATTCCAACGATAAAGACATAGTGTAATAGGTCATATTTTAAGTTAATTACTGAAAAAACAAATTTATAAATTAAGGAATAGTCATTGTAGTGATTGATTGATGTTTTACGCCGCACTCAAAATTATTTAAACAATATGGCGACATTGACAGGTTTGGCTGTTTATTACGTGCATGGTCCAAAATAAAAACAATTTGAACTTGTTCGAATAAAATCTGTTCAAGATATCATGTCCACAAGATGCCGGATAGACGGAAGGAAAGAATGACAAAAGGAAGGACGTGGCCCGTGGGACATTTTGATGACCCGACTTCGTGGGACAAAAGGAGAGAGTTCCTACCACAATGATGGTTTAAGTATAAATATGATTGTGATACTGGGGAGCCGAGGGCGAGTATGGATTCTAGGCATAGGTTCTTAATGTTATAGAAAGGGGCAGGGATAAGCTAAACCAAGACTCATTGTTGCAAGATAACTATTGATCAATTAACCAAGAGATTGCCAAGACAGTTTGACTGATCGTTTACACATGCCACTTGTCAGAGAAATGTTGTTATCTCCATCTTAGATCAGACGGCAATTCCTATCAACAAAGGTTCATCATTAGGTGGCATTGTCAATAATAAAACCTCCAGATCAAAATGATGGCAGACAATTTTTTCCTTTCGAAATAAAAAAACTTGATAGTGTAGTTTAAGTTAGATTGCACTAAATAGAACCACCTCTTCAAAATGGGCAATTTAAACAGCCCAATTACAATACCTAACCCCTTGGATGTTCAACATAGACTAAGAAGCAGACTGTGATGGCTAATAGACGATTTGCAAATTACTTCCAGAGAACGTAATTTAGCAATGTCAAAAGTACTACCTTAAAACAATATATTGAACCAGTCGAAAAGCACACATTTGTTTTGCTCTATTCAGTCCATTGTCCATCTTTATCAACTATAAATTTTTTGATAATTTTCTCCTAAATAAATCTAACAATGTGAATGAAATCTTGCATGAAAAGGGAGAACTACTTAAAGTGAACACTTTAGGTAAAATACAATATACTTCATCAAAGACAATATCTACTTGGTCCCAAAACATGTTTTTTTTAATTTTTTTTTATGACTTTCCTACAAGAAGCTATGGTTAATTATTCTCAGATGTCTGGTGACTGGATGTCACTGAAACATGTGCACACCTGGTATGCTAACCTGCTATTGGTGTATTTAGGTAAAATAACCCAATCATATTGCCAGTTGTAAGGTGTGCACATGTTTCAGTGACATCCAATTACCAGACATCTGATAATAATTAACCATAGCTTCTTGTAGGAAAGTCATAAAAAATAAATAAACCATGTTTTGGGACCAGGTAGATATTGTCTTTAAGATGAAGTATATTGTATTTTACCTAAAGTTTTCACTTTAAGGATAACAACTTCTTGGTAACAAAGTCGACTTTGATAACGATGTAAGAACTACATTGAAACATTACATCGTCACCCAATAAACCAAGAAGTTGTTATCCATAAGTAATTCTTCACCTTATTGTAAGCTTTCAACTTCTAAATGCCAATGAAAGGCATGAAAAGGGAGTTAGACCCAATATGGCACAAGTCTAAATGCACAAAATTCATCGAGGTTCTTTGCCCAGAGGAAAACCCCGACCGTCAACGAGTACATGCCAACTCTTCCACATTTAAGTGAAAAATCCACTCATAAATTTTCTAATCTATTTGGGTCTGAGTGGGATTCAGTAACTCAGTATCATAGACACTCTAAGGTCAAAACTGGAGATCCAAGGTGTCCAATTGTCAAAATTGAACATCCAGTAATTCAAATATTTGACATGGCCAGGATTGATTGGAACCAAATTTTCAAATCCTTGATGAATCTATGCCGTAAAACTTCTTAGTTTGCACAATCGGGAAGGTGCTTTAAATGATATGTCTACACCCTTCGCGGCTATCTTACGTCAGTCAGAGAAATGTTGTTATCTCCATCTTAGATCAGACGGCAATTCCTATCAACAAAGGTTCATCATTCTGACAAAATCTTCCCACCCCCATCACTTTTCAAGAAAGATATTGTATTGATAGTCTATTTGAAATCATCTATCTAACAGCTTAAATCTCAAATTAATTCATTGACTACACCAGTTTTTTACTGTAATTTACTGTCCTCATTCCAGGCCCAAGTTTTGTCTGCGAAAAAATTATACAGTTTACTCTGCAAGTGGATTGACCAATGTTTTACGTCACACTCAAGATTATTTCACTTATATGACAGCGTTGTCAGGTTAAGTGGGGGAGCTTTGCAAGTTGAGGAATATATAAATAATCCAGCCCTATGATTGATCGAGTAATGTTTTATGCGGTCCAAGATTTTTTCACTGATTTGGTAGCGTTCCCGGGCCCGGGGGTCTCAGTGATCTTGTGGGACTTGCACCAAACCCGATAGGGGCTTAATGAAAGTCAGTCAGAACAAAGAGTTGTCTCCATCTTAGATCAGACGGCAATTCCTATCAACAAAGGTTCATCATTCCAACGATAAAGACATAGTGTAATATATTATACTTTAAGTTAATTAAAACAAATTGATAAATTAAGGAATAGTAATTGTAGTGATTGATTGATGTTTTATGTTGTAATCAAAATTATTTAAATATGGCGGCATTGACAGGTTTAGCTCTTTATTAATTACGTACATGGTCCAAAATAAAAAGAATTTGAACTTGTTTGACTGTTTGGTGTTTTACGCTCAAGATTATTTCACTTATATGGCGGCGTTGCCAGTTTTATAGTGGGAGGAAAGCGGGCTCTATGCCTGGAGGAAACTCACAATCTTCCGTTGGTAACTGACAACCATCCCACATCGGTCGTTCGAGTGAGAACCCAGTCAGAAATATTTTCCAAATTTTTTGGACCGAGTGGGAATCGAACCCGCGACCCATTGGTGGAAGGCTGTTCAGATTGAGCGTCCAACGCTCTACCTACTGAGCCACGGAGGCCCCCGAACTTGTTCGAATAACGAGGGAGGAAAATAGCATCTTTGCCTAGATGAAACCAGACCTTTAGAATTAGAGAATACCAGGCACATCTTCCCCTTTGGATTTACAGTGTAAAACAAACTCAGAAATTTCTCATTTTTTGCCTTTCGATCGAGTGGGATTTGAACCTCGGAATGCGGCAGCCATCAATGTTGCACAGAGAGACTATCGCTCTACATATTGAGCCCCCCTGCAGACCTATTGGGTTAACTCTATCCTAAAAGTCAGTCAGAACATAGTGCTGTCTCCATCTTAAATCAGACGGCAATTCCTATCAACAAAGGTTCATCATTCTGACTATACAGATGTCGAGGATAATCGTAACTGCAGACCAGGGAGCTGTTTGCTCAGCACTTTGCGCCTGGTCGTAATGTAATGTTGAAGGTATATGTTGCCATGACAGTTTAGGCGATGCATTGGATTTACGTTGTGCATTAATATGTCGAGAAACAGCCTGATGAATTTGATCACTGAGGTTTAAATAAGGTGTGAAATGTTCATGCAAAAGATTGAATGCCTATGGAAACTATGCTTAGCAGTCAAAAAGGTATTAGCCTGTTCTAGGTGAGGGTTTCTCTGTTGAGGAGAGATCAATGCAAGATAATTAACATCAAGATCAATAATTGCTTTTTTACTACGCACTTAAATTATTTCACTAATATGAAGGTCAAGTTAATTGGAGGAGGAAACCTGACAAAGCTGCCATATAAGTGAAATAATCTTCAGTGCGGTGTAAAGCATCATTAATCAACCATAGAATTGTTCAATGAAAACTAGCAAAAAAAGTTTGTTTTTTTTACAAAAAATGAAAAGCATATACTTACAGCTTGCTTAGCTTTCATTAATTTGAATCTGTCGAAGTCTGTTAATAGTGCCCTCTAATAATTGAAATATAAAGAAAAAAAACAACACTTTTAAGACAAATTCAATCTTCAAAGCCTGCTAAAGATATAAAGGCACTCAAGTATTTTAAAGCTTATTACACCAGTCACCTGGTCTGCTAAATTCAGCAGCAGACGCATGGCACTTCACGCATTTTTTAGCATTTCTTTTGGAAAATGGCATGAAAAAGTCCCACAATTGTCAATTTTATTTGCACTAATGATTTGGGGATATCTTGCCTGGTAATTTGCATACCACATTTTGAGACCTGGTGTACTTCATCGTAATTCCGACAGCAAATCCTATCAACAAATGTTCATCAATCCTAGCCTTTTTATTAAATAAAACATTACCAATTTTCTAGAAGACTTGGATAGATTTAAAATAATTAGTAATAGGGAACATTGAATTTTGCTATGTTAACTTCATGAAAAAACATTTGTCAAAACTATCGGTATTTAGGAAAACTTTTTAAAAAAATAATAAACCCTTTAAAATATACACTGTTCAAAGTAATATATCTATAAAAAGAATTACCTTTTTTTTCTGTTCTAACTTCTTTGCCCAGGTAGTTTCTGCCCATTTCTGAGTTATTTCTTCCTTCTCCCAAGCTTTTCTCACTGTACCAGTACGCGCAGAGTGAAGAATGGGGACAGTGAATTTGGTCAGATTCAGGGCTTTAAAGTTGATAGATCTTCTGGCAACATCTGAGCAGGGACCATCAATCAGGGCCTGATAAAAACATGAAACAAATTGTGAAACAGTCAATTCAAACATAATAAATAAATAAATAAGTCTTTAAAACGATAAGAAATTTATTGGTTGGTTTCAGGTGAAGGTGTCACAGTTGAGGTTTGATAAATGCATGATCCTGATTATGAGGAAAGATTTACTGCTGTTTTATGTGAAGTTAATATGGTCTTAAAATAAGATTATAGCACACATATACATGATCAAGCATTCCAATGAAGCGATTCAAAGATCGTCTTTTAGTTTATGGTAAAAGTCAGCGATTATAGCTTGACAGAGACTGAAAATACCGGCTATATATATAGTGCCAGCAATATTTTAGTTTTCATTGTCCATTGAGCTGTTATTGCTGATTATTACTATAAACTGAAAGACAATTTTTGCATCGCTTTAACGGAAAGCATGACCATGTATACAGGAGCTATAATCTTATTTTAAGTTATAGTTGGATAACCCAGCCAGTACACCCAATTTTTCCTGTATCAGCCCCTGATTTGTGTTTCATCCAAATGAGTATCTCTGGCCTGTACTGTACTCTACTAAATCAGGCATTCATGCAAAATTTTTAAAGACGGCACCTCTAATTGAATGATTGAGGTTTTATGCCACACTCAAGATATTTTCATATATATGGTCATCTTGACAGGTGGGGATAAAACTGGGTTACTACCTGGCAACTCGCCGCAAATTGAGTTTAACAAAAGCAAAGTGACTTTTCTTGATTGATTCGTGATTTCAGCCAACTGAGGCAAAAACATACCCTATTCTGATCAATGACATCCACTATAACACAAAGCTTTCCTTCATCAGGGCCAAAAGCGATGTAGGCCACACGGCCGATCTCTACCAGTCGTTCCAACACCTAAACATTAAACAAATATGTATCAAAAGCTATTAAACAGTACATGTTTCCTGCATTGTGTAGTTTATATCTTCATTATCAACAGGATGTAAATATTATCTTTTTTGTAAAAGTTTCTCTCCAGCAAGATACATATGCCGAGTTTTCATTTATTTATAATATAACAAGCCATCACTCAGAAAAATGTTGCTATCTCCATCTTAGATCAGACGGCAATTCCTATCAACAAAGGTTCATCATTAGGTGGCATCTTCATAGCTATTTTATCCATAAACAAACTCAACACAGAATAGAATGGCTGACATTGACAACCAAATTCCCATGTTTAAAAAAAAAACTTAGTATTGGAGCGACCCCTTTTTTTGTCAACCCTAGAAGTTCAGATTTTCACTGTGGCGACTGGGTATGTAATTAACCAATCCAAAACCCAGGTTACAAGCTTGTCTCTTTTTAAGAATTTTTATTATGATTTCCCGCTCATTTAGAATAAAATCTATGAATATTTTTGCTTTTTTTAGTATAATTTTATGCTTGCATCTGTTTTCTTTACAGTCAAACTCTAAAATTATATAGAGTTTACTAATGCTAGTACTTTACATGGGATTTAGAATTCTCTGCGTGTTAAGTTAATTCTTCGAAATCCACGCCACAGTAAGCATTTGGTTTAACTGAACTATTACTACAAGTCTGTGGTAGTCCATGTAACGTTTGTGAATTCAACTTTCGTTGTTTGACGAAATGACGAATGAAAATTATAATTTTTCATTTTCAATTTTGAAAAGAAATGAAAGTTGAAAATTGACCTTCAATTTTTGTTTTCTATCGTTTCAACTCGCAAATTAAAAATGACTCATTTTTTGATTTGCCTTTTCACTCTAATATTGAAAATTGTAACCTTTGTTAAAGTCAGGCTAGAGTGGAATTCTCTCGCACTGGTGAACATGTACTAGATTAAATTGCCAAAAGGGAACAATGTTGCGATTTATACCTCACTTGCCGACATTGCCTATATAATAAGTCGCTCTAAGCTTTCAGTATATATGCTGCTTTCCTTGTCCTTGTGTTCGAACATTGCGGTTTTACAAGATTTCGCCATACAATGCAGTAGATTGTTTTTACATAAAATGAGACGAAAGAAATCTAATCTACAATGAGGGTCAGTGAAATTAAATATATATTTTTAACTAAGTGAGGCAGAGTTGTTAATCATTTATAACAAGAAAAAATGCATCTGAAGGGGTTAATATGGCAAAGGCAACCAGAGTTATCTCCCCTCCAAAAGAAAGTGATGTTGTAAATAGGCAGAGTTATGAACTTATGGAGCATATCGATCTAAAATACCCCAAAAGCACACCACAGGGCTAAACTAACACTGTACCGTCGTACATAAACGTTCTGGTTGTGTAAATATCGCACATTGTGGTACATTGCGGTAATTAGTCAGACCGAGAATTCCGCTTTAGCACCAATTGAAAACTGAAAGATTACCGAAGGTTACGATTTTCAATATTCGTTTCAAATGACCGTCATTTTTTAATTACTGAATTAGGCCTACTGTGCGTGTTGAAAAGATAGAAAACAAACATTGAAAATTGAATGTCAAATTTCAATTCTAATTTCTTTTCAAAATGTAGAAAATGAAAAACTGAATTTAAAAATGGTCATTTCCCATTTTCATTCCGTGATGTCAAAAAATGAAAATTGAATTGAACGTTACACGGGCCTGTGGTGTTACCGGTGGGATCTTCCGGAAAAATCAGACTCTTGAGACTGAAAACGTGCACGTGGTTTGATCCTTGCTCGTTTAAATCACACACTTAGCGATTGCCAACCTTGATTAGTTGCAAATGATTGTGCCTATGGACTTGAATAATGTTTTATTTTCAACAAATAGTCATTGAGCCACAAAATAAAGCTAATGAGCAGCTTGACGCGTTTAATTCGTCAGCTTTTGGAGTGAGCATTTACCATGTCGAGAATGTGTGGCCGAAAAGATCGACGGAAGTTGAGCCGAGATGCAGTCTGGGAATTTTCGACGACAAGCTCGTACTTTTTGATTGCTCTCACTATCTTCAACAATTTTTTTGTATTTGTTTGGATGCAGAAAAACTTATTTAAAAATAGCTCAAAATTGCCATCTAAAGTAGTTTTTCGAATAATCATAAAGTTTTTACAGACACATTCTATCGAGTACATGTACGAGTCTTTGAAAAAGAGTGTATTTCGTAATCATTATCTCCCCTGAAACGTTTGTGTTTTTCACCTGGAAAAAATCGTCTGCACTGCTACGCAAAATGTTGTTAAGGAGTTTGTGGCGACAAACTTTAAGAAGTCATTTTGTTAACAGCAGGAAATGTCTTCAACACACAGAGGTATAATTTGCATTATCAAACAAAGTGGGATCTTTTGCAGAAGTGTATTTCACAGCCAAAATGTGAGCTGAAATATGTAGCTTGGTCACAGTGACACTGACTCGAATAATTCGACAAAGTTCATTGACATTTTGATTTTCATTGTTGATATTTTGTAACATTTTTAGGGTGCATTTTCGATTTCACAACCCAAAATTCGTGTCACTTCTTTTCAATTTACATTAACCAAAATTCTTTGTTTGCTGAAACAAATGGTAATGTCATTGTGACCTGCATTGTAAACAGAAACTATCAAGCACAACCATACGCATAGGTCTATGAATGAGATAGCTGGAGATATCCAAATTCTGTGGCCAAAGTATATTGACGTTGCCAACAGAGCTGGAGAACGTGCCATATTGAAATATGTAACTCTTAAGAATCACCCTATTTTTCTCTGATTTTCTCCTAGTTTAAGCAACACAACCAGCCCTAACTTTACACACATCCCATTTGAGGCTTTAGTTCGCTGTTCCACCAAATTCAAAAACTCACTTTTGAATCATTGTCCTCGCCACAGAGTTCAATTTCAAGCAAATGCAAAAGCGAGTCAGAGATTCTGGCGGCCCTCGAGCCTGGCCCTTCTACAAAAATGCTCAAAAATTGACTTTTGTGACTCGCTTCTGTATTTCCTTGTAATTGAACTCTGAAAACGTTGCAGTTTTTCGAGGTCATAGCTTCACTTTGGCAATAATTTAACACGTTGATTATGGTAAAAATAAGACATTGCCTGGTGGTGCAGTGTGGGGAAAAATGTATTATCTATAATACTTTATAGGTAGTCTGAAATATGTGACATGTCTGAAATATGTGACATTTTTAATTTATGGTAGAAAATAGCAAAAATAAATTTTCATTTTTGGGGGTATTTTAATTAAATGTTATCATGAATTATTCATTCTGCCATGAATGATTTTGAAAAAAAAAATTTATCCCTGATTTTTTGTCAGGCAGCAACCCCTCCTAGTAGAATAGCCTCATCAGTACAAGAAGCCTTTGCTACTGTTGTCGGAAGTAAAAATGTTTCTTCAGCTGGGGCAGTAAGGGAACAGCACAGTCACGACGAATCACACCACAAGTAAGTTAGCAAACTTGACTGGGAAATAATGATGTTTATTCGTTATACATGCTCCTGGCTTCTTTAACTTTATTTTAGCATGGTACCCTTGGCTTGTCTGAGAGATACTGAAGACGTTTGTTTAAAAGTGTTTTAAAACCAGTATAATCAAGTATAGAACAGCCGTGACTATACACACTTTTAAGTTAACAAGCTGCTCTGTTCACCAAATATCAATTTTTTTTTTCTCCTATTCCAAAAAATATTTAAATATTTCAACTTGACTTTCCTCTAGCAATTGTAATAGCCACATTTCAATGACTTGTTCATAAAATATGTAACTTCATAAAGTAAATAACTTTCTGTTATCTGTGACCTTTCTGCTCTTATCTACATTATTGTTCCTCAAACATATGCACACAATCTTTACTATCCACATCATCCTGTACATTTCAAGTATTGAAACTCTAAGAAGTATGTAACTGATAACTGTTCAATGTATGTCATAGAGACAGATTAATTTCAGAATTAGTATAACATTAACCCATTTGTCTACTTATTTAGAAGTGTTATACCTGTCATTATGCCCTACTTTTGAAAACCTCCTCCTATAACATCTAGTTAGTATACTAATAGTCTTGAACAAACATCCTCATATCGGTTTCCTCCTCCACTAAACATGGCTATGAGTGAAATAATCCTGAATTTTGCTGGAACTGGGGCATAAAACTTCAATTTTTTTTTTATCAATCAATGTTAATTGGGCCATTTTTATGGGGTTTTTTTTCACATTCTCAGATCTTATACGTATTATCCACTCTGCATTTTTTATACGCTCGGCTTGAAAAGCGGACTGTATTATGGTATCATCTCTGGCAGTCCAGCTGTCCGGTGTTCGCTTGCGCTCCTTAACTTCCAAAGTTTTGATTCCATCTTGACAATACATTTATACCATACAGACGTTGTATCATAAACTGTTTATGGGATCAACTATTGCATAATACTGGGTTATGTTACTTTCAATTTCATGATAATAACATTAAAATTGTATAATCTTTCTAATACAATAATGTTTCTGAATGATTTAAAGCTGTTCTTGAATCAATAAATAATGTTTCAATCTAATTAAAAAACAGAGACTGATAAAGATTTTAAGTTTTATCTACAGAAAAAGAGAAAGTAACTCAGCCTTATTCTATTTACCATGTAAACATACAATAGTTCTTATCAGCAATGCTGACAGCTTAGTTTGATATGGATTTAGCCTCTGATGTGCAGACCATATATTTTTTTGAAGCCAAATAATATAGATAAACAATATTATGAGAAAGATTTTCAAATTTACTTGAAGGTGGTAAATATGATTTGTAAATTAGGAACAGTTTTTCTAAAAAAAATGTAGCGTTTTTAATCTACTCTATGTTGAGAATGTACATGCCCTGCTTGTTTGTAAATAATGTGAACACACACCATCCTGAATGTTTAACATCGCTATTTACCAGCAAGCAAGAACCCTTACTGGGCGTAGTTTGGGTTTTCAAAACTCTTGTTAATGTTCACATACCTCATTTGTCCCAAAAAAATTCTTGAGATAACTGCATTGTACCATCAGTAAGCTATAGATTTTCTGGTTTACTTTTTAAGCACTACATTGGTTAGCACAGATCACAGTCGTATGGATTTTCTTTTTTCAACATCTGTCCGACACAGGCCTTCCATCAATGTGTTGCATGTTAAAATCCCAATTATCCCACTAAGACCAAATACAATTGAAAATTTACTGAGTTGATTATTCACTGGATCGCCATATATGAAAGAGTTGCCAGGTACTCGCCAAAGATTGGTGGTTTGCTCCGGGCAAAGAGCTTGGTTTCCTGCCCCACTCAACCATGCAACACCGCCATATAAGTGAAATAATGTTGAGTGCGGCATGCAACATCAATCGATAAGTCTGGATGATTGTTTTGACTATCAGAATGATTAGTACTATAAAAGTGGAATTTTGGCCAATTTAAATGTGTTTAAACTTATTTATTTGGGCACGGAAAGAAAGTAAATTATTCTGTTTGAATTTCTAATGTGGCTGATATTTTAACGTTGTTATAGATGGAGCTCTCCAGACCTGGTGGTGTTCCCACAGAGCTTGGAGGAAGTCAGTCAAGTGGCTAGAATATGTTATGACAACAGTTTACCTATCATTCCATTTGGATCAGGCACTGGCCTTGAAGGTGGAGTAAATGCTGAAGTTGTAAGTTCTTACTCAGAACAAAGGCGTTTCTTCAGGTTTTATATTCGGTTCCCAATGCGAAAATTACAGTTTGTGAGCTGTTACAAAACTCCTAGCATAAAGCACCCTTCTTTAATGTTCTCTAATTTTAATTTATAGAATACATAATGAAATTACCTATGTTTAGCAGTTGACTACAATTTGTGGTGCCAAGAGGTTTTGGTCAAGTATTTGGATTTAGGATTTGGATTTGGATTTTTATTTGGATTTTAGTATTTTTAGGTGCGAGGGGTAGGGGTGATGTATATTCAAATGACAAATTGGTTTAAAATGAACGAAATGAAGTGGGCTTATTTGCAATAACAGGATTGCAGTAGTACTTAATGTTTGGCCACCTTTGGGCCTATGTGATATCACTCTTCACATCTTGTGTTGTTTCAGGGTGGTGTGTGTGTAGATCTAATGAAAATGGATCAGATAATATCGGTACATCCTGAAGATTTTGACTGTACAGTAGAGGCTGGGGTATCAAGAAAAACACTCAATAACTTCCTCAGGGATACCGGACTCTGGTTTCCTATAGGTACATATATGTTAATTACTAATATATTGCATCCCAACATTAAAAGTTTCTCATCAATGCTTTTGACCAGATTTTTGTTTTATTGAACAGATTGAATGTACCTTGGACAATCTTTACTAATTTTTTACTTGCAATCCGACATAACCAGTAAAATAATTTGTGAAAATTTTACCAGAAATTTAGGTGAGTTTGTATTTGAAACGGGCTATAATTTTTATGACAGATCTGGATGTTTAGAACTGGAACCCATCTGAATCTACCTGTATAGATCTGCAGTAACGTAACGGATGATTTTTTTTTACGTTTGACAATTTTAATTTTCTAGTTTGTAAGATGGTTTTGCTAAAATGTCACAACAACAACAAAAATCTGTGCTAGAAGTGCATCATGTACCACCAAATAATCTGTACAGGCCATAGGATTTCATGGTAATGATCGGTTCCGGTAGCCTGTTGTTACTGTTCTTCTAAAACTATGGAATCTAAAATCTGTTACCTATCATGATAGCCAGTATATGGTATGAATTATAGCGAAAATAGTATGGGTATCGGTTGTTTCTCAGCATTTCAATAGACGGAATTGATTCAATGTTTCTGTCCAACACCGAAATTATCTGTCCTGCTGTAGGTATTAACTGTGACTATCATGTCTTTCCTCAGATCCTGGTGCTGATGCCTCATTGTGTGGGATGTGTGCTACGAGTGCATCAGGTACCAATGCTGTACGTTATGGGACCATGAGAGAAAACGTACTGAACCTGGAGGTGGTATTGGCAGATGGGCGGATTGTCAATACAGCAGGTGCTGGTAGGCGGACAAAGTAAGTAATTAAACCTCTAAAGATCAATTTTATCATGATTAATAATATTTAACAATGCGTCCATTAAGTTACTATTGCTTTGAAGTATGTTTTCAATGGACTGATTGTTTAAAGAGCTGCCAAAATTCACACTTTTTTCATAATTTCTGATCGTTACAACACTAAGAGGCCATCGAAAAACTAAACGATTGGCGTTGGAATGAGGAAAATCCATACAGTATGTGGCCTGTACGATCCGAAAACGTGTTCGAAAAGTAAACAAAATTTAAATAACCGGGACGACCATTCATTCATTCTTAGCCAAAGTTAGTTCAAAACAATACTTTTAATATCGTACATTTTCGAGACTAGAAGCACTAAAAAGCTTCTGAATTATACGTCTTGAGAAAAATAGACAATAATATCAACATTTTGGTAGCTCATGCCACTTTAATGACGTTATTGGTATATTAGGAGGGAATAAGCATGGCGGACAGGAAGACAACTCAGGTGTGCTATTCTGTATGCTTCAAGGGCTTGCAACAGGACACTCATTTCAAAGAAAGACTCTCGCAATACTGTTAATCCGTTTTGAGTCACATAGACTTCTCTATTATCTGTTTAAACACAATATTTGACATTCCCTTATCAAATTGTTTTTTCAACAGCACCAAAATGTAACATTCTCTTGTAACATAAATTGTTGCAAGTTTAATTAAAATTTTTGTTTTTCCTGTCCATAAACAAGGAGATTTTTTCACAAACTTTAGTTCGATCATCTCCATGACCTTAGCTGTCAGTAGTTTCTTTTTGATGATTATTTCCTTTACTTTTTAGGAAGACCTCTGCAGGTTACAACTTAACTAATCTTTTTGTGGGTTCTGAGGGAACACTGGGTATTATCACAAAGGCCACTATCAGATTGTATGGAATACCAGAAACTGTAAGTCACTTCTGATTGCATTTCTCCAAGTTAATCATGAAAATATAGACGGGGAGCCCATGGAGATTTGTTTAGCATTGCGAGTACAAACGGTTTGAAGCTGGCAATATGAAGGGGGAGGCTGTGGGACCTTCAAATAGCCATTCTTAAGTTCCATCTCTTGTACCAATCCTGGCAGCGACCCCTCAAAGTATCCGAAATTCATGTTTAATTAGCATAGTCGAGTACATCTAAGAAACCAATGCTAAAATGTCCATATTGGTGGTGGGAATCAAGATCTATCATTCTCTTAAGGTCCAACGCCTGTACCTTACTTACTTAAGAACGCCCACAATTAGAGCTAATTAACACTTTAATTAGCATAATTGAGTACATCAATGAAACCTTTGTAAAAATAATCATTATGGTTCATTCAATGAGGATATGCAGTTCTTAAGTGACAAAGCCTGTACCAAGTCCACTTAAGAAAAGGCCAAAGGTCGCGATTAGAATCAAATAATTTTAATTAGCATAATTGAGTACATGAATGAAACCTATTCTAAAATGTCCCTACTGGTGGTGGGAATCCATATCTATCATTCTTAAGTCCCAAACCATGTACTTAATCACCTTAAAAATGACCATATTTAAAGCTAGTTACCACTTTAATTAGCATCATTGGGTTCACCAATGGAACCTTTGTAAACGTATTTATTAGGAAAGAAATGATTGTTTCTGTAATACTCGCTGACAAGGTGTTTCTCCGACGTAAACGATTTGGACTTGCTTGGGTTTCTCATCGGCTTCCTTTATTGTACATGTTATATAAATGCAGTACTATATCAGGTTTACATTTGTTCATTCAACGTCTGATACATTCGAGTAAAACAATACCTTTTTTCTTTCTCAGCATGGTCTCTAATTTTAGGATATTTAGTAATTCCTGTTTCAGCATACTGCACAGCCGGTCTCATTTTGGCCTGTGAATTTCAGAGCATTTATTTTGAGCATTCAGTTTTCCAGAAAAAATGAGAGACCTGGTTGATGTCCCTGGACATTTTTTGTGAAAGAGAGGAAAGGGGGGGGGGGGGGGGGGGAGTTATGAGAAAGGACACGCTAAAAATAGATAAAGCATGCAAAGGATAAGGTATACAAAAATGACTGTTTTTTCGTATTGTTTGTGTATTAAACTTGTGCTAGCTTGAATGTAGTTGTGTTTCATCTGTATAACAGCTTTAAATACACACAAGGAAAAATTTAAGCACCCCATGCTAAAAATAGAATGATGTTCTATTGAATGATTGGGGCAATTCATGTTGGCAGTAACGCAAAAACTGCCTGTAATGCGACAGGAAAATTGTTTTTTCGTGTAATAACGCAAATTCAGTATGCTTCCCCTTAAATGTTTTGTACTTAAGGCCGGTTTTGTGCAACGTAGACTCATCTTCTGTGAATTAGAGGGGCAAGAATGCCAAATTGTCGGTATACACTCCACAGGGATGTACAAAGCTATCGGGCGTCAATTAGAGTACCATTATACAGTGATAAGCAGATTTGTGAGAAAACACGGTGCAACTTGTGCTGTGAAGGACCGACCACGCTCGCCGCAACCACCTGTAACATCACAGCGTGAAGATAGGGCACTGATCCGACTGGTACGGTGTTTTGCATTTGCATCAAGTCCATCTTTGAAGCGGCTATGGCTACCCAACCGACACCTGTGCACAAGAACCGTGAGAAACCGACTGCATGCCTGAGGGCAAGGAGTCACCAAAGACCTCTATTGTCAGATCGCCATCAACGGATACGTTTGGCTTTGTGTTTAGCACGACGAGGTTGGAATTTGAGGACCTGACGAAGAATCCATTGGTCGGACGAAATTTGTTTCTTGCTCAAAGTCACGGATGGACGAGAGAGGGTGTGGAGGCACCGAAACACAGCGTATGGAGGGGGCTCTGTAATGGTTTGGGGTGCATCTCTGACGACTGCAAACTGAACTTGGTCACTACACGAGGAAACCTGCGGCCCCGGTACATTCGGGAGGTTCTGGAACCAGTTGTCGTGCCTCATTTTAAGAACCACCCGTTATGCTCAAGACCTGTGTACATGGATGACAACGCCAGACCTCATCGTTCCCGGGCAGTAATAGCCTACTTCCAAAACAAAGCTGTAACAACTCTGCTTGGCCCGCCGTGAGTCCGGATTTGAATCCTTAGAGCACATTTGGGATAGGATGGGCAGAGGCATTCAAGCCCTAGAGCCTCCTGTGCAAAATCTACTGGAATTGGAAGTCGCATTACATCGGTATTGGCATCAGGTACCCCTTAAACAGATCCTACGTCTCACTGGAGGGATGAGACGCAAGTAAGGAGCTATCGTTCTGACTATGGAGGCTATACGCGCTATTGACCCTCTGCTCTAGGGATGTGTTCTACACACTCAAAGTGACATTTCAGATGGACTCTGAAGTTTCATATTTACAAGCATCTTTTTATTTTGCCAAAATACACTTTTGATTTGATTAACGATATCCTGAATAAATTGTATAGCTTATTGGCATTAATGGTGATTTCTTATCGCCAGAATGTTGCCCTTTATATGATCACAATCGTTTCTGAAATATATCCACATTTGTCACACACTCAGAACAGCTAACACCAATGTGTCTCCATTTTGAATACAAGTATTTACCGAAATCCTGTACCTGGTCGAATAGGACTGATATATGCTTAAATGATTTAGAATTAATTGGCGCCCTCTGCTGGAGCAGTTTACCAGTGAATAAATCCATCGAAATACAATATCCAAATGATTTTAAAGATATTTTTTATATATTTTTTTGATGCCTTTTAACTTGAACTTTATTTTATCCAGCACAATGAATTTACATGTAAGCGATACAGGCGTACTAAAAGACTTTCGTCTGTCACATAACCGGCCCTTTTATTTGATGCTGAATGAACCCACAGTTACCATACCTATTTGAAGACTGGTTGATTGATTGTTTGATGTTTTACGCCGCGCTGAAGATTATTTCACTAATATGGCGGCGATGCCAGTTCTATTGTGGGAGGAAACCGGGCTCTATGCGTGGAGGAAACCCACGACCTTCCGGAGGTAACCATCCCACATAGGTCGTTCGGGTGAAACCCCAGTCAGAAAATTTTCCAATATTCTTCGGTCTGAGTGGGATTAACCTGCGACCCATTGGTGGAAGGCTGTTCGGATTGAGTGCTCTACCTACTCAGCCACTCAGTCAGGTCTCTCAATTTTCCTGGAAAACTGAATGCTCAAAATAAAAGCTCTGAAATTCACCAGACCAAAATGAGAACGGCTGTAGTATGCTGAAGCAGGAATTACTAAAATATACTGTGAAAGTAATAGGAGCACTGTAGTATTTAACAGGCTTGTTCAACAACACGCCCCAGTCTGGGCAAAGGAAAAGAAATAAGTCGACCCTTTACCTGAACTTAAACAACTCAGAAGAACAAAAATATAGCCACAGTACCCAATTATGCTAATTAAAGTGGTGATTAGCTTTAGATATGGTCATTCTTAAGGTGATTAAGTACATAGTTTGGAACTTAAGAATGATAGATTTGGATTCCCACCACCAGTAGAGACATTTTAGCATAGCTTTCATTCATGTACTCAATCATGTTAATTAAAACTATTTGATGCTAATCACGACCTTTGACCTTTTCTTAAGTGGACTTGGTACAGGCTTTGTCACTTAAGAACTGCATATCCTCATTTAAGGAACCATAATGATTATCTTTACAAAGGTTTCATTGATGTACTCAAATATGCTAATAAAAGTGTTAATTAGCTCTTATTGCGGGCGTTCTTAAGTAAGTAAGGTAGAGGCGTTGGACCTTAAGAATGATAGATCTGGATTCCCACCACCAGTAGGGACATTTTAGAATAGGTTTCATTCATGTACTCAATTATGCTAATTAAAACTATTTGATGCTAATCACGACCTTTGACCTTTTCTTAAGTGGACTTGGTACAGGCTTTGTCACTTAAGAACTGCATATCCTCATTTAAGGAACCATAATGATTATCTTTACAAATGTTTCATTGATGTACTCAATTATGCTAATTAAAGTGTTAATTAGCTCTAATTGCGGGCGTTCTTAAGTAAGTAAGGTAGAGGCGTTGGATAGATCTTGATTCCCACCACCAATATTGACATTTTAGCGTTGGTTTCTTAGATGTACTCGACTATGCTAATTAAACATGAATTTCGGATACTTTGAGGGGTCGCTGCCAGGATTGGTACAAGAGATGGAACTTAAGAATGGCTATTTGAAGGTCCCACAGCCTCCCCCTTCATATTGCCAGCTTCAAACCTTTTGTACTCGCAATGCTAAACAAATCTCCATGGGCTCCCAGACTAATATTCCTGATCAAGCTGCAATAATCAACTATAGAGACTAAAGTCACAGTATTCTCACTATTTTAGGATTACACTTTCTAAAGCCAAAGCACATGTTTTTTTTACCTTGAATAATGGCAGAAATTCTGCTACCATATCGACAGGGAGTACATGTACCTCTATGACGATTCTAAAGTTGCATTGAATTGGAAGTTAGTTTAAATGTAAAGCACATCTGATTATCACTGCAACAGTGTTCGAAAAGAATTAATACATGATAAAATAATTGCATGTGAAGAAACATTGATGTAATTTTAGAAGTCATATTTACGACAAATAAGAATTGATAGATAAAATAATTGCATGTGTAGAAACATTGATGTAATTTTTAAAGTCCTATTTACAACAAATAGTTTTTTTTCTTCCAGACAATATCAGCTGTATGTCACTTCCCATCTGTTCAAGCTGCAGTGGACACAACAGTACAGGTCTTACAGTGTGGAATCCCTATGGCCAGAATCGGTAAGATTTGTATATATTTATGAACGCTAAAACACGGGGCACAGGGAAAATCTTTTTGTCCTAAATAATGATGGAGACAAGTTTCTAATTAGGTTAAAAAGAGGTATATCATTTAGACCTTTATACCCCATCATAAGTTGTTGTAATAAACTAAACCCATGACATTTCATTAGGTTGGACGACTGACAGGAGCTTGGTAAATACCTATTCCTTTTTAGCATGGAGTTTGCCAGAAATTTGAATCCAGTGCCCAAACTGTCCTTTGGAAGAAGTTATCTCCCCTTTGTTGAAAATGCTGGAAAATCCTAAATGGCTCTCGCATGGGCAATTGACTGATTGCTTGATGACGTCACTTGGAAATTACGGGCAAAGCATTTTGGGAAATTGAGGAATGTTAAAATAATTTTAAAATCTGGCAGAAGAAATAATACTGTATCGAACAGTAGATGTAAAAGGCGTAACGTTACCAGAAAAATGTGTGGATAAAAACAGGTTATGTCATCAATGTTTTCCAAAAAAGTAACACCTTGCTAAGTACCAATAAACAAAATGGCGAACTGAGGTACATTTTACCCAGAAAGCTTTGCGTAATTCTATGTGACGTCATCAGGCTCGGCGGTAATTAGCTGGCCAACCTGATGTTGTAAAGAGGTTTTCAAAAGTTAAATTAAAATGAAATTAAGATAGCAATACAATTATTGTGGGCATGTATACCTTTTGTTAGGAAATTTTAAACATCATTTTGTGTTATTAATTTAAAATTGTAGATTTTAATATAAGGCATGTGCACCCATATCATTGATATTACGGATGTCATCTAAACAAAGTAACAGTAGACATATTTATGGACCTTATACCGGAATACAAACGAGGATTTGGTTTATGGGACACTTAGAAAACCTGTGGATAAATTCGAATAAATTGAAGTTACAAATGTACATGTTTTCTTTTGGGCTTTATTTTTACGTATACTTTTTCACCACCATTAAGACATTTCAAATATAACTGAACATGTATAATATTATGTGTCTCATATTTGAATTTAGTGATTTTACTCATTTCAAGCTCAAGATAAATTTGCTTTCTTCATAAATGCCGAAAAGACTTCTGCGGCGAATTTATGAACGTTTCTATTGTATTTCATCCTCAGAGTTTTTAGATGATGTTGATAAATTTGAATAAAATTGAGTGTATAATCTAATAATGAAGTTACAAATTTTCGTTCAGGCGTTATTTTTATGTCTGCTTTTTCACCGTGGTATTTTCCATTGTATTTCATCCTCAGAGTTTTTGGATGATGTCATGATGGATGCCTGTAATAAGTACAGCAATCTCAATTACAAAGTGGCTAATTCACTCTTCATGGAGTTCCATGGGTCAGGGAAACAAATAGAGGAACAAGTCACTGTTGTTGGTAAGATTGACTAATTGTTATATAATCAGAAGTAAATGAATGACGAAGTATGAAAGGGTGACTTAGATAACGTAGACAGCATTGTTTCCATAAGAGAGGCAGTTACAGACTTGCAGCGCACCCAGTGACAGAATATCACTTGTCAAAGGGGAGTAATTTATTCCAATCATTAAATATGACGCAACCAGCCGTTCAAAGTTTAATAAGTAGTGCATCATGGGAGATTTCTTCAAAGTGGAACGAGTTGCTTGCAGCGAGAGCGTACGAAAAAAATCAAGGCCTTACTGATAAAAGAACTTCATATTGTTGAAGATAAGCAAACGCTTATGGATTACCCATAGTCCAGTGCGTACTTTCAGAAGCCGATTCAAATCAAAGATATCCGAAGTTTCCCGATCAACGCAAAATTCAAGCCATTTTAAACCAAACTGCGCAGAATAGACTGATACGTCACGTATGGCCTTACACAATGGGCAAAGGAAACAATGCCATCTACATTATCTAAGTCACCGTTTCATACTTCGTCATTCATGTACTTCTGATATAATGACTATATGTTTGAACACTATAACACACGAGCACAGGGAAAATATTCTTGTCTAAAAATATACATACACACTAAAATCACACTATAAAAAGAGAGACATTTCTAACGTCTTCATTTGTTCAATCTATATGTATATTTCAACCATTTTGGAAGAATTAATTCATTCAATACAAAGGGTTTATTTGTGAAGGGGAATTAAGTTTTTCACGATTTCATTATTTGCTGTTTTTTTAGAGGAAATTGCAAAGATGAACGAAGGAGGAGATTTCTTGTGGGCTAAAGATGCGGATGAAAGGAATAAATTATGGAAGGCAAGACATGACATTGTGTATGCCTGTATGGCTCTGAAACAAGGAAGCAAGGTATAAGAATTGGAAATTTTATATAAACCAGATATCATAAACAGTAGAGCTTGAGGGGCCTTCTGGCCCACACGACCCTTTTGCCCACAGTAAAAATTGAGAAAGATTAAAGTGGCATGAGCTGCTGAAATTCACACTTTATCATTATTTCTGATCCTCACAACAGTAAGAGGCTTTGAAGGCCATCGAAAAACTAAATGATTGGCGTTGGAATGAAGAAAATCCATACAGTAAGTGACCTGTATGAACCGAAAACGTGTTCGAAAAGTAAACAAAATTTAAATAACCGGGACGACCATTCATTCATTCTAAGCCAAAGTTAGTTCAAAACAATACTCTATCGTACATTTTCATGACTAGAAGCACTAAAAAGATTCTGAATTTTTGCAGCTCATGCCACTTTAAACTATTCCAAATGTGGCATGGTGACATTTGTAATGTCATAAAACTGCATTTGTCCAGCTAACAAAGAAACCAGAATCGTTTACTTTTGACACTTGCTCCATATGTTCTTCTTTGATTGATTGATTAGTAACATGAGGGAGAAAGTGATTGCCAATAACTGTTTGAGAGCTTTCCAAAGTTTCTCTTCTTTGTTCGTCACCTTAAAGAGAGTGAGGAGAACTTTATTTTCATTATTTTTGGGATTCAAGTTTCTTGAAAACTTATCTAGGAGCCCAACTCCCAAACAAGCCCCAAAATAAAGCAAAAGTCACCAACACTCTCTTTAACACTGTCCTTAATTATCTAACAACCAATAACTCTGTCAAGTACTTGTAACTAACAGTAATAATAATTAGAGATTTTCGTCCATTTTCAGCCGTATTCCACTGATGTGTGTGTACCAATATCAAACTTACCTGAAGTGATTGTCAAGACAAAGGAAGACATAGCACAATCTGGTGTCATAGGTGAGTTTTTTAAATAAGCTCCATTCACACTTACTATTGTAGTTATATACGGACTGAAATGTTTTTTGCTTCCCAACTGTATGTAGCCTCAATCATGGACACCTCAGGTCATACTAGTATTAACTACTGGTTCTGATCAATCAACTATATATGTGGAATTGACCTGTCTATGAAAAAAGTGCTGCCATTGATAGTTGAAGCCCGAGCATAACCATCTTCTAGTAATGGCGGCGTTCGATGGAAATCAAATACCACATGATCTCCATTCCACACATGTAGTCCATTGGTTCTGATAGCCTATCCTCGCTGTTGTTCTAAAGAATAATAACAGTAATCTATCACCCACCTTGTAAGGCAAGGCCTGTCAATAGCATGATTTAGAACTGATTTAAAACTGGTTGCTTTCCAGCATTGAAACTATTGAACAGATTTAATGGACGGCCAATGGGTCGCTGGTTCGAATCCCACTCAGTCCCAAAAAAAATTAGAAAATTTTCTGACTGGGTTTTTACTCGAACAACCTATGCGGGATAGTTGCCAGTTACCACCGAAATAATCTTGAGCGCGACGTAAAACACCAAACAATCCATCCACTGTCAGCAAAATGAGTAGGCCTGCACCTTGTAGCCTTAAATAAAATTCACATTATTTAAAATTGGCCGCAAGACTCCGGTAAAGGGAGAATTATGGACACAGTATTAAATATCGTAGACAAAAGTAAGATTTTATTAGAAAAAATATAAATATCTTGTTTTCAGGCCCTATCGTAGGCCATGTTGGAGACGGAAACTTTCATGTTTTTTTCCCTTGTGATCAAGACAACAAAGAAGAGCTACAAATAATCAAGGATTTGTCGGACAGAATGGCTGCGTAAGAACTTATAATATCTCTGTTTTTTTCTAAAATAATCTTTGACCTTGTTTCACTCTCTAATCCCACTCAGCTCAAAAGCAAAGAGAAATTTAACAATATCTGATGTTTTTTTATGCGATCACCTGATGTGGAATTGTTGCCAGGTACCTGCTGAAGGTTGGATGTTTCTTCCTCTGGACTAAGAGCCTAGATCCACTTGCACAAGGCGATCTTAACTAGGAGTACTCTTAGCATCTGATATGGGACTTAACAGGGCCCATAAACTTAGCATATCTCTATAACAAGGAGAGGGCCCATAAACTTTCCATGTTGTGAGCTGTTTGTGCAAATGGGCCCTGGCGTCCTCCCCCACTAAACATAACATTGCTAAATCTGTGAAATAATCTTGATTGACGTAAACCATCATCCAGTCAGTCAAAAACCATATTTTCTGATTGGGTGGCAGGTGTCTTTTCATTGTTAACTTTGAATAACCAATATATGTTTTTAAGATAATCTTTAGTGCTGATTTTTGACAATCCGATTAATGTCATTGTAGGAGAGCGATGGCACTGAATGGCACCTGTACAGGGGAGCATGGGATAGGAATGGGAAAGCGCCATCTGTTGAGAGAAGAGATTGGTGAAACTGGTCTCAATCTGATGAAGCAGATCAAGGCTACGTTAGACCCTAAAAACATCATGAACCCAAGTAAAATTTTCTAACACAGGGAGGTAACTCTGTCCTTACAATGCAAATATAACCCTTTACTTTCATTGTTGTCAATTATTCAGGAATAACTGTTGTTTTTATGTGCTGAGAAACTGTGGTACTTGTAGTTTGAGATCAACTCAGATAGTAGAACTTTTTTCCTTTCATTCCTTTTGTCTGTTGATCTCTACTTGGGACTGAAATCTACATTTTTTATTGCCAAGTTTGAAGATTTTGCAAACAACTTGTGATTTTATATGGATTATATTAAAATTGATTAGGATTATAAACCTATATTAAAGTCTGTTATGTACAGTATTAAAACAGTATTTATTGATTTTCAAATGGTCAGTTGAGACCAACTACCAAGTTGTGTCAAACCTCTAAAAATAACTTGTTTTTAGAAGAAGAAAAAAATTCCATTTTTGGCAGCTTAGGTCAGTTTAAACTTAAAGCGCAAGTGCAGTAGGAAACAAAGTGTGTGTAAAATGTACTCTACTATTTGTTTACTGAGAATGATTCAATAAAACTGTGCTTTTTATTGATTTTCATAAACGCTGCTCTGATTCTGCAAGTCTTATGTGATGCCATGTCAAGACAGTAGAACGTCATTTGTCATAATGATCTGTTTTGATGTAGTGGCCACATTACACAATCAAAGAGAGTAGATTGACAAGAGTAGTCACTTCGCCTAATCAGCATTGCCGGCATGTTCTTCTGGCCCCCTAGCGGAAGGGTGTTCCGACTGTACACGATTTGATTAGGGTGCCCCCTACAAGAAGGAGGTTCCTAATCGAATCGTGTCAGTTCAAATTCAACATAAAGCGAACAAAGTTACCTCTCTTGTCAATCTACGCTCTTAGTTACAATAACTGCTAGTCTTGACTGACGTCATTAAGTTACATTAACGTCATTAAGTTACATTAACGCATCCCCATGTTGTTATACTGGGAAATACCTTTTGAAAATTTCTTGTTCAACAAGAAACTAAAGTTAGCAAATTCTATCTGATAAATATTTCACCTTTGCCCTAAAATGTCCTCAATAACCCCCATATGGGTAGTGAGTTATAGGATTATTTCATGTTGTTGAATCTACACTGCACTTGCGCTTTAAAGGCCTTGAAAATGTCCAATTGATGTAGATTTAGTTTAACTTTTTAATTTAGTAATGTTTATATTTTCATTCCAGTAGACTATTTTGGACAGTTACATATAAAAATGAAGTGTCACCTGAGGATACTTATTTCCATATTCATACATCCTGGTGACCGTTTGAACTTTATACCATATGGAACATTTGTACAACTTTGTATATTATAATAAATATGAAAATCCCCATATTTAGATCCTCATTCATGGTGTGTTATAATCATATGCATGGTTTTATTGGGCTAATTCTCTGTATTTTTGTGTGTGATTGTCCTGTTTTATAAAAAAAAATTATAACAAAGCAGCCAATGTTATTCCTCTTCATAAAATAGTTATGGCAGTTATGCAATGTTAGCTGGTAGATTTATTGGTTACTACTTGAAATTGTGAAACGATACATTAATGGTTTACGAAAATTGTACTTACTGTTACAATACTCCAATATCATGTTAGTATTTTTATATTTGTGTAACATGACTTACAAACCAGAACCATTCTGATGATATTCCTTTATTATAATGGCCTTCAGAGAATTGTGAACACCAATCCACAATGACACAGAGAAAATCTTATTGTCTTCTAAAATAACCACGGAGACAAGTTTCTAATTGTGTTATAAAGAAGGACTTATACAGATGAGTTTTTCTTGTGCACTAGACTTTCCCATAATTTTACTGGACCCACTATTCTCCAGACTCAAACAGAAACAATACATTTGGAATTTCATCACTTTTCATATCCCTTTTGAAAGAACAGGTTTGTTTCTTTTGTGAAGAAACGAACTATATTTTGAAATACGGACACAAATCAAATGTAAAAAGGATTGTAATGAACAGGAGTTTCTATCACTAGATGTTTTTTTGTATTTTAGCTTAGTTTTCTGTATTAAATGTGTGTTCAATAAAAAGTGAATCTATTCTGATTCCTATTCAAAATAGTTCTCATTGCCATGGTCATAGCTGCTGTCTTGAATTTTGATTGTTTAGAGAGTACGAGCAATAGATAAAAAAAAAATGGCTGAGCCAGTAGCTGACATGTGAATAATGGACAGAGTAACTAGGATGCATGTTAAACATTTTGATGCTTCTTAAAAATGTACATTCCCATGAATGATATCTACAGAAAACTCCTTTTTTACACTGAGTTACTTAATTAAATTTTAATATAAAGTTTACTATATTTAGCAGCTCAAGTCCCTTTAACAATGTTTTAAAAGTCTTAGGAATTTATTCATTTTGTCTCAATATTCAGGGTGTTCTTTTACTGGCTTTATTGGTTTGTTTGCAGTTTTATTGTAATAGAGGTCACAGTTCATACTCTGTCTCCACTATACAAAGATTCTAGCACTCAAACAAACAGACTTAAGTTTTGATATTGTTCTTGGAGCAGTGTAAGTCTTAATTAAAAATTTGATTTTATGAAACTTTTATTATCGTGATTTATAGATTATCAGGAAAATATTGTATTGCCTTGATTTGAAAATTTGTCTGTGATTGAATTCATTGTAGTTAGTGTGTTTCTACTTGATCACATTTTTTTCTAATCACATACGGATGTTACGTGGGACCTCTTAGCTCAGGCTGTGAAGCGTTGTCTCCTTTATTGAAAACTATGTAGTTACATATTAATTCTAAATATTTTGTATTTTTTTATAGTCCGTTTTTAAATTTTTGGAAAATCATATCCTTGGGTGTATAATATAAATTTACAATAAACGTAATTATGCACATGTCAACTGTTTAAGAGAGGTTAGCTGTACCTGGAATCAAACACTGGGCTATATGAACTGGATACATCTACCTACATCCTGTTATAATGGTATTCAGTAAATAAATCTTACTCACTCTTACTTCCAGTTTTTCTTGTGTATTTTTGGTCTCAAATATCATTTGTTCGATGTGTGTTGGTAAAATGACATATTTGTTAGTTACCACCAATATGGTATCTAAACATTCATTTTAGTCACATTTGTCCATTAATCTCTTGAAATAGTGATGGGAGATGAAATATACTTTGAACCAACGTTTTTCCCTAAGATTTCACTGGTTCCATTAGTGAGATGATGCAGGTTTAACAAGAACCAACTGAAGGTGTTGATCTTTTGCTCATCAAAACTCAAAGTACCCCCTCTGCATGTTCTTCTCTTAAATAAACATTCAAAGGTTGCAATGTAAATGAAGTTATGAGTTGAAATACAGAACAATCAATAGTAATTCGGTTCAAGCAGAGGATTTGGGCAGTTGATGGAAGTTTGTCCATTTATTCTGGACTACTGTCTACACATCCTGAAGGTGACCAGAAGGGGATATAGGGTAGGGGTTTCCTCTGGTCACTGAAAAACGATTTCCATTCATCAAGTCAGCTTTATGGCCATATAAATCAAATAATTTTGAGTGTAAAACACAGACCAATAAATAACCAATTTGAAAGATAAACAGAAGCAGACTGGGGTGTCAAATGACAAACTCAACAACAACATTTTGGCCACAAAAGTAATATCTATGACACCATTTGAGGTATAAAAAAGGAGAAGTTTTCCTCTTGACTATTTGCATTCAAGGGTTCTAAGACTAGAACATATTGTTCAGAAGGGAACTGAAGGTAAGGGCTTTCCCAGCGGCTATGTTCATGTAATTGAAATAATCTGTACTGCGCAATTAAACTTTAAACAAAGACGTTTCTTCTTTGGCCAACATGCTCCCATGAAAATCTCCACAATGCATTCTGTGACTCATTAATCTGAAGATACCTAATGTTATTCAATAGGCCACATCCTAATGGTATACCACAATAGAGGCCTTTGTTATAATCATTATATAGTTTTGACTTTCTATTGTAATTACAAACAAGTACTGAATCATCAATGTGAAAAAATGAAAAAAAAAAGACCACAACTTTCCAGTATATTTCCATAATGAGAAGCAGTTTGAGACAATCAACACGTCTGTTGTGAAATGATGGGCAATATCCTGTTATATTTATTAAAATAGCATATAAAGTGCAGAAATGTTGATGGCATTGTTTCTTTAAAGCGGCATGAGCTGCCAAAGTTCGGGTTTTTATACGTCCGCTCTTACAGTGGGCGTATATTGGTATACCGTTGTCCGTCCCGGGTTCGTGTCCGCCGCATAACTTTAAACCTCTATTGTCTGCATTTAATTTTTTCTTTTGATATATGTAACTTATGGTTAGACAAAGTGTCATGTACCAAAATTAAATTGGGGTCTCGATATTTGTGGTGACCAAAGCAATCAAGAGCATTTTGGCATTGAGTAACTCGCTAATTATTCCATGGATTTAAAATAATTTCAGATTTAACTAGCTTATGAGTAGGCGATGTTTCTCTACCAAACGTAAATTGGGGTCTTGCTATATGTGGTGACCAAAACAGTCACCCAGCCTTTTGGCATTCAGTAACTCGCTACTTATTGCATGGATTAAATTTTTTTTTTTCAGTTTTAACTAGCTTTTGAGTAGACGATGTTTCTCGTACCAAAAGTAAATTGGGGTCTCACTATTTGTGGTGACCAAAACAGTCGTTTTCTTTGGCATTCAGTAATTGTGGAAATGGCTGGTAATCGGTTTGTGGTTTCACAGTAGAGCTTAATTGTATCGAAACAACTTTTTAGTAACCATGGTGGCCAAATGAGTTGCGAAGCACCTTCTTTCTTTTGTTTTATCCGTAATTAAATGAAATTTCTGTTTGTATGCCTATATGTAGTATAGACACTTTTGCAAGTTGCTTTGGTAACTACAGATGTGCGGCTGCCTGTGTGTACCAATTACAGTTGTCAGATATATGTAGCTAATAGGTAGGCGATGTGTCACATACTAAAATTTGTCTGTTTTTAGTCTTTTTTAGGTGACTGAAAGATTCTTCCAACCGAAATTCTGTTTTAAGCATATCTTTAATATTGAATATGAAGACAGTGTGCTACAATGAATTTACCCTCGCGGGCATATTATGACTTTCTTAAACTTGTTTTTTCACAAATTGGGATTGTCAAGAGAAGTTCAGCGTTTGAAGTTGCATTGATGTTGAAATGAAAATTATTGGTAAAGCCAGTAGCCTGTACAAACCGAAGACGTGTGCTAATAACTGGAGAAAAAAAAAATAGATTAGCCCTGATGTAGGAGCTTGGGAGATTTACTGCTTAAATAATCACCTTCATGTTCGTACATGGTTTTAGAGGAAAGGTCTCATTTTTAGCCCGCCATCATTCTGATGAAGGGCTGTTCAAATCGCTTTTCCGTGGTCCGTCGTCCGTCCGTTAACTTTTCGCTTGTTACATTTATTCCAAGAAAACTACCAGTCCATTCTTAATCAAACTTAACATACATCATCACCCTATGGTCTAGTTGTGCACCGTACATTTTCATCTCATTTGCTTATTCAATATGGCAACCAGGGGGCGATATTGTTTTTTTTTTTTGTTACCTTTATTCCAAGAAAACTACCAGTCCGATTTTTACTAAACTTGGCTCACATTATCTCCATATAGTCTAGTTGTGCATCGTACATTTTCATCTCATTTGCATATTCAATATGGCCGCCAGGGGGCGATGTTGTTTTTCTTTGTTACTTTTATTCCAAGAAAACTACTGGTCTGATTTTGACCAAACTTGGCCCACATTATTTCCCTATGATCTAGTTGTGCACCCTACATTTTCATCTCATTTGCTTATTAAATATGGCCGCCAGGAAGCAATGTTGTTTTTGAACCAAATTTAAATGAAACCTATTATCATTATTCCAAGAAAACTACTGACCTGATCTTTACCAAACATGACACACATCATTCCCCTAAGTTCTAGCTGTGCACTGTACATTATCATCTCATTAGCATATTGAAGATGGCTACCAGGTGGCAATGTTGTTTTCAACCAAAATTTCAAGGGGAGCTTACTGTGTAATTCACAATTTAATTTTCCTCAAAATAGTTATCTCCCTGGAATAATATTTTTGTATGTAGGCCCCAATTCTTATATCCAGTTATTGCTGTAACAATCTTTAATATGAATAGATGAACGCGGGCGTATAGTTTCAGATAAAAATAACCATCGATAAGCTTATTCTGTTTAACAGAAATGTTCTTATATTTGGCAGCTCATACAACTAAGTTTTGAAAAATACGGATAGATAGACAACTGGATAGATTGTTTCCTTTGTTGTTGAGCTTAAACTTAACGGGATCCGTTTTTGTGTAGGCCCGACCATAATTGGATGCAATACACAGTGATAGGCTTAAGTTAGCCGAGAAATCTGGGCTCTGCCGAATTTTTTTTTCTCCCCGTGTTCGTCACGGAGACAAGACACATTAGCAGCCATATAATACCAGTCGCCGTAAGACCGATACTCCGGGCTAGGCTTAAGTCATCTTTAAGTGGTCTGGGAATAGTTCAATTTACCGAACTTATGGTGATATTACATATACTAACGTTCAGTCTACGAATTCTGAAATGCTGGTCGGTAAAGTCCGACGCACTTTTGTCGGAAATTACAAGCCATGAAAATAATATTGGAACTGCTCTTTATGGAGGATTCCTACCCCAGACTTCTTTAGAACCCATAAAAGATTATTCTTGTCCTCTTTTATTTATTTTTATTTATTTTATTTATTTGGCATGCACCGTTTTACCCAGTTCGAACGTCACGCAAAATGGCGGCAAAGTCTCCAAGAAATGACAGTTTGTTGTTGTTTAAGACCAGGTGTACGCCCTTTGGAATAGCTACATGTAATAAAAGCGGACAAGAATAATTTTTTTATGAGTTTGAAGCAGGAATCGTTCATATCGAGGAGTTACAATAACATTTTCATGTCTTGTAATTTAAGCATCATTTTCCACCTTGTATTTCAAATGCGTATACTGAACGTTGGTATATGTAGCCTAATATCACCATAGGTTCGGTAAATTGAACTAGTCTGGGAAGTACAGTGTGAATAACATCGTGTATAACATAAATCAATCAGTCAGAAATTTAGTGTACTATATTTATGTTATAAGTGACAAAACTGGTCAGGCACCTTTTTCCTAACAGAATAATTCTGACAACTTTGAGTGTGAAATCCCATACAAAGCCAGTCAGATACATTTTGGCCAGCTGTGGGGCATTTATTATATCCTTATTCATGAGATTTTTATTTATATCCAACTTTCCCTTTGTCATTGATATATAATGCACCCATCCAACTTATACCCGTGTCTTGAGAAACTCTATGTGATATTTGCATATCCGATATTTACCTCCATCATATCTTAGCGTATAAGTACCGGCTCACATATACACACTCTCTAGATCAATAGATCAATATATAGCAACACCTTGGAGGTATTTATAAAGTTATAGACCGACCTTTGTACAACACACTTCCAAGGTACATGTACTTAAAACTGTTTATTATATTATGAAGACTAAGGCATACAGACACAGGGAAAATCTTCTTGGCTAAAATAACCATGGAGACAAGTTTCTAATTGGATGGCGGGGGGGGGGGGGGGGGGGGGGGGTCATATAGGCTATTGTAATAAACTAAGAACCATGATATTTCATTAGGTTGAAGACAGACATGAGTTTGGTTTTAGTCAGTATATAATTTTCTGGAATATACCTACTTTGTGATATAACGACAAAGTTTTACGGATCTTCAGCTATGACAAAAAGTCGGATATATTGAAATTAAGCAAAATATGATAAAGTGAAAAAAGTGAAGATATGTAATTTGGTTCCTAAGTACATTGTAAAAGACCGACAAGGCAGTTTAGCTCTGGGGCTCGTTTCACAAAGCAATCGCATCGCAAACAAAGCGTAGTTGCCAATGGTTACCATAGTGAAGAGATACGGAGTCATGACAACTGCGATGGGTCGCACTTTGCGACGGCTTCGTGAAACGGCCCCCTGACTGGTAGATCTTTCAAACTCTTGTTCTTTTTAGAAACAATGACTGTATTACATGTATATTTATTAACGCTGTATTATACATGCAGCCAGTTTACTTCCCCCCACACTATCAGTTTTCTGAGTGATTAAAGGTATAAATTTCACAAGATAAGATCTTAAAATCAATGTGAGTGCAATTGAAACAGCATGACGCAAATGTCTCATTTTCCAAAGCGCCTGTTAAGATAGCATTGTGAAAAGAACATGGATTCAAGAAAGTTACGCATTATATGTAAAGATGTTTGTTCACATCTCTGTATAAGTTGAATAGAGCATTGAAAGTTGAGAACCGTAGCTAAAAGTCAATTTTTATAAGCCATTCAAATCCCTTCAACCGTAGAAAAAGATTTTTTAATGGGCACGTACGGTGTTATTTCCGAATATATTAAGTATTGGATTACATTCGATTTACCTTTTAAATTCTAGCACAATCTAGTTTGTGTAAGAGTTATGGTGTTTATCTAACCTTTACCAAAAAGATGTAATATTTCTTATCTATTACACAAACAGATTGTCCCTGTTTAAAATATGTATAGTATAGTCTAGTAGAGTGCATGTTCGTTCAGTGCTTTATGTTATACTGAGTAAAGCTGAATGGGAATTGGTAAAGTTGCCGGATTCGGCACCCAATATGCCTAGAACTTATTGACGTCACTCAAAAATTATTAGATATTTCAGGGGACCAGAGGCGGTTTTATTAAATACCCCCTGAAGGCTCAGATTTAACTACGGCTGAATCTTTTCAAACAGTTCTCATCGCAAAAGAAGTTAACAAGGAAATTGGTTGCCTCTGCTAGCATTCCTAGAAAACACACTAAGTTATGTGAAGTCATGTGTAGTTTGTCCTTGCAGCACACCAACGACGACATACATACGCTTTGAAGTGACCGCTTCGCTATACTCGTCCTTGTACGTTGTAATTCAACGTTAACGTTCTATTCTATCAGAATGTCGAGACACATTGTAAGTCTCAAGTCTATATGAGACTGAATGGCTTGACTCCGTGATAAGCCTGATGGTCAACTTCCTTAGGTTTCCTCAGAACATTCAATTCTAAGATCTACCTTGTTCATCATTAGGATAAAGTGTTTTCTTCACTTGAATCCCTTGCATGGATGTCGTCTTTGATGTGCTGCAAGGACAAACTACACATGATTTCACATAACTTTGTGTGTTTTCTAGGAATGCCAACAGAGCCAACCAATCTTTATATGCACTTCAAACCTGGCAATTTCCTTGTTAATTTCTTTTGCGATGAGAACTATTGGAAAAGATTCAGCCGTAGTTAAATCTAAACCTTCTGGTCTAAGCATATAGGATGATAGAACTTAAAGGCACACTCGCCGCCATACCCTTTCTAACATTTATAAAGAAAGCGAATTTATACAAGCTACGAAAAAAAGCACTAAAATTAAACACTTAATACACGTCCACATAGGTTTAAAATATATAAATAACGGCGCAAAACATACCTAGAATTGAAACCAGAACATAACCTATCGATCAGAAATCTGGTAGCTTCAGCGTTGGATTTCACTCTTTTAAAGTCTTTATGTTTTTAGTTTACAATCTCAAATTTATCGTCAGTCTTTTGTGTCCCTTAAAACAAATCTATCGTCTGGATTTCCCAGATAAAGTTCATAAAATAATATTGTACCCTTAGCTCGCTCACATGGTTCAGATCGTTACGGAGCTTGGATGCATGTGCAAGCTCGGAGTTTGTTTATACATTGCGCGCACTTAGACATTAAATTTTCAATTTCAAATTAAGAAGGCGCTAGATAGTTTCTTACTTTTTCTGCACCATCCTATATTTTTAATGTAAACAGTATTCTGGATTTTTGCGGCGAGTGTGCCTTTAACGATTATAATAATATTCATTTCCAATAAGACACAAACAATCAAACTCAAGAACGGATTAGATTTTATACATGATGTATTTGAAAAAATATATTTGTGATAGCGATATGTCGTGCAAATTTATAAGTTTGCGTGTCGCAGTAAATGCAATTGCATAGCTTTTATGGTTGCATGGATAATATTTTGCATAAAGTTTCTCCTTGAATATTTCAGATGAATCAAAACTCTGTTTATCCACATACACTTTTTGTATAGAGAGTACTGAGAAAACCCGATTACTTTCCAAAAACAACTACATTCTATCGGTAAAATATCCCACACAAGTGACTTATGTCTTGTAATTAAAGCTTAATGTTTGTGGTAACATGCATATGGACAGATTATCTGCTCACCGCCCTCCAATTCTTTATAAGCTATATTCATGAATCAATAAACTTCCAACACGTAACTCTGACTAGTGATAAACTGAAGTTTTCTTTTTTAAAGCACAGTACGCAATATTAAAAATATCTGCCGTGGGATCCATCGGGCCAAGTGTCATCGATATACTCGGCATTAACTGTATGATAGGTTTGCAATGGCATCCTCCCAATTTTACAATAGACTACCATTGAGTTTCATTTGTTCAACAACTGTCAATCATCAAGAATGATAATTAACGGAACTTATACATTTGACTCCGGGCAATCTAATTGTTTTTTCGTAAGAAGCTCGTCTCTTTCGTCATCGATAACTCGGATTTCCTCTTTCGTTGCTTCAAACTTTTCCCCTTCGTAGTCACTGGTAAGGAGACAACCTCGTGCCTTCTTCCAAGACGAATTTTGGGCGAAGACGTTATCATAAACCAGGCCTGCTGCAACTCCTCCTGAAAGGGGTCCCAGCCAATACACCTGTTTCGAAAAAAAAACAAAAAACAATTATCGCATTATACATGGATTATATACCTGCTTATATATTTTTTTTAAAGAATTACTACTTTTATCTATAGGCTATACGCCTAAAAGCTTTCCTTGAAGTTGAAAATATACAAAAAATCCGTGGGTCAATGAATTGATGGTTATGGTAAACTATGGTAAGCTGACCTCTCCACACGAATCGTGAATCGTACGTAAAATAACAAACAAGGATAAATAGGCATAATTAATGGTTCAAGATAAAGCGGACCAGGTTGTCCTATAACTTACCCAATGATGTTCCCAGTTGCCCATAACGGCAGCTGGGCCAAAGCTTCGGGCTGTATTCATACTGGATCCAGTATATCGAATCTGAAACAAAATCAAAAGAATTTCTCATAAACTAAGACTATATTGCATGTTTCTGGAACATGTCCTGACAAACTCTGTTCCGTGAAAGTCTAGCTACCAGTCCAACCCAAGCTTTCTCTCGATGGGTCGCGGGTTCGCATCCCTCTCATGCGTCGACAGAAAAAATGAAAACTATTCTGAGTAGTTATGTTTATTTATAAAACTCCCTAAACGCATATCTGCAAGATTGGTATCAATGGAAATCTGTTATTTTGTACTTTTTGATAAAAATGACCAATAGCTAAATCTGTTTTATGCCACATTAAAAAGTATAATTTATTAGCGTTTAAAATCTGGTTCATTGTGGGGCCTGCATGCCGTGCCTGGCATATAGCATTGCAAACATTTCCATATAGATCTACCGCAGGCGAAGAGCGACTTTGTATATACAAAGTACCTCTACGCCTGCAGTATATGGTAATGCTGTCTGGCACAATTGTCGATTTGAAGAGTGAATGTTATATATAGGTGACCTAATCCTTAGGCTAATATTAAACAGATAAGTAGTCTTATCTGTCAACTTTATACTGTCATAAAAAGGTCATCAATCCACCAAAAACTTATAGAGATGTCAATTTATCATGCTTGTTTGAGGCGTCAGTTGACATAATGCGCAGCTGTTGACGAATTACTGTGACATTTAGGACAGCTATTAATATCACCACTCCAAGTCACCACGCCTCTGTCAATGTTTTTAAAAAGTCTGAATTCCTCCCCCCCCCCCCCCCCAAAAAAAAATACAAAAATGAAGAGAGAAAATGAGTAGTTGATAATTAATGTAGAGTTGTTTTGTGTTTTTTGCTGATTGCATTGTCATTCATGCGTACACACGTTGGCTGTATATGAAATTACTGCTGGGGGGCTAATTTTAGTTATCTGTATTTGTTAACAAGGACCCCCAACAACTGAATAGTCACAGGGAATATGTTCATGTTGTATAAAATAAACAGCTACTCAGGCCTGAAATTACACACATCATAATCAACCACCACCTTTCTGACTGGACTTCGCTCACGGCGTTCATAGCAACCTGCATTGTACAATACTTTCAATTTGAATGCAGTACGCCTAGTGTAGGCTACGTATAAACCATTTGAAAAGATCTACAATGATTACGTTACAAAAAAACCATGCACTGAGTATGAGGGATTCTAGCTAGGTATTCCTGGGGGGGGGGGGGGGGGGGGGTATAACATTTTCGCTTTCTTCTCCTATGATCCTATTGGGTTCAATCTCAGTCTACCGACAGTCTGGCCACAGCTGAAGCTCCTGTATGTCGTCAACCTAATGAACAATCTTGGGTTTTAATATATTGCAACAACTTATGATTGTGACCGAGTTTATCCAGAACATTGCTATACAGAAATTGCAGTTGATATGTTATTGAATCTGCGTGGGACATTTTGGGGCGCAAGATTCTATGTCGCGATCAACCTCCACAAAATTTGCAGGAATTGAAGCAGCATTGCATGGGGAGTGTAGCCGAGAAATCTGGGCTCTGCCGAATTTTTTTCTCTCTGTGTTCGTCACAAGACACATTACCAGCCATATAATACCAGTCGCCGTAAGACCGATAATCCGGGCTAATGGGGAGTGGTGTTAGTTGCCTATGGAACAGTTGCATATATTAGACGGTGACTGGATGTTACGATTCAAGTGTTTGGTTGAAGTTCCCGATTTTGATTTATTGTGTTTCTATCCTCTCCATATGTGACTTATAATCGTTCGTTACAGTTCTGGCAACATTAAATTGTGAGATTTCACTATACTTATTGTGTGCTCGTTTTTCTAGAATTTTCATGCAAATGTTCAAAACCATTACGTTCGAGAACGTCTTGTTATTCCTCTCGCACGTTCATGTTGCAGACAATGAACTGTTTTCTTGGTATTGGTTCAAATATTCATTTTGTTATATTTAGACCGCTTCTACAATACAGAGCCATGGGGTGGGGGGGGGGGGGGGGGCGTTGAACTATTTACATTTTTGACTATGTTTATGTACTTTTATATTTATGAACACTAAAACACATGGACACAGGAAAATCTTCTTGACTAAAATATATTTTTGAACACTATAGCACACGGAAAATATTCTTGTCTGAAATGTAGTTATACATAGTTTACATTGGCGTATATGACCCAAACTTGCATAATACCAGAAGTCTATGAATGTGTTCACAGACTTCTGATAATACAGGATAAAGGCTTTATCACTGACAATTCTATCCTGCTCCTTTTTCAAGTGAGCTTTAAATCGAGCTTAGTGATCCTATGCCTTTTCAAATTTTCATTTTAAATTTCCATATGATATGGGACCATCCCAGATCGAACAATGTAACTTTCCGAAAAGAAAGAAAGGAACGAAACGAAAAGCCTAGTTTATGTACATGTACCTGTATATTACATTTTGGGGGTGTGTACCTGTATAGATTTTGTTGGTGTGTAACTGTATATTACATTTTGTCGGTGTTTAATTGTATATTGAATTTTGTCGGCGTTTAACTGTATATTACAAATTGTCGGTGCTTAACTGTATATTGCATATTGTCGGCGTTCAACTGTATATTACATATTGTCGGTGCTTAAGCGTATATTTACACCAATCTATATTTTAACCACCGACACTCTTCGGATAGCATATTTTATCAGGTTAACCCTGCTGTGTTATACTATCTATCTATACCAATATGTGACAGAGTTATGCGATTTACAATAACAAGAGGGAGAACGTACTTGTAGAACACTCGACACCGATAAACTACAGTAGACTGGTTTACACGAGCAAGATAAAATTAGAGTACATCGCAAGTTTGACATTTTTTAGAGATATTTACCTCGAAGTCCAAAGGTTCTTAGCCTAAAATCAAACAGTTTTTGTCCTGCATGTGTGCAAATAGTAGTGTTGATAGCCATACAATCTTACTTCGATGAGACAGCAAATTTACGATCATTTAATGAAGACATTCACCCTTATACCCGACAGAAACTATAATAAAAACTCAGGCGGGCAATAATATGTGAGAAAATAGTCGACAGTATATGGCCAGTTGACACCCAAGTATGGGGGTGAATCGGCTTATAATGATACCACAACACTTCGTTTCAAGCCTACAGAATAAATCGATAGCATATCGACTCCAGCTAATCTCCCTTAAAACCATTGAACGATCGGTCTAAAATTAGTTTTTAAGCTGATATTTTATATCATTTACTAGGTTTATATACATTTGTAATTATAGCTTAAAGGCGCATCATTCAGTGTGATGAAGAAAAGTTCCTGAGATGATTTTCACAGAAATTAAAAAAAACAAACCAGGAGTAATTGACGAGAAGTCGCTTGTTTCGCTCAATTCAGACTATATATAATTATGTATACTGACAGAGAACTTTTCAAAAGAAAAAAAGTAATATATATATAAATAACGGAAGGGCGAAGTGTTGTCGACGCCATTGTCTCTGAACTGTATATTCTTTCAATTTTATAAAGACTTAGGTGTTAACATTTCAACGTCCGGGTGATTTACGTGATATTTGTCCACAGCCACATGTTCCAAAATCTTTTTTTAAAAATCGGATAATTGTTTTAGTCTTTGTGCCTTTGTGTGAAAATAGTTTATACAGGAAGTAAACAAATCAACTGACGAAATTTTACCGTATATTTTTATATTTTCTGATTTGATTAAGACATCCTTTGTTTTGGAAATTTCCTTTGCTATATAGGCTATATATTTGATATCCCTTCAGTTCTTCAGCTTGTCACAAACAGGGGTTTCAAAATGGGACATATATCCACTGTTAGAGGGACCAATCTATTAATATGTCCCTTGCCTGAAAACTATTTAGGTGCCATAGGTTTAATATCAGTTTGATATATATGTATAGCTTAAAGTGGCACGAGTTGTCAAAATGTTGATATTTTGACGTTAAAACAGAATGTTGAAATTATTGGCTATTTTTCTCAAGACGTACAATTCAGAAGCTGCTAAGTGCTTCTAGTCTCGAAAATGTACGTTAAAGTATTGTTTTGAACTAACTTGGGCTTAGAATGAATGAATGGTCATCCCGGTTATTTAAATTTTGTTTACTTTTCGAACACGTTGTCGGTTCGTACAGGCCACATACTGTATGGATTTTCCTCATCCCAACGCCAATCATTTAGTTTTCCGATGACCTTCAAAGCCTCTAACTGTTGCGACGATCAGAAATTATGAAAAAAGTGCGAATTTTGGCAGCTCATGCCACTTTAATGATAAGTCAGTGTTTTAGCTGTAAAAACATCGGAAGCAAATGTGGGAAATTTTCACTTTATATAGGCCTACGTGAGTTTAGATAAGGGATCAGAAAATGTTTGACAAGTCGTGGCTCGATGAATAAGATTATAAGAACGTTAGACTTGAATACCATGCATGGAAAGTAATAGTTAAAATTCTTTAAAAACGAAATTTATGAAATGTGTTTATTAATTAAGAAAGACGGTTCTCTATGCACAGTGCTTTTTGAGATGCGAAATTCTGACTTTTTTGCAGTTGCATGTCAGATATTCTATGCAGGAATACTGTTTTAAATTTATATACACAGGGAAGCCCCGATGATAAAAGATCCCGAATTTCTACCTTAGATATGAACGGTACCTCGTTATTTGTGTTTATTGATTGGTACCTCAACGACCAATAGATATCAGAAATTATTAAATAACGGATTAAAATTTGAAGTTCCGTAGATAAAGATGATTTGTTTTCACATGTAGGCTAAGTCTTTACCGTGGATGTAGATCATAGTCGTCTCACGACCCTGCACGATATATAGGGTAAGCTATATGCATGCATGATCCAACTTTGCATTGTTCACAGAACGGGTTTCAATGTCATCAATGTTATGGAGTTCATAAACCCAAACAGACTTTTATTTACATAACCTATAATTTACCCATTCAACCTATACATGCATCAGTTTTATCGTGAGTATAGGTTTTAGCAAATGGACGGCTGTTCATCTGGGTGATCCCATAGGAACAACATATTCTCCGTTGTTATATCGTGGGAGTTATATTTAGTTAAAGTTGAATGAACTGTCAAAATTATTTTTTTCTCTCGTATAGACAAAAAGATTTTGAAGTTCATAATAAAACTAATTGGTTCAATATGAAATAAACAATATCTAAATAGTGCGACTGGAAATATAGTATTCGAAAAATAAACTAAATTTAAATAACCAATCTTGAGGATAGTTTTTGATGCAATAAAACTCCAAAATATAATACATCCCGACTATTTGAATTTTGCCAGTAATCATAACACATCTTCGGTTCGGACGGGTTACTGGCGTTACCCCCAAAATCCGAACTTTGGCAGATCATGCCACTATAATCTGAGTTGGACCACAAGTATTTTCGATATTTTGGATATGAAAACTAAATCATCTAGACCTGTTGAAAGCCCCAGGAGACTGCTCAGTGCCTGACGAAAATAAATCTTATATTAAATGACCGTTTTCTTTGTTTGCTTTTAACCTGAAATAAGTGACCAAGTACTTTTCCTTTTTGGACAGTGTTTGTATTTCTAAGGGTTTGGTGTAAGGTCATGTCCCGGGTCCTGTGTCAACTTTCCTTAAACGCATCAGTAAATAAGGTATTAGATCTCACAGGAGAAAGGTATGTCGGTCTCCTGTGTTTACTGAGGGGAAGCCAATCTAGATGTCAAGAAAAAAACTCAGTTATGTGGGATAAAGGTGAATTACATTAGTGAGATGGTTGTATAGAATTGGTACGAATTAGGGCTATACGCAGGAAAATGTAGTCTCAAAAAGTACGAAGCTATAGTAAAGGCTGAACACGGAAGCAACATTCTAATTAGACACTTCATATTACCAATATTTCTTAACACACTTGAAGATTTTTCTAGAAGTGTTTAATAAAACTGAAAACAATGCAGGAAGCAAAGTGACCCAATTAATATGGTATTTTATGGGCGATGACAACCTATATAGGATGTTTGTATATTTTTATACTTACCGCTGCGAGATGACATGCTGTAACAGAGAGACCGATTGAAAGAGGAAAAGAACCGTTTAAGTCGGTTCTGTGACCATCGCATGACGCAAATACTGTAAACACCAACACAAATGTAACCAAGAATTCAACACCCACACCTTGCGCTGGCGTCAACAGAGGACTGACGGTCGTTGAACCTAACGTCCCAACGTAATTTTCAGGCGTCACTCCTTTCAATAAAGCGGCTCCTATAATGGCCCCAGTGCATTGGGAAATGACGTAAAAGAATCCCTTTGCCAAGCTAATTTTTCTTGTGACACACATAGCGGCGGTGACCGCCGGGTTAATATGCCCACCACTGACGTGTCCAATACACCACACCATTGTGGAAACTACCAAACCAAAACATAACGCTATCTGGACAACAGTTGGGTTTTTAAATTCCTCTCGTACACTATCAAATCCAGAGGATGAATTCACGGGAGTGTCTATTGAAGCCCATCCAGTGCAGGAACCACAGCCTACAAAAACCAAGAAAATCACCCCGATCATTTCAGCTATCACTGATTTCCAGAATCGCAATGAGCGCATATCGTCTAAACTGGTCAACATCCTGGTTTTCTTAAAGAAGTTTCTCCTGGAATTGTTCTCAGAGTTTGACTCCGATCTTTTGAGGAGTCGCTTAGCTTGTGTCATCCAGGTAACGGGGGAGTTCCAGTTCCATGCGCTGTGGGTGGCTTATCTCTCTCTATTTATGTTATCTCTCTTTGTCTCACAACTGCACAGCTTCTGATGGTCAGTCTGTCGATATGAACACAGCTATACGCCCTCAGAATACAACGAGCTCTGACCGGTAAACCCTGCTCCTCAAATGACTTATATTGTACAAATATACACCAAACCTAGAGATACGTATAATTTACACGTATACCAATGTCACAACAGTAAGTCCAGTTTGAAGTTAGAATATAGGCAGTGTCCGATCAATATCAGATACGTGCTGTATCAATACGCACTCGGTGACTTTGTGATATGATGTTACGAGATAGGTATGTCAAACTGTCAATCCTCATAACTCCACACTCTATTTATGTTGTCTTGTAATCAGCAGAGCGTAACTACCGTGGTATTTTCTGGAGACACCTTAAAAGCCGACTTTTTTTACACACCTAAATAACAATTTTACTCTAAACACATTTAGTATAGAGTGTCCGAAAATAAAATATCAGGTGACACAATCTAAGAAGCTCGGGAAACTGTCAAATAAATTTGTTTTTCATTCCGCGTTTTACAACTTGGTGAAATGAAGAAGATTGGATTTCGCATGTAACCTTTAAGTCCCGTAGGCGTATATTACGAGCTTCATGTAATCAAGTCACGCGATAGTACCCAGATTAAGTCAGTATAAACAATTAACTTGAGGTATAGGTCACAGCTCACTGGTTGACTTTCGCATTATTTTTTTTTACTTTGAATAATCCTCAACCAGGAAACAGACACTGACTTCTAGTAACTGTCCGTGTGATCTTACTTAAGAAGCAAATTCAGCACATTCTAGATTCAGATTCGGAATTTTTCTACCTTCGTTTTTTCCCGTCATACTATTCTCACCCAGTCAGGTCGGATCAATTGGTTTACCTTTTACAATACACTCAAGATTATTTCACCTATATGGTGGCGTACTCACATTCAGTGGGTGATAAAACCGGACGCTGTCTCAGTAAGAAACATGTGTTACAATAACACACAGGGTGATGCAGCGGAAAGCCGAAAAAGCGAAAACGCTGCACTCAAGATTATTCCACCGAAAAAGCGAAAACGCCGCACTCAAGATTATTCCACTTACATAGCGGCGTTGCCAGGTTTGGTGGGGGAGGAAACCGGGCTCATTGCCCGGAGGAATCGCCCGACCCTCGGCGCGTACTTGGCAACTCTTCCACATACGGCGACCGAGAAATCCACTCAGATATTTTTCAATTTTTATTTGGTCTGAGTGTGATTCGAACCCGCGTCGCATCGATGGAAGGTCTGTGTGGGACTGAGACGATCGCTCAAACCGACTGGACCACCGTGGCCCCTGAGTGGGATCGAAGCGAACGACGAAGGGAAGGCTCGTGTTGACCTGTTTTTATCGTTTCAACCATGAAAATCGAATGTGTAGAGCGTCGTCCAACTTAGACGGTCCACGGATTTTCATCCAGGATTAAATTCTTCTTGTTTTTATTCTTTTTTGAAGAGCCAACCATAATGAAAACCACGATAAGCGGCATCTCCTTTTAAATGTTAAAAGGCCATGGAACAATGTGGGTGAGAGGATCGAAGAGCGAAACATGGACGCTTCTTATATACTCGAACTTTTTCAGTAGGGTCTATTATGGAATGCCAAAGCGGAAAAAATTCAACATTTTAAAAATGCATTCCCTCTAAAATTTGGTTCAAGGCGTACGATTTTTCGTTTCAACCACTGAACAGTTTTTATCGTTCAACTGTTGAGCTGGTTTTCGTCCAATCGTTGAAGTGTTTTTCCGTAAAATGTTGACCTGATTTTCTCGTTAAATGTTGAACTACTTTTTAGTTGAGAGAAAAAAAATGATTTCTCGCAGCACGTGACACTTAGTCGTGATCACACAAATCGGTGACATCACAGTGTTGTTGTTGACCATCGAGATCTAAATTTTAGATCTCGATGTTGTTGACACATCTCATTGATGTAGACGACCAACGGGTATCCTTCATCGAGACGAAGCCTCCCCTGATTAACGATAATATTCAATTTCTGCTGTCGCTTCCTCGCTTTGACCGCCACCAGCCATTTTGTCTTAGTTTTCGCGGCACAAGCAGACAGCGGATGGATACTGTGACGTCATCAGTTTTTGTATAGAAACAGTCACGTGTTTCTTGCGCGAGATGTCAAAACCATGTAAAAAAACAGGTCAACAATAAATCAGTTCAACAATTGCGCGAAAAAAAAACAGTTCACTGGTTAAACGAAAAAACACTTCAACAGCTGAACGAAAAAAAAACACGTTAACGGTTGAACGTAAAAACGGTAAAGTAGTGGAATGAAAAGTTGCAAGTGTTGACCAATTTTTAGAGGTAATAAATAAAAAAGACATACTAGTATAATTATATGTATCGATGATGTAAAATTTTGTGTATTTCTGGGATTATGTTTTTAGGATAGTATTTTTTTTAAGTGTGTTTCGTTTGAAAATTTTGCCATATATCTTGTTACTTTTTTTGCAAAATTTTTTTAACGAATGTTGAAAAATATTGTTTTGTTGAACAAAAAATCGAGACGCTGAAGGTAAAATTGCAAATGTTGAATTTTTTCCGCTTTGGCATTTCATAGTCTATACCATGAGTGGAGCCGCCAGCAATTTCAATTTTTTAGACTGCGAAGTTTTTTGCCTTTTTGTTTGTTAAGTCGGTTACATTCTTGGCCCTTCAGAATAGTTGTCAGAAGTATATCTGATATTCACGGAAGAGTCTATTTTATGGACTAAATAAGCTTCTTTTAAAAACAAAGATTTCACGCTTTAGTTACGTTTAGCTGTCTAGTTAAACAATAGAACAATGATGATTTCTTACGACGCATTTTCTCTTTCTCACCTGAAATATCTTCTTCGTGACACCATATCCGGACATGTGATGTTTTATTTCTTGTTGTACGCCAGGTGTAGAGAACGTAGGCAAAAACAGACCGGTTGAACCAGATTTGTTTTTCATAACAAATTTCTCATAATTTAATATATATATATATAAAGTAATATTTTATACATGTATTCTTATTGCCAAAGAGGCTATCGGTGGTAAGAACGATGGCGATAGAACGATGACGATAGAACCCGTCCGAAAAAAAGAAAGAAAAAAAAATGAAAAAGAAGAAAGAAATTAAATGGAGATGAGACGTTGCTAGTTCCCTCTGGTTTTTACCCCTTTTTCTTTTTACTTCTGAAGTTTCTATGACTTGAAGACTTCGGCGTAAGTGTGTTGAGGAATTGTAGAAACTTTTCCAATTTTGTTTGATGGGCCTTGAATGCCTTACCTGCGCAGCTTTGTAACAAACATAAAGTGGCCATAATATATTTTTATGTACTGCCATCATTGCGAATACGTTTAATTATGTAAACAACGTTACACGTCTTCATGTTTTCATACATTTACATGTAAGCTTGTTTTATTGAAGTCTTCCTTCAATCTTTGATCCGTTTACTCTCAGCGTCAGTCATTGTCTGGTACTGTATTTCAATTCAAGACAGACACCATTTTGCTGTTAACTATATGAATTTATATCAAAAGGGTATAGTTTTGTAAAGGAAGCGAATAAAATAGGGGAAACATCTTGTAAGTCCCGAATAAAAAAAACAACCAACATGGATACTCATGGAGAAATCTCGTTCTCTTTGACTAAACTTATGATTATATTACACGCATATATACACAAAAAAAAAGTTAAGTCCCCCCCCCCCGGAAAGTCTGCACCGACCGATAAAATCATTGGTGAAGGGAGATTGTTGGCAAACTGATATTGCAGGAACGATTGGGATCATAAAGGGCAACATTCTGGAGATAAGAAATCACCATTAATGGCAAGCTATACAATTTATTCAGGATATCGTTAGCCAAATCAAAAGTGTATTTTAACAAAATAAAGATGCTTGTAAGTATGAAACTTCAGAGTCCATCTGGCTTCACAGGGCGAACATATTGAAGTAAAAATGTCACTTTGAGTGTGTTGAACACATCCCTAGAGCAGAAGGTCAATTGATATGGTCGTGCAAGCGGACCAAAGTTTGACCAAACTGCCGCCAATACCGATGGAATGCGGCTTCCAATTCCTGCAGATTTTGTACAGGAGGCTCTCGGGCTTGAATGTTTATGCCCATCCTATCCCAAATGTGCTCTAAAGAATTTAATTCCGGACTCACGGCGGGCCAAAGCAGAGTTGTTACAGCTTCGTTTTGGAAGTAGGCTATTACTGCCTGGGAACGATGAGGTCTGGTGTTGTCATCCATGTACACAGGTCTTGAGCCTAATTGGTGGTTCTCAAAATGAGGCACGACAACCGGTTGCAGGACCTCCCGAATGTACCGGTCACCTGTGAGGTTTCCTCGTATAGTAACCAAGTCAAGTTTGCAGTCGTGAGAGATGCACCCCGAACCATTACAGAGCCCCCTCCATAAGAAACATATGGATGGATGTTCTTGGGTGTATAAAACTGTGTATTTGTGCCTCCAAACCCTCGTTCGCCCATCCGTGGCGTTGAGCAAGAAACGACTTTCGTCCGACCAATGGATTCCTTGCCAGGTCCTCAAATTCCAACCTCGTCGTGCTAAACACCAGCCAAACGTATCCGTTGATGGCGATCCGTTTGATGACTTTCCTTGCCCACAGGCCTGCAACTTTGAATCGATTTATCACGGTTCTTGTGCACAGACGTCGGTTGGGTAGCCATGGCCGCTGCAAATGGATGGCGTCGTACCAGTCGGATCAGTTCCCTATCTTCACGCTGTGATGTTACAGGTGGTCGACCCGGGCGTGGTTGGTCCTTCACAGCACCGGCCAGTTTCACCATGCATGTTTTCTCATCAATCTGCTTATCACTGTATAATGGTAGCCTAACTGACGCCCGATAGCTTTGTACGACATCCCTGCGGAGGGCATACCGACAATTTGCAATTTTTGCCCTTCTGATATCTTCCTTCGTGTCATGTTCACAGAAGATCAGTCCACGTTGTGCAAAACCGGCAATTACGTACAAAACATTTAAGGGGAAGCATATTGAATTTGAGTAATTGACCGATTGCTTGATGACGTCACTTGGAATTTACGTACAAAGCATTTCGGGGGATTGTGGGATCTGAACATAATTTTAAAATATGGGTTAAGAAATAATACTGCAAGACGTAAAAGGCGTAAAGTTACCAGAAAAAATGTGTGGATAAAAACAGGCTCTGCCATCAATGTTTTCCAAAGAAGTGACATTTTGCTGAACCAATAAACAAAATGGCGAACTTAGGTACATTTTACCCAGAAGGCTTTGCGTAAATCTATGTGACGTCATCAGGCTCGGCGGTAATTGCACCAAAAAAAAAAAACAAAAAACATTTCATGTCGCATTATTTGCAGTTTTTTTGTGTTACTGGCACACATGAATTGCCACAATCGTTCAACAGAACATCATTCTTATCATCTTCATAACTGGCATTGCAGTTAACATTAATGCAGATTGATAATAGTTAATTACAGCATGGGCGCTTAACCTTTGTTTTTGTGTATAGTTACAAGTACGTAATATTTACTATAAGTTTGGTAAAATCTAATCAGGAGCAGTCAAATATTAAGCACTTGGCCAACGGGGAACAACAACAGACAAACCAACGATAACAGCTAAAAATGCAATGAAATCAAAATAAATATTAACGATCTCTCGTCTTTTCCTTTGCGCGTCATCATGTTTTTCTTTAAAATTGTTGTTGATTATGTGTTAAATAGCTCGAAAAATAGGTCCCCGTGGTGCTGAGAATCTAGCATACACTCCCTGACGTTTGCAATCTAGAATTCGGACAACACAAATATGCAGAGCGCAGATGTCTCGGTTATGTGTCAAAGAGTTGTCTCCCCGTGGCTTTCCCAATGCATTGTCTCCCCTTAGTGTGCAGACCATGAGTTCCGGTATGGAGAAAACGAAAGTGCCATAGTTTTGTAAAAGTGTAGTGTTTTGACAAAATTCTCCAAAAATGATTGAAATAAAGCCAGATGTATTGTTTGTGGCTCTCAGGCTTTTGACCACACCTAATATCGACAAAGACGAGAAAGCGTCTGCAGTCCATTTCACACAAGATTCCGAAGGTAAACAAACATTCGTCAGATAAATTCATGATACAGTGTGATGTCGTTTTGTTTTATGCCCTGTCCTGAATGGATGTTTTATGCATAATAAATTGAAATTGAAATTGAATTGAAATTGATGAAGTGACCAGTTATCGAAGATAAATCATAAGCATTATATGTCGCCTTCAGCGTGAACGTTTTAAGGCCCATGACACATTATTTTTCACATTCAAAGTATTTTTCTGTGTTCAGACTGATCATTGTTGATTGTATTGTGAATTTGGCGTTGATTGTGTTGATTGTTTTCCCTATACCTGCAACTTGCAAGTAAGTAGGGTAACGGTTAGCCGCACTCGTGTGTCTCTATCCTGGTTTACTTACTTAGGTAACGGTAAGTTGAGTAACAGAAAGAGAAACATGTCATGAGTGGGTCTCCCTACTGGAACACAACATTCCTTTAGGATAATTTCGTTTGGTGGATTTTTTAAAAATCCATGCATGTTAATAATTTATTTACACTGACAAAGCATGAAGAACCATAAGACTAACATCAAAAATAGTAATCTGTGGATGGCAGTTAGATAGCCCTACTTCATTCATATTTTTATTTTGAAATGTTCACGAGTCTAGTTTCTGGAACCCTCCGAAGTGACAGTAAGTGTTTTTTGAGCTGGCAGCCGGCTGAGACAACTTTGATTCTTGAGCTGAATATTTGTGTCTTAAAAGGCTTTTTGGCTTGGGGAATAGGCATGGGCCTACTTCGCGGGGAAGTATAAGCAATTTAAAGTATGTGCGTCCATATAATATCTATTTGATAGAGGGATACTGATGGAGAAATCTCGTTCTATTTGACTAGACTTATGACTATATTACACGCATATATACACAAAAAAAGTTGAAGTAAAAATGTCATTTTGAGTGTGTAGAACACATCTCTAGAGCAGAAGGCCAATAGCGCGTATAGCCTCTATTAGTCCGAATTACAGCTTCCAGTCTGCGTCTCATCCCTCCATTGAGACGTCTGATCTGTTGAAGGGGTAACTGCTGCGAATACCGATGGAATGCGGCTTCCAATTCCTGCAGATTTTGTACAGGAGGCTCTCGGGCTTGAATGTTTATGCCCATCCTATCCCAAATGTGCTCTAAAGGATTCAAATCCGGGCCAAGGCAGAGATGTTACAGCTTCGTTTTGGAAGTAGGCTATTACTGCCCGGGAACGATGAGGTCTGGTGTTGTCATCCATGTACACAAGTCTTGAGCCTAATGGATGGTTCTCAAAATGAGGCACGACAACTGGTTGCAGGACCTCCCGAATAGGCCTATACCGGTCACCTGTGAGGTTTCCTCGTATAGTGACCAGTTCGTAAGTCCAGTTTGCAGTCGTGAGAGATGCACCCCCAAACCATTACAGAGCCCCCTCCTTAAGGATGGATGTTCTTGGGTGTATAAAACTGTGTATTTGTGCCTCCAAACCCTCGCTGGCCCATCCGTGGCGTTGAGCAAGAAACGACTTTCGTCCGACCAATGGATTCTTCGCCAGGTCCTCAAATTCCAACCTCGTCGTGCTGAACACCAAGCCAAACGTACCCATTGATGGCAATCTGACAATAGGGGGCGTTTGATGATTCTCCTTAGCTTTCAATCGATTTCTCACGATTCTTGTGCACAGACGTCGGTTGGGTAGCCATTACCTCTGCAAATGGATGACGCCGGATCAGTACCCTATCTTCTCGCTGTGATGTTACAGGTGGTCGACCCGGGCGTGGTCGGTCCTTCACAGCACCAGTTTCACCATGTTTTCTCATCAATCTGCTTATCACTGTATAATGGTAGCCTAATTGACGCCCGATAGCTTTGTACGACATCCCTGCGGAGTGCATACCGACAATTTGCCATTTTTGCCCCTCTGTGCCATGTTCACAGAAGATCAGTCCACATTGCGCAAACGGTACCGGCCTTAAGTACAAAACATTTAAGGGGAGATATACTGAATTTGAGTAATTGTACGAAAAAAACAAAAACATTTCACGTCGCATTACATGCAGTTTTTTGGGTTACTGTCACACATGAATTGCCACAATCGTTCAACAGAACATTCTTATCATCTTTATCACTGGCATTACAAAATTTAATTTAACATTAATGCAGATTGATAATAATTAATTACAGCATGGGCGCGTAACTTTTTTTCTTGTGTATAGTTACAAGTACGCAATATTTACTATAAGTTTGGTTAAATCTAATCAGGAGCAGTCAAATATTAAGCACTTGGCCAACGGGGAACAACAACAGACAAACCAACGATAACAGCTAAAAAATACAATGAAATCAAAATGAATATGAACGATCTCTCGTATTTTACTTTGCACGTCATCATGCTTTTCTTTACAGTTGTTGTTGATTATGTGTCAAATAGCTCGAAAAATAAGTCCCCGTGGTGCTGAGAATCTGACATACACTCCCTGACGTTTGCAACCTAGAATTCGGACAACAAAAATACGCAGAGCTCAGATGTCTCTGTTATTTGTCAAAGAGTTGTCTCCCTGTGTCTGTCCCAAAGCATTGTCTCCCCTTAGTGTGCAGACCATGAGTTCCGGTATGGAGAAAACGAAAGTGCCATAGTTCTGTAAAAGTGTAGTGTTTTGACAAAATTCCCCCAAAATGATTGAAATAAAGCCAGATGTATTGTTTGTGGCTCTCCGGCTTTTGACCACACCTAATATCGACAAAGACGAGAAAGCGTCTGCAGTACATTTCACACAAGATTCCGAAGGTAAACAAACATTCGTCAGATAAATTCATGATACAGTGTCATGAAGTGACCAGTTATCGAAGATAAATCATAAACATTATATGTCGCCTTCAGGCGTGTTAATAATTTTTTTACACTGACAAAGCAAGAAGAACTATAAGACTAACATCAACAAAAATTAGATACTAAGATAGGCCTACTTCATTCATATTTTTATTTTGAAATGTTGACGAGTTGAGCTGGCAGCCGGCTGAGACAACTTCTATTCTTGAGCTGAATATTTGTGTTTTAAAATACTTTTTGGCTTGGGGAATAGGCCTACTTCTCGGGGGAGCATAAGCTATTTAAAGTATGTGCGTCTATTAGATAGAGGGATAAGGGGAGAGCACTGTGTGTGCCTTAGTTACAGCTTTTAAATGAAATATGTCGGAGAAATTCGCGTTGCAGATTTAAGCTAAGTCTTAACTATCCTTAATCTCAACTACCTTTCAGCTATTACCGCCTATTATATCTTTGAAACATTCCTCTTTTCACTGAACCAGTGGATTTCTTCGAAATTCGTTGTTAAACTGTTAAATCTCTCTTTGTAAAGCATAGCATAAAAATTGGCCTAATGAGGTTACATGAGTTATCTCACCCTTATAATGGCGGTTTAATGTGTGGCTAGAGTAAACCAGGATAGAGACACACAAGTGCGGCTACGTATGCCTTTGGTTATATAGACTGATTGAACAAATCCTCTATCAGCAGCATTTTGTTTGAACAGACAATAATCTGAATTTTGATGTCTTGGTTGTGATCCAAATTTATTCTTGAAATGTATTTTCTTTTATTTGATTCAGGTCCAGAGAATTCAGAAGAAAATTACAGAGTCATTGAATTTAATAAAGTCTTGTCTCAAAATCTGGCAGCATTCGAAGAAAGACTGCAGTCTGACAAAAGTTTTTCTAATCTGTGGCTGAGGCTGGGGGAGTTGTCGTTAACCAGTAGGGATATATGTTGGGGTGAGGCTAGCTGCTGTTGGAAGACAGTCACATATTGTGTACAGCTACTTCAACTACTAGCTGAGAGTTTATCTTCAGTCCAGTCTGATTTAACTGATATTAAATCTCCCAAACCCCCAGCTGAGGTTTTAAGCGTAAACCAACAAAAGTCGATTCTTACAACAATTCAGTTTATTGTGTGTCTCGGTATCGGTCCATGTTTGAAACCTGGCGTAGGACTTCCTATGGAGCTACGGTCTGAATTAGGACAGGTGGTGTCAATTGCCACGGAAACTGAAAAATCACAGGAGGAAAAAAAATATAGACTTTTATTTTGTTTACGGGGATTATTAACTTGTGTTAAAGTAACTTCTTTAAGTGCTATAGTTTTATCACGACACCTCACTGACATCTTAGCAGTCTTGTTGCAACTTTCCTTCACCATCCCTAAGAGAGTTCCATCTAGGGGAAATAACTCACAAAAGCCCTTGCAGCCTTCTGAAGTTAATGTTGTAAACCAGGCTTCTTCAGAGAGAAATAATCATTTGGAAAATGACCAAGTTTCTGGGAATGAGAGTGAAAAAACAGAAATAAATGCTGATTACAAACCTGATGGAAAAAATCCAATGGAGGCCACATATTCATCAGATATTTTCACTGAAGCTGACAGAAATTGGTGTCGTGAAGAGTTAGATAAGCTTTTGGATAGAGTTTACCAACCTGTTCTTGTCAGAGAATTGTTAGTTCTTCAAGGTGGACCTAGCCCACAGATGATTAAACAGGTACAATGGGGTGATATTTGATAGCGTTCAGTTTTATTCTACAGAACAAATCCATTAACCAAAGAAGAATAATTAAATAATGTCTGGTGTGAACAAAAACCAACCCCATCGGGCTTATTTTATCCCTTGTGAGTTTATAGAAAGAGTTCCAACTGACAAGATTATTGATAATAAATGATATTAGATTGTATGATTTGTTTTTAAAATTATGTAACACGGCCTCAACAGTGAAGGTTTCACACCCTTTGCTTTAACATTTAAAATTCTGTGGAGATGAATCTATGATTTATTAAAGTTATTATATTTTCTTTTGAATGTCTTAAATCAAGACTTTTTTCACTGACTCTTCTCATACATCTATATATTGCTCCAAATATCACCTAGAACAGAGGAAAGCTTAACTCAACCGAGTCACATCCTTCCTTTTACGTCTTATAGCTCCATGAAGAGACTCGCAATAAAAGTGTGAATTCCAAACCTAAGCCTCCACTTCTGGTCCCGGCTCCCCCATGGCTACGGAAAGGATGCGGTCAAATTCTCACTAAAATCCTTCTCAAACCACATGGTGTTCAACATATCCTGCGTGGAATGTTACAGATTTCTACAGGTAACAATGCTATATGAGGTTGTTGAACTTTTCCTTTTTTTTTCGTTGATCAATAATTTTTTTTGAACCAACAATCAAGATGGTTTCTTTATATGCAGAGTTTTAGTTGAAGGTGAGTCTCCCCCTTATTGAAACATTCTGTAAGCTAAACGATAGCCCCTCACAGGTGTCAAATTACTTAGGAACACTTTGATGTAAAATTCCAATAACATAAATCATGTAGGATATTCTTGAGTGACATGAGCTACGAAACTTCAGACTTTTTTCACATTTAAAGTAACTGGAAAAAACTAAAACCAGTAACCCATAGGAACTGTGGATGTGTGCTAATGACGATTCAAATATTTTGGATGTACGAGTACACTTATGGAGTTTTGCTGCTTATATAACTACCATAACGTACATCTGCAAGTGCATCGGTATCAATTGAAAGCTCTTATTTTATATTTCTTGATAAAAATTAGCTAATTCTGTTTCAATCAAATTTTGCCTACATTCGGCAATTCATGCCACTGTAAGTTATAAAAGAACTATGCTTAATTTTATTATAAAACTATGAAAATCTTTTGTCAGTTCCTACGTGATCAATGTACACTAATTTTTCTAAGAAAATAGTCAAAATATTTAAATAGACTGAAATTAATTATTTCCTTTTTTGTATCAAGATCCATCGTCAACTTTAGACTGGCGGAAATGTGAAGCAGTTGCCAAGGTGATAGCTAACTGTCCGAGTCAAATGTCATCACCCGAAGTCTATTTTAAACACATAGCATCTCAGGTTAGTGTTTACATGCTGATATATCTTTGCTCTAAGTCTTGTTGAATAAACACTTATGTGTAGCTATAACCCCATCAAATGAAGACTTCAATTGTGCCAAAAAGTTAATTTTCAATTAAGAAAATGATTTGATTCCTGTCTGTCTCGGGTTCTTCTCCGCTCCATAACTTGAAGAATTTTGATCCGATCTTCAAATTCTTTCACAGCATCCAAATAAGTTCATCAAATAGAGAAAAGAAAAACTTTCATATGAACATTTCAATCGCTGAAATTTAAACAAATATTTTCTGTACTGGAGGGTGTACGTTGAGTTTCCTAAAATCAGTTACATGTTTGTTTTAGTGTTCATAAGTTTATGATATGAGTTTTATTTTGTAGGTTTTGGAGCTTCTGCATTTCCCAGACAAACGTTTGTCAGCTCAGTTCTCTCGTGTAGGATGTCATGTGATCTATCTGATATCCAATCAGCATCCTTCTCTAGCTGACAAGCTCTTTATAGAATCAATCGTTCACCCTTTAAGACTTTCTATAAAACCAGGTAAACCATTTTATTGTAAATTGCTATTCAGTTTCCTAAGTGTTGTTGCTCAGTCGGCAGGGAAATAGTCTTTCAGTCGGACACAGACCTTCCATCAATGGGTTGTGGTTATTAAACCCACTCAGTCCAAACTCGAGCGCCCTATGTACATGAGTTGCCAGGTACTCGCCCGGAGGTCGACGATTTTCTCGATAAACCTGGCAATACCATCATTTAAGGGAAGTAATCTTGAATCATCTTAAAACATCAATCAATTAATCCACCATGGTTTTTCTATTTGATTTATGTGGTTATAAAGATGATTTCACCAATAAACTGAACAGTGCTAAACATGTGAATTCAATAATCAGAAGCTGATCAAATGATATATGATTTTTTAAAAATCTTTTATAAGATAAGAACCTCTCCCCGAACACAGTGATGGTAGATGAAGAAGCTGTAACCCATTGTCTGGAGGATTTACATACGGTGGGTATAACTTCATAACTCAACGTAGCAATATAACATGAAGGCATGTATGTGAAATAACGTTCGGTTTTATTTTTTTATTGTTTGGGTTTGATTTGTGACATCACGTTCAGACAGTCGAGCAGCAATTTTGATAATGACATGCTTATTATAAAGGGGCGTACATTTCCATCACACACATATTTAGCTAATTTTATCTGAGAAATCTTCTTTGTATGAACAAAAATGTGTGACAGGACTCTAAGGATATACAACTGATGATTTATTGCATCATTTTATTTTGTGCCATTTGTGGGAAGATTCCAAATGCTACCCAGACAACCATATCTTACTATGAATTTCTTAAAAAGTTATTGATATGTTACTAGACGCAATTGTCTGTACGACATTATCTACTCTAGATCGAGCATTCTAAAAAAGTAAAATGTTGCTAAAGGAATTCCAAAACTTCAAGGATTTGTCTTGGGTAGGTTACCATCTGGAGTGAGTTGATGATAATCCTATCAGACTCCCACTGTTGTTGTTGTGTATTATCTTGCGCTGACTGACTTACCTAAACTGGTCTGGAAGTCTGGAATGCCATTATCTTTGATTTCTATACTAGCTTATGATATTATATTGAAAGTCATTTTTGAGAGACTCAAGGCTGCGTGTCCTTCAATGTACAGTTCCAATCTGTAAGCGACATAATCTCTGTAAGCGACATAATCTACATGAGGGCTATCGCCCGTTCATTCTGCAGCACCTCCCCACGGTCCACTTTCTATTTCTGAGTACTAGGAATAGATTGGTATCAAGGCATTCATAGAATAGCAGTACTTATATGGAAGGTAACCTGGGCTGTATAATGAAAGGAAGGCATAATTATGCTATTTTGTCCTCTGTTTTCATATCAATTTGAAAAGCAAAATTAATAATAATATTTACACTCTATAAAATTATTAGCTATACATCACAAAGTATCTGACAAATGTGGAAAACAGTTTAATATGCAAAGTTCAGTTCTCTCTCATAAAAGAAGATTGAAATTTGTTTGTTTTTGACTTTCAGTAATTTGTAAGATTTTTTTATTACAGATTTTGGTTGTTGGAGTGTCACCACCTACTAGACTTGTTCAATCGGTACAGTCTCTCCTTCATCCTCTGTTCAAACTCTTCTGTTTTCTTCATAATGGGGTGTCACATCTAAGGTAAGATAACTCTGTGAATTAACAATGAGTAAATCTCCCATACAACATTTTTATAACTTTTTTCTTTAATTTCTAATCATTGGATGTAATAATTATGTTGATTGATGTTTTCATATATTTATGAACACTAAAACACACGGGCACAGGGAAATTCTTCTTGTCTAAAATAACCATTGAGACAAATTTCTAATTGTGTTAAAAAGAGGTATATGTTTTCATATAAATAGCGACTTTGCCAGGATAAGTAGGGAAGGAAATCGGGCTATTTTTTCTGATGGAAATACCTGACTTTCCCCGTGCAATCCTTCTACATAGAGCGATCAAGTGAAAAATCCAATTAGAAAATTTCCATTTTATCTTTGAACATTTCTGAGATCCTAACCCAGAAGGCTTGTGTTGGAAAAATATGTGTGTTTAATTAAGATAGTGATTTGGTCCTTTCTTGTTATTTCACAAAGTGTCTACTAAAAACCTTTGTGTTTTATTAATTTTTGTCAATGGTACAATTTTTCTCATGTTCTTTTTTAGGTCTGTTGTATTTGATCTGATAACAACAACATTTAAGTCCTTTGACAATAATGTTGGAGTTACTGCATTGAAATGTTTGCTGTTTGATGAAGGTGAAGTTGTCTCCCCTGAATGTGAATTTTCTGCTGGGCCAACAGGTGGAGTTGTCCTGATCAAGTCTCAGTGAGTGACATTTATCAAATTTTGATGCTTGTGGTCAAGTTGTCAGATTCTTTAGCAAATAACATATCGGGGGTATGTGTTTGTGCTGAGTTGGAATCAAACTCACGACCCATTGGTGGACCTGAAGGCTGAACCACAGAGGACCTCCATTTTGGAGAGAAAATACATTATGCACATGCCATACTTGTGTATTGAAGAAAGTGACTGTAGACTTATAACTAACATACAAAAGAAAGAGAATATTCAAAAAATATATAATTGGAATTTTCTTAAGCTAATTTTTTGGGCACGATTTTTTTTTTTTTCCTCCATTAAACATGACAAGACCGCCATTTAAGTGAAACATCCTTTAGTTTGGCGTTAAACATCAATCAATCACAAGCAGTTTATTTTGTTTTTTAGACAATTAGAGATTGAGATACAACCAAAGGATAGTGTGAAAGTTGTGTGTTTGGTAGAATTGTTGAAAACTTTACAGACTGAGGGTTTGACTGGAGAGTTCTTCTTGGCTTTGTTAAATGTGAGTGTTTTAATCCTTTTTTAAGAACTCTATCTAACTAACTTTTTAGATATCTCTCTAATCTCTAATTAGAGTTTTCATTTCTTTTTTTTCGTAGATGGATTGTGTAATCTTTCAGAAAATTGTCCAATTTTTTTTTGGACTGAATGCGTCCAACACTCTACCTACTGAGCCATGGAGGCCCCCCATTTTTTTGGTGCGAGTTTTCATGGGTATTAACAATGGTTTGGCATGGCTGAAAGAAAGTTTTCTGTACTGAAAAGTATGTGTGCACCCATTCAGTTCTCTACAGGGGTTTGTAAGAAGACACTCCCATAAAAATAGTTTGTCATGCTAAACATCCGTTTACATCCGCAATGAAACTTTACCTTTTTGATTGTTGAGCGATGCCATTAGGCTGCATGTCTCTTGCTTTTTAGAGGGGATCTTAATTATATTATAGCTTTGTTTATTCTGATTTGATCCATTAGATATTCAGGTAACATTTATCACTTATTTTAATTTATTTCCAAATTCCTAGTAACATTTATCATTTGTTTTAATTTATTTCCAAATTCCTAGGAATTGACAAAAATGATCAAGAGTGGGTGTGACAAATCTTCATTGACCAATCAAAACCCGCTGAAGCTGGATATACCAACCAATGGAGAGACAACATTGAATCAAAATATTCTTATCCTTTCCCTATTGGCTGAGATTTCTGAGACTTTTGGTCCTTCTTGTCTGAAGAGTTCTGGACATATTTTGGAATTTGTTAAGGTAAACAATGACTATACCATTGTTATGTAATCCATTTTGAAATCTTAATACATTGTATTTTACATACACTGAATTAGAATAACATAATGAGAAAGTAAGTTGTTTTCCCTTAGATCAAAAATCTTTAGCAGTTATTTAAATTATAAGAAATACATAAAGAATTGAAAGGTAGTTGTTATTTTATTGCATTTGAAATTTCATTTTCATTTGTAGGTGACTCTGGAGCGTGCTATTGAGGTGTACTCCCTAACAGAGGAGCCAGAAACATGGGTATTTGAAAACGAGACCCTTACCATGGCTATGGGTTTACTCACCGCTATTCTAAGTGGTGCAATGCAGGTAGATACAGTTACTAGAGTTAAATTTATAATTGTTCTCAACTTCCAAAAGAATTTGTTTGAGCGCGGTGTAAAACACCAAACAATCAATCAATCAATCAACCAAAAGAATTTATGTAAAATGGAATTTGTATTTTAAACATATGTAAGTTTCTTGTCAGACTGTTATTAATTCAAAATCTTTTTGTTTTTTTTAGACCCATCATTGTACCATACCTGTTTTTTTTTGGATAATTTTTATTTTCACACATATATATTTTCAGGTCACAGATTCAGATCGAGAAACTATGAAAGAGTTATCCCCCCTGTTTTTAAAGCTTGAACAGCTTCATCCAGATACTACCGTTCAGGAAATGGCTTCTGATCTACATATTGCCATAGCAACTCATGGAACTGTGCTGTCAAGTTTACTGTCAATGAAAAAGGTAAAATATTGATATAAACTGAGTTTATTTACTTTAAAATGAATGAGTTCATTATCTTTGGACCAGGATTTTGTGTTAAATATATATTGGTAAAATACTACAACACAGAGAAAATCTGCTTGATTAAACTAATTGTCTTGTTAAAGGGCATGTCACATGTAGTATGTTCAATACCGATTGTAACCCATTGATTGATTGTTTGGTGATTTACGCTGTGCTCAAGATTATTTCACTTATATGGCGGCATTGCCAGTTTTATTGTGGGAGGAAACCCACGACCTTCTGGTGGTAACTGGCAACCATTCCACATAGGTTCTTTGAGTGAAAACCCAAGTCAGAAAATGTTCCTTTTTTTTGGACTGAGTGGGATTCGAACCCATTGTTGGAAAGCTGTTCAAACTGAGTGTCCAATGCTCTACCTACTGAGCCACGGAGACCCCGCTGTGTGCTCAAAGAAAACATCCAAATTTTAGGGGTTCTTGGTAACTTTTCCATATAGGGCAATGCACAGAAAGCCCCACTCTGAAATTTTCCATTGGATTGAGCTGGATTCTAAATTATGATGAAAGGTTTTTGTATGACTGACCATCTGAATCATCCATCCCCCCCCCCCCCCCCAATGGTGTAAAACAATGGAATTTAGCTTTAACCAGCAGATCTTTCAAATTTTCGTTCTTTCTTCAAGTATGTTTTTTTTATATCTGGTATCTATATTGTTATTTACTAATTCACTATCTTTATATCATTTACAGGATTTAATATCAAATGTACCCAAAACAACAGCTTCAAACAAACCTAAGATTGAAGTTCTCTCAAAGTGTGTAGAGGACTGTCATGCTACTGAACAGAATGACATGGCGTCAAGAAATGCTGATAATAACATGGGGACACAAGCTTCTAAATTTACACAGGCCGTCAACGAAGCTCAAGACAAGTTAATTCCAATTCGAGGACACGGTTTAATTCTCCTGAAATCTTTATTGGAATCCAAGGATTCAGAAGCTCTAAATCACCAGCCAGCCATTTTGAAAATCTTTCAAGAAAACTTATCTCATTCTGATTCTTATGTATATCTGTCTGCTGTGAATGGTTTAGTTGCCATGGCTACTGTGGATCCTGATACAGTCATCCAATCACTGATTGATCAGTTTGCTAACTTCAACCAATCGGATCACAGTACATCGGTTGAGTTGAGAATGAAGATAGGTGAATGTTTGGTGAAAGCTTCCAGGAATTTAGGTATGTCAAAGATAAATGTTACTAAAAGCACTAAAATTAAAGATGGGGTACATTTAATAAATCACGCGCTGGATTGGAATCTGTGTTATGGCTAAGTAGGAGTACACTGACGTCTATACATCTATTTCAGTCTAATCCATATGGTGATTGTCTCTATCAGATAAAATATTTTACCATGGCAACATAAGTAACACCTGACAGTCTCAGTCTTTGCCAAAGTTCCCATGGACTGTGGACAGGAATGGAATTTCAAAGAAAATTAATAAGAATCCAGCTTCTATATTTATTGACAGCTTGTTATTTTTTTTTTCACAGGAGACCTATTGCCTAGATACCGGGACAGATTATTGGCAGCCATTTTGACTGGTGTGAAGGACAAGGAGCCAGAAATTAGAGCCAGTTGTTTGTCTAATCTGGGAGAAGTCTGCAAGCTACTTCAGTTTTCTCTTGGACCAAATGTACAGGAGGTAGGATCAAGCTCTTGTAGATATCAATCTGTTCCTGGAGTCAGATAGGGCTTTCTTGAAAGTTTATACGGGTATCCGATCAGTTATCGTACACGTTTGCCGGTTTTTCAATGCCAAAATTTACATCAGTGTTTGCATTGACAAGAAATTCCACAGAAGTAAAGCTGGGCTCAGCCGACTTTTGTTGAAATAGTTTAATTTCTCCCAGGACTCTGAAATGACGTTTTAGGGACCGGACATTCACCCGCTCGTCTGCGTGTTTTTATAGAGTGACGGGAATCAGTTATCGTACATCCAACGCTAAAGCTGTTGTGACGTCATTTCTCGTGTTCGAAAAGTCCCCGACACGGCCGAAGTCGACTATTCTTGGGTCGGCGGACAAATGTAACTCCAAAAAAAGTTGTAATTGTATTTGGAGGTTGAAATTTTGCAAGAAAATGCCTCGATACGTAAGCCTGTTGTCATCGGCGGGAAAGCCTAATCGCTTGGGTTAAACACGCATACGTGTTGGGTGTACGATAATTGGTTCTGTACGATAACTGATCGGATACCCGTAGCCATTGAAAATCTTGGTTCTTATTCCTGAGAGAAAAGAACATTTGTCAGCATTCTGAAGAGCAAGGTCATCATTTGACCTTAAATTATCTTGTAAATGTTTGACCCACACAGGTACACAGATGTGTAGACTGTCAGTCAGCTTAAGCTTTCTGTTGTAAAGCACAGTTTCTGTTCTTTAATTGCTCGAAGAGATTAATGTTTTGCTTTATGATGGTGTTATTTTCCCGGCTTTCAGGTACTCTCATGTTGTGGTAATTTACTAAAACACGATACTGATGAGGAGGTTCGTAAGGCAGCGGGTTTGGTCCTAACAATGACTCTGCAGGGGGTTGGAAAAGATGCCATTTTGGTTAGTAAACTGTCTGAATTTTCTTTTGATTTCTGTCTTAATCATGATCCTCTGTCATGGGTGCTGTGGTCAGGTTTTCCAACAAATTTGAGCATTAATTGAACTCCACCATGATATCCACTTATCTATAAAAAGTTCCTTCTTATTGGAATTCAATTGATTGATTGATGTTTTACACCACAGTCAAGATTATTTCACTAATATGGCGATGTTGCCAGGATTAATGGGGGAGAAAACCGATCACTGCCCGGCAGAAACTACCAACCTTTGGCAGCTCTTCCACAGACGTCATTTTAACAAAATCCTGTCAGAAATTTGTCAATTTTATTATTGTCTTCTGAGATTGAAATGCACGAGTCATCGATGGAAGGTCCCCTGCCATTTTGGACATCGATCTAGTCCCCCACTTAACCTGACAAGAGTGCCATTTAAGTGAAAAAATCATGACAGTGTGGTATAAAACAGCCATCAATAAATCAATCAAATCTGCAACCTTTTTAATGAAAATTCTAATCAATCAATCAAATGTTTGGTCAATGATGAGTGGTGGATGTGAAAAGCAAAAATATACCAAACAAACCCTTATTTTGTAGGTGTTGGGTGATGTGCTAAGAGAGGTGTACCGTTTGTTGAAGTTATGTCAAGGGGTGGAGAAAAATGAATGTGTTTTACTTCACGTTAATCTGGCCTTGCAAGAACTGGACTCTATCATGAGGGACTTCCTATTCCCCAAACAGACACTTCAGAAAAAGATACAAGTGGTCAAGATGAAATGAATCAATGAACTATATGCGTGGAATGGACACGTCTCATTGGCTGGTTTGGATCTAACTGTTATAAAATGTGCCGCCATTGATAGTTGAAGCGCGCATGCATAACAGATCTGGATTGAAATTGCACAATCTCCTAGTAATGGCGGCATTCGATGCACATCAAATACCACGTGACCTCCTTTCCACGCATATAGTTCATTGGAATGAATAGTCAGGAAAACATGTTAAAACAACCGGGATTTTATTAACTGAGCAAGAACCAGCAACCATTCGATTTCAGACTTCATGTGACAGAAATGTGTCGTGTTGATACTGCTAGCATGTTAGTCATGTGCCAATGCAATATACATTTACATTGAATTAGTATGAAACTGAACGACTTAGAGTTACCTTCCCGCCATTTAGTTGGTTGAGCACTCAAGGAGTTTCGATTCTCTCTGGGGACCAGATTTTTTCTGGGTTCTTTGATGTCGGTTATTTTTACTTGATTTTTATATTTAAATGCACATGGAGTTGAATCTTGAACAAGAGACATAAAACAGGTATGAAGTCAATCTAACACCTGTCATGGTTTTGTTGAACAGACACAATATGGTATTTCCAATCTATTCTTTCATTTGTTAGTGTTTTACGCCACAGGAATATTTTATGTTATTAATCAAGTGTTCTAGTATTGCCTTGGTATTGGCCACATGGCCAATACAACCACCCGAAGGCCAATACCAAGGCAATACAAAAACACTCGATTCATAATATTTTTATTAATAGACTGTGGAAGTTATTTCCATGCAAGCTGTCAAGTTGATATTGGTCTGCTGATATTACCCAGATGCGAAGGCCGTATTCGGGTAATAACTTGCACAGTCAATTAATAATTGACTGATATGGTGCAACAAATTACATTCCTAAATAGTTCAATAAGGTGAAATCCCAGTCAAACAAATATCCCTCCATCGGGGACCGGCATAAAGCTGTATTAAACTTTAAGTCACAAACAAATTTGATTAAGACATTGCCTAGATAACCTGCCCCTGAGTAATGCCTAATAGTGTTGGCATTAAGCCCGTCGTTATTTCATAATAACCAGCTACTCCGCTATTTAAAATGAGATTATAAAAAACTCTGGACCTACCAGCGAAAATCTACTAAAATCGTCTTGACGGCCTGTAAATCGCATACACCATATATAACGGAAATGATTTATTTACAGCCTTTGCCAATATTCAATTTGCTTTGTGTTGAAGAGCATAATCCGACCAAGAAGAAAAGGAGATTTTGGGGACAGCACATACAAAATTCAATGCTGCTTTCACCACTATGATGGCTAAGCTACTTTGCTTAGTGTCATAGGATGTCAAACACAACATTTGTTGTGAATGCAACCTCAGAGTGGAGATGTAATACATAAGGACAGTTTCATGGCAGTTTGTTCTGAGAAGTTTCTTTCTGAAAAATGTATCTTTTTTAACAACTCCGGAACTAATGTAAAGGTGGTTACGTTTCTACTAATGTTTTTCAAATAGACATTTAGTTTGTATACAGTAGAACTTGATCCTGTCAGTTCTTGCGCGTTAAATAGACGGAAAAACACCGGCAATTGTCTATTCTGAAGACCGGATAGGATTTTAATCCAAACATATACTTTAACTTTTGAAAGACATTTAGAAGTAGGCAATAAGTAACATAAAGAGTTTTCTGTATTACACCTTGTTAAGCTAGAGGTACAATGTAATTCTAGCGAAAGATTGTGAGAAATAAACCTAAGAAGTAGTTATCCAGAAAAACTATGTCTTTATGCAAACATATGCTGTCAAGGTAAACCTATCCATTCTAATCCGACTTGATGGGTGGTGATTGGCCTGTAAAAACTGTCGGACCTTCAATCACAACCTCCCAGAGGAGGAGATCCGAGAGGGTTATACAATAATCCACCGCCTAGTAAATTTACAATAAAAGGCAGTAAAGTCAAGCACCAACTGTTTTTAAGGCTATATAATGAAGGCAAAATATCAGCCCTTTTTTGAGACAATCCCTATTACTGAATCCATGCTTGTGACAAATAAAATTCTTCACAAAATTAGGTCATTTTTCTGCTTGCTCATCGCCCAGGGCTATCAATATTTGCCCAATGGTATTTATCTTATCAATTATGTTTGATCATTATGCAGTCAAATCTGCCATTATTTTTTAACATGTGATTTGAAGTACTGGGTGTAATTTAAGCTCTTACTGCTCTCCCTTTCATGCAGTACAAATTACATTTGTTATTCATTGTTGGTCCTGAAACAAGAGAATCTGGTACTGTATCTCCAGCATGTAATGCCAAGAGGGAAACATACATCACTATGGCGACAATACAACCACTATGGCGACAATACAACCACTATCAACGCACAAATAAAAGTTTTTGTGACATGCATTTATTGACCAATGATTTTAAGATACAAAATAATGTTATATAAACGGTGGGTACAAATAGGAGGTATAAAAATGGTTAAATGACAAATAATGTTTATAATAATGTTAGAAAATGTGGAGACAAAATAGATGTTCAGCAAATGAAACATGTAGATTTGATTGAGAGTATTTAACAAAATTCTATGAACACACTGTACAAAAGAAATAATAACATCATCAAATAAATACATGACTAGCCTTAGAAAAAAATGAACAGATTTTTTAATGAGTTAAGAAATAATCACATCTGATTATGCAGAAATCTGGTTTAACAAGTGAAAAGAAATATGCAAATCATTTTCTTGAAGTTCGCGGGATTTTTTAAATAGTGCAAAAAATAAAAAATGCCAAGATATTTCTGCAAAAACAGAACAAAAATTCTTCAGAAAGGGACACTTCATAATTAAAAAAAAAAAAAGAGAAAGAAACAAAACAAACGAAAACAAACTATGAACGTTAAAACCGAAACCCAAAATTCAAACTCAAATTGATTAACCCCATGGTAAAACTTAACTGTTTTTGTTCATTTGTAGAAGACTCAAGAATATATTTTAATAGCACTATCATACCAACAGATAAAAAGCACTCATTTCTACAGAAGACAATATTTTTGGTTTGATAAGACATGTGTGGTAAAATGCTAAAGAAACATAAAACGTTTTCTAAATTCAGTCAAAGTCATTTATTTAAGAACATCGCTGTATTTAAAGAGAATGTTTAGACAACAATAAAGTATCTAAAGAGACCAACGGCAAATACAGCGAAAAAGCATGGCATTACGTAAAAAAATACTCCTAAAACTTTTGAAAAATGTTAAGGTAAAAAAACAAGTTCTGTTGAATTAATTTACTTCTAGAAAAGAAAAGAAGTTTAGATCTAAATTGGTCACAAGTATTTATTACAATCTTTGATATACAGCATATATAAAACAGTTCAACACCTCAAGGAGTCAAAAATATAATATAAAACATTCTGCTCAAGTGTAAAATCATGATTTTCTGCATAGACGTTTTTTAATTTCACATTAGGAAGACAAATGTACCCGTTCTACAATGTAGCCATAACTGCCATGAAAACACATTTACACTTCACGTCAAAGAACTAGCGGATAATTTTATTCACATAAATTAAACTTTGATATTACTTGATTAATTGAATGTCATTTAACATACTACTCAAGATTTAGTGGATAATTTTATTCACATAAATTAAACTTTGATATTACAGTATTTGATTAATTGAATGTCATTTTACACCCTCCTCAAGATATAGTGGACAATCTTATTCACATAAATTAAACTTTGATATTATTTGATTAATTGAATGCCATTTTACACCATACCGGTACTCAATATTTTTTCACTTATATGAGAGGCTTAGAGGGGGAGGCAACCATCAGTGGAAACAGTACCTGAACAATTTCATATATTTGAATTATATGATACTTGTTACCATTATAACTGAAAGAAACCATGAAATGACTTAGTGTAAGTTTGTACGCAACTGTCAATCAATGAATCTGTACACTATGGGTTAGCGTGACAGTTGCATAAAAACTTACACTACGTTGGTTTGGGTAACAGACCCCAAGTTGCCAAGAAGGAGATAAGAGTGGACCTCATTGGATTGATTGATTGATTGATTGGTGTTTTACGCCGCGCTCAAGATTATTTCCGGAGGAAACCCACGACCTTTCGTTGGTAACTGGCAACCATCCCACATAGGTCGTTCGACCTCATTGGAGGTATAAGCTTTAGTCAGTAAAATGTTTTATATTGTCTGTATCAAATAATTAGGGAGTTGTTAAAACAACTCTTTTCCATTATTCTAGGCCATAAAAACTTTTGATGGGCATGGACAAAGTTGTGAATGACGTCATTTTGAGAAGTAAATTATCTTAGGGCATGGCAAATTTATCATCACACAAAGTCTACAACCTTCTAATCTACCAATGGCTTTAATAGGAGCATGACAGTTGTCAGGGGTGATATGTAGGTAGATGTAATTCAGACTCTGCTCCTAAGATATTCGACATCTGTGATTTAATAGATGCAGTCATGTTGCTGGAAAATAACTATGATGACCATAAACATGGACAAAAAGAAAAACTTTTAGAAATTTTTGATGTTTTGAGGATCACACTTGGTTTGTTAAACTTATATAAAACACACCATAAATGTTGCCACAATCAACAAAAACTGTTTCTAGCTAAAAGCTTAAGTCACTGAATGTTTTTTTTTTTTAAACATGGCTTACCTCCCCTTTGTTATTCTGCACCTTTGTTATATTAATGCACCAATAAAACCCTGAATTTCACAATGTAAAATACATCATTGATAATTCTTGTTTTTCCTATAACATGGAAGCACAATGATTTGATAAAAAATGACAGTTTCTTCAAAATTAAATTCTCTTAAATGTCTATAAATAGGTAAAAAAAAAATCAGATTTTTCGTTCTCAATGTCATATTCATATAAAACAGTTAACAATCAATCACATTGTCTGGCGAAAATATACTTCTGCTATTTGACTTGCTTTAATACAACCCTAGAAAATACATGTTTATAGAGAGTCCTTGCTATTTATTTCATTCCACTTATTTAAAATAAGGAAATATTTGGTCATGCTTGAACACTTTACAGATCTGGAGCACCAACAAGCAAGAAGCCCTCAGTCGAAAAAAGAAGTGGTTACAATATTAGTACTTTCATCTCCTTGGTTACTCGTAACCATGGGAATATGTCCTGAATATTCGTTGCTTTGATGTGACCTTGAGAAATGTCCCTGAGAAATAATGAGGGCGACCTCAAACCTCACACCTAAAATTAAAATAAATAAATGTTTTGGTACTTGTTCATAGCAAAGCAACATATTTTTTTTAGAAATTTAGATTGCTCAGTTATAAAGACGCCTTCCGCTGGTAACTGGCATCCATCCCACATAGGTCGTTCGAGTGAAAACCCAGTCAGAAAATTTTCAAATTTTTTTTGGGACTGAGTGGGATTCGAACCAGCGACCCATTGGTGGAAGGCTTTTCTGATTGAGCGTCCAACGCTCTACCTACTGAGTGCTCGGTTATAAAGACGCCTGTTATTAGATTTAGTGGGGTTGATTGATGCGTTATGCAGCACTCTAGATTATTTTTACTAAAATCCCAGCATTGTCAGGTTTAGTGGTTGATGAAACCAGACCCTTTGTCCAGAGGAAGTCCTGACTGCTGGCGATTACCTCTTCCAAGATAAAATGACATGATGGATTTGTGATGCTACAAATGGCTTCACATGGCTATTTTGCTGAATGTGTCCAACTGTTTTGAACAGTTGGCCTGGCCAAGTGGCTCTAGGAGAGCGCTCATTGTTTGATATAAAACTGTAGTCACATCTAAAGGAAATCATGATCTCAGTGCCCAAGAGTTCAGCACTAAAACAACGTATGTGGATGAGTTGCCAGGGACTTTGTGTAGGTCGGGGTTTCCTCCCCCACTAAACCTGACAAAGCCGCCATGTAAGTGAAATAACCTTGTGAGCAACATAAAACATCCATCAATCAATCCAAATGTTCAGATCATTTCCAATCAGAAACTGAAACATATTCAGTGGAGAAAGAACCAGCTCAGTATCCTACATTCAAAGTTTTGCCAAATGATCTCACCTCAGTCACCAACTGTGGAGTTCCAGTAACCCCTGTGGGAGGGTTTGATTTACTAACATACTCGTGATAGGATCGGGGCCTCTCTCTGGGACCTAGTGCACCCCCTCCTTCCTGTTTTTGGCCCATCATGTACATAGATTCCAAGCTGATGTCAGCACAAATGCCACTCTCTGGATAAAAAAAGTTGTTAATATACAAAAAATGACCAATACAAAATATTTCAGTCAAAAAACTAACAAATTATTTTGAAGTTTGAATTATGAAACTGTATTTTTCTATGGAAAGGGCAAACCTAATGATGTGATTAAAATGGATGCTTTTTATTGGTTGATAGGATTGGTCAACCAATAAAATACATCCATTTGAATCGCATCCTACAAGTTGGTACTACAAATCACACAGTAAGAACGGGACTTTAATCACTCAGCCACCTACACCCCCATACGGTTTGACTGAAGATTATTTCACTAATAGGGTCCCATTGCTAGGTTTAACGGGGGACGGAACCCCGAAATTAGTTGAGTAACTGGCATTGATAGAAAGCCTGTCTCTTGGACTAAGGGACTATCACTCTAACCATTGAGCCACGGAGGCCCCACACTCTACAGTGTTAGTCTAAATGTTAGTTGATAATTTCGGATAAAAACGTTAGAATTGAAAGAATGAATATCTCGATTTAATCACTTTAACCATTGAGCCAGAGAGGATGAATTTGGAGAGACACCATGCTCAACATCTAAAAGAAATCCAGATTTTCCATAATTATTGGGTAGCGTAAAAAACTTACCGTTAGAAGATGCACCAAATGAGCGGCGAGCAAACCTCGGGCTTTCTAAGGGATCAAAAGCCAAATTGGAGCCAAACACTGCATAGCTTGAAGCTGATTGGCTGCTGTTGGATGAGGACGTGCTACTAACGGAGATTATAGAGTGAGGTCGCTTGTTTCCGTTTCGGTAATGATCGAAAGAACAGACGGCGATGGAGTTTCTAGTTCGAGCTAAAATAGACAAAAAAGACATTTGAATAAAGCAGGCGAACTGATTGGGACATCTTTCACAAATATAAGTTTGGAATCATTTTTACTCTTCATACAGATATTTTTTTGCAAAAGTTTTGAATGAAAGAAATGAAAACCATATCGAAAATTATTTCCTAAAGGAAAATGACTAATAAATGTAAATTTAATGACTTAAAATATGGCAAACGTAAAACTTAATGGACTATTTCTGGTGAAAGCTTTCTACTTCATTCATGTCACAAAAAACTAATTTAGAACCAATCTATTCTTCTGCAATTAACATTCAGTATATGGGATTCAAGACAAATACAGCAATTCACAACATATCATTTAATGCACATAACACAGAGAAACATAAGATCATCAACAGTACAGGGAAAGAGATTTGGTTGTTAACAATACAATCTTAAACTAGTTATAGGTCAATTTACCAAGAGCGACAACAGAAAGTAACAGGTTATTGTGTACATTCTCAAGACAAATGTTCTGTTCTATAGAATAGATAAGGAAGACTACTTGTTTATTAACATCAGTATGTTTCGATACAGCTACTTCCAAAGTAATCATCTTATAGAATAGATGTTCCTAATAAATCATATGTAGTTTGCAATGGATTTTTGAAAATTCATTAATCATCACTGCAGTTTATCCAAACCTCATGCATTTCATCTTCATCAAGACAGTTTTTTGGTAACTTATGTTCACTGGGATGCTATCATATTTGCTGCTTTCAAGAATGGGATAATTTTTTTATTTTTAAATGTGTTGATTTTTAGGAGGACCATTTTAGAGTGGATTTGTAGTGTTGGAATTCTGGAGTGGATTTGTAGTGTTGGAATTCTAGAGTGGATTTGTAGTGTTGGAATTAGGTTGTAGATTTGTAGTGTTGGAATTCTGGAGGGGATTTGTAGTGTTGGAATTCTGGAGTGGATTTGTAGTGTTGGAAATCTAGAGTGGATTTGTAGTGTTGGAAATCTAGAGTGGATTTGTAGTGTTGGAAATCTGCAGTGGATTTGTAATGTTGGAAATCTGGAGTGGATTTGTAGTGTTGGAAATCTAGAGTGGATTTGTAGTGTTGGAATTCTAGAGTGGATTTGTAGTGTTGGAAATCTGGAGTGGATTTGTAGTGTTGGAAATCTGGAGTGGATTTGTAGTGTTGGAAATCTGTAGTGGGTTTGTAGTGTTGGCATTCTAGAGTGGATTTGTAGTGTTGGAAATCTGTAGTGGATTTGTAATGTTGGAAATCTGGAGTGGATTTGTAGTGTTGGAAATCTAGAGTGGATTTGTAGTGTTGTAATTCGGGAGTGGATTTGTAGTGTTTTAATTCTAGAGTGGATTTGTAGTGTTGGAAATCTGGAGTGGATTTGTAGTGTTGGAAATCTGGAGTGGGTTTGCAGTGTTGGAATTCTGGAGTGGATTTGTAGTGTTGGAATTCTGGAGTGGATTTGTAGTGTTGGAATTCTGGAGTGGATTTGTAGTGTTGGAATTCTAGAGTGGATTTGCAGTGTTGGAAATCTGGAGTGGATTTGTAGTGTTGGAATTCTAGAGTGGATTTGTAGTGTTGGAATTCTAGAGTGGATTTGTAGTGTTGGAATTCTAGAGTGGATTTGTAGTGTTGGAATTCTAGAGTGGATTTGTAGTGTTGGAATTCTAGAGTGGATTTGTAGTGTTGGAATTCTAGAGTGGATTTGTAGTGTTGAAATTCTAGAGTGGATTTGTAGAGTTGGAAATCTGGAGTGAATTGGTAGTGTTCACTGTTGGCATTGTCAAGTTTATTAGTGTTTGAATTCTGGAGTGAAATTGCAGCATTGGCATTCAAGAGTTTATTAAAGTATTCTTAGTGTTGCCATTCTGGTGTTATTCTTGACATTTTGAGCTAAACTACAAATGTTGCCATTCTGAAGAGGATTTCAATGTTGTCATTCAGAGGTTGATTTTTAGAGTTGTCATTCTGGACTAAATCAATCTTGTTGCCATTCAAGAGAGGATTTGGGAGTTTTGTTACAGAACGTAAACAAAAAATGTGGAAGAAAGAAATAAAGTTGGACAACCATCTGGGAGAAAAGACCTACTGACGGCTGTTTACCACCCACCAATTCCCAGGGGTATAAAAACATATTCTTATCAATGCTTATCTCATTATTGCCATTCTCAAGAACACATTTCCAGCATTGCCATTCTCATTTACAATATGCCATTCTGTACTGAGAATAAGTACTTACAGAGATAGAAGTTAATTTATGGCTCAACATTTGGACATCAGCCACCATGAAATGGATACATAGACACAATATCATTCAACAGAAAATGATAGGTCAGTCTGAATGTTAGTTGATAATTTTGGATAAAAACGTTTGAATTGAAAGAATATCTTAATTTTAAAATAAGCACACTTAGTGTTAATTTAGATGAAGATTTATAAACAGTTAGATTGTTTGGTGTTTAACGCCGCGCTCAAGATTATTTCACTTATATGGCGACGTTGCCAGTTATAAACAGTTAGATGTGTAAATCCGGCAAAATTTGTATGAAAAGCAGTATATATTAAATGGCAGCTGAAATAGCAACAAAATTCCCTGGCAATGAGAGAGGCTAATAGGCAGCATGTTGACAAACTGGGGAATGGTTAATAATGACATGAGATTGCAGCTAGCAACTTAACAGGTTTAAATAAAAGCAAAAAGTTTACATCAAAATTAGGAATGTCAAGCTGATTTCATTAGAGCCATCTATTTTTGAATAACTTACTGAAATCATGACACACTAACCATTTATCATGCAGCTACTGTTTCCCAGGTATGACAAAATATCGAAAAAAACAAATATTGTACACCAGAACTAAACGACATGAATTTTACTTTGCTTTTGTGGTTGATGACATTCAAAACTGAATAACTAACCAAACAGACAGAGAGATGACCTGCCAATTTTTTTTTTTATAGTTAGAAAAGTAAGGGTTATAATCCGATAAAGAAATTATAAACCTAATTGTGATACCAGTCTTGAGAATGTGCTAGTGGACCATTAAAAGTTGTTTACATAATTTTAAGATCAATATTGTTTTTCCATAAATCTCAATCCCTAGAACTGATTTGGCAATCAGAATTAATAAAAAAAAGTTGCAAATTTTGGCAGCTCAGGTCACTCTAGGCACAAATTACATATAACATAGGTCTAAAAATACAATCGCTAGCTAACTGATAAGGTAACTGATTCTAGTAGCTGGCAAACAAAACATAATACAAAGAAAGTACGCCTACAATGTATCATGATAAATGCTGTGAAAACAGATCACAATAAATTTGATGATGTGCTTACCTCCCCTTGATCCTACAGCAATGTTAATAAACCTGTCATTGATGTTATCATCACTGGGTTTAATGTCCATGCAGGGTTTGTTACCAATCCCCATAGTGGCCATCTCACATAAACGTAATTCTACAGAAAAGGGAGATAGCCATTACAGATTGATATTCATTGGTATATTGATTATTTTGTAATAAAGCAAGCTCTACTAGATTATTTCACACTGGGAGTCAAAGAGAGACAACCAAACTGCTTCCATAAGAAACCCCTGGTCTTACGTTGGTAATTGTAAGAACTGTTTGAAATTCTTGTGTGATTCACAAACAACTAGCTTCGTGGGGATGCCGTATTCATTTCTCGTTAGTACATTAGTAATTGGTAAATGAAAAAAATCCTTGCACTCAAGATTATTTCACTTATACGTTGACATAGCCACGTACCGTTTGTAGGAGAAGAAACAGTGCTCAGTGAGTACATTGCAACTCTCCCCTATATGGCAATGAGTGGAAAACACTCAGAAATTTCTAATTTTTCTTGCACACAAAGTGGGAATTCGAACTGTCTTCCATCTATGGGAAGCTCTCAGAGACTGAGAGACTAGTGCAACTGAGCAGCTAAAAGGATTTGGAAAAGATTTCCTACCTCTGTTTTTGATAGCTTGTTTCCAGAGAAGACGAGAGGTTTCTTTGACCCAGATATTTTTGACGTCAGAGTTAGGCGCCTGAAGGACATAATTTTCTCCCAGAGATCTTCGTCTAAACCATAACTCAAACTTGTATCCACTTTCACCAAAGTTCTCCGTTAAACCAATATCAGACATCTGAAATATTGCAATATGTTGAATTGTTCAAGGGAAATGTACCTTAAACCATCTTGGTGTATTCGAATTTGTCTTAAATTTGAATGTACTTTAAAATGTAAAACCAATAAGAATTGCTGTAGATAGAATTACTAGATAGAGAAAGAAAAAAATACTGAATTACACACATAACTTTTAGAACAAGAAGATATGGCTGAATGGATTACTATGAAGATCAGAAAACTGGACTAACCTTAAAACTGTATTTGTAGAGATATGTTTCGTGACTGCCACTGCGACCGCGTCTTGTTTTACTGAAAAGGACTAAATCTTCGAAAAGGAAAACATGACGTAGGGATTTCCGTCGTCCCTGCCAAACCAAAAACTCATCTTGACGGATTAATCTCCCTTGTTCTTGAAGGTTGACCTGACCAAAAAAATGGTTAAACCAAACAAATAATTCAGATGCAAACAAAAACTAAATGATTTCAGAGGCAGGGAGATAAGATAGTAACAAAAGTATATTTCAAATTACAGATTCAAGCTAATGGTGTCCAATCAAAGGGTTAAGCTTTTCTTAGTCAACTGGAAATCAAAATAAGCCACAGATATTCTCATGACGTTTGAGGAGATTAACAATATATGGCTAAGTGACATCATTAACTTAAACAAACTCTACTCTTAATGTGAACATGCTAGCTGAATGTCCCCCAAAAATACTATTTTAGATAAAGCCTTTGAGCCTGGCAAATTTCCTTGGCAGAGGCAACTGGGAATGACTACGGAAGACATCATCAATGGACAGTGCCTGGCAACCACACCACTTACCTGGACTACATTAGTTCTCCATGTAGATATATCATTCATTGATTTTTTACGCAACATTCTAAATACTTCCACGTGTAACAGGGTTACATTAGAGACAGGTTTCAGCACCAGAAGGAATTGGACCCTCTTTTTTGAATAGTATTTAGTGAGCTTAGAATGCCCAGCCTCAAAATTGATTGATTATTATTTTTAGCCGGACAATTATATGATGGTATTGGCACATTTAAAAAGGCAAGAAACCTCCACTCCTTGCAGGTACCCTCAGCAGGTACCTGACAACCAATCCACACAGGTGTGTTTATAGACTGACACAATGTAAGCAGCTGAGCTACACTGATACCATTTCATGTGTCCTGGGTGCAATGTACAATACAAATGGGAATGAATTGAACAAAAGAAATTTAACGTCCCACACAAGATTATTTCATTTATATTGCTAGGTTAGGTGAGAAACGACTTCACATGGACATGAAGAAACTTATGATTGATTGATTGTTTGGTGTTTTACGCCGCGCTCAAGATTATTTCACTTATATGGCGGCGTTGCCAGTTTTATTGTGGGAGGAAACCGGGCTCTGTGACCGGAGGAAACCCACGACCTTCCGCTGGTAACTGGCAACCATCCCACATAGGTCGTTCGAGTGAAAACCCAGTCAGAAAATTTTCCAATTTTTGGACTGAGTGGGATTCGAACCCGCGCCCCATTGGTGGAAGAGAAACTTATGAAGTGTTAGAAGTTGAATCCATTCAGAAGAATTGCTATTGTGGACAGTTAAACTTACATCACAGTCACGAAGTGAGTCCATGGCCAATAGATCATTGCCATGACGGAGTTGGAAACGGACCATGTCTTCTGATGCCTGGTAACAAAAACAAAATGATAATGTCTCATTACAAACGTAATTTAGCAGGGAGTATAGACAGTCTGTAAAAATCCGATAATCTGCCTTAATTCCCAATAATATAACTTTGGTTTTCTGTTCTTGTCTTCAATTCTAAATTTGGCTTGAGGATGTCCAAAACGCATAATTACATGCTGCATCAAGCTTTGCTAATCTTTATGTTTACACCATAAACCTGTTTATTAAATCCAGCTTATTTAATCTACATAACAGTATATTAAGTATTATCATATACGGGGAGAAATCAGGAGAGTGAAATCTATGGTTGCTATCTGCCCTAGCAACTAGACCATTATGTGTAGAGCTGATCGCGTGCACACCCAGTAAGAAAATGCCTAATGTAAACTGATTAAGTTACACCTACCTTTAACTGGGGGAAAACTGATAAAGTTACACCTACCTTTAACTGGGGGAAAACTGATTAAGTTACACCTACCTTTAACTGGGGGAAAACTGATTAAGTTACACCTACCTTTAACTGGGGGAAAACTGATTAAGTTACACCTACCTTTAACTGGGGGAAAACTGATTAAGTTACACCTACCTTTAACTGGGGGAAAACTGATTAAGTTACACCTACCTTTAACTGGGGGAAAACTGATTAAGTTACACCTACCTTTAACTGGGGGAATTCTGGTTCAGTCTCTGAACATTCTTTGATGATCTGTTTCAGAAGTAATGCATATTTTCCCATCCTCTGCACAGGTTTCAATAAATAACTGCTCAAATCCATCTTGTCTCCTAAGTTACTCTGCTTTTTCTGGAAAACACAAAATTAACTACTTGAATGTGAAACTTTGCCATAGCATTTGGTTTACAAAAAAACCTAGTCTTAAATCAAGGAGAAAATGTAATTTTCATCAGGGAAATTACTGAATTAGTAAATAACCAACTCGGGTGAACTGGAATAAATTCTGGGCCAGGTTGAGAATCAAACTCACGGCTTAAGGTTGTCGTACTGCTTTACCAAATGAGCTACCCGGCCCTGCTGGGAACGGTTCACTTGTTAGATTCTTTTATACATTCAGAGCTTAAATCAAGCCAACTAGAATATGTATATTTAAATTTTCATAAATGATGAAGTCATTGCTTCGAAAGCAAGGTGAAATCAGGGAAATTAGCGAGTTAGTAAATAACCAGAGCAGTGGGAAGGTAACCCTAACTTGTTAGTTAGATTCTCATCCTGGCTCGGATTTTTTGCGGTCTTCAGTCGGTTATTTACTAATTCAGTAATGTAAAATACCAATTTCTATTTTAACGAGTGGGATTCAAACAAAGACAGGTTCTGCCTTCTACATTTGAGAGTTCACCACATTTGAGAGTTCACCACTCATCTGCTTAAATAGTTATTCCCCAGGATGAAATGAAATAAAATTAGTTTGAAAAGTAAAATAAATCACATTTTTCTTCACAAACAGGGGGCCGTTTCACGAAGCCGTCAAAAAATGTGACCAATCCCAGTTGCTATGACGTCGTATCTCTTCAATATGGTATCCATTGGCAACTAAGCTTCATTTGCGATGGGAATGCTTTGTGAAACGAGCCCTTAATGTCAACATGATAATCTCCAACTTACCCTGAAGAATTCTTTCCCATATTCCACCATCAAGTTATCTGATTTAGGTTTATTTTTGTTGTATAGTGCATACAGATAGAATTGGTTTTCCTGAAAAAAACAAACTTCCAAACTTCATTTAAATGATTAACAATGTGTGTAAAACTAGACATGGTTTAAGTTTGACACATAAATTAATTGAACATATTCACTTTCGTATAAAGTTTCACTTTTTGCAGTAGAAATCACCAAAAAATTGGGAACCAACCATTATGATAGAATGTACTTGTAAAATAGGAGAACAGTTACAAGGGAGACCACTGAGATGTGAAAGACTGGTACTTACGTGGAGGAGAAAATAATGTCCCACTTGAAAAGGATTTCTCTCACAGGCCTCTAACTCTCGCAGAAAGTATTGTCGATGAAACTGATATATTTTTTCGATATTTCCAAAGACGATATTGCGCTTTCCTCTCAGGGCTTGTGGGACGTCATCACGGAGCAATTCAGGGATGTAATTCTCCACTATAAACTGAAGAGCTCGAACATAGTCCCTTTCTGTCTGAACCATTTCAGACATTATCAAAGATAAAGTCCTGTAAACAAAGTCATCCTATATAATAATATATTTATGAATACTAAAACACAGGGGCACAGGGAAAATCTTCTTGTCTAAAAAAACCTATATATATATATGTGTGAAAACCTATATATAGATAGGTGTTGTAAGAAACAATTTAATGTATAAATTCTTGAACAGATTTGGGTGCGGTTCTTGCGTACTGAAATCAATATGGTCAGAGTTAATAATAGTCTGAGAAAACAAAAGCAAGATGTTTTTCGGTGTTTCACGTGTTCGAACATTTATTTCACTTACATGGCAGTGTGGCCAGGCTGTGGGGAAGAAAAAGGGGGTTTTTGCCAAGGGGAAACTTGAACCTTCAAGGAGTACCTGACGACCCTTCCATATTGGAGTGATCAAGTCCAAAACCCAGTCATAACTTTATAGATTTCAACCTGCAAGTCATCTACGGAAGGGATGGTCTGGGTCACACTGATGGACTCTGACAAACGAGTCATCAGGTAAAAAAAACGATAGGAGTTTAATTCATTTTACGGTATCGCAAACAAAACTATTGCCTCTCATTCAGAGAAAGTAAAAAGAAACAAACCTTCTACTTTTGACCTGGGCCTCTGTGAGTCTAAGATCAGCCACTGAGGTTGAAGGAAAACTGCGGTTTTGTTTGAGGAGATGTGAGTTAACTGGAACTGGTGTCCATTCTTTATGCGGTGACTCTTCCGGCACCCTTTCTCCATCTTCTTCAGGCATACTGGCAAGTTAAAAAAAACTTTTGAAATAAGGTCACTATCTTAAATTAAACACAGCACATCTATTCGAAATAAAATCATTTTAACACAAAAACTTCCTGTTTAAATAAACTTTAAACATCTATGGGCGGATTTTTGAAGTACAGTTTGAGAATTTTGACCGAAGCATGTGAACTATTAGTTATTTGATGCCCTTCCGTGGGTATACTGGTAGATATTTGGTATCTGACGTCTGTCAGGCGACAAATATCTGCCCCTATACGCCTGGAAAGGCATCAGATTACACATTTATCACCATCCAGAGCAGCTTATTCACTTAAAACTGAGTATAATCTACTGTTCTTTATTTGATAAGTTCCCAAAAATGGGCTGAGTTATTATTGAACGAGTATCCGGCTTGAGCCAGTCTAAATGACGTTACCAAATCCAATTGTTGTAAAGTTATACCGATCTCTGAGACAAGCATCATGAAAGGTTGATTGAGGTTTTACGCTGCACTCAAGATTATTTTACATTCAAGGCATTGCCAGGTTTAGTGGGGGAGGAAAGTTGTCTCATTGCCCAGAGGAAACTTCTGACCTACGGAGAGTACCTGGCAACTCTTCCACATACAGTGACCGAGTGAAAAATCCACTCAGAAATTGTTATTTTGGTCTGAGTGTGATTCGAACCCGCGCAACATCGATAGAAGGTCTGTGTGGTACTGAGGGACGATCACTGTAACCCACTGGATCACAGAGGCCCCCACATCACGCTAGGACTTCATCTTGGCTAAAGAATTCTGTGACACAAAGGTCTTCACTCCGTGGTTATATCAGTGGGTGATAAATTACAGGTACAGTAACTCCGGGGTGATACAGAATCAAATATATACACGAAATGCACTTGGTTACACACAGACTTTAATACATTCTGGGAATTTTGACCAATGATATGCCTAGATATTTCTCTGGCTGCTGATAAAGTTTAATATGTCCATGTGACAGTGTTTTATCTTACAGTTGAAAATTTGTCACAGGGGTGCTAAAAGGTGTATTTCTACTATCTTTCAGTGAATATAAACTAAATTTTTTTCAACAATTTCCCCTTTGTTTAATGCATGAATTTTATTGTGAAATATATTTTAAACCACCAATGGCTTAGTCATAATTTAAAATTGCATGTATTTGACCAAGACACTACAAAGTATATTAGGTACCGGTACATACATGTATACTTAATGAAAAAAAATGTCTGACATAAATTTTTAATTATCAGATACTAAGTTGTTATAACGAGATAATTAGTCGTTATTGCAAGTCGCTTCAAAGAGTGAAGTTATTCTGATGCTATTAAATAGCCTACCGTTGATGAAACCCTACAATTCTATAATGGGCAAATCAGAATAACTTCAATCCACTATAGATGCACAAGTCCAGCTTATGTCATATGTATGTATATTAATTAAGCCCCTTTAAGCTGAACTGTGAACATTTACCACAATGAGGTTAACTTTTTTTCTCTTATATTATCTTCAACATTTTGACTTCATTAAAATTGTCCTTTCATTGGGTTTATCCTTAGAGTAAACATTTCCAAAAATGTTATGAAGAAAAACAGGTTTTGGATTACGCAATCATAGACCTTGATGTTGTTTGCATTTCTTTATGCTGAGGCTACACCTTAAAATTAATACTAGAAATTCCTGTACAATTAAACTCCTGTAAAACTTTAAATGGAAGTTTTTAAAAAGTGAAGATCATGTAAAATAGAGTATTTTAAAGACTTACAAAGGTAGAAATACATTCATCAGAACACTAATGGCTAGTCTGACCTGCCTCTTAGTCTTACACTGTGGTTATTGATCCCAATAAAATCCAGGTTAAAATGTCTTGATTAGAGAAAATGGGGGTGTGGAGTTAGGGTCGGGGGGAGGGTGACGGGGGTGGGGTTGGGTGGTAAGTATACATGTATATGGGAGAAGGGGGTTCATCTGATTAGAAGTCAGCTTGGGTGTGGCAGCCAGGTGAGAAGATTAGCTACCTGATCATTTCAGGTGAGTGAGGTTAAAGGTGTCAGGGGTTAGGTTAGAATTGTGTGTGTTGGGAGAGGAGGGGGGGGGGGCTTAATCCTACACAAATATCATTATAATTAAAAGAGAACCAAAAGATTGGTTATACATGGTCTTTGACTAGAGAATGCTTGGGACTCCGTAATCTCAATTCAATTGACCGATTGCTTGATGACGTCACTTGGAATTTACGCGCAAAGCATTTCGGGGGATTGTGGGATCTGAACATAATTTTGAAATATCGCGTAAGAAATAATACTGCAAGACGTAAAAGGCGTAAAGTTACCAGAAAAATGTGTGGATAAAAACAGGCTCTGTCATCAATGTTTTCCAAAAAAGTGACATTTTGCTAAGAACCAATAAACAAAATGGCGAACTGAGGTACATTTTACCCAGAAGGCTTTGAGTAAATCTATGTGATGTCATCAGGCTCGGCGGTTATTAGAATTTATATTTAGAAAGCAAGAAAACCTCAAATTACATTTAAAGTTATATAAAACATGATAACACTTCTTTAAATCTAGAATCCATTAAAACAAAAGATGGGTTTCAAAGACCTATTGTACATGGAACTAAATACAGAGAGATTATGCATCACATGGAGATCTAATTAACTTGTAGATTGTAAAAGAATTTTGAAGACCATTTATATGATGGAATAGACAGTCTCTTCCCCTGATTTAAAGTATTATTAACAGCATAAGAGCAGGGGGGGGGGGGGGGGGGGGCTGGAATATTTTGGTAAAAAAGTCAATGACATTCTGTTCTCTTGTATGAACGTGTTAAAGTGTCAACTGCATGAAGTGTTAATCCAGCCATGTCTAACACCATATATCAACACACAATACCCAATCATAATCTACTGATTGGCAGTCAACACTTATAATAGGGACTAGTTAGGAGAGAGTGCCAGTCTGATTAACCCAAGACTGTGGGGTTAAAGGTCACTTGAGGTCAGTCTGGAAAACGTTAATTGTTTTCAAGTGAATTTGTACTGCTAAGGCAAAAAAATATTTGACAAAACTTTTCTCCGAATTTCCAATCAGGCTTTGAATATTTCTGATCAGTGAATTTCCAGGTGAAATTATCATTGAACATTCACAGTTGATATCAGAGAAAGTTGTGGACAGCACGAATACGGCACTGCTTTTGGTGTATACAGTATGCATATGCTGCATAAATTATTTCTTAATCCAATTTTTTACTGACGCAAGGCTAGATCTGATTGATTGATTGTTTGGTGTTTTACGCCGCGCTCAAGATTATTTGACTTATATGGCGGCGTTGCCAGTTTTATTGTGGGAGGAAACCGGGCGCCATGCCTGGAGGAGACCCACGACCTCCCGCTGGTAACTGGCAACCATCCCACATAGGTCGTTCGAGTGAAAACCCAGTCCGAAAATTTTCCAATTTCTGGACTGAGTGGGATTCGAACCCGCGGCCCATTGGTGGAAGGCTGTTCGGATTGAGCGTCCAACGCTCTACCTACTGAGCCACGGAGGCCCCCAAGGCTAGATCTGAAGCTATTAGTTGGATTTGCTGAATGACCATGTGACACTTGCCCACTCGAAATGGATGTCTTTAATGAGACATTTGTAAATGAATTTCTTCAGCTATTTTCCGTGGTAGAATTTAACCAGTATATCAATAGAGAAATGAACCACCAAGTGCATTGTTCATCAAATATATCATTATCAGGACAAAATATCAAAAAATATTTTACCGTCAAAAACTACTACATGTATATATTTATTGTCTTTAATATTTAATGTCATAATAATTTGGATTCGGTTGTTTTATTGTCAAGTGAGTGAGTGAGAGAAAATTTAACATTGCTTTCAACACTGTTTAAGTTTTATTGCGACGTTTTATGAAATATATGTGAAAAACTTTTCAAAAATCTCAATAACAGATCAGCTTTTGGTGGGCTTAAGGAGAAATTTGGACAGTAAAGACAAATTGGCAAGTTTGATAAAGACATAGGATACTGAGTTAAGAAGATTGGAAATTCTTTGGGGATAAGATGGCATTGTCTGAAGGTTTAAAGTGGACCTGTGCAGAGTTTACCAAAGCTTTGGCAGTACTATTGTTGAAATCACTAGAGATTACGACAAACCAAGCAGGATGTTGACAGGAGTTACACTGAGACAGCCTAATTTACAGAGAGAAATGAAAAAGACTGGACAATTCACTTGCTTAGCTGCTCATTGATATCCCATGATACACCATGGCCACACTCCCTTTTTTATTTCTACGCTTTCGGATCTAATTTAACACTAGCAACGTTGATGTTTCACGGAAGGGAGGCAACTGTTTACCCATTGTGATGAAAACGAAGCGGCTTTTCCCCCTTCCCAATGTAAGATGGGTAGTTGAAAGATGTATTGGCTTAACTTAAACCTAATCTAACGAATCGGAAAACCCCTCATAAATAAACAGCCAATAGGACGTAGATTAGCAAAATCTGAAACTTTTGATTCACAAAAAGTAATATCATTCCTGTAGACGACTTTGATATCTGCATTTGTCTCTTCTAATATCATCAATTAAATGCAAAAAAAAAAAAATCACTAGATTCTGGCAATTTTTAAGATTGACAATAATGAATTCAGTCAATCAAAAAAAAATCCACCGTTAGTGAATGGGAATAGAAAAACCCTAAAAACCTGTACCAATATCGATTGGTTGTTTTATAAGGCAATACAATATTATTACAATCATAAGGTGTTGGAAGGTTCAGTGAGAGAGAAACGCTATTCTGAGCCGTAAGGATTGATTGATTGTTAAGTGTTTTACGCCGTGCTCAAGATTATTTCACTTATATGGCGGCTTTGCCAGGTTAAGTGGGGGAGGAAACCGGGCTCTCTTTATTTGGCGAGTACCTGGTAACTCTTCCACATATGGCGATCAAGTTTATTGATTAATGCTCTAGACATAATACAGGCTGCAATGATAGCAAATTTGATCCTGATGTGATTGAAGTTTGATGAGCTGTCAAGATGTTGATAATTGATTATTTAATTTTGAAAAATCAGAATTTTTTAATTCTCAGCAGCTCTTTTTTTAAAGTGGCAGGAAAATGTTATCACCCATTTATTCATCATTTTAACAAAGTAGTACAAAATAAGAGCTCTCTGTTCATACAATCTAGGGAATGTATGTTAAGGTAGTCTTTATAAGCAACAAAACCTTGAAATATACCCATAAATCACAACTACAGTGTATTTGAATTTGTCTGATATAAGCACATATCTTTGGTGGTTACAGCTTTACCAATATTATTCATTTCACCCTCTATCCTTTAATTTTTCAAAGTATTTCAAATGCTCAACTTGTATGAAACAAAGATGTTGCTTATTGCAGACAATTCAAATACTCAGGATGTAGGAGTATATTTTTGGTTGTTAAGCTAAACATACTAGATTGGTATCAGGGGAAATCTATTATTTTGTATAATTTTCTTGATAAAATTGGCCAACAATTAGCAACAATTCTGGTAATTTTCCCTGTATACAAAAACATCTAATGATGATTATATTCATTGGGTGCCTTGGTGGCTCAGAGTGATAGTCCATCCGTCCAGCACATGCCTTCCATTGATGCCAAGGAACAGCGTTAATCAATATTTTTTATTTAAACTGCTCTAATTTGATTTTTCCATGTACACTGTACTTCAAATCCTGATGATAGAAACATGAATTTTGCCAGCCCAAGTAGCAAAAGCATTTCAAAATGATGAAGCTGCATTTCATGGAAATAGGGGAACTGAAATAAAAAAGAAAATCATGCTTACCTGGGTAAACTTTCAGTGCTGGCAGTTATCATACTGATGGATTTCAACGCCCTGATTTCACGATTCTCAATCACCGATTCACCTGGTTTATTTCCACCTCCGTCATCTCTAATATTGTTTATGGAATGACTAGGCACGGAGAAAGCGCGTTTAAACATTTTCCGATGAGGTCTGTCATGTTTGTTTAATATACTATGTGTTTGGTTTTGGTCGTTTCGTACAGAGTTTGTGGAGTCAGAGACATGCCAGCGGTTGGTAGGTGTTGCAGATAAATTGTCATCATTTGATAAACATTGATGTTCATCAACTGTGCTTAGTTTTGGCACACTAGCTATAGAGCGATCAGATTGATCAGAATGTCTATCAGTTCTAACTGTATGTGGGTCTCGACGATGTCTCTCAGGGATGATTTCAGGTGTGAAAGTCAGGGACGGGTCATCGTACATTAGGGCAGAGGCATTCCCAGAATAAGAACGCCTACGAATGGACGGTGGGATATATTGAGAGGAAGGTGTACTTGTTCTTGGTTCCCACACCAACTCGGTGTCAGCGGTGAGACGAGGAGAAGCTGGTATAGAAACAGGTGAGGTAGGGCACTGGGGGACAATAGGACTGGAGATAGAACCTGGGCACTTTGTATCAATAATATCACGGGTCTCCAACAACTGGGATTTATTATCTGAAGACAACTGATGGATTGCTTTACGCAATGTTGACTGTCGTAGTTGTAACAACTGAAAAGTTTCATCACAACGATCTTTAGCAACCTCACATTGTTCAACAAGACGAGTGTTCTTCAGTTGACTTGCTTGATCAATCATTAGTTTAAAGCTCTCATTAGATATCGGAGGGTGTTCTCGTAAATAAAGCTCCAAACTTTTCAATAACTTTGCCAGACGGTCTGCTGTAGCGGAGTTATCCATCTTCATACTTGCCAGGTATCTCATTACCTCAACAGCCCATTCATAGGACTGAAAGTAAATAAAAAAACAGTATCAGTAAATTATTGGTAAAAATGGATTTAAAACGGGGAAAAATTAAAGCACAAAGCAATATAATGTCCTCATGATAGCCCTGGTAGGATATGAAGTTTAAAAGAAAAAAAACACATAATAAAGACACATTCAGCCAAAGAAAAACGTAAACAAACCTGCAATACTGAGAGAAGAAAACAGAACAGGTTATAGCTGTGAATCATTCTTATATTGAATGAGATTCAAAAGCTCCAAGATCAAAATGACGACCCTTTCTACGGACAGAACTATTAAATAGAATATGTTACCCATTGGTCAGAGACAGAACTGGAGAATTTGTAATAGAAACTGTGATGGATACAGGTAGGCAAGAGATGAAACTGATGCTGATGTAACTCATCTAGTGATTTACCTCTATAGAGATGTCTTTATAAAAAGGATTGTAAAAACATGTGACTCAGAGTACATGTAACAAAACCTAACTGGATGATTTTAAATTGATGTAACTCTCTTCCCATGACACTGTGATAGCACTTGTATATCAGACCTTAGAAACCTGATTAAAGTAAAACTTGATAATGAGTCTCTAAAGCATGTGTGACAAATGTTTTCTCTTTATGGCCAATGACAGGTAAATGAAACTTTTGAAAAAGGGGATAAAGGAAGACAATGATTCTGCCACCTGTGGAAATAAAGGACTGGGATAGATTCAGTGATTTGATGGCTTTCACCACATGTTAAGGGACCGTTGAATCTTTCATTTCATATCTGAGCTGTCCGCTTTATGGGGAATCACAGTTCCCATGTACAGGTGCCAGATATTTCTGAAGACACACTCAGCCTGTTGCTTGTTATTAATCCATTGAGGGAGGGAGATCAAAGTGCTGCAGCTCTGCCCTCATCCCCCTTCTACACCGCCATGTGACAGGGGACTCGCCAAATACGCATATCAGCAGATACAGCAATCATAACACCTATTGATCAGTGAATGAATGAAAGCATATCATGTTGGAAACTTTTCCTTAAAAAAAAAAAAAGGGGGGGGGGGGGGGTGGGGTGTCTCCCAGCAACTGTTAGAACAATACATCCAATTTCAAAACTACTTTTAGGTAAATAGCAACACAGTCTTTTATGGACTGCTTTTTGGCACACTTAGACATAGAGGTTATCTTACAAGAGCCAGTGTGTTACAAAGGATATCACACAAGTCTATTAATTTCGGTTGTCACAAACCTATGGCGAGTCAATGGAAATTAATAAACGGGAGTGATATTCATTGTAACACACTCAGTCGAGTTGCATAATCTTTTTCTCACACTACACAAAAATATAGTGTTTTATTTCAGAAAATGACAAAGTATGTGATGACATCGCTCTATTGTCAAAAATGGCTGTCAGAAGAAAGACTTGATAGGGTATTTTTATGCCAGAAATGACGACAGCATCACAGACCCGAATATATGGTTGCTGTTGGACGTTTAATATATTAATTAACGTCATAATGGCTGATGTAATTTTCTTGTGACGTCAGTTTTGACAGTTCTTTTGTGATGTCATAGCGTTATTTACCGGGTAAGCCATAATTTCACACGTTGATTATGAAAAAAACAGCCACTTTATGGGAGTGAAAATACCGGGGGTGTAGTGTGAGAAAGCCTAATAAATAACTTAACAGGAGTTTCGGGAAACCCAAAATACGCCGGAAAGGCACAGTAACTGCAGCCATACCAAAACAAATCCTTCCATTTATATTTTATTTTCAAAATTCAGAGGAAGGAGGTTTAAGCTTGGAAAAAGGCTATGTAATGTCAACAAAATAAAATCTTACCACTAAAACCTTAAGCCATTTGTATCAAATTCAAAGGGGCTATTTGGATCAACAATCATTAACTAGAATTGTACTCTGTACAAGTCATGAATTCTCACTTGCTGCGAAATCAAGATGTTAAACATTCAATTTGTTCACATCATCTATAAACAAGCATGCAATATACATTGTCAATATAGATTGAACTAAAATGTTTAACTTTTTGAGAAAAACAGTTCATAACTTAATAATCATAGCTAAATTTATTATTGATTCAAGAATAGTTTTAATCAATTCCTTTTTTGATGAGAATCAGACAAATAAAACCCATTTAACAATTTAAAGGTTTTCATGAAATCAAAATTTAGAATAAAAGGGAATATTACATAATTCAATATTATGCACCAGTTGATGTTATAAATAATTTAAGCCACTAAGTCTGCTTGTATGGTATATATGTGAAAAAATTGAAAACATCAGATAATATTTGTCAAACTTATGGAACTAAATATTATATAATCCAATATGGCTGCCATATTACACAACTTATGAGGTCATAAATAGTTTGTAACACACCTACTGTCCATAAGGTACAAAACCTTAAAGAATTGTCCAGATTGTATCAAAACTGTGAAAGTTATAGGGCAAAAAAGGAATATGACATAACCCAAAAATTTGTTGACCCACCGTCTGTTAATATGGTAAGTAATGTGAAAGAATTGAAAACATCGGATCATAATTGTTTAAGTAAATATTACATTCCAATATGGCTGCCATATTACGCAATGTATGATGTGATGTAGAATAGTGTAAAATAGTTTGCGACACACCTTCTACCCATAAGGTATATACTCTGAAAAAATTGTCCAGATGGGATCAAAACTTTGGAAGTTATGGAGCGGAAGGGAATATTACATAATCCAATATAACTGCCATATTATGTAACTGGTGATGTCAAAAATAGTTTGCGACACACCTTCTACCTATAAGGTATATACTGAGAAAAAATTGTCAAGATGGAATCAAAACTTTGGAAGTTATAGTGCGGAAGGGAAAGCGGACGCCGGGCAGCCCGACGGAAAGAGATGATACCATAATAGAGGAGAGGTAAACTGTAAACAAATGGGCACCTGGATGCTAGAACATACAAAATATGTGAAAACCTAACCTAAACACATGCAAAATCCTCTTAGCATTTAGCATAAGCAGACTGTCACATAAATGCCAGACCTAAGAACACATGCATGTATGTGCACACTGGAAAAAATGTAAATGCCTGATCTTGAAGCACTCGAAAGCCTCTTAACGAAAGAACTCATAAATGCCTCATCCATACATATATGGAAAACAAAATGTGAATAACAAACCTAAGAACATGTGATTTAAAAACTCAAGAGCCCACAAATAACAAACCCAAGAACACATGAATAAAAAACCCAGGAAAGCATGAATAAAAAACCCAGGAAAGCATGAATAACAAACTCAAAAACACATGAATAAAAAACCCAAGAAAGCATGAATAACAAACTCAAAAACACATGAATAACAAACTCAAGAAAGCATGAATAACAAACTCAAGAAGGCATGAAAATAAACTCAAGAACATGTGAAAACCATATCCAAGAACATGAGAATAACAAACTCAAGAACACATGAATAACAAACTCAAGAACATATGAATAACAAACTCAAGAACACATGAATAACAAACTCAAGAACACATGAATAACAAACTCAAGAACACATGGATAACAAACTCAAGAAAGCATGGATAACAAACTCAATAACACACGGATAACACACTCAAGAACACATGAATAACAAACTCAAGAACACATGAATAACAAACTCAAGAACACGTGAATAACAAACTCAAGGACACATGAATAACAAACTCAAGAACACAGAGATAACCAACCCAAGAACACATGAATAACAAACTCAAGAACACATGAATAACAAACTCAAGAACACATGAATAACAAACTCAAGAACACATGAATAACAAACTCAAGAACACATGAATAACAAACTCAAGGACACATGAATAACAAACTCAAGAACACAGACTTCAGAGATAACCAACTCAAGAACACATGAATAACAAACTCAAGAACACATGAATAACAAACTCAAGAACACATGAATAACAAACTCAAGAACACATAGATAACAAACTCAAGAAAGCATTAAAAACAAACTCAAGAAAGCATGAAAAACAAACTCAAGAACATGTGAATACCAACCTCAAGAACACATGGATAACAAACCCAAGAACACATGAATAACAAACCCAAGAACACATGAATAACCAACTCAAGAACACATGAACAAACCCAAGAACACATGAATAACCAACTCAAGAAAGCATGAATAACAAACTCAAGAAAACATGAATAACAAACCCAAGAACACATGAATAACCAACTCAAGAACACATGAAAAACAAACCCAAGAAAGCATGAATAACAAACTCAAGAACACATGAATAACAAACCCAAGAACACATGAATAACAAACCCAAGAACACATGAACAAACCCAAGAACACATGAATAACCAACTCAAGAAAGCATGGATAACAAACCCAAGAACACATGAATAACCAACTCAAGAACACATGAATAACAAACCCAAGAACACATGAATAACCAACTCAAGAACACATGAACAAACCCAAGAACACATGAATAACCAACTCAAGAAAGCATGAATAACAAACTCAAGAACACATGAATAACAAACTCAAGAACACATGAATAACAAACTCAAGTACACGTGAATAACAAACTCAAGGACACATGAATAACAAACTCAAGAACACAGAGATAACCAACTCAAGAACACATGAATAACAAACTCAAGAACACATGAATAACAAACTCAAGAACACATGAATAACAAACTCAAGAACACATGAATAACACACTCAAGAACACATGAATAACAAACTCAAGAAAGCATTAAAAACAAACTCAAGAAAGCATGGAAAACAAACTCAAGAACATGTGAATACCAACCTCAAGAACACATGGATAACAAACCCAAGAACACGTGAATAACCAACTCAAGAACACATGAATAACAAACCCAAGAACACATGAATAACAAACCCAAGAACACATGAATAACCAACTCAAGAACAAATGAACAAACCCAAGAACACATGAATAACCAACTCAAGAAAGCATGAATAACAAACTCAAGAAAACATGAATAACAAACCCAAGAACACATGAATAACCAACTCAAGAACACATGAAAAACAAACTCAAGAAAGCATGAATAACAAACTCAAGAACACATGAATAACAAACTCAAGAACACATGAATAACAAACCCAAGAACACATGAATAACCAACTCAAGAACACATGAATAACAAACTCAAGAAAGCATGAATACCAACCTCAAGAACACATGGATAACAAACCCAAGAACACATGAATAACCAACTCAAGAACACATGAATAACAAACCCAAGAACACATGAATAACCAACTCAAGAAAGCATGAATAACAAACTCAAGAACACATGAATAACAAACTCAAGAACACATGAATAACAAACTCAAGAACACGTGAATAACAAACTCAAGGACACATGAATAACAAACTCAAGAACATAGAGATAACCAACTCAAGAACACATGAATAACAAACTCAAGAAAGCATGAATAACAAACTCAAGAACACATGAATAACAAACTCAAGAACACATGAATAACAAACTCAAGAAAGCATTAAAAACAAACTCAAGAAAGCATGAAAAACAAACTCAAGAACATGTGAATACCAACCTCAAGAACACATGGATAACAAACCCAAGAACACGTGAATTACCAACTCAAGAACACATGAATAACAAACCCAAGAAAGCATGAATAACAAACTCAAGAAAACATGAATAACAAACCCAAGAACACATGAATAACCAACTCAAGAACACATGAAAAACAAACTCAAGAAAGCATGAATAACAAACTCAAGAACACATGAATAACAAACTCAAGAACACATGAATAACAAACCCAAGAACACATGAATAACCAACTCAAGAACACATGAATAACAAACTCAAGAAAGCATGAATACCAACCTCAAGAACACATGGATAACAAACCCAAGAACACATGAATAACCAACTCAAGAACACATGAATAACAAACCCAAGAACACATGAATAACCAACTCAAGAAAGCATGAATAACAAACTCAAGAACACATGAATAACAAACTCAAGAACACATGAATAACAAACTCAAGAACACGTGAAGAACAAACTCAAGGACACATGAATAACAAACCCAAGAACACATGAATAACCAACTCAAGAACACATGAATAACAAACTCAAGAAAGCATGAATACCAACCTCAAGAACACATGGATAACAAACCCAAGAACACATGAATAACAAACCCAAGAACACATGAATAACCAACTCAAGAACACATGAATAACAAACCCAAGAACACATGAATAACCAACTCAAGAAAGCATGAATAAAAAACTCAAGAACACATGAATAACAAACTCAAGAACACATGAATAAAAACAGTATGCTTATGCTGCAGATATTATTTCTTAAAGTGACATGAGCTGCCAAAATGTTGATATTTTGACGTAAAAACAGAATGTTGAAATTATTGGCTAGTTTTCTCAAGATGTATAATTCAGAAGCTTTTTAGTGCTTTTAGTCTCGAAAATGTATGATAAAGTATTGTTTTGAACTAACTTTGGCTTGGAATGAATGAATGATCGTCTCGGTTATTTAAATTTTGTTTATTTTTCGAACATGTTTTCGGCTCGTGCAGGCCATATACTGTATTGATTTTCCTCATTTCAACGCCAATCATTTAGTTTTGAGATGACATTCAAAGCCTTTTACTGTCGTGACGATCGGAAATTATGAAAAAGGTGTGAATTTTGGCAGCTCATGCCATTTAAAAAAGTTGTTCAACGGCAATAAATTTCGACTGCACAAATGGTGCAACTGCTCATCATGGACACAAAATTTGACCTTGCATCAATATTACAGAAGTTGTCCGAACAAGCCTGTGTGTAAATTTTGCCTGGGAAAAGTTATTCAAGGGCAATTACTCTAAAAATAATCGTGAGATAAATTTCAAATGACACAATGGCACCCCATGAGCAACAAGTATACAAAAAGTGATAGCATGAAAACAGTGTAAGCAGTAGGGAATGTGTGTGTGCGGGGAAGGGGGGGGGAGGGGCGGCTTATTTCAACATATCTGAATTATTTTCAGTAACAGGCACAAATTCTATCAACGAGAATAAAAGCGTTTTATAATTATACAAAGAGATTGAAGGTGGTAACAAAGACATGATTTCAGCCACTAAGCATAAAGGAAAGCCAAAAGAAGATGTAAATATCTAAAACAGCTTCCCATAGCTGTTGTATGCATACCTGTATATTGGACCACCTGCACTAGTTAACATCCTGAGAATTTCTTTTTAAGAGGGAGGGGGGGGGGGGGGTATTTCTATGAATTAGTAGTTTGGTGGTGGGGTATTTCATTGATTTAGCAGCTTGGTAGGGAGCAGGTTTTTTTCATGGAGTTAGCAGTTTGTAGGAAAGTGAAATATATACATGTATTTGTTTGTGAAAGTGTGAGGTTAATTCAGTGACAGGTAACAAGTGTACTGAATGTCAAGTCTTGCCAACAACATCTCCTCTAGAACAATGTCTAATCATATAGACATAATGTAAGCCACATTCCAACAGGCTCAATTATGTATGAGGCAGAGCGCTTGAAAGCGTCCAACTTTAAGTAAAATAGTTCAAAAGCTACAGAGAAACATTACCAAAATCTATTTCAAAATCAAAATTCAGATTAATTACTCTAATTGGCACAATATTGGAATGAACAACTTCATAGGTTATATATTTATAAACACTAAAACACATGGGCTCATGCAAAATCTTTATAATGACACGATCTGAAAAATATGTGGGCAATTTAATTGAAAGACAATTAGATAATTGTTGATCACTTTTATAAAGAACTACAAAATATGAGCTTTCAATCTTGGAGATGTCCATTTTGGTAGTTTAATAGTTTAAAAGCTGATTCCCACAGGAAACATATTGATGCAGACAATTTGAAAATTGCATCTACGTAATCAATGTAGAAATCAGACGTATGAGGCATTTTTGTTGTTGCCACAGTTAAAATTTGAAATTGAGAGCTCAGCTGTGAGTAAAACTTCAGTATATGAGCACTGAAAGGTCTGGTAAATGATGGAATTAGCCTGCCAGACACTTATCAATGTAGGCCTGTAGGGTGGGGGGACTTCTCAGCTTTTCTGTACCTATAGACATAACACCTTGTCAACATTTGATTGGTAAAGAGGCTTTGTTGACGTTTGTCCTGCAAACCTGCTAACGACAGGCTGGCAGTGTTGCGCTGGCGGTCAGTGCTGCCCTCTACGTGTGAAGGAATCACCTTTGCTGCTGACCGGGGCGGGCGGGTGTCTAACGCCAGAGTCCAATGTTAGTTGCTGACACAATATAACATCCGGGTGCTTGGATAGGTCTCTCAGCTTTCTCAACACCTTTGATAAGGTTGGCAGTGAATCTGGCTACCTTACAGCATGAGTATCACATACATCTATTTACTGATACACACAATGAACAGAACAACCTCTGATGCCCTAGCTTTACCTGTATATGCAAAATCATCACTTTTCTCCCATAAAACATCATTTAACCAAACACAACTGGTAATTAAAACCTATAATAACCTTCAGTAACGGTATGCCACAATGATTGAACGCAACTGCAGTGTATCATATTAATTCAACACTGCATCTAAAGTTGAATTGCTGCTGCCATTATTTCAAAACTGTTACAAATGAATTCAAATTGTAAAATGAACACATATTTGAAGACCAAATAAGAGTTTAAATAAAAAAAAAAAAATTGAAAAAATTGCTATTCAAATTCTATTCTCCACATGGTATAATCTAATAACCATGTTTTTAATAAAATTAGGAAAAAATATTAATGACTTAAATTAAACTATATGGAGTACCTGTGTGTGAAATCTGTGAGAGTTTCTTTAAAAGCCCAAAATGTCAGTTGAAGGAAATGTTTCTTTTTTTTAAAACAAATTTGCAGATTGGGAGCCATTTGATGAGGACATGGACCATTCATGATAATACTTAATGAGTCATGGCGGCCCTTGTAAATAAAATGCAAGGCATCAGTTGAACTAGCCTCTTTTAGAGATGTTTAAAAGAGATTTAAGATTTCCATGAGCAGGTAACCGACATTAAAGGGAATAACACCTGAAGGAAATGGTTTAAAAAGCTCTGGTCAAGCCAATGATATACGGACCTGATAGGCCAATTGGGAGCCCAAGGATGAACATCATAGAGAAAAACTGCAATCACTGCCAACTCTAAGTGTGATCTAGGATCATGCTATTCATAATTCCAGCATCGTATCAACATAGACAGAAATTTTCTAAATTACGCCGGGATAACTGGACTATTGACAGCTGATTGTCTGTGAGGGTGAACACAGTGCATTCTCAATCTATATGATAACTACTGGCTGGGCATCTACAGTACACAAGGGCTCCGCAAGCCGAAGCCAGCCCTTTAAAACATAGAGAGTCAACAATGTTGAGCGAGCCAGGAAATGAAACCTTTCCTTAGAGTTTATTCAGCTTTCAATGCAAGCTTAAAAGTGCCTTTACAGATTTGGTCCAAGATGATGGAAGATTTTTAATAAAAACATACCTTAGGCTCTGTTGTCTTATTTCTTATCTACAGCTTGTTTTACAATAAGGATAAAATAAGTTGTCCAAATATTTGCAAAGTCATAAAAAAATTTTTGCAATGTTTCCAGAAGGCAGGAAGCCAGAATGAAACTAGTTCCTATACAGACAATCTTCTCTCTTAGCTAGTCTATTCTTGACACTGTGATGATCACCTTGGTGTTCTTGTTGCAATTTTATTAAAGTCATTGGTTTGACTACATAACTGGCTCAATTTAAATAAAAAAAATCAGGTATGCACGAAGAAATGAAAGTTTCTAGCTTTAAGACGTTGTTTTACAACGTATGTACATGTAGTATTTTCTCAAATTCAAGCACTCCATAAGGATATTCTCATGCAAAACTGAATTCTGAAAGTTGATCATTGTTTTATATCACCAGGGTTTGTCAGTCAAATATTTATTTCCATAAGATTAATTGAAGGGCAGCTATTTTTAGGTCAAGGGAAACTATGTATAGCAGGCCAGACATAAAATGCTTGAAATCTAAAGATTGATTGATTGGGGCATACTTAATCTTCTTCATTGCTTGGTCAGCAAACATAGGCAAGCAATAATAGCCATATTGGCCCGCAGAGCGAGGGTTAAATCTTCAGCTTTGAATGCCTTAGAGGTAGCCCAAAACTACATCACTTTTCTTCCCTGTCCAGTTTGATAGTTGTTTGTAATGATTTGATTAACACATATTAACAATAATTGTGCAGATTTCATTTCAAGTTTTGAATGTATGATAATTTGGGATAACCTGTTCTGGGCCTTTTGATTTATTGGTGTTTTACCCCGCACTCAATATTATTTCACTAAAATGTTGACTCAGGTTAAGTGTGGGGTGGATGGCGGAGGGAGAATTTAGGCTTTTACCCGCAGGAAACCAAATATCTCCGTTAATACCTAGGCTGAAAACTCACAATTAATTCAGTCAATAGTAGGGAAGATGGTGATTTTTTTTCTTCTTCTAGTCATAATATATTTTTCTTCTATTAGTCATTGAGAAACAAGTTATCAGTTACATGTATGAGGGAATTGCAGAGAAAATGAGTTTCCAGGGATATGTTATAGGAAATTATTTTTGCAACATTAAGCAAGCCTGCTAGTATGCACCGAAAATCATTTGTGATGCATTGTTGTCCTTCATAAACCTTGGCTGTTTGTCTTTACAACACGGTCTTCATGAAAAACATACTGCATAATAAATTGTTTGTGATTGTATACAAGTAAAATTGAAAGCTTACCATACTATATCAAAACAAAAATCTGTAAGGAAATCAATATGTTGAGACATATTTATCTGTCTTACATTACTTATTGGATCTTCAATTCAAGTGATACAGAAGACCATATACCTAACCGAATCTCTATGCACGTAGAGTGTTCAGATTGTTGCAAACATTTTACGGTAAGTGGGTAAAATCATGAAACCTAGATTGATTGATAGATTGTTTGGTGTTTTACACCGCGGTCAAGATTATATCACTTAAATGGCGGGATTGTGGGAGGAAACCGGGCTCTGTGCCCAGAGAAAACCCACGACCTTCCGCTGGTAACTGGCAACCATCCCACATACATGTAGGTGAAATCTAGAGACTGATTAAATATGTGGCAGTCATGGAAGTTACCAAAACTTAAGTGACAGGGAGATTATTTTTTGGATAACATGAATCCACGGTGCTGGAACTTCCCACTTGCCCTAATGCATTTTGCAGATTTGACCTGTGGGCAAGCAAGACCTAAAATGTGCTTGCCCTGCTTAGCAAGTAGATTTGGAGCAAGCTTAGGATTTGATATTAATGGTCTGATATTACTTTAATCAATGAATTAACAAGGCCTATGGTTGGTCCAAACAAAAAATGACTACCGTTATTCTGACAAGTCACTTTTCATTTGCTTAAAAACCTTTATGATAAATCTAGGCAATTGTATCTTGGCACGGGCAACCAGTTTTGTCATTCAGCTTGCCATGATGTCAACTGTCCTAAAAAGTTCAGTTCCAGCACTGATCCATCACATAAAGTTTATAAACAGGGAAGCAATTGATTGATTATTGAAAAGAAGCCTAGAATATAACTTTTAATCTAGCCACTGAAGCTCAAGAAACTGAAAGTGAAAGGCGAACATTGACAGAAGAGCTTACAACATGGGACACTCATCTACGTAAGATTATTATCACATTTTAACAGAACTATTAATAAGTTTAACAGCAAAATATAGGTGAAAATTAACAATATTTGAAAATTTATTTTAACATAGGCTCAGTGAATTCCGTGTGTGGGAATACTTCAATTGAGGCACAAGTTAGGTGCAAACATTTTCACAAGCTTGATAGGTCGTGAAAGATAGATGTTAAGGAAAGGCTAAGTATTTGCCGTGTGAAAAGTGTTGAGGATAAAGTTGACAAACTCTTGTATAACACCTTCACAAGTCCACTAGATTAGGTGGGCAAAAAGAGAGCAGGTAAGTAACAGGAAACTGAGAGAGCCATTGGCTAACCTGGCTGATCCCTGATTCGTGTTAAGGATGAGCCTGTAAAAAAACTTCACACAACAGAAGTCTGTTTAGAAACAATGCTGTGATTCTATAGCTTCTCACTTATTATGTTTACAAAAATGAAGTTGAGAAGTCAGAAATAGAAACAAACATTTTTCATAATATTGTAAACGCAAATAGAAAAACACCCATTATAAACTTTTCACATACGTGAATTGCTATTTTGGGATTCTACCTGATCCGGATGCGAAGTTCTATAATCACCATAATTTTAAGCTCAAAAGTTTGTTTCTTAAAGAAATAAGTTTCTTTTAAAAAAATGATACATCAAAAGCAATGATCAAATTAAATAAAAACTGATATAAACTGAAAAAATAATAGTGATAATGAAAAACTAAATTAACCAAATTCAAAAAAAAAATCTTTTGGTCTGTAGCCTCATATTAATTCAAAATTGTCTTCAATGGTCAAAACAGAATAAAATCTTCTTTTTTTTTTTGGGGGGGGGGGGGGGATTCTATTCACTACATGTACCTTCACTAGGTGAGGTAATTAGTTATCAACCAAACAAAAGATCACCCCCTAACCTGTCTAAATTTTGACATTATGCTCCATGGACCATGGAATGTCAGGAAGGCTAATGTACATTGTATTTGCTATACTTAATGTTCCTCCTTGCCAGGTCAGCAACCATGACTAAAGCAAAGCCACACCGGGCCAGCCTGTGGGTCAGACATTAATGAGGTCGGTAGAACAAAAAGCTAGTTGGAATCGTTTGCACATTATGGCTGGCTTGTTCATGCTGCAAACATAAACATAATGGTTTTCCTTTGATTCCACCCCTCCTTCCTATTGCCAAGGGAATGAACCAGGCCCAAGAATTTCTTAAAAACTGTTCACATTAAAATAACAAATCTACAAGTTTCTGTATTTTTCAAAGACAGAAAAAGCTAGGAGCTTCTATTTTTGTTCAAAGTTTTGACACCAGTTTGTATTTTTGATTTGAAATTTGCATTGTTAGGTATCTCCAATGTCAACAAATGGTGACTCTGGACATGCAGACTAGTGCCATAATGCTTTGAGTCGTCTGATGGATTGATTGATTGTTTGGTGTTTTACGCCGCGCTCAAGATTGAGTCGTCTGAAGGACCTGGTGGCACATGTAATCAGAGTTTTACAAAGGATTTGTTTGAGATACAAAACAGCCTTACAATAGCAAAGTAAAAACAAAAGCAGAAGAAATCAGTATAATCCAACACTGATGATACCCTGTTTCTGATGGATTGACTACTGTTTGGAGTTTATTTTTTTCCAACGTTTAGACCGTTCCAACATAATTGGACAAACATAATTTGTCCCATTTTTAATTTCAGAGTTTTTTTTTTCTAATAGTAAGCTCGTGTAAATTTGCTTTCTTCATAAGTTCCCAAGTGGCTTTAATATACATTCCTGATAACCGTATCAATCAAAATCCTAACTTGCATTGCTAAAGAACAGGTATATTTTTTAAAATTCATTGATACAAAAATATCAATATTTTGGCTGCTTATACCACTGTAATGAATGGATAGCAAAAGTGAGTTTATATTTTTGTAAATCTGTAGATTTGTTAAAAAAAATATATATATAAATCTATTAATTTATATCTAATATGCTAAGGTCCTTTATAAGCAGTGTTAGTACACACGTAGTATAACTCAAACTGAATTTTCCAGAAAGTGAAACTGACATTTTAAAAAGGAAGTCAGGTGTTGAATTTTTCTTAATTTAGGTAGGGATTAAAACAGGGGTGGGGCCGGGTGAAATATTGACTCTATAGCTATTTCAACCTTGAAAATTGTGATGTATATTTGCATTTCCATTACCAAATCAACAGAAACATTTAATTGGGTTACAATATCAATAAAACAAGTTCAAACATTTTTTTACAGATGTCAATTAAAGAAAAGTATGGGGGCCAAGGAAAGAAAAATATCAAAAACCTTCATCTAAATAAGGAGAAAAAAACCCCAATGAAATATTTAAATGGATAAAAACAAGTTTATATGAAAACAATTTTACAAACAAATTAAAAATGTTTGCCAAGGGTCTTTTATGTACAGTCAATATTTTTGTTGATTTAAATACGAGCAGCTTGGAAATTCTAAATATAACTCAACATATAACTAAACAAAAAATTTAGGAAAATCAATGAAAAAACCTAGAAAAAATGTATGAGTAAAATAAAGTACAAAGAAGCACAACCCCCCCCCCCACCCCCTCCCAAAAAAAAAAAAAAAAAAAAATTCAAAGATTTTCAAAAAAAAAAAAAAATGTAAACATCTTTGAGAAATTCTTACCTTATCTAATAAGTGATAACATTTAGCTGCGCCTTCAATTTTCTCCCTTGATTCTTCCAGCTGGCCAGTGAAATCATGTAGGTGCTTTTTGAGAGTTCGAGCCAAATCTTTGTACCCGGTGGCTTCATCAAAATTTCCACTTTGTGTTAACATGCTGGCCTCTTCTAACAGATCATTGCCCTTCTCAATGTGGGTCTGGAAGATCAAAGAAATAAATATTACAAAAGGGAAGATGTGATCATTTGATAACTAGTGGTTAATATTCTTTGGCATACACTGTAGATGTCCTTGAAAGCAAAGCTTGTCAAATTGTCCGAAAGTCCAGAGGTAAAAAATCAATCAAAATACTGATTTCCCTAAATAGTCTTTTTTTAAAAATCACCATTAATTTTGGTTCCGGACAGGTGTTGCCGGAATTCTGAATATCAAAACATAATTCAAGGAAGCCAGATTGGTCACATTGTAAGTCCCTTTTATAGTCCTCACTTATACTATTACAAATCCCTTTACAGACATGAATCATAATTTGGTTCCTCAGTTTCATTTCTGTTTGTTCTCGGCACCCCTATTTGTGAGCTCTGCCAAAAAATGAAATTTCTAAAATGACAAAGCAACAGATGAGAACATCAATCTACTTGGTTAAAACATGTTACATGTCAGTTACATGTCATAAGTTGTTAATACCAACAGTCTTGTTAGCTTGAACACAGTCTACCACGCAATGTGGATATTAATAGAAGCTATAAGCTTGTACACCCTCTTAAAATAAAGCTATTATTCTTATTATTATTTAATAGGGGTCCAAAGCAAGATCTAAATATTTTTCCATAAGGTGAAGAATTACTTATATAGATAACTTCTTGGTTTATTTGGTGACGACACATTTTTTTTCATTCTGTTTTTCTTCTAAATTGCTTACATCACTGGAGAAAATAAGGACTTACACTGAGTGCCCCAAAAATCAACAGATCGTTCTTGCGTTTTAATCAGTACACTTTAAAGGGGCATGAGCTGCCAAAATTCAGACTTTTTTCATAATTTTTGATTGTCACGACAATAAGAGGCTTTGAAGGCCATCGAAAAACTAAATGATTGGCGTTGGAATGAGGAAATCCATACAATATGTGGCCTGTACGAACCGAAAGAGTGTTTGAAAAGTAAACAAAATTTAAATAACCGGGACGACCATTCATTCATTCTGAGTCAAAGTTAGTTCAAAACAATACTTTATCGTACATTTTCGAGACTAGAAGCACTAAAAAGCTTCTGAATTATACGTCTTTAGAAAAATAGCCAATAATTTCAACATTCTGTTTTAACTTCAAAATATCAACAATTTGGCAGCTCATGCCACTTTAACATTTTAAAATGTCCTCAAGGGCAAAAATTTTAAAGCTTTTACTGAAGAATTTTGATATTTGACAAATGGTAAGCAAGCTCATTTCATTTGCAAGTTTCACCCATATCATGGTAGATAGATTTAACATTACCAGGATTATAGGCCATTTAGAGCTCAGGGAAGATTCTGATGTAGACATTAATAATAAAATACATGGAGATATCATAAAAATGGAGAAATAAGAGAAAAAAACAAGGCCTACTAGAAGCATGAATATACAGAAATCAATCTCCGGTTCAAGTGATGTCCCATAGAGATACAGTGGACATTTTTCTAGGATATTTTCCAGGAACCAAGTCTCCCAGCTTTTTACTAAGTCATGCTTTAAGTTCATCAGGTCAAATTTTACACCAGTCTATTTAGGTAGATCGCTGTGTACTGAAATGTTCACTATCAGCTTCAAACAAAATGGTGCTTAAACACTTGGAAATAAAGATCACTGGAATGATAGTAGGCGTAGTTGTTTCGGAAAATATATTATAATAAATCTGAAAACTCAAGCGGGGAATACACTACGATAAAAAGTTCTGACCAAAGTTCAGTAAAAATGTACTCAGAGCAACTGGTAGTTATACATAATTTCTCCAATGAAATCCAGGTTCTAGCTATATCTTCCAAATTTCAGTGATTCTGATTGCATAAAACATTCTTTTCTCTATATGTTTAAATGTTCAAGTCACAAATCAAACTGAATGTTCTGCACAATTGACTTTCACTTCAACCACTGCAGCAGAGAGAAATCTGGTTAGAAATGATAGAAATGCATCTACAATGTTCAAGTAGAAAAAAGACATCCAGGTATTCTAAAAATTCACAAAACTTCTTGTGACATCAATCAGTACTGCTCATTATAGAGAAGTCTGCCTTCCGTCTCACAAAACTCCACCTGCGTAGATAATCAACGAACAGGTAGATCTCCAGCGGGAAGCAGGAAGTCTCCGATGCGAATTTTCTTCCGAACCAGATAGAAATGAGGACTTTTCTGACTTAATGTGTAGAGAGCTCCGCTGTTAAACTAGCCGGTTCCGCAGAGAGCCTAACGTTTGGGTTGCATCTAACAGCTCTGGCTTGCTTCCCCACAGTTACTTTGTTAGCCGATAGCATTTACCTGGTGATTTAGCCAGGTATGTGCCAGTATTGACACATCTCCCCACAGTACACTGAAATGGGTGGGCCGGCTAATAACAATACACACAGCCAAGAGCAAAAAACAAATGGGATATCTTTCTTAATGAGACGTTTTACCTCTTACAATGGCATCTACCTAATCAAGCAAATGAACGTGCAGTAAGATATTCCCTATTTCATGTTCTACATGCCTCCTACGTTAACTGAATTCACTTAAAAAATCATATTTTAACCAGTCACAAAAACAATTTTACACCCCCCCCCCCCCCCCCCCCAAAAAAAAAAAAACCCAACAAAAAACAACAAACTAACAAACTTACATTGAAACAGAAATACCTAATTGTTCATTATTTTTTGTTCATAAGTAGAAAATTAGAGATTCCCCTGATATCTTCGATGTAGCCACAAAAGATGTAAATTATACTCAATTTTGATTCGTACATGTTTCTTGCTTTCCCAATATCTTTACAAAGAAAGTCAATCCTGTAGTCTTTCAAGGTACTGCAAGTGCCGAACATCTTTTGGAAATCAGAATTTATAATTCGAAATTATGTCTGAATTTTGACAGCTCAATCAGAATCTATGAAACTGTTGAATTTTGGCAGCTCAATCCGAATTGACAAAAGTCAGAATTTTGGCAGCTCATGTCACAATAACTGTCTAGGAACCACAGTCATTCATAATAAAAAGATGAAACAAAAACAAAAGAAAAAAAATATTTCTTCATAAAAAATAAGGTATGTTTTAACAATAATTCATAAACTGATTGCACAAACACATTTTCTTGACGAAAATGCTTTATACTTTTAAAAAGTTGAATTAAGATTTGTGCTGGTCTTATTTCCCTACAAATTCAATGCAAACCTTTGTTCTAGAGTCTGATCTTTTGATATGGACATTCCATCATCTCATAATATATTCTGAACTTACATATTTCAATGTTTTTGGTTTAATTTTCAATGAGCTTCAAATGCTGTACAGAAGATCTTTCCCATATTTCTTTTACAAAGAAGAAAAAATAACAAAAAAAGAACTGTAGCCTGATGTGTCTTCCAGCTATGGTACTTACATTTGCTGTTTTGAACAAAGAAAAGCCTCCATTTAAGAAAAACAACATCAACCACAATCTCTTTTAAGCCTGATATAGAAGATTTGGGTTTTGTTTAGGAGACAAGCCATAAGCTTTTATTCTTACATTGATAGAGTTTATTAGCGGGTAAATTATTGAAAACACCCTATTTAGATAGAGTTTATACCCTATGCCTAATACTAGCAAAGAGCTAAGCTTCTGTGAGATTTTTTTATTTTACGAGGGAGCTCTTTTATAAAGGAGGAAGTAAATCTCACCCATGTGACTGACCTTCAACAAGAGTAATGGGACATTTTCTTGTTTACACAAGGAGAAATTGTAACAAAGAAAGAGGGAGAGTCGAGGGTAGGGAGGTAGGGATGGAGGGTTCATTGATACTCCTGGCCTACCCCCACCCCCTCCCCCCCTTCCACCCCACGACCCCCAGCTCTTAAGTTGAGAGGAAACTCACAATCTGAAGACATGAGGGATGGGGAACATCTTGAGAGATACATGTAGTTTTGGCTAAATTAACTCTGTTATTAAATAAAATAAAACCCATGATATATGACAGACAAACTTAAACAGATAAAAATAATAATAAAAACGGACATTTTTGTTTGGTGTTTAAGGTTGTGTTAAAAAAACTTGGTTGATTGATTTATGTTTTAGGTCACATTCTATTCACATACAGCAATCACAAGAAAAATCTACTAGGAAATTTTCAATTTTTATTTGGTGCCGCGCCACATCGATGGAAGGCCTGTGTCAGTCACTCTTACCAACTGAGCCTCCTTAAGAAACTTGAAATGAGGTTGATTTATTGATGTTTTACACTTCACTCAATATTGTTTTATTCTTTCTGATGGTGTTGCCAGGTTTAGTGGACGGAAGACACAAGGTTCTTCATCAAGTATCTGCCAGTTCTGATAGATCTATTGCAAATCCACTTCAATTTTTCCCCAATTGACAGATTGCTTGATGATGTCACTTGGAATTTATGCGCAAAGCATTTGGGGGGATTGAGGTATGTTAACATAATTTTAAAATATGGCGGAAGAAATAATACTGTATCGAGAAGAAGACGTAAAAGGTGTAAAGTTACCAGAAAAAATGTGTGGATAAAAACAGGTTATGTAATCAATGTTTTAAAAAAAAGTGACATCTTGCTAAGTATCAACAAACAAAAAGGCGAACTGAGGTACATTTTACACGGAAAGCTTTGCGTAAATCTATGTGACATCATCAGGCTCGGCGATATGCTTCTTTTGAGCTCATCAATGGATGGCATGCATTGGTATAAGAAATTATCACCTATCTATTGAGCAGCCAAGGTCTAAGACTAAATTGAGTTAAAAATCTATTGTATAACAATATAGAATTTGTCAGTCACTTATAACCTTTCCCTGAATGAATCTCTTAAAAAGAAAAAAAAAAGGGTTTCCTACTCTCGGGTCTAATGATTATTACATACTACATGTAAGTTAATAATATTATATTCTAACACAAAGGATGAATCGTGTTTAAGACAAAGTAATCAAATCACTAAAAAGATAAACCATTTTAAAAGTTACTTGAAATATATCACTATATAACAAAAGGGATGTGGGGTGGTTATAGCCATTTTATGAAAACTACGAGTTTACATTCTATAACAAGAGAGTTGTTCTACAACAAGAGAGTTAAAAGGGCAGTTGTGACAACAAAAGTTTTTATAAATTGAACTATCCTAATTGGTTCAGGCAGATGAATAAAAAAGTATGAAGTGGCTTTGATATTATTTCGAATTCTCAAGAGAGATGCAAAAACATGTTTGCGCAGAACCTAAGAAACGCTGCACAGTTTCAAATAATCAATAAATTCCAGTAAATAAAAGATCATTTATTAAAAAAAAAAAACCAAAAAAAAACTTTATAATCATTTACTTTACATCTCAAATGAATGCAAATAGGCTTATTGTTGAAAATGATAGCAAAAGCTTTTTGTCCCTCACCCATCATAACCGCAAGGGTGATTTGACAAGTTAAGGGAAATAACTCTAATGGGATTATTGGAGTATGACAGGGGACACAACTCTGTGAGCAATAATAAAGAAACTTTCAAAATGAGTTGTGTGTTGCAAAGTCCAACTTAAATGGTGTCAGATTATAGATGATATCACTGGACTTAAGGTTTAACCACAATCTAAGCAATACATTGTATGATTCATTTCCGTTGAGCAAATTTAGAATTTTTAGCCAGAAAGTTAAGTTTTCAGCCATTGTCTCTTAGAAATTGAATACAGCATTAATTTTGCTTTTGCATGGTGGGATTAAATTAGCTAATGAAAAATGACAAAAATTCTCAGAAATAAGTTTGGCGATCTTACAAGGATATAAACCTTTATCATATTCCTATACGTCAAACCCTACTGATACACAGCCATCTGATAATTTTCCGTATCAGTATACACTGTAGTTTGAAAAGTCACGGGATAACTGAAATGGAAATTCCCGCGCAGTGATCGGTATATGTGTGTCATTGACAGACGCTACTGTGTCAGAGGAATTATAGATAAATTGTTGCTTTTTTATACTTTATTTGTTGCTTCTTTCTACTTAATCGGTTGAATAATACATTAATTCTGACTCAATAATTTTTTGTGACGATATAAAGTCAATAATTTCTTTTTATTGGAATTATTTTTTATATGAAGAATAACTTAACAGTTATCGATGACTTAAACTTTTATCTTTGTGATCTGAGCAGATAGAATCAAAGTTTTTTTAGTGAGAAGGGTTGTTTATCTTTACATGAAAAATACCGAAATTTCTCTTATCAATTCTGATAAGATGCTAAACCAGCACTGACCACCATCCCAAGGGTCCAAATCCTGTTCTAATAACTCTCTTTCGAGTTTGGCTAAAATCTCGAGAGATCCCCAGAGAAAGGATTTTATGGGTATAACTTTCAATGATAAGCAGTTCATTTAAGATTAACGCCTTTATGGTGATCTGCGGTTGCCATGTCATTTTGTCTTCGATTCTCTCATTTCAAAATCATTTCCTTAATCAAAATCTTTTTGTGAAAAACACCAGGATATAGCTGATTGATAGATTTGGGTTTTTGGTTCGTTGACAGTCAATTAAAATATTTATATCGCATGGAAATGATTTGATGTTGTAAAAAATCAACTGTGAAAAACACATCTTATTTTTTTTTTCAAGAAATTTTTCTATATATATTTTGATATATCTCAGTAAAAGACTTTGGTAAAAAGTATAGATTGTAAGCTGAGAATCACAGATAAAGCAACAGAGAAACAGCCGATCTCCGTAAGAACTGATATTAATCAGACAGCCGATCGACTGTAAAAGTTATACCCCTAAAAATGGGTCTCCTGTGATCATTTTGCGGGACTTCGTGCCTGAAACGAGCTTTTTTAGACTCAAACTGGAAGATTGGTTGCCTGGTATTCTACGTAGGCAAGAACAGGGCTCGAAAAAAACATGGTAGGTGTGGTCTAAATGCTCGATCCTGGCGGCAACATTTCAAAGTGGAATTGAATATCAATTTATTCATGGTTATGGTTAAGTTATGAGTTGCAGGGAAGGAGAGTAATTGGGTGTAATATGAAGGACTCAACATACCAGACGGAAATCAGGACTCATGACATATAAATACCATCATTCAGGTTTTGGTTAAACAAATCCAAAATGGATAATCAACATGTATAATGTCTACAACGAAATTTCAAGTGTAAATTTAGCCATAAAAATGAAATAAAAAGCATCCTATAAGTTTGAGCAACTTACCTGTAAAATATTAAATGAAGTCATGTTGAAATCATTCCCTTAATGTATAGGATTTAAAATAAATCAAAGTCTATGTTGTCGTTGTTGGGAAGAGTCCAATTATACACAAGCCCTTCACAACATGTGCAAATAAAACACTCTACTTGACCCTCTGTCTAATAAAACTAGAACGGAAATGGTAAAAAGGCAGGTAAAACCTGACATCACAGGTAAATTAAAAACTTATATCCTTCCAAGGTAAAACAGTCAAAACACAAACACTTCACTCTAAAATCTTGATAAAATAAGCCCAGGTAAAAAGTAGTTCAGATTGAACTGTCCACAACTGGTCTATTCTTAGTACTATTTAGTCAAAGTGTTCTGTCCAATGATAGCTATGATATCTTGGTGAGCACATGTGATAAAGGCTTCCTATGCTGACAACAAAGCTATTCTGATTACAGGTCTCAGGTGTCAAACGGCTGTCAATCACCCAGGTTAGGTTACCAGCAGACAGTCACATACAGATACATGACAACTACCTGTCAAAGCTTTTGGTTTTCATAACTGCCTGCATTTGTCTGTATCATGGCAAAGCATATACATGTTCAAGAGTTGCCTGTATACCACTACATGGAAACATAGCTGCATTTAATTTAATTCTCCATTTAAAATACATTAGGGTTTGATTAAATCCAAATTGTCCATATTCCATTGTTGAAGTGTTTTTAAAATTAATTCTACGATTCATCACCCAATTTGCACTACATTGTATATTATCAAACTAAGTTTTATATGCTAAGTAGTGAAATACTGAATATTACAGGCATATAAAAATTAGATATACAAATCATCATAGCAAAGCGCACGATTGTTTCCAGACGTGCAGTTTGTAGATTAAATTCTTTATGGGTACAAATGCCACTTTTTAACTAGTGTGGAACTGCGGTGTTTTCCCAGCTATTTATGGTCAACTTCGTCACTCCTTGGGGTTTCTTTCTTTTTAATGAAATTCACATTCTTTTGGCAATCAAAACATATTGGACTGATTGGTTGATGTTTGATACATGTATGATACATCACAATCAAGATTTCACTTATATGGTGGTGTTGCAAGTTTAGAGAGGGAGGAAATTGGGCGAGTAGTTGGTAACTCTTCAACATCGAGTGATCAAGAGATAAGTCCTTGGGACTGAGTGAGATTTTAACCGGTGACCAATCGATGCAAGGCTTGCGCCGGAGTTCAAGTGAAAGACTATCGCTCTACCAACTGAGCCACCTAGAGAAAATCCAATAAATCCAAAAATTGAGAACCCCACACCACTTTTATGATTAAAAAAAACCCCTTCCAAAAACAAACAATTCTTCTATCTCCTAACTAATACAAGATTTAAATTATGTGCAGTACCACACATTTAAATGTCAAATAAAGCCTCTATAAAAAAATTCAAACAGACCAATTTTAAAACATGATGCAACACCGGATTGAAGAAGATTTAAAATATATTGGTACATTTATATCACTGATGGGGAAAAATTACCAGTTTTTTTGTTTTTATATCATACATGATAATTTGACTTTTTAATCACAGGCAAGAAAAACAAGCGTCAAGTTCAGTTCAATGATTGATGTTTTCGCTTCCCTTTTTACACTACGTTATAGATAATGTTAAAAGAAACCGATCCATTGAGAAAACCAAACCTACGATTCATTGGTACCTCACAGCCATGAAGCCGAACCATTCAGGGATTTATGCCAGCCAATACCCCCAGACAGGTTGCAGGTCAACGAAAAAAAGTAGCATCGTAACTAACACTTCCAATATCCTTTTGGGAGCCCATCAAAAGTGTCCCTGACGAAATCTTTTGTTAGCTTTCAGCCATAATTGGTTATAAATGAAGCATTGGAGGAATCCAGATATGTACCGAAACTGTGTCTGTCTACGTTTGTGTTACACAACATGTGGTTTACCGGGCTAGATAATATACAGTGTATATCAACGAATAACGGATGATTTTAGTATTTGATTAATTTATGATTTTTTTCTATTTCTATTTTCATCTCTGGTTAAATACTTTGATATGTACTTCCTGTCGCCATTTGTATTCAGCCCCAAAAATATGGTGATTCACCATAAAAAGTGCAGATTGTCTGAGGAATGTCACAACCGACTGGAAACAAGTGATGACTAATGAGGTTTGGTCAAAATGAAGCCAAACATCCAATGTGAATCTACAGCACAATAAGCACCATTAAAATATAGAAACTAAAAACATAAATAAAAAAATACTCACTTGTTTGTAGATTTGTTCCACAAAGGCAAAGTGATACATGTTTGGTTATAGAAATAGTGAATGTGCCACTAGAAAAAAGCAAGGCAGCTGGTTGAGGAGTCGGGGTGACAAGCTTGTTCCAGCAGAAAAGACTCAAATCTCATAAAAACAAAGCTCTTGGAAAGGAGATTCAAAACCCTGATAAAAACAAAGCCCTTGTTTGCATAGGTTATTGAAATCTATTAAGATATATAGACTTACCATGGCCGAGAAGTAGAGTTTCTCAAAATCTTTTTGCTGTGCACGAACTGCCTTGAGATTATCAGCAACAGCTCTATGCCTTTGAAGTATATCTTCGCCCTGGTGACAGAGCCAGGAAATGATCTGTGGAAAACAAGAGAGATAGTGTGAAGGGTGGGGCAAGTACAACAACAACGACCAGACTACAGCCTCCTTAAAAGCATTATGGAACAAGGTCATGATAAGTAATACACCTTCAAGGTTTAGTAATTATCAGATAACAAATGGATGAGGTCAACTCATTTCCCAGATTATTGGAAAGTGTAAGTTGATTTTCTTTGAAAATTCAAAAAAAATATTGCATTTTTACCAACAGGTGGGTAGATATTGTAATGAATATGGGTCGGAGCTGGAAAAAGCTGGGGCAGAGGGACTGAAAAGGGTTGAAAATGAAGGAGTTGGCAGGGAGGAGGGAAGGGGGTCTTAGATTGCTGGAAAAGAAAAATATATTTTCCCAATTATCAGAAAAAAACCCAGCTTCAAAGAGAGGGTTACTGTCTGTAACTGAGCACATGCAACAAAAACCAAGACATACACATATTTGTCCATACTGATTCTAAATTGCATTTTTGGTTCCCTAAAATTCTGCTATAAAAGTCATGATGATCATATTTCTTAATCTGTTGTTGAAAATACAGGACAATAAGTTTAAATAAGACAAATGCCACTGTTAATCTTTCCTTAAAACACACAGCAAGTGCTTTATAAAATTACAAGAAGCTTAACTCAGAATGACAGCACCAAGGCTTGGTAAATGGTGTTTCTAAAACAAGCCATATAACCCTCTTTCCTGAGTGCCAACTGACAATAATAATAAACCAGACTGCCTATGACAGGTTTCCACTGGCTAGAGAAACTAACAATCCTGTTAAGACGACAACCGACATTTTCTTCTGCGAGTTATTTTTAGCCACACAATTACCCTCGTTTTCTTACAGGTGATCAGCATCTTTTTTTGGAGCATTTAAGTCATGGCCATAATCCGAAACAAGTAATGGATATTTTTTCAACATTATATAAAGATGTTATGAACAGTTCATCACCAAATTCCTAATATAACAGAATCAATATTCATGTACATTTTTTATGTTTAGATTTCATTTTTTCATGCTACGCTGAGCATTGTGGAGTATTTATGCCATGGCTATAATCATATAATAATTTATGGTTTATGGATTTTATTTTTTTCATTATTAAAGGGGCATGAGCTGCCAAAATGTTGATAATTTGACGTAAACACAGAATGTTGAAATTATCGGCTATTTTTCTCAAGACGTATAATTCAGAAGCTTTTTAGTGCTTCTAGTCTCGAAAATGTACGATAAAGTGTTGTTTTGAACTAACTTTGGCTTAGAATGAATGAATGGTCGTCCCGGTTATTTAAATTTTGCTACTTTTCGAACACGTTTTTGGTTCGTACAGGGCACATACTCTATGGATTTTCCTTATTCCAACGCCAATCATTTAGTTTTTCGATGGCCTTCAAAGCCTCTTACTGTCGTGACCATCAGAAATTATGAAAAAAGTGGGAATTTCGGCAGCTCATGCCACTTTAAATATTTTGTTCAATCAGACAAATAGTTTTGGTCACAACAATTAACCAGACAATCTAGAAAATAATTCTCTACTGTATATAATATGTAATATCATACTTTCTAAAAATAAAATTATTAAAAATAAATATATCCACAGCAAGATTTGGCCATCAAGAATTACAAACATTTTCCACCCCAAAAATATTAATTTTCATAAATATTTTATGATCAATTAGTTTAGAGTAGAACTGACCTTGATTTTCAATTTTATACTGATTTTAATGGCTATCAAGTGTGGTTAAACTGAAAATGAAGCCACAGTTAATTTTAAAAAATATGACTCGCACCTTAAGTTGACATGATAATAATCATAACCAGAAATGAGGCCCAACAACAATGAGCCATCTCATGGATCTTTAATGCATGTTGACAATTTAAAATTAACATTTATATAAAGCATATAGGAACTGACCTTCGGTTGAATTTTCTTAGCCATAAAAGTGTGATAGAATATAACAAACATACCACAGATATGTAGGACTGACCACACACCACCACATATAAATCCACTGGACAGCTATGATAGTCAAGGGACACCTCTTCAAATCAAATCTAAGATGGGTCCACTAAGCAAAGCTGTCAATCACAGGCTTCCTGGTTTAGACAGCGTTAATCCATGCACAATTAATACCCCTCTTAACAGCCAGAATAGCTCAGTGGAAATTGCCTTCAAGACCATATCTAACTCCAGTATTGCAATATTAATTTCTTAAGTTGGGGAACAATTTTTTTTAAGGTACAATTTTCATGTGAGCTTTGAGAATCAGAAACCAAAATATCATGTAACATTCCCAATATAAAGACCACTTTTACACACTTACTGAAAGGTTATTACATTTGTCAAGTTGTACAAACATTCCTGATGAAATATGGACACAGATGGTAATTTCACGTGAAGGTCTTCCTACTAAGATACTACTTCTCAACTTCACAATATCATGGCCATTTGGAAATATTACTATACAGATGCCTACAGTTAAAACTTTGATAGGCCAAATAACTTTAAAGATATATCTCTGCAAAAGTTTTGATCCTGTAAGATTAAAAAATCCAAAATTTATTCATTAAAAGTCAAGAGGACAAGTTTCAAATCTTAATATCTTTGCAAATCTTAATTATGCGTCAGTTCAATGATTATCCAAGAAGTGTGAACAATAATCAGTTAAGAGATTGATTGGTTTCCTGATATGAACTACTTGACCACTGATGGTCATTTCTGGACATCAAAGGGATGCTAATATGGTCATCAGGATGTTAATCCAGCTACTTGTTATCACCACAGGCAATCACTACATGCCCCTTGGTCAATTCTCATACAGTTTTATCAGGGCATCATCAAGGCATGAGAGCACAATATGAACAATAGTGTTAGCCATCACCAAACTACTATGACAATCTAAGGAAAATGACTAGGGACCAATTACCAAGTAACTTAGACCCTACAGATGGCACCCCAAAGGAAAATAACACAAAAAAATACTGAGAGTTACTGAGCTTCTTTGAAGAACAATTTAGTCACAATTAGGACATTTCAAAAATATAAATTTTTACATATACAAGTAGAAGGTTTAGTGGAAGGGAGGGGGGGGGGGGGGGGTGGGTGGTGTCAGTTTGTTTTTATGTCGATAGGAAATCACTGGTCTTTGTCAGATACCTAGCAGCCCATCCACAAAGAGCAATCATGTCAAAAGACATTCACATTTTTTTTTTAATTTTTCTTAAAACTGAGTGGGATTCAAACTCATGCCAAAGCAATGGACAGAGAGAGACTTGCTCCATTAACTTACCCACTAAGGCCCACTGATATAAAAGAGATAGTGTGATGAACACTATTGTATTTTAAGGTCCTTCCATGTAACTTCCATTGAAATGCAAATTATTACTATGTGATAAAAAAGCCTAGCGAACGTCAGAATTGTAAAACCTCATATTTCCACTGGCAAATTATTTTTTCACTATTTTGTGTATTATATGAAATCCGACTTCAAGCCCCAGTAAAATATGTGTGAGAAGTCAATTTGATCAGAATCGATATTAATCTAGGCCAGAGAGTTCATATAATCTTGCTGGTGCTGTCTGTTTGCTTTTCTATAATACAAGTCTTATTCTCTTGGATTTACTCTGGTTAAGAGAACCCTCTTTTGCTCAAGAGTTCCTGGATGCTGCCTGGCTATTTCAGCCCTCACGTTCTATTAACCCAGATTTATTCCAGACATTTTACTTCCAGATTTATCACAAGAGCCAGACCATTCTAGAGATCCCAAACATCAATACTGACTAAATCACTTAAAACCAACCCACATAAAAAGTTAAATCAATAGTACTCAAACAAACAAAAACCAACAGCAATTGTATCTCGATTCAAGATTGATTTCTTGCGCAGTTTTGACAGCTGCAGACTCAAGGGTTTTTTCCAAGTAAAAATCTATAAGATTTGGTAAGGTCACTGGCCAAATGTCTGAAAATAAACTATGAGGGCTTGGTCCTGTTTCACAAAGCGCCGTTGATGCATTTTTTGCGTAACTTTCACACTACCGTGTCTCTACAGTATGGGTTGCTATGGCAGAACTTTACGTGAAAACTTACGTTACGCCGCTTTGTGAAACAGGGCCCTGATCACTTCTTTTTCATCTTAAATATAGTATTTAACATAGAGACCAAATATTATTAATGTTTGCATTGTAAAAAAATATTTTTTTAACAAAAAAACTAAATTGACAATAGGTTACAAAACCATCCAAAAAGCAAAAATGACTAACCCTAAATGATGGACTGAAAAATAAATTTACGATTATTAGAACCAAATGTTGCATGTTTAATAGACCTGCTGATGCACTGATTCCTGCCTGCTTACAATTACAACTAGATCGTCACACAGATTAGTGTTTTGAAAAGGTGTTAAAGGATAAATGGCAAGTTGAAGTCAATGCCTCCTATTTGGTTATAAATTTGTTTAAAAAACTTGCATCGTATAGACTTACAAACGTGGCCAAAAGCAAAATGAGATTTCTGACACAAAACCTACACAATTCAATGCATTTTTTTTCTCTCTTCAGCCTAGGTACGGAATTTAATTAGCTTTAGCGGCGTGACGTCACAGTTGACATCTGATATATACACTACTATTGTCATGACGTCATACACAAAGAACGTTAAGCCAGAGCCTCTTCATGGTTGGTTGAAATGTGGCCGAAAGCATTTAAATGTCAACTATGAAGTCAAATACGAAGATATTTCTGAATTGGTGACGGAAAATATGCATATTTTCAATCACTATTTCTTTGAGACCCTAGGACCTTACTGGAAGTTTGTTTTGCATCAATATTATTTTTTAGATACATATTTACTCAATTTACAATAACAAATCACTGCTAGATGTTCAGAAAGAACTTGGCACTTATCCTTTAAGGTAACAAAGGGTCATCATCCAAAGAAAAAAAAGAACAATTCTGCATTTGCAAAAAATCCAAGAAATAAAAGTGAGAATTAAAAGTTTGAATGATTACCTGCCAATACCACATGACTTTGAACTCACATTCCCAAAGGTGACATTTATCAGATCTTAGCATCTTCGGATATTTCAATCAGAAATTGAGAGTTATTTTTCCCATGTTTCCATGACAATAACCAAGACAGCACTACAAGTCTTTTTAAGGATACTGTTCAAGGATGTCTTCATGAAATGCATTGTACTGAATTTCAACATTTTCAACATAACCTGCATGTTATCTTTATATTTCTATTGCATGACACTTTCAAGAATGGAATGATATGGATTTCATGCTCTTTGCCTAAAATAAGGATGCCCACAAAGTTCCTTACAAAGGTGTCCATTACATTCTTCTATCGGAGGACATACACATAGCCCTTTTTACGGCACATTTCCATATCATGGAATAATTGTGAATACCAAGGTTCTTCCATGGACAAATAAAGACTTATATCCCTGCTATGAGGGGCAGTGATAACTAACAGTACACATACATATTCCCAATATAAAAGCGTATAATTTCAACTCATTCGCTACGCCAGGCTGCTGCTTATATACTTGTCTTCATCTAAGGCAAACTTTTTCACAACACATCCTAGTATGATTAGCCATTAGAAATATCAACATGCTTCCATGGACATATCAGAGATGTATCCATCATATCCTTTGCATGGAGAAGTTGCAGTACACACATGTAGACGTATTTCCAACATTAATATACAATCACGACTTGAAATCCTTCCCAATCAGGTATACAGTTTTTGTTCACTTGATTGTGTGATATCTTAGATCCAGACCAATGGCAATTTGCAGGGCATAGCAATATTCTTGATTAACAGAGTTTAAGAATATGCCTTTCCTAAACACACGCACTATTTAGTTCAACTGTATCAGCCATCCATTAGCTTATAGAGCAAAATTTACTGTATTTGCCAATGGTCATAACAACTCACAAAGGCATTAACTATCAGTTGGCTCCATCCATCATGGCGTGTAAAGGTCTTGAATTGAACTGTTTTTGATGTAAACTGAACATGCAAAAGGTCCTTTGTCAAACTAATCTATCTTGAGAAATCATAGCAGCAGTTGAACACGCTCCACCATCTTGGAACCCATGGCAGGTAGTAAAGACTTACTTTCTCCACGCTTCTCAACGTTTCCTGTCTAGACGTATTTACTGTCAGCTGGCAACAGCAGCCATCAAGGATTCTAGCAAATGCAGTAGCGAGGTCCTCTATTTAATTTAGGTATCCATAAATGGTGTATTGAAATTGAAAACTATCTAATTTCTATAATTGAACATTGGCAATCATGTCGAGTTATTGCAAAAATCAATAAAACAATCTCACAGCTTGGACTCAATTTTTATCTTTTTGCCATGAACAGCTATTTAAACACTCATCCTTTTCAGATTAGTGTATGATAGAGTTGCCAGCTTGGTTGGGTGGAAAAACAGGTAACATATCTCCCACCCTTTAACTGGCACCAGGGAACAATCATAAATATCACCTTTGAGAGGATCTTGTAGGTTAGCCCAGGTCTGTAATTCTCCGGGGCTGAACGTAATAATTCTCTCAGTTTAACTCTGACATTTACAAAGAAATGAGAAATAAATTCATCATACTGTTGATCAGTATATCCTCTTTGGTAGTGTAAGTATTATATAGATCACTAAGAATATTTTCCGAGTTCAGGACCTATTTAGAGGTTTAACTATGATGACGAATTCACTTCATGTCACTTGGGCACCTTGAAATCTATACAGCCTGAACTTATTTTTCCAGCAAATCATCAAGAATATATAATCACGATTCCATACTTTGGTAAAAGTCTGAACAATTTCATGGTTACCTACCCCCTGATGTATTTTGAAATATGTTCAATTAATACTGGTCAGTTTTTGCAAATTGTTAGGCAGTTTAAATTCCTTCTTTGGTAAGACCATGCATGTTAGTTTTCACACCAACTTTAAGGTTCTTCAGCAAGGCAAGTGAACCAGGAACTTGATAATATGGATAGAATACAAGACTGATCATCTTCTGAGTGACCCACAAAAACATGGCTTCATCATAATACAGCCTGAAGGTTCTTGACCTTGAGAAATAGAGGCATCCCAATCTCCATGGCGATACAGGAAACAAAGATGTTCTGTTAAGGATATGAAAATGCCCCAAAGCCCCTTGGAAAGAGGAAATAGAATTGGGCAGTCGATATTTCCTATTTACATATCTCCTTGAAGTGGTACACTTGTTTTCGGCCTTCTGAGCTGTGGTAGGGGATAATTTGAACATACAGACATTTCGGAAATGTCCACTACACCGTTAATCAGTGGCTATTGGAATGTCAGCTAGGGGATTCCCCTGGATTCAAAAAGCCGGTTAAGTCTACCCAGGCCACGTGCCTTCCTCAATATGTCAATCTTATGACTGCAGTCAAACCCACTGCCAAAGCGAATGGCTGGAACAGCTTACTATATATAGCTAATCATGCCTAAAGAAACCAAATCTTCATTAGCATGATCCGACTTACACATCCTCTCATGATCAAGAACCCTCATTTAACAAGAAACTGATTTTCTGAGTTTTAAATCTTTTTCTCAATTCGGAGAGACCACTGAAGAATAAGACTGAATATCATGTATAGATTAAAAACTTCATATCTTAACAACTTTACGCTTCTGAAAATCCATACATTTTCTAGCATAGAACCTAATTATCCGAGCTCACAACGCTTTAAGGATAAAGCACACTCTTAGATTTGGCTATGAGTTATGGTCCATATAGCTGTGATTTATTGATTCCAGACCTTACACTGTATTAGGCCACTCTGTGAGTGGGTGGGCAGCTTATCATGTGATAGGAAGATGCAAGATAAATCGTTAATATTGGTACACTCTGGTCTACCTTAACCATGTTCTGAGCAGAATAAAATTTAATTTACATGACATCATTAAAAAACAATATCTAATCTTTCTAAATGAATTTGGCACCACCCTTAAAAATGTGCAACAAAACACTGAACTCAATTGACTATGCTTTTTTCCCTTCTAAATGCATAACTACATTTATGCTCTCATTGGCGGGATTGTTTAGGACTTTGCATCACACTCAACAACTTAGCTCTTATGGCAACAAATGTACCAGCCAACCAAAAGATCACCTCCCCCCCCCCCCACATCTAATGTTTGATATTATGCTCTACAGACTAAAGACTGTCAGGAAGGCTTATGTATTAAAGGGGGGGGGGGGGGCTTGGTGGCTCAGTCAGTTAGAGTGATAGTCCCTCAATCTCACACAGGCCTCACATCAATGTGGCGCAGGTTCAAATCTTACTTAGACCAAAAAAAAAATTTCTGAGTGGATTTTTACACAATCGTATGTATAGGAGAGTTGCCAGGTATTCATCGAAGGTGGGGGCTTCCTCGGCAGAGAGCCCAGTTTCCTCCCCCCCATATAAGTGAAATAATCTTGAGTGGGGCGTAAGATATCAATCAATCAATCTTCTCCTCGGTCAACAACCATGGCTAAAGCAAAGTCACAATGTTCCCAAACCAAGGGAACATGATTCATTGAATGTGCACTATAGCCTAAAACCTACATAGTTTTTGAATGGAAATCATATATCAACAATTTCAAAATACAAAATTTTTAGTTTATAAAAGTATAGCTAAGGAGAAGAAGGGTGGAGGAAGAGGAATAATTATTGAACATATATTTGGATGTGAGTATATAAGTCTCACTACAATAACAGCTGAAAGGTTTGATCAGTGAACTCACATACAGCAGGAGGGTTTCATATGATATTGATAGTTTAGCCATTTTAACTTTAAAGTGGCATGAGCTGCCAAAATGTTGATATTTTGACGTAAAAACGGAATGCTGAAATTATTGGCTATTTTTCTCAAGACTTGTAATTCAGAAGCCTTTCAGTGCTTCTAGTCTCGAGAATGTATGATAAAATATTGTTTTAAACTAACTTTGGCATAGAATGAACGAATGGTCGTCCCGGTTATTTAAATTTTGTTTACTTTTCGAACACGTTTTCGGTTCGTACAGGCCACATACTGTATGGATTTTCCTCATTCCAACGCTAATCATTTAGTTTTTTGATGGCCTTCAAAGCCTCTTACTGTCTTGACGATTAGAAATTATGTAAAAAGTATGAATTTTGGCAGCTCATGTCACTTTAAGATACGATTCTACAAAAACCCAGAAATCTTAAATTGTGTGGATGGTTTATAGTTGCAAAGGATCTCCAAACCCCGCTGGGTAGGAAGCTAAAGTGCTTCACGAGTGACCGTCAAAGCAGAGCAGCCGTTAAAGTGATATCAAACAATCTTGAGGAGTTTTGAGGAACTGAGCCAAAATCACCCCTTAGGCATTCACTTTACCAGTTATAACTAAGAATAACCAAAACATTATTTCCAAAGTAATAATATCAAATGATAGTGCTTGCAAACAGTCTTTCTTTGTTATCTCTTTTAACTAATGGCTAATAACACCCACTTAAACTGATACTGTTTTCTAGCTTGTAACATCAGGTTAATGAAAGGTAAAATACAGGTAAAAACCTTACCTTGTTGCATTCCTTCAAAAATTTCCTTAACTGAAGACACTGTTATAGCTTGTAACAACAGGTTAATTAAAGGTAAATTACAGGTAAAGTCCTTACCTTGTTGCATTCCTTCAAAAATGTCCTTAACTGAAGACACTGTTATAGCTTGCAACAACAGGTTAATTAAAGGTAAATTACAGGTAAAGTCCTTACCTTGTTGCATTCCTTCAAAAATTCCCTTAACTGAAGACAAAGTTCTAGCTTGTAAAATCAGATTAATTAAAGGTAAAATACAGGTAAAGTCCTTACCTTGTTGCATTCCTTCAAAAACTCACCTAACCGAAGACACAGTTATAGCTTGTAAAATTAGGATAATTACAGGTAAAATACAGATAAAAACCTTACCTTGTTGCATTCCTTCAAAAACTGAAGACACAGTTATAGCTTGTAAAATTAGGACAATTACAGGTAAAATACAGGTAAATACTTAACCTTGTTGCATTCCTTCAAAAACTCCCCTAACTGAAGACACAGTTATAGCTTGTAAAATCAGGTTAATGAAAGGTAAAATACAGGTAAAGTCCTTACCTTGTTGCATTCCTCTTCAAACTCCCTTAACTGAAGACACTGTTCTAGCTTGTGAAGCCTGGTGTCTGCAAGACGAGCAAACTTTCCTAAAGAATCCTGAATTTGTTTATGCAGAAGCCTCAAGTTTTCCATGGCATCTCTGTAACATTGAGAAGGGAGTACAAAGGCTTGATTAGACATTCTATGTACAAGACTGCCCTACAAATTGATTAAGCCCTTCCCTAACTCAGATAAGACAGTTATATATACACAACAGTGAGTTAGAGTGGGAGAGGGGCATGGTACATGTACTGAGGGAGGATGGGGGTGTGGGGGGGGGGGGGGGTTATTGCTTCAAAGCAGGTAAGTGAGGGGTCTCTGTTACATTCTGATGGTTAAAAAAGTAAATACACCAGGAACAGAGTGGAGAATGGGGCTTTAAAAGGCAAACAGGTACACAACTTAAGTTTTTGTACCATTCTTACCAACTAAGACCCATTTACAAATGAGTTGATTTCGTTAATTTTCCAATGTAAATACAGATTGTTTGCCCAGGTATTGTTGCTCACACATTTTATGTAAGGTCTGTGAATCACAAGAGATGGACTTTAAGTAAATTGTGTAAGTGACATACCCATGGCAGTAATTAGTACTGATTACAGGAGACTATATGTACTGTTTGTTCACATGTGTAAGACTGTTCATTATTAATTACACTTATATAAGGGCACTGTTTGTCTCAACCTGTCAGAAGATGACATGCAAATATGTTAATGATTCAAGGTATTGCTAAATAAACAGAGACAACATTATGAAGCTGTGCACCACTTACTAGGAGGAGATTTAAATAGCTGCCATAAAGTGTGACCAATTGCATTTACCATGGCAACTCATCTCATGTAATATCTTGTGTAGAAGTCTAATAATGGCCTACCTTTATTTTAACACAATTTTTTAACCAGTCATCGTGTTTTACATGTATAGATAACATAGATGATATTTTAACACAAAATGTATTTTCAGGGAACCAGTCAGTGTGTTTTACACTTATTAAATTATAGATAATATTGATGGGAACAGTTAATGGTTTTCTAAAATTAATCCACCTATCAATAATTTTATCGTAAAAATGAGCTATCCATGAGTTGACATTTTCTCAATATAACAGGCCAAAAAAATTGTCAAATTGTCAAATTTTTTTCTCCGGAATTGCAAAAATTCAGATGTTTTTATTGATACCAGTTTTGAAAAAGATAATGTTTAACTGTAACTGTAGCATTAAATGAATCAAAGTGCATCTTTGTTACTAAACTTTTGTTTACTTCTTAAAAACAATTTCAACCTCATTCATTTATTTCTTAACGATTGCAATCTCCGGATAATTGAAATTTTGACACTTACTTTTAAATAAACATAAACTTAATTCATCCTTGTAAATTCAAAGAAAGATACAACAGTAGAGCTTTAACAGTTAGATTCTAAATGATCAGCCCTAGCACTAAGTCTCAATTATCAGCTCATGTATCAATTATCGGCCCATCTGCCAATTATCGATTCATGTACCAATTATCGACCCATGGATTAATTATCGGTTCATGAATCAAACTGAGACATTTTTGAATCTCTAAAAGAAAGAACCAAAATTATAACTCAAATGACAAACCCAATATCACAGAATCAAACAAATCTACCAAACAAGATAACAAATTCAATCTGTTAGTGACCAAAACTTTGTCATCGCTACAAACATTGAACTTTTTAATTTGAATTTAGGATTAACAAAGCACTTAAATGAATCCGGCAAAGCTAAAAGTTTTAGAAAATGTCAGATTGACAAATAAAATAGTATAGAAATATTTAACAAACTGTTGTTGGAAGTCTGTTGGGTTCTTGTAGTATCCGAATGTCCTTGGAAACTCAGCACTATTGTTACAGCCAACAGCGAGAGGCGTGTAATGAATGTAGTAAATGATCAGAAAATACAGCTGCCTTTAAGAGAAGTCTAGTTACGACAACAACTGATCAGATTAGCACATTAAGTAATGAGAGGGAAGCTAATCCTTGCTAAGATTCCTCTTGCTATGCGATATCCTGAGACCCTCACACCTTTAAGTTTGCTTTCCTCAAGGGGCAAATCTGTTGCCTTTCTCTGCCCTCACTGACAGGGTTTCCAGTTCCCATTGGAGACATATCCTAGCAGCTGTCAGAGGTTTTAGCATGTAGGCAGTTTTCTAACACTTACACCACAATCTAATTGACTTCAACAAATATACAGTTTAATTAAACAGCTAAAGATTATTCTCTCAGAAGAGAAATTTTGCGCTGTAGTGGTGGCTACTTTTTATCCTATATAAACCATCTTTTTCTATCTCTCTGGAATTAAAGGGGCTTATTTGCTAGTCAAGAAACATTTACATTAACTTTATAAGCCTATCAATATAAACTTCTAGTGCCAGTAGATTTGGCTTGCTTTTTGGGTCTGACATGAAAATTGGGTTTTCATTTAATCAACTGAATATGGAATGGTTGCCAGGTGCCCCCTGATAGATTAGGGGTTTCCCCATTTTTTCTCCTACCCTAAACCTTCCATATAACTGAAGTATACAGAGCATGATATAAAACACCATGCAAACAACCGATCAAACTAAAAAGGGGCAAACTTTGATAGGACAATAGGGCCTGGGAGTCTATCGAGAGATTTCGCGATATCCGGTGACAGATGACGTTTTTTCATGAAGTTGTCAGTTCGATTGACGTTTTTTGTTCTAAAACGTCATAAATGAGCGTCATATTCGAACGATAAAGGCTCTTCAGATGCGTAATGACAACGCCGGAAATTTGTGGAATGGCCACGTTACTCTCGCTCCCTATACACATTTTGTTCTCATTGGTTGAGGTCGACTTCAACATGCTCTGGAGTATGGTTTAGAATAACAGCTTGTAACCAAAAGTCCAGGGCTTTACAGGGAACAATATAAACAGAAGAGATTGAATACCGGTAATCATATTATGAGTAATTAAATTATGATCACAATGGAAAAATCAAGATAAATTTCTGCCTAAAATACTGCAGAATAGATATTCCATATAAACAGATAATAAGTTGGAATTTCATGTATGAGACAGGTGGAGAAGTCAACAGCTTTGATAGAGAGAAAAGACGGCCAGATAAATCACATATAGACGTGGGCACGCTTTTGGCCTTACTCCTTAATACCTTACAAGGGGCAGAAATGTGGAGAAGACTGCCCTCTTACACCTGCTCGTTAAGCCTCGTCAAGGTTACCTAAGCTTTTGATCACAATCAAGGTAGGACACAAGGTAGCATCCCAACACCACAGATGATAGATAACATGTTCTTAAAACCCTACCCACATACTTACAAACCTCATCACATAGCCACACAATGATATGTGTGTCTTAACTTCTCTTCCTACAAAAGCCACCTTGTAAGTTGACCAAGTCAGGTAGAAAATGTACATGTAGTTTCCAACCATAATTTAACCAGAAAAAGAATGCTAACAAATGCCCCAAAACATTGTATCTCAAGAAATATAATCTCATTATCTAAAATTAATTGATTATGAGCTATAATAAGGACTTTTTTCAAGGACACAGGTCGTATGTAACAAAAATAAAATGGTAGGGACATTCCTGCAAGAAGTAGCTCACCATCAACTCACATTGAAAACCTATTTAAATCTATCAAACTGATTGATTGGTTAACGTTGTACATGTTTATAAAAGGAGCAGCCACCCCATCCCACCCAAGTTTGAATTCAGGGCGTTATTACTGCCAATATTATCAATCAACATAAAGATGTATATGGTATTATTATATATTGGTGAATAAACACAAGTCAAATTAAGGCAGTCCACTGATGGTTGTCTGGAAGGCTAATGTATTTGTAATACTTCATGCTTCGAAAATTTAAAGTGGCATGAGCTGCCAAAATGTTTTGACGTAAAAACAGAATGTTGAAATTATTGTCTATTTTTCTCAAGACGTATAATTCAGAAGCTTTTTAGTGCTTATAGTCTCGAGAATGTACAATAAAGTATTGTTTTGAACTAACTTTGGCTTAAAATGAACGAATGGTCGTCCCGGTTATTTAAATTTTGTTTACTTTTCGAACACTATTCCAGTTTGTATAGGCCACATACTGTATGGATTTCCTCATTCCAAAGCCAATCATTTAATTTTTCGATACCATTCAAAGTCTCTTACTGTAGTGACGATCAGTAATTATGAAAAAAGTCTGAATTTTGGCAGCTCATGCCACTTTAATTTAAACGATTATTCCATTAGATTGAAGTTGAATAAAATTGGACAAATATTGAAAGTCTCCTTGAATAATCACGATGATCTTGGACATTAGTAAAGATATCTGCACTGCTTATGTAGATCACAGACACACCTAAACATTGACCTTTCAAAAACCTACTCCCTAGATTAGCTGATAAAATGTATCTTTTTAAGTCCCCGGATTGTAAAAAAAATCCACTTTGTTTAACTATAATGCAGTTGAGTGGATTGAGAGGACAGATTCAGGCATCTACAGAATACAGTTTTTTGTTGTCTTTACAGTTCCCCCAATTTTTTTTTCATAAGATTTGATTATCAAGACAATAAGAGGGTTTGAAGGTTATTGAAAAACTAAGTTAATTGAGTGGAAATGAGGAAAATCCATACAGTCTGTGGCCTGTTCGGACAGAAAAAAGGTTTTAAATTCAAATAAACGAGACAAATATTCATTCATTTTAGGCCCGAGTTTTATCTAAGAATTACCTACAAGAAGATTCTCGAGACTAGCAAAACTAAAAAGATACTATTAAGAACTGAGGAAAATAGCCCATAATTTGCAAATCTTGGCAGCTGATGCCACTTTAAATAAAGGAGATATCTAAATTTAACTTGATTTTAAACTTGTTTTAATTGTTAATTTATTTCATATGATAAGAGTTTGTACCAGTGAATCGTAAATCCTCATGAATATTTATGATCACTTAAACACACGGGCACAGGGAAAATCTTCTTGTCTAAAATAAACATGTCTATAGCTACCTTGGACTTGTTATAGAATTTGCCATTTATTGAGCCTAATGACAATTTGTGAAAGAATGCAAAAAAACGAAAGTACATTTTGTACCTATTTCAGGCATTTAAATAAGGATGTATTTAGGGATGTTTTATGCTACACTGGATGAAACCCTCCCCTTCAGCTTCACCTGAAATACAATTTTTGTTTTGGACTACAGGTAAGTGGAATTCAACTGCCAGCTATTATATTGATGGCGTAGAGGCATCAGGCCACAACATAGGTTAGTTTTAATTAAATGAAAAAACAAACAAAATAGAGTCTAAAAAGTATCAACTTACCGATAGTCATCTGAATTTCCCAAGACACTATTTTCCTTATCCAGAGTTTTCATTATGGCTTCCCCATCGTTTTGTAGGGATAACAGTTGTGGATGTTCAAACGTTGACTTAACAAAGTGTTCATGTTGGGTGATAAGCTGTGTAGTTTCACGTACGGAGAAAGGTAAGGAGTCCACTTTAGATATTTCATGCATTACTTCAACCAGGTAACGAGCTACACCACGACAGGTCGCCATGAATGGCTCAAATTTCTGAAACAGTAAAACAAAAACACCAATATTATATAATAATGTTATAACTGCTAATGTTTTATTGATGTTTTTAACTTACATAGACAAATTTATATAATTGTCTGGAGTTGACGTCGAACCTTAGAAGTTGTTGATTTTAATGTGATGGTGCGAAAGAAATGGTAAAATGAGAAAGAATTCAATTAGTAGCCCTGTCACATCCAAAAATTAAATCTCTTTGATCGTCAGGATTTGCCCTTAGTGTCAAAATCATAGTTCATATTAGTTTAAAAAACATTGAAGATGTTATCAAGACTATAGATAGGGAAAAGATATGATAGATGAATCTAGCCGTTTATCTTTTCTTAGGGGCCAGGTAGATGTCCAGATGTCTTAGTTCCAGGGTTTCCTCCCCCACTAAACCTGACAATGCAGGCATGTAAGTGAAATTATCTCGAGTCTGGTGTAAAACATCAATCAATCAATGAATCTAATTTGAGATTAGACATTTCTAACATACAATCCGACATTTGAAATCCCCAAAATAAGTAATTGTTGAGATTGATTGATTGATTGGTGTTTTATGCCGCGCTCAAGATTATTTCACTTATATAGGGGCGTTGCCAGTTTTAGTGTGGGAGGAAACCAGGCTCTAGGCCCAGAGGAAACCCACCACCTTCCATTGGTAACTGGCAACCATCCCACATAGGTCGTTCGAGTGAAAACCCAGTCAGACAATTTTTGGACAGAGTGGGATTCAATCCGCGACCCAATGGTGGAAGGCTGTTCGGATTGAGCGTTCAATGCTTTACCTACTCAGCCACGGAGGCCCCAGTAATTGTTGAGACAAAGTTTATCAACTGACCATGTGAAATCTGATCCAATCTTCGTGAGAATAGACAAACTGACCATCCAATACTGCTGGTACTTCACTCACATCTACCACATTGAACAAACTCTCTAAGGACGTAACTAAATCAAGCTGAAAGAAGCAAAAAAACAAACAATATAGATGATGTATTCATGCCATGTTACAGAAAAGCACAAACACTTTGCAGGAGGCTGTTTCTCAACACACTCCGCCCGTCCTAACTTTGTGCCTGGTCGTAACGTAATGTTGAGGGTATATGTTGCCATGGTGGTTAAGCCTTGCATTGGACTTCCGTCGGTCGTATCTTTGTTGAGAAACAACCCGCAGATCTATATACATGTAATTCTACAGCATGGTAAAGTGTGAGAAGCCTGAAAATGAGCTGATAATTTCAATAAACACTCAATTCACATTAAAAAATCAATAAATTTGAATATTGTCCAATCATAGAGAGCCCATTGAAAATTAACAATGTTGGCTGACAGAGACAGCACCTAAAATACTCTATTGTTAACAAAGGTTTCTGAGATCTGAATACAACAATGATTTTGAAGACATTGAATGGCTGACTTAGGAGAGATGTGTAAAATGCACTGGGCAATTCTGATGAATAAAACTGGTCAGACGAAATATGAATGATGTGAAATTCTCAAAAAGTCTGATAAGACAGTTGATCGCTGTGATAATATCTGGTCAGTGCAGACAGATTCACACAAAACTAACATGCATAAACAACCAAATATATAAGTCGAACCATATTATAACGCCCATGAATAAAATTATTATAAATGAACTGTTTTATGTCTTTTAAGTTCACTTTGGAGACTACAGTTTTGTTGTAAAGATCTTTTGATAGCGTTTCAAATAGCTATAAGATAACCTTTTTTGCAAACCTTACACTTTAGTTCAACAAGAAACCATTCACTGTAATATGTGAAATTACTGAGAAGGTGTCGGAGTCACAAAATATTAAACTCAATGTCTTTCTGTACAAGACACAAACGTTTACTCTAGTCTCCACACTTAGCTTACTCATCCCTTAACTTTGAAATTAAGAAATAAAAACATATCTGAAAGTCAGTGAGTCACACGAACTGTCATAATTCTGACTGTTTACATATACTTTTGAAAATAAAGTCACACTGGCACAGGGGATATTAACAGAATGAAATTTTGTAATTGTAAAGCTAAATAGACATATTTTGACAGTCAAGAGACTTTTAGCTTTTAGGTCCACTGACAACAATCAAGGAGTCCTTAGACTGACGTTGAAATAGACAACATTGGTTCAGCATGTTGCTATTTCGGAAATTCGGCAGCTCATAGAAAGTGAGCAGAACAAAACAGCTTTTTGACTTCAAAATTATCTTCTAAAAAATGATCAAAATTCAAAAACAAATCTTCTTTAAAACATCGAGAAAAAAGTTGTGCAAATGCTATAGTCCTCATAAATCCTTTAGTTTACATTTGGACTATTGAAAACAAAATGAAAAACATATTTGCTGTGATCTTGAAATGTGGGGTAGTTGGGTTGAATGACCTAGTTCATTGCTTGAGATGAGTAAATGACACAACACAACCCCTCACCATGACATCATCATACACCCTGTTTTCCCTTTCATTCTTTCTACGCAAAATACTTTTTTTCTGATTATGCTAAAACATGCTTAGATGCACCAGTCAGATGCATCAGGTAATAAAAAAATGTTACGATGGGGGTCAAAATGCTTAAAAAATGATCCTTGTATATATGTAAAAAGTCTGAACTAAGCATGCAATTAAAAATATTTTCACGAATTTTTCTTATAGTATGCCATTTTAGCATATCATTCACTTTTTTAAGATAAAACTTATATTTTCAGGTAGTAAAGTGAAACAGAAAAGCCAAAAATAAAACTAAAACATTTTAAACTTATACAAGATGAATTTATCATTGCAACACTCATCTTATAAATATCAATTATCAACTGTACAAAACAATATTTCAGTACCTCACCTGTAATAAGACGTTTTACAGGTGTAACAAGTCAGTTTCTTACCTTGAAGCGAGCTTGATTATCATACACAGGTGACTTGAGAACAAGAGCTTGTGTTGGTTGATCTACGAGGAGCTGAACTGAAGATAACACTGAGGGGAGGTTAGCCTGTATAAACACACACATACACAGCACGTGAATCCCTTGGAATAACTCAATGAAAACCCGGCCACACTTGAACACCCATTTTCCCTCCTCTTTTCTCTGTCCCATCACAAGACAGCCTCCTGCTTTTACACTTATCAGCATATTTTTTTTGATATCAAGTATTTCTGATAATCTTATTTCAGGTAGCCATATGGAGTTTTACCCCCCCCACCCCCACCCCCCCCCCCCCCCCCCCCCCCCATCCATCCCACCCTTCTACAATGTGTAACATTTATCCCCAATATTCTATTTCAGACATTTATTCAATCTGTCAGCCTGTCCCCTATTCAGCAACATTGGCGATGATCAACTGTCACAATATCAGATATTGATGATTGATTGATTATTGAACAATTTACAGGTATTCAAAGTTTAACAAGCCCTTTTGTTATGTGTTTGTCTTTTGGAAATAAAGTTACATGTACAAGACAAAATATAATATAAAGAAAAACATAATCATCCAGTTATAGTCATAAACACAGAGTGACATTATTTAATCACACAAGATAAATTAAAAGAAATAAGCTACAAAATAAATCAACAAATAAAACTGTGCAGTTGAAAAAAAAAATATATATATATAAGGCACCATATACTGAAAGCTTTTGTGAAAAAAAAAAATAGTAAAAAATGTCTAAATTTTTACCTGTATATTCCTTCAAGTTGGAATTGGAGGCAAATGTATAATGAATAATTAGGCAGGGTTTTTTTTTTTAAGAAAAAAAATAGATTGGCCTTATAATAGATATAATATAATATAATATGATATAATACACAAGCTCAAACTCAACATATGCCTCTCAGGTCACAAAAAATGTACAAATTATCTGTGCCATTCCCTCGTATCGAAATGTTCAAGAAATCCTTATCTTACTCCGGAACAAGTATTTGGAATTCTCTCCAATTATCTACCCAAACTGCTTCTTCAGTAGTAAGTTTTAAGAACAAATATCGTCATGATCTATGTACTTAATAATTTTTGTCTTTGTAAAAATGTCTGTATTTATGTATATGTTCACTGTATATATGTAAACCATTGTTATGTCATGATGCTAACAGTTTTGAGGGCCTCAAGGTAGAACAGCTATTCAGCTGATTGAGTGTATTTTATATATGTAACCCTCTTGAAATAAAGAATATTATTATTATTATTATAGTTAACATTGATTAATGGCTTCTTGTTTTGTGCCCACTCAAAATTATAACATTTAATTATATAGCTGTATTGCACGCAGAATATTACATGGGGGTGGAAACTATATCCACTGGCAGGAGGAAACCCAGGTGTTACGTTGGTACATGACAACCATCGTATTTAACTGGATTAAATACCCGGATAAAATACACAAAATATATTCTTACCTCAAAAAGGTATAGGGCTTCTAACATGGTGTTGACGGTTGAGAGCGATGCACCACGGATATCAGCTATAACACTCACACCTTTCTTACGAACTTCTTCCCTAAAAAGGAAAAATAATACATGTACAATATAATTCTTACTGGAGCTAGCCAAATAAAGGGAATTTCATGAACATAATCTTGCAATGCTAGATTACAGGTACAGTACACTTGAACGCGAACGTATGTTGCAGGTTTTGTCCAACAAAAGAAAAAAACTGTCTATGCATGAAATAATCTTGAAAGGTTCTACTAGAAAGATGGATTGGTGTCTAACACCACATCCAAGACCTACGCCAAGAACCCACTCTGGATTTTGTACATTTTTACTGATGCTTGATCCATGGACATTAGCTTAAGAGACGATTGCTCTACTGACTAAGCCACCAAGGTGCCCGGAAAATGATATAGTTTTTTTTTTAACTGAGTAGGATTCAACCCAACTCATTATTGGTGATAGGCTTTTTGGTTGATTGGATTAGATTCATGTTATGCGCAGCAGTCATGATTATTTCACTTATATGTCAGGTAACTCTTCCACATACAGCGACCAAGTAAAAAATCCACTCAGAAATTTTTCAATATTTATGTGGTCTGAGTGTGATTCGAACCTGCACCACATCGATTGAAGGTCTGTGTGGGACTGAGGGAGGATCACTCTAACCCACTGGTCCCTGGTAGGCTTTTTGGATATTCAAAAGTTGAGACAAGTCTGTTGGGGTCAATGAGTATAGTATTTTCTGACCATTGTGTCTGAGTGACCTGCTTGACCATATGAGCGGGTGCAGGTGCTTAGGCCAAATTATAACACCTGTATGGTAAATCACCAGGAATCCAGGATGGAGAAGTCAGTCCATTGTTTGCTTTTAATAATACACTGTCGAACAGGCCACACAGGAACACAGGCAAAGCTTTTTGACGTTTAGAAATTCTATTATTGAAAGTCATAAATTTCAAAATTGATCATAATTTATATTACAACAGGCGCAATAATACCAAGAATAAATACCAAGATAAAAATGGGATATTGCATTGACAACTATTAAGGAATCTCATTGGTTCATAGTGAAGTCGGTATTAAGCTAGAAAGGTAATTCTAACCAGGGGGTCGTTTCACAAAGCAGTTGAATCGAAAACGAAGCCTAGTTGCCACTGGATACCATAGTGAAGAGATACGACGTCATGGCAACTGCGATTGATCGTAATTTACAACAGTTTCGTGCAACGGACCCCTGCCTATCAACCATGATGTTATATAGAGAGCGGAATTGTGACGTCACTCACCATGGCAGACCATCTTGGTTTGATATAACATGGGGTTTGAATAAATATTGCATCTAAACTCTGTTTCACTTTTTCGAAGATTTTTTGCCAACTAAGAACCTACATACCCTATTGAGGTACATCAATTCACATTAAGCGCTATAATGAACACAAGCATTTTTAATTGTGGTCAATATATAAAATGTAAGTCCAAAACTCCCCTTAGTAAAATGAAAATGAAGATTGGATGTGATAACTGTCTATAACCCATGTTTAAAATTATAGACTGTGTGAATGAAGCTTATACCACAGTGACGTCTAAATAGTCCACTTTTAAAGAAAGGCATGGGAAATCGATCTGTAGGAGTATGCTAAAGATAACTCATCTAATGTTTTAATCAAGTGCAGAATGATAAGTCGATCAATTTATTTTTAAATTGATGAGAAAATTTACAAAAGTTGCATGGTAATTTGAATTAAATACTTTTTATGTTTTGGGCATTTTAATATATTCTTTATATAAAGATCAACTTTTTGGTAAAGGGTCAACAATACATTAAAAAACAGCTAACTTTGTGTGTGAATTAGATGGCTTTTATATAATAATGCTATTTACAATTGCAGCTCACGCAAATAGACACATGTTTGTATGATAATCTGTGAGGGATCAGGGCATTATGAGTTAATTAAATTTTGGCAATGCACTAGAAGTTCTGCAAATAGAAAACTGGGACACATTCAAACAAAATATTTACATGTGATATAAATCGTAATATCAGTGAGAATATTTCCTAACAGATTATGAACCTTAAATTAAAAGCCAATCATCCAACAGAAGATTAAACCTAGGGTTACATATATCTATGTGCGATCATATTTTGTTTATTAACTTGCCAAAAAATGTAGGGCCTATATGAACTTTTGCCAAACCCAGGCTGGGATTATGTAACCAAAACCTGACAGGAATACCAAGCAGTTATCCTAATGATGATTTAAGATTTAAATAAATGATAAACATTTTTTTGCATTGAACTTTTGAGATAGAAAATTCACAAAAAATACTTATGTATAGAATCATACGAGAAATGAATTTTTAACATTTGATGAGAATGCATTGTATGAATGTATCATTGACAACTGAGCATTAATAACAGAAGCACCATTAGACTAATGACTGTTTATTTTGAATATTATTTCATCAAGAAGAAGAATAATGTTGATTAGATATAGGAATCGTCTCAAGCATTTTGGAGTTTAACCATAATCCTGCCTAAGAGGGGGCTCGATGGTCCAGTGGGTTAGAGTGATCATCCATCATTCCCACACCAACCTTCCATCCATGCGGCACGAGTTAAAACCACACTGAGTTGATTTTTCACTCGGTCGCCATATGTGGAAGAGTTGCCCGCAGATCGACGTTTCCTCCGGGCAATGGGCCTGCTTTCCTCCCCCACTAAACCTGGCAATGTCGCCATATGAGCGAAATAATCTTAAGTGCGAGGGTAAAATATCAATCAACCTATCTCAGAGAAACTTTGAGGAAAATTTCCGCCAGCTTAAGTAAATTGACCTCTCCGTCACTGCAAAAATGGACAGACAGACGAAAGGCTTTGCGATGTTAGAAATATCATGGCGTCACAGAGCAGAGGCGTTTAGCTGATTGTGCTATTTAACTATTTATAAGGTTTGGATTGGCCATGTGGCGCTGGCAGAGAGGTCAAATCCAATACAGAGAGGAATTCCTTTTCTTTTTAAACAGATTTTCTTGAATAGATTGGTTCAAGTAATATAATTAATGACAACTTTTAAAAACTCTTTTCGTTTAAAAATAGTGATTTACTTTCAATTTCAGGATGAAACTTTCCATCTCCATAAAACAGCAGATACTTTTAGCTATATGATGGCCTGGCACAGATATGTGGGTTGGTGTCCGACACTAATACTTATCTGAGGCCAACTTTTGTATATAAAGTCACCAATGAACTGGAAGACCTGGAGCCTGTTTCATAAAGCGGCGTAGCGTAAGTTTTTACCTAGCTTCCATAGCAACGTATCTTTAGAGTATGGGGTGGTTACGTAAAAACTTAAGCTACGCCGCTTTGTGATAGGCTCCAGGTTACTAAGTTTTGTCCAATAATCCTATCGTTCTTCCTTCTCAGTAGCTTTAAAAGGCATGAAATCGTATAGTTGCTTTATTGGTATTTTCTAGTAGTATATTAAGCTCATTTTTCAACCACTTGGTTCTCTATGATACATGAAATTTTTTAGCAGCCATGGTAGACAAAATTGTTGCCTACACGACACCGGTTGCTTATGTAGTTACATGGGTACATGTATATGGCAGCATGGCAGCTTAACCGCAGGAAGACTTGGAAATAAATATGTCTTTCAACCAATGAAATCAGTCTGCCTGCAATCCTGATATTGAAAATATTGCTTTATTTTGCTCATTCTTGCCAAAGTGACACAACAGCTATGATGGTCTTACATAACACAATAGGGTTTCCATTCCCTCCTGTATCCCACGTTCAATTGATTTTAAATTTTCAAATCCTGTTATATATTTTTGAACAATAAAACACACGCGCACAGGGAAAATCCTGTTTAATACATGTACTTTAATTAAGTTGATTGATTGATCGATGTTAGCGAACTAGCACAAATGTTGATCAACACCAGAGAGATTCAACACAGAGTTTAATTTTTTTCATATATTAAAAAAATTCATTCATGAGGACAGGGTTAATGATGTTACATGGAAAAGAAACAAGATTCTATTAAAGAGACAAGGGAGACAATTCTCAATAGAACACATAATTGATACAAAATTTACCAAGTAATCCAACTCTACTCAAACTTAGTCTCAATTAAGACCTTGGGCAGGTAATAAATTACATTGTCTTGCTTTTATCTCACTAAGTTTATTTAGACATCAAAATGGGTGACTTGTTTAATCAACAAGTCACACTGAAGGTGAAAAATGGGCAAATTACATTTTGTTTTACTCTTAGACCTCCACATTAATCTGAAGTGACACAAAAACACACTTGTCCATTTACATTAGTCCATCAAAAAGGCACTTTAGTCCTTACATATAAAGGGACGTTTTTTTTCTTCAAAGTTTAAATCAAAGTCTACATTAGTTTAATCTTTCACAAAAGTTTTTGTAATCTTCAAAGACCCTAAATTTGACTTTTAAGTGTCTTTGAATTTCAACTTCAATTAAAATTTCAAAGACTATTAAGTCTTTCAGATTTTTCCTTTAAGGTGGAATGAGCTGCCAAAATTCACACTTTTTTCATAATTTCTGATCGTCACGACAGTAAGAGGCTTTGGAGGCCGTTGAAAAACTAAATGATTGGCATTGGAATGAGGAAAATCTCTACAGTATGTGGCCTATAGAAACCGGAATAGTGTTCAGAAAGTAAACGAAATTTAAATAACCGGGACGACCACTCATTCATTCTAAGCCAAAGTTTGTTCAAAACAATATCGTACATCCTCGAGACTAGAAGCACTAAAAAGCTTCTGAATAGCACGTTTTGAGAAAAATAGCCGATAATTTCAACATTCTGTTTCGTCAAAATGTCAACATTTTGGCAGCTCATGCCACTTTAAATTGTTGTAGCATATATACAAGTACATATTTACTAACTTAATACTTTGTATTGAATATTGTACACACTAATTCAGCTTTAACAGTTATTTTAAATTCAACATTTGGTTCAGGTGTCTAATGACCTTAGTTACAACAGCAGATCCATGTTGCTCATTCCCTATTAGAAACTTTTAAGTGAGATCAGTGACAGGTCAAATTATTTGTATTTATCCCATAGGGTTTCCCATACAGATTAATATTTTTTTCCAACAAACTGAGCTTAATAAATTTCAAAGCTCAGAAGGACCTTCAAGACGTTTTTCTGGGAAGAAGTAAAAATATGTGAATAAGATATGTGGAACCAATTTATCTTTTCTTGATAAAAATATGTAAGAATGAGCATGTGATTCAAACCCATTGATGATATTCTGTGTGAGAATCCAAGTGAGTTCCTGTGATCGGCATAAGTATTCTTGACAAAAACCCTTTTATAATATATTTATGAATACTAATACACACGGGCACAGGGGAAATCTTCTTGTCTAAAATAACCATGGAGACAAGTTTCTAATTATTTTAAAAAGAGGTATATCATTTAGCCCTTTATACCAAATCATAAGTTGTTATAATAAACTAAAACCCATGATATTTCATAAGGTTGACAGACAAGAGTTTGGCTTAAGTCTGTAGAATTTTCTGGAATACTTTGTAATACATTGAAAGTGTTCCCTTTTAGGATATAATGATAGCTTACCTTGGTATAGTGTAGTAAAACATGGTAAGTCTGGCTAATTCACTACTGGATACCTGTTGATTGGTCCATATTGAACTGCAGGTAAACATGTATATTACCATTCCACCTCGAAGATCTCTACAACCTGCAATATAGAGTCGTACAATTAACCAAAAACACAAAATACAAAATATAACCCTTGGTTTGCTCATTTTCTGTAGGATGCACATCTGATTAGTTCATTATAATATGATCTTGAAGTGAATTGATTAAAAATTCTAAATATTTTGTATCAATCCTCCCCAAAAACATAAATATAATCATATGAAATCAGATCCAGATTTATTATTAGATTATCACATTTACTTCAAGAATTTCCAAACAATTACAAGCAAAAAGAAGAAGTTAACAATCAGTTACCAGCAGGACAGACAGACAGTTTAAGAAACTCAGATGAAGATTTCAAAGCATTGAGATTGGTGAGCAGAAATAACTATAAAGTTGTGGCTGGAATTTCTCTATCTTTGCTCACCAGACAGAAAGTTAAGGATAAAGCATTGACCAACATATGGGATGAATTATTCCTGGCAATAGAGCCCAGTAAACAGCTGTTGGAAGACTCTCATACCTCACTTTGATAGATAGTAACACTACTCTAGCATTGATAATCACAAGTTAGTCAAGTCTGGAAACCATTTAACTCTCCATTACGTGTATTGGTGTGTGAAACTACATGTACATAAGAAATGTTTGAAACTATCTTTAAACGTGGGTTCCATACTTAAAGCTTGTGTAGTTCAAAAACAATTGATGACGTGGTGATGTCTTAATTTTTTATCATTACATGTACATGTATGGCTCATGAGAATGGACCATCTCCGTCAAACGTTAAACTGATTTTCAGCCTGCCTTATTGATCAAATTTGCATAATTATACTGTAGGTCATAACAAATTTTCTTCAAATATCAGTTTTCAATAACAATAAAAAAATATTGTTTTCATTAAAAAAAGTTGGAACATGTTACACCTACATGTATTTCGGAACCAACAGACCATTTGATTAATGATGTCAACAGTTCCAGACATAATGTCGTATTGGCATTAGGATTTGTTCAGTATGACGGAGGGTAACTGTTCTACACAGAAAAGTACAAGTGTGTGTTTCTACAAGGGCTTGTAAAATGGTAATCACCTCAAAATAAGTTCATTCATGCAATTAACCTTAACTGAATGACGTTTTACGCATCAGGTCTACATTTATCTTCTATATCTCTGCATACTTTTTAAAAATATGTATGCATGTGGAATGTCGATAAAGGTTATATTACGATTGCAATTAAAGAAAAAAGAATTAAAAAGACCCTGAGGTAATGTAGCTCCCTCGGTAATTAAATGCACGCTTTGCAAAATCCAAATTAAAAATATTGAAATTACCACAAATACAGAAGGCAATAATTAAGTTTAACTTGAGCAGAATCTCAGTGATCTTTGATAATACATTAATATTATAATGGAGACAGATACATTGTATTCCAGACTATTGTTTTTAATTAACATTTTTAATTAGAAGATAAAGGAAGACCCTGATAACTTTGGAATAAAATTATATATGAATCTTTGACTGATCCAATAAAAGTAGGATTGTGGTCTAGATAAGAAAACAACTTTTTTAATAAAGCTTGAATAAGAAAGGTTTTATAGTCAGATTCCCATCAAACTGAAATCCTTTTATCTGGACAATCCTTAAATCTATGTAAATCTGTTTTTCTAATGGTCACACCCTGGTTGATCTGTAGCCATCCCAGACTACCCAGGGGGCTAAATGATACCAATCAAAACACCATCAATCCTGTTTGTAGACCTCTTTATTGGACGTTGATGGTGATTTAAGTAAGTTATTAATGAGTCACTGGTCACTATAACCAGGATTTAAGGAACACCATGACTGACCACACACTGAAAGTCCCATCAATCAAGCCAATTAATGGCACAAGTATCTTTTTGGTTTATCTATGGACAGGAAACAGGATGGACATGTACTGCAACAACCATCTGACACAACTAAAGGTGATATATGCTATTTTGATAAATGAATTAAAAACAACTTGGAAACATAAAAATATTCTATTTGTTTCTTGTCGCATTTGCTTGATTGATGTTTTACGCCGCAGATTATTTCCCTTATATGGTGGCGTTGTCAGGTTTAGTGGGGGAGGTAACAAGACTCAACGCCTGGAGGAAACCCTCGACGAGTACCTGGCAACTCTTCGATGTACTGTATATGCCGATTTCAGAGAAAAATCCCCTCAAAAATTTGGTCTGAGTGTGATTCAAACCCGCGCCGCATCAATGGAGGGTCTGTGTGTGACTGAGCAACGATCCCTATAACCCACTGCACCACCAAGTATTACATGTAGCTTGACAATGGTCTTTGAAATACACCGAAATGCTGCTGTTTTTATCTATAAATGCCTGTTTTCTTGTTAATCATCCCTATATATATATGTTATTCTTAGATTACAGCAGGCTATAATTTGAGAAGTAAAGATAATCCAATTGCATTATTACTCTCATGGCAAAAGGTTGTGTTCTTTATGATTGATTGATTTGATTGGTGTTTTACGCCACGCTCATGATTATTTCACTTCTTGGCGTTGCCAGTTTTATTGTGGGAGGAAACCCACGACCTTCCGTTGGTAACTAGCAACCATCCCACATAGGTCGGTCGAGTGAAAACCCAGTCAGAAAATTTCCTAATTTTTTGGGACTCAATGGGATTCGAACCCGCGACTCATTGGTGGAAGGCTGTTCGGATTGAGCGTCCAACGCTCTACCTACTGAGCCACGGAGGCCCCCTGTGTTTTTTATGATAGAATCAAAACAAAAAAGATACAGAGAGACTACCCTATCCACTGGATTCAGTAGTGTTTTCTTCAAAATACAACAATGGAAAGCTTGATGTTTATTATGTAAGGCTTAGGGTGGAGTTCTTGCATCTTTTTAAGACAAATCAATTTATAAAGGTCTTATTTAACTTTCAAAGAGAACACAATAAGGAACCCGGAATCCTCATAGTAACTGAAAACTTTAACCCTGTTCAGGCTGTTATTAATGTTTGGAATGCTGCAGAAGACTTGTTAACTTCAACGGCAGTGTTATTGTGGAGGGAGTATCATTACTAATGATAAATTTCTTGTCCCATGACATTTAAATTTTCAGACATCACTAAAGACAGCAGAGATTTTTAGGAAGCAGTACTATTTGAGTTATCCTAGACAAAGAGTATCATCGAAACAAAGTGACCCTCCAAAACAGGACGAAATCACCTGGTGACCACATGTACAACCTCTGCCACTTCTTTTAACTTTGGCTTAAAATGAAAAACAGAATGCAAGGGAATTGTCACAAGTTCACAGAAAGGTTAGCATAACTATAGCTCATGCCACATATTGAGAGCCAAGTGAATAAAGGTAGCTCTTTACATTACTATAACATTCCAACAGTAAACCACTTTGAAGAAAGTTCAGTCAATGTTAGCTGAGACTATATCTAATAATGATAACCTAAGTACATGTACCAAATTCAAATCTTAAATGATGTGACACAAGGACTGTCATGTGATGATTTTGATTGATTGAAGTTTCATGCCGCACTCAGAAACCACATGATTTTGAGAGTGATGGTAAAAAAAAATCTACCTAGAAGTAAGAAAATTCAGAGGTAAATTGATGTATCTAAACCAAAAGATGTATTAACCATAGTAATCTACATGTAGGTCACATTGATCTATATAATCTTAACACCATAAACAGTGAAGTAACCACAAAGATTTATCCTCTGTTAGACATACATGTAAACAGTTTAACTGCTATAAATATGACTGAAGTCCAACAAAAAATCTAAAATTGTGTATAGCTCTTGACATCTCAAACATAAATGTTTCTTAGTGAACGTTATACATATTTACTGAACATAATTAAAGAAACTATTTAGCTTTTTGCTGTTACACGTAGTCAACATTTGATCAGGGGATTTCCACTGTCAGCTTTTTAGGTGTGTTTTTTGTTAGAAATAATCACTTTCAAAACAAGCCTTGCTGTACATATATACACTAACATTGTAACGTTTGACATTTCTGATTTAGTTGGCCTACATTTTATATGGGACAAGGTTTAATTATGAACATTAATATAGCAGGCAGTAAGGTTAATTAATTTACAACCTGCATTATCCAATCATATAGCCCACATCCTTCAACAAGGGGCCATTATGGACTGTTATTATCCTCTGTATAGGATTAACTTCATTTACATGTAGATACAGCTAATGAAAGTTAAACGTTTAAATGATATATGATGATTTATTATTTTACGCGTATATCCGTGTGCAAATTAGCCTTTTAAAACCGAAACACACCAAAGAGTTTGTCAAACATGCTGATATTCAGACCTAAATAGAGTACAAAGGCACTGTGTGTAACACTCCTTTTACTAAAACCAAAACACATAGGACAACTACTTTGTACATGGTGATGTACAAGTTGTCCTGTGTTTTGGTTTTAGTAAAACCGCTCCATAGAAGAATCTATTATAGACTCCTTTTAAAGTATCATAAACCAGTCAGAAAATCCATTGATTTCATATTTTAATTTATTTTTTCAAACCATGTGGAAAAGTTGTATGAGCGTATAATTTATTAAAATGCAAATTGGTTTCTATGTGCAGCTAAAAGTAGCAACCTAATAAATCGTAATCCAATCAAAAGTTGTGATCCATGTAGTCTTGTTTTAAATCTAATGCATCAACTTCTGGATGCAGATCAAACATTGTTGATAGATTGATTGATGTTGTCAGGTTTAGTGGGGGAAGAAACCAGAGGAAAGCCTTGACCATTGACAAGTACCTGGCAACTCTTTCACATAAAGTGTTCCAGTAAAAAATCCACTCAGAATTTCTGGGATTCGAACCTGTGATGGAAGGCATACACTGTATGTCGGACTGAGAGAATATCAATATTCCACCAAGCCCCAATGTAAAACAGAAAGAAGAGAAACTTACCAGGTAGAATGGCCACCCCAGAGTGTAATAATGTATAATCCACATCCATGATGGTGTTGGGCAGGTCTAGTTTAGGCCTGTTAGATAACATAGCCATGTACCTCTGTCTATGTACACACACCTCCTCATCAGCTAGCTCTAAGGGAGGGTCTGGAAAATAGAAATAAAACTGTCACCCAACAATTGGCCCAAATCTCATTAAGTACCATTAAGTTGTCACTCTGCTAAGGCAAAAAACAAATAGCTGAAATGGGACAGCACAATTGCTGCAATTTCAGAGGTTCTTCCATGGGACACATTCTTAAAATAAAAAATAGCAACTTCCTAAGTTTATTTCTTTCCTCTTGTATGCGTAACTGATATAATAAAATATTAGTATATGCCATTCTTGAAAGGTTTACTGGGGTAGGAAAATCTACCCAAGCCCACTCCCCTCCCCAAACCATCACACAGCCATACACCATTTCCTATCTATCCCTCAACATACATGTACCTTTCCTGAATGGACTGGATCTAGGCTACAACAACAGCCAACACTTTGATCCTACAGCTGACACTTGGAGAATCCATATTAAATACCACAGTAAAACTTCTCATATATTATTTTTTCATGTAAATTTGATTATCCGTACGTAAGGCTAAACCATTGTCTGTGACCTTAAACAACGTCAACAACAAATTTGGATAAGTTTAAATTTCCTCTGAAACAAAGTTTCCCCAACTACATATGTAGTGGCGAGCATGATTAGTAACTTCTCGGTAGATGGCGGTGTTACCGTCTGAGAAAAATCATTTTGAACACGGAGGGAATTTAAACAGCGAAATTTGCTGCTAACAGACTTTAGGCCACACATGATGGTTGAACTCCACAAAGTATTTTCCTAGGACAGTTTTAGGTGAGTAGTGTTTATAAATTTCGAGATATAATTTTTTGGAAATTCCGAGAGTAACTCTTCGATTTTTCAAATGCAACCACATGTTGAGGTGGTATTGAAGAAGCACATACTACTGACTGTATGGGCACATCCAAACAACTTCAATCCACTGATTCAATATATTGTGAACTGCATCTAAATTTACATTTCTGGGGCCTGTTTCACAAAGCGGCGTAGATGTATTTTTTGTGTAACTTTCATACTAACGTATAGATCTACAATATGGGTAGCTAAGGCACTTACGTAAAAACTTACGCTACGCCGCTTAATGAAACAGGCTCCAGCACATCAAATCAGTCCTCTAGTCAAACAAGTGGAAACATATAGTAAATCCTTGAAAACTGGGCTTCTTCAGGTTCATATTTTGAAATAAGTTGAAGGATTCAAGCACTTACTATTCCAGTTTAATAACTGTAATAGTTTGGACAGCATTCTCCAGCAGCTACATTAAAATGGTAGACGGCTTAACAGTAAACTACATGTATATCTTAATCCACTTTAATCTGGATAATCTTTAATCCATTAGTGGGTGGTCACAGCAGGAAGTATAAGGCCACTGTATAGAGGATTGGTAAATCAATCTTACTGTCTGATTTGAATAAAATGTACATTGACTATAAAATACCTGTACATTGATTGATTTGACAGGCAGGCAGAAAAAAGTATCAGAATTTTAGATTGATAACAATAATATCTTAAACGTTATGACTTTGATACAATTAACTGGTATTTGATTATGAAAAAAAAATTGTTTAGAGGCTCATTATGAGCCTTGGGTTGGAAAATGTTGGATATTAAAATAATGTTCATATACCACGTACAAATACCTAAAAATGCCACTGTCAAGAATTCTGAACTAAAACTTCCAACTTGTTATAAGACAGAGCTTGGCGATGCCAGGTTTAGTGGGAGAGGAAACCTTACTCATTGCCAAAAGGAAACCCTTGACCTCTGGCGAGTACCTGGCAACTCTGTGAACTCTCCCACATACGCTTGATAGAGAAAATTGTCTGCCTCATGGGGTAAATCAGGTCAATAGCAGTAAGTAAAATACAGTTTAACAAATGTCAACATAATTAAAATCTCTTTTCTATACAACAAAAGATTAACCCTTTATTGTTTGGATCCAGACAGGATTAGGCATACATGTACCCTGATCAGAATGGGTGAGTGATTTTGATCATTCGAATCAGAACTCAGATTACCTTTATTGGGAATTTATTCTACTGATCTCGCATCACTTAATCTGCTGATCACACATGTAAGCAATACTTGATCAGGTTTTCTCAGACCATGAGCTTCCAAATCAATCAGAAATAAGTCATTTATTAAAGTGGCATGAGCTGCCAAAATGTTGATATTTTGATGGTAAAACAGAATGTTGAAATTATTTTCTATTTTTCTGAAGACGTATAATTCATTTTTCTAAGCTTTTTAGTGCTTCTAGTCTTGAGAATGTGCGATAAAGTATTGATTTGAACTAATTATGGCTTAGAATGAATGAATGGTCGTCCTGGTTATTTAAATTTTGTTTACTTTTCGAAGACTATTTCAGTTCGTATAGGCCACATACTGTATGGATTTTCCTCATTCCAACGCCAATCATTTAGTTTTTCGATGGCCTTCAAAGCCTTTTACTGTCGTGACGATCGAAAATTATTAAAAATGTGTGAATTTTGGCAGCTCATGCCACGTTAATGATGTGATTGACAGGTATTTTATAACAAATTCAACATATGTACTCTAACTTCCCATAGCAGCCATTCTACAGGTCGGTCAATGGGTGGAAAACCTGATTGGGCATCTAACATGGTATACATGTAAACTGAACAACTCTAGATATTGATGCACACTAAAACACATGGGCACAGGGAAAATCTTCTTGTCCACAACTATGAATAGGTAGTCATGTTGTGAGATATGTACGTGTATTTAAAACAATAAACAAGCCCTTTCAATCTTTCATGAGAAAGCATATTTACACAGTTTAACGATAAGTAAAATAGTTGAACTTACAACAAAATTGACTTTACTTCGGAAACCTAATTAATAAATTTAATGTGTATCAAAGTTAGGGTTAAATGTCTTGTAGATATTAAAAAGCTGCCAGGGCAGGAAATTTAAAAGATAATTTGGTTTACTTATGAGCCAAAATGTCTTAAAGTTGTTGACGGGGAATCCCCAGATGAAAATATTACTCTTAGGTGAGGGAGTTTCCCCAGACAGTAATCAGAGCTTTCTACCAACTCAGTATACAGGATGTACTTTGTCAGAAAAAACAACCCTGAAGTACTGGGTGGAAATAAATCTGGTAGACACCACTGAATAGCAGGAAGACAGAAATGCACACCAAAAAACCTATGAGTAATAGGACAGCTTGGCAAAAACTGTTTTACATGTACTGCACAGAAGGAAATTAATCACTACTATGCTTGGCTGATTATACTTGTAAGTCATTGATAGATCGATTACTTGATATCTCAATATGTAACAATTTAAAATGATTACTTCCTTTATTTACATTACAATGACATTGGCAGTTTTATCTCTAGTATTCTGTTGGTAAGTTCGATACGAACATATTTATATAAGAAATAAATTTTATATAAGGAATATATGATATCAAGTCTATCAAAATGATTGGTTGATTGATTTTTACACTGGGAAGATTTAAATACTGGTGGAATTTATCCCCTTACTTAAATTCCCCACTTGAACTTGAGAACCATTGGTGAATCATTGAAATGTAAGTTCAGGAAGTCGCACTTCAACTGAAGATGAATTGACCAATAAATAATCCTCTCACTTGAAAAACCCTATAGAACTAGTACTGTTACATGTACCAACAGAAACAAAAAACATTTCAACATACCAAGTTTAATTTTATACCAATTAACTATTACCTTCCAAGTTTTCTATCATACTCATATATCTCAGTCGTCAACCTATTGAAATATCATAGCTTTGGTTTGTTACAACAATTTATGGGATATACATGTAAAGGCCTAAATGATATACCTCTTTTTAACACAATTAGAAACTTGTCTCCTTGGTTATTTTAGACAAGAAGATTTTCCCTGTGCCCGTGTGTTTTAGTAATCATAAACATATATCCAAAGAATGGAAACGTGAGTTTATTCAGAGTCAGCTAAATGATTGATTAAAGTTTTACACCGTTCTCATCTATAGTTATTTTGCATACATCACAGTCAATTTAACGTGAGGCTACCTTTTTGAGACAGAATTTTTTAACAATATTGAAGATAAAAATTTATACCAGGCCATAGGATTTTACGGTAATGATCGGTTCCGGTAGCCTGTTGCTACTGTGGTTCTAAAACTACGGAAACGGAAAACTGTTACCCATCATAAAACCCAGTATATGGTATGATGTATCACGAAACCAGCATCGGTATCGATTGGTTCCCAGCATTTTAGTATACGGAACAGATTCAAAGTTTCTGCAACCAAAATTATATGCCCTGTATACACGATTTGGATACTTAATTGGTGCACCAGTCCACCAGGCACTTCATAGTTGAAAATCTATATTGTACTACCAGTATTTAAAAGAAAACAGCATTATGTCAAATAAAAAAAGTTGAAGCGGCGCAAGAAAGCAAACAAAAAATGAGTATCAGAGGAACAGGCAAATAGACCCAAAACTAAAGTGACTGTATTTCATCTTTTATCCATAGACCAGAAGAGTTACAAAAGTTTACGCTTTCATATCTTTATAAATATCCACACATAGCTTTCCACATGAATTAACCCAACTATGGACATTTAAAAATACAACTGGCTTGTTGACATGGTCGAGGAATTTACACCTGTGGTTAACTAAGACTGTTGGACCAGGTGAAAAAACTTCCAGGTAAATAACTTGTTTTAGATACTTGTGGTGTGATATACTTCCCTAAATTTAATCATGAAAGCCACATGTAAATACACAAAACACAGAAATAGTTTTTGTTTGATAAACAATGCCAAGGTAATCTAAAAATGTAAAAAGAATAAGTTATGAATAAATTCTGTATAGGTATAATTTAATCCATCAAATCAAGAGACAAAAGACTACGCAGCAGAAACTTACTGGACCCTAAAAACCTGCATCTGTGACCCACTTTTTCATGCAATTAGGTGGGCCCTATGGGATGCGGACAAAAAGTAACAAAATTAAGACTGCGATGAATATAAATACAATAATTGGACACCACTAAATGTATATGAGGAACCTCCTTTTTATCTAAGGTTACGACCGGGCACAGAGTTACGTTGTGGGTTGATAAGCATCCATGTTGTCCCTCAATATTTTTACAGAACGATCCATAGGTAAACCGATCTGTCCAAATTGTATTTCGATGTAATAATTTGTTTAAGCGGCATTTAAAATATTTATTTTAAATGTAATAGGTACATTAATGAATTTAGGTTTACCTCTCTTTTAAACAGGTATGTGTGTGAAGTGGACAAACTCAGATATAAATTATATACAGAGCAGATTCCATAATTTCCCACTTAGTTGAGACAGGGCCAATATACATTCGTATCTGGTACAAGAGGTTTCCAAAGAGCTTTTAATTCAGGAGAGTGACCCAAATGGGTTTAAAGATAGATACCTGTTCAACATCACCTTATTTCAGCATAAATAATAGTCACATGGATCATTAAGCTGCATGTCTAACAAAGCATGATAAAAACTTACCATGTGTATATGAACACTTATCACCCCCTTCCATCTGGGCTGGGTTAATATCTACCCTAGATAGCCTTTTGTCTAGCTGATAAATCCAAATCACATTACTGAATACAGAGGGGAAAATCCCACAGAAAACTGAGTTTTAACGGCTTAAAACACTTTCCACAAAATAAAACCAAGTAACACTCAAATAAGCATGTGTACTATAATTGTGAAAGTTGGTAAAACTTTTTCCTTCTCATCCCCATTAGTTTGTGTATAGTAAAGCCGCCATGACTCACAACACAGCTGTGGGATGAAGTTCACTATCAGAGACAAACTCCAGACTGCAGCAATACAGAGGTTCCCAGGGAGGGGCATCAGATTAACTCCAGACTCCAGCAATATAGAGGTTCTTGAGGAGGGGCAACAGAAAGCCCCTAAGAAATGAACAATTGACATCTCCGCCAGCCCCATGTGGCCAGATCAAATATTCAAAACAGCCACGCTCGGCATATTTTCAGAGTTTTATGTCTTATAAAAATTACCTGAACATATATCTTCGAAATTGGTATGACATCAACAGAAAGCTCTTGTTTCAAATTTAGTACTGCTTCATAAAAATGACAAACACTATTTAATTCTGAAATTTTACCTGTATTTGGCAGTTCATGCCCTTTTAAAATAATATCTGTGCATATTTCAAGAACTAAAGGCCATAAAACACTTTCTTTTTTAAAAAATGCCCATTATTGAAGATCTGAAGGTTTTTTAAAACAAAATGGTAGCCTTCCTCAGAAGAACTTTAACAGCGAAAATCTCAACAAAACATGGTGAATGTACAACTACATGTAGTATAGTACTGGAATCCATCAAGGTTGATAATGCTATGTGCTCACACATGAAGAGCTGTTGATAAGATACTAGGAAACTTTCAAGTGAATGAGACCTGGTTTACTTCAGAAAGTTGTCCGTCATGAACCAGATGTGTTTGAGTGATAGCAGTCAATGAGAGGGGAAAAAAGATGCTTGCTGAGACAAACTGCTTATAACATACATGTTTAAAATGTGGTCCAACTTGCCAGGGATAGACATGAATTGAGCTGGATGATGCTCAATGGTGAAACACCCACAGGGAGAAAGATGTTTATAATTCAAACTTCACCGTACATCAGGTGTTTTTACTTTCTCCCTCTGTTTGCCCACTTTTAGATAAAAAGCAACACTAAATACACACTGTTTTGATATGGAAAGCCCATGGAACAGAGCATTTGTATTCAGGAAACTCATAGTACCAATCCATGAAGGAGGAAACCCATTCATAAATGTAAATGCTACGTGTACATACAGAGTATACAGCTTCGAATTAACCCCAGAATTAACCATTTTGAATAACTGCTTAATCTAGGTAAGGGACTTGGTTCACAAAGCAGTTGCATCGCAAACGCAGCCTAGTTGCCCATAGATACCATATTGAGGAGATACGATGTCATGGCAACTGCGATTGATGATTGATCGCACTGTGCGACGTCTTTGTGAAACGCCCCCCCCCCCCTGCACTGTATGTAGCAAGTAGTTGCTAAAGAGTAAGATCATTTAAAATAAGTTAAACGTAAATTGCTACAGTTAAAATTTACATGTACTCTTCAAACTAACACAGTTGGTATAACATGGATGCTGGATAGCATGCCTTAAAAAAAAAAAAAAAGTTTTACTTACCATTTCTTGATTGTAATCCAGCAAAATCAAATATTATATCCAATTTAGGTGGTGTTTTCCTTATAACAGGATTTCTTTGGTGACTGGATGCAGCAATTTCATCCCAGCGCATTCGCTGAATACCGTTTTCAACGGCTACAACACATCGTTTGAGCAGTAATCCTAACTCTGTGTCCGAGGTTATCCTCATTTTCTCTATCCAATCCATGGTAAATAGGTTTGGATAATCACTTTCTAAAACAAGTAGTTCTCGTATTCCTCCGCCAGTGAGATATTTCACGGACAGTTGTACCTGACCGAAATTTGTCCTCGTTACACATAGATAAAAATCTCCTCGATGAAGACAAGATCTGGGATATTCTGTCAAGTGAACAATTAATTTTCCATTTTGACTCAAGGGCCAGAATTCCGCTTTACAATGGCATCCATTTGTGTCACGGTGCACCTAAAAAAACATATAGAAACAAAACTAGATGAGTTTCAAATATAAACAAAAGTTTCAGATTGAAATGTTGATTGTTTAAAAAATAAAATCTGAATATTTTCAGACAAAAACTTAGATTTCATAATTGCAATTAATATGCATGACTTACACGTGGGCAAAAAATTCAGAAAAGGTCCCAATTCAGGCTCCTTGATAAACATAACACAACTTACAGAGAGTTATATAGTTCTGTCAAAACGAAAATATTACAAAAATAGAAAAAAATCACGTCATAAAAATGTATGGTTGGTTTCAAAAGAATGAGTTCATAGGTTAATAGTGACTATTTCTAAACCAATGAGACACAAGACCGCCGATTTGTGGTTTAGGTATATATGACAGGAACCTATCAAGTTTGTAACACAATAACTTTGTTACAAAGCAATGGCAGATCTGATGTACGATTTGTGACATCATTATGGTGAAACTACCATTTCATTTTTTAATTGTCATTGTTATTGGAAATTCCACATTCATTACCCCTCAACATTAATGACAACCTAATGATGACTATTGCCGTATTGAATGCAGTAACGAATCAGTATCAAGTTTTCATTTTCGGAGTAAACCGAAAATAAACTTGATAAAAAAAATGCATGCTTACGTGTATACTTGTGAGTTGTAACTTCTACTTATATAAGTTCCAAATTGATTGTATAAACTGGTTATTATGGCTACATATTCTAGTGCAAAAAATATCCCACGTTCCCCCAGTACAGGTAAGCTACGACTCTAGGCTACATGTAACTCATCATACCTTTATAGAAGTTAAATAAATTACCTAAATTAAACTTTTTCTCTAAAGTAAATGAATTCCTAATCCAGTTGGTTTTTTATTTCTAAAAAGTAGAAATTCCATAAAAAGTACACTACTGAGCTTGCGATAATAATATATTTATAAGCACTAAAACACAAGGGCACAGGAAAAATCTTCCTGGCTAAAATAACCATTGAGAAAAGTTTCTAATTGTGTTAAAAAAGGGGGCAAATGTACGTCATTTAGACCTTTATACCCAATCACAGGCCAGATAATTCTGGTGTCGGTCAGAAACACTGAATCGATCCCGTATATTAAAATGAAAACCAACTGGTACTGATGCTAGTTTCAATATATTTATGAACACTAAAACACACAGGCACAGGGAAAATCTTCTTGTCTAAAATAACCACGAAGACAAGTTTCTATTTGTGTTAAAAAGAGGTATATCATTTAGACCACCCCATCATAAATTATTGTAATAAAGTTAACCTATGATATTTCATTAGGTTGACAACTGACAGGAGCTTAGTCATAGTCAGTAGAATTTTCTGGAACACTTTGTATTACATTCACGATGCTTATGGATGGTAAGAATATCGTCAGGCTATATATTATAGGGTCATGGGAAAAGACAATGAAAATTTTCCCTTTCCAAACGTTTGTGCTTGGTACATGTACATCAGAACTTATACTGGCTTTCATGATCAGTCAAAGATTCTCGTTTCTGCAGTTTTAAAACAAAAGCAACAATAGGCTACCAGAACCCCTCGTCACTGTGAAATCCTATGGCCTACAATCATAGATCTTTATATAATCAATGACAAAAAATACTGAAAATTCAGGAAAAATAACTTACTAGTTTCATTGTAAATTTCATCATACTACACAGTACACTTCTACATTCCACACAATATGACTATGACAATATGACCCTAAAAGATAGGGATGACTGACTCACTGATCAGTGATCATAATCTAAGTGTACTCATTTTAATCAAGTAATTAGTAACTGAGGAAAAAGCATTTACAAATTTATTACACATTTAAGTGGAAGTAATCATATCTGCTATACACTCACATTCACAATTTTACAATCAGCACCCCTATAAAACTGTGAATCCATTATTTCTTTTCAGCTTGACATGGTGTGACACTCACAAAACCCAAAACACAACTGTTGGAATGTATGAGCTAGGGGATTCCCAGTAGACCCTTCATTTAAGATGACACGAAACAGCTTCAGTATAATAATTTCTTAACATTCTGTACATCAGGATATTATTTATAGGAATCAGAGTAAGCATAAGGTTTGTTTTCTTCTTGGAGTACAGGTAAGTTATGACAGAACTCAACTATCACTTCTTAACAGGTAAGAACAGATAAGATAAATAACAAAAATCTCATATTATGATAATGTCAAAATATTGCTAAGTATAAAAGAGGGCCATTTCCTATCTTTGATATAACCCAAATCAAAGTTAAACCAAATGTAGGAAGTATTTTTACTTGATCTTTCAATAGACAGGTCGGTGACTTCATCAAAAGTTGGTACAAGGTATTTGAGCATAAAAGTTAAAAAACAAAAGTGAGTCTCAAAAGTTACAAATAAAACAAAAAGTCTAGTCTGTATATTTTTTCATGGCCCTTTCACTGGGCCCTGTTTGCTCATTTTGGCTTGAACAGAAAAATAACTACCATTCATAAAAATGCTTGAAAAAGGCCCATATTTAGAGACATAAGTTGTCTCCCCTGATTTATTAAATATAATTTTTCTAAGTAAATATGATTATACATGTGGAACTGAATACTAGTTACATCTTATAAAAATGTGAAGAATAGTTTGGTATAGGTTTTAGAAACAAACTATGGATGATTAAAACTGACCTGACCTGCCTACTTTCAATACAGTGGTCCTAAAATTTCTCTGAGGTCTAACTTACTTACAATCAGCTGAACTGATGACATTATTGAAATGTTTTATCTATGTTTAATACACAAAGGTGAAAGGCTATTTACACGCATCTTTAAAAATAAAATTCTTTTTTCTTAAAACTATCATAAAATCCTGCCGAAGACTGGTCGCTATATTTTTGTCATAATTAAAATTTAAATGCCTTAACATTGAGTAATAAAAATAAAGAATATAAGAACATGAAACAGTACAACATGAATCAGAAAATGTACCAGCAAACTATACCTGTACTATTACATGTACTAGGATTTAAAGAATAATTTATGTTAATAATAATTCATGCATAACTGTGACAAATGGTACTAACCCCCAAATTAACTGTATAGATAAACTATGTGATATAAGCCCACAAGCTATCCACATATAGTTCCATTGACAGAAAGCACTTTGAAGATAGCAGAAAGGTCATAAAAGGTGTATAAAATTTAGTCTGGGACAAGGCAGAGCACCTAATAACTGGATTGTAAGACAGCTTATATGACCATGTTCAAGTCCGGCTTAAACATGACCAAGAATTCTAACAAGAGCAAATGTATCTGAAGGACTAAGTTTATGTATCTTTACAAGTCCATAAATTTGGATGTACATTGTATTGTCCTGTTGTGTGGTCTTACATGATATCAAAGTTCTTATTACTCAGCAGAGTTTTCCCTTACTCCCAAATGTAGAGCGCCATGTACATTATGTGGGATCCAATTTATGTTTAGTATGCATTCCAATCTTAATTTTTTAGGACCTCTGTTTACATCTGCCTGAAACTGTCCATCAGACAGTAAACAATGCAACATGGAATTATCAATAATTACTCGTTAATTGTATAATTTTGGCTGAAAATCAACATACTACATGTACCTTTTAATCCAAACTTAAAACAGTCTTATTTTTCAAATTAGTAGAAAAATTATGCAAAATGTAAACAATAATACACAACTATGGGTAGTCCACCTATTTAGGACCCAAAATGGCTCAGTTTGTTATTTAAAGCGATAGATGCTCATCCTGCCCTGTCACAATCTGTTCATAGATGGGCAATCTGTTCCAATCCCATTGGGTCCCCAAAAAGAGACAAATTTAAAAGTAAATGGATTTAGAAAAGATTTTAAACCAAATAAAATAACAAAATCAAACTTCATTAGATGTAAAACTGTTGAATCATAGATTTTCAATGTAGGGTGTAGCATTCGTGTAAAGTTAAACAAAATCATTTTTTATCCTCTGTTTCTTTTTTTCCGCAAACTTTCAAAATCTCCTTGATAAAAAGAATATTAAACCATTAGATAAGAAATTAATCCTGGAAAGATACAATAACATTTGGAAAACCTGGCAATAGTTATTTTTGAAACTGTTAATAGATTTTAGAGGACTTAAAATGTATTGGGCGTATGAAGATTTCAAAGGTTTGTACATGTATAACAAGATTTCAGTTCTGCATGTATGGTTTCGGTGTATTGAAGGGGCTGTTAAGTGATTTTTTGAAACACCTTTTCATGTTTCTTTTTGATACCGAAACACACCACCAGAATGCATGATGTATTTTACTTACTGAACAGAAAACCAGACTTTGTACAAAATGCCTTCAAAAAAAGCTATTGAATTGTAAAGAATTAATCGCCCTTATCCAAGCTAAGTTTTTTCCCACACTTCCTTTAACAGGAATTGTAGATTTTGAGATTGTTTAAGTTTTGGATTAAAATAAAATGTGCGGAATATGCACACAAGTTCAACTGAGTGCCATGAAATCATGATCAGAATGGGGAGTTGATCAGGACAATATTTTTTCTATCATACAGTAATCCTATGGAGTTCTTATGATGTCATAAATGTCTAATTATTAGACAGATCTGAAAATTCACTCACCTGAACTGTATGATATTAAATGTTTTACTCCAAAATCTGGAGGTTATAACTTATTTTTCATGAAAATACCAAATCAGATTAACACTGTGACTATGTACTTGTGTAACGAAAATGGCCAATCAAAAGTTTCTAAACTTTTGTCAGTAGAAATTTGACATTTCCGTTTAAATCTAAAGCTTACTTACCCAGAGGTCTACCAAATACTTGTCGCAAAAGATGACCCCTCATAACTGTTTTGAATGTAAACTTTCATCAGAAGATATTTGACATTTCTGCTTAAATCCAGGGCTGCCGTGAATCAGAACATGTCTGAGCGGTGAAATCCAAGGTAGAGCTCTACTAAATACTTGAGCAATGAAAAATGACCAATCAAGTTAAAACAAAACTTCCATCAAAAGAAATGTGACATTTCCGGTCAAATCCCATTGTACACCTTGAGGGCATTTTTATCTGAGCTCTCACCTCACCTGGTATAGGTAAGATATTCAGGTGAGATAGACCAGCCATGAAGGGTATAGTCAGTGAAGCTCTCCCAACGCCCAATTAGCTACACAATCACCACAGTAACATTGACAATACGAAAAATACAATATATACAGCACACAATAACATGCAAGTATGAGAGTCTTGAAGTTATAACTATGTTATGTTTTGTACAACACAATAATACATCAATAGCTGTAACAGGGTGACAAAAACTTCTCGAATATATATCATGTATACTAAACACTAACCATTAAGGAGGGTCTTGGGTCCAGAGATTATCAGTTCAAAAAGACTAAAATTTGTAACAGTTCGAGATTGTCTGATAATGCTTTCCCAAAATATACAAATTATTGACCCTTAATTACACAAATACTATTTTAAATCACGATCAATAATCGTTTTTAAAAACGGAAAATTGTAAGATAGCTTATTAAATAAAAATAATGAAGTATAATGACATGTCTAAGGCCATAATTAATGGTTATAATACCAATCTGTCTTGAACCTTATGATTGGGTATAACGGTCTAATTTAAACAATTAGAAACAGGTTTCCATGGTTATTTTAGTCAAGAAGATTTTGCTTGTACCATGTATTTTAGTATTTATAAATACAATACCAATCTTTTGGTCGAGGTGTTCTATCTTTGTCTATCTCTGAATGGTGTATCTAAGTGATACATCGTTTTGAAGTTCCAAAACAAAAACACGGACCAGTCATTAGCCATTATGACCGGGCAATGGTGTTTAAACCTCATGACCAGGTCATTGATAAATCAATAAATGCACTGTCATTTACATGGTGTAATTATATACCTTTCTTGATCTAAACCCTTTGATGTCAATGGGTCAATGTGTTGAATGTACGTATGAAAAGGTCAAAACACAACCTACATACAAACTATGTTAACAAGCATAATAATACAATGGTAATCTTTAGTAGGGACTAGGCTATCATGTGGCCAATGGTAATCTTAAGTAGGCTATCATGTGGCCAATGGTAATCTTTAGTAGGCTATCATGTGGCCAATGGTAATCTTTAGTAGGCTATCATGTGGCCAATGGTAATCTTAAGTAGGCTATCATGTGGCCAATGGTAATCTTAAGTAGGCTATCATGTGGCCAATGGTAATCTTAAGTAGGCTATCATGTGGCCAATGGTAATCTTTAGTAGGCTATCATGTGGCCAATGGTAATCTTTAGTAGGCTATCATGTGGCCAATGGTAATCTTTAGTAGGCTATCATGTGGCCAATGGTAATCTTTAGTAGGCTATCATGTGGCCAATGGTAATCTTTAGTAGGCTATCATGTGGCCAATGGTAATCTTTAGTAGGCTATCATGTGGCCAATGGTAATCTTTAGTAGGCTATCATGTGGCCAATGGTAATCTTTAGTAGGCTATCATGTGGCCAATGGTAATCTTTAGTAGGCTATCATGTGGCCAATGGTAATCTTTAGTAGGCTATCATGTGGCCAATGGTAATCTTTAGTAGGCTATCATGTGGCCAATGGTAATCTTTAGTAGGCTATCATGTGGCCAATGGTAATCTTTAGTAGGCTATCATGTGGCCAATGGTAATCTTTAGTAGGCTATCATGTGGCCAATGGTAATCTTTAGTAGGCTATCATGTGGCCAATGGTAATCTTTAGTAGGCTATCATGTGGCCAATGGTAATCTTTAGTAGGCTATCATGTGGCCAATGGTATCTGTAGGATAAAGGCCTTCCATACATGGGTTGCAGGTTCAGATCCCACTCAGTCCAAAAGTGTAAAATTCTAGGTTGGGTATTTCATGTGATTGCCCATCCTCGGATACCCAGGGTTAAACTCTCAACAAGCTCACCTTTTACCCCTGGGCCAGCTGCGATTGAAAGCCTCTTTTTTTGGGAACGCCCATTTACTGTCGGGTCATATAGCAGTTCTCATATAACTCTTCAGTTTGGAGATACGTTTATCGAATTGATGTATAAACCGAAAGGTCGTCCTTCTTTGTTTGGAACACTGCATAGATGCTTATGTACACGGATTCTAATTGGTGAAATTTCCGCCACAGTTTTGGGGCGGAACCAATCAAAGTCAACATGCATATTAAATTAGAAACGACAGATCTGCTTCCACTTGTCCCACGGGTAAAGTGAGCGCGAGCGTATGTTTTAATCGTGGGTTCCGAGGTTGGTGATTGCCCTATGTGGAAGAGTTGCCAGGAACATCTCAAAGGTTGAGGCAGCCTTGGTGGCTCAGTGGGCTAGAGTGATTGTCCCTCAGTCTTCCATCAATGTGTCCCCATGAAATTTAGCAAAATTCTGAGTGGATTTTTCACTTGATCGCTGTATGTGAAAGAGTTGCCAGATACTCGCCAAAGGTCAGGGGTGTCCTCTTGGTAAAGAGCCCTGTTTTCTCCCATACTAAACCTGGCAATGCCGTTATATAAGTGAAATAATCTTCAGTGCGGTGTACAACATCAATCAACTAATCAAAGACCCCTGCTTCTTTAGCCACTTACCTTGAAAACATCAATCAGTAAAATTAAAAAGCTAGCTTTTTGTTAGACTACTTGCATTTTATTCTTAAACAGGTCATTCTTTTTAAAGTGGCATGAGCTGCTAATTGTTGGTCATTTGTATCAAAAAGTACAAAATAAGAGATTTTTATATTGATACCAATCAGGCAAATGAATGTTAAGGTAGTTTTTATAAGCAACAAAACCCTAAAATATGACCATGTACATCCCACCTATTTGAATTTTGACTGTTATACGCACAAATCTTCGGTTGGCATGGGCTACCAACTTATCCACATTTTTCATTTCTTGGCCAATCACTTTAGTTCTTCAAGGTACCTTAAATGCTAAATTTATCTTGATAATCAACATTTATAAAAAAATCTGAAATTTTGGCAGCAAATGCCACTTTAAGGTTTGGAGTCATTCTCCCATCCCCACCCTCCATTAATTATAATAAGGCAAGCAGAAAAGACACCCCTAAATTTCAATTTGTACTATTCCTAATTTTTAGTCCAGAACTATTTTTTTACTGAAATCCCTTAACATTCAAATAATTTATTCTTATGTATGAATTCTTTTCATGTTGCCCATAATGTATTTTTATACCAAAATCAATTTGTTATGGCAAAAAAAAAAAAAGACGGTTTTAATATCAAATGCTTGGCTAGACTTTTTTGTCACAGGTTTAATTTTTTTCTTTGAAATGCATGATTAAATTTCAAAGAAGCACTCAGTTACCTTTAAGGTGCAGGGGAAAAAAAGCCTTACTTTTACATTGAAATTTGTCAGTTTATTTTGTAGAATATTGCAAGCCAGGATAATAGTATGGACTATAGTTATGACTGTAGAAGAGCTTCAAAAATCTGTTCTCTTCAAAGACAGAGTGTAATGTGTTTACAATGTATATCCATGTTATATTTGGTAAGAGTTGACCTAAAAAAGCTTATCCATTTCTTATCTAGTATTAGGGTGTGAAGGGTTTAGTTGGGTCTCCAGAGCAAAGTGGCCGACAAACATAAGTAGAGTACCTGGGCTAATATCAACTGATATCATCACTTTGAACATGAAGCTCTATTAGGAGAACTTGAATGATCCTTAGATCAAGCAGATATCAAGTCAATAACAAACATAGATTGATATGGCCTTCAGCCTGGTAAACAAATATTTAAAACTTTACTTGAAGACTATATGATAATCAAATCAGAAAAACCAAAAAATACATCACGGCTATAAAAAATGGCCATAAATATATTTTTTCTTTCACAATTTGTAATGTTTAAATTCACATCCATTTTTCCATCAGAAACTGATTTATTCAATCTGTCTTCTGCAGAATGCTTTAACAAATTGTAATATTTAAATAACTATTCAAATGAAGTGTTTTTCCCTTAGGATAATTGTCTGTTTTTTTGCTCTTGATTTTTGTCTCATAGGTTGACCTTGCTACATATTTTGTACATGAAAGCAAAAGCCCATTTGCCTTTAAAGCTTCTGATAAGCTAATTGAATATCTCAGGATGATAGGACAAAACAAGATTGAATTTATCTGATTTTCTTTAAATCACCTTTATAAGATATACAATAAAAAATAAGATACATATACAACAAAAAATAAGATACATATACAACAAAAAATAAGATATACAATAAAAAACAACACAAAGTAAAGATTCAAACAAAAGAAAAATATCTGAACCAGTTGCTGAAAATAGCATCTAGTAAACAAAATATTTTAGTATTAAATTTCTTCTGGATATTTCTTACAATATAGCTTTTACTTAAAGTGGCATGAACTACCAAAATTTACACTTTTTTCATAATTTCTGATCATCACGACAGTAAGAGGCTTTGAAGGCCATGGAAAAACTAAATGATTGACATTGGAATGAGGAAAATCCATACAGTATGTGGCCTGTACGAACCGAAAACGTGGTTTCGAAAAGTAACAAAATTTAAAAAGCCGGGACGACCCTTCAATTCATTCTATCAGGCCTGGGAGATCCGGGTTCAAGCCCGGGTCGAGTCAGACCAAAGACTTTAACAGTGGTAGCTGTTACTGCTTCGCTTGGCGCTCAGCAATAGGAGTTAGAGCAGCGACTGGTTGGCCCGGTGTCCGTATACTGTGACTGGGTGAGGGGGCTTGCTGGTTGTCTTCGGCAAGTCGTCTCGGTGAGACAGCACCTAAAAGAGCGGTGGAAATCCGCCCTGTCACAAGGAGACAACGTCTTCATATAACCGAAATACTGTTGAGCAGGACGTAAAACCCCAATCACTCACTCACTTCAATTCATTCTAAGCCAAAGTTAGTTCAAAACAATACTTCATCGTACATTTTCGAGACTAGAAGCACTAAAAAGCTTCTGAATTATATGTCGTGAGAAAAATAGCCAATAATTTCAACCTTCAGTTTTAACGTCAAAATATCAACATTTTGGCAGCTCATGCCACTTTAAACGCACCATGTCTAAATAATTAATGTGGCATGAGCTGCAAAAATTTGCACTATTTTATAATATCTGATGTCCACTACAGAACGAGGTCTAGAAGGCCATCAAAAAAAAAAAATGATTGGTGTTGGAATAAGACAACAAAATTTAAATAACCGGGACGTCCATTCATTCATTCAAAACCTAAGTTAGTTCAAAACAATACTTTATCGCACATTCTCATACAAGCCTTGTTAGTCTCAGTGGAATAAAATATAATGATGGTATTGCTGCAAGGTTGTCTGGTCAACTTGGGTTTGGTCTGAAGAATGTAGACAAACAAACTGAGCACTGTATGACCTTGGATGAAACGTTTGATCTTTTTTTTAACAATGACCACTAATAGGTGATAAACACTTGAGAGTAGGATTCACAAGACATTTTGTGAACTGGTCTATTATTCTGACAGACCAATTGCCCAGTGTCAAATTGACCACCAGGTAGATCATGATGGACCCTTTAAGAGCTGTGATCATAATTAAAACTAGATTCAATAGACTTAGTGGACTGTGAAAGGGCTCAATAACAAACAGTTGTAAGAATCTAACAATACTACTGCCATAGAGCTGAATATTGAGACAGAATTTTTGAGTTATAAAACTGATACATTTATATTTATTGAAGAATTAAACACATGGACATAGAGACAATTTTGATGAATACATGAAGCTAATCATTTTTGTTATGATCGATGTAAAGTCAACATGTTTGTAAGAGTAAGTTGGTTGTGACATTCTGAAAGTAAGCATAAACCTACATGTAAGTATGTGAAAATTGCACAGTTTCATGTATATTATCCACTTAACAAATCTAATATTCAGAAAGCTTAATGATATAATGGGATGGAAGAGGGATATTCTTTGAAAGACCGCTTTGTAGATCGTATTACATTGCACTCAAGACTATTCCACTTCTTGGCGGCAGTGCCAGGTTTAGGGGAGGGGGGAAGAGGGAGGAAACCCCAGACTTTTAACGAGTACCTGGCAACTCCAACACATGTGTTGATCGCGGGAAAAATCTACTCAAAATTTGTCAATTGTCACCTTATTGCCGCTCAACTTCTAAGTGTCATTGAAAGATTTGATATCATTAAGCAATTTGTCTACAAAACGATAACTTGAGAGTTAAAGGTACAAAAACCTTAGTCAACATAGACTTAACTAAAGCTAATTTACTGGATCATGATTCCCAGACTTATTAGTTTTAAAACCAGAATTGAACAACAGCACAAAAAAAAAAAAAAAAACGAATAAGTAACCAAACACATAATTTACCAGATATAAACAAAACAGCAGATATCAACAATGCAGATAAAACTCTGGAAATCAATGATCTAAAGAAATTAACCGTTAAACAATATCCGGTATGTTAGGTATGTTAATCGAATCACCAAACAAACAGGCTACCAAATTAACTGGATAAGATGAAACTAAATGCAAGATCAAACTTATAATATAATACACGTACATCGCTAATGTGTATCAAAGGTTATATACAGGTTTCATATCTCACTAACAAATCTCCAGTAAATCACGGCACATGTAGGCTAGTGTAATTTCACTTATAAAAGTTTGATTAGTGTTTAATAAGAAAATTTACAACATTTTAAAAGAATATAAAGAAAAGGAGAAATAGCACCGGCCTTGACATTTGTTCAGCAGTTTCAAATTTAGTAATACCACCATACAAAGGTACTACAACAATTTGCTGCCAAACAACTGCTTTTTTGACATGAAAATTTGAGTTTGAAAGCACTGGTTAGAATAATTTCAATATTTACAACTGCAAATTGTACACACAACGTTTTACTAATGGTTTTGTGGTCCTCTATCATAAAGTTATATGGAGCATTTAAGCTTTAGAAATATCCCATGTAAAGAAACCATGTAGGTCTGACTATTTTTTTTCTTCTCGTTTTGTAGGAGTAAATCAAATGCTTGGCCATCAAAAGTGCTCGTATGTAGAACAAAAAAGTAAATATTTGAAAATCTATGACGGAAACTCATGGTGATTTTATGAAAACCTCATCACATTGAACAAAGACTATGTTACGAAGACTGGATCTGCATGCATTATGTCTAACAATGCCCTCAAATATTTCATATGAATTTAAAAACCTATAACAAATTTTTTTTTTTTCTTCAAAGTTTGCAGGAAAAATTCAAATGGACCGTCCTCAGTAAAACGATCAGAAAATCGGCAAATGTTTGGGTGGACATGTGGTGTCTAACTATAACACCAGACTAATATAAAATGACTGGCTAACTTCAAGCACTAAGGGTTGGCAAATAACAACATTCTTACCTGAACAAGTTAAGATCAAAGGGAGATCTTAGGACTGAAATAGCTGACTAAAGTCTGTAAAACTAGGTCAAGAAGGTGAGGCCATTAAAAAAGGGGGGTGTTGCACAAGGAAGCTAGTATTTACCAAACCTGATCAAGCTGAATAGACAAGTAAACATAGGGTATAAACTATAACATATATCTAATCCTAACAGCTTTCAGGAATGTCTATATCAGATTAACTACTCACACCTGGTGATATCATTCACTAGTTTTTTTCCAGATTTAAAATTACACAGAATGTTTTTAAACTTAATGTTTGATTGATTTTTTCAACTCAATCTAGCTTATTTCATTTATATGGCAGCATTGCCAGGTTTAGTGGGGGAGGGTATTTGCCCAGCAATTGTGATTGGACCCCTTCGGCTTGTGTCCTACTACTAAGAGGTTAAGAGACCCACTTGCAATTTTTGAAGAAGGTTCCAGATAAATCAACTACATGTAGCATCTTTGAATTAAACAGCAATGATAAGGCTTTGTTTTAAAACTTGTGTACAGATGGAGTGCCTTTGAAGGGTTCTTTGAGCACAAATAGATGTAATGGATTTATTCAAGAAATAACTTCCCATCATAATTTTTTTTACGTTTTTGATATATTGCTGTACTATATTTACTAAAACACACAGGCACAGGGAAAATCAATGTAGTTTAGAAATATACAGAAAGCCTGTTCATTAAATAAAATGTTTAGTATTTTCATCATAATAATACTCAAATAAAATCCCACCTGCTGATTTAAAACCCAATTGCTCCCTCAGTAAAATATCAGCTACAATTTATTTCATAACCTTCCTATGAGGAGACTTTGTACCAAAATAAATGAAGCCCTTTGCTTATCTTTATTGGCAATATAGTTAATTGGGTTGAATACTCAATATTTGACTTAAATGACTGCAGCAACATCCTGTTTAGTCTGAAAGGGAACTGGACTATTCCGAGGAAGAAAATAGAACCTTCAGCAGGTATCTGTTAACCTTTCCACTTATGAGCAATTGAGTAGAACCCAGTCTTACTCAATTTATCCCGACACTGAGTGGGATTTGATCCCACGACCCATTGATGAAAGGTATGTTGGCGTGAGAGACCATCACACTACCAGCTGAGCCAAGATACCCACACCCCATCTCGGCTAATATTTGCGGAGCCACAGAACATCCGCCCTTCCCAGTTATAATAAAACATGCTGGTATTTATTTTTCTATGTGACTGGTTAATAGTATATATAGTTATTCTTTTCACAGTTTTTGGGCCTGTTAATTAAATATCGAGTTATCATTGTGCTTACCTGAGAAAACACCTGTTCTTTTTACATGTTTGCTCTCTCAATGGTATACTACTAGGCAGTTGTATCAGGGTCTACTCAATAACTATGGTGTAATATACACAAATCAAATCAAGACGAACGTTCTGCTCAGTCCACCAGGTAAATCACATGTTACAAATTCCTTATGGGGGAAGTTTTTTTCAGTACCATTAGATAACCAATCCCTTGTATATCAAGCAAAAAATAACACCTGGACTCTGGGATAAAAACCTCTGCATCCTAATAATAAACTTTTCGTTTATGGCAATACGTTTAAATCTCTCTGCCTCTAAATATATTAACTGAATCGTTTTACTTGGTGTATCCCTCGACCTGCTAACTTTTTTAGATTCAAGTAGGTTTTTTTCACAGGGTGTAGCTATAATCCCACTGCTGACCCAAGCTCCCCTTCACACTAACTGAAGACTACATGTCAATCGAGCTTATCTTTAACCTTATACTCCCCAGTTTTATCAACTTGCCAGGTTAAAGTTATCTCCCTTATTCATCTGTTTTCAAAGCTTAGTAAGCTTTTGAGCTTTGAGAAACTTACACCAGCCAGAAAAATATGTCCTCAATTCATAGCTTCAGCTTTCCAATTTTGTTGCCAATTAACGGCAATCAAAAATGTTACAAACTTTTTTTCTTACACATGTAGAATGGTTATTTTTTTTTCAACATATGTACAAGTAGTAAGGCCCCCAAAAAACAAACCTAGGTTTCTGTTTTGCGCACAGTCTCGACCTGCACAGTCTCTAGAAAAAAATAAAATCCTTAACCAACAAGCATTTTGAATTTTTACCAGTAATGTCTAACTTTTGTACCAATACAGTATTCTAAAGACTAAGTATGACCATACCACTGGGCCAGTGCTGAGTGGAGTTTACCGTTATGACTTTGTGCTTAACAACTAGCATAAAGTAAGTTAATGTCTAAACAACGTGAATATCCAATAAGAAGCTATATTTGCTAATTTTGATGCAATTCTTTTTGACTGACACCGGCAAGTTGAAAGTAGTGAAAGAACAGCATTGTTTCATACACGGTAAGCAATCTGGTCAGATTACATGTACATGTATGATCAGACCGACTTTTCAGGTACCCAAAAGAAATAAAATACTCAATAAAATTACACAAGGAATATATATCCAGAGTATAAGGATATAACAGTGATAGCTTGATTTACCACATAGTCCAAGAATGTTAGACGAGTTTCCTCCATCAGAATAAGGACATGCTTGAATTTTCCTTTAAGTAGGTTTTTTTTTTGTTGTATTTTGTCGTCACTTTTTCGTTTTTTGAATGAATTGAATTAAGTGTTTTTTGTGGACTTACAACTTAATTTGTGAGATAAAATATTCTTTGCCTTTATACACATTGTAAATAAAATGAAAAAAAACAACAACACTAATCTGTCAACCATTCAAAAATAGTTTCTATCTTAGGTTCCAACAATATTTCAGTATGATTAAAATAAAAGCTTAGAATAGACGTAAAAAATCCGATTTACAGGAGGTTTGAGACCACAATATTTTGATCAAAAGATTATCCACGAGTCGAATCCGCCAAGGTAAAAAAAAAAACGTCGAACAGAACAAACAGAGTATTGGACTTTGGTTGAATATCAAATTACCTTGATATGATATGCATCCTCACAGGCATGTACTCAAGTACAGACTTAAGACCATGGTAAGCCAGGTGGGATTAGTAAGGTCACGTTTAAACAAATTGAAGCATTAAAACCTGATTTCCATAAGAAGCCATTTCAGAACACACACATCTCAGAAGTACAGTTTTATTATCTTTTAATTCTAGTAAAACATTAATATTTATAAACTTTTCTAAAGCTTGAATGTGTATACAAGGCTAAATTAGACTAAATCATCCAAAATGTAGATACAAAATAAACATTTTCAGTAAAAACAGTAAGCCTATATATACATTTTATAAAATAGCTATCATGCCACGGTGGAACAGAATTCAATGTATGTGGCCAGGGTTTTTTTCTTTTGGACTGGGTCTACTTACATGTATATATACATGTAAGTATATATATATATATACTATTAGTTATATGACGCCCTTGCGTGGGTATACAGGTAGATATTTGGTGTCTGACATTAATATTTTTACGAGGCAAGCCGAGGAAAAATATCTGTCAGACACCAAATATCTACCCGTATACCCACGCAAGGGCGTCATATAACGAATTTATCACCATCCAGAGCAGCTTCTTTACTTAAAACTGAGTTAAATCAGCTGTTCTTTATTCGATTAGTTCACAAAAATGTCATGGTTTGAGTGTATTGAGCAAGGTCTAAATGACGCCGCGAAAGAAATAAATTCTATTGTGACGTTGCAAAGTTATATCGGTTTTCACGATCTTTGAGAAAAGCATAGCGTTCAATGCTGACGAAACAACATTCTAAACTGACGTCACAATAGGATTTCGTCTTGACGGAAGAATGCTGTGACGCACCAAGATCTTCACTCCGTGGTAATAACAGCGCGTGAGATCTTAACTCCGGGGTTATACAGAATCAAATATATACATGGAAAGCACTGGGATGCAGACTCACATTCTGGGCGTTTCGACCAATCAAATGCCAAGAAATTTCTCTCAATGGTGATAAATATATATATATTTATGGACACTAAAACACACGGGCACAGGGAAAATCTTCTTGTCTAAAATAACCACGGAGACAAGTTTCTAATTGTGTTAAAAAGAGGTATAAATATATATATATATGTATTAGTGAATTATGCATACATGTTTTTAGCACCAGTTTATTACTTTAAAATTAAATTTGAGTTCGATTGAAAAAAAAAAAAATTTATGATCTGCCAAAAATTAAACTGATGTCAAACAAAAATAATCAAATTGTTTTTAAGCATATGCTAGAAAGCCAATGGATTGTTATTTTCCTGATTTAATGAGCGAAAATTTAATTATTTTTTTAAATAAAATGAAGCCTATCATTGTAATGTTATTCCAAGTATGTCTTAATAAATATATAGCAGTGAGAGAGCAAGTGAGCCCTTTAATTACATCTACCCCAAGATCAAATTGTATTGATGTTAACAAGATGTGGTAACCTGTCTGATGACACAGATAATGCTTCAATGACAGAATAACAATGAAGATGTAGTCCTGCTGATACCGAGGATTGTCAGACATGTAATGAATACTAATGACTGTATATCATTTGTACACTGTATATGAGAGAAACCATGCTAGACTACCCCAAACCATTAAACTGGGACTAAATTACATATAGAGGAGTCATAAAGGAAATCAGTGCCTTCTTCCTAAATCCTGCATTTGTTGAAAATATCACACCATTTATTTATTTCCACAAAATTCCGCAGGACCAAGGTACATGTACTGAACACCTATTGCTACCTGTAGGCTGAAAAGGGTAAGAAATCAAACTCTTTCTGCAGAGAAAAAAACTACCTATATTTAACTGGAACAAGTACATGTACCATGGAAACTATCCCAGAGTGTTAAACCAAGAGTAATTAATACATTTTTCTAATTATATACAATGAAATGTGTGTTATGCACCACCATGATTATTAAACTGGACCATTTTCCAAAGGGACAGCATATATCCCTGATAAAATTACACCTGTCTAAAATGACATTCTTCCCCAAGACGTTATTTGTCATCTAGTACTAAAATATACAATTTCAGTTTTAGTTTATTGGACATGTTTGATTTGTTTTTTTATCTAGACATGGAGAAAATATGTATCAAAATATATGGCGATATATGTTTTGACAGGTATTGAAAACGATACTATTTCATGATGTGAAGAGAAAAGACCCTACATCAGCAATTGAAAAACAAGGAAAGAGAAAACAAAAATGAAAGAAGCTTGTGAAAAAAGCTTAACGAGATAAAACATGAAAGTGATTGCCACTACTTACCCTGAGAGAAAAATAAGTTATGTCAGATCTGTTAGAACACTTGTAAACACCAGAGGTTAATTAAATATCCCAGTCAACGAAAGGGGAAAATACAGGTAAACGCAGGTAAAGCTGGGCAAACTGGCAAAGGTGTGTAACGGACATTGAAGTGAAAAATCCAAAGCATACATGGCATGTTTAAAAATACTTGTAAACATGAAAGTGTGAATCCACTTTAAGCTTAAATGAATTGCTACTGAAAGTTTCACCTCACTAAATTTGCCAACTGTTAAATGTGAGGAGATTTAAAGCCCTGATTTCCAAGGTTGAGGTGTGATATAAGGAGATATTGCCCCCAGGCCAGCCAATGGGTACCCAGGTCCCCTTGTAACATGCACAATCAGTTTGACAGTTTTATAGCCTGCTCACCTGATGTTTTCGAAATAAATAGTTTATTAAAATGCATGGGGAAGGCTAGTCATCAGTAAGCACCTTATTCCTGACTGAAAGATTTGTTTTAAAAAGACCAGATGTCTGACAGAAGAAAAAAGGCATTTTTAGGATATAAAATGTTTAACAACAAAGAAAGAGAAAAAATAAATAAACTACTTTCCTCGTCTTTGAGAAAGTTGACCTGAACTGAAGAATTATTATACTGAAGCAACCCTCATTGCAGTGGCTATGTCAATTTGGCATTGTCCTTGGCAAGATATTACAGGTACATGTAAGTACATACTCAACTTAAGATAAAATTAAAATAATTTTATGTTTATGACCGTGTCACTGAAGAAATTAAATCTCTGCTCAGAAAAAAACATTTGGATAAATTATGGATTTGGAAATAGAACTTTCTATACAACTATCTTTATAACGAAATCCCTAGAATAACCTGGTCAATTTTCTGATTACTGTGGCTAATTAACCGGGATTATTCGCAAGACAATGTGAAGAGTTGCCAAAACTACTGTAAATATACTATGAGCATTGTAACCTTATCAACTTTTATAAGTTTTTCTTTAAGCCCTGCACCCCCAAAGGCAATGATTGGGTTTACAATTACCATGTTAGAGTACTAATGATAAAAAATTAAGACCTCACCACGTAGTAAGTTGTTTTGAACAACACGTTTTATTCACGTTTAAAGTGGCATGAGCTGCCAAAACTCACACTTTTTTTCATAATTTCTGATCGTCACGACAGTAAGAGGCTTTGAAGGCCATCGAAAAACTAAATGATTGGCGTTGGATTAAGGAAAATCTATGCAGTACGTGGCCTGTACGAACCGAAAACGTGTTCGAAAAGTAAACAAAATTTAAATAACAGGGACGACCATTCATTCATTCTAAGCCAAAGTTAAACAATACTTTATCGCAAATTTCCGAGACTAAAAGCACTAAAAAGCTTCTGAATTATACGTCATGAGAAAAATAGCCAATAATTTCAACATTCTGTTTCAACCTCAAAATGTCAACATTTTGGCAGCTCATGCCACTTTAAAGAAAGTTTCAAACATTTCTACCATGTAAGAGTAGTAAGATAAAGGATTTGAAATGACAACATAGTATTTATGCTATATTATACATCAAGTCAGTCAAATATCCTTGTGCATGTCAATAATTAACTATATAATAAAAATACCTGAATTTATTTTAGAACCCAACAGCAAATGGCTACAACTTCTGTGGTAAATGAACATTTTTGTTAGTTGAATATTGGAGACAAGAATGAATTTTTAAAAAATCAACTTACATGAAAATCTTTGGGACATCTGTAAATGTTGACAGGTTGTAGATATGACTGGGTGAAAAGGGTTGACCGAAAGAGAACAATGCTAGAAATGGGCTGAGGACGTGCCATAATGTCAGCCATAGTCATGATTTTCAGCACAGACTCCTGTAACACTTCAGGATCTAATCTGAGAGAATTAGCAGTAAATCTACTCTAATCCCGCTCAGCAGTTTTGGATCATCTCCCCTTACGTGTTGCTTTGTTACGAGGACATGGATCCTAGTGTTGCGAAAATCTATGATGGCCTCCACTAACCTGACTTACATAACGTATAATACGGGAGATTTTGCCACAGTAGCCTTCTAACTCTTGCAAATTCACTGTATCAGGCTTAAGGATACTCTATAACAAGAAGTCAGTGTCTCCTTACTTAAACAGATAGCGTAAAACTTTAAGCAAATCTTTCATTTAAAGAGTTTCTTCTTGAGGACAAGAGGAAAATAGTCTTTCAGCATAACCAAGACCTTCAAAGTGACTGTCAGTGTTCAGCAGCTTGGCTTAGAAATCTGGGTTTCTGCACTTCATCAAAATCTTAATCATGAAGTTTATTAGCAGAACAAAAATCAATACTCTGGAGACAATAAAGGGCTGCTGACTGAGGGGTGATCCAGTTGGGTGTGACAAAGGGTGTGGCAAGGGGAGATCTGTTAAATAAGGACCACAGATGGTGGGACTGAATAGTCCCATAGATGCATCAGAATATATATTTTTTTTCTCAGCAATATTATGTGTGATTATTCATTTGAAATTGAAACATTAAAATTTGAAAATTAGAAAGCACAAGCATAAACCATGAAAGAAAACAGCATGAAAGCAATATTAACACATCTATTATTTTAACACAATTAGAAACTTGTCTCCATGGTTATTTTAGACAAGATTTTCCCTGTGCCCATGTGTTTTAGTGTTCATAAATATATTATTATGTAGCTGTGCTATTTTCTTTTGGGACAAGAAGATTTTCCCTGTGTTTTAATGTTCAAAAATATTATATATCAGTGCTCCTTGCAGTGTCCTTAGTCATTCACACTATTTCTTCGTCAAATCAAAAGGTATCTTGACTTTTAACATTTAATATATAGACAAAACCAGTGTATCAATACATGTAAAACACTAAAATTGTAACAAAAAAGCAGAAGGATGAAGCCAGATTATTAATGAATGGCCTGATGGGACAGTGTTTTATTGATTGATTGGGGCTTAACGTCCCACTCAAAAGCTAAGGCCATGTTGTGATTGAAGTACAGAAACACCAGAAGATCACCCCTCACTCACACGTTCTTCCCCAACTAAATTTGACATTATGCTCCATAGCTCATGGAAAGTCAGGAAAGCTAAAGTATCTTATTTGGCATACTTAATGTTCTGCCTGATGGGACTAACTTACTCTGCTGAAATGTTGTACAAGCTTTATTGACCTGTCTAGATGTAATGAACTGAATAGTAAAGAAAGGGATATTGTATAGCATTTAAGGGAGTCCAGCGTGTATGTGACAGGCAGATCATACACATAGTGACCAGGTCATATTGGGATAATTTCTGGAGTAAGACTATTGTCCATTGCACAGGAGAGGGTCAAATTCTCCTGGTGGGCAAACAGCTGAATCTTCTGGCTGGGGCAACACCGGTCACCATTCTTGCTGACCTCACAAGGGCATGGGGTTACCCAACTACCTGTCCACCCCTTTTTTTAAGTGGATGGACATTTTACATGGATCTGGCAGTTTTCGCATTTTCAACATGGAACAGATAAGGAAACGTAAGCTTTTGACACAAAATTGCATTCAAAAGGCCTATTTGTTCACCCTTTTAGCAAGGCTAACCCTCTGGTCCCCAACATTAAGTTTATCCATTAAACAGACTTCTATTTTATAAGGGGCACTTCCATAAAATACGTGTAGCCTACTAACCGCAGATAACCGACTGAGCATTAGGAATTCTTAAAGTTCACTGTCGATGGTGAAAAATCACAAAAATATATACGAAATCGTGTGAAAATTAATGCAAATCTTTTTTCTTTTTAACATAAAAAATGCACATAGGCAAAAATCTGTCTCTGCAATGTAAATGTATATCTTATGTTATTTGTTGGGGAAAATCATTTCTTATAATCTTTAAAGTGACATGAGCTGCCAAAATTCACACTTTTTTCATAATTTTTGATAGTCACGACAGAAAGAGGCTTTAAAGGCCATTGACAAACTAAATGATTGGAGGTGGAATGAAGAAAATCCATACAGTATGTGGCCTATACAAACCAGAATAGTGTTCGAGAAGTGAACAAAATTTAAATAACCGGGACGACCATTCATTCATTCTATGCCAAAGTTACATGTAGTTCAAAACAATACTTTATTGTACATTCTCGAGACTAGAAGCACTCAAGAGTTATACGTCTTGAGAAAAATAGAAAATAATTTCAACATTCTGTTTTAACGTCAAAATATCAACATTTTGGCAGCTCATGCCACTTTAAAAAAATGTTTTTGAACAATCAACACAGTTTTCACCTGTAGGGTATTAATAAAAGTAGCATTCTTTTGTTACCTGGTTTCAGGTCTCATTGTTTTCAAACAAACAATAGCAATATAAAATGACATAATATTCCATTGTTAATAACCGGTTTTATTTTCTTAAAACTTAAGGGCATTATATGACCTTTTGTAAATGATTTAGGTCAAAAATGGCTTCAGAGTATGGGCCTCTGTGATTCAGTTGATATAAAGCGACAGTGCCTCAATCCGACATAAGCCTTCCACACATATTCAAAATCATTCTTCCTCCCTCTTCGATGAAATAAGAGAGAATAGATGATCAGATGGGTGCAAACTCAAACATCAACTTTCAGAAACTTCACCTGATGCAGATAATGCAATGAGGAACTCATTCTTTTTATAATAATATCTGCTAATTGATTATCTAAAACTAAAAAGTATTGAACAATGTCCCAACTAACACTGACAAAAACTTTACACGATACATCACACTGTTGTGTATTGTTGAATCATAAAAAGGTTGCAGGTCTTCTAACAATGGATGCCACACTTAACTATCATAAGATCTGTCACCTAGAGGCACTGGTTTAAAGACCACCCTCATTATCTAATTAAACGGTCACACATGAGAGACCCCATTATGTAAGCTGTCATTACTCAATTAGCCTATCACTATTCATCAAAGAATTCATTGAAATATTTTGCCTCTAAAACCATTGACAATAGGGTTAAAAGCAAAACCACATTTTTCAATATAAAAGATAGCTGTCAAATCAGGTCTTTTGTTTTAAAATCTTGCATCTTTTTATTTATTCAGTCCTGAGCTTTTGGAATATTGTCGTATGAAAACAGAGCTGAAAGCCATTAACAAGATTTCAAACATATCTGAGCTTATCAGGTTTAAAATGTACATTTTTATACATACAGCATTCTTAGATTATATACCAATTACTTAAAGACAATCCCTACTCAAATGTGGGGTACAGAATGTTATCAACAGGCCAGTGCCTGTTTACTAATTGTACAGATACAATCCCCCAATGAAAATCCGAGGAAACGCTCTGCCCCTTACTATACTTTAAATATGTAAACTCTCTGTCTTAATGCTAAAAAATATGGACCTACCTGCTGAAGTTTTTGAAGAATATGTGTAGCTGGTTGGAGAAAGTTAGCGACATATGATCGTACATTTCCATTATAATGCCTCCTCACCGCTGATTGAACTTGATGATAAACTAAACTAGCAGCCGGCCCATAGTAACTGCTGACACATAACTGGATTTGTTCAGACAATGGTTTACTTAAGACTTTACTTTCCTGAAATAAAAATAAATTAAATCAGTCAGAAAACCAGCGAACCATGAACGGTGTTCACGTAAGGTTTAATACCTTATAATGAAAATGGATTTTCTTTAAAAAAAAGATATCAACTAAGATGCGAAACACGCAATCAACTTAGTGTTGATAAAATCCTTACATTAAATAATGTGTACTGATGCTTATTTCTGCACTTAACATCCCCATGTCTCTTTTGTTTTAACTATAATTATGTTCATGCGAGGTTACATTCCTAAAATAAAAACAATTAAAATCCGACGCTATTCAGTAGGAAACTCAGTGAAGCATCAAGTTTTTCTATTCCCTTAAGTTTATGAAGCTCAATTTTGTAGCGAAACAATTACATTTGACACGTGATCTAAAGACACATCATAAAGTTTGATTAATTTTAGCACGAATGGCTTGAACAAAGCTAGAAGATGTAAATGTGCATTCATTGGATAGATTTATGGTCTAAAATTGGTATGTACAAGTTAAGAAATTAAAACAACGGATATGTGTTATGATGTATTAAACAAGTTGATATCAGAGGAATCTGTGATATGATTGACTATTTGTTTGTTATATAACAATTCCTTGAAAGTATGTTATATATATATACACTTAATCAGTTCAAAGTCACAACCATATTCAAAGATTTATGTTTTCGCCACCTTAAAGATTATTTCACTTTAATGGTGCCATGGACAGGTTAAATGGGGTGGAAACCGAACTTTTCACTCAGAGGATACCCCCGCTCCCCTTTTGGTGGGCACCTGACCACCGTTCCATGCAGGGTGATCAAGTGAATGTTCAAGTACGAAGATCGAACAAATCTTTACAATGGTCTCTACTTTAAAAAAAAGTTAAACATGATAACTGCAAGATGACAAAAAATCTCCTTTGGTTTGGCAAGTTGCCAAACTTTTTCCTCCTGAGCAAAAGAGTAAGTAAAACCGAAACCAATAAGTAATCAATAATATTAGATATTTCCTGTAATCATATTTTAATTAATAGATGTGTGAAAAAAGAGCAACACAATTGAATAATTCAAGTGTTCCTCTAAAAGACAAAAGCCCTCGTAAAACAAGGCTGAATAACATGACAGCCCATTTAAATTTGACAAAGAAGAAGCGTGACAAGTCCATCTTATTCTGACACTTTAAGGCATGATTGGAGAGGAACGTGACCCTAATCAGTCAATGTCACACAAAAGGAAATGAGCTGTCCATCTCACACTTTTTATACTTAGTAGAAAGAGACAAGAGGTTTTACTAATCAAGGACTTCCCTTTTTAAACTTTTCCCAGGTCTGAGATTGTCATTTATGTCAGCCAGATTTCATATCCTTATGGAGAGCATGTATACTAGAATGGCAGATCTATGCTCTGTTAGTATGGTAAGAATTCCGCTAATTCAAGTACTCAAAACATTATGAAAAGCACTCTAAATGTTTGAGACTTTTCGTTGGGTGTCTTACCTCCTGCATGGAGCGACCGATAATCCTATCGAGCAATCGCTATTGTTGTTGTTTTAGACCAAACATGGCAGAAAGCAGTCTAATAATTTGTTATCTTCACATTGCTCATCATTGAATTAGCAGAATTCTTACCGTAGCTGTAATGTATATTTTTTTGTCTGCTATATTTTCTAATCTATAACACACTGGCACAGGGATATTTACCAATATAGTTCAATTTATTTCACGGGCCTCGGTGGTCCAGTGGGTTAGAGTGATCGTCCCTCAGTCCCACACAGAATTACGCTTGGACCAAAATAAAAATTGAAATAATTCTGAGTGGAATTTTCACTCGGTTGCTGTATGTGGCGAAGGTCGGGGGATTCCCCTGAGCAATGAGCCCGATTTCCGCCCCCACTAAACAAGGCAACGACGCCATATAAGTAAAATAATCTAGAGTGCAGCGTAAAACACCAATCAATCAATTTATTTCGCAAATTGAATATCTAGGTACAACTTTAGATTGAACCTGGGCAAACATCAAATCTGAATCAGACCTGATAGTCTGTCTATTAATTTACAGCGTTTTTTTCTTCATTATCAAGTATGTATTGATCATTTCAAGTTTTTACAATGTACAAAATTTTTTCATATAAATCAATTATTTTCATTCTCTTTTTTATTTAACAGAATATGAGGAAAATTAGGTTGAAACCAAATTATCTAATTGTGAGTTTTTTAACAAGAAGTCTGAAATAGCCTTACTCTGATACCAATCCTAGAGAAGATAGTTATTATTTTATGAACAACTAAACTTGAATTTGAATTTTGTCTGTTATTTGCACATAATCTTGTTTCGTACAGAAAACTGCTTTTATTTTTTCATTTCAACGTTAGTTTAAGTTTTTGTTATAGTTATGGACAATCAGAATTCATGAAAAGAGTAGCTCTTTGAAAGAATGATAGTTTAGTATTTTTAAGAGGAATGTCATTTTATCACTCTGATAAGAATTTTTGTACAAGGAATTTTTTCCATATCTATCTATAATTGCTTAGAAATGTTTATCCATTGAAAAGATAATAAAACACTTGTCAGTTTAACATGGCTACTCTGGACTATTTGAACTAACTAACGTTTGGATGCTTCCAGAAGTGTAGCCCATTTCATGCATTTTTTAGAAAAGTTTGATCTATAAAATAATGAAGATACTGTTGTGTAAATATGCATTATATCTAAACGAAAAATTAATGTGGTCATTGATTAAATATGTTAACTATTAATTTGTTATATTCAAACTTTACCAGAATATGCTGTGCATCTTTGTGGTTTTCTGTGAGCAGAGCTTTCTGAAACAAGGGAAGTAACTCATCAACTCTAGTGTCCTGTCTTTGCTTTCCTTCTTGGCATTCACATTTCTCAAGGGTTTGAGTAGTTGGATGATCCTAAATAAAAATAGAAATTAATAATCTTACCTTTTTTAAAGCAAGAGTTATTTGAACCACTTGGATGAGGATATGGTGTACATGTAGGTACCCTTTTGATTATTTGCTTGCTTTTCATTGATAGCTAAAATCAGTATTAGGCGGCTTAGTGGTCATGTTTAAGCATGGCAATTTAAGTCCGGTAACTTTAGCTGAGTAAACTCTTTGCTGCACCAGGCTAAACTTTTTTTAAACTTACTCACTTGCCAGGTATAACCCAGTAATGTAATGTTGGCACCAATGAAAATGTTTTATTGTTATCTAAAATTTTTTAAAAAAGAGTCGAAGAGCCTGGTTTCCTCCCTCACTAAACCTGGCAATACCGCAATATGAGAAAAATAACTTTCAGTGCGCCTAAAACATCAATCAATCAACCTTTAATAAACCTGGTAACGCTACCTGGTATCGCCATAAGTGTGGCGTAAAGCCTGGAGCATTTGTCCCAATTTTCAACTGGTATCATAATGATTGAGAGTTGAGAGTTAGACCTTAAATTTAGTCATGTCCTATGGGAGGCCCAGATGTATGTGTACATGTAGGCCTATTTCTCCACATGGACTGCTTTCGACTAAGCCGAGAAGTCTTGTCTATGACTTTTTCTTATATTCTATTTTAGAAATAAATGACGTACTCTATTATAGCTCTAAGACTTGGGAGCTACACCCCTCGCTCGGAAATAGTGGTGTCCTTCTTGTGCTGGAGCATTGTGGCCCTTCTTTAGCCATGTATGCTGACCCAGCAAGGAAGAACAGTAAGTATGCCAAATAATGTACATTAGGCTCCACAAACCATAGAATGTAAAGAAGGCTAAAGTCCAAATTTAGATGTGGGTGGGTGGTGGGGACGGTTATCCCTCCGCATTTCAAGAGAAAAAATATGAATGCTGTTCAAACACAGGTGTACAATACTCTGTTTATTATTTATACTATCATGTTTTAGGCTGGGGATTGTTTATTAAGTATAAATTTATCAATTATAAAAACGAAAATATCAACAAACAACAAGGTTTAGCCAGTTTACTTGTCTTTAGGCCTCTGCTGCAGCTTACATGGGGTAGTTTATTGTCTCCGATAACGGGACTTTGCTAGTATTAAATATGAATCTCTATAAGTATAAGTATCATGTTAAACGAGATAAAGGTGTCTATAGTGCAAGTGAGTGTACTGTATATTCCATTCTCAGAACCATACTTTCACTTTCAGGTGTCGGTACTTAGGACAGAAAACTGTGTTATGTTGTTGTTGTAACTTGCATTGTGCAGTACTCGGTGCAGGTGTGAAACGAGCCTACCCAGGGCTTACCATTTCATGGTTTGTCAGTCTGCGGTAGAAATCAAACGAACTTTGTTATCTCTTTATCCCAATAATGAACAAGCCTAGAGAATACAGCAAAGTTGGTTATCCATCCTCGTTAACACTTTCGCTGTATTTTAGAACGTCCGCCATCAGAAGCGGACGAGTTCATTATACCAGAAGTTATTGGGGGTGAGATAGGCCTACTCTTGAGTGCGGCGTACAACACAAATTCGATTGATTGCTCTAAAAGTTTCAAACGCCCACAAAGCTCGAGTACAAACAAATCGTTGCATGTCTTTCCGTTATTTTAGACAAGAAGATTTCCTCTGTGCCCGTGTGTTTTAGTGATCATTAATATATATGACTAATAATGGTGCTTAGGCCCTATAAAGTTCGATGCATGAAGCTAAAAAATAATGCATAGTCTAGGCCTATTCATTGGATACCTTCAAATATTTTATGAATTATATTTTTCACAACCATGGCACTGCAGTAGGCTACATGAGACGGCGTACTGTCCCTATTTTATGCTTGAACCCATTGAAGCTTTTCAATGAGCACCTCGATCGACAGGAGTTGACATGGTATATTTTTTTTCTTCTCAAATTTACTTAATTGGGGCGATCAGACTAGAAAGAAAATCATTCGAGCAAAACTATCACAGAAAAAGATGCAGGAATAAAGATGCTCTTTTGATGTTGTTTTATAATGCATTTTTGATTTATTTATTTATTTTTTTCTTTCTCGACGTCAAAACTGGTCTTACCAGTTTAATAAATCTTATTTTTATATAAGTAGTTGCATAACAAAAATTTAATACATAGGCCAAATGTAGCTTGAAGTCGGTCTAATGACTGTAACGAGTAACTATTATTAATCACAGGTGTCCGCATTGAATAATTTACCTGGGAGTAATGAGGATAGGGAAAGCTTACCGTATATAGGCTAATAATATATTATATGGGGAAAGTAGTGGCCCCTTTTCATCCTGAATAACTCAAAAGCTATTAAGCACGGTATTCTATCTGAATAAAATCGGGCACACGACACCCATAGCTTAATTTTTTTTTTTTTTTTGCTGGCCGAAAGTGGAGCCCTGTTAAGCCATTTAAGTGTCATAATAGAACCCACGGTTCACGGCACATACTTTTTTTTATGCGATCGGCAATCTCACTTTTTAAAGGTAGGCCTACTTTAAACGGCCAACTTTCCAAGATGATAGGAAATTACGATAAAAATCTGAATTTTGGCTGCTCGTGCCACCAATCTAGACAAATGTTTTCTTTAGTCCATAAAGGTGACCATTAAGAGGCCGATTTGAGATTGTTCGAATGTAGACTCAAAAAAAAAATTTGAAAATTTTCTGACTGGGTTTTCACTCGAACGACCTATGTGGGATGGTTGCCAGTTACCAACGGAAGGTCGTGGGTTTCCTCCGGGCACAGAGCCCGGTTTCCTTTCACAATAAAACTGGCAACGCCGCCATATAGGGGAAATAATCTTGAGCGCGGCCTGAAACACCAAACAATCAATCAACTGAGTGTAGGCTATTTTATGGCCCTAATCAAAGATGTCGATCTTTGAGGTAAAAATCAGGATTTTGTTAATGACCTTAATCTTGTAAGAATCGAAACACCCTTATTGTACCATATCAAGTTTAATATGGACATTAAAGGCGATAGCCCTAAAACATCTAACTTTGTCATAGAAGCGATATTTAAATTCAACTTTCAAACGTTACCAAATACATATAAATACAACTTACATAAAACCAAAGGAATATTCTGTGAACGTATAGATGATACGTACATAAACTTTCTGGCATGCGAGAAACTTCAAGAAAAACGAAAACTCAGGAAGTAGGCCTATGGTGAAATGTCAAAATTTAATGTTGACGGAATTGTGAAAAGTGGTTAAAAGTCACATATGGATACGACAGAAACACAGCTAATATCGAGAACTTCCACTAAATACTTGAAGAACTGTTTAAGCCCTCCACCAAATGGTATATGGTTTAACGAAAGTTAGGGAAGGATTGACGCGTCAAACCATTAACATTACCGCAAATGGCAAATTTAATTGTGGCCTGTTGCCATATAGGCCTATATGCAAATAATGATGATGCCACTTTAAATAACCCCAACTTTCAAGCCAAAAAAAAGTGGCAAACCGTGATAATTCTTACAGGACTATAAAATATATGCGTTTGAACTTGGACCCGGGATGATGTGCTGAAAAAACTATACACAAAGAAAAAAGTTAAGCACCCCCTGGAAAGTCTGCACCGACCGATACAATCATTGGTGTAGGGAGATTGTTGGCAAACTGATGTTGCAGAAACCATTGTGATCATAAAGGGCAACATTCTGACGATAAGAAATCACCATTAATGGCAATAAGCTATACAATGTATTCAGGATATCGTAGCCAAGTCAAAAGCGTATTTTAATAAAATAAAGAGATGCTTGTAAGTATGAAACTTCAGAGTCCATCTGGCTTCACAGAACGAACATACTGAAGTAAAAATGTCACTGAGTGTGTTGAACGCATCCCTAGAGCAAAAGGTCAATAGCGCGTATAGCCCCCATTAGGTTGCAACCTGCGTCTCGTCCTTCCAGTGAGACGTCAGATCTGTTGATGGGGTAACTGGCGCCAATACCGATGGAATGCGGCTTCCAATTCCTGCAGATTTTGTACATTATGCTCTAGGGCTTGACTGTTTCTGCCCATCCTATCCCAAATGTGCTCTAAAGGATTCAAATCCGCCCAGTTACCCATTCAACAGATCCAACGTCACACCAGAGGGATGAGACGCAGGTTGGATGCTAATGGAGGCTATACGCGCTATTGACCTTATGCTCTAGGGATGTGTTCTACACACTCAAAGGGACATTTTAACTTCAATATGTTCGCCCTGTGAAGCCAGATTAACTCTGAAGTTTCATTCTTAGAAGCATCTTTTTATTTTGTTAAAATACACTTTTGATTTGGCAAACGATATCCTGGATAAATTGTATAGCTTATTGCCATTAATGGTGATTTCTTATCGCCAGAATGTTGCCCCGTTTCTGCAACATCAGTTTGCCAACAATCTCCCTACACCAATGATTTTATCGGTCGGTGCAGACTTTCCAGGGGGGTGTTTAACGTTTTTCTTTGTGTATATAATACCATTTGTTTTTCAGTATAGCAAGGCCAGCATCGTTATGGCCAGGTTTATATATAGTAGAAGAATACAAACTACTTCAAAGTAAAATTGCTCGACCTCTGTCACAACAACTTATGATTGGGTATAAAGGTCTAAATGATATGTACCTCTTTCTTAACACAATCAGAAATCTGTCTCCATGGTTATTTTAGACAAGACAAGAAGATTTTCCTTGTGCCCGTGTGTTTTATAGTGTTCATACATAAATATATGGATAACGCAAGGATTTCCTTTAAAAAAGCATGTGCATGGAAAGCAGCGTTTGAAAGGCCAATTATTCAGAAATGAAATCGTGATACATGTCCGCAGTCCTGAAAAAACTCAATGAATGGTTTGGACACCTGTACTTTATCTCTAGCAGCGTTTAGTGGAGGGCACCTGGGCTTTATATTTTGCCCAGAGGAAATCAATCGGTGGTACCTGCTAACCCATATCTGTCGGATAAAAACCCGATCAGAAAATCTCGCTCTCCATGAAGAAAGTTCGAAAAAGTTTTTATTCCTTTAGGGCAACATACCGTCCTTTTTATCAATTGAAAACCCTAACCGACTTATTGATCTAGGCTATTGTATATCTGTTCGGTAACATTTGATGCTCAAGTGTTCAATAATAGGCCTAAGCAATAATTCATCCAAGGTTGGCATTTGATTCCAATTTCATTTTGATATTTAGCAAGCATTAAATGTTCTGCAATCAATGTTCAATTTCCCATCAGCACGAGCAAGTCAAATATATCAAACAACGTTTAATTGCAATTTGTTGAAATTCTGAAAGTCAAATGTTTTTGGGAAGAGTCCGGAGGATGTCTCCAGGTACTTTGGACCAACCGCAATTATACTTCACAGCTATTGGGAGAGACATCTCCAAACACATCTCTTGTTTGAAATAGCTGTGGCATTTGGATAAGCAGATAACATATGGAAACAAACTTTTAATATTGTTTTTATAACCTATCTTATAAAACAATTTAGACATATACAAAAGGATGCATAGCTTTATCATCGTAAAAACACTTTATCCTGCATGGAGTGGTGTGAAAATAAACTCAAAATGTTTTTACGATAGTTACCTATTCATCAATAGTCTACTAAGTTCAAAGAAAAAATCCAACAAAGTTAACCATTGTCTTGCCGATTCTCTTCTAGGAAAAGAGTCCGGTTTCCTCACCGATTAAACGTGGCAACCCAGCCACAAATTAAAGTGAACACTTTCGGTAAAATACATTATACTTCATCTTTTTATGACTTTCCTACAATAAGCTATGGTTAATTATTCTCCGATGCCAAGGTGACTGGATGTCACTGAAACATATGCACACCTGGTATGCTGAACTGCTATTGGTGTATTTAGGTCAAATAAACCTATCATATTGCCAGTTGCAAAGTGTGCACATGTTTCAGTGACATCCAGTCACCTTGACATCTGAGAACAATTAACCATAGCTTCTTGTAGGAAAGTCATAAAAAAATAAATGAAACATATTTTGGGACCAGGTAGATATTGTCTTTAAGATGAAGTATAATGTATTTTACCTAAAGTGTTCACTTTAAACATGGGTCAATACCTTCAGTTTATTCGAGATCTTGAGCCTTCGGGATTTCCCTTAAGCACGAGTAGAATGTGTCTCCATGTCAACAAAAATAGATTCTGTGCTACGAGATTCTCGCTACTTCTTATTTGACATCTAATTGAGAATGAGATTCGAACATATGTGATATAATATTTTATATAGTATATGAGACAAAAAAAACCCATAGTATATTAGACAAAAAAAAAACCCCAAACAAAAAGCATTCCAGACACGCCTACCTGAGGAGGATACACGTGTCGAACATGTCTTTGAAAGCCAATACCTCAACAACGAACGGTGTTTTGAACTCTGTTTTAGAATGATGCTCATTTATATCTAAAATATGTAAATTATACAGAACACCCACAGATGGACCAACAACTGCTTGGTAACATATTATGTTCGTCGACGGTAGATTGTAGCAAACAAATTTTCAATTTCAAATTACAAACACAAAATGATACCAAAGCTTTTAAGAAACAAATGAAAAATATCTAACCTCTTAATTCTGGAAAAATTCAAACAAATTTTAAATTCAAATGTTAAAGTATTTGTCCATTTTAGGGTCTCAAGTGCTTTGATTTTGAAACTCGCAGAGCAAGAGGCCGCTTCGGTGGCTCAGTCGGCAGAGCGAAAGTCTGACACAGGTCTTCCATCGAGGAGTCGCTGATTCAATTGGTTGATTGATGTTTTACGCCGCACTCAAGATTATTTCACTTATATATATATATGGTGGCGTTGGCAGGTTTAGTGCCATGGGAAAGAAAACCGGGCTCTTTGTCCGGAGAAAACCCCTGACCTTCGGCGAATTTCTGGCAGCTCTTCCACATTCGGCGCTCGAGTGAAATTTTGCAATTTTTATTTGGTTTCAGTGGGATTCGAACCCGCGCCGCATCGATGGAAGGCCTGTGTCGGACTGAGGGACTATCACTCTAACCGTATGAGTCACCGAACGCACCCCCCCCCCCCACCCCCCACAATAGTTCTGAGTATGAAGTAAAAGACCAATCAATAAATCAGCCTTAAAAGTTATAGTCGGTATTTATTATCGGCTTTATTGAAATATTTACGTAGGGCTAATGATGATGGTGTGCGTGATATAGATCTATTTTTAAGCTTATTAACATACGCTAAGTCGCCTGTAAAGGAAATAACTGATGTTAATAAACTGTTAACACAACTGTGTTATATCCGCCATATAATGATTACATTACGTTTATAATTCAGAGAAATGCACACATTTCAGACTAACTTTAAATTTGTAAACACTTGTGAACCTTGTTTCATTTTAACCATGGAATCGTGAAGCTGGTAGACCTGATCCTAGTATGTAGTTTTTTTTTATAAATTCGTTGAGATTAGTTTTGGACTATGGCAAACTATTTAGATTTACGTATTGATTTGCTTGATTAATTAAACACGACGCTGTAGGCCTAATCAAGGAACACGCACGCATTTAAAAATTAGTAGAATCCATGTATCTGCTGCCCCCTAATTACCTAATAATCTTCGTATAAGATTTTTAACAATTATTGTAGTTTATAGATAATAATCCTTGCTAAAAATAAAATAAACTTTCAAGAATACAACTTGTTGAATTAAGACGTGTATTTTGTAACATAAAGATAACTTACCTTATTTCTGTCTGAACTCAGGTAACCCCAAAGGTATATCGCTAATTTCTCGATTCCTTTTGTCAGTAATTCCTCCATGATCAATATATAACTTACAACATAATTGATCAGAATGGCCAACGTTAAGTATCCGGTAAATACTATAGCAGTAAAAATGATTAACATTATCTCACACCTGTGATCAACTCTTACACATCCCAGGACACATAGAGACAGTCTAGAACTAAGGTAGAATTAGGACTCCTAGCGGTTATATCCGTAAACCCTCACTTTTCTTATCAGTCGTTTACACATAGAACTGTTTTCACTTGTTTTACTTCATAGCTCCCCATCACAAGCCGTAGATGTCGACTCGAATAACGTTCCTCGGTTACAGCGGCTGTGACCTCCCTCGGCTGAGACACCTAACCGAGTCTATTCCGTGTCAGTTGAATGGACATCCAGTGGCCAGGTAAAAAATAACTGTTGTAGGTTATAAGATACACACCTGTTTGCAGAACCTTTAATTCGGGATTGTCGCAATGCACCCTCTATTTGTACATACATGTGAGCGTATTTACGTATTTGGACACTGATGTGTCAACTGTCACAGAAAATGTATTCCGTACAATTACCCTACATAGCCCAATAAGTCTATATTATTAAAGCATTTTCCTGATATCCACATCTATTTTATCTAGTATAAATCTAGATTGTCAACATGAAAGTTGTACACGAAAAATCTTACGTTTCCGTGCAGACCCTATTTACTGCTTTACATTACACGGGTAAAAGTAAGCAAACGCGTGTATATTTAGATAGATATGTATATGTAAGTAAAGCAGGCTAGGGGATTTGAATTTAAACGGCTGACTGCTCAGGTAAGCTTCACACCGATATTGGTATACATTTGGGTCCCGTCAAACAACTTCCAAATGTTAAGTGTGACCCTCCTGTACATAATCTATTCATAGCTCTCACAATACCTGTGGTGTTAACATGCTTTCAGTGTAGGCCTATCTCGGTCTAGACTTGACATGTCCTGAAACACTGCGCTCGATTTCTATATACTATAATTAGGGAATACTAATCAAGTGTAACGGAAAAGATTTGTAAGATGTCAGTTAGCGGAATTTTTAGCTTGGGCCCAAGACTCTTCGTTTGTTACAGCTCTCCCCATGCTTTGCTATAACCAAGAACCACAGATGACATAAGAATTCGCGATATTTCGACATCGTTTAATCGACCAACCAATGCAGTCTGTACTGCCCCAACTAAGAACCATCGCCAATCTAAAGTTACTCTAGTCCTAAAGGCCAGATTTAACCTCTAAGGCCAATGGTTGACATTTTTATCAGAAATAGCCATTGGAATGGGGCTGGAGAGTTCACATAGGAGGTAAATTGATGATGTGACTTTTATGTTTTCGACAAAACAACAACACCATGGAATTTTACGTGGCATTTGCTCGCATCTACGTGCTTTTCTATTATTCTCTTACACTTAGCTAGAGCTATTGTTAGTTACATCGCACATTTAAACACTAGCGGCTATTGTAAATGCCCCGTGGAACCTATCACAATGGCTAGTTCAAAGTGAATCGAATCAACAGGGATCAACGTCGCCATTTTGCCTGTTTTCGTCAAAATGGGACTATTTCGTGAAATTTACTATATGTTTTCGTCACTAGTTTAACGTTTTCTTAAATTCAAAATATATATTCATGTACAGCGTGATGTCAGGCATTTTATATTTATCTGATAGCTTTAAAAATGTTACCCAAGATCGCGCGCGAAAATCCCTGCGCTATGTCCGGTAAAGTCGTGCGGGGTCCATCTTAGCCACGTCTAAAGGAGATCTCGCGAGAATACGATTGAACCATCGCAGTACTAGAGTCACACATGTGTACTTATTTATAGCCAACGAAAAAATCGAATTCCTCACTCAATCGTTGTTAGCCAAATGTCAGTTGGTATAATTATCTAGTCCAGGTTTTTGACTGCAAATTACCTTTGTATACACAATACAGCCGTCGGTATATAATTTTGGAGTCAGAAACACAGACTACGGCCGTCAGTATATAAAAAAGTAATTTTATAGTCAGAAACCCGGACTGGTAACCACCATGCATGGACGTAATGGCGGGTGGTTAAATGTGGCTAAGTCCCAGGTATTTTACCGAACGGGCCCAGTATATATTCAGAACGATGGTAAGTTGTGTATGCCCTTTGGGATACGTGTAAATGAACTAGGCATTTACTGTATCCGTGTAGTATCGTCAGTGATATATACATCAAATCAAAGTATCTCATCAGAGCATCATACCTTAACTGTATAATAAGTAAGGCAGGCGCTTATAAGGGTCTAATCGATAAATTTTAGAATTCCAGTTCAATTTGGATTTTTTTCTGATTATAGACAGCAATTCTAAATGAGCAAAAGAGTAAATATTGCATAATCCAATATGGCTGCCATATTACGCAACATATGAGGTCATAAATTGTTCGCCGTCCAGCAAATGTTCATAAGGCATGCAAATCGGAAAGAATTGTCCAGATCGCACCAAAACTGTAGACGTTAAGGGGCTTAAGCGAATATTACATTATCCAATATAGCTGCCATACTAGGTAACCAGTGATGTCAAAAATAGTTCGCGACACACCTTCTACCCATAAGGTATATACTCAGAAAAAATTGTCAAGATGGAATCAAAACTTTGGAAGTTATGGAGCGGAAAGGAAAACAAACATTGGGCTGCCGGCTTCCCAAACGGACAGAGATGGTGCCACAATACATCCCGATTTTCAAACCAGACGTTTAAAGGAGGGGAAATCTCTAGAAATACATAGGGATTATCGTCGATAACAACCTTCAAAGTACTTAAAACATTTCACGTCAATTTCCTCCAGTGAACCTCAAGCTAATAAAAACAGACAGAAGTATGTCCTTTCAGTGGCTTATCTGTGTAGCCATTTTTCCGTTTTAGGATGACGTGATGTTGGTATAGCTATTTTTAGATCAATAATGACGTATTTTTACCGCTCTCTAATGTATAAGGGTAGATTTAGGTCCAAAAAAACATGGCGACAAACTTGAAATGGCAAGATTGTCTCCGAAAATATAGGTCAGTATGCAACCGCGCGCCATTACTTAGCCAGCTATTGGCTAAATTGCGTCACATGACTACTCTATAACGCACTTACATTTTTATTCAGCAATAATTGGATAAAACTAATGAAAAAATGGTGGCGGCCTTGTGAATGGCCTATGGAGCTTATTCTCTATTGTAACGCCACCTTCAAATTTCAATTATTCACTTACGAGGGGATAAAACATACATTGGACAGTTGTTTTGGACTAAATGAACTCTACTCTTTCCATCTAAACTAGTCTAAAGCTTAGATTTTCTTTCCCTTTAAAAAACAGCTGAAAAAACAGGGAGAAGACTGAGTATATATATCCTCAACCAAATGTAACAAAAATTGCACTTAATAAAATTTAATTAAAACCAAAAACAAATATTTTACATTTTCAAGGAATTGTCATTTCTCCCGTCAATTAAATAAGGGTTAAATAAGTTAAACATTTCTCCTCTGCTTTTAAAGGGCTAGAAACCTTCTCCTATACCATGTAGCAAGTGATTTCAAGAATCAAAAATTTAGTATTGCAGTGAAATTGATTTAAACATCTCTCTGCTTTTAAGTGATATAACAGACAGGGGTTAAACATGTTTGGATTCTTTAAAGGCCCGCTGGCCGCCGTAGCCTGTTAAACATTTGTTAAGAAAACCAATTTACATGAGCTTACTACAAGTAAACCCCCTCAAATTAAACAGAGGACAAATAAAACATGTCCAGTTAGCTTTATAATGTAGAAATTGGGGTGAAAAACAAACGAAGAATCGAAGCCTGATTACAACAACGACGATCAGTGTCGATTAAATTAGATTGTTAGATTATCTTTTTCAGGCCTTTTTATCTGTGGTTTACACTCCAAAAATTATTGGCAGGCTTTTCAAGTCACCCTTACCCGATCGTCAGTCTGTATATTTCTGGTAATATTGTCAGGATTGATTTGAAACTTCGCTGGTATATCCTCATTATCGAGACTCTTCAATTTGTTAAATTTTACCCAGACTGCTTGTCCGGGCCATACCTTGGTTAATATTGTCAGGATTGTTTTGAAACTTGGCTGGTATATAGTCATTACCAATACGCCTTTCTCTCCGAGAATAATTTGAGAGTTATTGCCCTTGATTTCTTCAATTTGTCAACTTTTACCCAGACTGCTTGTCTGGGCCATACCTTGGTTAATATTGTCAGGACTGTTTTGAAACTTGGCTGGTCATTACCAAGACCTTGTGCAGTGTTATGCTTTTCTCTCTGTGACGAGAATACTTTTAGAGTTATTGCCCGTGGTTTCTTCAATTTGTCAAGCTGTTTGCTGAGCGTATATCTAGGATGGGGAACCGAGGAGCATCCATCAGTTTTACTGATAAGTTTCTTGTTTTTATGTAAACAGTATTCGGGATTTTCGCGGCAAGTGTGCCTTTAATTGATACGTATTGCACGACTTCACTTCACTCCCCACAGTATGAATATGCTTGATATTTCCTCTTCATAAGTCGATCTCCTTAAACTCAAAATCAATCCCTTATATAGCTTTAGTACAAAAGCAAACTTAGTAAGAAAAAAATGGAAAACATTAAATTGGTTAGGACTAAAATTGTCATACAGCAGTTACCAATTGCTACATTTCAATTGTGAAATATAATTCATTTATTTGCAAAGATTACTTACCTGGTACATAAATTGCATTTACTTTTCAGGCCTTTACAAATTCTATAGCTTTTTTGTCAAACGCTATGGTGTTGGATGCAGGTGACCCCCCCCCCCCCCCCCCCCACTGAAAATAGTCTGTTCCTGTCTGCCCATCGTCTCTTTTCCCAATTAGTCCATGACTCACCTTGCACTGTACCTGAAACAGAAGAAAATATCAGTTAGAGAGAAATTTAGAGAATATTGAAACGATGTGACTGATTCGAAGTCATGCTATAGAGTACGGAACCACTAAGGGGACATGCATGAGAACAGACAAAAGCTATCAGCATATGTGTCAATCGACGTCTTATTACCTGGTTCCACGACTTATTATGCCGTTCCACGGCGTATTAAGTTGTTCCCCTTCTCATTGGGTCCACCCACATGTTATGGTGTCGTTTCACTTCTTATTATGTCCTTCCACAGTTTATTATGTCGTTCCTACGACGGCTGGATACTGCCACTACAAAAAAAAGCAGCTTAATGTCTTTAATCCGTAATAACGAATTAGTCAATCCGAAATAACGGAATACTAATTCGTTATAACGGATTACTAACTCGTTATTACGAATTATTTGAATTTGTAAATACGGATTACCAAAAGTTTAAACGAATTACTTAATCCGTTAGAACGAATTACTTAATCCGTAATAACGAATTAATAATCCGTAATAACGAATTGTTAATCCGTTATAACGAATTGTTAATCCGTAATAACGAATTAACTAATCAATAATAACGAATTAACTAACCCGTTATAACGAATTATTAATTCGTAATTACCAATTCATTAATCCGTAATTACTAATTACTGTAAGGATACCCATCCCCTATTTGTACGTACTCTTAGTTCATTCCCTATTCGCTCATACACTTTTATTAAGCCCATTCCCTATTCGTACGTACAATTTTATTAAGCTCATTCCCTATTCGTACGCACAATTTTATAAAGCCCGTCCCCTATTCGTATGTACATTTTATATATTTATATATTCGTTATTATGGATTAGTTAATTCGTTATTACGGGTTAACAATTTCTTATAACGGATTAAGTAATTCGCTTAAACTTATATTTGTAATCCGTATTTACGAATTAAAATAATTCGTTATAACGAATTAGTTTTCCGTTATAACGAATTAGTTTTCCGTTATTACGGATTATTAATTCGTTATTACGGATAATTAATTCGTTATTACGGATAATTAATTCGTTATTACGGATTATTAATTCGTTATTACGGATTATTAATTCGTTATTACGGATTATTAATTCGTTATCACGGATTAAGTATACCGTTATTACAGATTAAAGACATTAATTCGTTATTACGGATTAAAAGCGCCGATTTTTTTTGTAGTGGCAGTATCCAGCCGTCGTACGTTCCACTAGGCTAATATAATTCTTAAACTATAATTGTTTTCCCAGAAATTGACGGACCCTTCAGACAACTTAATTTGAAGGTTTAATCGTCCAGTTTCGACAACTTCTTATACTTGGTTGACTATTTTTTTATCAATTTAAGCTACGGCGTTCGATTCAATGAAAACAAAATCTAAACTGACACAGAGTATACATGCGTAAATTTACTTTAGATTTTGATTTTGAAACCAGGGGGAATGAACAATTATCTTTCATTTTCCAAACAATAACAACAACAGCCTACGAAAGGCAGCTAAACAAACTCGGAACTAGGTTTAAAACGTTCAAACCAGATGAAATCTACATAGGGTATAAAGTATACATACCGAGTAAACATTATGTTTAAAATAGAACAGTTAACCTGAAAACGAAAGTATCCCTTTAGATTGCTCGTCGCTGACTGGATAAACCATGAGCGCGGATTCTATGGTTTGGATTGGTCAGTTCGTTATGATTCTATGGTTGTGACTGGTTGGAACTTATGGTTTCTGTGGTTCTGATTGGCTGCCAAACCACGATTTCTGGGTGAGGTGCAGCGCTATCGACGGAAACATGCTATGGCTGGCATATTAGTAGAGTAAAATGAAAATAACACAGGTGACAACATAAACATCTTCACCTTTTTATTTCTTTCGAAATAAAAAGCTTTGTAGCGACTGCAAATCCCACAAGACGAGAATGCTGGAATTAAATGAATGTGAAATGCAAAAAGAAACCCACAAAATAAAACTAAAAACGATAAACCTATAGGTCAGAAAATACGGTTTTCCCCCATTTGCGGCCATGTTAACGTTTTTGTTCATTACCTAAATCTCGTCAATTTTTTTGGGTCCCAGTTCCAAGTAGGCTGGTATGTGGGAAATGAAGAAAAAAAAACACAAGAAAAAGGTACATAGTGTATGCCGATTTCTTGCTGCACTCCTGCAAAGATGGCTACCCCCATTCTGAGACTATCGCATCCATTGATCCATACAGAAACAGTGGTTTTTTTTTAAAACATTATAAAAAATCAACCCCTTGTGCAACTTTTATTTAGCCACCGTTAATTTCATGCCAAAAGGCAGTGGAATTGACCTGCAGTTGTGTCAATTTGCTCATGCACTTTCTTTTTTACTCAACTGTGGCAAACTGATCAAACTTTATAGCTCTAGCATAACCGGGATTCTCTCCCATTGGCTGCAAATGAAAAAAAGTGGGTAATGTGACCTATAGAGGCCATATGTTGTTTGATATATTTAAGTTTCTACGGCCAACATCGGTCTAAAGAAAAACAATCCTCTGTGGCGTTGAATAGAATGGTTGTAATTAGCTAGACCAGTTGTCCTTGCATACAGCAACAGGGATTATGACACTGTCAGGATGGCCGAGCGGTCTAAGGCGCTGCGTTCAGGTCGCACTCTGGTTCTCCAGGCGTGGGTTCGAATCCCACTTCTAACAATTCTTTTTTTTTATTTCTCAGACAGATTTTTACAAGTGACTTTTTGAGCTGTCTTGCACGGTTTTTGTATGTTTTGTCGCAAACCTGAATCCGCTGAGCATTTGTTTAACGTATAACGCATTCTGTCAGATTGAAAATGACAAACTTAAAATGTAAAAACGTAAAACTTTAAAAAATATAATCAGTTAGTGCATATCGATCAATGGAACTCCCCGCCAAATGTATTTCCCGTTCAAGAAATTCCCCGTAGAAGAAAAAAAAAGAGAGAGTTGTCCGTCGAGCCGGAATCGAACCAGCGACCTAAGGATAGCAATGTAAGTTGACCTCTACAGTCATCCGCTCTTTTTTTTTTTTCATTAATGTTTATTGATCAACAAAATGTATCTTACATTCAAGATCTTCAATCACGGCCCGAAGTTAAAAAAATAATAATCACAAAAGAGACAGGGCACGTGATCATGAGTAATTGACAGTTATCATAAAGTACATAGCAAATTCATCAAAATTTGAAGCTAACTACCCCATTGACTATATGTATCAGGCAGTTTTTATCAAGGAAATCAGATCGAAAAGTTGACATATTATTTATCTCCTTGAAATAAGCATATCTTTCTTTCGTGTTTTTTTTACAAACATACTTGAAAAAGTTTGACAAGTTGATATGTTTACCGTGAAAAACCCTCATATTTCTGCGCTTGATAATGGAGTACCTAGCACAGCTGCACACCAAGTTTACAAAACCACAGTTAACCTTTGGGTGGTTACCTGCATACCCAAACAGAAGGAGCGATTCGTAGCTGATTTGATTTAAATAGCCCACTGGTGCATGTTTGAATAAAGTTTCCAGCATATTTCCAATATAAGTAGAAAAAATACTTAACTCCGGGCAGTTGAGAAACACATGTAAAAAATATTCTGTGGCAATATTGCAAATACTACATTTTGGAGACAGAACCTTCCCCATTTTAAACAATTTTTCCTTTGTGAAGATTGCCCGATGAATAATTCTGAAATCTAGATCTTTACATTGAGGTGATTTAATATTCATAAACGGCAATCTCCACAAAGAGTGAACATTAAGATTGGGGTAATCCTCTTTCCATTTGTCAACACAAGAGCATTGTTTTTCAACATTTAACAGCAACAACTTATAAAACTCCTTTGTAGATAAAGAAGAAACCTTTTTAGTTTCATTATTAAAAATTAAACAAACTGAAGGTTTATGATGCCGTCTGTCACAATCATTAAACAGTGTCCAACTGTTAGGTATACATGCCTTAATACTCCTATAGATAGATTTGACCTTTTCCAAGTCAACATCGGGGAAAAACTCAGACACCATTTCACAAATGGCTATTTCCGGAAGGTAGCCGGGTATCGTTTCGTACAATAGGTGCTTTACTAACAAAATACCCGTATCTTGGAAAAGCTTTGATTGTAAACATTTCCCATTAATCAAAATACGAGGGTTGTTAAATAATGGCTGTGACCAAAACTGATCTCTGTTATCTACAGTGATTTGTGCAATTTGACATAGTTTTTGCCAACCTTTTAACATTTCGACATAGAATAAAGGTAGTTCTCCAAAAATAACAGTACTATAATTTATATACAATAACTCAACAGACAAATCCCATCTTCCACAGCGGGAGAGGAAAAAAAATAACAAGTGCTTCCAAACAAAATTAACATCATCGTTAAGAAATTTAGATAGAAATTTTAAACGAAAAGCATCCGATTTAACTGAAATATCCTGTATATTTAATCCTCCCTTTTTACAGGTTTTTACAATAACATCGTAGGGTACAAGGTGGGCACCGCCTTTCCAAACAAAATCTACACAAATTTGTTTAATATTTTGCAAGATATGCTTTGGTATGCTTACTACTGTTAGTTTATACCAGAGGCGGGAAGTCACAAGAGTATTAAGAATTGTAGCTCTACCAATAACAGTGAGCTTGCGTGCACTCCATATTTTCAAAGTGCGCTTAATTGATGCTAGTATATCATCCCAGTTTAGACTATCGACTACCCGTTTATTGGGACCCAGATATACACCTAAAATTTTCACACATTCCCTTTTTATGGAAATACCACACAATGTTGTGTCATTGAGTTCTTTTCCAATATACATCAGTTCATTCTTATCTAAATTTACTTTAGCGTTAGAGGCAGAACAATAAGAAAATAACAACACGTAACGTGTTACGTACGGATTCAGGGTCAGATAATGTTAAAGTGATATCATCTGCATGCTGAAACCCAACAGAAAAAACATTCGTATTGGGTATTTGAATACCTTTGATTAAATTTGAGTTCCTAATTAAGGCCCCGAGGGGCTCTACAGTTAATACATATAACATGGCTGAGATAGGACAGCCTTGGCGCACAGACTTATGTACTCTGAAAAAAGGCGTCAAAAAACCATTTACTTTTACTGCACTGCGAATGTTGCTATATAATTATTAAATTAAACGAAACTTACCTGGAAGTTGAAGTTTGATTGTAATTCTACTGAGTCATCATCAGGAACGGAGGAGTTAAGTGAGATAGAAGACACGAGCTTACAGTCAGGATTTAAAGTGATCTCCTCTTTAGATAGTGCCAGTATAAAACCTAAAGGAAACGGAGGAACAGGGAACGGGTGGGAGGGCACTTAACTCCTCCGTTCCTGATGATGACTCAGTAGAATTACAATCAAACTTCAACTTCCAGGTAAGTTTCGTTTAATTTAATAATTCTACCTCGTCATCATCTACGTCACTACGGAGTCACGTGAGACTTTAAAGACCTGGCACGTGGAGATCGAGGAAAATACAGGCATAAGTCGAGAAACACAGTATTTTTTTTTTTTTTTTTTTTTTTTTTTTTTCAAAGTTATATTATTTTACATAACTCAATAGACAGCAAATGACGGCATAGTTATTCAGTTTCATATAAAAGAATAAGATACTACGGCTTACACATCATTCTATTTGTTGGAGGAGTTTAATACTGTAATCAACTTTATTGTCAGTTATTGGCTTGTCATAGAACTTTGCAAAGGTCCTGGCATTGGCCCATCCCGCATTCGACATAACAGTATCTATGGGCACAGCAGCTTGCTTGGCCTTAGACGTTGACGCCCCCCGAGCACTGTGTGGCGGAAAAAGGGTTGTGTCCACTCCTGCCTCAGCCATTAACCGCTTTACCCAGCGGCTCACAGTGTCTTTAGAGACAGGCCTATAAGGCCTAACAGTCGTTATCAACAACTGGGTTTGATCACCTCGCAGTTCTTTAGTTCGATTCAGGTAAACCTTGACACACGTAACAAAACATAAACCACTATCTTGTGGGTAGGCAGCAATATGTAAATCATTTTGATGAAAAGACGGTCTAGTCTGCTTGACTTTGTGATTTATATGAAATATACACTTTGTTTGCGAAATATCCATGAAACGTGTATCTAACAAAAGTAATGTCTGGAGTCTCTGTCCAGTCAACAAAATAAACATCACACAAAGTTTTTGCACCAATTTTATCAACGGTAATTCTTCGTTGAGTGGTAGGTCTTTAACATAACGGAAAACAATATTGACATCCCATGTCTGAGTATAGCGAGGAAGCGAAGGTCTCTCCTGGAAAACCCCTCGCATAAATCTTGAAATAATAGGTTTACTTCCTAATGACTCACTGTCAAATACATTCAAAGGAGAAAGCGCACTTCTGGCTGTGTTGATCGCGCTAAAACTAAGTCCATTTTCATAATTTTCAGCCAGGAAATCCAACACAGACTCTACAGGTAACGAAAGGGGATCAATACCTCTTTGAGTACAATATAACTCCCATCTCTGTATGTATGTTTTGTATTGCCTTTTGGTGGAATGCCTCCACGATGAAAGGATAATGCTTGTTGTTCTATCAGAAATATTTCGTGCTTCGAGCGATCGCCTGACAAGTGGCAAGCAATCAAAGTTAGAGCTTTGTGAAGTGGATGGACAGACTTGCAGTCGTATGGTAGGTAAAGTGTATCTGGTTTTTCGGTCATTAGCAGGGGCCTCGCCACCAGGAGGCTCATAGCTTGTGGATACCAATTTTGAGTGGTCCAGTTGGGTAGAATTATGATTCCTTCTGCCTGGTCTTCTCTCACCTTCTGGAGTACTCTGTTGATTAAAGAAAAGGGAGGAAAGGCATAAAATGTCTTAAGACTCCAATCAACAGAAAATGCGTCTATATAAGACGCTAAAGGGTCCGGCTTCCACGATATATATGGCAAAATTTGATAATTTAAACGAGAAGCGAATAAATCAATTTCTGGCATAAACAAAATTTGTGTTATTTTGCTAAATATTTTCTCGTTCAGCTTCCACTCTGTATTATCGTGGAAAACCCTAGATTTTTTATCTGCCAAGGTATTTTTTGAACCTGCTATGTGAGCTGCTAGTGGCCAAATATTTGAAACAATACAATGCGCCCAAATGTCATTAGCAATGTCATTACACACATATGAGCCTGAGCCACCCATATTGTTAATGTAGGCCACAGCTGTTGTGTTATCCAACAAGATTTTAAAGGATCTATTCTTCAATATATCTTTAAAGGACATGATGCCATAGAATGCCGCTAGTAACTCTTTTGCATTTATGTGTTTATGGGTTTCAGTGCTTAACCATCGGCCCCCCGTACTCTGTGTCCCACACACTGCGCCCCACCCACTGTTGGAAGCATCAGTAGAAATGGTTATCACAGGTTTTGGGACATGTATAGGTTTAAAGGCAGACTTAGCGTTCTCAAGCCACCATTCCAATTCGGTTCTAGCCTTTTGTGACAGTGATGTCAATGCGTCAAAATTTCCTTTTTTGACCTGTAGGCCGTACGTTTTACACTTCTCTAATTCCCTGTAATGAAGGGGTCCATATTGGACCGCAGGGAAACTGGATACCATACTCAGAGGCAATATCACCAAGCCAATCTGTCGGGCAAGTAGCTGGACCGGTTTTAGGATTAGTCACGTTAACCAGGTCATCCCAATCAGGGCCACCTTGAGAAGATGCGACCACGGATTGCTCATCGTGGTCAGGATTACGGCCTGTACATTCTGCTGGCCCTCGGCCACGTTTGACAGCCTGACTAAAACTCGGCTGACTGCAGTCTAATGACTCATGGGAATCTGAGTATAACATTTCACAATCGGATATCTCATGGCTTGGCCGTTTTCTAGACTGGGTGAGAGAAATGGACATTTTGTTCATAATATCCAATTGTTGCTTTTGCATATCTCGTAACTCAGATAATATGGAATTATTTAAAAACGGAGCTGAATTACCGCTATTATGTCCAGTAGGCCTATGAACTATGTCTTGTAAGCTTTGACCAGTCCGAACACCTGTTACTGTGGTCAGTTCGGCTGTCTGGTCGTCGAGCAAAGATTCAAGGAGTTCGGCCTCTTCTTTATCAGACATTATGCAAATAAATACAATAGGCGATTACACCTTATACCAAACAACGTAATTATACGAAGTTGGTTTGTATCTTTATTCCACTTTTGGAAAATTTCGAATTATCGAATGGAGTTAGTGGACTGGATTGCACGTCCTGACTCTAGCAAAGCTAGTGGTTCACTGACTGTAAGCTCGTGTCTTCTATCTCACGTGACTCCGTAGTGACGTAGATGATGACGAGGTAGAATATCTGTATCCACTTTATAAAATAGTCCCCAAAACCAAAAGATTTCAGAACGCTGAACAAAAATGCATGTGCTACCCTATCGTAGGCTTTTTCTTGGTCCAATTTTAGAACAAAAAGTTCCAATTCATCCTGTTCTACATAGGAAATGACATCCCTTATACTGGCAATCGTATCGGCAATATCTCTACCGGGAACACAACAGCTCTGAAAAGGGGAGATAATTTTACCCATGACACATTTAAGCCTATTAGCCATACATCTGGATAAGATTTTATAATCGACGTTCAGTAACGTAATAGGTCTCCAGTTTTTCAAAAATTCTTTGTTTCCCTTTTGTTTATAAATAATTGTAATAATACCAGTTCTCATAGACCCAGTTAGTTCTGAATTTGTGAAACAATAATGGAAAACACTGAGTAAAATATCTTTTAACACTGGCCAAAAAAAGCAATAAAACTCTACTGTTAAACCATCAGAACCTGGACTTTTGTTTTTTGACAGACTTTTAGCTGCGGTCGTGAGCTCCTCTACAGTAATAATTTCATCACAAGAGTTTTTATCATGCATATCTAAATGGGCCGTAAGCTCTGATAAAACACTATCAGCAGCTCCCCTGTCAATATCTTCATGATCATACAAATTGCTGTAATAATTAAAAACTTCATTTATTACATTATCAGTCCCAGAAACAACAACCCCAGAGTGTGTGTTTAAACTAGAAATAAGTTTTCCATCTTGTCTATGTTTTTCTAATGACAGAAAGAATTTAGAATTGCGTTCGCCCTCAACTGTCCACTGGGCTTTGGACCTCAGAATTGCCCCATTGCAAATATCGACCTCTAATGTATTAAGTTCATTTTCTAGAGTATATATTTTGGAAAGATCGTAATTTGTACAAGTGGCCGCTCTTCTATATTCGTTATCCAATTTACATTGTATTTCAAACATTTGCTGGGTCATGTCCTGCTTACGTTTTTTACTGTATAACATTGCTATTCTTTTAAACCTATATTTTAAGTTGTCCCACCATATGTCAATATTAGAGGCATACAAAGGGTTCTGTTTTTCATTGGTGATTGTTTCATTAATTCTTAAACAAAAAGTTTCATCACGCAATAAAGAATTATTAAATACAAATAGACCTGGACCTCGCTCTACTGTGTTGATATCAAGTCTTAAATACAGAAAACTATGATCGCTAATACTGTTTTTCCTGTAATACACAGATTTTATCTTTGATGTAAGCGATTGGCTGAGGATAGCATGATCTATTCTGCTTTGTTGTAAAGCATTATTAACCCTTCTTCTCCAACTGAAACTAATTTTATCAGCATGCAAGTATCTCCACATATCACGGCAATTAAAAGTATCTATAACATTGATCAATGTATTTCTAGACAAATCGTGTTCTAAAACATTAGTAGATCTATCCAGGGGAGAAAATACTACATTTAGGTCTCCAATTAGCAAAGTAAAAACATTTTTCCTCATATAAGATTTGAGGTTTTGAAAAAAAATATCCCGGTCTTTAGTAATGTTGGGTGCATAACAATTGATGACGTCATATTCACAATTATCTAATAGAATAGTAACCTTAACTAACCTCCCAGATTTATCAGTTTCATGATTGATGACTTTGTCTTTCAATGATTTTGGGACGATTGTGGCCACCCCACAACTATTTAGAGTGCCATGGCTACAAAAAATATCCCCATCAATTAAATGTTTATAAGAGTTAACAAATCCCGTGTCCCAGTGGGTTTCCTGTAACAAAATCATATCAGTGTGACCGGTCGAAAGGAGGGAAGTTACTTTTTCTAATTTGTCTAGGTTTCTTAGTCCATTGCAATTTAATGAGCCAAACAGAACCATAAATAAAAAAAAAAGGAAGATGAAATTTATGAAAATGAAAGTCTTAATAGTTAGTCTTGCACGGAAAGTTTCTTTCGATACGGAGACATCCTTGTCAACTTGCCTGTATTGGGGGAGGGGTTAATCCGTTTGCTCCTCCTTCTTTTTACTTTAGTAAATTGGTTATCGTCCTCCCTCTCACTCTGACCTCCCTCCGATGCACATTCGTCTACGTCTGAAAGAATATTCGGGGTGGAGCTTCCCGATTTAGCCCCACTTTGCACAGCTTCCACGCTTTGAGAAGCTATTAAATTCTCATCAGACTGGCTGATTGACTGTGAAAAGGCTGGCTTGACCACAGTATCACTATACACACTTCTAACAATAGAGGTATTGTCCTCTGTGGTTAGAATCCCCGGTGAGTGGACTTCGGCTACCACAGAACTAATCACTGCTGAGACACCTGAGTTTGACGAAACCGGTCTGACCACAATCTCACTAACAATATCACTTTCAGTACACGTAGTTTCCTCAGTTGAATTCCTGGCTGACTGGACACCGGGAATTGTAGAATAGCATTGACACAATTCCCCGTCGAATCCACAAGAATTACACAGAGCAGAGACATTATTCGACTCACACACACAATATTTGCCTGCTTTTTTACAATAACTACAAACAACAGTTGTACAAGCTCTAGATATGTGACCTTGACCTCCACACCTAAAGCAAATGAATCCTGGACAGCTTCTATAGGTATGAGTGTCAGACAGACACGATGAACATACCTTTACCTGTCCATCATGTAATACACGAAAGTGATCTGACCCGGTGGCGGTATTAAACTTCATTGCGTATGGAAGCGATTTTAGACCCGGGGGTAACATGATTTTCACCATTCGTGTTCCATCAGCTACATTTGTGCCTTTATGGAACCTTCTTTTCACCTCAGATAGAACAGTTACATCTAAATCATAAAGTTTTTCTCTAATTTCATAATCGGTCGTGTATGAAGAAAGATTCATGAATGAGGCCACCACAACACGTTGTGTTATATTTGTTACCTGGAAATTATGATCTTTGATCATCACTCCTTCCGTCAAAATATCCACTGAAGTTTGGTCCACCAGTGTCAGCTCATAGCAATCGGATTTCGGCACACAAGCCATAATTGACCCTAGCCCGCATTCTGCCTCCACCGCCTCAATCACATCAACAGGGGAAATATTCTTTTCGTTCAGGATTAGTTTCACAGTGAATTCCTTCAAGTAACTCCTTGTATCGCGGTTCCTCCTCTGATCATTAGATGATCGAGGGGAATCCATCCCTATCTCTACCGTTGAACTAGCCAATTCATCTAAGCAACAACTACAACAACTACAGAGAGCAAGGACAGACACGTCCGATCACCTGAGTGGTCAACTGTCGAATCCCAAAAAATTCCCCGTGGAAGAAAAAAAAAAGAGAGAGTTGTCCGTCGAGCCGGAATCGAACCAGCGACCTAAGGATAGCAATGTAAGTTGACCTCTACAGTCCTCCGCTCTACCAACTGAGCTATCGACGGAAACATGCTATGGCTGGCATATTAGTAGAGTAAAATGAAAATAACACAGGTGACAACATAAACATCTTCACCTTTTTATTTCTTCCGAAATAAAATGCTTTGTAGCGACTGCAAATCCCACAAGACGAGAATGCTGGGATTAAATGAATGTGAAATGCAAAAAGAAACCCACAAAATAAAACTAAAAACGATAAACCTATAGGTCAGAAAATACGGTTTTCCCCCATTTGCGGCCATGTTAACGTTTTTGTTCATTACCTAAATCTCGTCAATTTTTTTCGGTCCCAGTTCCAAGTAGGCTGAAAATAACACAGGTGACAACATAAACATCTTCACCTTTTTATTTCTTCCGAAATAAAATGCTTTGTAGCGACTGCAAATCCCACAAGACGAGAATGCTGGAATTAAATGAATGTGAAATGCAAAAAGAAACCCACAAAATAAAACTAAAAACGATAAACCTATAGGTCAGAAAATACGGTTTTCCCCCATTTGCGGCCATGTTAACGTTTTTGTTCATTACCTAAATCTCGTCAATTTTTTTCGGTCCCAGTTCCAAGTAGGCTGGTATGTGGGAAATGAAAAAAAAAACACGAGAAAAAGGTACATAGTGTATGCCGATTTCTTGCTGCACTCCTGCAAAGATGGCTACCCCCATTCTGAGACTATCGCATCCATTGATCCATACAGAAACAGTGGGTTTTTTTTAAAACATTATAAAAAATCAACCCCTTGTGCAACTTTTATTTAGCCACCGTTAATTTCATGCTAAAAGGCAGTGGAATTGACCTGCAGTTGTGTCAATTTGCTCATGCACTTTCTTTTTTACTCAACTGTGGCAAACTGATCAAACTTTATAGCTCTAGCATAACCGGGATTCTCTCCCATTGGCTGCAAATGAAAAAAAGTGGGTAATGTGACATATAGAGGCCATATGTTGTTTGATATATTTAAGTTTCTACGGCCAACATCGGTCTAAAGAAAAACAATCCTCTGTGGCGTTGAATAGAATGGTTGTAATTAGCTAGACCAGATGGCCTTGCATACAGCAACAGGGATTATGACACTGTCAGGATGCCGAGCGGTCTAAGGCGCTGCGTTCAGGTCGCAGTCTGGTTCTCCAGGCGTGGGTTCGAATCCCACTTCTAACAATTCTTTTTTTTTATTTCTCAGACAGATTTTTACAAGTGACTTTTTGAGCTGTCTTGCACGGTTTTTGTATGTTTTGTCGCAAACCTGAATCCGCTGAGCATTTGTTTAACGTATAACGCATTCTGTCAGATTGAAAATGACAAACTTAAAATGTAAAAACGTAAAACTTTAAAAAATATAATCAGTTAGTGCATATCGATCAATGGAACTCCCCGCCAAATGTATTTCCCGTTCAAGAAATTCCCCGTAGAAGAAAAAAAAAGAGAGAGTTGTCCGTCGAGCCGGAATCGAACCAGCGACCTAAGGATAGCAATGTAAGTTGACCTCTACAGTCCTCCGCTCTACCAACTGAGCTATCGACGGAAACATGCTATGCCTGGCATATTAGTAGAGTAAAATGAAAATAACACAGGTGACAACATAAACATCTTCACCTTTTTATTTCTTTCGAAATAAAATGCTTTGTAGCGACTGCAAATCCCACAAGACGAGAATGCTGGAATTAAATGAATGTGAAATGCAAAAAGAAACCCACAAAATAAAACTAAAAACGATAAACCTATAGGTCAGAAAATACGGTTTTCCCCCATTTGCGGCCATGTTAACGTTTTTGTTCATTACCTAAATCTCGTCAATTTTTTTCGGTCCCAGTTCCAAGTAGGCTGGTATGTGGGAAATGAAGAAAAAAAAACACAAGAAAAAGGTACATAGTGTATGCCGATTTCTTGCTGCACTCCTGCAAAGATGGCTACCCCCATTCTGAGACTATCGCATCCATTGATCCATACAGAAACAGTGGGTTTTTTTTTAAAACATAATAAAAAATCAACCCCTTGTGCAACTTTTATTTAGCCACCGTTAATTTCATGCCAAAAGGCAGTGGAATTGACCTGCAGTTGTGTCAATTTGCTCATGCACTTTCTTTTTTACTCAACTGTGGCAAACTGATCAAACTTTATAGCTCTAGCATAACCGGGATTCTCTCCCGTTGGCTGCAAATGAAAAAAAGTGGGTAATGTGACCTATAGAGGCCATATGTTGTTTGATATATTTAAGTTTCTACGGCCAACATCGGTCTAAAGAAAAACAATCCTCTGTGGCGTTGAATAGAATGGTTGTAATTAGCTAGACCAGATGGCCTTGCATACAGCAACAGGGATTATGACACTGTCAGGATGGCCGAGCGGTCTAAGGCGCTGCGTTCAGGTCGCAGTCTGGTTCTCCAGGCGTGGGTTCGAATCCCACTTCTGACAACTCTTTTTTTTTATTTCTCAGACAGATTTTTGCAAGTGACTTTTTGAGCTGTCTTGCACGGTTTTTGTATGTTTTGTCGCAAACCTGAATCCGCTGAGCATTTGTTTAACGTATAACGCATTCTGTCAGATTGAAAATGACAAACTTAAAATGTAAAAACGTAAAACTTTAAAAAATATAATCAGTTAGTGCATATCGATCAATGGAACTCCCCGCCAAATGTATTTCCCGTTCAAGAAATTCCCCGTAGAAGAAAAAAAAAGAGAGAGTTGTCCGTCGAGCCGGAATCGAACCAGCGACCTAAGGATAGCAATGTAAGTTGACCTCTACAGTCCTCCGCTCTACCAACTGAGCTATCGACGGAAACATGCTATGGCTGGCATATTAGTAGAGTAAAATGAAAATAACACAGGTGACAACATAAACATCTTCACCTTTTTATTTCTTCCGAAATAAAATGCTTTGTAGCGACTGCAAATCCCACAAGACGAGAATGCTGGAATTAAATGAATGTGAAATGCAAAAAGAAACCCACAAAATAAAACTAAAAACGATAAACCTATAGGTCAGAAAATACGGTTTTCCCCCATTTGCGGCCATGTTAACGTTTTTGTTCATTACCTAAATCTCGTCAATTTTTTTCGGTCCCAGTTCCAAGTAGGCTGGTATGTGGGAAATGAAAAAAAAAAACACAAGAAAAAGGTACATAGTGTATGCCGATTTCTTGCTGCACTCCTGCAAAGATGGCTACCCCCATTCTGAGACTATCGCATCCATTGATCCATACAGAAACAGTGGGTTTTTTTTAAAACATTACAAAAAATCAACCCCTTGTGCAACTTTTATTTAGCCACCGTTAATTTCATGCCAAAAGGCAGTGGAATTGACCTGCAGTTGTGTCAATTTGCTCATGCACTTTCTTTTTTACTCAACTGTGGCAAACTGATCAAACTTTATAGCTCTAGCATAACCGGGATTCTCTCCCGTTGGCTGCAAATGAAAAAAAGTGGGTAATGTGACCTATAGAGGCCATATGTTGTTTGATATATTTAAGTTTCTACGGCCAACATCGGTCTAAAGAAAAACAATCCTCTGTGGCGTTGAATAGAATGGTTGTAATTAGCTAGACCAGATGGCCTTGCATACAGCAACAGGGATTATGACACTGTCAGGATGGCCGAGCGGTCTAAGGCGCTGCGTTCAGGTCGCAGTCTGGTTCTCCAGGCGTGGGTTCGAATCCCACTTCTGACAACTCTTTTTTTTTATTTCTCAGACAGATTTTTGCAAGTGACTTTTTGAGCTGTCTTGCACGGTTTTTGTATGTTTTGTCGCAAACCTGAATCCGCTGAGCATTTGTTTAACGTATAACGCATTCTGTCAGATTGAAAATGACAAACTTAAAATGTAAAAACGTAAAACTTTAAAAAATATAATCAGTTAGTGCATATCGATCAATGGAACTCCCCGCCAAATGTATTTCCCGTTCAAGAAATTCCCCGTAGAAGAAAAAAAAAGAGAGAGTTGTCCGTCGAGCCGGAATCGAACCAGCGACCTAAGGATAGCAATGTAAGTTGACCTCTACAGTCCTCCGCTCTACCAACTGAGCTATCGACGGAAACATGCTATGGCTGGCATATTAGTAGAGTAAAATGAAAATAACACAGGTGACAACAAAAACATCTTCACCTTTTTATTTCTTCCGAAATAAAATGCTTTGTAGCGACTGCAAATCCCACAAGACGAGAATGCTGGAATTAAATGAATGTGAAATGCAAAAAGAAACCCACAAAATAAAACTAAAAACGATAAACCTATAGGTCAGAAAATACGGTTTTCCCCCATTTGCGGCCATGTTAACGTTTTTGTTCATTACCTAAATCTCGTCAATTTTTTTGGTCCCAGTTCCAAGTAGGCTGGTATGTGGGAAATGAAAAAAAAAACACAAGAAAAAGGTACATAGTGTATGCCGATTTCTTGCTGCACTCCTGCAAAGATGGCTACCCCCATTCTGAGACTATCGCATCCATTGATCCATACAGAAACAGTGGGTTTTTTTTAAAACATTATAAAAAATCAACCCCTTGTGCAACTTTTATTTAGCCACCGTTAATTTCATGCCAAAAGGCAGTGGAATTGACCTGCAGTTGTGTCAATTTGCTCATGCACTTTCTTTTTTACTCAACTGTGGCAAACTGATCAAACTTTATAGCTCTAGCATAACCGGGATTCTCTCCCGTTGGCTGCAAATGAAAAAAAGTGGGTAATGTGACCTATAGAGGCCATATGTTGTTTGATATATTTAAGTTTCTACGGCCAACATCGGTCTAAAGAAAAACAATCCTCTGTGGCGTTGAATAGAATGGTTGTAATTAGCTAGACCAGATGGCCTTGCATACAGCAACAGGGATTATGACACTGTCAGGATGGCCGAGCGGTCTAAGGCGCTGCGTTCAGGTCGCAGTCTGGTTCTCCAGGCGTGGGTTCGAATCCCACTTCTGACAACTCTTTTTTTTTATTTCTCAGACAGATTTTTGCAAGTGACTTTTTGAGCTGTCTTGCACGGTTTTTGTATGTTTTGTCGCAAACCTGAATCCGCTGAGCATTTGTTTAACGTATAACGCATTCTGTCAGATTGAAAATGACAAACTTAAAATGTAAAAACGTAAAACTTTAAAAAATATAATCAGTTAGTGCATATCGATCAATGGAACTCCCCGCCAAATGTATTTCCCGTTCAAGAAATTCCCCGTAGAAGAAAAAAAAAGAGAGAGTTGTCCGTCGAGCCGGAATCGAACCAGCGACCTAAGGATAGCAATGTAAGTTGACCTCTACAGTCCTCCGCTCTACCAACTGAGCTATCGACGGAAACATGCTATGGCTGGCATATTAGTAGAGTAAAATGAAAATAACACAGGTGACAACATAAACATCTTCACCTTTTTATTTCTTCCGAAATAAAATGCTTTGTAGCGACTGCAAATCCCACAAGACGAGAATGCTGGAATTAAATGAATGTGAAATGCAAAAAGAAACCCACAAAATAAAACTAAAAACGATAAACCTATAGGTCAGAAAATACGGTTTTCCCCATTTGCGGCCATGTTAACGTTTTTGTTCATTACCTAAATCTCGTCAATTTTTTTCGGTCCCAGTTCCAAGTAGGCTGGTATGTGGGAAATGAAAAAAAAAACACAAGAAAAAGGTACATAGTGTATGCCGATTTCTTGCTGCACTCCTGCAAAGATGGCTACCCCCATTCTGAGACTATCGCATCCATTGATCCATACAGAAACAGTGGGTTTTTTTTAAAACATTATAAAAAATCAACCCCTTGTGCAACTTTTATTTAGCCACCGTTAATTTCATGCTAAAAGGCAGTGGAATTGACCTGCAGTTGTGTCAATTTGCTCATGCACTTTCTTTTTTACTCAACTGTGGCAAACTGATCAAACTTTATAGCTCTAGCATAACCGGGATTCTCTCCCGTTGGCTGCAAATGAAAAAAAGTGGGTAATGTGACCTATAGAGGCCATATGTTGTTTGATATATTTAAGTTTCTACGGCCAACATCGGTCTAAAGAAAAACAATCCTCTGTGGCGTTGAATAGAATGGTTGTAATTAGCTAGACCAGATGGCCTTGCATACAGCAACAGGGATTATGACACTGTCAGGATGGCCGAGCGGTCTAAGGCGCTGCGTTCAGGTCGCAGTCTGGTTCTCCAGGCGTGGGTTCGAATCCCACTTCTGACAACTCTTTTTTTTTATTTCTCAGACAGATTTTTGCAAGTGACTTTTTGAGCTGTCTTGCACGGTTTTTGTATGTTTTGTCGCAAACCTGAATCCGCTGAGCATTTGTTTAACGTATAACGCATTCTGTCAGATTGAAAATGACAAACTTAAAATGTAAAAACGTAAAACTTTAAAAAATATAATCAGTTAGTGCATATCGATCAATGGAACTCCCCGCCAAATGTATTTCCCGTTCAAGAAATTCCCCGTAGAAGAAAAAAAAAAGAGAGAGTTGTCCGTCGAGCCGGAATCGAACCAGCGACCTAATGATAGCAATGTAAGTTGACCTCTACAGTCCTCCGCTCTACCAACTGAGCTATCGACGGAAACATTCTATGGTTGGCATATTAGTAGAGTAAAATGAAAATAACACAGGTGACAACATAAACATCTTCACCTTTTTATTTCTTCCGAAATAAAATGCTTTGTAGCGACTGCAAATCCCACAAGACGAGAATGCTGGAATTAAATGAATGTGAAATGCAAAAAGAAACCCACAAAATAAAACTAAAAACGATAAACCTATAGGTCAGAAAATACGGTTTTCCCCCATTTGCGGCCATGTTAACGTTTTTGTTCATTACCTAAATCTCGTCAATTTTTTTCGGTCCCAGTTCCAAGTAGGCTGGTATGTGGGAAATGAAAAAAAAAAACACAAGAAAAAGGTACATAGTGTATGCCGATTTCTTGCTGCACTCCTGCAAAGATGGCTACCCCCATTCTGAGACTATCGCATCCATTGATCCATACAGAAACAGTGGGTTTTTTTTAAAACATTATAAAAAATCAACCCCTTGTGCAACTTTTATTTAGCCACCGTTAATTTCATGCTAAAAGGCAGTGGAATTGACCTGCAGTTGTGTCAATTTGCTCATGCACTCTCTTTTTTACTCAACTGTGGCAAACTGATCAAACTTTATAGCTCTAGCATAACCGGGATTCTCTCCCGTTGGCTGCAAATGAAAAAAGTGGGTAATGTGACCTATAGAGGCCATATGTTGTTTGATATATTTAAGTTTCTACGGCCAACATCGGTCTAAAGAAAAACAATCCTCTGTGGCGTTGAATAGAATGGTTGTAATTAGCTAGACCAGATGGCCTTGCATACAGCAACAGGGATTATGACACTGTCAGGATGGCCGAGCGGTCTAAGGCGCTGCGTTCAGGTCGCAGTCTGGTTCTCCAGGCGTGGGTTCGAATCCCACTTCTGACAACTCTTTTTTTTTATTTCTCAGACAGATTTTTGCAAGTGACTTTTTGAGCTGTCTTGCACGGTTTTTGTATGTTTTGTCGCAAACCTGAATCCGCTGAGCATTTGTTTAACGTATAACGCATTCTGTCAGATTGAAAATGACAAACTTAAAATGTAAAAACGTAAAACTTTAAAAAATATAATCAGTTAGTGCATATCGATCAATGGAACTCCCCGCCAAATGTATTTCCCGTTCAAGAAATTCCCCGTAGAAGAAAAAAAAAGAGAGAGTTGTCCGTCGAGCCGGAATCGAACCAGCGACCTAAGGATAGCAATGTAAGTTGACCTCTACAGTCCTCCGCTCTACCAACTGAGCTATCGACGGAAACATGCTATGGCTGGCATATTAGTAGAGTAAAATGAAAATAACACAGGTGACAACATAAACATCTTCACCTTTTTATTTCTTCCGAAATAAAATGCTTTGTAGCGACTGCAAATCCCACAAGACGAGAATGCTGGAATTAAATGAATGTGAAATGCAAAAAGAAACCCACAAAATAAAACTAAAAACGATAAACCTATAGGTCAGAAAATACGGTTTTCCCCCATTTGCGGCCATGTTAACGTTTTTGTTCATTACCTAAATCTCGTCAATTTTTTTCGGTCCCAGTTCCAAGTAGGCTGGTATGTGGGAAATGAAAAAAAAAAACACAAGAAAAAGGTACATAGTGTATGCCGATTTCTTGCTGCACTCCTGCAAAGATGGCTACCCCCATTCTGAGACTATCGCATCCATTGATCCATACAGAAACAGTGGGTTTTTTTTAAAACATTACAAAAAATCAACCCCTTGTGCAACTTTTATTTAGCCACCGTTAATTTCATGCCAAAAGGCAGTGGAATTGACCTGCAGTTGTGTCAATTTGCTCATGCACTTTCTTTTTTACTCAACTGTGGCAAACTGATCAAACTTTATAGCTCTAGCATAACCGGGATTCTCTCCCGTTGGCTGCAAATGAAAAAAAGTGGGTAATGTGACCTATAGAGGCCATATGTTGTTTGATATATTTAAGTTTCTACGGCCAACATCGGTCTAAAGAAAAACAATCCTCTGTGGCGTTGAATAGAATGGTTGTAATTAGCTAGACCAGATGGCCTTGCATACAGCAACAGGGATTATGACACTGTCAGGATGGCCGAGCGGTCTAAGGCGCTGCGTTCAGGTCGCAGTCTGGTTCTCCAGGCGTGGGTTCGAATCCCACTTCTGACAACTCTTTTTTTTTATTTCTCAGACAGATTTTTGCAAGTGACTTTTTGAGCTGTCTTGCACGGTTTTTGTATGTTTTGTCGCAAACCTGAATCCGCTGAGCATTTGTTTAACGTATAACGCATTCTGTCAGATTGAAAATGACAAACTTAAAATGTAAAAACGTAAAACTTTAAAAAATATAATCAGTTAGTGCATATCGATCAATGGAACTCCCCGCCAAATGTATTTCCCGTTCAAGAAATTCCCCGTAGAAGAAAAAAAAAGAGAGAGTTGTCCGTCGAGCCGGAATCGAACCAGCGACCTAAGGATAGCAATGTAAGTTGACCTCTACAGTCCTCCGCTCTACCAACTGAGCTATCGACGGAAACATGCTATGGCTGGCATATTAGTAGAGTAAAATGAAAATAACACAGGTGACAACAAAAACATCTTCACCTTTTTATTTCTTCCGAAATAAAATGCTTTGTAGCGACTGCAAATCCCACAAGACGAGAATGCTGGAATTAAATGAATGTGAAATGCAAAAAGAAACCCACAAAATAAAACTAAAAACGATAAACCTATAGGTCAGAAAATACGGTTTTCCCCCATTTGCGGCCATGTTAACGTTTTTGTTCATTACCTAAATCTCGTCAATTTTTTTGGTCCCAGTTCCAAGTAGGCTGGTATGTGGGAAATGAAAAAAAAAACACAAGAAAAAGGTACATAGTGTATGCCGATTTCTTGCTGCACTCCTGCAAAGATGGCTACCCCCATTCTGAGACTATCGCATCCATTGATCCATACAGAAACAGTGGGTTTTTTTTAAAACATTATAAAAAATCAACCCCTTGTGCAACTTTTATTTAGCCACCGTTAATTTCATGCCAAAAGGCAGTGGAATTGACCTGCAGTTGTGTCAATTTGCTCATGCACTTTCTTTTTTACTCAACTGTGGCAAACTGATCAAACTTTATAGCTCTAGCATAACCGGGATTCTCTCCCGTTGGCTGCAAATGAAAAAAAGTGGGTAATGTGACCTATAGAGGCCATATGTTGTTTGATATATTTAAGTTTCTACGGCCAACATCGGTCTAAAGAAAAACAATCCTCTGTGGCGTTGAATAGAATGGTTGTAATTAGCTAGACCAGATGGCCTTGCATACAGCAACAGGGATTATGACACTGTCAGGATGGCCGAGCGGTCTAAGGCGCTGCGTTCAGGTCGCAGTCTGGTTCTCCAGGCGTGGGTTCGAATCCCACTTCTGACAACTCTTTTTTTTTATTTCTCAGACAGATTTTTGCAAGTGACTTTTTGAGCTGTCTTGCACGGTTTTTGTATGTTTTGTCGCAAACCTGAATCCGCTGAGCATTTGTTTAACGTATAACGCATTCTGTCAGATTGAAAATGACAAACTTAAAATGTAAAAACGTAAAACTTTAAAAAATATAATCAGTTAGTGCATATCGATCAATGGAACTCCCCGCCAAATGTATTTCCCGTTCAAGAAATTCCCCGTAGAAGAAAAAAAAAGAGAGAGTTGTCCGTCGAGCCGGAATCGAACCAGCGACCTAAGGATAGCAATGTAAGTTGACCTCTACAGTCCTCCGCTCTACCAACTGAGCTATCGACGGAAACATGCTATGGCTGGCATATTAGTAGAGTAAAATGAAAATAACACAGGTGACAACATAAACATCTTCACCTTTTTATTTCTTCCGAAATAAAATGCTTTGTAGCGACTGCAAATCCCACAAGACGAGAATGCTGGAATTAAATGAATGTGAAATGCAAAAAGAAACCCACAAAATAAAACTAAAAACGATAAACCTATAGGTCAGAAAATACGGTTTTCCCCATTTGCGGCCATGTTAACGTTTTTGTTCATTACCTAAATCTCGTCAATTTTTTTCGGTCCCAGTTCCAAGTAGGCTGGTATGTGGGAAATGAAAAAAAAAACACAAGAAAAAGGTACATAGTGTATGCCGATTTCTTGCTGCACTCCTGCAAAGATGGCTACCCCCATTCTGAGACTATCGCATCCATTGATCCATACAGAAACAGTGGGTTTTTTTTAAAACATTATAAAAAATCAACCCCTTGTGCAACTTTTATTTAGCCACCGTTAATTTCATGCTAAAAGGCAGTGGAATTGACCTGCAGTTGTGTCAATTTGCTCATGCACTTTCTTTTTTACTCAACTGTGGCAAACTGATCAAACTTTATAGCTCTAGCATAACCGGGATTCTCTCCCGTTGGCTGCAAATGAAAAAAAATGGGTAATGTGACCTATAGAGGCCATATGTTGTTTGATATATTTAAGTTTCTACGGCCAACATCGGTCTAAAGAAAAACAATCCTCTGTGGCGTTGAATAGAATGGTTGTAATTAGCTAGACCAGATGGCCTTGCATACAGCAACAGGGATTATGACACTGTCAGGATGGCCGAGCGGTCTAAGGCGCTGCGTTCAGGTCGCAGTCTGGTTCTCCAGGCGTGGGTTCGAATCCCACTTCTGACAACTCTTTTTTTTTATTTCTCAGACAGATTTTTGCAAGTGACTTTTTGAGCTGTCTTGCACGGTTTTTGTATGTTTTGTCGCAAACCTGAATCCGCTGAGCATTTGTTTAACGTATAACGCATTCTGTCAGATTGAAAATGACAAACTTAAAATGTAAAAACGTAAAACTTTAAAAAATATAATCAGTTAGTGCATATCGATCAATGGAACTCCCCGCCAAATGTATTTCCCGTTCAAGAAATTCCCCGTAGAAGAAAAAAAAAAGAGAGAGTTGTCCGTCGAGCCGGAATCGAACCAGCGACCTAAGGATAGCAATGTAAGTTGACCTCTACAGTCCTCCGCTCTACCAACTGAGCTATCGACGGAAACATGCTATGGCTGGCATATTAGTAGAGTAAAATGAAAATAACACAGGTGACAACATAAACATCTTCACCTTTTTATTTCTTCCGAAATAAAATGCTTTGTAGCGACTGCAAATCCCACAAGACGAGAATGCTGGAATTAAATGAATGTGAAATGCAAAAAGAAACCCACAAAATAAAACTAAAAACGATAAACCTATAGGTCAGAAAATACGGTTTTCCCCCATTTGCGGCCATGTTAACGTTTTTGTTCATTACCTAAATCTCGTCAATTTTTTTCGGTCCCAGTTCCAAGTAGGCTGGTATGTGGGAAATGAAAAAAAAAAACACAAGAAAAAGGTACATAGTGTATGCCGATTTCTTGCTGCACTCCTGCAAAGATGGCTACCCCCATTCTGAGACTATCGCATCCATTGATCCATACAGAAACAGTGGGTTTTTTTTAAAACATTATAAAAAATCAACCCCTTGTGCAACTTTTATTTAGCCACCGTTAATTTCATGCCAAAAGGCAGTGGAATTGACCTGCAGTTGTGTCAATTTGCTCATGCACTTTCTTTTTTACTCAACTGTGGCAAACTGATCAAACTTTATAGCTCTAGCATAACCGGGATTCTCTCCCGTTGGCTGCAAATGAAAAAAAGTGGGTAATGTGACCTATAGAGGCCATATGTTGTTTGATATATTTAAGTTTCTACGGCCAACATCGGTCTAAAGAAAAACAATCCTCTGTGGCGTTGAATAGAATGGTTGTAATTAGCTAGACCAGATGGCCTTGCATACAGCAACAGGGATTATGACACTGTCAGGATGGCCGAGCGGTCTAAGGCGCTGCGTTCAGGTCGCAGTCTGGTTCTCCAGGCGTGGGTTCGAATCCCACTTCTGACAACTCTTTTTTTTTATTTCTCAGACAGATTTTTGCAAGTGACTTTTTGAGCTGTCTTGCACGGTTTTTGTATGTTTTGTCGCAAACCTGAATCCGCTGAGCATTTGTTTAACGTATAACGCATTCTGTCAGATTGAAAATGACAAACTTAAAATGTAAAAACGTAAAACTTTAAAAAATATAATCAGTTAGTGCATATCGATCAATGGAACTCCCCGCCAAATGTATTTCCCGTTCAAGAAATTCCCCGTAGAAGAAAAAAAAAGAGAGAGTTGTCCGTCGAGCCGGAATCGAACCAGCGACCTAAGGATAGCAATGTAAGTTGACCTCTACAGTCCTCCGCTCTACCAACTGAGCTATCGACGGAAACATGCTATGGCTGGCATATTAGTAGAGTAAAATGAAAATAACACAGGTGACAACAAAAACATCTTCACCTTTTTATTTCTTCCGAAATAAAATGCTTTGTAGCGACTGCAAATCCCACAAGACGAGAATGCTGGAATTAAATGAATGTGAAATGCAAAAAGAAACCCACAAAATAAAACTAAAAACGATAAACCTATAGGTCAGAAAATACGGTTTTCCCCCATTTGCGGCCATGTTAACGTTTTTGTTCATTACCTAAATCTCGTCAATTTTTTTGGTCCCAGTTCCAAGTAGGCTGGTATGTGGGAAATGAAAAAAAAAAACACAAGAAAAAGGTACATAGTGTATGCCGATTTCTTGCTGCACTCCTGCAAAGATGGCTACCCCCATTCTGAGACTATCGCATCCATTGATCCATACAGAAACAGTGGGTTTTTTTTAAAACATTATAAAAAATCAACCCCTTGTGCAACTTTTATTTAGCCACCGTTAATTTCATGCCAAAAGGCAGTGGAATTGACCTGCAGTTGTGTCAATTTGCTCATGCACTTTCTTTTTTACTCAACTGTGGCAAACTGATCAAACTTTATAGCTCTAGCATAACCGGGATTCTCTCCCGTTGGCTGCAAATGAAAAAAAGTGGGTAATGTGACCTATAGAGGCCATATGTTGTTTGATATATTTAAGTTTCTACGGCCAACATCGGTCTAAAGAAAAACAATCCTCTGTGGCGTTGAATAGAATGGTTGTAATTAGCTAGACCAGATGGCCTTGCATACAGCAACAGGGATTATGACACTGTCAGGATGGCCGAGCGGTCTAAGGCGCTGCGTTCAGGTCGCAGTCTGGTTCTCCAGGCGTGGGTTCGAATCCCACTTCTGACAACTCTTTTTTTTTATTTCTCAGACAGATTTTTGCAAGTGACTTTTTGAGCTGTCTTGCACGGTTTTTGTATGTTTTGTCGCAAACCTGAATCCGCTGAGCATTTGTTTAACGTATAACGCATTCTGTCAGATTGAAAATGACAAACTTAAAATGTAAAAACGTAAAACTTTAAAAAATATAATCAGTTAGTGCATATCGATCAATGGAACTCCCCGCCAAATGTATTTCCCGTTCAAGAAATTCCCCGTAGAAGAAAAAAAAAAGAGAGAGTTGTCCGTCGAGCCGGAATCGAACCAGCGACCTAAGGATAGCAATGTAAGTTGACCTCTACAGTCCTCCGCTCTACCAACTGAGCTATCGACGGAAACATGCTATGGCTGGCATATTAGTAGAGTAAAATGAAAATAACACAGGTGACAACATAAACATCTTCACCTTTTTATTTCTTCCGAAATAAAATGCTTTGTAGCGACTGCAAATCCCACAAGACGAGAATGCTGGAATTAAATGAATGTGAAATGCAAAAAGAAACCCACAAAATAAAACTAAAAACGATAAACCTATAGGTCAGAAAATACGGTTTTCCCCCATTTGCGGCCATGTTAACGTTTTTGTTCATTACCTAAATCTCGTCAATTTTTTTCGGTCCCAGTTCCAAGTAGGCTGGTATGTGGGAAATGAAAAAAAAAAACACAAGAAAAAGGTACATAGTGTATGCCGATTTCTTGCTGCACTCCTGCAAAGATGGCTACCCCCATTCTGAGACTATCGCATCCATTGATCCATACAGAAACAGTGGGTTTTTTTTAAAACATTATAAAAAATCAACCCCTTGTGCAACTTTTATTTAGCCACCGTTAATTTCATGCCAAAAGGCAGTGGAATTGACCTGCAGTTGTGTCAATTTGCTCATGCACTTTCTTTTTTACTCAACTGTGGCAAACTGATCAAACTTTATAGCTCTAGCATAACCGGGATTCTCTCCCGTTGGCTGCAAATGAAAAAAAGTGGGTAATGTGACCTATAGAGGCCATATGTTGTTTGATATATTTAAGTTTCTACGGCCAACATCGGTCTAAAGAAAAACAATCCTCTGTGGCGTTGAATAGAATGGTTGTAATTAGCTAGACCAGATGGCCTTGCATACAGCAACAGGGATTATGACACTGTCAGGATGGCCGAGCGGTCTAAGGCGCTGCGTTCAGGTCGCAGTCTGGTTCTCCAGGCGTGGGTTCGAATCCCACTTCTGACAACTCTTTTTTTTTATTTCTCAGACAGATTTTTGCAAGTGACTTTTTGAGCTGTCTTGCACGGTTTTTGTATGTTTTGTCGCAAACCTGAATCCGCTGAGCATTTGTTTAACGTATAACGCATTCTGTCAGATTGAAAATGACAAACTTAAAATGTAAAAACGTAAAACTTTAAAAAATATAATCAGTTAGTGCATATCGATCAATGGAACTCCCCGCCAAATGTATTTCCCGTTCAAGAAATTCCCCGTAGAAGAAAAAAAAAAGAGAGAGTTGTCCGTCGAGCCGGAATCGAACCAGCGACCTAAGGATAGCAATGTAAGTTGACCTCTACAGTCCTCCGCTCTACCAACTGAGCTATCGACGGAAACATGCTATGGCTGGCATATTAGTAGAGTAAAATGAAAATAACACAGGTGACAACATAAACATCTTCACCTTTTTATTTCTTCCGAAATAAAATGCTTTGTAGCGACTGCAAATCCCACAAGACGAGAATGCTGGAATTAAATGAATGTGAAATGCAAAAAGAAACCCACAAAATAAAACTAAAAACGATAAACCTATAGGTCAGAAAATACGGTTTTCCCCCATTTGCGGCCATGTTAACGTTTTTGTTCATTACCTAAATCTCGTCAATTTTTTTCGGTCCCAGTTCCAAGTAGGCTGGTATGTGGGAAATGAAGAAAAAAAAACACAAGAAAAAGGTACATAGTGTATGCCGATTTCTTGCTGCACTCCTGCAAAGATGGCTACCCCCATTCTGAGACTATCGCATCCATTGATCCATACAGAAACAGTGGGTTTTTTTTTAAAACATAATAAAAAATCAACCCCTTGTGCAACTTTTATTTAGCCACCGTTAATTTCATGCCAAAAGGCAGTGGAATTGACCTGCAGTTGTGTCAATTTGCTCATGCACTTTCTTTTTTACTCAACTGTGGCAAACTGATCAAACTTTATAGCTCTAGCATAACCGGGATTCTCTCCCGTTGGCTGCAAATGAAAAAAAGTGGGTAATGTGACCTATAGAGGCCATATGTTGTTTGATATATTTAAGTTTCTACGGCCAACATCGGTCTAAAGAAAAACAATCCTCTGTGGCGTTGAATAGAATGGTTGTAATTAGCTAGACCAGATGGCCTTGCATACAGCAACAGGGATTATGACACTGTCAGGATGGCCGAGCGGTCTAAGGCGCTGCGTTCAGGTCGCAGTCTGGTTCTCCAGGCGTTGGTTCGAATCCCACTTCTGACAACTCTTTTTTTTATTTCTCAGACAGATTTTTGCAAGTGACTTTTTGAGCTGTCTTGCACGGTTTTTGTATGTTTTGTCGCAAACCTGAATCCGCTGAGCATTTGTTTAACGTATAACGCATTCTGTCAGATTGAAAATGACAAACTTAAAATGTAAAAACGTAAAACTTTAAAAAATATAATCAGTTAGTGCATATCGATCAATGGAACTCCCCGCCAAATGTATTTCCCGTTCAAGAAATTCCCCGTAGAAGAAAAAAAAAAGAGAGAGTTGTCCGTCGAGCCGGAATCGAACCAGCGACCTAAGGATAGCAATGTAAGTTGACCTCTACAGTCCTCCGCTCTACCAACTGAGCTATCGACGGAAACATGCTATGGCTGGCATATTAGTAGAGTAAAATGAAAATAACACAGGTGACAACAAAAACATCTTCACCTTTTTATTTCTTCCGAAATAAAATGCTTTGTAGCGACTGCAAATCCCACAAGACGAGAATGCTGGAATTAAATGAATGTGAAATGCAAAAAGAAACCCACAAAATAAAACTAAAAGCGATAAACCTATAGGTCAGAAAATACGGTTTTCCCCCATTTGCGGCCATGTTAACGTTTTTGTTCATTACCTAAATCTCGTCAATTTTTTTCGGTCCCAGTTCCAAGTAGGCTGGTATGTGGGAAATGAAAAAAAAAACACAAGAAAAAGGTACATAGTGTATGCCGATTTCTTGCTGCACTCCTGCAAAGATGGCTACCCCCATTCTGAGACTATCGCATCCATTGATCCATACAGAAACAGTGGGTTTTTTTTAAAACATTATAAAAAATCAACCCCTTGTGCAACTTTTATTTAGCCACCGTTAATTTCATGCTAAAAGGCAGTGGAATTGACCTGCAGTTGTGTCAATTTGCTCATGCACTTTCTTTTTTACTCAACTGTGGCAAACTGATCAAACTTTATAGCTCTAGCATAACCGGGATTCTCTCCCGTTGGCTGCAAATGAAAAAAAGTGGGTAATGTGACCTATAGAGGCCATATGTTGTTTGATATATTTAAGTTTCTACGGCCAACATCGGTCTAAAGAAAAACAATCCTCTGTGGCGTTGAATAGAATGGTTGTAATTAGCTAGACCAGATGGCCTTGCATACAGCAACAGGGATTATGACACTGTCAGGATGGCCGAGCGGTCTAAGGCGCTGCGTTCAGGTCGCAGTCTGGTTCTCCAGGCGTGGGTTCGAATCCCACTTCTGACAACTCTTTTTTTTTATTTCTCAGACAGATTTTTGCAAGTGACTTTTTGAGCTGTCTTGCACGGTTTTTGTATGTTTTGTCGCAAACCTGAATCCGCTGAGCATTTGTTTAACGTATAACGCATTCTGTCAGATTGAAAATGACAAACTTAAAATGTAAAAACGTAAAACTTTAAAAAATATAATCAGTTAGTGCATATCGATCAATGGAACTCCCCGCCAAATGTATAATTTATTCCCAAAAGACATCATTCAAATACATAATCACAGTTTTTTGGCAGTTCAGTTAAAAACAGAATATATCACAGGGATTGCGAACTGCACAAGTGTAACATTGTTGTCAACAGTATTTACTTAAGAACAAATTTAAATCTGTCATTGTTCATTACACAAATTACATTTCCTTTACACCATATTTTTTTGAACTGACGATTACTTAATCTATAATGATCGACTGTTGCCCTTAGCTTAATTGTAGCTTTTACTATCTGTATTATACTCTTGCTGTCATGTTGTAGGTCATTAAAAACACACTCGTTCCTGGCGCACCAGACACAAAACTGGATAACTGACAGTAAGTATAAACACATAGGTTTTTCTAATTCGCCACAGTTAAACATTCTATTTATCAAAAAGTTTTCGTTATACATCAATATTGTTTGGGCATACAAGAAAAAAGTACGTTCAAAATAATCATACACTTGTTTTACCAATGCACATTCGACAAAAAGATGTGTTTGGGTCTCAGAACATGTACAGAAAACACATTTATCGTTAGTTGCTACATTTCTCCGAAGTAACCGTTCTTTAACGGGTAGCACGTCATGAACTAGCTTATAGACAAAGTTTACCAAGTTATTATCTAGGAAAGAATGAAAAACATTTCTCCAAATATTCTGCCATGGAAGACGACCATTCCTTAAAACAACCCTTGGGTCTTCCACAATACGTTCACGAAAAAATATATACAGGTACTTTGTAGAAAAGCATACAGATGGAAGAGGCTGTCCACTGTAAAATTCGTTCCAGGCTTCTAGTGCAAACTTATAAAAAGGTGGTAAGTTTAACGAATGTGGAATACTAGTTTTTGCAAATTCGGGACGCACTTTTCTCAAAGACAATCCCAACCAATAAATAGAAAAATAGGACCAATCAGCTTTTGTACCATATATCAATTTGAAAATATGACGAAGGACTAACGCTTTCATCTTACAATTGATGTTGTTAATATTTAAGCCACCTTTGTCATGATGATTGTACAGTACATTACGTTTGATACACTCTGGTTTGTTGTTCCATAAAAACTGAAAAACAGCCCTTTGTCCTTCAACAACACATTTTGAGGGTAAAAACGTACATTGAGCAACAAACCAAAAAATTGCAAGGGCCACAGAATTAATTAATACAGATTTACCTCTGAGCGTTAGATAACGGCTAGACCATGATGATATATTCTTTTTTAGTTTGTTCAAAGTTCGACTTGTATTAAGTTCCTCTGACTTTTTCCCAAAAAATACACCACATATTTTAGCATCATCGACAATCTGTATTCCAAAGTTTTTTAACTCATGGTCTGGCCATTTCTACCTATGGGCAGTGCTACACTTTTTGCTAAATTTAATTTTGCCCCAGACGCTCTTTCATAATTTTTAACCAAATCTAACACTGGTTGTACAGATTTTTTGTTTGTTACAATAATTGTTGTATCATCTGCATATGCAGTTATTTTTGCTTGCTTCACAGTACCAGGCATTTGAACACCGACAATCGTTGAATTCACTTTTACAGCATTTATAAAGGGTTCCAATGTCATGACGTACAAAAGAGGTGAAATAGCACAGCCTTGTCTAACACCACGTGACAATATGAATTTATCAGATATATGACCATTTACAATGATACTACTTTCAATTTCAGTATACAAAAGCCGTACCCACCTACAAAAATCAGGCCCAAAATTATACTGTTTTAAACATGAATTTAAAAATTGCCAGTCCACTCGATCGAATGCCTTTTCCTGATCGAGGTTAATGAAACATGCTTTTAAATCCTTTTGTTCTATGTAGTCATGGGTATTTCGTAACAAGTGTAAATTATCAAAAATTGTGCGGCCTGGAATTCCACATGTCTGGTTCTGGCCAATAATACAATCAATTACTAGCTTAAGACGATTACAAAGGGCCTTTGAAATAATTTTATAATCGACGTTAAGCAAGCTTATCGGTCTCCAGTTTTCGATTTGTTCTGAAGCATCAGGACTCTTACACATTAAGGTAATTAACCCTAACCGTTGGCTCTCACAAAGTATACCTTCTTGGAAACACGTATTAGCAACTGCCGTAAAAGTTTCCCCCAAAATTTCCCAAAACTGCACATAAAATTCTGACGGCAATCCATCAGACCCTGGGGTCTTATATTTACACATGCTTTTAACAGATGCATACAACTCTTCAATAGTTAACAACCCTTCACAAAGTTCTTTACATTCATTAGGCAAAGTTGGAAGATTAAGAACAAACTCTTCTTGCATGTTTTTATCAATATCTCCTTTAGAATACAAATCTTTGTAATAACACAAAATACAGTTTGATATACCTTCTTGGCTATTATGAACTTTAACATTGTTTTTATGACATTTAATTTCTTTTATCATTTTTTTTCTGTTTCTACCCACCTCCCGCCGAATAAAATATTTTGTAGGTCTTTCACCCAGAATGAATTCCGAACATTTAGCTCTGATCACCGCCCCTTCCCGGGAGTGCTGAGCTATATCGTTCAAGGTACTCTTTATAGTATCGATTTCGGCGCTTTTCTCTAATGGATGTTGTTTCAGAGTATTTAACTCCTTCTCTAGCTCAAAAACTAGTTGTTTCTTCTTGTGAGACAAAGCTTTACAGTGACTCAAAATTGCAGTTTTACATTTACCCTTAAATTCCTCCCATTTGGAAATCAAATCGCAACCATACAGTTTTTCAGAAAAAAGGTCTTTAAAAATTATCTTTATCTGATCACCAAGGTCTTGATCACCTAAGACTGAAGTATTGCACTTCCAGTAGAAGGGACCCCACGAAATAACCCCATCAAAGCAAGCGTCAAATATAATACACGAGTGATCAGAGAAAGGAACATGTAAACAATCTGCTAATGAAACAAAATGTTTTACAGAATTGGGTATATAAAAACGATCTAATCGACATGCTATTTGATTTCTACACCACGAGTATAACTTTTTATTAGGATGAATTGACCTATATATATCACATAGGGAAAAATCAGATTTTATAGATGTAATTTCTTCTTTACCGTCTGACCTTGCATTGGGATTACCCCCACTTTTGTCCAGCAAGTTGTCTTCGACAAAATTGAAATCTCCACCTAGAATTATTATTTCCTTCCCTAATAGTACTCTGTCTAACTTAGCTACAAATTCTTTTCTGAGTTTTGCATTGTTTGGGGCATAGATACAGACTAAATTGACGGCTGTTTTATTAATTTCTGCTTTTACTGACAGATATCTTCCTTCCGGACATTTTTTAATACTATGAATGACACAGTCTACCGTATATCGTATAATGATTCCTACTCCACAACTCTTATGGCTTCCATAAGCCCAAAATGATTCCCCTGGTATATCTAGATATTTGGAATCAGCGTAATTACAAAAGTGTGTTTCTTGTAAAAATAAGATGTCTATCTTGTTGTCAAAAACAAATTGTTTAACTTGTGACTTTTTAACATTATCTCTTAAACCATTGGTGTTTAAGGAACCAAAACGAATAGGTTTTGTTACCGACATGATGGTAGAAAAAAAGATGAGAAAAAGTAACATACCCATTTTGACTTTGTTTTGATTAACACAATTGACGAACAGTTCAGTTTTGTTTGCTTGCACGTTTTCTGCCACGCTTAGCTGTTTTCTTGCGATATTCTAGCATTACAGTGTTGCACTCCTGACGACTTACTGGGGTCATTCTGTCAGCGTCAATTGGAGTGGCATCGTTTTCAATGAAACTATCTTGAGAAAAGTTTTCCTTATCAATGTTGTTAGCAAATTGTTCCGTTTGGTCTTCCGTAATTACTTCTTCTGGCAGATTATCATTCGCAGTTTCCGTGTTTTTTTCGGTTACATTTTTAGCATGTACCTCAGCTTCGATCAAAGTTGCTGTTGACACAAAAGGCGTCGTATTCGCCGGCTGTTGGGTATCCTCTCTGTCTAAACTTAGGACTTGCTTCTTGGCCACCGGAGAGTCGCTGTCGGAGATTTTTGGGTCCTCAGATTTGTTACAATCTGCTCCAGGCGCTTCCATACATTCCTCGGATGGTTCATCGGACTCTACCATACAATCATCGGATTTTTCAGGTTCATCTTCGTCGGAGGAAACATCTTTCCTCTCGGGTACAGTAGGACGGTTTCGAGAAGACACGCGGGATGCATAAGACTCATACCTTGCATAGCACCAAGTCTTAGTGTGCTCTGGTGAACGACATGTTCGACACGGTTCCGGGCACCGGCGTTCGTCGTGGGGATCATCATGTTTGCTGAAGCCGTCACAATTGACGCACCATATTGATCGACATTCAAAGTTTCGATGCCCCTGCTGGCCACAACGTCTACATTCGAAATATTGGCCTGGATAGGTGAACATTATTGTCTCACCGCCAAAATTAATGAAATTCGGTACGTATCGGGCACGACTACAGCGAAAACGATAAATACGTATCCCTGTATTAACTTTCTTCAGTTTCTCATCCTTAAATTTTGGTTTGTTTACAGACAGAATTTCACCATAATCCTTTAGAGCCTCAGCTATTATTTTGTCGTCCAATTCGTCGGGAGCCCAATGTACTGTTAGATTTATAAACATAGAAGACGCCTGATTAATATTCCACTGAGTTCCATTTAAAATAAAATGTTCTTTTGTCATCAATTTATTAAACGCTGCTTGGTTGGAAACACGCACATAAATTATCTTTTTAAAATAATTTTTCTGAAGGCAAAAAAGTTCAGTGTCTAAGTCTATAACGCTTTCCAAAAAATCAACAAAGTCCTTCTGGACCACCTTACTAAACGCCTCGCTGTCCTGGGTCGTAATGGCCAGTGACAGCACTCTGCTAGGCTTGATAAAGTTGTCATACCTTACCGGCCGAGACATGGCTAGGTAAGGGGCTTTCGCCCACGATAAGCAGAAATACACAACTCTCTATAACTGTATATAGGTATGCCACAAGAAAATATCTTCAAAACGTACCAGAAAAACGGATGTCAGTCGATTACTGGAGAGGTATCAAAAGACGTCTTCCTTCTTCGGCGACATAGCTCATCCTCATCAAATGTATTTCCCGTTCAAGAAATTCCCCGTAGAAGAAAAAAAAAAGAGAGAGTTGTCCGTCGAGCCGGAATCGAACCAGCGACCTAAGGATAGCAATGTAAGTTGACCTCTACAGTCCTCCGCTCTACCAACTGAGCTATCGACGGAAACATGCTATGGCTGGCATATTAGTAGAGTAAAATGAAAATAACACAGGTGACAACATAAACATCTTCACCTTTTTATTTCTTCCGAAATAAAATGCTTTGTAGCGACTGCAAATCCCACAAGACGAGAATGCTGGAATTAAATGAATGTGAAATGCAAAAAGAAACCCACAAAATAAAACTAAAAACGATAAACCTATAGGTCAGAAAATACGGTTTTCCCCCATTTGCGGCCATGTTAACGTTTTTGTTCATTACCTAAATCTCGTCAATTTTTTTCGGTCCCAGTTCCAAGTAGGCTGGTATGTGGGAAATGAAGAAAAAAAAACACAAGAAAAAGGTACATAGTGTATGCCGATTTCTTGCTGCACTCCTGCAAAGATGGCTACCCCCATTCTGAGACTATCGCATCCATTGATCCATACAGAAACAGTGGGTTTTTTTTTAAAACATAATAAAAAATCAACCCCTTGTGCAACTTTTATTTAGCCACCGTTAATTTCATGCCAAAAGGCAGTGGAATTGACCTGCAGTTGTGTCAATTTGCTCATGCACTTTCTTTTTTACTCAACTGTGGCAAACTGATCAAACTTTATAGCTCTAGCATAACCGGGATTCTCTCCCGTTGGCTGCAAATGAAAAAAAGTGGGTAATGTGACCTATAGAGGCCATATGTTGTTTGATATATTTAAGTTTCTACGGCCAACATCGGTCTAAAGAAAAACAATCCTCTGTGGCGTTGAATAGAATGGTTGTAATTAGCTAGACCAGATGGCCTTGCATACAGCAACAGGGATTATGACACTGTCAGGATGGCCGAGCGGTCTAAGGCGCTGCGTTCAGGTCGCAGTCTGGTTCTCCAGGCGTGGGTTCGAATCCCACTTCTGACAACTCTTTTTTTTATTTCTCAGACAGATTTTTGCAAGTGACTTTTTGAGCTGTCTTGCACGGTTTTTGTATGTTTTGTCGCAAACCTGAATCCGCTGAGCATTTGTTTAACGTATAACGCATTCTGTCAGATTGAAAATGACAAACTTAAAATGTAAAAACGTAAAACTTTAAAAAATATAATCAGTTAGTGCATATCGATCAATGGAACTCCCCGCCAAATGTATTTCCCGTTCAAGAAATTCCCCGTAGAAGAAAAAAAAAGAGAGAGTTGTCCGTCGAGCCGGAATCGAACCAGCGACCTAAGGATAGCAATGTAAGTTGACCTCTACAGTCCTCCGCTCTACCAACTGAGCTATCGACGGAAACATGCTATGGCTGGCATATTAGTAGAGTAAAATGAAAATAACACAGGTGACAACAAAAACATCTTCACCTTTTTATTTCTTCCGAAATAAAATGCTTTGTAGCGACTGCAAATCCCACAAGACGAGAATGCTGGAATTAAATGAATGTGAAATGCAAAAAGAAACCCACAAAATAAAACTAAAAGCGATAAACCTATAGGTCAGAAAATACGGTTTTCCCCCATTTGCGGCCATGTTAACGTTTTTGTTCATTACCTAAATCTCGTCAATTTTTTTCGGTCCCAGTTCCAAGTAGGCTGGTATGTGGGAAATGAAAAAAAAAACACAAGAAAAAGGTACATAGTGTATGCCGATTTCTTGCTGCACTCCTGCAAAGATGGCTACCCCCATTCTGAGACTATCGCATCCATTGATCCATACAGAAACAGTGGGTTTTTTTTAAAACATTATAAAAAATCAACCCCTTGTGCAACTTTTATTTAGCCACCGTTAATTTCATGCTAAAAGGCAGTGGAATTGACCTGCAGTTGTGTCAATTTGCTCATGCACTTTCTTTTTTACTCAACTGTGGCAAACTGATCAAACTTTATAGCTCTAGCATAACCGGGATTCTCTCCCGTTGGCTGCAAATGAAAAAAGTGGGTAATGTGACCTATAGAGGCCATATGTTGTTTGATATATTTAAGTTTCTACGGCCAACATCGGTCTAAAGAAAAACAATCCTCTGTGGCGTTGAATAGAATGGTTGTAATTAGCTAGACCAGATGGCCTTGCATACAGCAACAGGGATTATGACACTGTCAGGATGGCCGAGCGGTCTAAGGCGCTGCGTTCAGGTCGCAGTCTGGTTCTCCAGGCGTGGGTTCGAATCCCACTTCTGACAACTCTTTTTTTTTATTTCTCAGACAGATTTTTGCAAGTGACTTCTTGAGCTGTCTTGCACGGTTTTTGTATGTTTTGTCGCAAACCTGAATCCGCTGAGCATTTGTTTAACGTATAACGCATTCTGTCAGATTGAAAATGACAAACTTAAAATGTAAAAACGTAAAACTTTAAAAAATATAATCAGTTAGTGCATATCGATCAATGGAACTCCCCGCCAAATGTATTTCCCGTTCAAGAAATTCCCCGTAGAAGAAAAAATAAAGAGAGAGTTGTCCGTCGAGCCGGAATCGAACCAGCGACCTAAGGATAGCAATGTAAGTTGACCTCTACAGTCCTCCGCTCTACCAACTGAGCTATCGACGGAAACATGCTATGGCTGGCATATTAGTAGAGTAAAATGAAAATAACACAGGTGACAACATAAACATCTTCACCTTTTTATTTCTTCCGAAATAAAATGCTTTGTAGCGACTGCAAATCCCACAAGACGAGAATGCTGGAATTAAATGAATGTGAAATGCAAAAAGAAACCCACAAAATAAAACTAAAAACGATAAACCTATAGGTCAGAAAATACGGTTTTCCCCCATTTGCGGCCATGTTAACGTTTTTGTTCATTACCTAAATCTCGTCAATTTTTTTCGGTCCCAGTTCCAAGTAGGCTGGTATGTGGGAAATGAAAAAAAAAACACAAGAAAAAGGTACATAGTGTATGCCGATTTCTTGCTGCACTCCTGCAAAGATGGCTACCCCCATTCTGAGACTATCGCATCCATTGATCCATACAGAAACAGTGGGTTTTTTTTAAAACATTATAAAAAATCAACCCCTTGTGCAACTTTTATTTAGCCACCGTTAATTTCATGCCAAAAGGCAGTGGAATTGACCTGCAGTTGTGTCAATTTGCTCATGCACTTTCTTTTTTACTCAACTGTGGCAAACTGATCAAACTTTATAGCTCTAGCATAACCGGGATTCTCTCCCGTTGGCTGCAAATGAAAAAAAGTGGGTAATGTGACCTATAGAGGCCATATGTTGTTTGATATATTTAAGTTTCTACGGCCAACATCGGTCTAAAGAAAAACAATCCTCTGTGGCGTTGAATAGAATGGTTGTAATTAGCTAGACCAGATGGCCTTGCATACAGCAACAGGGATTATGACACTGTCAGGATGGCCGAGCGGTCTAAGGCGCTGCGTTCAGGTCGCAGTCTGGTTCTCCAGGCGTGGGTTCGAATCCCACTTCTGACAACTCTTTTTTTTTATTTCTCAGACAGATTTTTGCAAGTGACTTTTTGAGCTGTCTTGCACGGTTTTTGTATGTTTTGTCGCAAACCTGAATCCGCTGAGCATTTGTTTAACGTATAACGCATTCTGTCAGATTGAAAATGACAAACTTAAAATGTAAAAACGTAAAACTTTAAAAAATATAATCAGTTAGTGCATATCGATCAATGGAACTCCCCGCCAAATGTATTTCCCGTTCAAGAAATTCCCCGTAGAAGAAAAAAAAAAAGAGAGAGTTGTCCGTCGAGCCGGAATCGAACCAGCGACCTAAGGATAGCAATGTAAGTTGACCTCTACAGTCCTCCGCTCTACCAACTGAGCTATCGACGGAAACATGCTATGGCTGGCATATTAGTAGAGTAAAATGAAAATAACACAGGTGACAACATAAACATCTTCACCTTTTTATTTCTTCCGAAATAAAATGCTTTGTAGCGACTGCAAATCCCACAAGACGAGAATGCTGGAATTAAATGAATGTGAAATGCAAAAAGAAACCCACAAAATAAAACTAAAAACGATAAACCTATAGGTCAGAAAATACGGTTTTCCCCCATTTGCGGCCATGTTAACGTTTTTGTTCATTACCTAAATCTCGTCAATTTTTTTCGGTCCCAGTTCCAAGTAGGCTGGTATGTGGGAAATGAAAAAAAAAAAACACAAGAAAAAGGTACATAGTGTATGCCGATTTCTTGCTGCACTCCTGCAAAGATGGCTACCCCCATTCTGAGACTATCGCATCCATTGATCCATACAGAAACAGTGGGTTTTTTTTAAAACATTATAAAAAATCAACCCCTTGTGCAACTTTTATTTAGCCACCGTTAATTTCATGCCAAAAGGCAGTGGAATTGACCTGCAGTTGTGTCAATTTGCTCATGCACTTTCTTTTTTACTCAACTGTGGCAAACTGATCAAACTTTATAGCTCTAGCATAACCGGGATTCTCTCCCGTTGGCTGCAAATGAAAAAAAGTGGGTAATGTGACCTATAGAGGCCATATGTTGTTTGATATATTTAAGTTTCTACGGCCAACATCGGTCTAAAGAAAAACAATCCTCTGTGGCGTTGAATAGAATGGTTGTAATTAGCTAGACCAGATGGCCTTGCATACAGCAACAGGGATTATGACACTGTCAGGATGGCCGAGCGGTCTAAGGCGCTGCGTTCAGGTCGCAGTCTGGTTCTCCAGGCGTGGGTTCGAATCCCACTTCTGACAACTCTTTTTTTTTATTTCTCAGACAGATTTTTGCAAGTGACTTTTTGAGCTGTCTTGCACGGTTTTTGTATGTTTTGTCGCAAACCTGAATCCGCTGAGCATTTGTTTAACGTATAACGCATTCTGTCAGATTGAAAATGACAAACTTAAAATGTAAAAACGTAAAACTTTAAAAAATATAATCAGTTAGTGCATATCGATCAATGGAACTCCCCGCCAAATGTATTTCCCGTTCAAGAAATTCCCCGTAGAAGAAAAAAAAAAGAGAGAGTTGTCCGTCGAGCCGGAATCGAACCAGCGACCTAAGGATAGCAATGTAAGTTGACCTCTACAGTCCTCCGCTCTACCAACTGAGCTATCGACGGAAACATGCTATGGCTGGCATATTAGTAGAGTAAAATGAAAATAACACAGGTGACAACATAAACATCTTCACCTTTTTATTTCTTCCGAAATAAAATGCTTTGTAGCGACTGCAAATCCCACAAGACGAGAATGCTGGAATTAAATGAATGTGAAATGCAAAAAGAAACCCACAAAATAAAACTAAAAACGATAAACCTATAGGTCAGAAAATACGGTTTTCCCCCATTTGCGGCCATGTTAACGTTTTTGTTCATTACCTAAATCTCGTCAATTTTTTTCGGTCCCAGTTCCAAGTAGGCTGGTATGTGGGAAATGAAAAAAAAAAACACAAGAAAAAGGTACATAGTGTATGCCGATTTCTTGCTGCACTCCTGCAAAGATGGCTACCCCCATTCTGAGACTATCGCATCCATTGATCCATACAGAAACAGTGGGTTTTTTTTAAAACATTATAAAAAATCAACCCCTTGTGCAACTTTTATTTAGCCACCGTTAATTTCATGCCAAAAGGCAGTGGAATTGACCTGCAGTTGTGTCAATTTGCTCATGCACTTTCTTTTTTACTCAACTGTGGCAAACTGATCAAACTTTATAGCTCTAGCATAACCGGGATTCTCTCCCGTTGGCTGCAAATGAAAAAAAGTGGGTAATGTGACCTATAGAGGCCATATGTTGTTTGATATATTTAAGTTTCTACGGCCAACATCGGTCTTAAGAAAAACAATCCTCTGTGGCGTTGAATAGAATGGTTGTAATTAGCTAGACCAGATGGCCTTGCATACAGCAACAGGGATTATGACACTGTCAGGATGGCCGAGCGGTCTAAGGCGCTGCGTTCAGGTCGCAGTCTGGTTCTCCAGGCGTGGGTTCGAATCCCACTTCTGACAACTCTTTTTTTTTATTTCTCAGACAGATTTTTGCAAGTGACTTTTTGAGCTGTCTTGCACGGTTTTTGTATGTTTTGTCGCAAACCTGAATCCGCTGAGCATTTGTTTAACGTATAACGCATTCTGTCAGATTGAAAATGACAAACTTAAAATTTAAAAACGTAAAACTTTAAAAAATATAATCAGTTAGTGCATATCGATCAATGGAACTCCCCGCCAAATGTATTTCCCGTTCAAGAAATTCCCCGTAGAAGAAAAAAAAAAAGAGAGAGTTGTCCGTCGAGCCGGAATCGAACCAGCGACCTAAGGATAGCAATGTAAGTTGACCTCTACAGTCCTCCGCTCTACCAACTGAGCTATCGACGGAAACATGCTATGGCTGGCATATTAGTAGAGTAAAATGAAAATAACACAGGTGACAACATAAACATCTTCACCTTTTTATTTCTTCCGAAATAAAATGCTTTGTAGCGACTGCAAATCCCACAAGACGAGAATGCTGGAATTAAATGAATGTGAAATGCAAAAAGAAACCCACAAAATAAAACTAAAAACGATAAACCTATAGGTCAGAAAATACGGTTTTCCCCCATTTGCGGCCATGTTAACGTTTTTGTTCATTACCTAAATCTCGTCAATTTTTTTCGGTCCCAGTTCCAAGTAGGCTGGTATGTGGGAAATGAAAAAAAAAACACAAGAAAAAGGTACATAGTTTATGCCGATTTCTTGCTGCACTCCTGCAAAGATGGCTACCCCCATTCTGAGACTATCGCATCCATTGATCCATACAGAAACAGTGGGTTTTTTTTAAAACATTATAAAAAATCAACCCCTTGTGCAACTTTTATTTAGCCACCGTTAATTTCATGCCAAAAGGCAGTGGAATTGACCTGCAGTTGTGTCAATTTGCTCATGCACTTTCTTTTTTACTCAACTGTGGCAAACTGATCAAACTTTATAGCTCTAGCATAACCGGGATTCTCTCCCGTTGGCTGCAAATGAAAAAAAGTGGGTAATGTGACCTATAGAGGCCATATGTTGTTTGATATATTTAAGTTTCTACGGCCAACATCGGTCTAAAGAAAAACAATCCTCTGTGGCGTTGAATAGAATGGTTGTAATTAGCTAGACCAGATGGCCTTGCATACAGCAACAGGGATTATGACACTGTCAGGATGGCCGAGCGGTCTAAGGCGCTGCGTTCAGGTCGCAGTCTGGTTCTCCAGGCGTGGGTTCGAATCCCACTTCTGACAACTCTTTTTTTTTATTTCTCAGACAGATTTTTGCAAGTGACTTTTTGAGCTGTCTTGCACGGTTTTTGTATGTTTTGTCGCAAACCTGAATCCGCTGAGCATTTGTTTAACGTATAACGCATTCTGTCAGATTGAAAATGACAAACTTAAAATGTAAAAACGTAAAACTTTAAAAAATATAATCAGTTAGTGCATATCGATCAATGGAACTCCCCGCCAAATGTATTTCCCGTTCAAGAAATTCCCCGTAGAAGAAAAAAAAAAGAGAGAGTTGACCGTCGAGCCGGAATCGAACCAGCGACCTAAGGATAGCAATGTAAGTTGACCTCTACAGTCCTCCGCTCTACCAACTGAGCTATCGACGGAAACATGCTATGGCTGGCATATTAGTAGAGTAAAATGAAAATAACACAGGTGACAACATAAACATCTTCACCTTTTTATTTCTTCCGAAATAAAATGCTTTGTAGCGACTGCAAATCCCACAAGACGAGAATGCTGGAATTAAATGAATGTGAAATGCAAAAAGAAACCCACAAAATAAAACTAAAAACGATAAACCTATAGGTCAGAAAATACGGTTTTCCCCCATTTGCGGCCATGTTAACGTTTTTGTTCATTACCTAAATCTCGTCAATTTTTTTCGGTCCCAGTTCCAAGTAGGCTGGTATGTGGGAAATGAAAAAAAAAAACACAAGAAAAAGGTACATAGTGTATGCCGATTTCTTGCTGCACTCCTGCAAAGATGGCTACCCCCATTCTGAGACTATCGCATCCATTGATCCATACAGAAACAGTGGGTTTTTTTTAAAACATTATAAAAAATCAACCCCTTGTGCAACTTTTATTTAGCCACCGTTAATTTCATGCCAAAAGGCAGTGGAATTGACCTGCAGTTGTGTCAATTTGCTCATGCACTTTCTTTTTTACTCAACTGTGGCAAACTGATCAAACTTTATAGCTCTAGCATAACCGGGATTCTCTCCCGTTGGCTGCAAATGAAAAAAAGTGGGTAATGTGACCTATAGAGGCCATATGTTGTTTGATATATTTAAGTTTCTACGGCCAACATCGGTCTAAAGAAAAACAATCCTCTGTGGCGTTGAATAGAATGGTTGTAATTAGCTAGACCAGATGGCCTTGCATACAGCAACAGGGATTATGACACTGTCAGGATGGCCGAGCGGTCTAAGGCGCTGCGTTCAGGTCGCAGTCTGGTTCTCCAGGCGTGGGTTCGAATCCCACTTCTGACAACTCTTTTTTTTTATTTCTCAGACAGATTTTTGCAAGTGACTTTTTGAGCTGTCTTGCACGGTTTTTGTATGTTTTGTCGCAAACCTGAATCCGCTGAGCATTTGTTTAACGTATAACGCATTCTGTCAGATTGAAAATGACAAACTTAAAATGTAAAAACGTAAAACTTTAAAAAATATAATCAGTTAGTGCATATCGATCAATGGAACTCCCCGCCAAATGTATTTCCCGTTCAAGAAATTCCCCGTAGAAGAAAAAAAAAAGAGAGAGTTGTCCGTCGAGCCGGAATCGAACCAGCGACCTAAGGATAGCAATGTAAGTTGACCTCTACAGTCCTCCGCTCTACCAACTGAGCTATCGACGGAAACATGCTATGGCTTGCATATTAGTAGAGTAAAATGAAAATAACACAGGTGACAACATAAACATCTTCACCTTTTTATTTCTTCCGAAATAAAATGCTTTGTAGCGACTGCAAATCCCACAAGACGAGAATGCTGGAATTAAATGAATGTGAAATGCAAAAAGAAACCCACAAAATAAAACTAAAAACGATAAACCTATAGGTCAGAAAATACGGTTTTCCCCCATTTGCGGCCATGTTAACGTTTTTGTTCATTACCTAAATCTCGTCAATTTTTTTCGGTCCCAGTTCCAAGTAGGCTGGTATGTGGGAAATGAAAAAAAAAAACACAAGAAAAAGGTACATAGTGTATGCCGATTTCTTGCTGCACTCCTGCAAAGATGGCTACCCCCATTCTGAGACTATCGCATCCATTGATCCATACAGAAACAGTGGGTTTTTTTTAAAACATTATAAAAAATCAACCCCTTGTGCAACTTTTATTTAGCCACCGTTAATTTCATGCCAAAAGGCAGTGGAATTGACCTGCAGTTGTGTCAATTTGCTCATGCACTTTCTTTTTTACTCAACTGTGGCAAACTGATCAAACTTTATAGCTCTAGCATAACCGGGATTCTCTCCCGTTGGCTGCAAATGAAAAAAAGTGGGTAATGTGACCTATAGAGGCCATATGTTGTTTGATATATTTAAGTTTCTACGGCCAACATCGGTCTAAAGAAAAACAATCCTCTGTGGCGTTGAATAGAATGGTTGTAATTAGCTAGACCAGATGGCCTTGCATACAGCAACAGGGATTATGACACTGTCAGGATGGCCGAGCGGTCTAAGGCGCTGCGTTCAGGTCGCAGTCTGGTTCTCCAGGCGTGGGTTCGAATCCCACTTCTGACAACTCTTTTTTTTTATTTCTCAGACAGATTTTTGCAAGTGACTTTTTGAGCTGTCTTGCACGGTTTTTGTATGTTTTGTCGCAAACCTGAATCCGCTGAGCATTTGTTTAACGTATAACGCATTCTGTCAGATTGAAAATGACAAACTTAAAATGTAAAAACGTAAAACTTTAAAAAATATAATCAGTTAGTGCATATCGATCAATGGAACTCCCCGCCAAATGTATTTCCCGTTCAAGAAATTCCCCGTAGAAGAAAAAAAAAAGAGAGAGTTGACCGTCGAGCCGGAATCGAACCAGCGACCTAAGGATAGCAATGTAAGTTGACCTCTACAGTCCTCCGCTCTACCAACTGAGCTATCGACGGAAACATGCTATGGCTGGCATATTAGTAGAGTAAAATGAAAATAACACAGGTGACAACATAAACATCTTCACCTTTTTATTTCTTCCGAAATAAAATGCTTTGTAGCGACTGCAAATCCCACAAGACGAGAATGCTGGAATTAAATGAATGTGAAATGCAAAAAGAAACCCACAAAATAAAACTAAAAACGATAAACCTATAGGTCAGAAAATACGGTTTTCCCCCATTTGCGGCCATGTTAACGTTTTTGTTCATTACCTAAATCTCGTCAATTTTTTTCGGTCCCAGTTCCAAGTAGGCTGGTATGTGGGAAATGAAAAAAAAAAACACAAGAAAAAGGTACATAGTGTATGCCGATTTCTTGCTGCACTCCTGCAAAGATGGCTACCCCCATTCTGAGACTATCGCATCCATTGATCCATACAGAAACAGTGGGTTTTTTTTAAAACATTATAAAAAATCAACCCCTTGTGCAACTTTTATTTAGCCACCGTTAATTTCATGCCAAAAGGCAGTGGAATTGACCTGCAGTTGTGTCAATTTGCTCATGCACTTTCTTTTTTACTCAACTGTGGCAAACTGATCAAACTTTATAGCTCTAGCATAACCGGGATTCTCTCCCGTTGGCTGCAAATGAAAAAAAGTGGGTAATGTGACCTATAGAGGCCATATGTTGTTTGATATATTTAAGTTTCTACGGCCAACATCGGTCTAAAGAAAAACAATCCTCTGTGGCGTTGAATAGAATGGTTGTAATTAGCTAGACCAGATGGCCTTGCATACAGCAACAGGGATTATGACACTGTCAGGATGGCCGAGCGGTCTAAGGCGCTGCGTTCAGGTCGCAGTCTGGTTCTCCAGGCGTGGGTTCGAATCCCACTTCTGACAACTCTTTTTTTTTATTTCTCAGACAGATTTTTGCAAGTGACTTTTTGAGCTGTCTTGCACGGTTTTTGTATGTTTTGTCGCAAACCTGAATCCGCTGAGCATTTGTTTAACGTATAACGCATTCTGTCAGATTGAAAATGACAAACTTAAAATGTAAAAACGTAAAACTTTAAAAAATATAATCAGTTAGTGCATATCGATCAATGGAACTCCCCGCCAAATGTATTTCCCGTTCAAGAAATTCCCCGTAGAAGAAAAAAAAAAGAGAGAGTTGTCCGTCGAGCCGGAATCGAACCAGCGACCTAAGGATAGCAATGTAAGTTGACCTCTACAGTCCTCCGCTCTACCAACTGAGCTATCGACGGAAACATGCTATGGCTTGCATATTAGTAGAGTAAAATGAAAATAACACAGGTGACAACATAAACATCTTCACCTTTTTATTTCTTCCGAAATAAAATGCTTTGTAGCGACTGCAAATCCCACAAGACGAGAATGCTGGAATTAAATGAATGTGAAATGCAAAAAGAAACCCACAAAATAAAACTAAAAACGATAAACCTATAGGTCAGAAAATACGGTTTTCCCCCATTTGCGGCCATGTTAACGTTTTTGTTCATTACCTAAATCTCGTCAATTTTTTTCGGTCCCAGTTCCAAGTAGGCTGGTATGTGGGAAATGAAAAAAAAAAACACAAGAAAAAGGTACATAGTGTATGCCGATTTCTTGCTGCACTCCTGCAAAGATGGCTACCCCCATTCTGAGACTATCGCATCCATTGATCCATACAGAAACAGTGGGTTTTTTTTAAAACATTATAAAAAATCAACCCCTTGTGCAACTTTTATTTAGCCACCGTTAATTTCATGCCAAAAGGCAGTGGAATTGACCTGCAGTTGTGTCAATTTGCTCATGCACTTTCTTTTTTACTCAACTGTGGCAAACTGATCAAACTTTATAGCTCTAGCATAACCGGGATTCTCTCCCGTTGGCTGCAAATGAAAAAAAGTGGGTAATGTGACCTATAGAGGCCATATGTTGTTTGATATATTTAAGTTTCTACGGCCAACATCGGTCTAAAGAAAAACAATCCTCTGTGGCGTTGAATAGAATGGTTGTAATTAGCTAGACCAGATGGCCTTGCATACAGCAACAGGGATTATGACACTGTCAGGATGGCCGAGCGGTCTAAGGCGCTGCGTTCAGGTCGCAGTCTGGTTCTCCAGGCGTGGGTTCGAATCCCACTTCTGACAACTCTTTTTTTTTATTTCTCAGACAGATTTTTGCAAGTGACTTTTTGAGCTGTCTTGCACGGTTTTTGTATGTTTTGTCGCAAACCTGAATCCGCTGAGCATTTGTTTAACGTATAACGCATTCTGTCAGATTGAAAATGACAAACTTAAAATGTAAAAACGTAAAACTTTAAAAAATATAATCAGTTAGTGCATATCGATCAATGGAACTCCCCGCCAAATGTATTTCCCGTTCAAGAAATTCCCCGTAGAAGAAAAAAAAAAAGAGAGAGTTGTCCGTCGAGCCGGAATCGAACCAGCGACCTAAGGATAGCAATGTAAGTTGACCTCTACAGTCCTCCGCTCTACTAACTGAGCTATCGACGGAAACATGCTATGGCTGGCATATTAGTAGAGTAAAATGAAAATAACACAGGTGACAACATAAACATCTTCACCTTTTTATTTCTTCCGAAATAAAATGCTTTGTAGCGACTGCAAATCCCACAAGACGAGAATGCTGGAATTAAATGAATGTGAAATGCAAAAAGAAACCCACAAAATAAAACTAAAAACGATAAACCTATAGGTCAGAAAATACGGTTTTCCCCCATTTGCGGCCATGTTAACGTTTTTGTTCATTACCTAAATCTCGTCAATTTTTTTCGGTCCCAGTTCCAAGTAGGCTGGTATGTGGGAAATGAAAAAAAAAACACAAGAAAAAGGTACATAGTGTATGCCGATTTCTTGCTGCACTCCTGCAAAGATGGCTACCCCCATTCTGAGACTATCGCATCCATTGATCCATACAGAAACAGTGGGTTTTTTTTAAAACATTATAAAAAATCAACCCCTTGTGCAACTTTTATTTAGCCACCGTTAATTTCATGCTAAAAGGCAGTGGAATTGACCTGCAGTTGTGTCAATTTGCTCATGCACTTTCTTTTTTACTCAACTGTGGCAAACTGATCAAACTTTATAGCTCTAGCATAACCGGGATTCTCTCCCATTGGCTGCAAATGAAAAAAGTGGGTAATGTGACCTATAGAGGCCATATGTTGTTTGATATATTTAAGTTTCTATGGCCAACATCGGTCTAAAGAAAAACAATCCTCTGTGGCGTTGAATAGAATGGTTGTAATTAGCTAGACCAGATGGCCTTGCATACAGCAACAGGGATTATGACACTGTCAGGATGGCCGAGCGGTCTAAGGCGCTGCGTTCAGGTCGCAGTCTGGTTCTCCAGGCGTGGGTTCGAATCCCACTTCTGACAACTCTTTTTTTTTATTTCTCAGACAGATTTTTACAAGTGACTTTTTGAGCTGTCTTGCACGGTTTTTGTATGTTTTGTCGCAAACCTGAATCCGCTGAGCATTTGTTTAACGTATAACGCATTCTGTCAGATTGAAAATGACAAACTTAAAATGTAAAAACGTAAAACTTTAAAAAATATAATCAGTTAGTTTTTTTTTTTTTTTTTGAAAAAGATGTTTATTTACACCTTAAATCGTACAAGACACATTTAAGAGTTTGCAGTCAGTTAAAAACAAGTATCACAGAGAATTGACTGCAACCATCTAATTCAAAATCTAATTGTACACAAATACGATTTGATCATTAACTGTTTTACAAAACAGCTTATTCTTACACCAAACATGTTTAAATTGTACAGAGTTTAGTCTATATTTATCCACGTAAGCTCTTAACTTAATTGTTGACTTGACTCTTTGGATAATACTTTGGGCATTGTGCCTTTCATTACTAAACACAATATCATTTCTAGAACACCAAACAGAGAATTGTATTACTGACAACAAGTATACAAACATTGGCTGGTCAAAGTCGTCGCTGTTATCAAATAGTTTGTAGATTAAAAATTTCTCATTGTACTGTAAGGAAAAATTGCCATACAACATAAACGCTCTTGAAAAGTAATCATATACAGCTTGGACTACTTTACATTTAACAAAGAGGTGAATTTGAGTTTCTGAAAAATTGCAAAAAACGCACTTGTCATCTGTCGCTATATTCCGTCTTAGCAACCTTTCCTTTACTGGTAATACATCGTGAACTAATTTAAAATTGAAGTTAACAATGTTATGATCGAGGAAGGGATGAAACACATTTTTCCATATATATTTCCAAGGCTGATCTTTATCTCTTAAAACGATCCTTGGTATTTCAACAATTTTCTCCATGAAAAAACCGTACAAATATTTTGTTGAATACATTACTAGTGGTAAAGTTTGACCACTATAAAAATCTTTCCAAGCTTCTAAAACACATTGATAAAAGTTTGGACGAATTAAAGAATGAGGGGACGACGATTTTGAAAATTCAGGGCGGACTTGCCTTAGGGACAATCCTAGCCAATAGATGGAAAAGAATTTCCAATCAGCTGACGTTCCGTATATAAGTTTTAAAACATGCCTAACATAAAATGCTTTCATTTTACATTGTATATTGGTTATATTCAAACCACCCTTTTCATGACAATTATACACTCATTCCGTCTAATACATTCAGGTTTGTTACACCATAAAAACTTAAAAACAGTTTGACAACTTTTCAAAATGCATGAATTAGGTATATAAGTACACTGAGCAGCGAACCAAATTACTGCAAGGGCCACCGTATTAATTAACACAGACTTTCCCCTGAGGGTTAGATAACGGCCAGACCACAATGAGACATTTTTTGTCACTTGATTCAAAATTTTTTCGGAGTTTTTTTCGATTGCGTTTTTTCCAAAGAAAATTCCGCAAATTTTTGCACTTTCTACAACTTTAATTTTTGAATTTCCCATCATACTGTCTGGCCAGTTACCTATTGGTAGCACAACCGTTTTCGCTAAATTCATTTTAGCCCCTGATGCCTTTCCATATAATTCAGCCAAATCTAAAACAGGCTTGATCGATTTTTCATCTGATACAACTACTGTTGTGTCATCTGCATATGCAGTTATTTTTACCTGTTTATCAGTACCTGGCATCTTAACACCAATAACAGAGGTACTCTTCCTTACAGCATCAATAAAAGGTTCTAATGTCATAATGTAAAGTAACGGTGAAACAGAACAGCCCTGTCTTACACCACGTGACAGCTTAAAGTCACCCCCGATATGTCCATTTACAATTACACTGCTTTTTATGTCAGTGTACAAAAGCTTTACCCAATTTCGAAAATCAGGTCCAAAATTAAACTGTTCTAAGCAGACATTCAAAAAACTCCAATCTACTCGATCAAAGGCTTTTTCCTGATCTAGATTGACAAAACAACATTTGAGATCTTTTTGTCCCACATAATCAAACGTATTTCTTAACAAGTGTAGATTATCATATATGCTGCGCCCGGGTATTCCACATGTTTGGTTTTGTTGTATAATATTTTCAATAACTAGCTTCAGACGATTACATAATGCCTTGGACAAGATTTTATAGTCTACATTAAGTAAGCTAATTGGTCTCCAATTTGCAATATTTTCTGGTTCATCTTCATTTTTACACAGCAAAGTTATCAATCCAAACTTTTGACTCTCACTTAAAGAACCCATTTCAAAGCAAGTGTTTATTACTTTAGTCAAAGTACCTCCTAATATTTCCCAAAATTGTAAATAAAACTCACATGGTAAACCGTCTGACCCAGGGGTTTTGTGTTTACTCATAGATTGAACTGATGAAAATAACTCATCTATAGAAAATGTACCTTCACAAAGATCTTTCAAATGTCCTTTTGGGTGTTATGTAAACATTTGTCATCATCAAAACATTTAATTTCTTTTATCATTTTTTTCTTACTTCTACTCACTTCCCGCCTTATAAAATACTTCGTTGGTTTTTCACCTGAAATAAAATCTTTGCTTTTGGATCGTATAAGGGCACCTTCTTTAGCTTCCTTAGCTAAAACGTTTAATGTGTTTTTCACAGATTCTATTTCTGCACTGTTATTAACAGGATCTAGTTTCAAATCATTTAGTTTTGATTCTAATTGTTTAATGTATTTTTTCTTTTCCTGTGAAACATGTTTACAGTGGTCTGAAATTACAACTTTACATTGTTCTTTAAAACTGTCCCACTTCTTAATTAATTCCACTCCTTCCAAGTCATCGGCAAAATGGATATCAAAAGTTTCTTTTATGTTAGTGCATAGATTAGAGTTATCTAGAACAGAAGTATTGCACTTCCAATAGAAATGCCCCCATGATATTACTCCTTCAAAACAAACATCAAAGTAAACACAATAATGGTCGGAGAAAGAAACCGCTTGGCAATCAGAAAATGAAACAAAATTCTTCACAGTATTTGATAAATAAAAACGATCCAATCTACAAGCAATGTTATTTCTGCACCATGAATATTGTTTTTTGCTTGGATAAAGTGTTCTAAATATGTCACATAGCTGAAAATCAGATTTAAGAGAAACAATCTCGTCTTTACCATCACATCGAGAATTAGCGTTGCCGCCTAATTTATCTAAAACATTGTTCTCGACAAAATTTAAGTCTCCGCCTAATATTACAATTTCTTTACCAAGCAGTACTTTGTCCAGATTTCTTAAAAACTGTTTTCTTTCTGTTGGATTATTTGGGGCATATATACATACCAAATTTACAGAAGTGTTGTTAATGTCAGCTTTAATAGATATATATCTGCCTTCTGGGCATCTTTTGACACTGTGTATAACACAGTCTACAGTGTATCTAATGACCACCCCCACCCCACAACTCTTATTTGTACCAAAGGCCCAGAAACAATCCCCAGGGATATTTAACAGTCGTGTGTCCTTCAAATTACAAAAATGTGTTTCTTGAAGAAAAATAATATCTAAATTGCTTTCAAAGATAAAACTGTGTAATTGCGACTGTTTAACAGTATCTCGTAACCCATTACAGTTTAATGAACCCATTCGAATTGATCTAGATGTAGACATTGAAATACAGATTAAGATGAAAAACTGTAACATACCCATTGCGAATCGTATGAATCTGAAAAATATTGGTAAAAGTTCAAGTCCGTTTGTTCAGGCGCTTTCTTCCACGTTTTGCTAAAGAGCTCTTCTTTCGATATTCCAACAAAACGTTGGAACATTCTTGGTGAGAGGCTGGGGTCATCTCCTGGCACACTTGTGACGAACAGTTGGCGATCAGGCTGTCTTCGCTAAAACAATTTTGGCTATTTACGTCCTGTCTCTCAAGATGAATATGTTGGTCAATTTGGTCCACCGTAGATATAGCTTCTTTGTGAACTTCAGCCTGAACTTCAACTTGCACAACATCGTTGGAAATTGACTCTATCGGTGTAGAATCTTCTCTGGTGTTTTTTGCCTCCAACACGGGTTTCTTTGCTACAGGAGAGCTGGTATCGGAATTCTCCTTTTCATCAACATCACTTTGGTGGTTATCGTCTTCCATACAGTCCGCAGATTCTTCAGAGGCTTCCATGATGTCTTCTGACTCTGAATCAGAGTCTTCAACGTTTATCTCCCGGTCTTCTAGGCTTTCGGTGTTTTGAATTAGTGGGGTCGATTTTCTTGCATACCTGGCTGATACCCGAGCTGCGTAAGACCCAACTCGGGCACAGCAGTTTGATCTGGTGTGTTCAGTTGAATTACATGTGCGACAAGGTAGAACACATTCCTTTTCCTCGTGGGGATTGTCGTGAGGGGAGAACCCATCGCAATTGGCACACCAAACCGCCTTGCAATCTCTGATTTTATGAAAATTTTGCGCACAACGGCGACATTGAGGAGATTGGCCAGGAAAAGTAAACATAACGGTCTCCCCACCAAAATTGATAAAATTAGGGACGTAACGAGCCTTCATACATCGAAATCGGTAAAACCGAACTCCGGTATTAGCATTTTTCAGCCGACCGTCATTAAATTTAGGTCGGTTGATAGACATGATCTCCCCATATTGTTTGAGTGCAGCTCCAATGATTTTATCGTCAAGCTCCTCAGGGGCCCAATGCACAGTAACATTAATGTACATTGAGGAGGCAGGAGAAATGTTCCAAGTCACTCCGTTTAATACAAAACTCACTTCATTTATTAGGATAGTATGAGCAGTCCGGTTTGAAACATAAACGTAAAAAGTTTTCTTCAAATAATTTTTCTGAAGACAAAGCAATTCAGAGTCCACTTCAATAACGCTATCCAAAAAAGGAACGAGGTCCCTCTGGCCCACCTTACTAAACGCCTCTCTGTTCAGTGAGCTAATGGCGACGCACAAGCCTCTGTCAGGCCTAGCAAAGTCATCAAACCTTACAGGTCTAGACATCCTGAAAGGACGGGCTTTCGCCCCAGATACACACGAATTTGAACAGTCAGATACACGTAGATTGTTATGTCACAAAAATTGAAAAGATATAACGAACCACAAGCCAAGATGACAGCGGATTTTTTGGAGCAAATTTGTACACGTCCTTCTTCTTCGACATGAAATCGACCCTCTGTAATCAGTTAGTGCATATCGATCAATGGAACTCCCCGCCAAATGTATTTCCCGTTCAAGAAATTCCCCGTGGAAGAAAAAAAAGAGAGAGTTGTCCGTCGAGCCGGAATCGAACCAGCGACCTAAGGATAGCAATGTAAGTTGACCTCTACAGTCCTCCGCTCTACCAACTGAGCTATCGACGGAAACATGCTATGGCTGGCATATTAGTAGAGTAAAATGAAAATAACACAGGTGACAACATAAACATCTTCACCTTTTTATTTCTTCCGAAATAAAATGCTTTGTAGCGACTGCAAATCCCACAAGACGAGAATGCTGGAATTAAATGAATGTGAAATGCAAAAAGAAACCCACAAAATAAAACTAAAAACGATAAACCTATAGGTCAGAAAATACGGTTTTCCCCCATTTGCGGCCATGTTAACGTTTTTGTTCATTACCTAAATCTCGTCAATTTTTTTCGGTCCCAGTTCCAAGTAGGCTGGTATGTGGGAAATGAAAAAAAAAAACACAAGAAAAAGGTACATAGTGTATGCCGATTTCTTGCTGCACTCCTGCAAAGATGGCTACCCCCATTCTGAGACTATCGCATCCATTGATCCATACAGAAACAGTGGGTTTTTTTTAAAACATTAAAAAAAATCAACCCCCTGTGCAACTTTTATTTAGCCACCGTTAATTTCATGCCAAAAGGCAGTGGAATTGACCTGCAGTTGTGTCAATTTGCTCATGCACTTTCTTTTTTACTCAACTGTGGCAAACTGATCAAACTTTATAGCTCTAGCATAACCGGGATTCTCTCCCATTGGCTGCAAATGAAAAAAGTGGGTAATGTGACCTATAGAGGCCATATGTTGTTTGGTATATTTAAGTCTCTACGGCCAACATCGGTCTAAAGAAAAACAATCCTCTGTGGCGTTGAATAGAATGGTTGTAATTAGCTAGACCAGATGGCCTTGCATACAGCAACAGGGATTATGACACTGTCAGGATGGCCGAGCGGTCTAAGGCGCTGCGTTCAGGTCGCAGTCTGGTTCTCCAGGCGTGGGTTCGAATCCCACTTCTGACAACTCTTTTTTTTTATTTCTCAGACAGATTTTTACAAGTGACTTTTTGAGCTGTCTTGCACGGTTTTTGTATGTTTTGTCGCAAACCTGAATCCGCTGAGCATTTGTTTAACGTATAACGCATTCTGTCAGATTGAAAATGACAAACTTAAAAATGTAAAAACGTAAAACTTTAAAAAATATAACCAGTTAGTGCATATCGATCAATGGAACTCCCCGCCAAATGTATTTCCCGTTCAAGAAATTCCCCGTGGAAGAAAAAAAAAGAGAGAGTTGTCCGTCGAGCCGGAATCGAACCAGCGACCTAAGGATAGCAATGTAAGTTGACCTCTACAGTCCTCCGCTCTACCAACTGAGCTATCGACGGAAACATGCTATGGCTGGCATATTAGTAGAGTAAAATGAAAATAACACAGGTGACAACATAAACATCTTCACCTTTTTATTTCTTCCGAAATAAAATGCTTTGTAGCGACTGCAAATCCCACAAGACGAGAATGCTGGAATTAAATGAATGTGAAATGCAAAAAGAAACCCACAAAATAAAACTAAAAACGATAAACCTATAGGTCAGAAAATACGGTTTTCCCCCATTTGCGGCCATGTTAACGTTTTTGTTCATTACCTAAATCTCGTCAATTTTTTTCGGTCCCAGTTCCAAGTAGGCTGGTATGTGGGAAATGAAAAAAAAAACACAAGAAAAAGGTACATAGTGTATGCCGATTTCTTGCTGCACTCCTGCAAAGATGGCTACCCCCATTCTGAGACTATCGCATCCATTGATCCATACAGAAACAGTGGGTTTTTTTTAAAACATTATAAAAAATCAACCCCCTGTGCAACTTTTATTTAGCCACCGTTAATTTCATGCCAAAAGGCAGTGGAATTGACCTGCAGTTGTGTCAATTTGCTCATGCACTTTCTTTTTTACTCAACTGTGGCAAACTGATCAAACTTTATAGCTCTAGCATAACCGGGATTCTCTCCCATTGGCTGCAAATGAAAAAAGTGGGTAATGTGACCTATAGAGGCCATATGTTGTTTGATATATTTAAGTCTCTACTGCCAACATCGGTCTAAAGAAAAACAATCCTCTGTGGCGTTGAATAGAATGGTTGTAATTAGCTAGACCAGATGGCCTTGCATACAGCAACAGGGATTATGACACTGTCAGGATGGCCGAGCGGTCTAAGGCGCTGCGTTCAGGTCGCAGTCTGGTTCTCCAGGCGTGGGTTCGAATCCCACTTCTGACAACTCTTTTTTTTATTTCTCAGACAGATTTTTACAAGTGACTTTTTGAGCTGTCTTGCACGGTTTTTGTATGTTTTGTCGCAAACCTGAATCCGCTGAGCATTTGTTTAACGTATAACGCATTCTGTCAGATTGAAAATGACAAACTTAAAAATGTAAAAACGTAAAACTTTAAAAAATATAACCAGTTAGTGCATATCGATCAATGGAACTCCCCGCCAAATGTATTTCCCGTTCAAGAAATTCCCCGTGGAAGAAAAAAAAAAGAGAGAGTTGTCCGTCGAGCCGGAATCGAACCAGCGACCTAAGGATAGCAATGTAAGTTGACCTCTACAGTCCTCCGCTCTACCAACTGAGCTATCGACGGAAACATGCTATGGCTGGCATATTAGTAGAGTAAAATGAAAATAACACAGGTGACAACATAAACATCTTCACCTTTTTATTTCTTCCGAAATAAAATGCTTTGTAGCGACTGCAAATCCCACAAGACGAGAATGCTGGAATTAAATGAATGTGAAATGCAAAAAGAAACCCACAAAATAAAACTAAAAACGATAAACCTATAGGTCAGAAAATACGGTTTTCCCCCATTTGCGGCCATGTTAACGTTTTTGTTCATTACCTAAATCTCGTCAATTTTTTTCGGTCCCAGTTCCAAGTAGGCTGGTATGTGGGAAATGAAAAAAAAAAACACAAGAAAAAGGTACATAGTGTATGCCGATTTCTTGCTGCACTCCTGCAAAGATGGCTACCCCCATTCTGAGACTATCGCATCCATTGATCCATACAGAAACAGTGGGTTTTTTTTAAAACATTATAAAAAATCAACCCCCTGTGCAACTTTTATTTAGCCACCGTTAATTTCATGCCAAAAGGCAGTGGAATTGACCTGCAGTTGTGTCAATTTGCTCATGCACTTTCTTTTTTACTCAACTGTGGCAAACTGATCAAACTTTATAGCTCTAGCATAACCGGGATTCTCTCCCATTGGCTGCAAATGAAAAAAGTGGGTAATGTGACCTATAGAGGCCATATGTTGTTTGATATATTTAAGTCTCTACTGCCAACATCGGTCTAAAGAAAAACAATCCTCTGTGGCGTTGAATAGAATGGTTGTAATTAGCTAGACCAGATGGCCTTGCATACAGCAACAGGGATTATGACACTGTCAGGATGGCCGAGCGGTCTAAGGCGCTGCGTTCAGGTCGCAGTCTGGTTCTCCAGGCGTGGGTTCGAATCCCACTTCTGACAACTCTTTTTTTTTATTTCTCAGACAGATTTTTACAAGTGACTTTTTGAGCTGTCTTGCACGGTTTTTGTATGTTTTGTCGCAAACCTGAATCCGCTGAGCATTTGTTTAACGTATAACGCATTCTGTCAGATTGAAAATGACAAACTTAAAAATGTAAAAACGTAAAACTTTAAAAAATATAACCAGTTAGTTTTGTTTTTTTTGCGAAAGTAAAATTTATTTACATTTTACATGTGTACATGATATAATTCAGTCCAAATTAAAAATGTTATATACAGTTTGTGGACCGTTTACATGTTAATTGCCATTAATAGCGTTATTACAATATCAATGTAAATTTCATTTTGCCATTCTCTATTTTGCAAATGACGCCATTTCTACACCACAATTTTTGAAAGTCTACAATATTCATCCTATAATTATCTATCAGTACTCTTAACTTAACAGTTTCTTTTATAATTTTTAGAACAGAGTTTAAATTGTGTGTCTTCCCGTTAAAGATAATTTCATTTCTACAACACCAAACAGAAAATTGGATTACGGATAATAAGTACAAATAGACTGGGAAGGTATTTTCTTGACAGTTACTAAGTATCTTAAATATCATGGAATTTCTATCGTTGCCTATTAATTGGTTGTCATACAATACAAAAATGCGAACAAATTTATCATATACATCTCTAATTAAAGAACATTCGACAAAAAGGTGTTGTTGTGTTTCAGTTAAGTCGCAAAAGACACATTTGTCATCAATTGCCACATGTCTACGCAGTAGACGTTCCTTAACTGGTAAAATATCATGAACTAATTTGAATAAAAAATTGACAAGGTTATGATCTAAAAAGGCGTGGAAAACATTTTTCCATATTTCTTCCCACGGGAGACTGGTATGGGCTAGGGCTACTCTGGGCGTCTCAACCACTTTATTTACAAAGAAATGGTACAATTGTTTAGTAGAAATATTTAAAGGCAATGTTTGTCCAGTGTAAAATTCACGCCAAGCGCTCAAGGCAAACGTATAAAACGAAGAACAATTTAGAGAGTGCGGCACACAAGATTTTCCAAAATCTGGGCGAATATTTCTAAGTGAGAGTCCTAACCAATATATTGAAAAAAATTTCCACTTTGCTTGAGACCCATTGATTAGCCTTAATATATGGCGAACACAAAATGCTTTCATTTTACAATTAATACTGTTTATCTGAAGCCCGCCATTGGAATACTGATTGTAGAGGACCGAACGCTTAATACCCTCCGGCTTCTTATTCCAGATGAATTGGAAAACAGACTGAGTACATTGTTTAAGTACTTTTGGGTGGAGAACAGTGCATTGAATTGTGAACCATAAAACAGCGAGGGCCACAGAATTGATTAGAATACTTTTACCCCTTAGTGATAAATATCTGGAAGACCAGTTTGAAATGTTCCTTTTGATTTTAGTAAGTACTCTATCGGAATTCAACTGCAAGGCTTCCTTGCCAAAATATATCCCACATATTTTGTCATTTTCTACCGTTTTTAAACCAACAGTGGGTATAGCGTTTTTATTAAAGCTTCCAATCGGCAAAGCGGCTGTTTTCCCTACGTTTAATTTAGCACCAGACGCCTTGCAGTATTCTTCCGCTATGTTTACAATTGGTTGCAAGGAACTTTCTTCAGATATTATCACAGTTGTGTCATCCGCATATGCGGTGACCTTAGCTTGCTCGCTGGTTCCCGGCATTTTGATACCTTTTATCAACTGACACCGCCTTACTGCTTCGATAAATGGTTCCAAAGTAAGAATGTACAAAATGGGCGAAGCAGAACAGCCCTGGCGGACACCACGTGACAAACTAAACAATTCACTAATATGGCCATTAACAATGACGCTACTAAAAATATCCGTATACAAAAGTTGTATCCACCTACAAAAATCATAACCAAAATTAAACGATTTTAGGCATTTAAACAAAAAATCCCAACTGACACGGTCAAAAGCCTTTTCTTGGTCTAAATTTACGAAACAAGCTTTAAAATCGTTTTGTTCTACATAATCGTAAGTATTTCGTAAAAGGTGTAAGTTGTCAAAAATACTGCGTCCTGGGACGCCACAAGTCTGATCTTGATTTACAATAGTGTCTATAACAATTTTCAGTCTGTTGCATAGTGCTTTAGAGATTATCTTATAATCTACGTTCAGTAGACTGATCGGCCTCCAATTTTTTATGTTTTCTGGGTTTTCCTGGTCTTTACATAAAATAGTTATGAGGCCTGTTCTTTGACTTTTACTCAAAAGGTTATTCTCAAAACTTTGATTAACCATTTGTGTAAATACTTTTCCAAATATATCCCAATACTTCACATAAAATTCAGCAGGTAGTCCATCGCAGCCTGGTGTTTTATGTTTATTCATGGTTTTAACTGCTGTAAACAACTCATCCTGCGATAAACTACCTTCACATAGTAATTTACACTCATCTGACAGTTTAGGTAAATTAGATAAAAACACATTCTGAATATTTTCATCGGTTTCTTGGGATGTATATAACATTTTATAATATGAGCAAACACAGGATGAAATATCAGTTTGACAAGTATGTTTATTGGATGGGTTTACATGGCATTCCAATGACTTAATCATTTTCTTTTTGCCTCTAGAGACCTCCCGTCGAATAAAGTACTTCGTAGGCTTTTCTCCTTCGCAAAAATCTTTGCTCTTTGCTCTAATTAAAGCCCCCTCCCTATTTTTGGTTGCTATGGCATTTAATGATTTTTTGATCCCATCTATCTCGTCTGCGTTCACAATGGGATTTACATTTAACTCATTTAACATTTTTTCCAACTTAATAACCTCATGCTTTTTTTCTCGGGAAAGTAAAATACAATGGTTCCGTATCACCTCTTTACACTTTTCCTTAAAATTATCCCATAATTGTGTCAAATTGTTTTGACTTAAATCAGGTACATCAAAAAAGAAATCAAACGTGGTTTTAATTTTATCATATAGGTTAATATCATGGAGTACAGACGTGTTACATTTCCAATACGATGGACCCCATGATATTACATCTTCAAATGAAACATCAAAATAGGCACAGCTATGGTCTGAAAATGAAACGGCAAAAAAATCTACAACAGAAACATGGTCTAACAAAGCGTTTGATAAATAAAATCGATCCAGCCGCGAGGCAATCTGGGTTCTAAACCAGGAAAACCTCTTATCAGTTGGGTGGGTTTTTCGAAAAACATCAGACAGAGAAAAATCAGACTTTAAGGCAATCATCTCATCTTTACCATCGGTCCGGGCATCTTTATTTCCCCCAATTTTGTCTAAATCGTTGCTCTCGATGAAATTAAAATCTCCCCCCAAAATTACCATTTCTCGACCCAATAACAATTTGTCCAAATTTGCCAAAAAATCTTTCCTTTCTCTGGGATTATTCGGTGCATATACACAAACTAAGTTGACTGCTGTGTTATTAATATCAGCCTTGACCGAGATAAAACGTCCGGTCGGGCAGCGCTCAACTTGATGAATTGCGCAATCAACACTATACCTTATAATAATGCCAACACCGCAGCTTTTTGTGGTACCATAAGACCACAGACAGTCACCAGGAATATTAACATTTCTAGAATCAGCATAATTGGAAAAATGTGTTTCTTGCAGAAAAAGAATATCAAACTTATTGTCAAAAATAAACTGTTTAACTTGGTCTTGTTTAATTGGATTTCTCAAGCCATTTACGTTTAGTGAACCAAATCGAATGGAATTAATGGTAGACATGATTAAATAACAAAAAAGGAGGAGATAATACAACATACCTAAAGTGAATTCCCTGGTTTAAAATTGGTGTCTTATGAGTCCGTGGTCTTAACTAGGCGCTTTTTACCACGCCTGCTGTACGATTTCTTTTTTCGATATTCCAGGGTTAGAGCTGAATTTTCTTTATTCGGGATAGGGGTCATTGCTATTGGTTCTGGGTCAGATTGTTCGTGGTTCGGGTCGTTCGGTGTCTGTTCGGCGTTGTCATCGGAAATTGGAGGGTCTGGATGTTGGACCCCGGGTGGGGCTTCTTCTGGGTCCGGAACCATGGGTTCCTCGGTGGTATTGGCCTGGTGGTTTTCCTCAGGTTTTTCTACGGTAAGTGTCTCGGGAACTTGGTTTACATCTCCCTTATCATCACTACATTCCATCGCAGCAGCCAAAAGGGTTTCATCTTCGCCGTCGTCCACAATGACGTCAGAATCACTTTCCGAGTCACCCCCGTTTGGGGCCTCCACCTGGGCAAAGGTCCTCTTAACCCGTGCCGCATAAGAGTGCAGCCTAGCACAGCACTGAAACCTAGTGTGTTCGCGAGAGCCACAAGCTCCACAAGGCTCCGAACATTCTTCCTCGTAGTGGGGATCTTCATGACTGGTAAATCCGTCACAATTCCGGCAAAAGATTGCTTTGCACTCAGAAAACTGATGACCGCGTTGCGAGCAACGCCTACATTCTCGAACTTGTCCGGGGTACGTAAACATCACTGTTTCTCCGGCGAAAGTAATGAAATTAGGGACGTATCTGTTTTTGTGGCATTTAAAACGATAGAAACGGATGGCAGTTCTCACGTGGCTTAATGCAGGGTCTGAACAAAGCGGTTTTCTTATTTGTAAAATTTCCCCATACGGTCTTAAAGCAGCTGCAAGTATATCATCACCTAATTCATCAGGAGCCCAATGAACCGTCAAATTAAGTATAATTGAAGATGCTTGGTTAATTGTCCATTCTACGTCTTTAATTACGGCAGTTCCTTTGTTCACTAAAGCATCAATAGCAGCCTGGTTGGATAGTCGAAAGTAAAAAGTTTTCTTTAAATAATTTTTTTGTATTACAAGGAGGTCTTTTCCAATATCTATAACACTAGACAAAAAAGGAACGAGGTCCCTCTGGAACACAGTACTAAACGCCTCACGGTTACGAGTCGACAAGGCGACCGACATGGCCCGGCTAGGCCGTGTAAAATTGTCAAACTTTACAGGCTTCGACATCGTCGAAGCAAGGGCTTACGCCCAAACTATATACAGATATCAGTTCAAGTCACTATGTAGGTTTACACGCCACAAAAATTGAAGAGAAAAACTAACCATCAAAGCCGATGTTCACGGATTCAGTAGAGCGAAAAAACACACGTCTTTAGTCTTCCACTGCCACCATGCTATGCTAACCAGTTAGTGCATATCGATCAATGGAACTCCCCGCCGAATGTATTTCCCGTTCAAGAAATTCCCCGTGGAAGAAAAAAAAAAAAAGAGAGAGTTGTCCGTCGAGCCGGAATCGAACCAGCGACCTAAGGATAGCAATGTAAGTTGACCTCTACAGTCCTCCGCTCTACCAACTGAGCTATCGACGGAAACATGCTATGGCTGGCATATTAGTAGAGTAAAATGAAAATAACACAGGTGACAACATAAACATCTTCACCTTTTTATTTCTTCCGAAATAAAATGCCTTGTAGCGACTGCAAATCCCACAAGACGAAAATGCTGGAATTAAATGAATGTGAAATGCAAAAAGAAACCCACAAAATAAAACTAAAAACGATAAACCTATAGGTCAGAAAATACGGTTTTCCCCCATTTGCGGCCATGTTAACGTTTTTGTTCATTACCTAAATCTCGTAAATTTTTTTCGGTCCCAGTTCCAAGTAGGCTGGTATAGGGGAAATGAAAAAAAAAAAAACACAAGAAAAAGGTACATAGTGTATGCCGATTTCTTGCTGCACTCCTGCAAAGATGGCTACCCCCATTCTGAGACTATCGCATCCATTGATCCATACAGAAACAGTGGGTTTTTTTTAAAACATTATAAAAAATCAACCCCCTGTGCAACTTTTATTTAGCCACCGTTAATTTCATGCCAAAAGGCAGTGGAATTGACCTGCAGTTGTGTCAATTTGCTCATGCACTTTCTTTTTTACTCAACTGTGGCAAACTGATCAAACTTTATAGCTCTAGCATAACCGGGATTCTCTCCCATTGGCTGCAAATGAAAAAAGTGGGTAATGTAACCTATAGAGGCCATATGTTGTTTGATATATTTAAGTTTCTACGGCCAACATCGGTCTAAAGAAAAACAATCCTCTGTGGCGTTGAATAGAATGGTTGTAATTAGCTAGACCAGATGGCCTTGCATACAGCAACAGGGATTATGACACTGTCAGGATGGCCGAGCGGTCTAAGGCGCTGCGTTCAGGTCGCAGTCTGGTTCTCCAGGCGTGGGTTCGAATCCCACTTCTGACAACTCTTTTTTTTTTATTTCTCAGACAGATTTTTGCAAGTGACTTTTTGAGCTGTCTTGCACGGTTTTTGTATGTTTTGTCGCAAACCTGAATCCGCTGAGCATTTGTTTAACGTATAACGCATTCTGTCAGATTGAAAATGACAAACTTAAAATGTAAAAACGTAAAACTTTAAAAAATATAATCAGTTAGTGCATATCGATCAATGGAACTCCCCGCCAAATGTATTTCCCGTTCAAGAAATTCCCCGTGGAAGAAAAAAAAAAAGAGAGAGTTGTCCGTCGAGCCGGAATCGAACCAGCGACCTAAGGATAGCAATGTAAGTTGACCTCTACAGTCCTCCGCTCTACCAACTGAGCTATCGACGGAAACATGCTATGGCTGGCATATTAGTAGAGTAAAATGAAAATAACACAGGTGACAACATAAACATCTTCACCTTTTTATTTCTTCCGAAATAAAATGCTTTGTAGCGACTGCAAATCCCACAAGACGAGAATGCTGGAATTAAATGAATGTGAAATGCAAAAAGAAACCCACAAAATAAAACTAAAAACGATAAACCTATAGGTCAGAAAATACGGTTTTCCCCCATTTGCGGCCATGTTAACGTTTTTGTTCATTACCTAAATCTCGTCAATTTTTTTCGGTCCCAGTTCCAAGTAGGCTGGTATAGGGGAAATGAAAAAAAAAAACACAAGAAAAAGGTACATAGTGTATGCCGATTTCTTGCTGCACTCCTGCAAAGATGGCTACCCCCATTCTGAGACTATCGCATCCATTGATCCATACAGAAACAGTGGGTTTTTTTTAAAACATTATAAAAAATCAACCCCCTGTGCAACTTTTATTTAGCCACCGTTAATTTCATGCCAAAAGGCAGTGGAATTGACCTGCAGTTGTGTCAATTTGCTCATGCACTTTCTTTTTTACTCAACTGTGGCAAACTGATCAAACTTTATAGCTCTAGCATAACCGGGATTCTCTCCCATTGGCTGCAAATGAAAAAAGTGGGTAATGTAACCTATAGAGGCCATATGTTGTTTGATATATTTAAGTTTCTACGGCCAACATCGGTCTAAAGAAAAACAATCCTCTGTGGCGTTGAATAGAATGGTTGTAATTAGCTAGACCAGATGGCCTTGCATACAGCAACAGGGATTATGACACTGTCAGGATGGCCGAGCGGTCTAAGGCGCTGCGTTCAGGTCGCAGTCTGGTTCTCCAGGCGTGGGTTCGAATCCCACTTCTGACAACTCTTTTTTTTTTATTTCTCAGACAGATTTTTGCAAGTGACTTTTTGAGCTGTCTTGCACGGTTTTTGTATGTTTTGTCGCAAACCTGAATCCACTGAGCATTTGTTTAACGTATAACGCATTCTGTCAGATTGAAAATGACAAACTTAAAATGTAAAAACGTAAAACTTTAAAAAATATAATCAGTTAGTGCATATCGATCAATGGAACTCCCCGCCAAATGTATTTCCCGTTCAAGAAATTCCCCGTGGAAGAAAAAAAAAAAGAGAGAGTTGTCCGTCGAGCCGGAATCGAACCAGCGACCTAAGGATAGCAATGTAAGTTGACCTCTACAGTCCTCCGCTCTACCAACTGAGCTATCGACGGAAACATGCTATGGCTGGCATATTAGTAGAGTAAAATGAAAATAACACAGGTGACAACATAAACATCTTCACCTTTTTATTTCTTCCGAAATAAAATGCTTTGTAGCGACTGCAAATCCCACAAGACGAGAATGCTGGAATTAAATGAATGTGAAATGCAAAAAGAAACCCACAAAATAAAACTAAAAACGATAAACCTATAGGTCAGAAAATACGGTTTTCCCCCATTTGCGGCCATGTTAACGTTTTTGTTCATTACCTAAATCTCGTCAATTTTTTTCGGTCCCAGTTCCAAGTAGGCTGGTATAGGGGAAATGAAAAAAAAAAACACAAGAAAAAGGTACATAGTGTATGCCGATTTCTTGCTGCACTCCTGCAAAGATGGCTACCCCCATTCTGAGACTATCGCATCCATTGATCCATACAGAAACAGTGGGTTTTTTTTAAAACATTATAAAAAATCAACCCCCTGTGCAACTTTTATTTAGCCACCGTTAATTTCATGCCAAAAGGCAGTGGAATTGACCTGCAGTTGTGTCAATTTGCTCATGCACTTTCTTTTTTACTCAACTGTGGCAAACTGATCAAACTTTATAGCTCTAGCATAACCGGGATTCTCTCCCATTGGCTGCAAATGAAAAAAGTGGGTAATGTAACCTATAGAGGCCATATGTTGTTTGATATATTTAAGTTTCTACGGCCAACATCGGTCTAAAGAAAAACAATCCTCTGTGGCGTTGAATAGAATGGTTGTAATTAGCTAGACCAGATGGCCTTGCATACAGCAACAGGGATTATGACACTGTCAGGATGGCCGAGCGGTCTATGGCGCTGCGTTCAGGTCGCAGTCTGGTTCTCCAGGCGTGGGTTCGAATCCCACTTCTGACAACTCTTTTTTTTTTATTTCTCAGACAGATTTTTGCAAGTGACTTTTTGAGCTGTCTTGCACGGTTTTTGTATGTTTTGTCGCAAACCTGAATCCGCTGAGCATTTGTTTAACGTATAACGCATTCTGTCAGATTGAAAATGACAAACTTAAAATGTAAAAACGTAAAACTTTAAAAAATATAATCAGTTAGTGCATATCGATCAATGGAACTCCCCGCCAAATGTATTTCCCGTTCAAGAAATTCCCCGTGGAAGAAAAAAAAAGAGAGAGTTGTCCGTCGAGCCGGAATCGAACCAGCGACCTAAAGATAGCAATGTAAGTTGACCTCTACAGTCCTCCGCTCTACCAACTGAGCTATCGACGGAAACATGCTATGGCTGGCATATTAGTAGAGTAAAATGAAAATAACACAGGTGACAACATAAACATCTTCACCTTTTTATTTCTTCCGAAATAAAATGCTTTGTAGCGACTGCAAATCCCACAAGACGAGAATGCTGGAATTAAATGAATGTGAAATGCAAAAAGAAACCCACAAAATAAAACTAAAAACGATAAACCTATAGGTCAGAAAATACGGTTTTCCCCCATTTGCGGCCATGTTAACGTTTTTGTTCATTACCTAAATCTCGTCAATTTTTTTCGGTCCCAGTTCCAAGTAGGCTGGTATAGGGGAAATGAAAAAAAAAAACACAAGAAAAAGGTACATAGTGTATGCCGATTTCTTGCTGCACTCCTGCAAATATGGCTACCCCCATTCTGAGACTATTGCATCCATTGATCCATACAGAAACAGTGGGTTTTTTTTAAAAACATTATAAAAAATCAACCCCCTGTGCAACTTTTATTTAGCCACCGTTAATTTCATGCCAAAAGGCAGTGGAATTGACCTGCAGTTGTGTCAATTTGCTCATGCACTTTCTTTTTTACTCAACTGTGGCAAACTGATCAAACTTTATAGCTCTAGCATAACCGGGATTCTCTCCCATTGGCTGCAAATGAAAAAAGTGGGTAATGTAACCTATAGAGGCCATATGTTGTTTGATATATTTAAGTTTCTACGGCCAACATCGGTCTAAAGAAAAACAATCCTCTGTGGCGTTGAATAGAATGGTTGTAATTAGCTAGACCAGATGGCCTTGCATACAGCAACAGGGATTATGACACTGTCAGGATGGCCGAGCGGTCTAAGGCGCTGCGTTCAGGTCGCAGTCTGGTTCTCCAGGCGTGGGTTCGAATCCCACTTCTGACAACTCTTTTTTTTTTATTTCTCAGACAGATTTTTGCAAGTGACTTTTTGAGCTGTCTTGCACGGTTTTTGTATGTTTTGTCGCAAACCTGAATCCGCTGAGCATTTGTTTAACGTATAACGCATTCTGTCAGATTGAAAATGACAAACTTAAAATGTAAAAACGTAAAACTTTAAAAAATATAATCAGTTAGTGCATATCGATCAATGGAACTCCCCGCCAAATGTATTTCCCGTTCAAGAAATTCCCCGTGGAAGAAAAAAAAGAGAGAGTTGTCCGTCGAGCCGGAATCGAACCAGCGACCTAAGGATAGCAATGTAAGTTGACCTCTACAGTCCTTTTTTTTTTTTTGAGAGAAAAAGGTTTATTCACAGTTAAATTTCCATACATACAATCAATGGGGACATTTACAACAATGATTCATATGTCAGCATAATTAAAATAGAATATCACAGGCAAAGTGCTGTCATAAGAATATATGTACATTTTACTTTTACATTTACTTTAATATGTATAAAAGTTTATCATTTTGCACTTTACAGAAAACATTACATTTACACCACATTTTACAGAAGTCATTTCTGTGCAGCCTGTAATAATCAACTGCTATTCTAGTTTTTATCATGCTTTTAGCTGATCGAACAATAGAACTAGCGTCGTTGGCTTTACCTTTGAATATTATTTCATTACGTGCACACCATATGCAAAACTGAATGACATTTAACAAGTATATACACATAGAAATATCAGTTTGCGACATTCCGACAGGTAATCTTTTAAAAATTAAAACATTTTGATTCAGTGTCGGTAGATATCCGGCGTACAAAAAGAAAAACCTATCAAAAACACCAAAAACTTCTTTTACAATTTTACACTCGACAAATAAATGGGTTTGTGTTTCTGATGCGCTACAGAAACTACATAAGTCATCGGTAACAACATTTCTTCTTAATAATCTTTCCTTTACAGGTAAGATGTCGTGAGTTAATTTATAACAAAAGTTAACCAAATTGTGATCACTAAATGGATGAAAAACACATTTCCAAATACTTGACCAGTCGTAATTAGGATATTTTAACATGATTCTGGGAGCTTCAACAATTTTACTAACAAATTGGCTGTACATGTATTTGGTACTATAAATAGCTGGAGGAAGTTGCTGACCAGAGTAAAACTCTCTCCATGATGTTAACACAAATCTATAAAAAGGCGGTAGATCCTGGCTATGTGGAATATTTGACTTAGCGAACTGTGGACAGATGTTACGCAATGAGAGCCCAAGCCAGTAAATGGCAAAATATGTCCAATCTGCGGTTGACCCATATATTAGTTTCAGTAAGTGTTTTACGGCAAACGCTTTACATTTACAATGTATATTTTGGATGTTTAAACCTCCTGAATCGTGTTTGTTATACATTACATTTCTTTTTAACGATTCAGGTTTATCGTCCCAGAGATACCTAAAAACTGTCTGAGTACATTTCTTAACACATTTTGGTGGTATAAAAAAACATTGTGTTACAAACCACAGGGAACATAGGGCAACAGAATTGACTAACACAGATTTTCCCCGTAAGGTTAAATATCTGCCCTTCCAGGCCTTTACACTCTTTGTTATCTTATTGAAGACGTTGTCAGAATTAAGTTGGGACTGATCATTACCGAAATAAATACCACATATTTTAACATTTTGCGAAACATTGATACCAGTTTCTGAAACCAAGTCCTCGTCCCATTTACCCAAAGGAAGCAAATTACTTTTTGATAGGTTAAGTTTAGACCCAGAGGCTTCAGCATATCTATCAGCCAAATTCACCACATGTTTCACACTTTTTTCCTCTGAGAGGATAATAGTAGTATCGTCTGCGTAGGCCGTAATTTTAGCCTCTTTCGTGGTTCCTGGCATTCTGACACCTTTGATGCATTTACTTTTTCTTACCGCTTCTATAAACGGCTCCAAGGCTAAAATATACAAAAGTGGTGACAAACCACAGCCTTGTCTAACACCACGTGATAGAAAAAACTGATCTGACAAATGACCATTCACAATGACTCTACTATTAATATCAGTATACATCAATTTCACCCATGTCAAAAAATCGGGTCCAAAATTATATTTTTCTAAACATTTAACTAGAAAACACCAATCAACCCTATCAAACGCTTTTTCCTGGTCCATGCTGAAGAAACACCCTTTCGTGTCTTTTTGTTCAACGTAATCAAACACGTTACGTAAAAGATGCAGATTATCGTATATACTGCGTCCTGGGACGCCACACGTTTGACTACTTTGAACAACAGCATCAATAACACTTTTCAAACGGTTACATAAAGCTTTGGAGACTATTTTATAGTCTACATTTAGTAAACTGATCGGGCGCCAGCTTTCAATACATTCGAAATTATTGTCGTCTTTACAAATTAATGTAATTAAACCCGATCGCTGAGATTCACTCATTCTACCTGTAGAAAAACAACTATTTACAACTTTTGTATATGTATTACCTATGATGGACCAGTAACTTACATAAAACTCGGCTGGCAGACCATCAATACCTGGAGATTTGTATTTATTCATATTTACAACAGAAAAATATAGCTCCTCAGATGTGAGCTCCCCTTCACACATTACTTTTAAACTTTCATCCAACTCTGGTAAATCACATAAAAACTCATCCTGTGTATCACTACATAATGAGTCGCATTTAGTATATAGCTGTTTATAGTAATCTCTAATACAGTTAGCAATGTCTGTTTGGCAATTGTGATTAACAGACTGATTTTTGTGACAAACTATTTTTTGTATTTTCTTTTTCTTCCCCCTTCCCACTTCCCTTCTAATAAAATACTTGGTAGATTTTTCGCCTTGTTCAAAATGAACTGCTTTTGCTCGTATTACACTACCTTTCCTCGACTCGGACTGTAAACCCATAATGACCTTCTTAGTTTCTTTTATAGCTTCTGAGTTGGTCACTGGGTCAGACATTAGATTATATAACTGTTGTTCCGAATCACTAATATTAGCCCGTCTAGCCCTTGACATAACAGTACAATACTCCTTAATTGTTTCCTTGCAGTCGGCTTTGAAGCTATCCCATGCATTAATTAGGGCGCGCCCCTCTATCTCGACGCTGAAGTGTTTATCATATACATTTTGAATGGAAGAAACTAAATCATCCTTATTTAACACAGATACATTACACTTCCAGTAGTACGGTCCCCAACTAATAACATTATCAAAGGAAATATCAAAATATATACATGAATGATCTGAAAAGGCAACAGGTATATAATCACAATGGGAGACATGAGAAAAAACACAACAAGGCAAATAAAATCTGTCAAGACGGCTTGCCGACTGACCTCGAAACCAGGAAAAACTTTTTTTATGAGGGTTAATTTTTCGAAAAATATCACAAATATTAAACTCTTGCTTTAAAACATTAATTTCATCTATTCCATAATTTTGAGATGACATTGAGTGACATTTATCTATGGAAACATTTTCGACGAAGTTGAAATCACCTCCTAAAATAAGCAAATCGCTTCCTATCATCAAATCATCTAAAGATGATAAGAATTCTTTCCTTTCAGTTGTCCCGTTTGGGGCATAAATACACAGAAGATTAACGGTTGTATCGTTTATATTTGCCTTAACAGAAATAAATCTACCATTGGGGCATCTAGTAACATGTTTAATTGTACAATCCACAGTGTATCGTACAATTACCCCTACCCCACAACTTTTGTTCGTACCGTACGCCCATCTACAATGACCAGGTATATCTAATTTTTTTGTGTCTTCATAACACTGAAAATGTGTCTCCTGTAAGAACATAATGTCGACATTATTATCAAAGATAAACTCTTTTACAAAGGCCTGTTTTTCAGTGCTACGAAGACCGTTAACATTTAATGACGCTATTCGAATTGAATTAAGAGACATACTTAGAATGAGAAAGATAAAGGCGTACATACCCATGAATGTTACTGATGTTTTAGGGAGTCTATACTTTGTCTTTGTTTAAACGTCGTTTGCCCTTGGAGGCGAACGATTTTTTCTTCCTATATTCTAGGAGCATCTTTGAGGAATCGTCACTAGGAATGGGCGTCATGGCTTGTAGTGGCAATCCTAGCATTGGGTCGCTATCCGGGATGGATTCTGAGGTCGTGTTCTCATCAGGTCGATCAGGGGTTCGTACCTCCAGTTTGGCTTTCTTCTGTTTTATGGGATCCGGTGACATAATGTTGTGGACATCGGCGACAACGACTACGTGCGTAGTCTCGTCAGTGGTTTCGTCCATCGTTGTACCAGTAGGAGCATGGTCGACGGTTGGGGATTCGATATTCCCGACATGGGGCGGGAGATCTTGGTGGTTGGTCGTTGCAGATTCATTAAGATTGGAAATACATTGTGGGATTTTTTGGTCAACGTCTGGGGGTTCGATTCGACTTCCATTATTTCCTGTTTCGGTGTCAGACATGGCCTCATCAGATTCGTTTTCTTCATCACAAGTCATTTCGTTGTCGGTCTGTTCAGTATCGGACGATTCGCTAGAGTTACACACATCTATTTCGCTTAAATTATCTTCCTCCTCGCCAGTGGTCTGCGGGTTCGAACCGGGTGCATGGGTCCCTTGCTTTACGCGGGCCGCATAAGAGCTAGCCCTTGAACAGCACTCCCTTATCGTGTGAGACGTGGAGCCACACATTCTACACTTAACATCACACTCAGCCTCAGTATGTGGGTTTTCATGTTTGGAATATCCGTCACAGTTATTACACCAAAGCGATTTGCATTCGTGGGCCTTGTGGGAATTTTGCGAACAACGCCTACATTCGAATTTCATACCGGGATATGTAAACATGATGACATCTCCGCCAATAGTAGCAAAATTTGGTACGTACCTAGTGTTGAAACATCTAAATCTGTATATTCGTATACCAGTTCGGACATGGGATAAAGCAGGATTCGAACATTTGGGTTTTATTACGGAGACACATTCACCGTACTCTCTCAGCACCTTAAATATCGTATCATCGGCCAAGTCCTCCGGTGCCCAGTGAGCCGTCAGATTGATAAAATAAGAGGCCGCGGGTGTAAGATTCCACACAGTCCCTGACACTTCAAATGAACCCATCTCTACTAATGAGTCGTGACCAGCTTTTGTTTTAAGTCGAAGACAAAAGGCTTTCTTAAAATAATTTTTCTGAAAGCTAACCAATTCAGTTCCTATATCAATGCCCCGTGACAAAGCAGAAACGAAATCCTCCTGTAGAGCCGTAGAAAATTTCCCGGCCTCACTCGTCGACATCAATACTGTCAAGCCCTTGAACGTTTTCTCTAAAGGCGTATAAGTCAATGGCCTGGACATTTTCGCTGTTAGGGCAAAGCCCTACAGCAAGGGAGCTTAAATACTATACTAGTATGATCAGTAGTCACTCTCAAACAATACAGACGGAAAAAATATCAAGAAAACTGACCATAGACTTTGATGTTGATGGATTTGTCACAGCTATGAAAAACACGTCTTCCCTCAAGTACAGCCAAAATGGCGACCTCTTCTACAGTCCTCCGCTCTACCAACTGAGCTATCGACGGAAACATGCTATGGCTGGCATATTAGTAGAGTAAAATGAAAATAACACAGGTGACAACATAAACATCTTCACCTTTTTATTTCTTCCGAAATAAAATGCTTTGTAGCGACTGCAAATCCCACAAGACGAGAATGCTGGAATTAAATGAATGTGAAATGCAAAAAGAAACCCACAAAATAAAACTAAAAACGATAAACCTATAGGTCAGAAAATACGGTTTTCCCCCATTTGCGGCCATGTTAACGTTTTTGTTCATTACCTAAATCTCGTCAATTTTTTTCGGTCCCAGTTCCAAGTAGGCTGGTATAGGGGAAATGAAAAAAAAAAACACAAGAAAAAGGTACATAGTGTATGCCGATTTCTTGCTGCACTCCTGCAAAGATGGCTACCCCCATTCTGAGACTATTGCATCCATTGATCCATACAGAAACAGTGGGTTTTTTTTTAAAACATTATAAAAAATCAACCCCCTGTGCAACTTTTATTTAGCCACCGTTAATTTCATGCCAAAAGGCAGTGGAATTGACCTGCAGTTGTGTCAATTTGCTCATGCACTTTCTTTTTTACTCAACTGTGGCAAACTGATCAAACTTTATAGCTCTAGCATAACCGGGATTCTCTCCCATTGGCTGCAAATGAAAAAAGTGGGTAATGTAACCTATAGAGGCCATATGTTGTTTGATATATTTAAGTTTCTACGGCCAACATCGGTCTAAAGAAAAACAATCCTCTGTGGCGTTGAATAGAATGGTTGTAATTAGCTAGACCAGATGGCCTTGCATACACCAACAGGGATTATGACACTGTCAGGATGGCCGAGCGGTCTAAGGCGCTGCGTTCAGGTCGCAGTCTGGTTCTCCAGGCGTGGGTTCGAATCCCACTTCTGACAACTCTTTTTTTTTTATTTCTCAGACAGATTTTTGCAAGTGACTTTTTGAGCTGTCTTGCACGGTTTTTGTATGTTTTGTCGCAAACCTGAATCCGCTGAGCATTTGTTTAACGTATAACGCATTCTGTCAGATTGAAAATGACAAACTTAAAATGTAAAAACGTAAAACTTTAAAAAATATAATCAGTTAGTGCATATCGATCAATGGAACTCCCCGCCAAATGTATTTCCCGTTCAAGAAATTCCCCGTGGAAGAAAAAAAAAGAGAGAGTTGTCCGTCGAGCCGGAATCGAACCAGCGACCTAAGGATAGCAATGTAAGTTGACCTCTACAGTCCTCCGCTCTACCAACTGAGCTATCGACGGAAACATGCTATGGCTGGCATATTAGTAGAGTAAAATGAAAATAACACAGGTGACAACATAAACATCTTCACCTTTTTATTTCTTCCGAAATAAAATGCTTTGTAGCGACTGCAAATCCCACAAGACGAGAATGCTGGAATTAAATGAATGTGAAATGCAAAAAGAAACCCACAAAATAAAACTAAAAACGATAAACCTATAGGTCAGAAAATACGGTTTTCCCCCATTTGCGGCCATGTTAACGTTTTTGTTCATGACCTAAATCTCGTCAATTTTTTTCGGTCCCAGTTCCAAGTAGGCTGGTATAGGGGAAATGAAAAAAAAAACACAAGAAAAAGGTACATAGTGTATGCCGATTTCTTGCTGCACTCCTGCAAAGATGGCTACCCCCATTCTGAGACTATCGCATCCATTGATCCATACAGAAACAGTGGTTTTTTTTTAAAACATTATAAAAAATCAAACCCCTGTGCAACTTTTATTTAGCCACCGTTAATTTCATGCCAAAAGGCAGTGGAATTGACCTGCAGTTGTGTCAATTTGCTCATGCACTTTCTTTTTTACTCAACTGTGGCAAACTGATCAAACTTTATAGCTCTAGCATAACCGGGATTCTCTCCCATTGGCTGCAAATGAAAAAAGTGGGTAATGTAACCTATAGAGGCCATATGTTGTTTGATATATTTAAGTTTCTACGGCCAACATCGGTCTAAAGAAAAACAATCCTCTGTGGCGTTGAATAGAATGGTTGTAATTAGCTAGACCAGATGGCCTTGCATACAGCAACAGGGATTATGACACTGTCAGGATGGCCGAGCGGTCTAAGGCGCTGCGTTCAGGTCGCAGTCTGGTTCTCCAGGCGTGGGTTCGAATCCCACTTCTGACAACTCTTTTTTTTTTATTTCTCAGACAGATTTTTGCAAGTGACTTTTTGAGCTGTCTTGCACGGTTTTTGTATGTTTTGTCGCAAACCTGAATCCGCTGAGCATTTGTTTAACGTATAACGCATTCTGTCAGATTGAAAATGACAAACTTAAAATGTAAAAACGTAAAACTTTAAAAAATATAATCAGTTAGTGCATATCGATCAATGGAACTCCCCGCCAAATGTATTTCCCGTTCAAGAAATTCCCCGTGGAAGAAAAAAAAAGAGAGAGTTGTCCGTCGAGCCGGAATCGAACCAGCGACCTAAGGATAGCAATGTAAGTTGACCTCTACAGTCCTCCGCTCTACCAACTGAGCTATCGACGGAAACATGCTATGGCTGGCATATTAGTAGAGTAAAATGAAAATAACACAGGTGACAACATAAACATCTTCACCTTTTTATTTCTTCCGAAATAAAATGCTTTGTAGCGACTGCAAATCCCACAAGACGAGAATGCTGGAATTAAATGAATGTGAAATGCAAAAAGAAACCCACAAAATAAAACTAAAAACGATAAACCTATAGGTCAGAAAATACGGTTTTCCCCCATTTGCGGCCATGTTAACGTTTTTGTTCATTACCTAAATCTCGTCAATTTTTTTCGGTCCCAGTTCCAAGTAGGCTGGTATAGGGGAAATGAAAAAAAAAACACAAGAAAAAGGTACATAGTGTATGCCGATTTCTTGCTGCACTCCTGCAAAGATGGCTACCCCCATTCTGAGACTATCGCATCCATTGATCCATACAGAAACAGTGGGTTTTTTTAAAACATTATAAAAAATCAACCCCCTGTGCAACTTTTATTTAGCCACCGTTAATTTCATGCCAAAAGGCAGTGGAATTGACCTGCAGTTGTGTCAATTTGCTCATGCACTTTCTTTTTTACTCAACTGTGGCAAACTGATCAAACTTTATAGCTCTAGCATAACCGGGATTCTCTCCCATTGGCTGCAAATGAAAAAAGTGGGTAATGTAACCTATAGAGGCCATATGTTGTTTGATATATTTAAGTTTCTACGGCCAACATCGGTCTAAAGAAAAACAATCCTCTGTGGCGTTGAATAGAATGGTTGTAATTAGCTAGACCAGATGGCCTTGCATACAGCAACAGGGATTATGACACTGTCAGGATGGCCGAGCGGTCTAAGGCGCTGCGTTCAGGTCGCAGTCTGGTTCTCCAGGCGTGGGTTCGAATCCCACTTCTGACAACTCTTTTTTTTTTATTTCTCAGACAGATTTTTGCAAGTGACTTTTTGAGCTGTCTTGCACGGTTTTTGTATGTTTTGTCGCAAACCTGAATCCGCTGAGCATTTGTTTAACGTATAACGCATTCTGTCAGATTGAAAATGACAAACTTAAAATGTAAAAACGTAAAACTTTAAAAAATATAATCAGTTAGTGCATATCGATCAATGGAACTCCCCGCCAAATGTATTTCCCGTTCAAGAAATTCACCGTGGAAGAAAAAAAAGAGAGAGTTGTCCGTCGAGCCGGAATCGAACCAGCGACCTAAGGATAGCAATGTAAGTTGACCTCTACAGTCCTCCGCTCTACCAACTGAGCTATCGACGGAAACATGCTATGGCTGGCATATTAGTAGAGTAAAATGAAAATAACACAGGTGACAACATAAACATCTTCACCTTTTTATTTCTTCCGAAATAAAATGCTTTGTAGCGACTGCAAATCCCACAAGACGAGAATGCTGGAATTAAATGAATGTGAAATGCAAAAAGAAACCCACAAAATAAAACTAAAAACGATAAACCTATAGGTCAGAAAATACGGTTTTCCCCCATTTGCGGCCATGTTAACGTTTTTGTTCATTACCTAAATCTCGTCAATTTTTCTCGGTCCCAGTTCCAAGTAGGCTGGTATAGGGGAAATGAAAAAAAAAAAACACAAGAAAAAGGTACATAGTGTATGCCGATTTCTTGCTGCACTCCTGCAAAGATGGCTACCCCCATTCTGAGACTATCGCATCCATTGGTCCATACAGAAACAGTGGGTTTTTTTTAAAACATTATAAAAAATCAACCCCCTGTGCAACTTTTATTTAGCCACCGTTAATTTCATGCCAAAAGGCAGTGGAATTGACCTGCAGTTGTGTCAATTTGCTCATGCACTTTCTTTTTTACTCAACTGTGGCAAACTGATCAAACTTTATAGCTCTAGCATAACCGGGATTCTCTCCCGTTGGCTGCAAATGAAAAAAAGTGGGTAATGTGACCTATAGAGGCCATATGTTGTTTGATATATTTAAGTTTCTACGGCCAACATCGGTCTAAAGAAAAACAATCCTCTGTGGCGTTGAATAGAATGGTTGTAATTAGCTAGACCAGATGGCCTTGCATACAGCAACAGGGATTATGACACTGTCAGGATGGCCGAGCGGTCTAAGGCGCTGCGTTCAGGTCGCAGTCTGGTTCTCCAGGCGTGGGTTCGAATCCCACTTCTGACAACTCTTTTTTTTTTATTTCTCAGACAGATTTTTGCAAGTGACTTTTTGAGCTGTCTTGCACGGTTTTTGTATGTTTTGTCGCAAACCTGAATCCGCTGAGCATTTGTTTCACGTATAACGCATTCTGTCAGATTGAAAATGACAAACTTAAAATGTAAAAACGTAAAACTTTAAAAAATATAATCAGTTAGTGCATATCGATCAATGGAACTCCCCGCCAAATGTATTTCCCGTTCAAGAAATTCCCCGTGGAAGAAAAAAAAAGAGAGAGTTGTCCGTCGAGCCGGAATCGAACCAGCGACCTAAGGATAGCAATGTAAGTTGACCTCTACAGTCCTCCGCTCTACCAACTGAGCTATCGACGGAAACATGCTATGGCTGGCATATTAGTAGAGTAAAATGAAAATAACACAGGTGACAACATAAACATCTTCACCTTTTTATTTCTTCCGAAATAAAATGCTTTGTAGCGACTGCAAATCCCACAAGACGAGAATGCTGGAATTAAATGAATGTGAAATGCAAAAAGAAACCCACAAAATAAAACTAAAAACGATAAACCTATAGGTCAGAAAATACGGTTTTCCCCCATTTGCGGCCATGTTAACGTTTTTGTTCATTACCTAAATCTCGTCAATTTTTTTCGGTCCCAGTTCCAAGTAGGCTGGTATAGGGGAAATGAAAAAAAAACACACAAGAAAAAGGTACATAGTGTATGCCGATTTCTTGCTGCACTCCTGCAAAGATGGCTACCCCCATTCTGAGACTATCGCATCCATTGATCCATACAGAAACAGTGGTTTTTTTTTAAAACATTATAAAAAATCAAACCCCTGTGCAACTTTTATTTAGCCACCGTTAATTTCATGCCAAAAGGCAGTGGAATTGACCTGCAGTTGTGTCAATTTGCTCATGCACTTTCTTTTTTACTCAACTGTGGCAAACTGATCAAACTTTATAGCTCTAGCATAACCGGGATTCTCTCCCATTGGCTGCAAATGAAAAAAGTGGGTAATGTAACCTATAGAGGCCATATGTTGTTTGATATATTTAAGTTTCTACGGCCAACATCGGTCTAAAGAAAAACAATCCTCTGTGGCGTTGAATAGAATGGTTGTAATTAGCTAGACCAGATGGCCTTGCATACAGCAACAGGGATTATGACACTGTCAGGATGGCCGAGCGGTCTAAGGCGCTGCGTTCAGGTCGCAGTCTGGTTCTCCAGGCGTGGGTTCGAATCCCACTTCTGACAACTCTTTTTTTTTTATTTCTCAGACAGATTTTTGCAAGTGACTTTTTGAGCTGTCTTGCACGGTTTTTGTATGTTTTGTCGCAAACCTGAATCCGCTGAGCATTTGTTTAACGTATAACGCATTCTGTCAGATTGAAAATGACAAACTTAAAATGTAAAAACGTAAAACTTTAAAAAATATAATCAGTTAGTGCATATCGATCAATGGAACTCCCCGCCAAATGTATTTCCCGTTCAAGAAATTCCCCGTGGAAGAAAAAAAAAGAGAGAGTTGTCCGTCGAGCCAGAATCGAACCAGCGACCTAAGGATAGCAATGTAAGTTGACCTCTACAGTCCTCCGCTCTACCAACTGAGCTATCGACGGAAACATGCTATGGCTGGCATATTAGTAGAGTAAAATGAAAATAACACAGGTGACAACATAAACATCTTCACCTTTTTATTTCTTCCGAAATAAAATGCTTTGTAGCGACTGCAAATCCCACAAGACGAGAATGCTGGAATTAAATGAATGTGAAATGCAAAAAGAAACCCACAAAATAAAACTAAAAACGATAAACCTATAGGTCAGAAAATACGGTTTTCCCCCATTTGCGGCCATGTTAACGTTTTTGTTCATTACCTAAATCTCGTCAATTTTTTTCGGTCCCAGTTCCAAGTAGGCTGGTATAGGGGAAATGAAAAAAAAACACACAAGAAAAAGGTACATAGTGTATGCCGATTTCTTGCTGCACTCCTGCAAAGATGGCTACCCCCATTCTGAGACTATCGCATCCATTGATCCATACAGAAACAGTGGGTTTTTTTTAAAACATTATAAAAAATCAACCCCCTGTGCAACTTTTATTTAGCCACCGTTAATTTCATGCCAAAAGGCAGTGGAATTGACCTGCAGTTGTGTCAATTTGCTCATGCACTTTCTTTTTTACTCAACTGTGGCAAACTGATCAAACTTTATAGCTCTAGCATAACCGGGATTCTCTCCCATTGGCTGCAAATGAAAAAAGTGGGTAATGTAACCTATAGAGGCCATATGTTGTTTGATATATTTAAGTTTCTACGGCCAACATCGGTCTAAAGAAAAACAATCCTCTGTGGCGTTGAATAGAATGGTTGTAATTAGCTAGACCAGATGGCCTTGCATACAGCAACAGAGATTATGACACTGTCAGGATGGCCGAGCGGTCTAAGGCGCTGCGTTCAGGTCGCAGTCTGGTTCTCCAGGCGTGGGTTCGAATCCCACTTCTGACAACTCTTTTTTTTTTATTTCTCAGACAGATTTTTGCAAGTGACTTTTTGAGCTGTCTTGCACGGTTTTTGTATGTTTTGTCGCAAACCTGAATCCGCTGAGCATTTGTTTAACGTATAACGCATTCTGTCAGATTGAAAATGACAAACTTAAAATGTAAAAACGTAAAACTTTAAAAAATATAATCAGTTAGTGCATATCGATCAATGGAACTCCCCGCCAAATGTATTTCCCGTTCAAGAAATTCCCCGTGGAAGAAAAAAAAAGAGAGACTTGTCCGTCGAGCCGGAATCGAACCAGCGACCTAAGGATAGCAATGTAAGTTGACCTCTACAGTCCTCCGCTCTACCAACTGAGCTATCGACGGAAACATGCTATGGCTGGCATATTAGTAGAGTAAAATGAAAATAACACAGGTGACAACATAAACATCTTCACCTTTTTATTTCTTCCGAAATAAAATGCTTTGTAGCGACTGCAAATCCCACAAGACGAGAATGCTGGAATTAAATGAATGTGAAATGCAAAAAGAAACCCACAAAATAAAACTAAAAACGATAAACTTATAGGTCAGAAAATACGGTTTTCCCCCATTTGCGGCCATGTTAACGTTTTTGTTCATTACCTAAATCTCGTCAATTTTTTTCGGTCCCAGTTCCAAGTAGGCTGGTATAGGGGAAATGAAAAAAAAACACACAAGAAAAAGGTACATAGTGTATGCCGATTTCTTGCTGCACTCCTGCAAAGATGGCTACCCCCATTCTGAGACTATCGCATCCATTGATCCATACAGAAACAGTGGGTTTTTTTTAAAACATTATAAAAAATCAACCCCCTGTGCAACTTTTATTTAGCCACCGTTAATTTCATGCCAAAAGGCAGTGGAATTGACCTGCAGTTGTGTCAATTTGCTCATGCACTTTCTTTTTTACTCAACTGTGGCAAACTGATCAAACTTTATAGCTCTAGCATAACCGGGATTCTCTCCCATTGGCTGCAAATGAAAAAAGTGGGTAATGTAACCTATAGAGGCCATATGTTGTTTGATATATTTAAGTTTCTACGGCCAACATCGGTCTAAAGAAAAACAATCCTCTGTGGCGTTGAATAGAATGGTTGTAATTAGCTAGACCAGATGGCCTTGCATACAGCAACAGGGATTATGACACTGTCAGGATGGCCGAGCGGTCTAAGGCGCTGCGTTCAGGTCGCAGTCTGGTTCTCCAGGCGTGGGTTCGAATCCCACTTCTGACAACTCTTTTTTTTTTATTTCTCAGACAGATTTTTGCAAGTGACTTTTTGAGCTGTCTTGCACGGTTTTTGTATGTTTTGTCGCAAACCTGAATCCGCTGAGCATTTGTTTAACGTATAACGCATTCTGTCAGATTGAAAATGACAAACTTAAAATGTAAAAACGTAAAACTTTAAAAAATATAATCAGTTAGTGCATATCGATCAATGGAACTCCCCGCCAAATGTATTTCCCGTTCAAGAAATTCCCCGTGGAAGAAAAAAAAAGAGAGAGTTGTCCGTCGAGCCGGAATCGAACCAGCGACCTAAGGATAGCAATGTAAGTTGACCTCTACAGTCCTCCGCTCTACCAACTGAGCTATCGACGGAAACATGCTATGGCTGGCATATTAGTAGAGTAAAATGAAAATAACACAGGTGACAACATAAACATCTTCACCTTTTTATTTCTTCCGAAATAAAATGCTTTGTAGCGACTGCAAATCCCACAAGACGAGAATGCTGGAATTAAATGAATGTGAAATGCAAAAAGAAACCCACAAAATAAAACTAAAAACGATAAACCTATAGGTCAGAAAATACGGTTTTCCCCCATTTGCGGCCATGTTAACGTTTTTGTTCATTACCTAAATCTCGTCAATTTTTTTCGGTCCCAGTTCCAAGTAGGCTGGTATAGGGGAAATGAAAAAAAAAAACACAAGAAAAAGGTACATAGTGTATGCCGATTTCTTGCTGCACTCCTGCAAAGATGGCTACCCCCATTCTGAGACTATCGCATCCATTGATCCATACAGAAACAGTGGGTTTTTTTTAAAACATTATAAAAAATCAACCCCCTGTGCAACTTTTATTTAGCCACCGTTAATTTCATGCCAAAAGGCAGTGGAATTGACCTGCAGTTGTGTCAATTTGCTCATGCACTTTCTTTTTTACTCAACTGTGGCAAACTGATCAAACTTTATAGCTCTAGCATAACCGGGATTCTCTCCCATTGGCTGCAAATGAAAAAAGTGGGTAATGTAACCTATAGAGGCCATATGTTGTTTGATATATTTAAGTTTCTACGGCCAACATCGGTCTAAAGAAAAACAATCCTCTGTGGCGTTGAATAGAATGGTTGTAATTAGCTAGACCAGATGGCCTTGCATACAGCAACAGGGATTATGACACTGTCAGGATGGCCGAGCGGTCTAAGGCGCTGCGTTCAGGTCGCAGTCTGGTTCTCCAGGCGTGGGTTCGAATCCCACTTCTGACAACTCTTTTTTTTTTATTTCTCAGACAGATTTTTGCAAGTGACTTTTTGAGCTGTCTTGCACGGTTTTTGTATGTTTTGTCGCAAACCTGAATCCGCTGAGCATTTGTTTAACGTATAACGCATTCTGTCAGATTGAAAATGACAAACTTAAAATGTAAAAACGTAAAACTTTAAAAAATATAATCAGTTAGTGCATATCGATCAATGGAACTCCCCGCCAAATGTATTTCCCGTTCAAGAAATTCCCCGTGGAAGAAAAAAAAAGAGAGAGTTGTCCGTCGAGCCGGAATCGAACCAGCGACCTAAGGATAGCAATGTAAGTTGACCTCTACAGTCCTCCGCTCTACCAACTGAGCTATCGACGGAAACATGCTATGGCTGGCATATTAGTAGAGTAAAATGAAAATAACACAGGTGACAACATAAACATCTTCACCTTTTTATTTCTTCCGAAATAAAATGCTTTGTAGCGACTGCAAATCCCACAAGACGAGAATGCTGGAATTAAATGAATGTGAAATGCAAAAAGAAACCCACAAAATAAAACTAAAAACGATAAACCTATAGGTCAGAAAATACGGTTTTCCCCCATTTGCGGCCATGTTAACGTTTTTGTTCATTACCTAAATCTCGTCAATTTTTTTCGGTCCCAGTTCCAAGTAGGCTGGTATAGGGGAAATGAAAAAAAAAAAACACAAGAAAAAGGTACATAGTGTATGCCGATTTCTTGCTGCACTCCTGCAAAGATGGCTACCCCCATTCTGAGACTATCGCATCCATTGATCCATACAGAAACAGTGGGTTTTTTTTAAAACATTATAAAAAATCAACCCCCTGTGCAACTTGTATTTAGCCACCGTTAATTTCATGCCAAAAGGCAGTGGAATTGACCTGCAGTTGTGTCAATTTGCTCATGCACTTTCTTTTTTACTCAACTGTGGCAAACTGATCAAACTTTATAGCTCTAGCATAACCGGGATTCTCTCCCATTGGCTGCAAATGAAAAAAGTGGGTAATGTAACCTATAGAGGCCATATGTTGTTTGATATATTTAAGTTTCTACGGCCAACATCGGTCTAAAGAAAAACAATCCTCTGTGGCGTTGAATAGAATGGTTGTAATTAGCTAGACCAGATGGCCTTGCATACAGCAACAGGGATTATGACACTGTCAGGATGGCCGAGCGGTCTAAGGCGCTGCGTTCAGGTCGCAGTCTGGTTCTCCAGGCGTGGGTTCGAATCCCACTTCTGACAACTCTTTTTTTTTTATTTCTCAGACAGATTTTTGCAAGTGACTTTTTGAGCTGTCTTGCACGGTTTTTGTATGTTTTGTCGCAAACCTGAATCCGCTGAGCATTTGTTTAACGTATAACGCATTCTGTCAGATTGAAAATGACAAACTTAAAATGTAAAAACGTAAAACTTTAAAAAATATAATCAGTTAGTGCATATCGATCAATGGAACTCCCCGCCAAATGTATTTCCCGTTCAAGAAATTCCCCGTGGAAGAAAAAAAAAGAGAGACTTGTCCGTCGAGCCGGAATCGAACCAGCGACCTAAGGATAGCAATGTAAGTTGACCTCTACAGTCCTCCGCTCTACCAACTGAGCTATCGACGGAAACATGCTATGGCTGGCATATTAGTAGAGTAAAATGAAAATAACACAGGTGACAACATAAACATCTTCACCTTTTTATTTCTTCCGAAATAAAATGCTTTGTAGCGACTGCAAATCCCACAAGACGAGAATGCTGGAATTAAATGAATGTGAAATGCAAAAAGAAACCCACAAAATAAAACTAAAAACGATAAACCTATAGGTCAGAAAATACGGTTTTCCCCCATTTGCGGCCATGTTAACGTTTTTGTTCATTACCTAAATCTCGTCAATTTTTTTCGGTCCCAGTTCCAAGTAGGCTGGTATAGGGGAAATGAAAAAAAAAAACACAAGAAAAAGGTACATAGTGTATGCCGATTTCTTGCTGCACTCCTGCAAAGATGGCTACCCCCATTCTGAGACTATCGCATCCATTGATCCATACAGAAACAGTGGGTTTTTTTTAAAACATTATAAAAAATCAACCCCCTGTGCAACTTGTATTTAGCCACCGTTAATTTCATGCCAAAAGGCAGTGGAATTGACCTGCAGTTGTGTCAATTTGCTCATGCACTTTCTTTTTTACTCAACTGTGGCAAACTGATCAAACTTTATAGCTCTAGCATAACCGGGATTCTCTCCCATTGGCTGCAAATGAAAAAAGTGGGTAATGTAACCTATAGAGGCCATATGTTGTTTGATATATTTAAGTTTCTACGGCCAACATCGGTCTAAAGAAAAACAATCCTCTGTGGCGTTGAATAGAATGGTTGTAATTAGCTAGACCAGATGGCCTTGCATACAGCAACAGGGATTATGACACTGTCAGGATGGCCGAGCGGTCTAAGGCGCTGCGTTCAGGTCGCAGTCTGGTTCTCCAGGCGTGGGTTCGAATCCCACTTCTGACAACTCTTTTTTTTTTATTTCTCAGACAGATTTTTGCAAGTGACTTTTTGAGCTGTCTTGCACGGTTTTTGTATGTTTTGTCGCAAACCTGAATCCGCTGAGCATTTGTTTAACGTATAACGCATTCTGTCAGATTGAAAATGACAAACTTAAAATGTAAAAACGTAAAACTTTAAAAAATATAATCAGTTAGTGCATATCGATCAATGGAACTCCCCGCCAAATGTATTTCCCGTTCAAGAAATTCCCCGTGGAAGAAAAAAAAAGAGAGAGTTGTCCGTCGAGCCGGAATCGAACCAGCGACCTAAGGATAGCAATGTAAGTTGACCTCTACAGTCCTCCGCTCTACCAACTGAGCTATCGACGGAAACATGCTATGGCTGGCATATTAGTAGAGTAAAATGAAAATAACACAGGTGACAACATAAACATCTTCACCTTTTTATTTCTTCCGAAATAAAATGCTTTGTAGCGACTGCAAATCCCACAAGACGAGAATGCTGGAATTAAATGAATGTGAAATGCAAAAAGAAACCCACAAAATAAAACTAAAAACGATAAACCTATAGGTCAGAAAATACGGTTTTCCCCCATTTGCGGCCATGTTAACGTTTTTGTTCATTACCTAAATCTCGTCAATTTTTTTCGGTCCCAGTTCCAAGTAGGCTGGTATAGGGGAAATGAAAAAAAAACACACAAGAAAAAGGTACATAGTGTATGCCGATTTCTTGCTGCACTCCTGCAAAGATGGCTACCCCCATTCTGAGACTATCGCATCCATTGATCCATACAGAAACAGTGGGTTTTTTTTAAAACATTATAAAAAATCAACCCCCTGTGCAACTTTTATTTAGCCACCGTTAATTTCATGCCAAAAGGCAGTGGAATTGACCTGCAGTTGTGTCAATTTGCTCATGCACTTTCTTTTTTACTCAACTGTGGCAAACTGATCAAACTTTATAGCTCTAGCATAACCGGGATTCTCTCCCATTGGCTGCAAATGAAAAAAGTGGGTAATGTAACCTATAGAGGCCATATGTTGTTTGATATATTTAAGTTTCTACGGCCAACATCGGTCTAAAGAAAAACAATCCTCTGTGGCGTTGAATAGAATGGTTGTAATTAGCTAGACCAGATGGCCTTGCATACAGCAACAGGGATTATGACACTGTCAGGATGGCCGAGCGGTCTAAGGCGCTGCGTTCAGGTCGCAGTCTGGTTCTCCAGGCGTGGGTTCGAATCCCACTTCTGACAACTCTTTTTTTTTATTTCTCAGACAGATTTTTGCAAGTGACTTTTTGAGCTGTCTTGCACGGTTTTTGTATGTTTTGTCGCAAACCTGAATCCGCTGAGCATTTGTTTAACGTATAACGCATTCTGTCAGATTGAAAATGACAAACTTAAAATGTAAAAACGTAAAACTTTAAAAAATATAATCAGTTAGTGCATATCGATCAATGGAACTCCCCGCCAAATGTATTTCCCGTTCAAGAAATTCCCCGTGGAAGAAAAAAAAAGAGAGAGTTGTCCGTCGAGCCGGAATCGAACCAGCGACCTAAGGATAGCAATGTAAGTTGACCTCTACAGTCCTCCGCTCTACCAACTGAGCTATCGACGGAAACATGCTATGGCTGGCATATTAGTAGAGTAAAATGAAAATAACACAGGTGACAACATAAACATCTTCACCTTTTTATTTCTTCCGAAATAAAATGCTTTGTAGCGACTGCAAATCCCACAAGACGAGAATGCTGGAATTAAATGAATGTGAAATGCAAAAAGAAACCCACAAAATAAAACTAAAAACGATAAACCTATAGGTCAGAAAATACGGTTTTCCCCCATTTGCGGCCATGTTAACGTTTTTGTTCATTACCTAAATCTCGTCAATTTTTTTCGGTCCCAGTTCCAAGTAGGCTGGTATAGGGGAAATGAAAAAAAACACACAAGAAAAAGGTACATAGTGTATGCCGATTTCTTGCTGCACTCCTGCAAAGATGGCTACCCCCATTCTGAGACTATCGCATCCATTGATCCATACAGAAACAGTGGGTTTTTTTTAAAACATTATAAAAAATCAACCCCCTGTGCAACTTTTATTTAGCCACCGTTAATTTCATGCCAAAAGGCAGTGGAATTGACCTGCAGTTGTGTCAATTTGCTCATGCACTTTCTTTTTTACTCAACTGTGGCAAACTGATCAAACTTTATAGCTCTAGCATAACCGGGATTCTCTCCCATTGGCTGCAAATGAAAAAAGTGGGTAATGTAACCTATAGAGGCCATATGTTGTTTGATATATTTAAGTTTCTACGGCCAACATCGGTCTAAAGAAAAACAATCCTCTGTGGCGTTGAATAGAATGGTTGTAATTAGCTAGACCAGATGGCCTTGCATACAGCAACAGGGATTATGACACTGTCAGGATGGCCGAGCGGTCTAAGGCGCTGCGTTCAGGTCGCAGTCTGGTTCTCCAGGCGTGGGTTCGAATCCCACTTCTGACAACTCTTTTTTTTTTATTTCTCAGACAGATTTTTGCAAGTGACTTTTTGAGCTGTCTTGCACGGTTTTTGTATGTTTTGTCGCAAACCTGAATCCGCTGAGCATTTGTTTAACGTATAACGCATTCTGTCAGATTGAAAATGACAAACTTAAAATGTAAAAACGTAAAACTTTAAAAAATATAATCAGTTAGTGCATATCGATCAATGGAACTCCCCGCCAAATGTATTTCCCGTTCAAGAAATTCCCCGTGGAAGAAAAAAAAGAGAGAGTTGTCCGTCGAGCCGGAATCGAACCAGCGACCTAAGGATAGCAATGTAAGTTGACCTCTACAGTCCTCCGCTCTACCAACTGAGCTATCGACGGAAACATGCTATGGCTGGCATATTAGTAGAGTAAAATGAAAATAACACAGGTGACAACATAAACATCTTCACCTTTTTATTTCTTCCGAAATAAAATGCTTTGTAGCGACTGCAAATCCCACAAGACGAGAATGCTGGAATTAAATGAATGTGAAATGCAAAAAGAAACCCACAAAATAAAACTAAAAACGATAAACCTATAAATCAGAAAATACGGTTTTCCCCCTTTTGCGGCCATGTTAACGTTTTTGTTCATTACCTAAATCTCGTCAATTTTTCTCGGTCCCAGTTCCAAGTAGGCTGGTATAGGGGAAATGAAAAAAAAAAACACAAGAAAAAGGTACATAGTGTATGCCGATTTCTTGCTGCACTCCTGCAAAGATGGCTACCCCCATTCTGAGACTATCGCATCCATTGATCCATACAGAAACAGTGGGTTTTTTTTAAAACATTATAAAAAATCAACCCCCTGTGCAACTTTTATTTAGCCACCGTTAATTTCATGCCAAAAGGCAGTGGAATTGACCTGCAGTTGTGTCAATTTGCTCATGCGCTTTCTTTTTTACTCAACTGTGGCAAACTGATCAAACTTTATAGCTCTAGCATAACCGGGATTCTCTCCCATTGGCTGCAAATGAAAAAAGTGGGTAATGTAACCTATAGAGGCCATATGTTGTTTGATATATTTAAGTTTCTACGGCCAACATCGGTCTAAAGAAAAACAATCCTCTGTGGCGTTGAATAGAATGGTTGTAATTAGCTAGACCAGATGGCCTTGCATACAGCAACAGGGATTATGACACTGTCAGGATGGCCGAGCGGTCTAAGGCGCTGCGTTCAGGTCGCAGTCTGGTTCTCCAGGCGTGGGTTCGAATCCCACTTCTGACAACTCTTTTTTTTTTATTTCTCAGACAGATTTTTGCAAGTGACTTTTTGAGCTGTCTTGCACGGTTTTTGTATGTTTTGTCGCAAACCTGAATCCGCTGAGCATTTGTTTAACGTATAACGCATTCTGTCAGATTGAAAATGACAAACTTAAAATGTAAAAACGTAAAACTTTAAAAAATATAATCAGTTAGTGCATATCGATCAATGGAACTCCCCGCCAAATGTATTTCCCGTTCAAGAAATTCCCCGTGGAAGAAAAAAAAAGAGAGAGTTGTCCGTCGAGCCGGAATCGAACCAGCGACCTAAGGATAGCAATGTAAGTTGACCTCTACAGTCCTCCGCTCTACCAACTGAGCTATCGACGGAAACATGCTATGGCTGGCATATTAGTAGAGTAAAATGAAAATAACACAGGTGACAACATAAACATCTTCACCTTTTTATTTCTTCCGAAATAAAATGCTTTGTAGCGACTGCAAATCCCACAAGACGAGAATGCTGGAATTAAATGAATGTGAAATGCAAAAAGAAACCCACAAAATAAAACTAAAAACGATAAACCTATAGGTCAGAAAATACGGTTTTCCCCCATTTGCGGCCATGTTAACGTTTTTGTTCATTACCTAAATCTCGTCAATTTTTTTCGGTCCCAGTTCCAAGTAGGCTGGTATAGGGGAAATGAAAAAAAAACACACAAGAAAAAGGTACATAGTGTATGCCGATTTCTTGCTGCACTCCTGCAAAGATGGCTACCCCCATTCTGAGACTATCGCATCCATTGATCCATACAGAAACAGTGGGTTTTTTTTAAAACATTATAAAAAATCAACCCCCTGTGCAACTTTTATTTAGCCACCGTTAATTTCATGCCAAAAGGCAGTGGAATTGACCTGCAGTTGTGTCAATTTGCTCATGCACTTTCTTTTTTACTCAACTGTGGCAAACTGATCAAACTTTATAGCTCTAGCATAACCGGGATTCTCTCCCATTGGCTGCAAATGAAAAAAGTGGGTAATGTAACCTATAGAGGCCATATGTTGTTTGATATATTTAAGTTTCTACGGCCAACATCGGTCTAAAGAAAAACAATCCTCTGTGGCGTTGAATAGAATGGTTGTAATTAGCTAGACCAGATGGCCTTGCATACAGCAACAGGGATTATGACACTGTCAGGATGGCCGAGCGGTCTAAGGCGCTGCGTTCAGGTCGCAGTCTGGTTCTCCAGGCGTGGGTTCGAATCCCACTTCTGACAACTTTTTTTTTTTTATTTCTCAGACAGATTTTTGCAAGTGACTTTTTGAGCTGTCTTGCACGGTTTTTGTATGTTTTGTCGCAAACCTGAATCCGCTGAGCATTTGTTTAACGTATAACGCATTCTGTCAGATTGAAAATGACAAACTTAAAATGTAAAAACGTAAAACTTTAAAAAATATAATCAGTTAGTGCATATCGATCAATGGAACTCCCCGCCAAATGTATTTCCCGTTCAAGAAATTCCCCGTGGAAGAAAAAAAAAGAGAGAGTTGTCCGTCGAGCCGGAATCGAACCAGCGACCTAAGGATAGCAATGTAAGTTGACCTCTACAGTCCTCCGCTCTACCAACTGAGCTATCGACGGAAACATGCTATGGCTGGCATATTAGTAGAGTAAAATGAAAATAACACAGGTGACAACATAAACATCTTCACCTTTTTATTTCTTCCGAAATAAAATGCTTTGTAGCGACTGCAAATCCCACAAGACGAGAATGCTGGAATTAAATGAATGTGAAATGCAAAAAGAAACCCACAAAATAAAACTAAAAACGATAAACCTATAAATCAGAAAATACGCTTTTCCCCCATTTGCGGCCATGTTAACGTTTTTGTTCATTACCTAAATCTCGTCAATTTTTCTCGGTCCCAGTTCCAAGTAGGCTGGTATAGGGGAAATGAAAAAAAAAAACACAAGAAAAAGGTACATAGTGTATGCCGATTTCTTGCTGCACTCCTGCAAAGATGGCTACCCCCATTCTGAGACTATCGCATCCATTGATCCATACAGAAACAGTGGGTTTTTTTTAAAACATTATAAAAAATCAACCCCCTGTGCAACTTTTATTTAGCCACCGTTAATTTCATGCCAAAAGGCAGTGGAATTGACCTGCAGTTGTGTCAATTTGCTCATGCACTTTCTTTTTTACTCAACTGTGGCAAACTGATCAAACTTTATAGCTCTAGCATAACCGGGATTCTCTCCCATTGGCTGCAAATGAAAAAAGTGGGTAATGTAACCTATAGAGGCCATATGTTGTTTGATATATTTAAGTTTCTACGGCCAACATCGGTCTAAAGAAAAACAATCCTCTGTGGCGTTGAATAGAATGGTTGTAATTAGCTAGACCAGATGGCCTTGCATACAGCAACAGGGATTATGACACTGTCAGGATGGCCGAGCGGTCTAAGGCGCTGCGTTCAGGTCGCAGTCTGGTTCTCCAGGCGTGGGTTCGAATCCCACTTCTGACAACTCTTTTTTTTTTATTTCTCAGACAGATTTTTGCAAGTGACTTTTTGAGCTGTCTTGCACGGTTTTTGTATGTTTTGTCGCAAACCTGAATCCGCTGAGCATTTGTTTAACGTATAACGCATTCTGTCAGATTGAAAATGACAAACTTAAAATGTAAAAACGTAAAACTTTAAAAAATATAATCAGTTAGTGCATATCGATCAATGGAACTCCCCGCCAAATGTATTTCCCGTTCAAGAAATTCCCCGTGGAAGAAAAAAAAAGAGAGAGTTGTCCGTCGAGCCGGAATCGAACCAGCGACCTAAGGATAGCAATGTAAGTTGACCTCTACAGTCCTCCGCTCTACCAACTGAGCTATCGACGGAAACATGCTATGGCTGGCATATTAGTAGAGTAAAATGAAAATAACACAGGTGACAACATAAACATCTTCACCTTTTTATTTCTTCCGAAATAAAATGCTTTGTAGCGACTGCAAATCCCACAAGACGAGAATGCTGGAATTAAATGAATGTGAAATGCAAAAAGAAACCCACAAAATAAAACTAAAAACGATAAACCTATAGGTCAGAAAATACGGTTTTCCCCCATTTGCGGCCATGTTAACGTTTTTGTTCATTACCTAAATCTCGTCAATTTTTTTCGGTCCCAGTTCCAAGTAGGCTGGTATAGGGGAAATGAAAAAAAAAACACAAGAAAAAGGTACATAGTGTATGCCGATTTCTTGCTGCACTCCTGCAAAGATGGCTACCCCCATTCTGAGACTATCGCATCCATTGATCCATACAGAAACAGTGGTTTTTTTTTAAAACATTATAAAAAATCAACCCCCTGTGCAACTTTTATTTAGCCACCGTTAATTTCATGCCAAAAGGCAGTGGAATTGACCTGCAGTTGTGTCAATTTGCTCATGCACTTTCTTTTTTACTCAACTGTGGCAAACTGATCAAACTTTATAGCTCTAGCATAACCGGGATTCTCTCCCATTGGCTGCAAATGAAAAAAGTGGGTAATGTAACCTATAGAGGCCATATGTTGTTTGATATATTTAAGTTTCTACGGCCAACATCGGTCTAAAGAAAAACAATCCTCTGTGGCGTTGAATAGAATGGTTGTAATTAGCTAGACCAGATGGCCTTGCATACAGCAACAGGGATTATGACACTGTCAGGATGGCCGAGCGGTCTAAGGCGCTGCGTTCAGGTCGCAGTCTGGTTCTCCAGGCGTGGGTTCGAATCCCACTTCTGACAACTCTTTTTTTTTTATTTCTCAGACAGATTTTTGCAAGTGACTTTTTGAGCTGTCTTGCACGGTTTTTGTATGTTTTGTCGCAAACCTGAATCCGCTGAGCATTTGTTTAACGTATAACGCATTCTGTCAGATTGAAAATGACAAACTTAAAATGTAAAAACGTAAAACTTTAAAAAATATAATCAGTTAGTGCATATCGATCAATGGAACTCCCCGCCAAATGTATTTCCCGTTCAAGAAATTCCCCGTGGAAGAAAAAAAAAGAGAGAGTTGTCCGTCGAGCCGGAATCGAACCAGCGACCTAAGGATAGCAATGTAAGTTGACCTCTACAGTCCTCCGCTCTACCAACTGAGCTATCGACGGAAACATGCTATGGCTGGCATATTAGTAGAGTAAAATGAAAATAACACAGGTGACAACATAAACATCTTCACCTTTTTATTTCTTCCGAAATAAAATGCTTTGTAGCGACTGCAAATCCCACAAGACGAGAATGCTGGAATTAAATGAATGTGAAATGCAAAAAGAAACCCACAAAATAAAACTAAAAACGATAAACCTATAGGTCAGAAAATACGGTTTTCCCCCATTTGCGGCCATGTTAACGTTTTTGTTCATTACCTAAATCTCGTCAATTTTTTTCGGTCCCAGTTCCAAGTAGGCTGGTATAGGGGAAATGAAAAAAAACACACAAGAAAAAGGTACATAGTGTATGCCGATTTCTTGCTGCACTCCTGCAAAGATGGCTACCCCCATTCTGAGACTATCGCATCCATTGATCCATACAGAAACAGTGGGTTTTTTTTAAAACATTATAAAAAATCAACCCCCTGTGCAACTTTTATTTAGCCACCGTTAATTTCATGCCAAAAGGCAGTGGAATTGACCTGCAGTTGTGTCAATTTGCTCATGCACTTTCTTTTTTACTCAACTGTGGCAAACTGATCAAACTTTATAGCTCTAGCATAACCGGGATTCTCTCCCATTGGCTGCAAATGAAAAAAGTGGGTAATGTAACCTATAGAGGCCATATGTTGTTTGATATATTTAAGTTTCTACGGCCAACATCGGTCTAAAGAAAAACAATCCTCTGTGGCGTTGAATAGAATGGTTGTAATTAGCTAGACCAGATGGCCTTGCATACAGCAACAGGGATTATGACACTGTCAGGATGGCCGAGCGGTCTAAGGCGCTGCGTTCAGGTCGCAGTCTGGTTCTCCAGGCGTGGGTTCGAATCCCACTTCTGACAACTCTTTTTTTTTTATTTCTCAGACAGATTTTTGCAAGTGACTTTTTGAGCTGTCTTGCACGGTTTTTGTATGTTTTGTCGCAAACCTGAATCCGCTGAGCATTTGTTTAACGTATAACGCATTCTGTCAGATTGAAAATGACAAACTTAAAATGTAAAAACGTAAAACTTTAAAAAATATAATCAGTTAGTGCATATCGATCAATGGAACTCCCCGCCAAATGTATTTCCCGTTCAAGAAATTCCCCGTGGAAGAAAAAAAAAGAGAGAGTTGTCCGTCGAGCCGGAATCGAACCAGCGACCTAAGGATAGCAATGTAAGTTGACCTCTACAGTCCTCCGCTCTACCAACTGAGCTATCGACGGAAACATGCTATGGCTGGCATATTAGTAGAGTAAAATGAAAATAACACAGGTGACAACATAAACATCTTCACCTTTTTATTTCTTCCGAAATAAAATGCTTTGTAGCGACTGCAAATCCCACAAGACGAGAATGCTGGAATTAAATGAATGTGAAATGCAAAAAGAAACCCACAAAATAAAACTAAAAACGATAAACCTATAGGTCAGAAAATACGGTTTTCCCCCATTTGCGGCCATGTTAACGTTTTTGTTCATTACCTAAATCTCGTCAATTTTTTTCGGTCCCAGTTCCAAGTAGGCTGGTATAGGGGAAATGAAAAAAAAAACACAAGAAAAAGGTACATAGTGTATGCCGATTTCTTGCTGCACTCCTGCAAAGATGGCTACCCCCATTCTGAGACTATCGCATCCATTGATCCATACAGAAACAGTGGTTTTTTTTTAAAACATTATAAAAAATCAACCCCCTGTGCAACTTTTATTTAGCCACCGTTAATTTCATGCCAAAAGGCAGTGGAATTGACCTGCAGTTGTGTCAATTTGCTCATGCACTTTCTTTTTTACTCAACTGTGGCAAACTGATCAAACTTTATAGCTCTAGCATAACCGGGATTCTCTCCCATTGGCTGCAAATGAAAAAAGTGGGTAATGTAACCTATAGAGGCCATATGTTGTTTGATATATTTAAGTTTCTACGGCCAACATCGGTCTAAAGAAAAACAATCCTCTGTGGCGTTGAATAGAATGGTTGTAATTAGCTAGACCAGATGGCCTTGCATACAGCAACAGGGATTATGACACTGTCAGGATGGCCGAGCGGTCTAAGGCGCTGCGTTCAGGTCGCAGTCTGGTTCTCCAGGCGTGGGTTCGAATCCCACTTCTGACAACTCTTTTTTTTTTATTTCTCAGACAGATTTTTGCAAGTGACTTTTTGAGCTGTCTTGCACGGTTTTTGTATGTTTTGTCGCAAACCTGAATCCGCTGAGCATTTGTTTAACGTATAACGCATTCTGTCAGATTGAAAATGACAAACTTAAAATGTAAAAACGTAAAACTTTAAAAAATATAATCAGTTAGTGCATATCGATCAATGGAACTCCCCGCCAAATGTATTTCCCGTTCAAGAAATTCCCCGTGGAAGAAAAAAAAAGAGAGAGTTGTCCGTCGAGCCGGAATCGAACCAGCGACCTAAGGATAGCAATGTAAGTTGACCTCTACAGTCCTCCGCTCTACCAACTGAGCTATCGACGGAAACATGCTATGGCTGGCATATTAGTAGAGTAAAATGAAAATAACACAGGTGACAACATAAACATCTTCACCTTTTTATTTCTTCCGAAATAAAATGCTTTGTAGCGACTGCAAATCCCACAAGACGAGAATGCTGGAATTAAATGAATGTGAAATGCAAAAAGAAACCCACAAAATAAAACTAAAAACGATAAACCTATAGGTCAGAAAATACGGTTTTCCCCCATTTGCGGCCATGTTAACGTTTTTGTTCATTACCTAAATCTCGTCAATTTTTTTCGGTCCCAGTTCCAAGTAGGCTGGTATAGGGGAAATGAAAAAAAACACACAAGAAAAAGGTACATAGTGTATGCCGATTTCTTGCTGCACTCCTGCAAAGATGGCTACCCCCATTCTGAGACTATCGCATCCATTGATCCATACAGAAACAGTGGGTTTTTTTTAAAACATTATAAAAAATCAACCCCCTGTGCAACTTTTATTTAGCCACCGTTAATTTCATGCCAAAAGGCAGTGGAATTGACCTGCAGTTGTGTCAATTTGCTCATGCACTTTCTTTTTTACTCAACTGTGGCAAACTGATCAAACTTTATAGCTCTAGCATAACCGGGATTCTCTCCCATTGGCTGCAAATGAAAAAAGTGGGTAATGTAACCTATAGAGGCCATATGTTGTTTGATATATTTAAGTTTCTACGGCCAACATCGGTCTAAAGAAAAACAATCCTCTGTGGCGTTGAATAGAATGGTTGTAATTAGCTAGACCAGATGGCCTTGCATACAGCAACAGGGATTATGACACTGTCAGGATGGCCGAGCGGTCTAAGGCGCTGCGTTCAGGTCGCAGTCTGGTTCTCCAGGCGTGGGTTCGAATCCCACTTCTGACAACTTTTTTTTTTTTATTTCTCAGACAGATTTTTGCAAGTGACTTTTTGAGCTGTCTTGCACGGTTTTTGTATGTTTTGTCGCAAACCTGAATCCGCTGAGCATTTGTTTAACGTATAACGCATTCTGTCAGATTGAAAATGACAAACTTAAAATGTAAAAACGTAAAACTTTAAAAAATATAATCAGTTAGTGCATATCGATCAATGGAACTCCCCGCCAAATGTATTTCCCGTTCAAGAAATTCCCCGTGGAAGAAAAAAAAAGAGAGAGTTGTCCGTCGAGCCGGAATCGAACCAGCGACCTAAGGATAGCAATGTAAGTTGACCTCTACAGTCCTCCGCTCTACCAACTGAGCTATCGACGGAAACATGCTATGTCTGGCATATTAGTAGAGTAAAATGAAAATAACACAGGTGACAACATAAACATCTTCACCTTTTTATTTCTTCCGAAATAAAATGCTTTGTAGCGACTGCAAATCCCACAAGACGAGAATGCTGGAATTAAATGAATGTGAAATGCAAAAAGAAACCCACAAAATAAAACTAAAAACGATAAACCTATAAATCAGAAAATACGCTTTTCCCCCATTTGCGGCCATGTTAACGTTTTTGTTCATTACCTAAATCTCGTCAATTTTTCTCGGTCCCAGTTCCAAGTAGGCTGGTATAGGGGAAATGAAAAAAAAAAACACAAGAAAAAGGTACATAGTGTATGCCGATTTCTTGCTGCACTCCTGCAAAGATGGCTACCCCCATTCTGAGACTATCGCATCCATTGATCCATACAGAAACAGTGGGTTTTTTTTAAAACATTATAAAAAATCAACCCCCTGTGCAACTTTTATTTAGCCACCGTTAATTTCATGCCAAAAGGCAGTGGAATTGACCTGCAGTTGTGTCAATTTGCTCATGCACTTTCTTTTTTACTCAACTGTGGCAAACTGATCAAACTTTATAGCTCTAGCATAACCGGGATTCTCTCCCATTGGCTGCAAATGAAAAAAGTGGGTAATGTAACCTATAGAGGCCATATGTTGTTTGATATATTTAAGTTTCTACGGCCAACATCGGTCTAAAGAAAAACAATCCTCTGTGGCGTTGAATAGAATGGTTGTAATTAGCTAGACCAGATGGCCTTGCATACAGCAACAGGGATTATGACACTGTCAGGATGGCCGAGCGGTCTAAGGCGCTGCGTTCAGGTCGCAGTCTGGTTCTCCAGGCGTGGGTTCGAATCCCACTTCTGACAACTCTTTTTTTTTTATTTCTCAGACAGATTTTTGCAAGTGACTTTTTGAGCTGTCTTGCACGGTTTTTGTATGTTTTGTCGCAAACCTGAATCCGCTGAGCATTTGTTTAACGTATAACGCATTCTGTCAGATTGAAAATGACAAACTTAAAATGTAAAAACGTAAAACTTTAAAAAATATAATCAGTTAGTGCATATCGATCAATGGAACTCCCCGCCAAATGTATTTCCCGTTCAAGAAATTCCCCGTGGAAGAAAAAAAAAGAGAGAGTTGTCCGTCGAGCCGGAATCGAACCAGCGACCTAAGGATAGCAATGTAAGTTGACCTCTACAGTCCTCCGCTCTACCAACTGAGCTATCGACGGAAACATGCTATGGCTGGCATATTAGTAGAGTAAAATGAAAATAACACAGGTGACAACATAAACATCTTCACCTTTTTATTTCTTCCGAAATAAAATGCTTTGTAGCGACTGCAAATCCCACAAGACGAGAATGCTGGAATTAAATGAATGTGAAATGCAAAAAGAAACCCACAAAATAAAACTAAAAACGATAAACCTATAGGTCAGAAAATACGGTTTTCCCCCATTTGCGGCCATGTTAACGTTTTTGTTCATTACCTAAATCTCGTCAATTTTTTTCGGTCCCAGTTCCAAGTAGGCTGGTATAGGGGAAATGAAAAAAAAAACACAAGAAAAAGGTACATAGTGTATGCCGATTTCTTGCTGCACTCCTGCAAAGATGGCTACCCCCATTCTGAGACTATCGCATCCATTGATCCATACAGAAACAGTGGTTTTTTTTTAAAACATTATAAAAAATCAACCCCCTGTGCAACTTTTATTTAGCCACCGTTAATTTCATGCCAAAAGGCAGTGGAATTGACCTGCAGTTGTGTCAATTTGCTCATGCACTTTCTTTTTTACTCAACTGTGGCAAACTGATCAAACTTTATAGCTCTAGCATAACCGGGATTCTCTCCCATTGGCTGCAAATGAAAAAAGTGGGTAATGTAACCTATAGAGGCCATATGTTGTTTGATATATTTAAGTTTCTACGGCCAACATCGGTCTAAAGAAAAACAATCCTCTGTGGCGTTGAATAGAATGGTTGTAATTAGCTAGACCAGATGGCCTTGCATACAGCAACAGGGATTATGACACTGTCAGGATGGCCGAGCGGTCTAAGGCGCTGCGTTCAGGTCGCAGTCTGGTTCTCCAGGCGTGGGTTCGAATCCCACTTCTGACAACTCTTTTTTTTTTATTTCTCAGACAGATTTTTGCAAGTGACTTTTTGAGCTGTCTTGCACGGTTTTTGTATGTTTTGTCGCAAACCTGAATCCGCTGAGCATTTGTTTAACGTATAACGCATTCTGTCAGATTGAAAATGACAAACTTAAAATGTAAAAACGTAAAACTTTAAAAAATATAATCAGTTAGTGCATATCGATCAATGGAACTCCCCGCCAAATGTATTTCCCGTTCAAGAAATTCCCCGTGGAAGAAAAAAAAAGAGAGAGTTGTCCGTCGAGCCGGAATCGAACCAGCGACCTAAGGATAGCAATGTAAGTTGACCTCTACAGTCCTCCGCTCTACCAACTGAGCTATCGACGGAAACATGCTATGGCTGGCATATTAGTAGAGTAAAATGAAAATAACACAGGTGACAACATAAACATCTTCACCTTTTTATTTCTTCCGAAATAAAATGCTTTGTAGCGACTGCAAATCCCACAAGACGAGAATGCTGGAATTAAATGAATGTGAAATGCAAAAAGAAACCCACAAAATAAAACTAAAAACGATAAACCTATAGGTCAGAAAATACGGTTTTCCCCCATTTGCGGCCATGTTAACGTTTTTGTTCATTACCTAAATCTCGTCAATTTTTTTCGGTCCCAGTTCCAAGTAGGCTGGTATAGGGGAAATGAAAAAAAACACACAAGAAAAAGGTACATAGTGTATGCCGATTTCTTGCTGCACTCCTGCAAAGATGGCTACCCCCATTCTGAGACTATCGCATCCATTGATCCATACAGAAACAGTGGGTTTTTTTTAAAACATTATAAAAAATCAACCCCCTGTGCAACTTTTATTTAGCCACCGTTAATTTCATGCCAAAAGGCAGTGGAATTGACCTGCAGTTGTGTCAATTTGCTCATGCACTTTCTTTTTTACTCAACTGTGGCAAACTGATCAAACTTTATAGCTCTAGCATAACCGGGATTCTCTCCCATTGGCTGCAAATGAAAAAAGTGGGTAATGTAACCTATAGAGGCCATATGTTGTTTGATATATTTAAGTTTCTACGGCCAACATCGGTCTAAAGAAAAACAATCCTCTGTGGCGTTGAATAGAATGGTTGTAATTAGCTAGACCAGATGGCCTTGCATACAGCAACAGGGATTATGACACTGTCAGGATGGCCGAGCGGTCTAAGGCGCTGCGTTCAGGTCGCAGTCTGGTTCTCCAGGCGTGGGTTCGAATCCCACTTCTGACAACTCTTTTTTTTTTATTTCTCAGACAGATTTTTGCAAGTGACTTTTTGAGCTGTCTTGCACGGTTTTTGTATGTTTTGTCGCAAACCTGAATCCGCTGAGCATTTGTTTAACGTATAACGCATTCTGTCAGATTGAAAATGACAAACTTAAAATGTAAAAACGTAAAACTTTAAAAAATATAATCAGTTAGTGCATATCGATCAATGGAACTCCCCGCCAAATGTATTTCCCGTTCAAGAAATTCCCCGTGGAAGAAAAAAAAAGAGAGAGTTGTCCGTCGAGCCGGAATCGAACCAGCGACCTAAGGATAGCAATGTAAGTTGACCTCTACAGTCCTCCGCTCTACCAACTGAGCTATCGACGGAAACATGCTATGGCTGGCATATTAGTAGAGTAAAATGAAAATAACACAGGTGACAACATAAACATCTTCACCTTTTTATTTCTTCCGAAATAAAATGCTTTGTAGCGACTGCAAATCCCACAAGACGAGAATGCTGGAATTAAATGAATGTGAAATGCAAAAAGAAACCCACAAAATAAAACTAAAAACGATAAACCTATAGGTCAGAAAATACGGTTTTCCCCCATTTGCGGCCATGTTAACGTTTTTGTTCATTACCTAAATCTCGTCAATTTTTTTCGGTCCCAGTTCCAAGTAGGCTGGTATAGGGGAAATGAAAAAAAACACACAAGAAAAAGGTACATAGTGTATGCCGATTTCTTGCTGCACTCCTGCAAAGATGGCTACCCCCATTCTGAGACTATCGCATCCATTGATCCATACAGAAACAGTGGGTTTTTTTTAAAACATTATAAAAAATCAACCCCCTGTGCAACTTTTATTTAGCCACCGTTAATTTCATGCCAAAAGGCAGTGGAATTGACCTGCAGTTGTGTCAATTTGCTCATGCACTTTCTTTTTTACTCAACTGTGGCAAACTGATCAAACTTTATAGCTCTAGCATAACCGGGATTCTCTCCCATTGGCTGCAAATGAAAAAAGTGGGTAATGTAACCTATAGAGGCCATATGTTGTTTGATATATTTAAGTTTCTACGGCCAACATCGGTCTAAAGAAAAACAATCCTCTGTGGCGTTGAATAGAATGGTTGTAATTAGCTAGACCAGATGGCCTTGCATACAGCAACAGGGATTATGACACTGTCAGGATGGCCGAGCGGTCTAAGGCGCTGCGTTCAGGTCGCAGTCTGGTTCTCCAGGCGTGGGTTCGAATCCCACTTCTGACAACTCTTTTTTTTTATTTCTCAGACAGATTTTTGCAAGTGACTTTTTGAGCTGTCTTGCACGGTTTTTGTATGTTTTGTCGCAAACCTGAATCCGCTGAGCATTTGTTTAACGTATAACGCATTCTGTCAGATTGAAAATGACAAACTTAAAATGTAAAAACGTAAAACTTTAAAAAATATAATCAGTTAGTGCATATCGATCAATGGAACTCCCCGCCAAATGTATTTCCCGTTCAAGAAATTCCCCGTGGAAGAAAAAAAAAGAGAGAGTTGTCCGTCGAGCCGGAATCGAACCAGCGACCTAAGGATAGCAATGTAAGTTGACCTCTACAGTCCTCCGCTCTACCAACTGAGCTATCGACGGAAACATGCTATGGCTGGCATATTAGTAGAGTAAAATGAAAATAACACAGGTGACAACATAAACATCTTCACCTTTTTATTTCTTCCGAAATAAAATGCTTTGTAGCGACTGCAAATCCCACAAGACGAGAATGCTGGAATTAAATGAATGTGAAATGCAAAAAGAAACCCACAAAATAAAACTAAAAACGATAAACCTATAGGTCAGAAAATACGGTTTTCCCCCATTTGCGGCCATGTTAACGTTTTTGTTCATTACCTAAATCTCGTCAATTTTTTTCGGTCCCAGTTCCAAGTAGGCTGGTATAGGGGAAATGAAAAAAAACACACAAGAAAAAGGTACATAGTGTATGCCGATTTCTTGCTGCACTCCTGCAAAGATGGCTACCCCCATTCTGAGACTATCGCATCCATTGATCCATACAGAAACAGTGGGTTTTTTTTAAAACATTATAAAAAATCAACCCCCTGTGCAACTTTTATTTAGCCACCGTTAATTTCATGCCAAAAGGCAGTGGAATTGACCTGCAGTTGTGTCAATTTGCTCATGCACTTTCTTTTTTACTCAACTGTGGCAAACTGATCAAACTTTATAGCTCTAGCATAACCGGGATTCTCTCCCATTGGCTGCAAATGAAAAAAGTGGGTAATGTAACCTATAGAGGCCATATGTTGTTTGATATATTTAAGTTTCTACGGCCAACATCGGTCTAAAGAAAAACAATCCTCTGTGGCGTTGAATAGAATGGTTGTAATTAGCTAGACCAGATGGCCTTGCATACAGCAACAGGGATTATGACACTGTCAGGATGGCCGAGCGGTCTAAGGCGCTGCGTTCAGGTCGCAGTCTGGTTCTCCAGGCGTGGGTTCGAATCCCACTTCTGACAACTCTTTTTTTTTTATTTCTCAGACAGATTTTTGCAAGTGACTTTTTGAGCTGTCTTGCACGGTTTTTGTATGTTTTGTCGCAAACCTGAATCCGCTGAGCATTTGTTTAACGTATAACGCATTCTGTCAGATTGAAAATGACAAACTTAAAATGTAAAAACGTAAAACTTTAAAAAATATAATCAGTTAGTGCATATCGATCAATGGAACTCCCCGCCAAATGTATTTCCCGTTCAAGAAATTCCCCGTGGAAGAAAAAAAAAGAGAGAGTTGTCCGTCGAGCCGGAATCGAACCAGCGACCTAAGGATAGCAATGTAAGTTGACCTCTACAGTCCTCCGCTCTACCAACTGAGCTATCGACGGAAACATGCTATGGCTGGCATATTAGTAGAGTAAAATGAAAATAACACAGGTGACAACATAAACATCTTCACCTTTTTATTTCTTCCGAAATAAAATGCTTTGTAGCGACTGCAAATCCCACAAGACGAGAATGCTGGAATTAAATGAATGTGAAATGCAAAAAGAAACCCACAAAATAAAACTAAAAACGATAAACCTATAAATCAGAAAATACGCTTTTCCCCCATTTGCGGCCATGTTAACGTTTTTGTTCATTACCTAAATCTCGTCAATTTTTTTCGGTCCCAGTTCCAAGTAGGCTGGTATAGGGGAAATGAAAAAATAAACACAAGAAAAAGGTACATAGTGTATGCCGATTTCTTGCTGCACTCCTGCAAAGATGGCTACCCCCATTCTGAGACTATCGCATCCATTGATCCATACAGAAACAGTGGGTTTTTTTTAAAACATTATAAAAAATCAACCCCCTGTGCAACTTTTATTTAGCCACCGTTAATTTCATGCCAAAAGGCAGTGGAATTGACCTGCAGTTGTGTCAATTTGCTCATGCACTTTCTTTTTTACTCAACTGTGGCAAACTGATCAAACTTTATAGCTCTAGCATAACCGGGATTCTCTCCCATTGGCTGCAAATGAAAAAAGTGGGTAATGTAACCTATAGAGGCCATATGTTGTTTGATATATTTAAGTTTCTACGGCCAACATCGGTCTAATTGAAAATGACAAACTTAAAATGTAAAAACGTAAAACTTTAAAAAATATAATCAGTTAGTGCATATCGATCAATGGAACTCCCCGCCAAATGTATTTCCCGTTCAAGAAATTCCCCGTGGAAGAAAAAAAAAGAGAGAGTTGTCCGTCGAGCCGGAATCGAACCAGCGACCTAAGGATAGCAATGTAAGTTGACCTCTACAGTCCTCCGCTCTACCAACTGAGCTATCGACGGAAACATGCTATGTCTGGCATATTAGTAGAGTAAAATGAAAATAACACAGGTGACAACATAAACATCTTCACCTTTTTATTTCTTCCGAAATAAAATGCTTTGTAGCGACTGCAAATCCCACAAGACGAGAATGCTGGAATTAAATGAATGTGAAATGCAAAAAGAAACCCACAAAATAAAACTAAAAACGATAAACCTATAGGTCAGAAAATACGGTTTTCCCCCATTTGCGGCCATGTTAACGTTTTTGTTCATTACCTAAATCTCGTCAATTTTTTTCGGTCCCAGTTCCAAGTAGGCTGGTATAGGGGAAATGAAAAAAAAACACAAGAAAAAGGTACATAGTGTATGCCGATTTCTTGCTGCACTCCTGCAAAGATGGCTACCCCCATTCTGAGACTATCGCATCCATTGATCCATACAGAAACAGTGGTTTTTTTTTAAAACATTATAAAAAATCAACCCCCTGTGCAACTTTTATTTAGCCACCGTTAATTTCATGCCAAAAGGCAGTGGAATTGACCTGCAGTTGTGTCAATTTGCTCATGCACTTTCTTTTTTACTCAACTGTGGCAAACTGATCAAACTTTATAGCTCTAGCATAACCGGGATTCTCTCCCATTGGCTGCAAATGAAAAAAGTGGGTAATGTAACCTATAGAGGCCATATGTTGTTTGATATATTTAAGTTTCTACGGCCAACATCGGTCTAAAGAAAAACAATCCTCTGTGGCGTTGAATAGAATGGTTGTAATTAGCTAGACCAGATGGCCTTGCATACAGCAACAGGGATTATGACACTGTCAGGATGGCCGAGCGGTCTAAGGCGCTGCGTTCAGGTCGCAGTCTGGTTCTCCAGGCGTGGGTTCGAATCCCACTTCTGACAACTCTTTTTTTTTTATTTCTCAGACAGATTTTTGCAAGTGACTTTTTGAGCTGTCTTGCACGGTTTTTGTATGTTTTGTCGCAAACCTGAATCCGCTGAGCATTTGTTTAACGTATAACGCATTCTGTCAGATTGAAAATGACAAACTTAAAATGTAAAAACGTAAAACTTTAAAAAATATAATCAGTTAGTGCATATCGATCAATGGAACTCCCCGCCAAATGTATTTCCCGTTCAAGAAATTCCCCGTGGAAGAAAAAAAAAAGAGAGAGTTGTCCGTCGAGCCGGAATCGAACCAGCGACCTAAGGATAGCAATGTAAGTTGACCTCTACAGTCCTCCGCTCTACCAACTGAGCTATCGACGGAAACATGCTATGGCTGGCATATTAGTAGAGTAAAATGAAAATAACACAGGTGACAACATAAACATCTTCACCTTTTTATTTCTTCCGAAATAAAATGCTTTGTAGCGACTGCAAATCCCACAAGACGAGAATGCTGGAATTAAATGAATGTGAAATGCAAAAAGAAACCCACAAAATAAAACTAAAAACGATAAACCTATAGGTCAGAAAATACGGTTTTCCCCCATTTGCGGCCATGTTAACGTTTTTGTTCATTACCTAAATCTCGTCAATTTTTTTCGGTCCCAGTTCCAAGTAGGCTGGTATAGGGGAAATGAAAAAAAACACACAAGAAAAAGGTACATAGTGTATGCCGATTTCTTGCTGCACTCCTGCAAAGATGGCTACCCCCATTCTGAGACTATCGCATCCATTGATCCATACAGAAACAGTGGGTTTTTTTTAAAACATTATAAAAAATCAACCCCCTGTGCAACTTTTATTTAGCCACCGTTAATTTCATGCCAAAAGGCAGTGGAATTGACCTGCAGTTGTGTCAATTTGCTCATGCACTTTCTTTTTTACTCAACTGTGGCAAACTGATCAAACTTTATAGCTCTAGCATAACCGGGATTCTCTCCCATTGGCTGCAAATGAAAAAAGTGGGTAATGTAACCTATAGAGGCCATATGTTGTTTGATATATTTAAGTTTCTACGGCCAACATCGGTCTTAAGAAAAACAATCCTCTGTGGCGTTGAATAGAATGGTTGTAATTAGCTAGACCAGATGGCCTTGCATACAGCAACAGGGATTATGATACTGTCAGGATGGCCGAGCGGTCTAAGGCGCTGCGTTCAGGTCGCAGTCTGGTTCTCCAGGCGTGGGTTCGAATCCCACTTCTGACAACTCTTTTTTTTTTATTTCTCAGACAGATTTTTGCAAGTGACTTTTTGAGCTGTCTTGCACGGTTTTTGTATGTTTTGTCGCAAACCTGAATCCGCTGAGCATTTGTTTAACGTATAACGCATTCTGTCAGATTGAAAATGACAAACTTAAAATGTAAAAACGTAAAACTTTAAAAAATATAATCAGTTAGTGCATATCGATCAATGGAACTCCCCGCCAAATGTATTTCCCGTTCAAGAAATTCCCCGTGGAAGAAAAAAAAAAGAGAGAGTTGTCCGTCGAGCCGGAATCGAACCAGCGACCTAAGGATAGCAATGTAAGTTGACCTCTACAGTCCTCCGCTCTACCAACTGAGCTATCGACGGAAACATGCTATGGCTGGCATATTAGTAGAGTAAAATGAAAATAACACAGGTGACAACATAAACATCTTCACCTTTTTATTTCTTCCGAAATAAAATGCTTTGTAGCGACTGCAAATCCCACAAGACGAGAATGCTGGAATTAAATGAATGTGAAATGCAAAAAGAAACCCACAAAATAAAACTAAAAACGATAAACCTATAGGTCAGAAAATACGGTTTTCCCCCATTTGCGGCCATGTTAACGTTTTTGTTCATTACCTAAATCTCGTCAATTTTTTTCGGTCCCAGTTCCAAGTAGGCTGGTATAGGGGAAATGAAAAAATAAACACAAGAAAAAGGTACATAGTGTATGCCGATTTCTTGCTGCACTCCTGCAAAGATGGCTACCCCCATTCTGAGACTATCGCATCCATTGATCCATACAGAAACAGTGGGTTTTTTTAAAACATTATAAAAAATCAACCCCCTGTGCAACTTTTATTTAGCCACCGTTAATTTCATGCCAAAAGGCAGTGGAATTGACCTGCAGTTGTGTCAATTTGCTCATGCACTTTCTTTTTTACTCAACTGTGGCAAACTGATCAAACTTTATAGCTCTAGCATAACCGGGATTCTCTCCCATTGGCTGCAAATGAAAAAAGTGGGTAATGTAACCTATAGAGGCCATATGTTGTTTGATATATTTAAGTTTCTACGGCCAACATCGGTCTAAAGAAAAACAATCCTCTGTGGCGTTGAATAGAATGGTTGTAATTAGCTAGACCAGATGGCCTTGCATACAGCAACAGGGATTATGACACTGTCAGGATGGCCGAGCGGTCTAAGGCGCTGCGTTCAGGTCGCAGTCTGGTTCTCCAGGCGTGGGTTCGAATCCCACTTCTGACAACTCTTTTTTTTTTATTTCTCAGACAGATTTTTGCAAGTGACTTTTTGAGCTGTCTTGCACGGTTTTTGTATGTTTTGTCGCAAACCTGAATCCGCTGAGCATTTGTTTAACGTATAACGCATTCTGTCAGATTGAAAATGACAAACTTAAAATGTAAAAACGTAAAACTTTAAAAAATATAATCAGTTAGTGCATATCGATCAATGGAACTCCCCGCCAAATGTATTTCCCGTTCAAGAAATTCCCCGTGGAAGAAAAAAAAAGAGAGAGTTGTCCGTCGAGCCGGAATCGAACCAGCGACCTAAGGATAGCAATGTAAGTTGACCTCTACAGTCCTCCGCTCTACCAACTGAGCTATCGACGGAAACATGCTATGTCTGGCATATTAGTAGAGTAAAATGAAAATAACACAGGTGACAACATAAACATCTTCACCTTTTTATTTCTTCCGAAATAAAATGCTTTGTAGCGACTGCAAATCCCACAAGACGAGAATGCTGGAATTAAATGAATGTGAAATGCAAAAAGAAACCCACAAAATAAAACTAAAAACGATAAACCTATAGGTCAGAAAATACGGTTTTCCCCCATTTGCGGCCATGTTAACGTTTTTGTTCATTACCTAAATCTCGTCAATTTTTTTCGGTCCCAGTTCCAAGTAGGCTGGTATAGGGGAAATGAAAAAAAAAACACAAGAAAAAGGTACATAGTGTATGCCGATTTCTTGCTGCACTCCTGCAAAGATGGCTACCCCCATTCTGAGACTATCGCATCCATTGATCCATACAGAAACAGTGGGTTTTTTTTAAAACATTATAAAAAATCAACCCCCTGTGCAACTTTTATTTAGCCACCGTTAATTTCATGCCAAAAGGCAGTGGAATTGACCTGCAGTTGTGTCAATTTGCTCATGCACTTTCTTTTTTACTCAACTGTGGCAAACTGATCAAACTTTATAGCTCTAGCATAACCGGGATTCTCTCCCATTGGCTGCAAATGAAAAAAGTGGGTAATGTAACCTATAGAGGCCATATGTTGTTTGATATATTTAAGTTTCTACGGCCAACATCGGTCTAAAGAAAAACAATCCTCTGTGGCGTTGAATAGAATGGTTGTAATTAGCTAGACCAGATGGCCTTGCATACAGCAACAGGGATTATGACACTGTCAGGATGGCCGAGCGGTCTAAGGCGCTGCGTTCAGGTCGCAGTCTGGTTCTCCAGGCGTGGGTTCGAATCCCACTTCTGACAACTTTTTTTTTTTTATTTCTCAGACAGATTTTTGCAAGTGACTTTTTGAGCTGTCTTGCACGGTTTTTGTATGTTTTGTCGCAAACCTGAATCCGCTGAGCATTTGTTTAACGTATAACGCATTCTGTCAGATTGAAAATGACAAACTTAAAATGTAAAAACGTAAAACTTTAAAAAATATAATCAGTTAGTGCATATCGATCAATGGAACTCCCCGCCAAATGTATTTCCCGTTCAAGAAATTCCCCGTGGAAGAAAAAAAAAGAGAGAGTTGTCCGTCGAGCCGGAATCGAACCAGCGACCTAAGGATAGCAATGTAAGTTGACCTCTACAGTCCTCCGCTCTACCAACTGAGCTATCGACGGAAACATGCTATGGCTGGCATATTAGTAGAGTAAAATGAAAATAACACAGGTGACAACATAAACATCTTCACCTTTTTATTTCTTCCGAAATAAAATGCTTTGTAGCGACTGCAAATCCCACAAGACGAGAATGCTGGAATTAAATGAATGTGAAATGCAAAAAGAAACCCACAAAATAAAACTAAAAACGATAAACCTATAGGTCAGAAAATACGGTTTTCCCCCATTTGCGGCCATGTTAACGTTTTTGTTCATTACCTAAATCTCGTCAATTTTTTTCGGTCCCAGTTCCAAGTAGGCTGGTATAGGGGAAATGAAAAAAAACACACAAGAAAAAGGTACATAGTGTATGCCGATTTCTTGCTGCACTCCTGCAAAGATGGCTACCCCCATTCTGAGACTATCGCATCCATTGATCCATACAGAAACAGTGGGTTTTTTTTAAAACATTATAAAAAATCAACCCCCTGTGCAACTTTTATTTAGCCACCGTTAATTTCATGCCAAAAGGCAGTGGAATTGACCTGCAGTTGTGTCAATTTGCTCATGCACTTTCTTTTTTACTCAACTGTGGCAAACTGATCAAACTTTATAGCTCTAGCATAACCGGGATTCTCTCCCATTGGCTGCAAATGAAAAAAGTGGGTAATGTAACCTTTTGAGGCCATATGTTGTTTGATATATTTAAGTTTCTACGGCCAACATCGGTCTAAAGAAAAACAATCCTCTGTGGCGTTGAATAGAATGGTTGTAATTAGCTAGACCAGATGGCCTTGCATACAGCAACAGGGATTATGACACTGTCAGGATGGCCGAGCGGTCTAAGGCGCTGCGTTCAAGTCGCAGTCTGGTTCTCCAGGCGTGGGTTCGAATCCCACTTCTGACAACTCTTTTTTTTTATTTCTCAGACAGATTTTTGCAAGTGACTTTTTGAGCTGTCTTGCACGGTTTTTGTATGTTTTGTCGCAAACCTGAATCCGCTGAGCATTTGTTTAACGTATAACGCATTCTGTCAGATTGAAAATGACAAACTTAAAATGTAAAAACGTAAAACTTTAAAAAATATAATCAGTTAGTGCATATCGATCAATGGAACTCCCCGCCAAATGTATTTCCCGTTCAAGAAATTCCCCGTGGAAGAAAAAAAAAGAGAGAGTTGTCCGTCGAGCCGGAATCGAACCAGCGACCTAAGGATAGCAATGTAAGTTGACCTCTACAGTCCTCCGCTCTACCAACTGAGCTATCGACGGAAACATGCTATGGCTGGCATATTAGTAGAGTAAAATGAAAATAACACAGGTGACAACATAAACATCTTCACCTTTTTATTTCTTCCGAAATAAAATGCTTTGTAGCGACTGCAAATCCCACAAGACGAGAATGCTGGAATTAAATGAATGTGAAATGCAAAAAGAAACCCACAAAATAAAACTAAAAACGATAAACCTATAGGTCAGAAAATACGGTTTTCCCCCATTTGCGGCCATGTTAACGTTTTTGTTCATTACCTAAATCTCGTCAATTTTTTTCGGTCCCAGTTCCAAGTAGGCTGGTATAGGGGAAATGAAAAAAAAAACACAAGAAAAAGGTACATAGTGTATGCCGATTTCTTGCTGCACTCCTGCAAAGATGGCTACCCCCATTCTGAGACTATCGCATCCATTGATCCATACAGAAACAGTGGGTTTTTTTTAAAACATTATAAAAAATCAACCCCCTGTGCAACTTTTATTTAGCCACCGTTAATTTCATGCCAAAAGGCAGTGGAATTGACCTGCAGTTGTGTCAATTTGCTCATGCACTTTCTTTTTTACTCAACTGTGGCAAACTGATCAAACTTTATAGCTCTAGCATAACCGGGATTCTCTCCCATTGGCTGCAAATGAAAAAAGTGGGTAATGTAACCTATAGAGGCCATATGTTGTTTGATATATTTAAGTTTCTACGGCCAACATCGGTCTAAAGAAAAACAATCCTCTGTGGCGTTGAATAGAATGGTTGTAATTAGCTAGACCAGATGGCCTTGCATACAGCAACAGGGATTATGACACTGTCAGGATGGCCGAGCGGTCTAAGGCGCTGCGTTCAGGTCGCAGTCTGGTTCTCCAGGCGTGGGTTCGAATCCCACTTCTGACAACTCTTTTTTTTTTATTTCTCAGACAGATTTTTGCAAGTGACTTTTTGAGCTGTCTTGCACGGTTTTTGTATGTTTTGTCGCAAACCTGAATCCGCTGAGCATTTGTTTAACGTATAACGCATTCTGTCAGATTGAAAATGACAAACTTAAAATGTAAAAACGTAAAACTTTAAAAAATATAATCAGTTTTTTTTTTTTTCTTTTGAAAATAAAAAGGTTTATTCACAGTATTAAAACATTAAAACATTATACAAGTGTACATTTTACGAATTTTTTGCTTTACATTTAAGAGCTAAAATATTACAGTTTACTATCTTAAAACAGTGTATTTAAAACATAAATGAAATTCTTTTGTTTGTTACTGTACAAATCGCCTAGTTTTTACACCAGATATCTTTAAATACTTGGTCTCCCAATCTTTGGTTGTCAACATACATCCTTGTTTTTAAGGCAGATTCTACGTTTTTAACAATGACGACCTGGTTTTGAGTTACCTTGAAATTTTCGAAAATGATTTTGTTACGATTGCACCAAACACAAAATTGAATAAGAGTAATTAAAAACGTGTACATATCTTTATCAGACTTTGAGAGGTGAACATCATTGAATTGTTTATGAACCATGTGTTCTTTTATAAACTGAGGAAAAAAGCAGCCGTAGGACATAAAAATGGGATAAAAATATAAAAACACATTCTTTAACATTTTACAGTTGACAAATAAGTGATCTTGGGTTTCTGTTTCCCCACAAAATACACAAGAATCAGTAGTGCAGATATTTCTTCTCAATAAGCGTTCTCTTACAGGCAAAACATCGTGAACTAGCTTAAAAGAAAAATTTGTAAGGTTGTTGTCTAAAAATGGATTAAATACCACCTTCCATATGTTATTCCAGGGAGAAACAGTGTCCGAGATCATAACTCTTGGTAATTCTAAAATATTTCTTAAAAACAGTTTATAAACATCCTTGGTGCTAGGGGTAGGGCTTATCACAGTGCTTATGGAACAGAAATCTTTCCAAGCCGACAAAACAAACTTGTAAAAAGGAGGACAAGTTAACGAATGTGGTATGCCTATTTTACAAAATTCAGGGTTCAAATTCTTTAAGTACAATCCTAACCAATAAATCGTGAAGTACTTCCATTTGGCTGGATTTTTCAGATTCAGTTTAAATACATGTTTGACGGCAAAAGATTTAAGTTTACAAATAATGCTTTGTACATTTAAACCCCCTTGAAGAAAAGGCCGATACGCAACATTTCTTTTTATACATTCTGGTTTGCCGTTCCAAATATATTGAAAAACATTCGATGTACATTCATTAACAAATTTTGTAGGTAAAAAGGAACATTGTGCTATAAACCATAACAAAGGAAGGGCTGCATTGTTTACCATTGTACTTCTCCCCCTAAGGGTCAATGATCGCCCAGTCCAAGATGACAGAGTCTTTTTAAGTTTTTGACTGACACGAAAGCAATTCATTTTACCATGGTCCTTGCCAAGATAGCTGCCACATATCTTGGCGGAATCGACCACTTTAACACCAGTGTCAGTAAGTCTGGTCGCATCAAAAGACCCTAGGGGGAGAACTGTACTCTTTTGGATATTGAGTTTTGAACCAGAAGCTTTACAGAAATTCAAACATGTATCAATAGCAGTATTAACAGATTTAACATTGGCTAGAATGACAGTTACGTCATCGGCATAAGCGCTAACCTTTGCTTCTAATTTACTACCAGGGATTTTAAGCCCCTTTATATCGTTATTGTTTCGTAAAGCTGTTACAAAAGGTTCCAAAGTAAGGATGTAGATCAAAGGTGAAATAGCACAGCCCTGTCTAACGCCCCGTGATAAATGGAATTGTTCCGTCACATGTCCGTTAACAAGAATACTAGAGGTTATGTCGGTATACAATAATTTTACCCATTTGCAGAAAGATGAACCGAAGTTGTAGGCATTGAGGCATTTTAACATAAATGACCAGTCTACGCGATCAAACGCCTTTTCTTGGTCAAGATTTAACAGACAAACACTGAGGTCTTTCTGATCAACATAATCATGTACGTTTCTTAACAGATGTAGATTGTCAAAAATAGACCTCTCTGGAATACCACAAGTTTGATCTTCCTTAATAATATTAGATACTACTGCCTTAAGTCTATTGCACAAAGTCTTTGGCACAATTTTGTAGTCTACATTTAGTAGGCTTATTGGACGCCAACTACATATTGAATTGCTATTGGTTTGATCTTTGGATAAAAGAGTTGTTAAACCGTGCTTCTGACTGTCAGCCAGGCAACCATTATCATAGCATTTATTAACAACCTGGACAAAAGTGTCAGCCAGTAACATCCAGAAACATTTAAAGAATTCGGCTGGTAAGCCGTCACTGCCTGGTGACTTAAAGTTAGGCATCGTATGTAAAGCCTCATACAATTCATCTTTGGTTAGATAACCTTCACAAAGCTGCTTATCTGGCTCATTTAGACTTGGTAAATGACTTAAAAAATCCGACTGAAGATTTGTGTCACAATTCTGAGAGGAATACAAAGTCTTATAATAGTCCGTAATACATTCCGATATCTCGCTTTGTTTAGAGTGAACTTCACTTGGATTACGGTGGCATTCTAAATTGCATATTAGTTTCTTTTTAGCTCGCTTTGTTTCTCTCTTAAAAAAATATCTCGTTGGTTTTTCACCGAGATCAAAATCAACCGCTTTGGCTCGAATAATAGTTCCAAATTTTACTTCCCGCTGATTTGCATTGATCGACTCTTTTACTGTTTTGATTTTATCAGAGTTTTCCAGAGGATCGACGTACAATTCGTTTAATTCACTTTGAAGGGCAAGCAGTTTATTACGAGATTCTTTTGCTTTGATTTTAGAAAACCGTTTGATCTCGTTTTTGGCACATTGTTTAAAAGATTCCCACTTATCGATTATACAGCTATCATCGCCGGAAAAAATGCCCTGATGAATTTTAGTAATGTTGTTCTTCAAAACGGGGTCAGATAAATGTGACACATTGCATTTCCAGTAATTTGGACCCCAGGAAATTACATCATCGAAGGTTAGTTCTAAGCATACACAACAATGGTCAGAAAAAGATACTGGGAAGGAGTTAATACAAGAGACAGATTCTAACAAATGCTTAGTGGTATAAAATCGATCTAGCCGACATGCAACGTTACGGCGACTCCATGTATAAGTTTTTACCTTGGGGTAAAGAGAACGAAATGCGTCGACAATATTAAAATCACTCTTCAAATTTGACATTTCATTCCTCCCCCCTGTCCCATTATTTACATCTCCCCCACATTTATCTAAAGCGACATTTTCCACAAAATTAAAATCTCCCCCTAAAATTAAAAGATCACTTCCAATTAACAATTGATCTAGTTCTCTTAAAAATACGTTTCTTTCCCCCACATTATTGGGGGCATAAACGTTTACAAATTTTACAGCAGTACCGTTGATACGAGTTGATACTGCAATAAACCTTCCATAAGGACAACGAGTGACATGCACGATTTCACAATCAAAGGTGTAGCGGATAATTATCCCAACACCACATGACTTGTTAGTACCGAAAGCATAAAATGTGTTACCGGGAATGTTAAGAGGCTTGGCATCTAACTTTGACTCAAAGTGTGTTTCTTGCAAAAAAAGTACATCAATTTCATTATCAAAAACCAAATTTTTAACTTTATCCATTTTATCATTGCTTCTAATACCATTTACATTCAATGAGGCAATTTTAATTAGACCCATGAGGAAAATAAAGAAAAATTCTCTACCTGTGAATGTTATTGCTTTGAATGGCCAGATAACTTTTTCGACGATTTCTTTGACTTTTTAGCATCAGACATTTTTTGACGATACAAAGAAAGGGGACTGTCCAAAGGATTCGATGGTATCGGAGTCATCACAGGTTGACTCAAAGAACCTCCCCAGATACTGATTCCATCGTCGATATCTTGGTTTCCTTCCAGTACGTCATCACTTGTCACTTTGGCTTTCTTCGGGGCTTCTGCCTTAGGTGAGACAGAATTTCCATCGTTGTGAACATCGACTTGAACACGTTTCAAGTTGCTAGATAAGTCCATAAGTTCCTCTGGTTCTGCATGCTGTACTGATTCCATTTCCTCCAAGCAAGCAGTATTGCTTATTACTTTGGTCTGCTCCTCCACTACCTTCGTCGGGCTGGTAATTTCATCACCGGAGGAACCCTCGATATCCACGACACAATTGTCATCTGAATCGCCTTCCTCCTTTCCACAAATTTCCTCCTCCTCATGTGTTTCCTCTCCCATAGTAGGGTTTTCATGTAAGGTGTTTTTCTGTCTGAATCCTCCTTTCACCCGAGACGCATAAGATGACATGCGTGCACAACAGTTAATTGAAATATGTAGATCGGAGGAACAAATTCTACAATTATTGTCACACTCTTCTGTATAATGGGGGTCTTCGTGGGGGGTGAACCCATCACAGTTCTCACAAAATATGGCCTTACAAACAGGAGATTTGTGGGATTTTTGCCCGCATCTTTTACACTCGGGAATTTGGGCTGGAAACGTGAACATCACAAGTTCCCCACCAAATTTGATAAAGTTGGGTACATACCTCGCCTGGTGACACTTAAATCTATAGATCCTAATTCCGGTTCTGACCTGGCCACGCGTTTTTCCTGTTTTTAGTATCATCGGATATGAAAATAGTGATATATATATGGGTAACAGTGAATTGATCGAAATGCAAGGTAATTTCATACCCGACTATTTCCTTTGCCAGGAG